>OY829476.1:14458250-15941000 GCA_963691745.1 Ditula angustiorana
CGACTGATATTTTGGTAACGAAATAATCTGCACCCAAATTCTGGTCGCAGATCAGTAATCGTTAATACACTTTGCGGCCGTGTGTGCCTTTATCCCCAATAGTATTTATGTTTCGGAAATTCCCCACTTCTTGTCGATGTGAAGAAACTAAGCGGTAACAGCGACTAGATTGGTTACTAGTGTAGTTAAGTAGCACAATGATGGTACAGTTACTACATGGCGACCAAAATGGTTGTCGGGAAAACTTACCGTTACCCTTCATAGGCTGGAGAGTAGACGCGATCAGTATAGGCGAGTTGAGCGCTATTGACATGAGCCAGACGCACGCGATCATCTTGTAGGCGTGGCACTGCGTCTGCCACTTGCGCGACTTGAGTGGACGGCATATCGCGAAGTATCGCTCCAGGGAGATCGCGACCAGAGTCCACACGTCCACTGATACAGAGACCGCTGAAACAAAAATATTGTTTCACTGTATGGTTTAAAAGTGTTTTTGTGCAGCTTTTTTGGGGAAAGAATTATCGAAATCGGTTGAATAGTTCCAAAGATTACCCCCAAACAAAGTTTGCCTCTTTATTATGTTAGAATTAATATAGATTATTATTATTACCTATTGTATAGATATACTAGTTTGAGTTTAGCATAAGTTAAGTTTTAAGAGTCTTAAGGGTCCCACTGAAAATCAGCGTCTCGGTTTATCGAGGCAGTATGCTGGGTGGGGTCCTTTTTAATTACATTGAATACAATGTTTATGTATTTACAGCCAATGTGTAGTGTATCTGTGTGCATGCGTTGAACAGCTTTAAATAGCTGTTTTTTGAAAGAAAGAAAGAAAGAAAGAAAGCAGTTTATTCGGTGCTAAGATGTACACAGGATGAACTTACAAACTAGAACACCGAAAGGGTACTCAGCATATGTCGAGGCACGGCTACGTACCACGACACTGGTCTTCCGTGGGCACCTTTACCTAGCACAACAACAAAAAACACAAACACAAACATACTATATATATATACATAATCTTCATGATCAGATCACTAGTTAGTCATTCGTACCGACGTGACATCCCAATTATTAAATTGAGGCATATTCTATTTATTTTGAGAATGTCTATTTATGTTTTTCTTTCTTTCTTCTTTCTACATAGAAATATATAAATAATATTTAAAAATATATGTAGTGGCGGAGCTTCATTGTAGCCAGTTGCTGGTTGCAGTAGGAAAGGGCCGGCTCGAGGGGTAGTACCACATTCTCACAGAAACCGTAGCTTGCTACTGCGTATCTCATGGTGCGTGAGAGATCCATAGGCCTACGGAGGGACTAAAAAGTCGGAAACGGATCAGCAATTTTTTTGGGTTTTCTGGCTTCCATGGATAGCGATTTTTGTATCCCTTTTCCATAAAAATATCTATCAATAAAATATAAAAATTGATCTTTTCTTAAATTATCACGGCCAGTCTAGTCCGGTCCAGTCTCAGCACCCTAATCTTTTACGGAAGGGTATTAAATATATCCCCCTAAGGGTCTGATTTAAATTTGATTACGGTACGTCATAAAATTGCTAATGAATCCATTTGAAACCGTAAAAGATCTAGCGCTAACGAGTTTATGATCCCTTGACTTGATTGATTTCTGAGGACTTATAGGTGCTGTATTTATCGATATTATGCCAATTAAGTAACGGCTATTTATAGAAGTTTGAGGGGTTTGATAAAGAAGAAAATCCGGAAAACGCGTTTAAAGGCTCTTCAACCGTTATTACTTAATAACTAAATTAATGTTTTTGGGAACTTTAGTTTTTAAATTTATTTACTTATCGTAAGTTTTTTTTTGCATTTTTCATAAGCGCGCAAACTGTCAAAATAGGTGTGTTAGCGACAGGCTCATGCGACCTCCATGGAATGCCTTAGCTGTCACAGCTTTTGAATATTGTTTTTTCCTTGGCTGTCGTACGTCGTCTTTTGAAATATCTTTACCGTTTCTTAATATATTTTATAATTAGTTCACTAGACTGATTTAATTTCGAGCCCGACCGCCAGCAAGGTGATTTTTTTAGTAACAAATCAGGGGTAATTGGAGTAGCTGGTTCTTGTAGGCGACGATAAAACTTGACTGGTCATCGTAGGGCTAGAGTACCATTACTATGAGTTTCTATCGAAAATTCATATTACGTTACTACAGTCGATAGCGGTTAAATACGCTCCAATTTGTTAGTGAAAGACTTAACCATAGTCGATACGGTATTTTTGATGACATGTGTCAAATTTGTGAGTCATGGTACCGATGTTCCACAGCAACAGCTACAAAATGTTAGACACTGACGTTTAGATTTCGATAGGTAATTTACCGTTGGACTCATACTAGCGATCTTTAGTTATCTAAGTGAGCGCTAGAGGCGCTGTGCAATTCCCCATACAAATCGTTTACGCTGTCGCTAGCGAGTATGGTTACGGCTAGGTGCACTGTACTAATGGTAAGGGTACTGGGCTACAGAGTGCCTATTATAAGTATCTGTCAAAAAGAAAAACGTCTCGAACGTGTTAGCTTCTAAATTGTATGAAACATTTTGTTGCAAATAAGCGCCGCAAGAGCCGCTGTTTTTGCTTCCAGAGTGATTGAGAATTCGGTTAACTCTAACGCGTTCGTTGCGTTTATTGTAAAAATAACTGACACTAAACGCTCAGAACGCTACACTGAGCATGGATCAACATGTCCTTTACCTGTTTTTTTATTTTATGTTCTATAAAAGTCTGCATATTTCTGAAAAAAGGCAATGACTCGAGGAAAAGGTTTCTTATTCAAGCTTTTACAGTAATGACTACAATTTACTGCCAGATTGAATTTATTTACCAACTTGGTAACTTGCAAGTGATAAACTTCAGGTGTGGGAATGATATCTAATAATACGCGATTTTCTTAAATAAATTTCACATAGAAAAGAAATAATTACAAATCCAAATTTCGCATTTATTCACAAAAAAAAAACACAAAAACTAGTAATGAAGACAGATACAATGTTTTAACTAAATGCTTAATTAAAAGTAGTACTACTGTACAGTACAGTACTGTACTGTACAGTACTGTACTGTGTAGTAGTACTGTAGTCTTTACATTGTTTTTGTTCAGCCTTTGCATTGGCCATTTATTTATAACAAACAAGTGCGGTGAAAAGCTAATATGCGCATAAACATGGAAAAAAATATCTTATCGCTTTAAAACTGTACATTATAGAGATTTTGCGGGAAAATTAAAAATCTAATTTATTGTATCTATTTTTTTTTATGAAATAGGAAGGCAAACAAGCAAGAGAGTCACCTGATGGTAAGTGGTAACCACCGCATATAGACACCCGCAACACACACTGTTTAACTTAACTTTAACGTCTTTCAACTTTTTCCACATCAAACCGCTCACCGCTTATCTCTCACATTGGTCTTTACGGTCCAGACGGTAGAAGCAACAAGTTTTATGGCATCATGCTAATGCATACGTAAATCACATCTTATTGGTCTGGCCAGCCAATTTATAACCTAGCTGCCTAATGGTTTTGGGTCTAGGACTCCTTAAAAGACGTAAACCTGAACCCAGTCGCTCTGAAACATTGAATTGAGTAATTGCTTCGGTAACTTATCGGGGTCCACACGGATAAATAACAAATAGCACACTTGACTTCACCGACTCCTACGCTATTGTTTGTGCTACTCTGGTGGAGTGAAATATTTCTTAGGAGAGATTTATAAATGGACATTAAAACAAAACTAATTTATGCGAATAAAAACTTAAAATTGCAATGTTTTGAAACTTTTGCAAATCTAATTTTAACTTTTTTGCGCAGTGAAACCTCGTTTTTAGGATTCCGTAGTGACACTTTATCATTTCGCAATTTATGTTTTTCTAGCAAATGAGGTGTCGTTACATTGTTCTTTAAAATGTGTATTTTAATATTATTAATTTAGGATTAGGAGTTTGGTTTAGATAGATAGATCAGAATATTATTAATTTAGGATTAGGAGTTTGGTTTAGAAAATATTGAGATCTAACTTTTAAACTTTTGTGTCTCTACAACGAAAATTAAGAACACCATAAATTTGGGGAAATGTATTAAATGAAAGCATACGTAACAAAATGAAAAAAAAACTGTCACGGTTAAAATGGCTGTATTGATTCTTGAGTTATGGGCCATTAAAAATATTTATGCCTACTGAAAATCATCAAAGCGCTATAGACGATCGTATATTTTATTCTGTAGCTATAGGTAACCGACGATCAATGTTAAGCTGGGTTGCATCCATTGATTTTAAAACATCGTCATACACCGATTTGTGTTCAGGAGATAGACGCGTTACTTGCAATAAAGGTGTCAGAACACATTGTATAGTCAAAGTCAAAATATCTTGACTCAGATAAGGCTTACAGGAAGCACTTATTAATGTCATAAAATTTACCACCGTTCAGAAAAAACCTCTGATGAGAAGATACCGGAAAGAAAATCAACTAGGTACAATGTATAGAATACCTACATTGTAAAATCTTTGTATTTGCCGGTAGATTTCTGTTTAATTCCATCTAGCCTACACAGGACCCCGGCTCCTTTTTTTTGTCGACATGGTGGGAAAGCTTTATGTATTCCCCCTGAAAGCGACTCGGGGGATATGTGGGACTCTCCCCTCAAAGTGGGGGGCATACCCTAACTAAAACCCACCACGGCGGCACCCTCAAACCGGGTTACTATCTGGCGTCGTGGGACCTGGAACATGCTCCACTACGACGCCTGACCGGAGCCCCAGCCTACGTGCTGGGGCGAACAGGAGCCCGGCTCCTGGCATTGGCGCCCAACATGGGACTCGAATGTACGACTTTAATATCAACGAGATTCATTTTCTCCCCACTGAGCTAGCCGAGTATAGTACACGTTTTTTGCATGCGAAGGAATTTTAAATGTCAAAACAAATAACCAAGGCAAATTAAATTTAAAAAAATAATCTTTTATTTCGTCTTGATTTTCATCAAACGTACTTAAAACCATTGATAATCCTTGATATTCAATAGCGCGGCATTATATTTCTCGAATGTCTTTTAATCTTATTTAAATTTAATGGAATTTAAAGTTGTACTCAAAATAATTGTCTTTGAATTTTCGAAGCACTTCTTTGTGTTGTTAAAGAAGTTAATTTGCCTTGACAGCTTAATCGTCTATCCAGTTGTAAACAGAAACCATTTACAAAATCTAGACAAACAGTTTCACATTACTGATGAACCCATTTATTCTGGAGTATGTAAAACGAATAAATCTATTTGATTTATTATTTCTATCTTAATGTTAACCTACTTTAATATAAAATGCGATATGATATTTAAAATTTAGGCTAATTTGATTTTTATGGGTTATGTTACTTATGTCTTTTATAAAAAAAATAGAAAGTAAAAAATTCCGTGATAATTTACACAAATTGACCATAATAAATTTTGGGTGCTGGACTATGTAGTACATACATGTAGATATTTATATTTGGTAAATATATATTTATTGTAGTAAAGATTTTATATTGTATAAGTATTGTTAGGGATTTTAGGACATTTGTATGGCTATCCTAGGAGATGCTATAACAAAGTTTAATAACAAAATACCACACATATTTTATCTTCGCAAGCATTTGCCCCTCGTATGTTAATGTAGTGGAAATGAGGCCGGTATGACATAAAAGATAAGATGGGAAAAGTTAAAGTGGTGTGCGAGAAGTGTTAAGCTTTTATAATATTTACTTACATTTTTGTAATGATAATCACGGTTAATTTGATAGAAAGAAGAAAAAAAACATTTATTTTTGCTGGTGGTAGGATCTTGGGCAAGGTACGTCCGGATCGCTACCACCATCTTGCTCGCTAACCCTACCGCCAAGCAGCAGTGTATGCATTGTTGTGTTCCGGCGTGGAGAGCAAAACAGCCGGTGCAATTACTGGCACAAGAGGTATTCCATCATAGCCCTCTGGGATGGCAACGCATCTGCAATCTCGTTGGTACTGCGGGTGTTTATGGGCGGTGGTAATCACTTGCCATCAGATAATCCATTTGCTCGTTAGCCTTTCTATGTTGTATAAAAATAAGCCTTTTACAAACAATACATTAACATCACAGAAAGTACAAATATAATCACCCGACTTCATATGAGTTCAATTAGGGTTTATGTACATTTCAGACTTTTTTTTTATACAACATAGGAAGGCAAACAAGCAAGTGGGTCACCTGATGGTAAGTGATCACCACCGCCTATAGACACCTGCAACAACAAAGAGAGTGCAGATGCGTTGCCAACCCAGAGGGCTAAGATGGAATACCTCTTGTGCCAGTAATTACACCAGCTGTCTTGCTCTCCACGCCGGAACACAACAGTGCAAGCACTGCTACTTAGCGGCAGGATTAGCAAGCAAGATGGTGGTAGCGATCCGGACGGACCTTGCACAAGGTCCTACCCGCGCCACACATAAAAACCCTCCGTAAAGAAGTCTATAATTGAAAATGAAAACTGTATCAGAATCCGTTGCTTGGTTAAAAAGAAGTAAGCGGTCATCTGAAAACCCCAACTGTTGTTCGCGGTTTTAATTTTTAAGTCTAATTTAAAAATATACTCTGTGTCGCCTGCCGAAGCTATAATTTAAGCTCTTACATTAAAAAAACAAACCAGTTTTATGTCAATGCTGCCTACTTAAACCACAAGGCTTGAATACAAGAATTCATAGCAGAAAAGCAATTTCAGGACAAACAATATTCTTGAAGGCTCACTCCAGTTCTTAGGACTTGTGCTTAAAGTAAAACAGACTGCGGTAAAGTCTTGACATAAATAAATCAACATACATATTTCAAAATCTAGTACTTCAAGAAAGGAAGAGGTTCTCAATTTGACAGATTTTTTTGTGTGTATGTTACGCGATTACTTCCTCATGATGATCTTCCCCAGCTGTGTACCGATTTCCATATTTTTTGTTTTATTTTTTTATTTTATTTTATTTTTTATTCATTAAATTTCATAGCACAACAATAAAACCAAAGCACTATGAAACTAAGATAAATACAAATTTTATACAAAGAAAACACATAAGAACAAAGGAAGTAAGTAAGTAATTACAAATTCACAGAAGAACCGTACATCCATCGTCTCGCAGAACCTCAAACATCCGTCACACACGTCCAACCATCCACTTGCAAACACATTACAGCCAGGGGCCAATTGGAGGAGCGAATTTAGTAGATGCAAAGCTCGAACAAGCGGGGATTCCTTGCGTGACACAGTTCGCGCAGCCGGCGCGGAATGAATTTATGGAATTGGTTATTCTCGAGGTTGGTTAAAATTTGAAGAAAATACATTTTCAAAGAAACAATTGCCATCCGCATTGTAAATACGAGACTCATTAGAAGCTGATGAAGTGAGTTTCATATTGAAAAAGTTATAACGTACTTTCAGAATGCAAGCAGTCAAATTAGTAAAATAATAGCATGATTTTATAAAAACCACTTTTTTTTATTTCCATCTTTAACTCTAAGAGACCATTTACACAGAGTGAGTTCTCACAGACTTCCTCAAACATGTTCATGAGTATGAGAGTCGGAATGAGAGAGACCTCAAATTCTTGACTAGACGGAAAGACATTTCCAAGGCTTAAGATTGTGAGGCATGCATTGTGCTATCAGTCTGTTCTTGTGTTTAAAAGGCTCCTATTAAGCTCAAAATAATAGTCAGCAGTAATGTTTCAAGGCAAGACTCAAGGAGTTTTTATTTGAAAAGTGTCAAATGACATGGAAGATAGAAAGTATTATTTTTTTGTTTTAGATATGTAATATTGAATTCAAATTTTTGGTTTGGCTTGACTTATAAAACGTTTTTTTTTATTAATATTATTTTGAGTAATCATGTAATTGAATTTCGTAGATAAAGTGACATTCAGACACCATATAAATTGTTATTAAATAAATCATTTATATCAAATGTATTATATCGTGCGAGTTACATTACACTGCGGAGCTCGATCGGCCTCGTCATGAAGACATAGACAGTTTCATTTGACATCAAAGACAAAGAGAAAAGACAAAGTTATTTATTGCCAGAACATAGTAATCGATACAGATCTTAAATTGACAGGATGTGCTTACGCATCAATATAATACAGAGATAAAAATTTAGTAAAACTAAAAATTTAGGTTAATTAACATAGTGCTGATGTCAAAAAGATGTGACTCAGCATTATGCCCCTGTGAGTTAATGAACTACAGCGCTGTTTTTTTTATGGAATAGGAAGGCACACAAGCAAGTGGGTCACCTGATGGTAAGTGTACACCACTGCTTATAGACACCCGCAACATCGAAGAGATTGCAGATGCGTTGCCAACCCAAGGGACTAAGATGGAATACACCTTGTGCCAGTAATGTCATCGGCTGTCTTGTTCTCCACGCCGGAACGCAACAGTGCAAGCACTGCTGCTTAGCGGTGTGATTAGCGAGCAAGATGGTGGTAGCGATCCGGATGGACCTTGCACAAGGTCCTACCACTCGCAAAAAAAGCAGATTGATCTGATTTTCAGTCAGACTATTCATATTTTTGGATTAAACGTGCTGGAATGACTCGGTAGCTCGCCATATAATGCAATTTGCATCCAGGAACTCACTCTGTGTATTTAGTCCTTTAGGGGTATTAATGAAATGGGTGCAGAGAGGAAGTATATAACATAAATATTGATTGTAAATGGCTACGCTATCACTTCTGGGCACCAGCTGCTGGCTTCTTATTAGCTTTGAGTACGGAAAGGAAGGATAATTCCGCCTGTTACTAGTTTGTTCTAATATATTAATAGTAATGTATTATTTTATTATACTGAATCGTGCTATGGGTTTGGGATGGGTTATATTCGTTATTTGTTATGTTCATTCACTTGGGTTGCTGGGCCGAAACAGGTGAAATTAATATTTGAAAGAAGACTATGCTAAGCTTTATGACCTTTTTATGTGACTTGCTATTTCTTATTCTTACCATTTTAGGATAAATGTCAAAGTCAATACTCAAACTTTGTAATGGTTTTAATAAACACTTTGAATTTTCAAGACTATGATGGTCAAAAAAAGGCCCATCTTTACCAACCTCGTTAGACGTCGGTTACACGCTGATTCTGTAGTCAGTTCAGTCCATCATTCTGGTCAGAATGACGAGAGAATTACCGTGTAACCTGTCTCGTGTCGTGTCAGTCTGAACTGATCGTAACCGAGTCCATTTGTCATCATTCTGGCATCAGTCAAAACTATACCGGAATGATGGACTGAACTGATGCCAGAATTAGCGTGTAAACGAAATCTTAGTTGTTGATAAGTCTTGTTTTTGCCAATAATCCTAATTGTTACCTACTATCCACTACGTAATAAAACAAGTACTTTATGAAACCGCACTGTTACTAAACTGTAAGTCACTCCGCGAATCGCCATTTGGGGCCAATTATAAATAAATAAATAATTTGGGACAATTTAACACCAATTGACCTAGTCCCAAATTAAGCTGCAAAAGGATTAGTAGTCGTATTGTGATACAACGAGGGAGCGCTGCCAGCCTTTTGGGCACCAGGGCACGGCGACCCAATGTAGATTTAATTTAGCTTTTTTTTAGGTTCATTTAGATTATTTTTTTCTTTAGGTTTTTGGGTTTAGATTAATTGAGTTTAAATTACGTATGAATGTACTAGGTATCTCGTATGTCATATTTGTTATTGTAGACATTGAAATTAATAAATATATATGCAGAAAATATATTTAAAAAAGCCAATTGGAGAGTGATGGTGTTAGTATTTGCGTTGCTCATGTAGGGAAGTATATCTGGTTAGAAAACCACAGCCAAATGACGCTGTTAACGTTGTGTTCCTGTGGGTGAGTACGGTTTACAGGCTCATTAAAGTTCGGATCTCATTAACTTCAGTCTGTTTTGCTGTTGGTGCTACAGCTCTTCCTATGAAACTGACAACGTGCAAATTATGTTTCTGAAGTTTAGGCTGCATTAATAGAGAATATACATCACAAATCAAAAAGGATAAGCCTGTCAAATTGTTGTAGATCATGGGTCATCATTAAGAATATTTTTTCTTTCTACTTAAATAAGTAGAAAGGAAAAAAAATGATATTTTAGAAATGACGTAAATGACAAAAATGACGAAAGTTCCTATTTTTGTTTTGAAGTTAGTATGCTCATTCGAATTCAGATAAAAAAAAGATAATTTTAGTACGAGAGTAATGAGTTAAAAGCAAACTGTTGAAATAAACGTGATCTTAGTTTCAAAACCACATATTTTACTAGTGATAACGTGGACTGTGATGTCAAAGGAATGCCTGGCTGCATAAAGTATTTCCGCGAGTCTTACTCGCTGATTTTCTTTTGATGAATGCTTTTAATTGTCTATTCAGGTTAAGAAGGTAAGTAGACGATATTATTTAACCATGCGAATTACCATGCCTGAAAGGACTAATAATATTTCAGCTCATTTTCATAAGACTGAACATAAGATCCGTCAAGAATTTAAGTCTATATCATGAAATTTTATCACGTGAATTTAGATGGTATTATTTAATATTCAAAGTAGTATCTTAACAGTATTAATTTGAAGTAAGACCTTAACTTCATAATTGTTAATTGTTAAGAACGAAACTTTACTTCGTGTTTTATCTGATTAAGTGGTTTATTTCAAACACCACTCCAAACAAGGAACGACTGTCTAAAAACACTTATTTCCACTTTGGTGATTCGTGAAATGTCTTAGTATTTGAACTTTAAAGTCTATTTAAGGTGTTTGAATTCAGTCTTCAAAAGTCATAATCAAGTTAAAACTTAAAATGTGTTAGCGCTGGCTATTTGGTTCGAGTTAAAAGGTTTAGGTAGTACAGTCAAGGAATTTAATTTCCAACCCCCCTTAGGTTCAATATCATATAGCAAACTGTCACCATAAGAGCTAACTAGAGCAAGGCGTTGGTTTGACATATCGACCTTAATGCATTGTGAATGTCAGACGACATTTCAACGAAATGGGTAGGGATTAAATTCTTTGACTGTACATGAATTTGTTACTATATTATTAATATTATATAATATTATATTCTGTAATAAATAAAGTGATATACTTTGTTTAACTTTGTTTGAATGTAGGGGATAATCTCTAGAACTACGAAACCAATTTTAAAAATCTTTCACTAATAGTAAGCTACACTATCCCTGGTCCAGGGACATAAGAATTCCACGCGAACAAAGTCGCGGGCGTAAGCTATTATTGTATAATCAAATCACAAGCAAGTCACACTATTTCCAGCTTCAATTTTTCTTGTAACGTCTATAATAATTATTAACATAAAACTACCGTGAGACTCAGACATATTAATAAAACGGATCACTCACGGTTAAGCATTAATATCAAATAATCAAAATGCGGAAGCAAAAATAACTACCAACGCACGTAAAACCGTTCATTGTCATTCAGAGTCTGTCGGACCTTTTTCTAAAAATAAACTTACCTTGGAGAAACGGTATTAATTTGCACAGGGCTTCTCCGAAGAGAAACCTCCGGTAGATTTGGCCAACCAGGGTGAACGGTAGGCAAAACACGCCCAGCAAGAAGTCTGAGATAGCCTGCGAACAAAAAAGGTTAATATTTATTTGAATGGTTTAAAATTTAAATTTTACTGTTATAGAAGCGATGGTTTATGCGCGAGAGCAGAGGTCACCAAACTTTACTTATTGTAGACGACTTGTTATTTTTTTATGATTTTGCGTAGACGTTAGACTTTCTTTTGATTTTTATACGATGATTTTTTTTTAAATGGACCCATTCTTAACCGATTTTTCCCGGTTATCTAGAGAGAAAAGTTCATTTTGAAAATATTTATGTGTCATCAATTATGATATATTTCAGTCTCAGTCATCATTGGTGACTGAGATTTACTTATGAATAAATAAAAATTATAGTAGTAAAATACCGTTGATAGCCGGTGCAATTTAGCACGAGAGGTATTCCATCTTAGCCCTCTGGGTTGGCAACTCATCGACAATGTTCTTGGTGTTGCGGGTGTCTATAGGCGTTGCTGATCACTTACCATCAGGTGACCCACTTCTTTGACTTCCTATTTCATAAAAAAAACTAAAAATTAAATTAAATTATATCCGGAAGGATTCTCTCCGGAAAAACAAAAACTTTCCACGTCTACTAAGTGAACCTTTAAAAAAGTTAAAGCAATGTTATCATAAATCATCACATAATTATGAAAAGTTTTTGATACATGTTTTCCATAAGCTTAAACAAACGCCTACACCAAAGTATTACAACAACAGGTTTGGCTTACGATGTTGATTTATGTAGGCGGTTTCACTCGAACAATAACAATTTTCTATTGCTTTGTTTTCTTACAGATTGGTTGAGTGTTTTGTTTTCAACACACGTGCCAAAAAATTATCTTGCGTTAGTGTGCGCAATGTTATATTTTGCGCTCTAAAGCTTAGCGATTTCCACCCTCTAAACCACAGAATAGACTTCATTGGATTATTACCGCTATTCAGACTTCGCTTGAAGTGAACTATAAGTAGAGTAAATAAAGTAATAAATATGCGTTTCATTTGTTTTTGAAAGTTAGTTAATTACATTAGGAACAACCGTCTTTTCACACTTGCATTACAATAATATATTACCGTTGTAGCATTTTACGGTCTTTTTAATTTCGTCGAGTATCCCGACAAAAAATATATAAAAAAATTAAAGAGCCCCATCAAAGAAAGGTAAGTTAAGGGCCTATCATAATTACAGTGATACATACAAACTGTCAAACTTTCATTGTATCGCAAACTGCGGGTGTCTATAGGCGGTGGTGATCACTTACCATCAGGAGACCCACTCGCTTGCTTGCCTTCCTATTTTATAAAAAAAAAACTCTAAAGGTGAATCTTCATTGTAGCACATCCAACGCCACGGTACCCGAATCCAACTCATTTTTGGCCAGTTCTAATACAGCTATCATAGGTATCCTATTTACTAAATATGCTATGGTTATACTCTAAAACATAGTTCATCATCATCATCATCATCTCAGCCACAAGAAGTCCACTGTTGAACATAGGCCTCCTCCATGGATTTCCAAAGTGGCCGGTTGGAAGCAGCATGCAACCAGCGCCTTCCTGCCACCTGTATGAGGTCATCGGACCATCTTGTGGCTGGTCGTCCTACGCTGCGCTTGCCAATACGCGGCCGCCATTCGAGAACTTTTCGACCCCATCGGCCATCAGTTCTCCGTGCTATGTGTGTAAAACATAGTTAATAAGTATTTATTCAAGCCTTTTTTTTTTGAAATATTTTAGTTATAATTTTATATTACTGTTTAGTTTATATTTAGTTTTTATGTACTTTGATTGTCTTATTATATCATATTAGTATTATATTAATAAAAGATTCAGTAAGTTAGGTATTAAACCGTTTCTGTAGATCGGTAAATACAAAACTTATTTTTAAGCTACTTAAACGGACAACAACAATGCGACAAAGGGGTTGCTGGTGCCTATGAGCGGCGGTAATCGCTTCACATCAGGTGACCAGTTTGCTCGTTTACGTCTCTCTTACATAAAAAAAACTTTAAAAGCTTGGGCAAATCAGATTTCTGTTTAACGCAATAAAATATTCAATTCCTAAGTGTATTAAAGATTCAAACCTAAAGTACCTACAAAGTTATTACAAATTCGGGATCGCCTTAACGTTCCTAGATTTATAAATTATATGCCGATAGAATATTAATTCGGTAAGATAGAGACAAAAGATAAACACGCCAGAATCGAAGACTGGCGGATTTAGTGATATACATTTTTTTTTATATACTACATAGGAAGGAAAACAAGCAAGTGGGCCATCTGATGGTAAGTGATCACCACCGCCTATAGACACCTGCAACAACAAAGAGAGTGCAGATGCGTTGCCAACCCAGAGGGCTAAGATGGAATACCTCTTGTGCCAATAATTGCACCGGCGGTCTTGCTCTCCACGCCGGAACACAACAGCGCAAGCACTGCTGCTTAGCGGCAGGATTAGCGAGCAAGATGGTGGTAGCGATCCGGACGGACCTTGCACAAGGTCCTACCACCCGCAAACACATATAAATTCTCTTTCAAAAAGTTAGTTCGTCATCATCTCTCTAAGCAGAACTCCTCTTAGCTTTCTTCTGGACAGATTGTATGTATGTTTATATATTTTATGTATAGCATACGTTGTGTGTATCTTTATATTCATGTATTGTATTATATGTTTTGTATGTAGTAGCATTTGTCATTGTGTTTCTATTACTTGTTGTCTATCCGCACCGCCCATAACTTTTCTGTTCATGCCCAAAGGTTGCCTGGCAGAGAATGCCTTAAGGCATTATGTCCGCCTTTTGTACATTCTGTATTTTATGTGCAATAAAGTTTAAATAAAAAAATATATAGCTCTTTGGCAAAAACAGTAATTCATTCTCCTAGTGCTTTTCCCCTTTCTTGGTTTGGGGTACGCTTTGACCATGTTCCTAGATTTGGCAGGTCAGGTTATTACATTGCAGCGACTGTCGTCTGACCTCCGTAGCCCGTTACAGGGAAACCAAACCGGTAGGAACATGGTTACATATTAGTTTACATGGATATGCGAGTTTCCTCATGATGTTTTCCCTCACCGTAAGGGTGGTTACTATGGACTGTAACTTTATCTTTTTTCATAAATAAAATAAAATGTCGCTATCTGTTCTTGCCTGCCCTCCTCGTATCTTTGGTCACTACTCTTACTTAAGGTGGATCGATTCGCACGGGGCGGGAATTACAAAATTTTCTCAGTTTTTAATTTATTGTAGCCAATTGGTGTGATTTTTTATAAATTCGAGTAGTTTCCCGGTAGAAAAACACTGTTTTTTATGCGATTGTGATATCATTATGAAAATTCAAGTTACTAATTTTAAATAATTGTGCTCTTTATGCATCAACGGACTTTTAGGCATTGAATGCACAATTATTAAAAATCGGCAGCTTGAACTTTCAAAAACGAAACACAGTGCCTTAATAAACAGTATTATACTTACGAAAAACCACTTGAATTGATAAAAAGTCACACCATTTAGCCACAATAAATTAAAAACTGTGATAATCTCAAAATTCCCGTCTCATACGAAGCGATCCCCCTTAACCAAGCAACGGATTTTGATACGGTTTTGACTAAAACTTAGTTTTTTTACAGAAGGTTTTTATGTAGGTACAGTACTTTCTAATTAAGTTTTCTTTTATAAATTGCACCCGCGCGAAGCTGGGCAAGTCGTAGAAATTAATACTTTCATAAATTTTCTGCTAACCAGACATTACTTTAGAGGACGTTTAGGAGACGTGGACGGGGATCTAGCCAATGCGTAGAGGGTCTTTAATCAATTTAGTTTCGTGTGATGGGTACACCGAGCGGATAGATACTGTCCTTAGCCGTATCATATCAAACATAAAATAAATGCAAAATACAATATCTTCAGGTGATAAAACTATTGTAGGTTGATGAAATGAAGAGTTACTGATATATGGGGAACTGATAAATGTGTAGCTTGACATGGTTTTAAGGGATAAGTTCGCTACTGCCTGTATTTTTCTGTTTATTTGTAAGTGCTTATGTACTAATATTTAGTCATAGTTTTTTTTTTATATTTACTAACACTATATGGATGCTTTTTTGTCTGAAATAAATGACTTATTATTATTATTATTATTATAATGAAGAGTTTACATACATGTACTGAGGCTATATCTATGCTTTGGTTAGTCATCCAAGCGGCAACACTGGTAAGAAAAGTTAACAGTAAAGAGGTTGGACTTAAAAATCTCGACACTTACGTCCACACAACAGAATCTACGATTAAATGTAAGACTTCAACAATATTAGACATCTTACTTACTGACCTTCAAAATGGGATGAGTCATGAGACGTTGAGTGACAGGGAACGTGCTTTCAATATTAAAGGTAGAAAATTTAACGCAAAGAAAATAAACTGCAATTAAATATTTCAGCTTAAGCAAACAACCCTGCCAGTTATGGCATCAATTCAAAAAGCAATAGTGGGCGAAGGTGTGACAAAGATTAAATTTTAATATGCCTTCATGACAGAAGCAAATCCTACAGTTGCGAGGATTGCATAAAAAGCTGACAAAAAGCGAGCTCCTATATAGCTTGCCCTGCAAAATGCCAAGACAAGGGTTGCTTAAAAACGACTCCGAAACAAAAACAGGACGGTTTTGTAATTTAATGTTCTGCGACAGATGCGAGTGTGCTAAAAACTGTAGCGGTAAGCCTGAATTTACATTCTGCACTACACTCCTACGTACAAAGAAATAAAAAAAAAGTAACTCCGTGTAGGAAATAACTTACACTGTCTACTGCAGATACAATATGTATGGTCTAAGAGGTCCAAAAGGTCGGCGAAGAACTCTTTTAACTAACATCTGTTTTTTTTTTCAAAGATAAAGTTATAATGATAGATAAAGACGAAGCATAATAATGATGTAAACTAGTTGGGTTTAGTGAGCGTAAATGAATAGGAGCTAGAGAAACAATCTTATCTCCAACTCTTTTGTCTACACAAACCTTTTATTCATAAACCATTCTAATTTCTACATCGATAATGTAGATTACTACATTGATGTTGGCATCTGTCTTATATCGATCTAGGTGACCGAGACTAGGTGTCTTTATAGCTCTCCTGATTGTCAGCAAAGTACGTTATCCAATACTATACAAAGTGCTCCCATCACGAGTACATTACCGATAATATCGATCCAAAGGATCGCCCGAAGAATGTGGCTATTTTTTCTAACCCCGTCTTGACATGATAGAAAGTTATATGAAATTTGATGTCTCTGTTCTTTTATCTGTTCCGCTCTTCTGCTCGCTTATGACAACACGCATTATATTCGTAATATGCGGTCATATTATGAATAGCCGCAGTGCAGTAGTAATTGACCTCTTCAACTCATACCAACCCCACACATCTGCGACCGATTTTTTGGCTTCGGTTTAGGGGAGTTTCGGTGTTAAATTAGAGTTTCGGTTTCGGTAGAAAATCTGCCGAAACTAGGACTGAAATCGAAACTAAGTTCGTGAGATTCCTTGCAGCGTTAGGGAGCGATGGGTATAGTGAATCGCTGGCTAGGAGTGTCAGTGTCACAATCGGCTTCCTCTCGCACCCGTGTTAACTGTCCGCTGTCATGCGTTGTTACAGTTCCCGGCAAACTTCTTGAGCACTGACCTTACCTGCGCAGTAGCCGTTTTTAGTACATATGTGTATGCGCAAACATACCCCGTCCACTCGATTTATCCTCAAGATGTTTGCCTGCAACTATACCTGTTTGTTTAGCGTTGCAGTGTGCATTCATCAAGTTAGAGGTTAGAGCTAAAATGAACAAAAGTTTAAAAAATATGCTCCAAACAAGTTTTGGTTTTTGAAGAAACAAAAACCTAAATTCGGGTTCGGTTTTGCGGGTGGTAGGACCATGTGCAAGGTTTGTCCGGATAGCTACCACCATCTTGCTTGTTAATCCTGCCGCCAAGCAGCAGTGCTTGCACTGTTGTGTTCCGGCGTGGAGGGCAAGACAGCCAATGTAATTACTGGCACAAGAGATATTCCATCTTAGTCCTCTAGGTTGGCAACGCATTTGCAATCTCCTTGGTATTGCGGGTGGTGATCACTTACCATCAGGTGTCCCACTTGCTTGTTTGCCTTCCTATTTTATTAAAAGAAAAGAAAGAAAAAACTATTTTCGGTCGGACGCTAGACCCAACCATCGTGTGATTGGCAAAGGCAGACCGCGCTATAGTCATGTCAGTTGTGACGTTGACAGTTTGCCGTCAAGGAAACTCGCAGTGATAGGACATAACGCGTATTCTGAGAAAAGCGTAACAAGTCTTAAGTTAGTTAATTCTGTTTAACGGTAATAATAGCATAACAAGAATGGTTTCGATTTCAGTACCGCTGTTGCTAAGCTCGTGCAAAGTTCCTATGTCACGACTAATTGTATATGACGGAACATAAAGACGGAATTCTGTGAAACAGTATCAATACAGTCGTGACATTGTGATACTGTCGTCGTTGGTTTCAATCTTAGCAATCATTATTAGGTAGATGATATCTACAACCAAATGGAGTGAAAGTGTCAAATATTTTCCACGAAAAGGATTAAAACACAAATATTTTGGGGGCCTTAGCGATTTAAAGTTAGAAAGAGAGAAAACTTTTTGCTGTGAGACAAAATTGTTGCCAAATTTTATGGTTCTGGGTCAACGGGAAGTATCCTACAGGTTTTCGATCCCTTTGGGAATGTATGAACTTTGCAGCATAAACGGCCGTATCTTTTGATGGCGTCAACTTAGAAATTTAATTTTTTTTCATCACTGGGAAAAAAGGGTATTGACAGAAAGAGAGACAGACAGACGGACAACAAAATGACCTATAATTCCTTTATTTATTTTAAGGCACGGAACCCTAAAAATTGTCTCTTAGTATATCACGTGCGTCCGGTTTTTCCGGCACGAGTGCACTCAGGTTAAGAGCCGTCCCGACCGCTAGAGCATCCATAGCGTAAAGTACGCTTGTCGTAACATCTCTAAAGGAAAAAAAATGCTAACAAGGGCAATGATCTCAGTTCCCGATGCCCAGAAGGCCGGCAAACATCCTGTTTCGCAGTACTCCAGAATATTACGTAATTATTCAGTGGGAATGACAACGACAGTTTCCTGCCAGCAACAGTAACTCTAGTGTAGCTAAGCATAAGAATTATAATCCTACTCTACTAATATTATAAATGAGACAGTAAACATGTTTGGATGCGTATTCTTCAATTACGAATTAATTCGCTAGACGGATTTATATGTCTCCCATAAAATTCTTAGAAAATAATTTCACGCAGACGAAGTGGATAAAAGCTCATTATGTCTATTTAGCATATTAAATATTAGTCCTTACAATACAGATTTAACTTATTTTAGTACCTTCCGTAAAAGAGATCTCGTCGCGTTTATTCGACGCATTGGGTGACAAGAGAGCTCGCAGCTATTTTGGCCAAAGACTTAGTCTTGCTGATCAACAGGGCAATGCTGCCAGCCTTGTTGGCACAATGAGTGGCGACAGCGATCAAGGGGTTTTTTTTATTTATGGGCTTTTTAATGTCCTTTTTTATCTTGATGTTAAGTAATTCTTCCCATTTTATGTTTCTTTTATATTATGTGATAGTAAAGAAATGACTTATTTTAGTAGGTAACTTATTCATTTAATCAACATTGGGTGAATGAAGCGTCCTCTACCCCTTCTACTAGTGTAAACCGTATCACGTCGGGTATTCATTCAGATAGGATATTTTTAGACATACAAAATACAAAGGCCTGACCTTTATTCACTGGAAAGTTTTTTCTTTTGTCTATTTGTTATTGTTACCGAATTTAAAAGCGTTGCTTAGGTACTAATTATTTAGTTGGTCGCGTGAACAAACGACATCTGAGAATCAATCTATTTATTAGGAAACCGATAGCTGTTTTGAACATCAAAGATGTTAGCAAATAATGGAGTTAGATTAATTAAAATGAAAACAACGTAAACAGTTGAAACGATTAACGAGGGAATGAGTTGATCTACACTAATATTATAAAGAGGAAAGATTTGTACCTATTTTTGAATGTTTGTATGTTTGTAATGAATAGGCTCAAAAAGTACTGAGCCGATTTAAAAAATTCTTTCACCAATAGAATGCTACATTCTTCCAATTTGACATAGGCTACATTTCATTTTGAAAAAAATTAGGGATCCTTGGTAAAATTTGAACAATGTAACCGAAGGTGTAGAAAAATGAGTCTTAAAATTGATTGTACCCGTGCGAAGCCGGGGCGGGTCGCTAGTTTTATATATAATACTAATACCTCAAAAATGTATCTCAAACTCAAACTATCACTTGTTCAATCTACAAAGACGAGTCCCACTCTTCTCTTTTAGCTTTATAATTATCTCTTTTAAAGAAGTTAGTGGGAGTGAGTGAGATCTCGAAACATAACAGACGTTTAACCCACGGTTTGCCTACGTGATATTATTTTCTATGCAGTTTACGGGATAAAAGTATTTTATTTTACTGAAAAAAAGGGACAACCAAACTAGTATGCTTACTCGTGATTTTCGATAATGGTAATCAAAATCGTTTTGCTACGGATGAACATTTGATGATTTATTTACAAATCAAGAGTTAGGTAAGGTGTGACAAATAGTTTGGTAGACACTTTTTTGTGTAATAGGTAAACAAAACTTTGGTTACGTGTAACAAAACTGTTTTTTCAATGCTTTTAATCCAGGATCTATCTGTTTGCCAAATTCTGATATTTATCTATCTAGCCGTTATGCGTGATCAAGAAACCAACATTAAAATATTCAAATACTACTTTTGTATTTATATTAATAGGATTATACTATCTGTTTAAAAAATCAAATTAATCTTGAAATGTAACATACTAACAACCCGCCCTGGCTTCGTCCGGATACAATAACGATATGTTTCGTCGACCGTATTACAAAAAGATAACGTTCAAAAGTCGTTAAGCAATTACTTGGTCGACTATACCTTAAAACCTTCCGCAAAAAAATCAGAGAATGACAGTAAAAACCGTTTTAAAAACTTTTGCTTGGGTTATATAGTAACGGAGATATGAAGACTTTCTTTCATCTACACTAATCTACACTATCTACATTAATATAATAAAGAGGTAAACTTTGTTTTTTGTATGTAGGGGGTAATCTCTGGAACTACTGAACCGATTTCAAAAATTCTTTCACAGATAGAAAGCTACACTATCCCTGACTGAGATAAGCAATTAATTCCACACGAACGAAGTCGCGGGCGTCCGCTAGTACTATGTAGGGAAAATAATTTGATTATGAGACGATTCTATGAAGGAAACATTTCATACAGCTTTTTTTTTCAGGCATCAAAGCAGTTTTTGCGTAGTTGACTAACGAGTAATCTCAACCAAATTTTCAGAGCCCTTTCAGCCCTTTGCTAAGAAACAATTATCCTTTTTTCAGTTAATCACGAGATTAACTAAAAACACCATTTTAAACTAAGTAAATTAATTTTTCAGTAGAATTCCTACTGCAATTTCGGAAAGCTAGTCGCAGACAAAAACTAAATAAGTTGTTCTGAATTTCCTAGAAGCCATTGCGTCACAAGCAAATGCTTAAAACTTTGTGACCTTTGCCACACGTTTTGCGTAATTAGAATTAATAAACCATTTTGTTGCGACCTAACAGAAACATCGTGACACGTTGCGAACCATCTCACGGGTTAAGAGGAGTGAGAACCCAGCCCCAAATAGCGCTTCCCATACAAACGGCGGTAACGTTTTCCACCCTCTAAGCCTCTATGGCAATAATTTTTTGGTATGTTGTCATTATGCCTTAGAACTAGGTTTGTATGTTTTGATTTTTTTAATATTAATATAGATTTGACATTTATTTGCATTTTAGGACTTTCATAAAAAACAAAAAAGTGTCTATATTTTTGTAACTATAATGAATATTTAAAAAATCAAAACATGCAAACCTAGTTCTAGGGCATACTGACAGCATACAAAAAAATCATGGCTATAGGTTAAGGTTTAGAGGGTGAAAAACGTTATCGCCGTTTGTATGGAGAGCGCTGGGTTCACACTCCTCTTAACTGAATAGCGGAATAATTAATGCTTTCATGTGACAGATGACGCAGGGCATGTAGAGATCTTATTTCATGAGGATAACGTTGTTACCAAGTCAGTGAGATATCAGTACGTTCACTGAAAGGGCCAGTCGGTAAGTATGAATGGGCACTAATTAATTATTATAATATCTATTATATCATCTTGCTCGTTAATCCTGCCGCTAAGCAGCAGTGCTTACACTGTTGTGTTCCGCCGTGGAGAGCAAGACAGCCGGTGTAATTACTGGCACAAGAGGTATTCCATCTTAGCCCTCGGGGTTGGCAACGCATCTGCAATCGCTTTGGTGTTGCGGATGTCTATAGGCGGTGTTGATCACCTACCATCAAGTGACCCACTTGTTTGTTTGCCTTCCTATTTCATAAAAAAAACAATATATATAATATTTATTAGTGAGCCGCCTCGACTTTGCAAGAGTACAATTAGGGTGAAATGTACGTAAAAACTTTTTGTAAAAAAAATATTTAAATGTCAGTGATATCGGTATCAAAATCCGTTGCATGGCTTAGAATTTTTGTTAAGTAATTTTAGAAGACGAAGGTGTTTTATTGTACTCTTTAAAAGGCTTAAGAGGCTTGTATCACAAGCCTCGAAAAGCGCTCTCCATACAAATGGCGGTAACGTTTTCCACCCTCTAAACCTTAACCTATAGTCATGATTTTATTGTAACTTTTTTATCCTTCAAGATAAGGTTTGTATGTTTAGGTTTTTTGTTAATATTCTTTATAACATTGATTATAATACATATATTTGCATTATAAGTTTTTTAATTTTATTTTTTCCTCCTCTGAGCCTTGTCGTACTCTAGCAATATGTTTGTGTTATCAAGTTTAGCATATTTGGGTGAGAATACTGTTAATTTAACACAGAAGCAATCCCTTTAAATAACAACAGCACAGAAAAATTAATAACGTTAATGATGGAAATCCTTTAAACGCGAATACGTTAGTAGAATATTAAAAAGTGCATTTATTTAATCCTCTAATAGTTACGTATTCCAATTAAGTCGGGTTGCCACTGCGAGCGGTACAACTATATGGAGTCCTTTCAAATCGCAACATTACATACAGTAAACCGCGTACAACTCGTGTGCCATCTTATTTCATAAAAAAAAACCGGCAAATGTGAGTTCCGTACAAACGCAATAAGCGCCAAACATTGCTATAACGAAAAAATAAACTCAGTTGGGGAAAACTTAACTTTTCCATTGAGTAACTGTTGTCCCCGATAGTCCCCATACATACGTACCAAGTGCAAATATAAGTTTTTGATTCCCTTGCGAATGTATGAAATATCTTTTATCTACACACATATCATAAATGCTCAATAACGCGTTCAAAAACCGTAGAAAATGACCAGCATTATTACAACCAATGTTATTATAAGAATTTTCTTGTCTGTGGTAGTAGGTAAATCTGTTCTTTATTGGGTAGTATCTCTGAGTAGTCTGTGTTTATTGGTGATCACATAACCGATATCTCTGACGTTATGAATTTAAATTTGGAACAGCTGTCAAAATTCAAGTTGATCTCTATTCTAGTATCCAATGATATTAAAACAGTTATCGATACGAAACGTCAACTCAGTACGATTTTTTAATTTAAACGCACGACATTTGATCTCGAGTGACATGACAATAGGGACTTCATTCGTTTGTCTATGATTTAAAAAAAAAAAAACGTTCGTCTTGACGGATAGATCGAATTGCCGCCATACTTGTTGTCACTCGTTTGTTGGTTTTTTGCTGTTACGGTTTTTTGCAGTCATGATATGTGTTTAGATAAAGTAATGTATGCAACTGTATATAATTAGGCCTTAAAACACTCGTGTGATCCTATTTTGAAACTCGCTAACGCTCGTTTCATAAAACCACACTCGTGTTTTAAGGCCTCTCATTATATAGCAGTTGCATAAAATACTATTAATTGCGTTGACTTGGAAGTTTGATTTTACCACAGCTCTAAGTGATGACAGACTTAAGTATTTGGTATTCATTTTAACTCGATACCACCACGCGTTCTTTAGAAAATGGATCTTGACAGACAAAAGGTATTCCATCTTAGCCCTCTGGGTTGGCAACGCATTTGCAATATTCTTGGCGTTGTGAGTGTCTATGGGCGGTGGTGATCATTTACCATCAGGTGACCCACATGCTCGGTTGCATACGTATTATGTTGTATAAAAAAAGTCGCGCAACGCCGCTCTATGAAGCTAGGTAAATATGGTTCTTACTGTTGTAAGTTAAACGGAAAACTCACTAGGCCTTCTCCGCTCGCAGTGGGAACTTAAGGCTTAATTAATTACGTAATGTAGTATTAGTAGTTTATGCAACTGCTATATGCTAGTGAGAGGCCTCAAAACACGAGTGTGGTTTACAGCGAGTTTCATAATAGGATCACATGAGTGTTTTAAGGCCTAATTATATACAGTTGCATAAATACTTTATCTACACACATATCATGACTGCAAAAAACCGTAACAGCAAACACCAACAAACGAATGACAACAGTAATGGCGGCAATTCGATCCTCTGTCACGACGTTTTTTTTTAAATCATGGACAAGCGAATGAATATTCTCATGTCATTTGAGATCAAATGTCGTGCGGTTTATATTAAAAAAACGTACTGGATTGACGTTTCGTATCGATAACTGTTTTAATATCTATGGATACTAGAATAGAAACCCACTTCAATTTTGACAGCTGTTCCAAATTTAAACTCATAACATTACAGAAATCGCTACTGTAATGACCATTGAAGCACAGATTTATCTACAACCACAGACAAGAAAGTTCTCATAGTAAAATTGGTTGTAATAATGTTGGTCATTTCCTACGGTTTCTGATATGTGTGTAGATAAAATAATAAATGCACTTAATTATCACCACGTTTAATACCAGTGGCCGTGACTCGCATTTCCACTGAAATAAAACTCGGTTTAACTATATCACTTATATCGTAACAAATTGAATTTTAAACCCGCTTCCCGACTCGCTTTTCGGCTTTTTGTATTTCATTCTAACTCACAGAGTAGAAAAAGGATGTACTTTCAGTTGGGTTTTTAAAATCATGAGTCTTATTTGAAACATTTTTTTAAAAAGATCATAATTTCTTTCGTTTGCATTTTTATTTCGAAAAAAGTAAAATTTATGTATTTATTTACTAATTGTAGCTATTTTTTAATATTAGTAACAAATGGACGCCCACGACTTCCTTCGCGTGGAATAAGTAGCCATGTCGGTTAAGAAAAATGTAGCTTCCTTTTAGTGAAAGAATTTTTGGAATCGGTTCAGTAGTTCCAGAGATTACCTCCTACATACAAACGAACAAAGAACAAACAAAGTTAACTTTATTATATTAGTGTAGATTAGTGTTAGGTAAGAGTTAAAAGAAAAAGATAACAATGAAATAGTGCAGCAAATTTAAGAATGTTGAACTAATTAACACTTGTTAAAAAATAACCAGGATAAGTTAGTGATTTATCTTTGTGAAAAGACAAGCAACTTGCACGTGACATTAGCAATGTATTAGTAAAATATTTACGTAAAACAATACATCTGAAAAAAAATTCTTTTTATTAAGTTAATTTTAACGTTTGGTCATCACACAAAATCTAATATCTATGTCCTTACATACGTAGTATAAAAAAGTAGTCATCCGATCCTGTCTATTCGAATGTCTTCGGCCGCCTATTCCTTCCAAACCACGCAATGGGTTTTGATATGGTTTTCACTGTCATCTAGAAACTTTTTTACGAAAGGTTTTTAAGTATATCTAATTGTAGTTTTAAACGTGCGAAGCCGGGGAGGGACGCTAATTTAATCTATAGTACTTTACGAGAGATTTATTATTAACAATATAACGAAGTAGGATAAACATTTTCAATCCAATTAAAAAGTTGCCGACTGATACAATTCGCAAAACATTTTCCGCCGATACGGCAATTGCTAGAGCGTTTCTTATTGTCCAATACAATATTTCATCAGATAATGTTTTTATGTAAATTAGGAAAGAAACTGAGCAAGGTTAGCTGATGGCAAGCGATCACCACCGGCTATAGATATCCGTAACACCAAGGAGTTTGCAGATGCGTTGTTAACCCAAAGGACTAAAATGGTGTGTGTCTAGTGCCAGTGATTTCACCGGCTGTATTGATCTTCACTCCGGTACACAACAGTGAAAGCACTGCTGCATAGCGGCTGGAAGAAATGTCGAGTGCTCGTGTGAGATGTAATATGCGTAGACACTCTGGCTCCGTCTTATCTTCATGGAAGTATTAGCAAAGCCTGCGTATCTGTAGATATAATACAGGGGTCTCGGCTCCGAATGTGACTTTGTCCCATTCGGCATCGAGACCAATGGTCTATGGGGTCCTAGCGCTCTGAGCCTCTTTAACCAACTCTCCAAAAGGCTCGTTAAAATCACAAGTGACTAAAGAGCTGGCAGCTTTCTCGGACAAAGAATAAGCATAGTAATGTAGAGAGGGAATGCTGCTCGCGTTTTTACGTAAATATATTTTTTTGAATTTAAATATACTTTTAGTTTAAGCTTAGTTTTATTTTGAATATAGTTAGTTGCGGCTTTATGTAATACTAGCTTTTGCCCGCGACTTCGACCGCGTAGACTTGTTTAATTGAAACAAACAGACAAATTAATGAGAATAGTTGCTTTGCTGCTCATGACGTCACGGCGGCGTATAACTCACGTATCGCTATCCCGTGGGATCTATGCATTTTTACGGGATAAAAAGTATCCTATGTGTTAATCCAGGTCATAAACTATATGTGTGCCAAATTTCATCCAAATCCATTCAGTTGTTTTTGCGTGATTGAGTAACAAACATCCAAACATACAAACTTTCACATTTATAATATTAGTAGGATTAACTTGTTAAAATTTTTGTTTATGTATAACAATTAAATAAAATTTTATTCATTTTACTTGCCCCGATATGGTATCGGAAAATGTGAAAACTTGCTTAGCTAATATCATTTGAGGATGGAACTGAAAGAAAGTGTAATTTTTTGAAAGGGAGGTTGTGCCGGAGGCGCAACCTTTTTTTATAACTTTATTGTATTTTATTACTTTTTTATTGATTTTTATATCTTTTGTTTTTTAGTGTTCGATTCAGTCCAAATACAGCTATCGTATAAAGAGGGTCTTTTATTTCTCTTAGGAAAGTATTTAGCAGCCTAAGGCCCTCGGCCATATTTTTGGTCCTTCGAACCGGATCTGAACCAGCGACCTATGGATTATGTACTATGAAATTGATTATGTGTATCTATCCCTTTCAAGCATATATACTTTCTCTCAGTTGCATTTTTAATGATCAGTTGAGTTTATTGCTGTTTGTACTTACCAAATTCAATAAATATACATTTGTGACTGTCCTCATTCGTTTGTTACTGGCCAGTGTTGCAATCACCATGCAATTTCCAGACACCGACAGCATAAAAATAAGAAAATACGGCGGCAGTATGAAGCGCCATTCGTACGCGTTGCTTGCAACGTTGCGCGCAACTGTTGCGTTGCGCACTGTGTCTGTGAACGTAGCGACACTTGTCACTAATTCTCGGGAGCGCAGAAATAGACTGATGTTCAGCATTGAGGTGAGATTTGCCGCGTCCATTTTGGGATGTGTTACCTGCAAAAAGAAAAATAAGGTTTACTGATACGATCCTCTCTATCCCAGGCGAGTACACATTGATTTAACGTATTTGCCCTAAAGTCTTTGAACTTTGTAACGCTGACAAAGGTGACCTCTCCACAGTTTCACAAGTGGTGTAAATAAAAAAACCGGCCAAGTGTTTGGATTCGCTCACGAAGGGTTCCGTACCATTATTATCTATAAAAACAGCAAAAAAAAAAACACGTTTGTTGTATGGGACCCCCTTAAATAATTATTTTATTCTGTTTTTAAGTATTTTTTGTCATAGCGGCAAGGGAAATACATCATCTGTGCAAATTTCAACTGTCTATTTATCACGGTTCTTGAGATACAGCCTGGTGACAGACTGACAGACGGACAGCAAAGTCTAGGGTCAGGGTACAGAATCCTAAAAAAAGTATTGTTGACACAACAAACCAAAAACAGATTACGTAATGTTTAGAATAGGTAAACTCTATAACCTGCCAGCAGAATATAAACTCAAAACAGGATTCTATTAGTGTCTTTTCTAACCAAAATATATACTATATACATATATGTATGGTATAGTCAGGAAAAGAGGGTCTTTGTTCAGCAGTGGGACACTTACATAAACTAAATAAATAAATAAATAAGCCTACCCAATTCTGGACATCAAAGCCAACAAGGTCGGGGGTAATTTTCACACCAAAATCACTATTTAATTTTTTGTTAAAAAGACCTACGTTTTTTCATTTATTCTTGTTCAATAAAAGAGCCATATAATTATTAGATAGTCTGAAAGACGACAACAATTGAGTATGATTTCAAAGTGAATTTGATTAAAGTTGGACACCCGACCTGCTGTAGAATGTCCAAAATTTTAGTATCTTTTTAAAATCTTTACTTTAGGAACTTTGTCGTTCCATGTTAAGAGAAAAGTACTTACAAAACAAATAAAAGTAGCTAGTGGAGCGTTAGTAGGTAGTGTTTTGTTTTATAAATATGCAAGTTAGTCTTTAACGTATTTTTTCTATGGGCCTATGCTGCCTGAAATAAATGGTTCCATTATATTCTATTATAAAAATATTAATAATTCAAATCCAACTTCATACAAGCCTCTGATGAGCCTCGCATTTATGCGTAGATGACTTCATCATTTAATTTTCCGCCTTTTGAGGTGGAATATTTTATCCTTTGAATGGAACCAACCTTGAGTATATAACCTATTCAATTTAAAAAAAAAACGGCCAAGTGCGAGTCGGACTCGCGCACCGAGGGTTCCGTCATCAACAACATCTAGTATCGCATTTTTGAGTGTCTTACGAATGTATGAAACATGCAGCATTGATTCTGTTGACTTAGAAGTTTGATTTTATCACGGCTCTAAAAAACTGCAGACTTATTTGAAATTAATTTTAATTCAATACCTCCATGCGTTGTAGAAAAAAATGGTCTTGACAGACAGACACAGACGTACAACAAAGTATTCCTATAAGGGTTCCGTTTTTTATTTTGAGGTACAGTAGGGGAAATATATTCACGTACCAA
The DNA here is from genome assembly GCA_963691745.1 of Ditula angustiorana. Taxonomy (NCBI): domain Eukaryota; kingdom Metazoa; phylum Arthropoda; class Insecta; order Lepidoptera; family Tortricidae; genus Ditula; species Ditula angustiorana. The sequence goes on from OY829476.1 coordinate 14,487,201, forward strand.
CTTAGAACCCTATCGCAATGACGCGACGCGTTAGACGCCAGGTTATGTCATACAAATGTCATGCGTATTACTCTTCGACTATGTTCTACGGTGGCACGTGTTTCAACTTCCTTTGTACTATTGAAATCGGTTCACCATTGGCGGAGATATCTCGTAACGTACGAGTACATGCAAAAAATTGGAAAGCAAAATATTCAGTCAAAACAATCTTAATGAAGGTTAAAAGTATAATAATGAAATATTACGTAGAAAACCACGCAATCAGTCACTAAAAGCCCAATGACAATGTAGGAAACGAAACAATAAAATTATGTAATGAGTATATTGATTTGACAGGCATCAATTATGGCCTAGGCATGTAAGGTAATTAGTTCGTGCCTAAACCCTTATATATCAAACACGCCGGAATTAATAAAGGCTGGCTTTAGAAACAATACCAAAGCGTAATAAAACCTAATAGTCACTTTGCTTCGCTAATACTCTACAATCTTTGGGTTTCAAGCGTTCATAGTTTTGATCCCTTAATTCTGTCGAAACATTATTAACTTAACAGGGAAAATAATATATTACAATAACTCTTTATTGGCACGTATCGTAACGTAGAAAGAAGCCGTTCTACGTTAGTTTGAATACTAAAATACTATACACAAATTATTTGCTCCTCTATTAAAATTCCACTTAAATGTTGTAATGGGTATATTTCACAATAAATACAGGGAATAATATTTTCATTTATACCTACTGCCGCGCAAGATCGATCCAAAAGGAAAAATGTGCAAAGTGCTGAGGGGCGAAAGAAAAATGATGATGAGGATGATGATAGCTACTTATTTACTCTTACATTTGTGACGTAAATTGTATGCCTAATTATTGGTGCATTAAAAACTGTAGCGACTTTTCTCAAGATATCTTAGGTGTATGTCTCATCTGTATGTACTAGCATGAGGCTGAGGATCTTGTCCCCGCCATCGTCTGTCGCCCCTAGAGCTACGTGCTACGCTCCTAGCTCGTAGCCAGGTATTCCCGGTATCGAGCGAAAATCCTCTACGAACAGAGAATTTACCTAGCGAGTCCGGAGGCAGTGAATGTGTTTTATTGATTAAATATAACATACTTGCACCATTCTTATAAAAAAAAAACTAAACTAAAACCTCTTTTCGTGTAGATTTTGAATATCTTACTAACCTCTAGTTCTCGTCCTAAACCCCTTTGGAATTTCCAAAAATCCTTTTTTATAGTGCACCTGTAGAGGTACAACCAGAGGTTGCTCGCTAATCCTGCTGCTAAGCAGCAGTGCTTGCACTGTTGTGTTCCGGCGTGGAGAGCAAGACAGCCGGTGTAATTACTGGCACAAGAGGTATTCCATCTTAGCCCTCTGGGTTGGCAACGCATCTGCATTCTCTTTGTTGTTGCAGGTGGCCCACTTGCTTGTTTGCCTTCCTATGTTGTATAAAAAAAAAAACCTCATAAGGAACAAAATACATGGTCACAATTTTATGTTCCTTTCTTTAGCGAGTTAGGCTGAAAATCAAAATGAAAAATTAAAATGAAAAATTTATTTTGCAAGTAGACCATAATAGACTCTTTTACATGTCTGAATCTACAAGCGCTTCGGAAAATAAAAGAATCTGCTGAGAGGAAACGCCGCAAGAAACTCAGCAGTTTATCTTTTTTTTTCTTCTTTTTTCAAAACAAGATTACAGAGCAATGTACACAACCGTCACAATTTAGTAAGAACTTCATATAAAGTGTACAAAAAAAAGATAAAACAAATAACACAGCAAGCTTTAAGCATGTTGAACGAACTGGCACTAGCTAGGATTGACCATGAGATGTATAGGGTCAAAGAAATTAGAATCGGAATGTATATATGGTCCCTGAAATGATAATAATCAAATAATTAGTTTAAATATCTTAGATATGTATAGTCTTTATTAGTCAGTCAGTACCAGAAGTCTTTTATATGTCTAGACAAGCTTTTACCCGCGACTTCACCCGCATCTGTTAATCCAGGAGACGATCTCCACCAGATTTCATCTAAAACCGTCCTTCCGTTAATGCGTGTATTGAAGGACATACATCCGATCCGAACATGACTTTGTATTTATAATATTAGTAGGATGTAGGTACTCGTCGGATTACGTAGACACTAATGTAAAACGCAACTGCAAATGTGGCAGCTTTCACGACCATTAAGCTCGTGTAAATCCGACTTTAGGAGAAAATGTATTTTGGATTACGCCAGTGTGGGCGCGGGCGGTTCGGTGAAACCGCTCGATTCGCCCATTTTTTCTTTTACATCACGATAATCACTAAATGATCTAGGTTCTTTTACAAATCAGGCTTCGAGACATGCACCAATACCTAGTAGAGAAGACGTCACTTATTTTTCTTGAAACTAATACCGAAATTAATGTGGCGATACCTGCACTCTGATCGGTCGAACTAAATTCAAACAAGAGATTAACTATTACTGTCAAACTGAATGTTTACTCTAAATTATCGATTTAGTAAGGTTCTGTCTGTTTTGTACTTTTTGCTGAATAATTAATAGATTCAGATTATACATTGATAGATTAAATAATTAATAGATAGGAGGAGGGTGGGTTTTTGCATGAACATATATGTGTCGCACAGACGCAGCTATTTTGCACGAGCCCGGCACTGGTTTCGCGGAGTAGCAAGGTAATTTGTTCCAGTTTGTTTAACTTTTTGCTATTTTTCTCACGTCAACGAATAGAAGTAAGCCACTGTAACCCGAAAGTAAAATGATCGTACTAGTGCTTGACACCCGCACTGTGTTTGTACCACAAGGTGACATCATTGTGTCTCGTTGCTCGTATGTTCTCGTCAATTATTCGGTCACTGTCAAAGACTGGGACCGTTACATTATCTTTATCTTCACTTAGTATAAAATATAGTAGCTATTCATCTGCACCATGTCCACCATATCTACCATGTCTGTCTTCATCATCGGCCGCTACCTCCTTTACAGTTATTACGCTGTGCTACATTACTACAAGCCACACTAGAGGGCGCTACTAAAGCCAGCGTTTATTTTACCAATCGGTATAAATAAACGCTGGCAGCATTTAGAATCGTTAGGGGCGGGGTTTGTTTGAATTAGTTATAACCTCTTTCCTTTGGAAGGGCTGCCTAGGTTTAGGTTAGAGATTTTAAAGGAGAGTTTTTATGTACTTTCTCTCATTGTACCCTTCTTTTACATAAAACTACCGTGAGATTCGGACATATTAGTAAAACATTTCATCATTTCATCGACATAAAAATCGGGGCATTCCTCGGCTTAAAAATACGTGAGTGGTCCGTTTTATGAATATGTCTCATTGTAACCGTGTAACAGAGCGGGTCGCTAGTTCATACTATTAGGTACAGTAGGGGAAATATATTCATGTACCACCTTAGAACTCTATCGCAATGACGCGACGCGCTAAACGCCAGGCTATGTCATACAAATGTCATGCGTATGCCTCTTCGACTAGGTTCTACGGTGGTACGTGTTTCAATTTCCTTGACTGTACCTATTTCGGAATTAACGAAGATTTACGGACGTTAGTTGTTGGCGTTATGCTTTTCCAGTTCGGGTGACGGTCACTGTTCATTAGGTATTTTTTCTATGGGCCTATGCAGCCTGAAATAAATGGTTCTATTCTATTATATTAGTAACAAAACACTAATCTGTGTTTATTTTGTGCACACCCTGGAATGAACTAAGTAGCAACATTGTTCAGGGCGGTGATTGATTGCTATTTTATTAGTTCAGGCGCTATGTGTAATTCTTAACAGATTAAGCCTTCTCACGTTATACTTGTTCTTATACATAGATCCTAGACAGATTATGTCACTTTTGTTGAGTATTAGAGATAGCGGTTACTTCAAAAAATTACTTTCCTGTGTTATGTCCTAATATAAGATAGAAATAGTTGTGGGCCCTGGGGTGCAATTTTTGAATCTCACCAGGTGACTAGAGCTCACCAAAATGGCCGAATCTCTATGAAAAACGGCTATTTTCGTGAGCTTTAGTTACCCGGTGAGATTCAAATGCAATTTTTATAATCTCACCAGGTGACTAAAGCTCACCAAAATGGCCGCATTTCTATGAAAAACGGCCATTTTGGCGAGCTTTAGTCACCCGGTGAGATTCAAATGCAATTTTTGAATCTCACCAGGTGACTAAAGCTCACCAAAATGGCCGCATTTCTATGAATAACGGCCATTTTGAGATTCATGTGAGATTCAAAAATCGCACTTCTGGAGGGAAACTATATTAAATTCTTAAGCTAGATTGTTTTACTTAAATGAATGAAACATTACTTTATTTTTAAAAAGAAACAAAATTGCATTTATAGTTTTTCTAAAATTTGCTTGCCCCTTTCGGGAACCGAATCAGCTAAAATTTGTAAAATTAAATACTCGCTATTTTGTTCTATTAATCGATAGGATTATTGTTCAGGATCAAATCTCTCTAATATACTTGATCTGATCTCGATCTTGCTCCTTTCCACGAAATGACAATAATTTAAATCGTTGACTGTTATATTGGGTACCTATTTAAAAGAAACAAGTCTTCGTTATAGAGATGAATCTCTCTAGAACTAAGTAACGATGGAATTAACTTAACCACGCTAGCTATAACCTATATCGACTAATCAAATAACGTCTTTGAATGAACCAGCCAATCACGAGTCCCTCCTATTTGCTTCTTAGATTGAAATAAGGAAAATTACTCTTTTCATATCTCTCAGGCACATTATCCGATATTTTGCCTTTATACTAATATTTTATTATCTATTTGTGTTCACAAATAAGTAAGTTCACAAGTAAGTTAAGTAGAGTTTTTTCAAACTAAATATAACTCATAAACGTTATAACTTATATAACCAACACCGTTAAGGACTTCTATCATTACTAACTTTTACTCCCGCTTTCGCCCGTGTGTTTTTTTTTCAAGATAACAGGTTGCCTATGTTAAGGTGGATCGCTGCGTATGAGGCGGGAATTTCGAAATGTTCGCTGTTTTTAATTTGTTGTGGCTAAATGGTGTGTTTTTATATCAATTCAGATAGTTTTCCGGTAGTAAAACACTATTTCGTAAGGCGCTGTGTTTTGTTTTTGGAAGTTCAAGCTGTTGATTTTAAATAATTGTGAATTAAGTGCGTAAAAGTCGGTTGAAACATAAAGTGTACCGTTACTTAAAACTAGTTACTAGATTTTCCAAAATCATAACACAATCGCTTTAAAAACAGTGTTTTGTTACCGGGAATCTACTTAAATTGATAAAAAGCAACACTATTTGGCCACAATAAATTAAAAACTACAACATTTTCAAAACTCCCGCCTCATACGAAGCGATCCACCTTAAGGCAAGGTATAAGCTATCTGCATTCCAAATTTCATCCAAATTTGTATAGCCGTTTTAGCGCGAAGGAGTAACAAAAATACCAAGCCATACACACACACTCACACACACCCATCTAAATTCTTATACACAGTTTATATTCGGCCGCCTTCTCCTTCAAACCACGCAACTATTTTGATGTAGCTGTAGGTATGTGTCAAAAACTATTCAATGTTCACCAGATCATAATTAATAACGCCGAAACGACAGTTGTTTGACATTATGTTTGATTAATACCTCAAAATAAGTAATAAATGATATGGATTCGATTAATCAGAATGAGTCTTTTTTTTCTTAAAATATTAGGCCTTTTTTGGTACCACATAATTCCTTAGGGTTTTTTTTAGTTCCATTTAGTCGTTCGCAAAAAATGTTACCAATTAATTGTTTAATTGTTTTAAGCTTGAGGTCGTAAGCTTTTTAAAAGATGAATCCACAGGCCACTCAAAAAAAACTACATAAATTGAAGAAATACGTATGTTCTTATGTACTATCTGCATAATGGAACCCCACGCAGAACCGTGTCAAATTGACGTAACAAGTGAAATAAAAAGAGACATATTACGATTTGGTTTAAAACTTTACTTAGACATAGTTCTATAGTCAGGGTTCCATTTTGTTGATTGTACATCATGATTTTTTACTTTCTTGCAGTGCTCAGCAGTGAAAAGTAGTATTTGATGTCTCAGACCTTGAATTTACTTGTCCATTCTACTCTATTATCTATCATTTATCATTCTATACTATTATTATATCTATTGCTTACTTTCTCACCTCTACTACAATATACTATATCTGTACTTCAGACTCAAACACGATGACTTCAAATATGTTGGTAATAATTGTTAGTAATTAGTATGTTTCTCATTAGTCTAGTGACTAATAAGGAACACTTAACATTTAAGATGAAAACGCCAAGAACCCGCTAGGTGGCTTCTTTATTGGAAACGAGTTTTCATTACATACATATAGCGAGAAAACGTTGCTATGGGCGTCAAGCGTAGCGCGCAGCTCTACAGTGTTTAACCGTAAATTAATAGCTACGTGTCTGGAGAGAAATTGTTTCAGTACTTTGGCACATACGTTTATACGGGTGCTTGATCGAATATTAATTGCTTTTTGATACCTTATGATATCCGCGATACCCTAGGTTTAGCCATGACTTAGCAGAGAATCATAAATTTGAGCCCCAACCCGGACTAGCATCTCTAAGTTTTTCGGAAATGTACCAAACTTGCTCTGGAATCCATCACGAATTTCTTGATCCAGGAAAGTATGTCGAGGAGAGCTGCTCATATCTTCGAAGCAATGTAAGGAATGGATGTAAACTTCCCTTTCTGTAGCTTGCCCGCGTAGTCGTACAACACAAGCCTTCATTATGAGAGGAGGGTTTTAGGCTTATGTCCAGTATTACGAAGCTTATACATATTATTATATATTACAGGCTGGCTGATGAAACAGATATACAATAGTCACGCCTGTTTCTCAGAGGGGTTGCCAGATCATTGATTTCCACTTGCTTCGATCCTAACATATAACATTTGCTCCATTTAGCTTTATCGTCATACATGCTCTTTAGTTTAAGGTACTCCTGACCTGGCCTTTCTCCAGAATGTATTCAATTTGATAGGAATGCGTTTGTCAATGTCTTCCTCTTCCCATTTTCCATCTACTCTTCTTTCGTACACCTTTTTACCCAACTACGCGAAGCAAAAGAGGGTAATGTGTTTATCAGCCTATACATATATGTATGTATGTATGTTTGTTCCTTTGTGGCGATCTAGAGACCAAACGCGTGGGCCGATTTTGATGATTCTTACGTCATTTGTTAATCTCAAAAAGAAGCTGAAGATGTTTTTCTGTTGATTTTTTTTACTGATAAGTGCTTCCAGTGAGCCTAATCTGAATAAATATATTTTAACTTTAACTCAACGGATTTAAGGGGTTTCTTTAACATTTTCCGATGTAATTGAAGTCATTTCCCAACACCCCCACCTAAGGCGGAAGTAATCGATAAATTCAACCAGTGGGAGTTAAATTTATGGAAAGCAGTAGGCGGATATTTTAAGTTACGAGTACTAATCGGCTTAATTTAGTTACCGAATGAGTCACGTAATTAAATTAACAGCCGTGTTTGTTCTGTTTACCTGTAGACTGAACACTCCTTTTGGTTGACAATGGAAAAAATAAATTTTTGCGAGTTTATGAAGATAAGTATCTTCATAAACTCGCAAAAATTGCCTGGGCGATAGGATCATACAAACGGCGACCACGTTTTCCACCCTCTAGATCTTAACCTATAGCCATGATTTTTGTATGTTGTCATTTTGCTCTAGAACTAGGTTTGCATGTTTTGATTTTTTAAATATTCTTAATAGTTTCCAAAATATCGACGCTTTTTTGTTTTGTATGAAACTCCTAAAATGCAAATATTGTCAAATCTATGAATAATATCTAAAAAATCAAAATGTACAAACCTAGTTCTAAGGCGTAATGACAACATACCAATAAATCATTGCCGTAGGTTAAGGATTAGAGGGTGGAAAACGTTATCGCCGTTTGTATGGCGAGCGCTCTTTGGGATCTGGGTTCACACTCCTCTTAAAGTGGTCAAATACTTATAATACGGTAATACTGGAATACTATTACCTTAATTGTTAACTAGCGACCCGCCCCGGCGTCACACGGGTACAATTAAAATGTAATGTACAGTCAAGGAAATTGAAACACGTACCACCGTAGAACCTAGTCGAAGAGACATACGCATGACATTTGTATGACATAGCGTGGCGTTTAACGCGTCACGTCATTGCGATAGGGTTCTACGGTGGTACGTGAATATATTTCCCCTACTGTACATAAAAACCTTTCTTTAAAAAATCTCTAAATGACAGTGAAACCCGTGTCAAAATCCGTTGAGTAATTCACAAGGAGTCATCTGCCCATTGTATGGGGACAGACAAAAAGTGATAGCGGCTTTCGTTTGTTTGTATGTAGTCTTCTATATAAATAAAAATGAATTGTTGTTCGTTAGTCTGATTAAAACTCGAGAACGGCTGGGCCGATTGAGCTGATTTTGGTTTTAAAATGTTTGTCGTAGTCCAGGGTAGGTCTAAACGGTGAGCAAATATGCCTTCAATAATTAGGCGGTACGAAGTTCGCCGGGTAAGCTAGTTAAGAATAAAAACATTGAAAACGTGTTTCATGTTTGACCTCTTTGGCCGCTCCTGTCTGTTTGATGCTGTGTATGCTGTGGATGTATAGAATCGAAATTCTAAGCCACTGATTTACCATTATGTTGAGCAATCAGAGGTAATTTTTTTTATGAAATAAGAAGGCAAGCAGTAAGCAAGTGGTCACCTGATGGTAAGTGATCACACCCGTCTATAGACACCCAGAATACCAAAGAGATTGCAGATGCGTTGCCAACCCAGAGAGCTAAGATGGCATACCTCTTGCGCCAGTAATTGCACCGGCTGTCTTGCCAGTGATAGTTGTATTATTAAAATTTTAAGGAACGAAATAACGAACACAAGATATGAAACGCAATAATAATATTAAGTCTCACTTGGTTAGAGATTTCTTAGCACAAAGAAATCCCCTATCAATATTAACCAAGTTAAAAAAGCAGATTAGAAGCGAGCTCAAGCTTCAGGTCCATAATGGATTAGTATGAAACTAGAACTTCAGCTCGGTTTATAAACTACCACCCTTAATGATGGTAGGAACCCGATTTTTTCCAATTCCGACTTCCTATGCCCCGGATCGATACATGGTCACACAAAGGCTTCTACATCGACACCCCTTACTATTTCAGCAGTCAAAATTAAAAACTATAATAATATATAAATAAATAAATAATAATATAAAAATTATATGAGTCAAAGTTACTTGAAATAAATGTTTTAATAATAATAATATAAACTTTCCTTTAAATATTTTAATTTGTAATTCCCTTGCCAATATAAAGTAAAATTTACGTGGCGTTAAGGACGAAACATAATTTTTACATTCAATAGCAGGTGCAATTTTAGTATTGTAAATTATTGTAAATATTATATAGATATTTGTTCGCAACCATAAAGTCTACAAAAAATAGTGCACAACTTACTTTATCAACTCAAAACTTCCACATTATCCACCGAAGCCAAAGTTCTTTACTTCACTTTAGTTTAATAATTCTAATTAGTATCGAAAATTATTCTAAACACAATCACGACCTTAACTAACTTATTCACACTAAATGAACAACTAGATTATTTAGTAAAATTTATTATTACACACACATATTTCATATACTTTTATTTACAACACTTTCACTTTTCAAAAACTTTTCACTCGCGAAAGTTTGGAAGGAAACTTCGCGTCGAAGCTTTATCGTTCTCTAAAGCTCTGCGAAGACTGAGCCATAGGACGCTTTTGTACAACAAGCGAGCTTACCGAAGCGCATGCGCGAGCAGAATCTGGATGCTAACAGTTAGTTATATTTTACTTGATGGATTTATTTCTATATGTAAATGTATCATGATTGTACTTTAATGCTCGTTGTTGTTATTTGAAATTGAAAACGTGTCAATAGAAATGCATTAGTAATTTAAGAAAATAGTTTTTAGGTGACTACCAGTAACCACTGGTTAACATGACATATTTTGTCAACCCATCTACGCCAAAGATATATAAATCCACCAGCAGCCCTAACATGATAGCCCAGGTTTAGTTTAACCCCTCCCTGTGTCTCTGTCTAACTAGTGTCATAAGAAAGGGCCGCAGATAGAGATAAACTAAACTCGGCCAGTCATGTTAGGGCCAAAGTATAGGTTTAACGCCCATGACCAATATATTCGTCAAAGCGTACAATAAGTTCATTTGCATATGCTTCACCGTCGGCGGAGCCCCACCGTGTTGTCTGTCACCTACCTAACACAAACAGAATTAAATCTATGTAAACCCTAACTTAACCTAAAAAAAACGCACTCCGCATCGCACCTGGCTCAAACGCGCCCATCACGCTAGCCACGTTGCCTCTCTGTATAATTGTATTTTTATTAGTTTTGAGTCAAAATATTTGTCATTTCAATAAACACTTTCCTTGATTTCAGGTTGTGTCAAATGCTAGTCATAATTATTTGTTTACAACATTGGCTATTTTTATTCAACTCTACTTTAGAAATCTTTTAATTCCCATGACCCGTAAAACCGCTCTCTTCCGAAAAATTCGACACAAACATCAGGCACCTTTTGTCCCACTCGGATGAATGAACTTCCCATCTTTACCTGTTTCATTTTTAAAGTACACAAGTTAGAAATACTCTTCGCGCTGAAAGTATATTAAGAGGAATGTGAAGCCAGCGCTCTCCATAAAAACGGTGATAAAGTTTTCCACCCTCTTAACCTTAACTTTATTTTAAAAAATTAAAACATACAAACCTAGTTCTAGGGCATAATGATAACGTACCAAAAAATCATTGCCATAGGTTAAGGTTTAGAGGGTGGAAAATGTTATCGCCGTTTGTATGGGGACCGCTTTTTGTGGCTGGGCTCACACTCCTCTTAAAGGCTAAAAATAAATGAAAACGTTACGTTAAAAGTAAAATACCCGTGAAGGGACCTCCGTCTTACCACTTAATAAGTTTATGGGAAGACAATACTGAAGAGACGCGAGTAGAGGTTTGCTAGAGAACTTAAAGAGGTTGTTTTTGACACTGAGTTCATTCCCTGAAAACATTTTTAAGTTGATTTTACCAATACTTTTGATAAAATACTCGAACTATGTACGTGGTATGATAGTGTATCCTAGACAGCTTTATACATAACTACGAAACGCAACCAATTTTTTTTTCAGTTTTGGTGCTCTATGCTCGTACACACTGATACTTTAATGCCACGTTATATTCAGCCATTTCCCTTATCGTTATTTTTGGCAACTATCAAGGGTCTTTAAACGAGCGTTGCTTCGAAACGCGACCAAATATCTGTTCATTCTTTGCATAAATCACATGATTACAACCGGTACTTACTTATTTATTCCCAGCCAATTTACCTTGTGGTTTTTTTTTCGCCAACGATATATCTGGTTTTTCAGGCGCCATATATCAATAACGCGACCATTGAGCACACAGGCAGACCGACATATTATTTGGTATCACAGATTGCCCTTTAACTTGTGAATTTCGAATCAGCCACTTGAATTAATTATTAATTCATTTATTTCGAACAACAAAGATTCATATAAACTTAAGGTGTTTGTAGGTATAACAAAATTACTTTAAAAGACAGCCCTTTGATGATCATTGCCATATTTGTTTAACCATCTACCTGATTCTGTTACTTCATTAAATGATATAAGATTTAAATTATTTCTAGAAACTAGATTAACAGAGGAGGCTCTCTATAGTATTAAGGATTTTGACATTTAATTCTTATTAAATTTTATTTGTATAAAATAGTCGCGATTAATGAATATAACACACTCACTTTACAATGTATGAACCTATTTTTATTTTCAAGACATTTTCTAGTGCAGTGTTGCTGAACCTGTGATCTGCGGACCCCTGGGGGTGCGCGAGCATATGTATGGGGGTCCGCAGTCTTATCTACGGACCATTTAACAGTCATAAATAAATGCCACCAAAAGTTTCGTAATCGCTATGCACGCATATTTTTTGGTAATTTGTAATACTAAAATAAATGGTCCGAAATTTATTGCTGGTTTTTTTTATTGAGAGGGTCCATAAAATTGTGCTTGATTTCCTAAGGAGTCCGTGGACAAAAAAGGTTAAGAAAAGCGGTTCTAGTGCATAATTTATGTCTATGTAATAAAGATATACATATTATTATGACTGTGACTAATTATGTTTAAATATGTCTATAAATGAACTGCACTGAACCCATACACTCGTAGGTACACTTGGCATTAATTCTGCATGATTAACTAGGAAGTAAATTACCAATTAAATTGCAAATTTTAACCGCAAACAACACTGTTAACTCGTCCATCACCCGTTGAACCGTGAAACTGATTCTGTAAAGGATTAAGGAGGCCTTAAAATAAACGATTTGCAGGTAATAGCCAGTTTCGGGAGATTTATGGCCAATACTAATTAGACGCCTTGTAATTTTGAAAACACAAGTAACATTAGGATACTCGTTTTTTTATAAAATAGGAAGCGAACAGGTCAATTACGCGATGGTAAGTAATTATCACCATAACACCAAGGAGATTACAGATGGGTTGCCAACCCGGAGTGCTAAGATGGAATACTGTGTGCCGGTAATTGCACCGGCTGTCTTGCTTTCCACGCTGGAACACAACAGTGCCAGCACTGCTGCTTAGCAGGAGGATTAGCGAGCAAGATGGTGGTAGCGATCCGGACGGACCTTGCATAAAGTCCTACCATCCGCGATTTAGTTCCGGAGGCTTAATAAAAATAATTAGTTTTACCATTTTTAATGTCCACTTAGTAAATTTGTAGTCATCAACAGCGACTCAATATATACACATAGAAGTAATAAACAACTTTATCTACACACATATCATAATTTCTCAATAACGCGTTCAAAAACCATAGAAAATGACCAGCATTATTACAATCAATGTTATTATAAGAATTTTCTTGTCTGTGGTAGTAGGTAAATCTGTTCTTTATTGGGTAGTATCTCTTAGTAGTCCGTGTTTATTGTTGATTACATTACCGATATCTCGTGACGTTATGAATTTAAATTTGGAACAGCTGTCAAAATTCAAGTTGGTCTCTATTCTAGTATCCACAGATATTAAAACAGTTATCGATACGAAACGTCAATTCAGTATGATTTTTTAATTTAAACGCACGACATTTGATCTCGAGTGACATGACAATAGCAACTTCATTCTTTTGTCTATGATTTAAAAAAAACGTTCGTCTTGACGGATAGATCGAATTGCCGCCATACTTGTTTGTTGGTATTTTGCTGTTACGGTTTTTTGCAGTTATGATATGTGTGTAGATAAAGTAATGTATGCAACTGTATATAATTAGGCCTTAAAACACTCGTGTGATCCTATTATGAAACTCGCTGACGCTCGTTTCATAAAACCACACTCGTGTTTTAAGGCCTCTCATTATATAGCAGTTGCATAAAATACTATTATCACCTGAAACATAAGATTGATGTTTAATACGTTTTTAGTGTCGTTCGTTTTAGAAATAACAATGATTGCGTGAGAAATTGTAAGGTAATTTTCTTCTTTATCTTTTTTAATTCCCCCAACTTAAGTTGCTAATCGTATCGCGTCAACTGGTAGTCGAAATTGCGTGGAGAGGATTCCGTATTATTTATTTAATTCATTGTATATCAATTCTAAATTATTCATGAAATGTTGCATTGCGTCAATAATTAGTTGTGCAACAAGACAGCAAAGTTAGTTATTGCTGTGAGTGTTTATTTTGAATCTAGAGTGTAGCGAGCAATTTAAAGACATGAGATGTAAATAACTTTGGTCCCGCAAGCGGCGAGAGCATAATATTACCTAAAGGTAAAAAAATACAAAGTGGAAAAATTAAACTACATGTATATTTGTAAAACAAGTGAAAGTGACAGAAGAAAGTCAAGTTCAAATCTTTCAAATTTTGTTTGTAGGCTCAGCCAGTGGATTTTATTATTTTATTAGAAATGCAGCCTCTGTATAATAGAGTTTAACAGTTTTAGAGAAAAGTTATATTTAATGAATTCTGAGATTATTTGTATGCCAAAACCACGGGAAACATTTAAGTAGTTCCAGACAAAAAACAGCTCATCATCATAAAAGGGAATTTTTCCTTCCCTTATCCTGCTACGGCGTTTAGCGACATCACCTTCCACTAAAACTTTTTTTTAATTCAACTCTAACTCTCAAATCAACTCTTAACTCTTATACGCGTTTGGACACCTTAGACAGAAACTATTTCTAACTAAGTTGACAGTTGTTGGTACTACTTGAATATTGTTTAGTGTTTTTACACTGACCTATAAATAATGGACTTCTAGTCAGCGTTTAAAAAATTGCATCAAAAGTCGAACAAAAAGCACAATAAATCGACAATCGCACGCGCTGTCAGTCTGTGGGAACGACAGTGCTGCTGTCAATACTATTCTTTTGTAAAAAAACTTATTTGCAACGAAACTTCAAAAAGTATATTTTATGCAGTTAGACGCAACATTGTAAATCCAATGACTGTACTCGTAAATGGTGAACTAATAATTTGCATTTGTCACATTGGTCAACCTGTATTCTCATGTCGAGCCGTTTTTCTGCTGTCACTTAGTATGAAACGGTACATCCATGCATTATAATATTATCATTGTGTTTTTAGTGTAAAGTGCTATGGGAAATTAAGAAGTAGTACGATTTTAATGGCGGTACGATATAGGCGACGTTCCCCTAAGTACATACTTACCGCGTTCCGCGCTAAAGATTATATACAACGCGAAACAGCTATAAAATCGTCATGGCTTCAGAAAAAAAAACATTCTCAGTCGAGTCTGATTACAGTGTAATTGTGCTGACCTGAAATGGTGGAAATATTTTTAAAGGCTTGTATAGCTATTCTCCTTTGCAATAAAATCAGTGCCAATGGACTCAATGGAACCAATTCGGTCGAAGATCGGTACTATCCACGATATCATTTAGCTCCACCTTTTGGATGGATGAATGACCCCAATGGCTTCAGTATTTACAACAACGAGTATCACCTTTTCTATCAGTACAAACCCAAAACCAGCCTGGAACCCGGCATTGCGCACTGGGGCCATGCCAAGAGCAAGGATCTTTTCCATTGGGAACATCTACCAATCGCCTTATACCCTGACCAATGGTACGACAAGGATGGAGCATTTTCAGGAAGCGCTTTAGTGGAAAATAATGTCATGTACATTTTCTATACAAGCAACCTTAACCATCCTGATGGAATACCAGACTACGAGCAGCATCAAATCCTGGCGGAAAGTACGGACGGAGTTAATGTCAAGAAATTAGAAATTAATCCAATCATTATTGGTAGTGATCGCCAACCAAATTTTCGTGACCCAAAAGTTTGGAAGCACGAGGATTCATATTACATGGTGTTGGGTAACTCATTCAACAATGACACCATAGGCCGCGTCCTTCTTTACTCATCGAAAGACAGAATTTCTTGGAAGGAAGTGTCCATCCTGGCGGAATCAAATGGCACTTTAGGTTACATGTGGGAGTGCCCCGACTTTTTCGAGCTCGACGGTAAATTTGTGCTTCTGTTTTCACCTCAATGCATTAAACCCCAAGGTGATAAGTATAAAAATCTATACCAAACAGGTTATTTCATTGGTGACTTTGACTATTCTACTTTCAAATTTACTCCTACAAGCGATTTTAAGGAACTCGATCATGGACATGATTTCTATGCTACCCAGACCCTATTAGACTCTCAAAATCGCCGAATTATAGTTGCGTGGTTTAATATGTGGGAACAGTATTATCCTGAGCGCAATGATGGTTTTGCTGGCTTGATGACTCTGGCTAGGGAATTAAAACTGATGAAAGATGGCCATATTATACAGAAACCTATTGATGAAGCTGTAAGAGTTAGAAGTTGTAGGCAAGCTCCAGAAAGTGGGCCTGAAGGAATAGTTTACACTCTTAAAGACAAAGCTGGAGAAATCAATATCAACGCAGACAAATCAAACGATTTGAAATTGAATATAGAGTCGGACACAGCTAAAGTGTCTATAGCCTATGATTCAGCAAATGGGATGGTGACACTAGACCGTGGTGGTACTGATAGCGAACGCCGTACGGAATGGAAACCTGAAGGCGTGTTGAAATGGAGAATTTTTATCGATGCGAGCTCTATAGAATTGTTTTGCGGGGAAGGCGAAGTAACATTCTCCAGTAGGTTCTTTCCAGATGGTCCAGTCAAGGTTCGCTTAGAACAGCAGTCCAAAACTGAGCACATAAGCGTGTATGAGATGACTCGAACTGTGCCTCCCGGTGAGAGATAGTTAAAAAAAGTAGTTCCTTTGGTTTCCGCTGATTTACAATAAATAGAATAATTCAGACTACTGAGAATATCCCAGTAGCAATGGTTTGTAAAAGAAAATAAAAGTTGTAGACATTAAAAATAGAAATGAGTTTTATTACGGGCTGTGAAATGAACTGCCTCGAGAAAATAGGTAAGTTTTTCGTTTCGTAATTTACAATAAATTTATAAATAAAGCCTTTAGTTTGCCCAGATGTCTACTCTGTAATGATGACAAATAATTTATGTAAGCAGTCCTTAACATTTTCGCCACAAACCAAATTCAGTTTTGAATATATTTAATATTATCAACCGTATTTCAAATTATGCTCCATTGGTTACAGTAACAGGAAAAGCAAGATTATCTTATCCTTATTTCCTTTTGTATATAGGTAAATAATATCCTTAATCATTCTAAAAATACGATGCTGTTAGATAATAACGCTTACTGTTTGAGCTTACAAAACAAATATCAAATCACAAAAATATTGACTCGCCGTGACTTGGTATTATTTATTTTATTGCAACAAGAAATCCTCAGAACAATATCTGGGTGCACGGCAGTGCCTCCGACAAGTCGAGCAAAAAAAAGCGGCACGGCCGTACCATGCTTGTCTCGAAACATTTCAGGCCATTTTCAACCCCCTATAACTTCGTTGTGGATTAAACTAGAAGCCTGTATGTTCAGTAACCAAGCAAGCATTGTATAAACACGGTATATTTCACTAATCTCATATTAGGCTCGAGAAATTAATGTCTTTTTGACAATATAAGTACTCTAAACCTTGTATCTTTTTTCAGTAATACATTTTTTTATCTGTAAAATCGTAGCCAATTTAAATATCTTTAGCCAATCTGTAAGTTAGAATTTTAGCTATCCCGTATTCCTAGCAGCCGTTGTCTTATCGTCATAGTAGGAAAACTGCATACGGTTTTCCTCACATAGGTACATTATTATTATAATTATTATTTCAAGTATACTATAGCAAAGGCAGGGTTACGATACCTATTTCCTTGAAAAATTACTCTAATTTTCCTCTTACGCAAAATGGATGAAAGCAGTCTACGTAATTTGCGGTCGTGGGCGACCGCGATTAATTGACAATAAAATTGTATATTAATTCAAGCAAACACGATTGCGTTTCAGTTAATTTCCTTTCACCCCTGTGAATTGACATTCAGAAACAGCTCTTTGGAACTGTCAACCGAAGCAAATCACTTAAACGCTACTAAAGATTTGAATCTAATGAGACACGACGTAAGTACTATATAATCGTCACCGTTGCGGAAATAAATCACTCTCAGTCAACTGTCATCACGGCGCAGATTTATTGCACTGCGCCATAATGGCGGAAACAATTTTTAAGATTTGTCTGATTATACTTTTTTGCTACAAGGTTTGTGCTGACGGAGAGGGGCTAGAAAATGAACGGGGACGTGATGACACCAGTCTTGTTCAAGATCGGTACTACCCGCGCTACCATCTAGCCCCGCCGTACGGATGGATGAACGACCCAAATGGATTCTGCTTCTTTAACAATGAGTACCATCTTTTCTATCAGTACAACCCTAACAGTAGCCAAGCACCCGGCACTGCGCATTGGGGTCATGCCAAGAGCACGGATCTCTTCCACTGGGATCCTCTGCCAATCGCTATGTACCCAGATCAATGGTACGATAAAAACGGAGTATTTTCAGGTAGTGCTTTAGTTGAAAATGATACTATGTACATTTTCTATACGAGCAATCTTAACCATCCTGATGAATCGCCGGCATTCGAAGAACATCAGATCCTGGCCACCAGTAAGGATGGAGTCACCGTCACGAAATCAGAAACGAATCCTATCATTAACGGCACTGATCGTCAACCGAATTTCCGCGACCCGAAAGTTTGGAAACACGAAGATACATATTACATGGTTTTGGGTAACTCATTTGTCAGTAATAATAGCACATTGGGCCGCGCGCTTCTTTACTCTTCGAGTGATATGATTTCTTGGGAAGAAGTAGCTATCCTTGGTGAATCTGATGGTGCTATGGGCTACATGTGGGAGTGTCCAGATTTCTTCGAGCTTGATGGTAAGTTTGTACTTCTCTTCTCGCCTCAAGGTGTTGCAGCCCAAGGCGACAAATACAAAAATTTGTATCAGACAGGTTACATTATCGGTGACTTTGACTATTCTACTCTTAAATTTACTCCAACGTCCGAATTTAAAGAACTTGACCACGGCCATGATTTTTATGCTACTCAGAGTATCCTCGACGGACAAGGGCGTCGCATTGTAATTGCGTGGTTTGATATGTGGGAGCAGAATTACCCGGAGCGCAATGATGGTTTCACCGGCTTCATGACAGTGCCTAGAGAATTGAGATTGACAGGTAATGGTCTTATTCAGAAACCTTTGGCGGAAACATCTAGAGCTCGAGGCCACAGCCAACATCCGGACAGAGGACATAGCCAACATCCGGGCAAAAGACCCAGCCATCACCCGGGCAGAGAACCAAATGGAAGAGTTTACACACTTCAAGATAAAGCAGGAGAAGTCAATGTTCACGCAGACAAGTCAAATGATCTTATATTGTATATCGAATCGGATTCAGCTAAAGTAACTATCACTTACGATGCTGCTAATGGGCAAGTGATACTTGACCGTGGTGGTACTGATGGTGTGCGTCGCACGGAATGGAAGCCTGAAGCTGTTTTGAAATGGAGAATCTTCATAGACGCGAGTTCCATTGAACTGTTCTGCGGGGAAGGCGAGGTAACGTTCTCCAGTCGGTTTTTCCCCGACGGTCCGATAAGAGTCCGTTTGGCGCAAAATTCTAGAGCCAATCACATAACTGTAAATGATATGAAACGCACCGTTCCTCGTGGTGGCGAACAAAGATGGCATGTTGGAATATCCTTTGGATCAGGATAAACAAACAAATAATATTCGATACATTTACGTACGAGCCTTATATAATTTACCCTTTGTAGTGTAGAATTGTAGAAAATACTAGAATTGTAGTAGTAGAATGGCAATAAAAAGATAAAATTGCAAAGAGAATTTTATTACGGCTTCTTAAACGTAGATCAGCTAAGGTACTCTAAATTAAAACTTTAGTTTAAATAAATGTTGTGTTATATTTCGCTCTTTGTGGTACGCGACTATTAATAACTTCTTTACTTTTTGGTGTTAGCACTTTAAAAAACAGGGTCTGTTCACATCGATATAAGAAGACAATAGATCTGCCTACTTGTTCGGATTGTTACAAACCTAGCGTCACCACTTTGCGACGGGGTGAAGCAGGTGAAGAAGGGCTTTTAATATTTAGCCATTGGTTCAACTTTAAATCTTATCGTAAGTGAATAAAGTGCTTCTAAGTTTTCTAACTAGCAGCGACACAGCCGCGGATAGCAGAACTAAAAATATGACGCTAATTTAAAACGTACAAAACGCAGAGCTGTTTACTTGACAATTGGCACAGACAATTTTATTCAGGCTATCCAGCAGACTATAGTTTTCTCATTTCGATGTCTGTACAGGTTGAACATTTTTTATGAAATATTTTGAATTATAAAAAAAAGAAATTCCATAAAATTATTTTCAAATATATTTTCTTTAGTAGTAAAGAATGGAACGAAACATTCTCTACATTTATACAACTATGTCACTTTTATTCTAACAGTTCGGTTGCTCTTGCTATCAAGCTTCTATCGTATTCTTGGGAATACTCTTTACTGTACAGGAAATAAAAAGTAAAAGAAGTATAGAATTGCGGTAAGTATTCAATGAAATAAATGAATAGTACTAATAGAACTACACCAATATCCATTAAAAGGATAAATTCGTATTTAAAGAACACTTTACATAAAACTTTACCAATTTCACAAGTTTTCTAATCCCTGACTAACGTTTGGAATCCACCCTTTCGACAGTTGTAATTTTTCTTATGACATTCAAATATTATTCTGATCGCAACATTTATGCAAAAAGACAAAGGTTACTACCATGTCAGACCCGACTCAACGAAGCAATTTCAAAGCTATGTCAGCGAAAGCGACCCACAGACACAATTGTTTATCTTTATTCTTTGAATCAGAACAATCTTTGAAAGCCATTTTCATCTTTCTTGAGAAGTTTAAGTCGTCTTTATGCATATCTCTCATCTCTGTACCATTATGTATTCTGTGTCTTTAGTAAGTAATTGTTATTGTCTCCTTGAGGTATTGTTGTAAGTACAGTATTTGCTTACCTGAATATTGCCACTCTGTGTTATAATTATAACTCAACATTTTTATTTTATTTACATTACCCCATTGTATCATTACATTCATTATTATGAGACTTGTTGTAAATTTTTGTAATCGAAATTTAGTTTCGATTTTTTTTGAACATTCAAATTTACTGGTAATTTAGTGGTAATGTGGCGAAACTGGCATACTGGCTTTCTTTGTGTTGTCATTATATAGTATTAATTTCAACTCGTTACCTACACGCGTCCTTGAAAAAAAGGGTCTTGACAGACAAACGGACAACAAATCAATCCTTCTATAAGGGTTCCGTTTTTCCTTTTGAGTAACGGAACTCTAAAAAACAGCACGCAGCGTGTAAGCGTTTAAGAACGGCGAATGCTCGACGTACAGTTGAATATTCAAGTCTATCAGCACCTTAAAAGACCATATATTTTAATACTTGATCTATAGGCAGCAATATTATGTTCTTCGCTTAATCTTATTTAATGCATAGTTATATAAATACATCAATTAATTTTTTTCTGAACCACTAGCATTCTTTTGATGTCATGCTTCTTGGCATATTAATTGGACTACTAGTTGCCAGTGACAAAATAAAGAAAAAGCTAATAAACCTTTATTAACAAATACCATTTGCTCCCCTTGAGATTTAAATAAGCTCTTTTTGGTGACACTAAACATTTAAAAAGTTATTCGAAAATAGCTAATGAATAAGTAAATGGGTCCGTGAATAGAAAATAATTATGTGTTAATAATAATAATAGACACCTTTGAAGATAAAATAATATTAAGAAATTTAACCACTTTAACCAATAATCGTACTTTTGTGGTTGCTATTACACATACGTTTTAGGATTGGGTGACAATATTTTAAAAGCCTTACAGATGAAAAAACTCTTAAAAGAAAAATACTGTGTTAGTGTAGACGTTTTAATGGTAATATTTATTTCAAAATTAAAATTAGGTAAGCAAACCTTGCAGAAACGCTCATTATAATAAACTTAACAAAACACCCTACTGCCTTTAAATTAAAAATGAAAGAGAAATACATACACTCGAAAAACATAACCCTCCATTCTGACGGCAGTCGGGTAAAAATATGCTGTCAATCAAAAAAGCTTTCTTGGGCAATGTAATAAAATAAGAACACGTTTGAAGTAAAAATAAATATAACAAACGAAAAATAAAGTATCAGATGCACCAATTAACACGAGGAAATAGCATGTTGTCTTTTAATTTTAATGACTAGGTAGGTGTAAAGAAAAACTATCTAAATTTTCCTTGTCAACCTCGCGATGACCTTTTTATTTATCAATAATGCAGAATCAATTTGGTCTTGGAGCTGGGATTTGGGAGCGGGGTCTCATGTTGCCAGATGATATTATAATTTTTAAAAGGAGATACTTGATGGGTGTAAAAGGAAGGGTTTAAAAAAAGGAGGACATTAATAATCAAACCAATGCCGGTGACATGCGTAGCGTGATCGCGATCATTTCGGCCAGCATAGCCTAAAGGGCTAATTACACTACGCGGTATTCAGACAGTCTTAAGGGCTTATTACACTACGCGGTATTCAGACAGTCTTAGTAAGCAAGTAGGCCGGACCGATTCGGTCGGTCTAATTAGACAGGCTAACACTTATTACACTATGCCAAGTCTTAGTAAGAATGTAACCGCGTAGTGTAATAAGCCCTTTACTAAGATTTAGCAGATTTAGATAAGCCCTAAAGAGCGTCCGCTACGTCGCGCGGGTGCACGGCCATCGAACAAATTACCCGCGCGATTACGATTTTTCTATAGACGTGCACCGCCCGCTCCGTGTACCCGCTCCGTGCGCCCGCGCGACTTAGCGGAATCCCTAAGGCGTCAGTGGAACGGTGCCGGTAGCAATCGTGATGTAATGATTAGGAAATTAACTCTTACGCTATATATATAAAACCGAGCGGCAATGGGCCTTTGTAGCCTGAGAATAAATGATAAAAAAAAGGCCATTTACGTCACGTTTCGCACTACGCATACAATCAGTTTGGATCGTCTCGTCTGTGTATACTTATGCGCAGAATCATTGTCTCCACTCCACTGACATCCAGCGCTCTATACAGATGACGTCACCTATTGGATACCTACTCATAGACGGCGTAAGGCTGCTTTTCCATCAGAGATGTGCGAGGATGCGTAGCGTGGGATGTGTTTGTAAGAACCCATAGAATCGCTTCATTTACCTCGCCTCGGTCAGCACAGCTCTGGTGGAAACGGCTCATTGGTTCTTTACAAACACATCCTTCGCTACGCATCCTCGCACATCTCTGGTGGAAACGCAGCCTTATGCATGCATAATGCAGCTCTACGAAGCTACTTGGAGCCGTGACGCATACGCGACGTGTACGCGACTGGTGTGCTCAGGCCCTTAAGCAAAATTAATTTATTATGAAACTCAGAAGCTCAAATGCTTCATTAAAGTTTAAATAGATGTTAACTATCAAAATAAACAAGGCTCTTACAAAGGCTTTCTAATTATTCGCAACATCCCTTTGTATTAACATTAAACCATCTTGTCTACTGCAGCATTTGGTCAAATTCAAACTCTCATTTATTTTACTTACAGCCAAACCATTTGAACCGTGATCCATTGGGACCTTCACATTGAAAGCCATACATTAATTTCAATACCTATCGTGGAAAAATCATTATGCATTTGTTATGAAAAGGTTTCACTGTTTTCAAAATGGTCTACTGTACATTGTACTAAATTGAATGACCACTAGGTACATTGTTATTAAGTGACAACCAATAAAAGAGCAAAGAATCTGAAATTAGAATATACGTGTAAGTATTGTATTTTTGTATCAAACGAAGTGCAAATGTGAATATGTGAATTGTACTTGTCAGTGTTATGGAGTTGATTGTTGAAACGCCGAATTCCACAGATCTATTTGTTCGGGAAATCTACACTAATATAATAAAGAGGTAAACTTTGTTTATTTGTTTTTTTGTTAGTTTGTTTGTATGTAGGGGGTAATCTCTGGAACTACTGAACCGATTTCAAAAATTCTTTCACAGATAGAAAGCTACACTATTCCTGACGGACATAGGCTACTAATTTTACGTGAACGGAGTCGCGCGCGTCCGCTAGTCATATTATAATTTAGTCATATTGTTGTAGAACCTAAAAATAAACTTGCATACGATTACTCTACACTAGCAACCCGCTCCGAGTTCGCACGAATACAATTTAAGTGTAATGTACATATATTAAAAACCTTACATATTTTTTTCTAAATAACAGTGAAAACTGTATCAAAATCTGTTGCGTGGTTTAAAACGAGTAAGCGGCCACAAATAGGAGGTTTTGCGATTGGTAGGACCTTGTGCAAGGACCGTCCGGATAGCTACCATCATCTTGCTCGCTAATCCTACCGCTAGCAGTGCTTGCAATGTTGCGTTCCGACGTGGAGAGCAAGACAGCCGGTGCAATTACTGGCACGAGAGGTATTCCATCTTAGCCCTCTAGGTTGGCAACGCATCTGCAATCTCCTTTAGTGTTGCGGGTGTCTATAGGCGGTGGTAATCACTTGCTTGTTTGCCTTCGTATGTTGTATAAAAAAAAATGTAAAGGTTCAGCCAGGGGCGATTTTTCTATTGAATTACGGCCAGACCTTTTGCGTAAAAAACTTAGTGGGAACAACGCCAAGCGGGCCACTCAGTCACGCATCACCCGCAACACGTGCGAGCCTAATGTCCCAAGTTCCGCCAGCACCTGATGCGATTCAGATGTAAATTGGGTATCCCAATACCCTAATGGATTCTAGGAATTAGATATAATACTACTAAGACAAAGTTCTAAAATGTTCAGCTACTTCTGTGGCCCTAACATGACTGGCCAAGTTTAGTTTATCTCTATCTGCGTCCCTTTTTTATGACACTAGTTAGACAGAGACACAGGGAGGGGTTATACTAAACCTGGGCTGTCACGCAAACTAATGAAGACATAACTGAAGTCAACCAAACCCGATTTTTCCAATTCTCAATAACCGGTTTTATAACTCTACTGATTTAACCGGTTATATTTAGTCGGTTTCAGTTGAAACCGGTTTGCATACCCCAATAGCAATAACGAACGTTAAACCCTTTTAACCTTTCCATTAAAAGTTAAAAACAACTGAATTCGAAATATTTTAAAATTCAAATGAAATCATGGAAAGCATAAACAAACATTAAAGTACTGAATATTAACGCATTCCATTTAAAGTCTGAATATAATTTCCTATATCGCTCAGACATTGCTTTCTTCTATTTCTCGTAATAGATCGAGTTTCTTTATTCGCGAAATAGTTTTTATCACTTGCTTTTATACTCGTAAATCCCTAAAAGCAGCTTCGAGCAACCGACAAATCCATTTTATGGTTCACTGCCTTTTCGGTGAGGTTTTTTGGCCAAATGTCATTTCTGTACCGATAATGTGACGCTGGTTTTTGCTCAGTATATTTCTTTTCGTCGAATTATGTGCGAGAAATATGAGTAAATTAAATTAATCACTGGCGAAGTATTTGTATTGCAATGTTTTTGTTCAACATGGTTTGCGTCTTTGCTTATAGAAGTACTTCTTCTTCTCCTCCGTTGACCATCCACTGTTGGATGAAGGCCTTCTCGCGTCGCCGCCCAAACTCTCTACCCCTGCAACTCGGATCCAATTTTTCCCAATCGCGCGAATCGAATTACTTACTTATTTAAAATATACATAAAACCAATAAGTCGTTCATGGAGTAATTGCGTAAGACTTTACAACAAAATTCCAAAAAACATTACTGAACAAAATGATACAAAATTGAAATCTATTGTCAAGAAGACATTAATTTCTCGGGCGTATTATAAAATCAATGACTATATCTTGGACAGGGATGTTTGGAAGTGATCCCGATTTGTATTGACGATACCTGACTCTAAATATTGTACACCTACTGTGTTAAATTGTTAAATTTTCAAATATTTAAGATGTAAAATAACATTGTAATTTTGATTTATTTAAAAAATTACACCTCGTTGAGTTTCTTGCCGGTATCTTCTCATCAGAGGTTTTTCCGAACCGGTCTTAATTTTATGACATCCATAAAATTAAGACCGGTGCTACCTGTAAGGCTTATCTGAATAAAAATATTTTGACTTTGACAGTGACATAGTAGGTATATGTATGTTATTAGATTATCGTGCAAAGGGGGTAAGTATAATAGTTAATTGTGGTACCTATGCATTTTCTATGCGTGAGCGTATTTAATCATAACTATGGTTTATATTAATTTACAGATGTAGCAATTATTTTACTCGCGTACATAAAAATCTTTCGTACAAAATGTTTAAAGTGCAGTCAAAACCGTATCAAAATCCAATGCTCGGTTTAGAAGAAGAAAGCGATCGAAGAATTAAGAGAACAGACAGAGACAGATAGCAATGCAAAGATAAAAAACAGGAAAAGAAGAATATATTTCAAGAAGATTTTGAGTTAGAGTCAACAACAAACAAAACAAAGGAGTTGTTAAGTTGACATAACAGTGCAACAATGCAATAATGATGACAATGTTATTACAGGATCAATAGCTCCAATGGGTGACATGGCTGAATTAGGGCTGAATGCCTATTTTTTAAATGAACTAAATTAAAAATTTATTGTGTATGAAATACGAGCGGACGCGCGCGATTTCGTTCACGTAAAATTAGTAGCTTATGTCCGTCAGGAATAGTGTAGCTTTCTATCTGTGAAAGAATTTTTGAAATCGGTTCAGTAGTTCCAGAGATTACCCCCTACATACAACCAAACTAACAAACAAACAAAGTTTACCTCTTTATTATATTAGTGTAGATGTAGATGTAGATCACGCTTGTCATAGTTTGTACAAACAGCAACAAACTGAAACAGGGAACTGAGAGAAATGGTCTATGGTCGAAAGGAACAGATACATCAACTTTATAGTGCATACTTTAATAAGTATGCACTATAAAGCCTTATTATGTGCCTTATTATGTGCCTTATTATGTGCCTTTCGGAAAATGTAATTTTCCCGCAGTTCCGTCTTTAATGGTAACTTATTTGTATCTTCGATTGTACTATAAATAATGAGTAAAAAACCGACCATTACCAACTCGTTAAAAACATACGTTTTGCTAAATTGCAGCAGAATATCGTCTGCCATGTTTTACCGAACGAACAAAGTTAAACTAAGTGAGAAAATTGTAGTGGAAAAGTGTTGGATGTCAAAGAGCTCAAAGCAAAGTGTCGCCAATTAGAATTTTCCGCAAAAATAAATATTTTGTTACTGTTTTCAAGGAAATAATTCCAGGGAACGATATTAACTAGTTTAATTAATTTATCGTCATTTATTGAAATTAGTTTTACGGGAATTATAATAAAACGAATGAAATCTGTCAACTGCCTATTTATTTAATCTCTTTGGCATTTAAAACATTGCACAATATGAAATGTTGTAAATCAATAGTAATCTCAACATTTTAATGGGAAATGTGATGAATACATCCATCGCATAAGCATTTTACATTAAAGGTTAACTGGAAGAGATCTCTTAAAGGGATGAATTCGCCTTTGTACATCTGTTTTGTCCTGTAATCTGTTATTTTTGTGTGTTATGTACAATAAAGAGTCATATATCTTTTTGGCCCTAACATGGCCGCTGAAGTTTAATTTATCCCTTCGGTTTTTCTAATTATTATTTTTTATTTTAAGTAAGGGAAGCATGTCTATAAAAAATTAACTTGACCGGTCTTACAAGCTAGAACTACTTAAATTACTAAATTTATTTACAGATATAGTAATTTATTTAATTAACATAACAAATCCATTAAATATTACTAAATTTAAGCATTCACCCATAATTTTGAATTAATTCTGGAAACAGCAATCAATTGAATGTACATATTTACATTAATCTTTAATCTATAAGAGAAAGAGTCTTATTATGGGTTTTAATTTAATACATAATTAATGCTGTGTTCGTGTTTTGAATCAGCACGGTTGTTTGATTTCCTAGGTTAAAAAGACCACTATTTATACAAAACGAAAAAGTCAAATTATAGTTGGTACCAGAGTCATAATCAAAATTTATAAAGATTTTTGTAATGTTTAACGAATTTTCGTTTAATGTTCCATATTAATTTGGTACCACCATCCGTTTTCGTTTGGTAATTTCAACCAAAATACTTCAACGGACTGACAACAATCATTGATTTCAATACAATATAAAGGTCATAAATCATAATTATAAACATTGTCTCGTGCGTCACTAAAATAAAAAATATCAGTTTCGGAACGGTTTGATTACGGTTCATATCACTTTAGTAACGGTACAATATTTTTAATTTTGACCCTTGCCCAAAATCTGGTAAATTCAAAATTTTTTTTTTTCCGCATAAGGTTATTATGGTCTTACTAAGCCAATCATACTGGGTTTTGAGCATACTGTAAAACTGTTTTACAATAAAGTTCACTATGACCTTTCACAGATTCTGTTACAATTTGTAAATGATCAACATTTCGTGACCAAAGAAGCGTTTGTGACGTTTCCAATAACAACTTAGAATAACATTTATTTCTACTCATAGTCTAGTAAAGTTGAATTATCAATTACACTATCGTGTATAAAAAACTCCTCAATAATCCCAACAGTGGACACGTACGCTCCCGAAACCAGGGCAAAGATAGAGATGATGCCAATGATTAAGTTTTTGTAGATGATGTAGTTGAATTTTCCAGTGTCCCGTTCCCAACGGTAGGCGGTGTCCACAATAGCGGGGATAAGAAGACCAAGGGTGGAGAAGAATATGGCACCCACGAAGCCGATAACCAGCTCCAAGTTAGGGAAGGCTGCTGCGATGCCAACTGCAAAGAAAGGAACTTGTTAACTTTCTTCTAAGTTCTAACAGTTTATCTTTACGCTCTAAGGATAATGAAAATTGTGTTGATTGCTCTAACAAATGAGTAAATCGTATTCAATCAGCAGGTGTTCGTTTAATGTCATTGTCATTCTGCATTTTAGAGCTCAAATTACTTTTATCGTTTGTAATAGCAGAGGGATAAATAAAATTCAATTTGAGTTAGTCCAAAATAGTTATATTTATGAAATACATCGTCATTGAAATAGGTCAGAGCGTTGTAACAAATCTCTCTAATGATTTTTCATTTAAGTGTTTATGCAAACTTCACCGTCAGTATAAAAACTAACTTTTATATTTTCCTCGCCAAATCCCGTTAATTAAAATTCGTAGACTTGTTTGTGATAATTTATTTGTGCTGTTATAAAACATTTTCTTCATTTTTAAAGATACATTTTCTAGTAACTGCAAAGTATTTAATTTACAACGGTAAACTTGAGTGGGTTCTTCCAGACCTTTTATAAGCTTGAGGGCTGTTTTCTTTAGATTTTCACAATTTACTTTCCGAACAGTGTAATTTTTAGTCGCTCTACATGTAGAAAATCATATTTTACCATGTAGAAGACAATACAAATAATTATGTTTTATGGAATATCACATTAACAACATCACCATGTACTCACCGGATATTATTACTAGTAAGGTCCTAATGCTGACTTGGATGAGGTTTTCGAATTTATCGGACTGCCGTTTCTTGAGCATTCTTGTGATGACCTCCATAGGTACGTAGCATTGTAAAGCATATGAGAAGTATATAACGAAAGCCATTAGTAGCTTGGCTACTTGAGCGATCCTGGAAAAAGTAAGAATTTTAATTATTGTGGAATTACTGAGGGATACCCGGAACCGCCGACCATGTTGGAAAGAGGAAAGAAGGGAGGAAGCGAGGGAAATATTTCCGAACCGGGGCGATATGGCTTTCAGTTGTATCTGCGTACCTCAAAGGGAAACAGGCGTGAGTTTATAATAATAATAATACTAAATAAATAACGCAGGGCAGCTTGTGGCGAGCTGTTGGGGAGTAGCGACCCCACGTACCCGAGTGCTCCCGGGGAAGCCCCCTGTCCCTCACCTCTCCCTTGCCCCGCGGCCGGGAGGAGTGAAGCCTGACGAGGGACAGGTCCCCACCTCTGGCTTGCCTTAGCCGGCCGGTCAGAGTGGAGTCGCGAGAGCTGTATGCTCGAGGGTAGATGTGGAAACATAAGTGGCGAGTTGGCGATAAGTTTAAAGTCCAGTGACACCTCTCTACCCTTAGCCTTCCGCACCGGTGTTGCCTCTGAGCCATTTTATATGTCGCTTTTAAAGGGGGCCCATCTAGCGGAGGGCGAGTCACCGTCTGCCAAGATCACTTTCATATGAGACATTTTTATTTGGCAGATGTCCGGATGTCTCACGCAATACCCCAGTCGTTAGTCCATCGTTTTCCCCCTATAGTCTTGTACGGTTTAGGTCCCATCTTTCCACAATAGTCTTTACGCCTGACCGGGCTGCCTCTGCTCGTGTCCCTATGATGCGGGCAGGGACAGCATCCGCCCGGTGTACCCATCACATTTCATTAAATTGTCTAAAGGGCCTCTACGTGTTGGCTTCGGCTCCGCGCACGCCTCCCAAAGGTCCGGGGCACTATTGTCCCGTGAATGGGAAAGACATACATAATAATACTAAGATAGTCTTCGTAGATTCCACGGAGCTTAATAAGAGGTAGGAAGATTTTCTGTGGTGTCTTTTTATACTAAAACGAATGAAATAGGATCGTACATAAAGTACAAAGATAAGTATCATTAAACGAGCAAAGAGTCAATTGCACCGACGAGCTTTAGTTTTCGTACACTTTTATCATACAAGTCGCTTTTAAATCACTACTTTCAAGCAAGTAATATCCAATAATTTTATAAGGAACAGAAACAAATACTGCAAAATGGCGTGGCGTGCCTCCGCGGTTGCAAATTACTGAAGCGCCTGGCAGATACGTAATTGGTAAGAGCACTTTTTCGTTTTGTTGCTATCACACTACCACAGACTCTGGCGTCAATATACCAACCTTAACCTATGATCTGTTTCTTGATCTGTTTAGATAATCATGTAACACAGTGTACACATTAAAATATTGAGTAGAAGGTATTTGTCTCTTTTCAAAATATTGAATCACCATTTAAAGTAGTACTCGTAAAGAGATAAGTTACAGAAGTTTTGGTTCAATCTAACACTCTCCATGCTTTAGTCTTTCTTCCTCAGGAGTGGTAAAGGTGTCAATAAATAATATCAAAATTAACATGTAGGTACTTACGTATCTCCTTGAGGTAAATTGAGGGTGATGCTGCCCTTGACGTCATCACCGTATTGCAAGTAGCCGAAGAATCCAAAAATACCGTAAAGGGATATAACTATGATCATAGCTGTGTTCAGGACACCTGGACATGCTAGGAACTGCTGGGGTTTGGCCATTTCATTCTCCACTGGCATGACGACACCTATTCCTTCCATGGCAAATATTACTGTGCTGAAAATTAAATAAATATACATATTGTTTTATTGTTGAGACCGATGGTAGCTTAGTGGCTAAGATGGTAGACTCGTGATCACAAGGTCTGAGTTCAATTATCAGTGTTCACCAATAACCAATGTAACCATAATGTATGCATATTAAGTACTGTTGTTACCAAAGCTCTTACGGTGTAGCCTGCACGTTTATGTAATTAAACGTGTAACTATGATCCTATCGGTCTGATTTCCTTTGGTTACAAAGGTCAGACGGTAGTCGCTTCAATGTGACCTGACCTGCTAAACTTGATACAGTAGAAAAATTATTCCCCTAATCAACTAAGTGCCATGAACATCTTGGGTTTTGAATTTAAAATCATGCATTTCTTATCAGGCGGTTTATGCAACTTAATTAGGCTATTGTAATCGAAATTATTTATTTTTAAGGTTCGAACCCTGCCATTACCCTAATTTTTCTTTGTGTTGTCATTCATTATATAGCATTTTAAACTTAATTAGGCACCGAAAATTTTTATTTTCTTACAACTTTTCCTAAGTTTTAAACTGAGTACCTATCGAAATTCCCCGTACGAATGTTATTATTGAAGAAATTGTTTGTAACTATTTAAGTTACACTTTAGTTAAATTAAAAATAAGGTCCGCTGCAAGTGTTAAGTATAGGAAATCCATCAATAAATAAATTAAACCGTGGACTGGTAGTTTAAATATTACTTCCTAAAAGTTAAATACTGAAAAACCTACTTAAATAACTATCATCTTTATTACGCTGATTCTTTAAAGAAACTCTAAACGTATATTTGCTTTAACTAAACAATGACCATCTTCGTGAATTTTTAACCAGTATTAAGTTTTAAAAGCATTTTGTGAATGATTGCCTTAGTAGCAGTCCCTATTATTATTCTAGGCATAAAGTAACGTTAAGACAAGTTAATAAGGTTAAGTAACATATCACATTATTAATAATAATATTATAAAGCTGAATGTATGTGTGTTCAAATCTTTGTGTCCTCTTCACACTAAAACCGCTAGACGGATTTGGACAAAATTTGAAACGGAGATAGTTTATACCTTAGTTTAACATATAGGATACTTTTTATTGTATAAAAATGCAAAGTTCGCGCGGTATAGCCTTTAACGAATTCCACGCGGACGAAGTCGCGGGCAACAGCTAGTCTTGCAATATAATAATTAACTTAATATTCCAAGATCAGATAGCTCAAAACACCGCGAAGCCAATTCTAATTAACTAACAAAGCTTTATTTGCTGCCTCAATTTAATAAAGGTGGATATTGATTTAATTTCACTAACACGTGTATCATAAATTATCCACATAGTTATTATTAAGTACAATCGACTACCATAATCAATCTATCAATCAATCATTTATTAACATGCAAAAATTACAAACACATTTTAGGTACATAGTTGTTATATTATTAATATTTAAAGTCCATTCATTTATTTCCATTTTTGTTTCTTATTTCATATCATAATAATATCATTTACTGTTGCCTCTTTTTAACAGTCTGTTGTATCTAATTTAAAGCAATAAAGTTCAAAAGTGGATACATCTTTGTGTAGTCAACTGTACATTAATTTTGTACCAACTCATACAAAATATAATTAGTTCTAAATCACGAAAATAGATGGCATTACAGGTAGCATCTCTGATGAAGAAGTATTAAAACAGCACGTTTATTAAAACACCAATGGTTAACGCAAGGAAAATAGTCCAACAGCGTATAAAATGTGCTGGATTGAAAACTACATCTTGCCTCTTTATTCTCACATGATTTTCATCTAGACCATGAGAACTAGGATTAAACTGTCGAACATCAACTCACCTAAAGAACAGAGGCCACTGCGATACTGGAGCAACCATCTCCCTCTCACTCAGTGGTGGCAGGTCACTGAACATGTAGTACATGGTTATCCCAAATACTACCACTATCAGAGCATTGGCAAAGGCAGAGAACGGCACCAAATACTTCAGGTTCCTGATCTGTACCAACAGTACCAAGGGTACTAGGGTCAGAATGCAGTAGGTTTGGACTGACAGCTTCAGGTCTGGCAATAATACATCGAACACCTGAAAAAGACCGGGTTTAGTAAAGCGTCATCGGAAATTTCCAAAAAAATTGATGTCCAGTCTAGGCCATAAGGATCAAAATCACAAACATTGTACTGTTACCAAGTAATGGTTTTGCAATTAATAGATTCAGGCGTTACTTTGCGGAGATCAATTTCAACAAACCGCCTTGGTTTCGCGAAGTAGCAAGGTAATTTCTTCCCGTTGGTTTTAATGGTTTTGTAATTACGTATATCAGTTTAGTAACTATTTCATAAATAAACTGATATAAATAGTTACAAATAAAATGTAACGAAATGATAACGATAAATGATGATATTAATGATTCAGTCACGGTACAATGTTTTTTGATTTTTACCCATTAATATTGATACAGTTTTTGATTGTTACAATGAACTTTATAAGGAAACATTAAATACCTCTTTAAAGGAGGAACCGATGAAGACGACGTAGACACACAGCACACTGATGTATGTTAATGACACCGAGTAGTCGACCAGTTGTCTGAAAAAAAACAAAGTTTTGTTAGAAATTCGATCGGAGTCACACTAAACTCAGAAATTATTATTGTTTATTATTATTAAAAATGGAATTTAAGATCAAAAATAAGGATCTACAGATACAGACTTGATCTGGTGATTATTACAGTTAGACCCTGGTTTGACCGTAATATTGCGGTGTTTCTCCTGAGTAAATCAGGAACAATGACAATAGTGTGGAGGCTTGTTCGAGGATAATTTTCTTGAACTGGATAGATAGTATGTTGCCCTTTCATGTGTCAAGTGAGACATTATTTGAGAAACAACTTTGACAAGATTATTTGTGAATTTTCTGACACCGGATTTCTGAAGCGTCCTTGTGAGGCAAAATTGACCAAACAGAAACCCTCGTTTTATTACTTTTCCAGAACCTTGGGTGTTCCTCGGTAGGTATAATCAATCATACTGATTTCTCGGCCACTAAAAACCATTTCACAATAAATTCAATTGTGAATTTTCAAACAAACGCCATATTGTCGCAACAAAAACTCATTGTGACTGGGATTTGATTGGCCCTGAATTTGATTTGGTTGCCCTTATACAGTGCATACAATTGTGTTATTTTGCGCAATCAAGCTCATGCCCCCTAATTTTTTTATTGACTTAGAAAAAAGGGGTTCTCAATTCGACGCGGATAACAATTAATTTTTGGTGCCCATCTTAACACAGGTCATTTTGCACATTGTGTCATTTCACCAATTTTATATTTGCAAAACAGAGCTGCGTCTGTGCTACATACAATATATTTTTCATGCAAAAACCTACCGGTCCTCTCCGCTTCCACATGAGACAACATAATAAGGTACAGACTTAACTATAAACACACATTCTAAACATTGTATTTTATTTTATTTTATTTTATTAAGAATTATGTTACTAATATGGAACTAATTGTTCTGGATTAAATAATTTTCATTTCATTTCATTTCATTTCATTTTCATTTCATTTCATTTAAACAATCTACGCGCGTTTCACCTCTACAAGAGGGATTATCAGCACAAATCTTTAATGGTACAGTAATGTTATGATAACGATATGGTGGTGGTTTAATGACGGAGTAACAAGCTGGTAACAAGGTAATTTGTTATTCGTTAATATTATGACTTTCGCGAAGTGACGCCTGAATCCATTAAATTGTTCAGTATGTTACATTATAGTTCATCGTGTCCCCACTTCCCAACAGCCAAAACTTGAAAATCTGTATTTCGGAAAGGCCTTTCTTCAGCAATGGGATGGTACGACCTTGTACAAAGTCAGTCCGGATCGCTACTAACTACTATCTTGCTTGCTAATGCGTAATCGTTAAGTAGCAGTGTTTGCACTGTTGTGTTACAGCGTGGAGAGCAAGACAGCCGGTGTAATTACTGGCACATGAGGTAAGTATTCCATGTTAGCCCTCTGCAATCTCTTTAGTGTTCCGGTAGTTTCTGGGGGATTTATCACTTACAACTAGGTGATCCACTTTAGCGTTTGCATTCCTATTAAAAATTTCACATCTCCAAATTGAAATGAAGATGAATGAATGTGTATCACTTAAAATCTATCCAAGGATTTATTTTTTCTTTAACAACTCGTATCTATCTACTTACACCGTAAAGTCTATCGCGTTTCGAGGTTAGCGTGACTAGCGTAGGAAATAAGAATGTGACCTATCAAAGAGAAAATAATTAATTCTTGGAATTATGAAGATGATAAGAATTCCAACTTACTTTATAAAGTTACCCCAAGGCCGCAGTCTCTTTGGTCCATAAGTAAATGCAGCGCCGCAGGTCTCAGCAAAACTCATGGAGGGCACTTTGGCATCCACGCAGACTTCTTGAGATGTTCGAACCTGGAAGACAAGGGCCTTGAGAGTTTTGGGTTGAGAGATGAGAGATACGAGTAAATGGCGATAAGTGCCTTCTTCGCATTGTTCGCTTACCGTGTTCTTACCGCATTTGTTAGGGGTTTTCATATTCTAATGCGTTTAGTTTTTTGTGCCTACTGCAAAAGGAACAACCGGATGTCTTGTAAAATAGTTTTTATAAATAGTAATAATAATGTCCCATACAAAAATACGCTACAGACGAACATACATAAAATATTTAACAAAGAATTTATTAACTGCTTTGGAGATGATTCCCCAGAATACCTTTTATAAATTCATATATTTCTATGAAATATACACGTTGGCCTAAACAAATGCTTGAACATCTTATTTACTTTCTTTGTCACAATAGAATGAATTGTGCAAGTGTTTTGAACTTGTCACGTATTGTACTGGCGTCAGAAAATGAAGTGAAAATATTGCTTTTAATACCAGTTGCCCATAATATTAAAAGGCGTCACACATGGCAATGAAATCCAATGTTTGTGTCTAAGATATTATAAGGTATTTTACTCAAATGAAACTAAAGCGTTCAACATGATTCTGCCAATGAATATCAATGATATTAAAAAAGGTCAGGATAGGTTACAGGAGCTCCGGTAGCAAGCTCCAAATTGGAGTTATATAGCACCAGTGGCCTCAGTCGCAAAGCAACAAGCGAACGGTGCGCATGTTAACCTAAGCTGTGTGTTTGCGGTCAATTCCAAATTCCAAAACCCTGCAAGACCGTGATAGGTCCGTTGGAAAAAAAATATTCGCAACAGCTAAATACTAGCTGT
Organism: Ditula angustiorana; assembly: GCA_963691745.1. Lineage (NCBI taxonomy): Eukaryota > Metazoa > Arthropoda > Insecta > Lepidoptera > Tortricidae > Ditula > Ditula angustiorana. The sequence goes on from OY829476.1 coordinate 14,523,585, forward strand.
CTACTTTGTTTCTATGGTTTTAATCACGTTGTCCCTTTTACACAGTTCACTATGTGTGCGTAAAAGTAAAAAGTAAACATTTTGCATGTAAGTGTTCGCCACTGCTTTCGAAAAACTATCCATTTGGTTGAAAAGAACCAAATCCAAGAAACATCTTTTAGCATTGACAATTCGCATATGTTTTCAAAGTCAACGTGCGCTCTGAATTGAACAAGTTTCTTGATAACAACTGGTTGACGTCCTTACTTTTGATTAAAGAGTAATTAAATAATGAAAATAAATTAACAATGCGAATTTTTTAATAATAAGAACAGCTGTGAACAGAAATTATAAACGCACGTAAATTGTAAAGCAACTTACTACAGCATTCGTTTTTTTTTTGATTGCAATGTGATAAACAATCCAAACTATTACTATAAATGCGCAAATAACTCTGTCTTTCTGTTTGATATGTTTTCACGCCTATACCACGGAACTAAGTTTAATGAATTTGGTATATAAATTTATTGGATCTTGAAACAGAACCACCATTTAATTGTCTACAATATGTCACAATAATAAAACTTTAAGGGAGTTAAATAAAGGGTTCAAGTTTGCATGGGGAGCCCATCAATTCTCAAGTTACAAATATGAAAATTCATAGAGTAGCAAGTGAAAATAAAAAATGAAAAAAATATTTTTGCAAGTAGGCCATATGGGCTCTTTTACATGTCTGAATCTACTAGCGCTTCGGAAAATGTAGAAGCATCTGATGAGAATAAAACGCCGCAAGAAACTCAGCAGTTTGTCTTTTTTTTAGGTACCTATTCCAGTTTGTTGATAGTGGACCTCCGCAAAGTAACGCCTGAGATTATTAATTTGAAACTGTGTGGACGTTTGTTTCTTAACCACGCAACAATGGCTGGATGGGTTTTCATTTAACGGCAGACGAGGTAACACATAATGTTCTTATCCTGAATAAATGCATAGTTCTTAACATAATATACTCGTATTGATGAACATTGAAAATGAACGCAGCCTGCTTTTTACTTAGATTTGCTCGCTTGCATGCTTGTTTGTTTAAAAATATGTTGCCAGGTAAAAATAGGACTATAGAGTACGAAAATAACAAAAATGAACCTTAAACTAATACGTAACCTTCATATTGGCTTTAAAAAGTAGTTTGCATGGTGTGTATACTTGCTAGTTTGCCTGCGAGCTTGCTAAACGGCTACGGAAACGGAATAAGTATAAATCGCACCCTTAGAATTAAAGCGACTCATTTCTGAATATGACGTTACCCAAAATTAAACCTTATGTCTTTTAATTAAGGTGATATTTTGGGACGTGTATTATTCAGCAATGGGTCACTTTAATTCTAAGCGTGCGAAATTACTACATTAGTATTAGTAGTTTGTTTTTGTTTCTGAAAGAGATTAATTTAAAGGATAAGCGCGCCTTCGTACCACTATCTGTGTTTCTCTGCGTACTTATAATTAATTATGTACTATGAAGAGTTTACAAACATACATTATTTAGATCACAAAAGCAAACCAACAAGAAGTCGTAAGCAAAAGCTAGTTTCGGTATAATAGCGCTATTAAATCAGCAGGCATACTGGGAAAAGGTACCTCATTATTTACGCCAGATGGAAATTCAAGATTTTTACTTTTACTACAAAAATCATTTATTTAATTTCAAGATCCTTACAACGCCTCCTTAAACCCTATTTATTGCTCGACAAGCATCAAGAAAAATAGCTCGCTTAAATTCACGGAATAGCAATAAATTATTGAAGGTTCCGCTACGTAATTTGAATGAATATCATCAAAACTCATAACTACTGGTATGTACAATCAACAAAATGGATGGAACTATGTCGAAGTGAAGTTTTGGGACAAATCGTAACATGTCTCTTTTTACATCACTTGCTATGTCGATTTGACACGGTTCTGCGGTGGATCAGGGTTCCATTATGCTGATTGTACCTAACGTTTTTTTTGGGTTGCCCACATTTGAACGTGTTCCTAGATAAACATGAAACTGTGTCCGTCCTATTATTACGTGTATTTGTGGCATCACAACTATATCTGTACATTCTCTGTAAACTTAAGGTGGATCGCTTCGTATGAGGCGAGAATTTTGAATATTTCACAGTTTAATTTATTGTGGCTAAATGGTGTGACTATTTAGCAATGAAAGTAGTTTTCCGGTAGAATAATACTTATTATTAAGGCAATGTGTTAGGTTTTGAAAGTTAAGATGCTGATTTAAAAAAATTGTGGCCAGTTTCGCCCCATTACCAACTGTGCCTAACGCAAGGCACGGAATGCTGATGTTGCAGTTTCGAGTCCTGCCATTACCATAATTTTTCTTTGTCATTATCATTAAAATTTATTTGAATGTTTAAAAAAAATCTGAAGTAAATTTCGATTATACAAATATGCCACTGTAGGTAATATTCTTTTTATTTGCTAATAAATCGTAGCCGCTTGTACTTCTCGCGTAGCCTACGTTTTTTGGGACATTAATAAAACTTGAAGAAATAGTATTTTATGCAACTGTGCATAATGAGGGGTCTTAAAACAGTGGTTTCATAATAGGATCACACGAGTGTTATAAGACTTAATTATGTACAGTTGCATACATTACTTTATCTACACACATATCATAAGTTGGGTTCAGAAGCCATAGGGCAATGACCTGCATTGCTACTAGCTACTAGTGCTAGGTACCTATTAAATATCTATAGACTGTACACATTAAAATAATGTAATAAAAATGAATTTGAACAAATATAGAAACAAATTAGAAAAATTCTCATAATAATATTGGTTGTTATAATGCTGGTCATTGCCTGCGGTTTCTGAACGCATTATAGAGCGTTTATGATATATGTGTAGATAAAAGTTAAAACAGTATTTTTTGTTTCTATATTATTATGATAAAGGTTATCGCTGATAAAAAATTCTGTCTGCCAATATATACATTTCTTTGACATCTCTATGAGATATTTTATCAAACAATAATATTACCTTTAACCCTCAATAGTTCGCAAACGTTTCGTTACATTATTATAGGCAATCTCAATATTTATACACGAACTATTCAACGATATACCACACGTAGGGCTACATGAATAAAATAAATAACTCCCACTTTATGGAATGGAGACGTACCCTATTGTTTTTAATTAATTCTCTTTCTTAACTTCGTAGTTGTTTAAAGTTGTGTAATGACCACACAAAGAAAAATCTAGGGTAATGGCAGCACCCAAACCTGCAACCTCAGCATTCCGTGCCGTGCGTTTGCCAGTTCAGCGTTCTGTGTTTGTAGTTGTTGTGAGTGTGTCTGGCAAAACTTTAATTCTTTAGCGTTTACTAGACCACGGATAAGCACTCTGTGACATACAAACGGATAGACGGACATAGCGAAACTAAAAGGAAGGGTTCCTTGTCTATGTTAGTGAGCTTCGTCTCAATCGAAACGAAAATGGTTGGGTCCGATAGCGTATTTCATTCGTATGGTTTATTTTTCCACCTTCGATGTAATTTGTATGGCACTATTCTTGTTTAAAAAAAAATCGAAACATTGATAATTTAACAATGTTTCACCCGGTACACGCTTAAATTTTCACGCAATATTTCGTAGCGGGCGGTGCAGCTCGTCGGGGATCCTTCTAATGTGTGCTGTTACTAAATACTTACTTATTGCACTTTTTACTTTTATTCAGTCATTAAACATGTGTTGTCCCTAAAGCTTCTGCCTCGAGACTCTTGTTTGGAACAGTGCTGTCGGTGATTACTTACAATTCAAAATTATGCATTATAAAAATGGAGTCTTCCAAACCGTTACTATTACAATACGCTTACTTCCTATCATTAAGTAAACAAAAACACGCGGCATACAACTTACATCAAAGTTGACCAAAGATGTAGGGTTTGGAAATGTACCCTCTCATCGAACTTTTTCTTGAACTTAAAAAAACTGATCTGAAACTCAACACATATAGCACGGAGAACTGATGGCTAATGGGGTCGAAAAGTTCTCGAATGGCGGCCGCGTATTGGCAAGCGAAGCGTTGGACGACCAGTCACAAGATGGTCCGATGACCTCATACAAGTGGCAGGAAGGCGCTGGTTGCATCTGCTTCCTACCGGTCTCTTTGGAAATCCATGGAAGAGGTCTATGTTCAACAGTGGACTTCTTGTGGCTGAGATGATGATGATGATAGGTCTATAGGTCCCACTCAGGCGCCAAAAAAATTCGTCGCTGGCTTTCTGCCAACACCAATAGCCCGAAACGGCTGCCTAATTTAATTAGAGATTATATAAATTGGGCAAAGTGGAATCCCTAATAAATAATTCAGGTAACTGTACTAGTCCTTGACAAGCGAAGGACATTGTTTAACACTAGTAGTTGACATCATGTCTCTAGTATTTACTTGAATAACGGTTTTGAATCGATTTATGTAATAATATATCATTTTAGTAATAAAATCTTTATAAAACTTAAATAAATTTAGGATCTTGTGAAGGAAAACGCTTTTAAATAAAATATAAAAGAGTTTAATTCAAGTAAAATACTTAGGAAACAACAAATACAAATTTTCCGTACCAGGTGCTGGCGAAATATGTGGAACTCTAGTTTAAGTCATCTTAATGTATACCACTGTTTGAAGCAAAATAAAAATTATTCAATTCTTTATTCTCAAGTGGCATCTAATCCATCGTCCCGTCTTTAAGGGGCCACTTAAATGATGCGAGTTTTCGTATGCGAGTTGCATTACATTGCGCGGCTCAAGCAATCGATCGATCACATCATACCTTGGTAGCCCGCAATATCATGCAACTCGCATTCGAGAACTCGAACCATTTAAATGGCTCTAACCCGATCGTTCACAATAACCTCTTACAGTCATTTCATCAGCTCGCTTACGTCAGTCGTTCATTCAGTGTTGCTAGCATTCCTACATAAATGATTACAGAACCGTCAAGAAACTGATATTAATTATTTTAGTAACGGCCCCTGTTTCAATATTATTCATACATAGCTAACTCTAAGAGTTTTGTATTGCCGAGCTTACATATTGAATACGTAATGTACTTGAAACTGCCTTTTTCCCTGACAAACATTAGTTTGGTGAAATAGGAGCCAGGCTATCAATTAGTGAAGAAACGGTAATTAGCAACGGTGAAAATGCTGGAGAATTACTAATTTAGAGATACCTACCTAGTTATAAAAAAGTTGTTCAACTCGGTTTGTAACTGAGACGCCTTTCTCATGGTCACAGGAAGACATCCAATTGTTATTGAAAGAACACATTATCCTCAATTTTACAGAAACATGACTTCATTCTGTTTTCCTGATATCCTTACAACCTTCCGGTGTGTGACCATGACTCGTACCGGCTAATCATAAAATATGACCTCATTGTCATTCAAGTTTCTTTCATTATTATACCTACGTATTTTTCGTCAACACCTATAGACCACTTATCTCGTCACAGTGCTTAACTCTAGTAATTGAAATCACCAGCTTCTATATAAAATATTACTATTTTACATACTGATCGGAGACTGAAATATTGCCTGTTATTGGCCATATTATGATACATTCCGCGGTAATTGGGTTTGATCACCCATTATAAACCAATTGGAACAAAGTACCTTGCTACTCCGCAAAAGCTAATACGAAAAAGTACCGTGCTACTCCGCAAAAGCTAATCCGACAAAGTACCTTGCTACTCCGCGAAAGCTAATCCGACAAAGTACCTTGCTACTCCGCAAAAGTAAATCCGAGAGTATAGCGTAATTTGGTCTAATTTGTTGATATAGACCTCCATAAAGTAACGTCTGAAGCTATTAATTGATCTCCCACTGTTCTAAGTTACTAATTGCTCTATTTCATAATCATAATGCTTTAATGCGGTTAACTGTATACATATTTATATATTTCATAGTTATTCTCAAGTTTCGTGGCACTCCCTTAACCCGACCCCCTTAAGCTTGTTTTTGCTGTCTTTTTTCTTTAAATATCATTAAAATACCGGCCAAGTGCGAGTCAGACTCGCGCACGAAGGGTTCCGTACCATTTTATATAAAAACAGCAAAAAAAAAATTCTGTTGTACCTATGGGAGCCCCCTTTAATGTTTATTTTATTCTGTTTTTTAGTATTTGTTGTTATAGCGTCAACAGAAATACATCATCTGTTAACATTTCAACTGTCTATATCTGTCACGGTTCATGACATACATCGTGGTGACAGACGGACAGCGGATTCTTAGTAATAGGGTCCCGTTTTACCCTTTGGGTAGGCATCCCTCAAAACTACGTTGTTGCGGCATGTAAAATTAAAGCTCTTACTCATTGTTTTAATACCTCATTAGTAGAGATCTCTTTTTAGAATGTTGTCTCCCTAACTTTGATCCTTTTTGCAAATATTTTTGTATGTACACTGCCAACCCTTTAATCAAGATAAAAGGAATGGGTACGATCCCTATAAAATGGACTGGTGATCTTGGGAAGGTTGTGTGTTACCACTACATACAAAGAGCGGCTGTCGAGTGGCTTTAAAAGAACTCTGCGTAACTGTTGACTTGTTATGCTTAAGTAGAAATAGATAAAGGAGTTATTTGTAGTCTGAACCACATTATTTTGATCGTGAGACTGACTCTGCGAAAACATGTTTACACCACTAATTCATTTTATACAATTTAGCAAGTTTTAATTGGCAGGTAGTCTTTTGTACCTTTCAAGGTAAATACATTAGAATACCAATTAAAACTGAAATAGTCGTATGATTGGAGACAAAATCTTGAACAGGAGTTTGTAATATTTTAGTTTTATTTTTATTGAATTTTTTACCTCTGAGAGTTTACCTAACTAGGTTTTACTCGTAATTACTTAATACAAAATAACTAATTTGCAAACTCAACATTAGAGGCATATCATTTGACCAACTATTTGACTCTCAAGGAGTGTGAGATCGAAAATCATATTCGGATTTCACACCACTAAGATTTTGGAATTTACAAATTTATGGAGTTCAAATTTAAGTTAAATAATCCATGATCCACGGAGCTGAGATGTAAACTTTAACGTTAATACTAGTCCATACGTTCATAAATTTAAAGACACGCTGCATGCTATGAAAAAGAGCTATATGCTCTGAGTTTCGTTAAAGGGCAGGTTCCGAAACGAGGTGGTCTGCAAACGAACCAAAGTAACCGAAATTGTTTTTAAGAAGTGGCAGTGAGCTGGTCACATCTGTCGGAGAACCGATAACCGCTGCAGTTAAAGAGTTTTTAAGTAGAGAATGTGTCTTGACAGAAATAAACAGCCTCTTGATAGATTGAGCGATCAACTGCCTAAACTAGATGGCAAATATTAGATCCAAGGGAGAAGTGTAGGTCAAGTTCAGTGACGTATTCAATGGATAAGTCTACGTACAGTAGTGGACCACAATAGGCTGTTGATGATGATAATAACAGTGTTGTATAAATATATAAGAAAACCAGCACACATTTGCGACGTTAGGTTTCCACTAATGTTTGTTAAGTCCCCAGTCCGCCGAGGGCCAGTGAGGGGAATAATCGCGGGAATACGGCCGTGCCTCTGACTTGCTAAAACGTAATCGACATAAGCCAAACTGTTTTGCTTACGTCAGTTAAACACTCAACGGAATTCACACGGTACACTGGGTTCACATTGGGTTGCTAGGTAATGTGGTACTATTTCTTGAATAAAGGGCCATTTACATGGTACAAGTTCTCGCATGCGAGTCGCATCACATTGCGGGCTACTGAGGTATGATGCGATCAATCCGTCCGTCGAGCCGTGCAATGTTTTGCAACTCGCATACGAGAATTCTATCCGTATAAATGGCCCCTTAAGGTAACGATCATTGACAGTGACCCATTGCAGTAACTGACGAGAAGATACAAAAACATGGCTAAAAACAAGGGTCAAAGATGTCAACTACTGGTATAAATAATGTCATACGCTTGTCAAACACTAGCCTTTTTATTAATAAATGTTGCGCAAACCTATGTTAGTGATGTCAGTTATGTTTGTATCTGTTATTGTGTTTATTCTCAAATGAAAAGAACAAAACATTTTGTTAGCTTAAAAATATAGTTATTTTTTTATGAATAATGGGGTTTAACGGTTAACTTACTTTAAATAAGTTAAACGTTTATTTGGGATTTGTAAAAGCCCATAAAATTCACCGATCTTCTTTGCAACGAAAATTGAGTCCTGTTTATCTCTTTGCATGTATGTATTTTTTTGGCGAGTAGGGTTATCTGATTGCATCTGCACGTGTTAAGATTTCCTTGACAACTACTATACTTTTATCTGTATCTAAGAATTCAGCAACGGATTTGGGTAAAGCCCTCATTTATAGGTATTTGCAACTGAAGTCTAACATTTGGATCTTATTATGCAGAATTGTCACCATTATTGTTTTGTAATAAAATTGAACATGCCTGTAACTGCAGAGGTGCTGACACTATTGTCTGTAGGATTATTTGAGATCGCTATTGAATATAAATTAAAAGATTCTTTTTATTTTAATTTTTAATGTATTTTTAATTTTTCCTTAATGCCGTTGGCGTTTAATTTATTTGTTACAGTACAAAATGTTACAATACAAAATGCTCAAAATGCTGCGTTTCAACGCGTTATACCTGTCAGAGTGGTCATAATATGAACTGGCCAAGTTTAATTTATCTTTATGTACGTCCATTTTTAATGATACTAATTAGACAGAGAGCTGCGGGAGGGATAAATTCAACTAGTCAGGTTTTGTCAGGGATGCAGGTTAGCAGAAAAAGATGGCAACAGTGCGTCACGGAGACAGGAAATGTGCATGTTATTCGAATTTGTATTAAACCTTGCACATTAGTCATTATATTCGTGTGCAAGTGTCAATGGACACAATTCACACAATGCTCAAATTACCTGCCTTTTATCGCCTCTGTGTGCTAGCAGCCTTGAGTAGTGTATATCCGCTTGGATAGTATCGATAATGCTGATTTCACAGGGGGGGGGGGCAGTGAGGCAATAGAGTGGACTGCAAAGTACTAATACAATTTGAACGCGCTGTCAGGCTGAACAGTACTGTCAAGACAGAAATGAAGGTAGATTAGTTAATAGCCCGCTGGACTATTTTTCGGCATTCGGGGTAATTGGCTTTTCCCATCACCTTTTTCAATTGAATGTCCTGTGAATGCACTCATGTGAACGCTAGGGCTGTGCAGTGCATTCCGGCAGCAGGACAGTGCTGCTCGCTCTTTGTACTATTTAATAAATCAACTGTAACGACAGTCTGTGTCTTCCTAACTGTTATGATATGACTATTCAGCTTTCCTGCTTTGCCCCCATGTTAAATCAGCAAGACCCAGTACCTAAACAACACTGACGCAGCACCGGTTCGCCTAAACAGCTACTCTACTATTATTATAACTCAAATACTTTGACACAAGAATTATAATGTTTTATTCTCCGAAATAGAAACCAATAGAGATCAAACTCTTAAAAAAACTTACCAGCATATGTACAGTGTGCGTGCAGATGAAACCAGCAAAGATGGTGCCTATGCACCCTGGTATGATGCCGGCATTCTTGAAGGCTGCAGGCATCGCCAGGATGCCCGAGCCAAGACATGCCTTTAGCAGGTGGAGGATGGAGCCGAAGGTCCTGAAAACCGTTTAGTAAGATTAAGAAAAGTACATTACATATATGTTTTAATACCTCTTGGACCAATACGTTTATGATAGGCGGCTTGTGATAGGTGAATCGAAAAAATTCGTTACGACAAACACAAGTCACTCAAAGTATTGCTTGCGTACAAGTTTTTACTCGCTCAGTTTGTATTTTGAGTTTTCCTAGAATAAAGAAATGTTTCTTGCGCGATTGTGTTTAAATTTTGGAACATCAAGTTATTAATTTTAAATAATAATACACTTTGTCCGACTTTAACGCATTTAATACACTACAATTATAACATTAGCATCTTGAACTTCCCAAAACAAAACAAAGTACCTTAAAAAACAGCATTATACTATAGGAAAACCATTCAATTTGATAAAAAGTCACTCCATTTAACTGCAATAAATAAGAAACTGCGAATATTTCGAAATTCCCCTCATACGGCTATATGAGGCGGAATTTCGAAATATTCGCAGTTCGCATCCAGCTTAAGGCCACAGCAACGGACCAACGGTTCTTTTGAGATGGCAAAGACCCATTCCCAATGCTTTCGTTATTTATTTGACGGTCATACTTACGAATTAGGATGCGCAACCTGCCGGTTCTCGAAAGGGTTATAAGCTTTTTCATCTTTCACATCTTTTGAAGCTATGCTGAGTGAGGACTGGAATCCCGGGTTGCTGGTTAAGTTTGCCCTGGAACAGATTTTTATTGTTTAATTCCGAAGTGTGTTTATATATATATATATAGCGTTTATGTTACTAATAGTGTTTAAGATATTAAGATCCCACATAACAACTGATGCATCAGTTTTATGGGACATTGCTATGTAACACTCGTGTAATATGTATAAATAAATATAATATAATAATTTGTCTTTCGATATTTGGAGTTAATTATAAATCTCAGACGCCCTAACATGACCAGCTAAGTTTAGTTTAAATATTGCTTTGAAATTAGCAGAACATATAGTTGAAGCAATGCGCTTACAAATAGTTTATCAGAACTACGAACTATTGAAAACTAAGAACTATTGGATTTCAGCTCGCATCACTCGATCTGATAGAACTTTGCATCGTTGAACAACAAAATGGAGCCAAGTCTGCTTAGTTTACTTACGTTGAATTGAAGTTCGCTGCATCTTGTTTTGAATCCATTTCCGAGAGTTACCTGGAACAAAATATGGAAGTTTGCAATTTTCTTTAAAATTTATTTCTTTCTGTCCATAGTACTGATATACACCTTAAAATAAACTCAAATTACCATGTTTTCAAGAATTTTCTAACGTTTATGATAGTTTACATTTTATATTATTAGATCACCTTTAAAATTTGAGCAAAATTTAACTCAAAACGCTCCGTTCAAAAAGCACCATAGTGTCCGTTATCATGTTTTGGTGCGTTTTGTTCATTTATTTATTTTGTTTAACTGATAAGCTTGTATTAAGCTGGAGTATTTCTGCAAATTCTTCACAAGGTGCATTTCACAGTTTCAATCTTATAATTTTATAACTTAACTATTTTACTGTGTTTTTCTGAATTATTTTATTTCCCTTTTAATTCATAATTTTTCATTTTTCGTTATATATATTTTGCGTTTATTTCCTATCACATACCACACAGTTTAAAAGTACTCGGTTGTTATACTAATCTCGCATATTCCACCAAAATGAAGGTTTTCGGTGGTAAAACCATTCTGTAGCCAGTTGCTCGGGCATCGTGAAGGGGTCGGCTCGACCAAGGTAGAGATGATTATTAGATCACCTTTAAAATTTGAGCAAAATTTAACTCAAAACGCTCCGTTCAAAAATAGCACCATAGTGTCCGTTATCATGTTTTGGTGCTTTTTTGTTCATTTATTTATTTTGTTTAACTGATAAGCTTGTATTAAGCTTGAGTATTTCTGCAAATTCTTCACAAGGTGCATTTCACAGTTTCAATCTTATAATTTTATAACTTAACTATTTTACTTTGTGTTTTTCTGAATTATTTTATTTCCCTTTTAATTCATAATTTTTCATTTTTCGTTATATATATTTTGCGTTTATTTCCTATCACATACTCGTACCACACAGTTTAAAAGTACTCAGTTGTTATACTAATCTCGCATATTCCACCAAAATAAAGGTTTTCGGTGGTAAAACCATTCTGTAGCCAGTTGCTCGGGCATCGTGGAGGGGTCGGCTCGACCAAGGTAGAGTACCACACTTTCATAAAAAACAGCGTGAAGTTGAACTTGCTACTGCGTGATCTGGAGACCCAGTAGGCGGGACTTAAAAGTCGGCGACGAATCAGCTCTGGGGGGTTGTTCGTTCCCAAGAATAATGAATTTAAAAATATATGAAAAGTAGTTGATTGCATGTGACATTTTACCTAAATTTATAAAAATTATAATTTGTAAATAAATTACACACGAATATTAATAGCTACAAATTTTGCATGCAATTAATGGTTAAATATGTGAAACTTATGTTATTGTTTAAGGCAATTAAAGTTCATCCATTCATTCATTCAAAGGATCACTTTCCATTAGATAACCTACACACTCGTTTGACTTCCAACATAAGCCAAAGGACTTTGATGACAGAGACAATTCAAAGGATTAGTACACAAAACTATTTATCTTCGTAAAACTATATAAATTTATGTAAAAAAATAAATACCTCTTAAATCTTAAATGTAGTACATTTGCATTAAACACAACACGTTGTATGTCCGCAAGATGTATTATATACAACTGATTTCAACATGATCTCAATGATATTATCAGCGCAATCAATTTTATCAATAACCATGGCTCAGCTACCGAGATCTCGTTGTCATCTTGAGTGGTCAATATACATATTCTGTTTCATAATAAGATAAAAAATGGAATCATTCTCGATCTAGTTACCTACTCTTTACAATATTGCTTATCATTTTGAATAAAAGAATAAGTTTTATACGTAGCTAAAGAGATTAGTAGTAATGTTTCATCTTAATGTTGAAATTAAAGGTGGATATAAGAATTTAGACCTATATTGCACAGTGGCGCATGTGTCTGTTTAAAGTGCAAGAGGTCCGGGGTTCAAATCCTGATATGGGCAAATATTTGTGTGACGAATACGAACGTTTGTACGAGAGTTATGGATTTTATTTGTATTTAAGTATGTATTTATCTCCATAAGTTTGTTTAATCGTTGTCCCATAATACAAGCTTCGCTTAGTTTGGAACTGGGTCATTTGGTGTTAATTGTCCCAAGATAATTATTTTAATTTTTGTTATTTTTATGTTTTTATTTTTTAAGTTATGTATCAAAACCATACCATCACGCATGCATCATCCTTGCTTCCGAGAATACGTGGAGACGACATTGGATTCAAGTGGTAGTAGGTGCGAGTATTAAAGATTAAGAATCGGGAACGAAAAACACTTGAAAAATAAGTTATAGGTCGATTCTAGGGAATGCAAATCGTATTATTTTTTCTAAGAAAAAACTGGTTTTAACCGGTTATTCTTTAGGGAAAATCACCAAATTTGTATTCTCTAGCCGATTCATAAGAGCTGGCGCGGAAAATGTATGAAATGGAATAATTATAAAAAAATAGAGACTGAATGTGTAGAATACGCAGGTTTATACTTCATATTTGGCATAAAATACAAAATATTAGTAAAAATATGCGCTGATTTTTTTTGGTAACTCAAGGCACGATCTTAGGGTGAAGATATCGGAAAAATACGCAGCGCATGTGTTGTGAATGTAAAGCAAAAATTGGTAATCTTCTGCTATGTGGGTTGTAGGACCTTGTGCAAGGTCCGTCCGGATCACTACCACTATCTTGCTCGCTAATCCTGCCGCTAAGCAGCAGTGCTTGCACTGTTGTGTTCCGGCGTGGATGCCCTCCTGACAGCCGGTGTCATTACTGGCACAAGAGGTATACCATCTTAGCCCTCTGGGTTGGCAACGCATCTGCAATCTTTTCGATGTTGCGGGTGTCTATAGGCGGGTGGTGTACACTTACCATCAGGTGACCCACTTGCTTGTTAGCCTTCCTATTTCATGCAAAAAAAAAGTTAAATAATACAAATTAAACTTTGTTTCTTGCTAAGCTCAAAATTTCAGGTTCTGTAACTTCAGAACGTAACGTTTCGTTACGTTGCGTTTATATCTGCGGTTAGCAACGAAGAGAGTTATAAATATTTTTAATCGATCGTAAGAATTAGTCTGAGCAAGGTTTTTATTGAAGTATTTTATTGAGAAAATGTTGTAATTTTATTTCTTTCTCCAATACAAACTGATCTTGGTTGTCCATTTGAAGTTTCGTATCAGAGATTGGAGACGAACAAAGTCTTTCTGGTCAGCAAGTTTTTAATAAACTTACTTTGAGATATGCATTGGATTTATAATAAATGGACAGTATTGAAGAGAAATTGATAATTTCGTCAGTCAGTGACAATGCACTTGAAAAGGGATCAAATGATAATTGATACTATTTTTTTCTGCAGACATGATACTCGTGACTGTGACGTCATTTTAAGGTTAACATTTAAGAATAAGAATAAGAGTATTTATTCACAAAATAACTGATATGACAATAATGTAAGAGAGTATTTTATTTATTTTTTGTGATAGGGTAAAAAAGATCACAGCCTAGTTCTTAGGTTACAACAGCCATGACATGGACATGGCTGCTTCGGTCATTATCTGTACAGAGTTGCGAGGAGAGAGCCGACCCCGGCGTGCCATGAGTGCGGCGCGGGGGATGATACGGCGCAACACACTCTCGAGGTGTGCAGCGCCTGGGATTCCCAACGCCGTACTTTGGTGGCGACGATAGGGGGCGACCTCTCCCTGCCCAGCGTAATAGCCGCCATGCTGGACAGCGAAAGGTCGTGGGAGGGAGTGGCCTCTTTCTGTGAGAACGTAATGTCCCAGAAAGAGGCCGCGGAGCGGATGCGTGAAGAAGCCGTCGACGCACACCCGCTCCGGCGCAGACGATGGGGAAGGCGGCGGAGACAGTTCGCTGCCCACCAACTTCCTCAGTGAGGCCTGCGGGTAGGGGGTGGAGCACCTCTGCCCGCCGTAGGCTGGGCCCACACCTCTGGGGGGAAGGTGTTCCAGGTCCCACGACGCCTGCTTGTCAACCGGTTTGAGGGAGACGCCGTGGTGGGTTTTAGTTAAGGTATGCCCCCCACTCTGGGGGCAGAGTCCCACATATCCCCCGACCCGCTCCAGGCAGGGGGAAGCCATAAAGCTTTCCCACCACGTCAAAAAAAAGGTTACAACAGCATATTACAAAATTATGGCTATAAGTTAAGGTTTACCGCCGTTTGTATGTAGAGCGTTTTGAAGCTGGGTACACAGTCCTCTTAAGCGAGGTTTACCTTCACTTTACTAATCGTAATATTAAAAACAGTAATCATAAAAAAACAAAAACATAGTTTTCAATAAATTATTTCAATTATTTATTTTAATCTAGTTTGACTCTTTTACTTACTTCTGCACCACCTACCATCTTGTCATCTTAGTTTTAATTTCTATCCCTATCCAAGGGTTGTCTGGAAGAGATCGATCGCAAGCGATAAGACCGACTTTTAGATACCTATATTTAAGATTTATCTGTAATTCTGTCAAATTGTAATGTGATATTCAATAAAGCATATTGTATTGTATTGTATTTCAATTTAAAAAAAAATACCGTGTCGTCATCGTTTCGTCTAGTAATCTTATTACTTAGTTTCAGAGCCAATCAGCTACTGGTCTATACCAGTATTTATTATCTTCCATTATAAAGACGAGAATACCTAGATTGACAACCTACTTTAGTAACTAAATCACTTTTTTAAATACATAGAAGAATGGACTTCAGATAACTTTTTAATCACGTCACGCTCTGTTTAGTCATGGTTCTAAAAACTGATTAAAACTAACCATCGCCTTCGTATTGTGTTCCGCTCATTAAGTAAGTATTTATTACAATATCCACTTCTGCTTAGGTAAATGAGATCATTTAGAATTAGACTTCTATTTGACCTTGGTTGGATGGAATTACTACAACAACTCAGAGTCAAGTTTTGCAAAATTCAATACACCTAGCAAGATACTGAACGTCGATAATTCAACAGCTTCTGATGTCTCGTGGAGAGGCGAAACACTTGTCGAGCGGTATTAGGTAGTAGTGGTTGGATTATAGTCGCATTTGTGTTATTTATTTTAAGTTCGAATATAAGTATTCAATACAAGACCTGCTATTTTTCACGATTACTGGCACTGGGTTCGCGGAGTAGCAAGTGATTGATTCCATTAATATCAATATGAAACGCAAGTAATGCCTGAATCTGTTAAACACCTAGTACGAAACTTTTTTCTTTATGAAATAGGACGGCAAACAAGCAAGTGAGTCACCTGATGGTAAGTGATCACCACCGCCTATAGACACCTACAAAACCAAAGAGGTTGCAGATGCGTTGCCAACCCAGAGGGCTAAGATGGAATGCCTCTAGTGCCAGTAATAACACCGGCTGTCTTGCTCTCCACACCGGAACACAACAGTGCAAGCACTGCTGCTTATTTGATTAGCAAGAAAGATAGTGGTAGCGATCCGGACGGACCTTGCACAAGGTCCTACCACCCGCAAACATGCGACACGCGTAACTATCTACGTAACTCAGTACGTCGCTTTCTAACTTGCCCCGGAGGAGACAAGGTTCGTGCTAGCTCCACTGTTCAACCAATATTATTCTCCTGCTTTTTTTAGTTTCCTCATTTAGGTACACTTTGGCCCCGATCCCAGATTTGACAGGTCAGGTTATTACATCGGTGAGACTGCCATCTGGGCCCAATTTCATAAATACGACAGGCGACAGTTGATAGTGAAGATTCGGTATACATTGCTTGATCACTAGGATGTTAAGTCTTTAAGTCTGTAGCGTTACTTGTTGACACAGTAATGTACGGTGAATTGTCACTGTCACTTGCCGCATTTCGCGTTTATGGAATTGGTCCCTGACCTCCGTAGCCGCTGTGACTGGAAACCAGACCAATAGGACATTTTTGTAAGACAAAAGGTTTTTTTAGGCTTGACTTCGTTCCGGGTTTTTATCGAAGGAGTTGTTTTATGTTTTGCAATCAGTAAGTACAGTAAACCAATTCATAGGCCACTGTACAACCTTTTCACAATAAATGTTAAAAAGTCTTCTAAATGAATGTCATAATATCCCAGCGACAACGTTCTAAGGTAGCCTATGAATCAAATTGGTTGACTGTATAGTCAACCAAGTATTAGCTTGGCCACTTTTGAACCTTATCTCTTTAGAATACGGTCGAAAAGTGGTCAAGCAATTTCTTGGTCTACTATACCTACATGAATAGCGTAAACTGTATATTCTTAAGAATCTTTACATAGAATAAAAAAAAGTCAATATTTAGCTCTGTCTGTCCTTGCATCTTCGGCAATGCAAAGCATTTTGATACACTTTTGACTGTCATTAAGATTTAAATTCTTTTGAATCCTACTAATGTTATAAACGTGAAAGTTTGTAGGTATGGATGGATGTTTGTTACTCTTCCACGTAAAAACTACTAAATGGATTTAGATGAAATTTGGCACACATATAGTTTATAACCTGGATTAACACTGTTACCCGGTCAGGTACAGAAGTACCAACACATAGGATACTTTTTAACCCGTAAAAATGCATAGTTCCCACGGGATAGCGGTAAGTGAGTTATACGCCGCCGTGACGCAACTAATTATCATTAATTTGTCCAGGAAATATTGCAGATTGCATATTGGGTACACGTTTGCTTGATTCAATTAAACAAGTCTACGCGGACGAAGTCACGGGCAAAAGCTAGCAATATATAAATTAATTGGTTAAAAGTGGTAAAACATTTTTTTTATTATAAATCTCACTTTGAGTTGCGACGACTTCTACGATTGAAATGAAAAATAATATTGGTCATCTGGTTAGGGAACCGGATTTTGTTTCCTAAGTTTTTGAGTTTGTTTGATTTTGCCTTATTGTTGACACAAAACATTTGTTACTTCGAGCATCGTCAACTTTGATTGAGAGGTGAGATTAACAGACGGATTTTGTGATAAAATTGAGATAATTATCTTGTATTTACTGTAAAGCTCCTAGGGACAGTTATCGGACAATAGTTTTCAATTGATTGACACTCCATCGTGGTAAGATTAGATAAAATCACTGCTCGATTGAACTGAACATATCTAGATAAACATGTTCTTTCTCAACATTCTCTATTCGCCTCTATCTGTCCTCATATCCCAAGGGCGGATCCAGCTTTGGCGCCTGGAGGGGGTCACAGAGTCGAGGTCTTGTCATATTCTGTATGGTGACAAAATATATAAATAAAATCATTATGTTCAATTAGTGGTCCACCTAAGTTCTGGAACCAGCACAGGGTGGGGGGGGTTCATGACCCCCATGACCCCCCCTGGATCCGCCGTTGTCATATCCTCGGTCGCTTATACCTATGAAACGACACGATAGATTTTGATACGGTTTTCGGTGTAATATTATTCTTTTTGCACATAGAGATTTTTACGATAGTTTTTTTACGTTCCTAAATTAGAATCTAATCGTACCCGTTAGAAGCCGGGGTGGATCACTAGTATGCAATCAAAGTAAACATACTTAAGTATCATTAAAAAAAAATGTAACTGGCTGATGTCTTAACATGTTTAAAACTAAATCTAAGGGATGTTTATAAAAGCAACAGAAGACAAAACAATTATGTATAGATTTTTTGCCTGTCTGTCTGATTGTTTATACGTCACGCAAAAACTCCTGCACGAAATTGTATGTCGTTTTCACAGTTGTATTGTTGGACGATTTACCTTAAAGCTTGGGCATGTTCCATCTTAATACGCTGTTTAGAAGCCGATTTATTATTAAAAAGAAAGAAATACATAGGTACACGTCCAAATCCCACGAGTCAAAAGCTAATCAGACAATAAAATGTAAAACAAAATGGCGGTGTCAAATTTTTTGCTCATTCACAGAATGTCCAAAAAACTGAATGTATGTAAGTTCAGGTAAACAATAAGTCATTCATGACAAATTGTTTACGATTATACAGCACACTTTCAAAAAACATTACTGACCAAAAATAGATTTAAAATTCCAATTTACTGTCAAGAAGACACTAATTTCCTGAGCGCATCATAAAATAAACGATCAAAATTCTTCCGCTTAATTTTTTTGCTGTAAATAGTGTACATAAAATTACAATGTTATTTTTTATAACTTAGGTATTTAATCATTTCATCCTATCCGATCCGATTCAATCATTCAATAAAAAATCCTACCTATCCAATAATATGTTAACCTTATTTATTTACCGGCACAAATCCTGCTCAAAAAATAAAATAAATAAAGTTTATTATACTTATTAAGATCTTACTAGCTTATCTATCAAATCCTCGAAAATTGGGCCCATGTTTAAAAACAACCTGTATTCCACTGACTGACTGACTGACTGACATATCATTACATCAAAACCCCGCCCATTCGTACTACTGAAACAACTATTGTGAAATTTGAGATGTATCTTCATGACGTGAATCAATTCTAGGATTTATCAAGATAACTTCACTATCAGAGAAATCTAAATCAAAACATTATGATATATTATGTATTTGACGGTGGTAGGACTTTGTGCAAGGTCCGTTCGGATCGCTACTATCGCTACCGTCCGGATTCAATTCACGTAACTTTTTTTAAATTTATATTATTAGTTTTTTTTTCATACTCTCCTTGCGTTGTCCTTTTTTTTATCCGATGACATTCAATCGAATACATAAATCACCATTACAAAGTGTCATTTTTCGAAAATGAGGCATATAGTACGCACAATGAAGTTGATATCTATCCCTTTTGAGCATAGACAATTTCTCTCAGTTCCATCTTTAATGGTCGGCTAAATTTGTTGCTGTTTGTACGTACCTATCTTAAGAAGAGTGTGAACCCAGCCCCAAATAGCGCTTCCGATACAAACGGCGATAACGTTTTCCACCCTCTAAACCTTAATCTATGGCAATAATTTTATGGTATGTTGTCGTTGACAACATACAAAAAAAATCATGGCTATAGGTTAAGGTTAAGAGGGTGGAA
The DNA here is from genome assembly GCA_963691745.1 of Ditula angustiorana. Classification (NCBI taxonomy): domain Eukaryota; kingdom Metazoa; phylum Arthropoda; class Insecta; order Lepidoptera; family Tortricidae; genus Ditula; species Ditula angustiorana. The sequence continues at coordinate 14,543,397 of OY829476.1, forward strand.
AACGTTATCGCCGTTTGTATGGAGAGCCCTGGGTTCACAGTCTTCTTAAGTCACGGTAGCAATATTGGAACTTATTTTATTACTTATTACGAATCATTGAAGCCAAACTCCGAGAATCACTTAGCACTTAACCACTTTGTAAACTAACTAACGTCTCTACTGGGAAACGCCATTGACTAGTAAGTTTGTATTTCATTTAGTATAGTAATAACCAATATAGCCGTGACCGTGACTACGCCGTTAATATTCAATACTTACATTTTTGACACGTTTGTTCGATAAAAATAGTTTTTTGCTATTAATAATAATGTTGAATAATGTTCGTAGTCGTAGAGCTATACTGGACCCAGTTGTTTAAAAAAACTGGCCAAGAACGATCCGGACTTGCGCAGTGTAGGGTTTCGTACTTGCCTGATTACTCGTGAACTTGTAGTCTTTTTAGCTGTGATAGTTTTATTTTTTATTTTTTTGTATTATAAGCTCACGCCTGTTTCCATTTGGGGTACGAACGCCATTAGCCCCGGTCCTGGCATACTTCCCTCGCTTCCTCCACACACATTCCTCTCTTCATACATGCTCGGCGGTTCCGGGTACTTCTGATTTGACCTGTCTTCAGGACATCACAAATTTGGTCGACAAAAGTACACCGAGGCTGCCCTCGAGCCACTCGCCCCGTTACATCACCTTTAAGCAGTGTGTAATATTAGGGAGTGGACTGGTATTACCAGTGCAGAGCAACTGTTCCGGGTGGCTCAAGACAGGGAAAAGTTTGCAGAGCTAACGGCCAACATCCAGTAATGGAAAGGCACTATAAAAAGAAGAAGAAACAGTGCTTGCACTGTTGTGTTCCGGCGTGGAGAGCTAGACAGCCGGCGTAATTACTGGCACAAGAGTTATTCCATCTTAGCCCTCTGGGTTGGCAACGCATCTTGCTACATTCTTGGTGTTGCGAATTTCTATGTGGTGAGCACTTATCTACCACCAGGTGACCCACTTGCTTATGTGCCTACGTGATTGACATGATAGCATACTAGTTGACTTTAAGTATTCGGTATTTCCAATCCTGTTTACATGTAAATAACAAATCTGTTATTGGCAGATGTTCATGTTCATAATATTTGCTACATTAACGACATAATAATAAAATTACACAACCTTATTGATTCAACAATTCTGAATACTTTGTTCAACAATAAAAAAACACCCAAAATCAAATCGGACTCGCACACGAAGGTGCCGTGAAAAAAAACACCAAAAACAACGCGTTTCCTGTATGTAGACTATCCTTTAAATTTCGTAGGTGTACGAGTGTTTTAAGTTGCAATAGTAATACATGCTCTGTAAAAATATCAAGTGTCTACCTATAACGATTCAAGAGATGCAGCCTTGTGATAAACGAATGGACATACAGGCAGACGGATAGACAGAACGAACGAATAGCCTATGGCACTTTTTCAATAGTAGGTATCCCGGGAGCCTTAGCGTACGAAACCCTAAAAAGGTACGTTTTCTACTGTTGTGTTCCGGTGTAACGGCGTGGAGGATACTGGAACAAGAGTTATTCCATCTCAACACTCTTGGCAACACATCTGTAATCTTCTTAGTATTGTGGGTGCTTATGGGCGAAAGTGATCACTTATCATCAGATGAGCAAACATACTCGTTGCCCTTCCTATTTTTAACATTAAACTACCGTGGTACTCGGACATATTAATAAAACGGATCACTCACGTATTAATCATCATCGGCATCAGCGGGGGCTCATAATTAAGGACCACGGGGACTGATCCGAAACATGTCGGGTATTCTCGACGTAAAAATACGTGAGTGATCCGTTTTATTAATATGTCCTTCCTATTTTATAAAAAAACTAGCTTAGGTATAGTCTACCAAGTAGTTGCTTGACCACTTTTGAACTTAATCCCTTTGTAAAACGGTTGAAAAGTGATCAAGCAATTTCTTCGTCAACTATAGAAGCGCAATTTTGTCGTTGTAACGTAAACACAGATGTATTATTCAGACTTCTGGTGACTAATTAAATTAATAAGGTAATAAATGAGCTATTAACACGTTTTTATTTATTTAATGTCGACGGCAAACAACTACGGTGTTTGCCTGATTGCAAGCAATTACTGCAGCTATAGGCTAAGATCGTGTCACTCACGATCCTGCAGAGAGCAAAAAAGAAGAGATATTATTTGAGTTACTCACTCGAAATTTCAAAAAAAATTATTCAAGAAAATTATACCCAGGCGGAACACGTCCACTTGTCATCCCAAATACCACACAAGTTCTATAAGAACAGGAGAGTGATTCTCAAAGTACAACAGCGACGAACTCGACCTAGTCTAGTCCACTAGCTCGAGTGAGCGAGACAGGGTGATGCCACGCACGACGTCGAGTTCGACGCTGTTGCGGGTAGCGAATAACAGCGTTGAATAGTAGCTGCGGGGCAATTCTCGTGTCATTAGAGATGAAGTCGCAGTAGAGATATGGCAAAACGAGCTGTCAGTTCCCTATAAAATCTATCATTTTTTGACGAATCTCGCAAGTGAGATGCATCTCGCATGAACCGAGAATTAGGGTCCTGTATAGAGACGATCACTTCTGTATGTATACCTACTGTACAACATACGTAGCGTTTAGTGTGCTATTAGGGTTATTACTAGATCGTAAACTTCAAAGACAATAAGTTATTAATAATACTTAATTATGTAGTGTTAACATGTAAATTAACAATACAACCTACAAATATTACGAACTACAAAGCTATTAGTGTTCTACGACTTATGAAAACAATGGACAAGACAGTTATAAAATTGTAATGACAACACAAAGAAAAATTAGGGCAATGGCAGGACTTGAACCTGCAACATGAGTATTTCCTTGCGTTTGCCAGTTTCGCCACACTGCCTCTGCCATAACCTGCGCATTTTTCAATGTGCTTCGTCTTACGGTCATTAGATTATTGATTTTAAGAGTACAACTACCCTCGGTGTCATCTATATGAAACTTTTAACAAGTTATCATATTCAATTGGGTACCTTTACAGCTACCGTCAGCTGACGAGAGATGGCGCCGTTTTTGTTATTAAATTTTGTAACCGATTTTTTTTTTCGATTTTTATTTTAAATGTTTTTAACATTCTAATCATTAAATTAAAATTGTAATGACAACACAAAGAAAAATTAGGACAATTTGAATTTAATAATTTGAATGTTAAAAACAATTAGAATAAAAACCGAAAGAAATTTTGGTTACGAAATTCAAGGCAGTACTGTTATTCTCTAAGCTCATCGGCGTCGGACTCGACGTCGGCATCACCCTGTCTCGCTCACTCAAGCTAGCGCGCTAGAGCAAGACAGAGCGTCGGCGTCGAGCTCGTCGCTGTTGGGCTTAGAGAATCGCTCTCCAGAGCCTTGTCGGCTTCGGTATTATTTATCAATCAATCAATCAATCAATCAAAATATTTAATACCACATTTCACCGTCGCGTTGTACTTTTTGAATATGTCAAAATAAATTAATGTTTGCGGGTGGTAGGACCTTGTGCAAGGTCCGTCCGGATTGCTACCACCACTTTGCTCGCTAATCCTGCCGCTAAGCAGCAGTGCTTGTACTGTTGTTGCAAGACAGCCGGTGTAATTACTGGCACAAGAGGCATTACATCTTAGCCCTGTGGGTTGGCAACGCATCTGCAATCTCTTTGGTGTTGCGGGTGTCTATAGGCGGTGGTGATCACTTACCATCAGATGATCCACTGGCTTGTTTGCCTTCCTATTTTATATTTAACAAAAGTCAAATCTTTATTGCCAATATAATAATTAATACGAAATTCCTTCTGTATCATCGACAAAATTTGCACAAGTAAATTCATGTCAATTAAACAAACTAATTTATTAAACTAATAAATACACCTAATAAATATGCCTTTGTTAATACAGCTTATATCATTTGTAGTTTTCACTTATTCACTTCACAAATATGACAAATAAATGAATAAGTTTTTCTTTTATACAACATAGGAAGGCAAACAAGCAGGTGGGTCACCTGATGGTAAGTGATCACCACCGCCTATAGACACCTGCAACAACAAAGAGAGTGCAGATGCGTTGCCAACCCAGAAGGCTAAGATGGAAAACCTCTTGTGCCAGTAATTACACCGGCTGTCTTGCTCTCCACGCCGGAACACAACAGTGCAAGCACTACTGCTTAGCGGCAGGATTAGCGAGCAAGATGGTGGTAGCGATCCGGACGGACCTTGCACAAGGTCTTACCACCCGCAAATTTTGCGATTATTTGTTTTATTATTATATAGTTTAGTTTAGTTAATTTATTCAGTCAGTATAATTACATTTTAAATTGCACAAAATTTCAAATTACACGTTTTTATATTGAGATCGTCAAATTTCATAAAAAGCATTAATCAATAAAACTAAAACAAAATTAATACTAGAATGTCAGCATAATTAAACAAATAAAAAACTATTAATTACTAAAACTAATCAAAATTAATATTGGTATGTCAACATAATAAAAATAATAAGCATTATACACTAAAACTAAGTCAAAATTAAAATTAAATTGGAATGTCAACATGAAAAATTCGTCTCTAATAGGGATCAAAAATAAATAAAAAAGGAAGAAATAAAATAAAAAATGTCAAATTACATTTATAAAAACTAAATAAAAATGTCTAAATACTCTTTTACTGAGTATAATGGATGATTACTTGCAGTGATTGGTACTTGGTGTGATTATTTGCCTTATAATGCCCCACATGTCGCACGCTTAGTCTTAAACTGACTCAATTCTGAATTTGATATTTCCCAAAATTAAACCCTATGTCTTTTAATTAAGGTGATATTTTGGGACGTGTATTATTCAGAAATGGGTCAGTTTAAGACTAAGCGTGCGATGTGTTCGTGCTTTATGCTACATTAATTACCACTTTAAACTCAAGATTTTTTAATACATTCTATTTTTTTTACTAGTCTTGTATAAAATTTCATCATAAACTAGCGATCCGCTCCGGCCTCACACGGGTACAATCAGAATGTACAGTCAACCAAATTCATAGGCCATTGTAGAACCTTTTCGTTATAAACGTCATAATGGTCTCTGAATGTCATAATATCCCAGCGATGACACATTGCGACATTGTTCTACAGTGGCCTATGGATCAAATTGGTTGACTGTACACAAAAAACTTTATGAAAAAATCTTTAAAACTGTATTAAGATCCGTTACGTGGTTTAGAAGAAGAAGGCGGCCGAACATACACTTTAAGGATTTAGGACAAACGATGAACGAGGAACGAATAGCGACTTTAAACAATGTAAAGATATCAATTTGAAGCTTGAAATTAGGCAGTAAATTTGGTAAAATAAAAAATCAAAATAGCAGAAATCATTTAGTGTGGCTATTTGATTTAAATTTTTAACGATACAAACCGTTTTAACAATAAACCTCCTTCCTGTCCTTTTTGTCGTCATTTATAGTTTTTTTGTTTTGCTAATAATTCATTATCTTACTAACATTAGTCAATAAGTGTTTATGTAATTCTACTAACAAAATGGATGAAAGTCTGAATAAATAAAATTGTATGACTATTTTTTACGTTGGGAAAATTAACACTAATACAAAATATATATATATTTATTTACAGCAAGAACACGTCGTCCAAGTTTGTGCTGCGAGGCATGGACCCTAGAACGCTGGCGCTATTACCCCACTGTATGGCGAGACTGAGCCTCTGAGGAAAGTAGGCGCCAGCTCTGAGGTCTCCAGAAGCGTGGACCAGTTTTGTGCCAATGTCTTTGACTATTTTCTTGGCCTCGGAAGCCCATGGTCCAAGGGTCTCTACCGCGAATGGAACGAATATATAACTCGCGGTGAGTGCCGAGTATTTTCGTTGTTTGAGCAATTGGGCTTGCTCGGCAGCTGCACCGGCCCTGGCAGCGGTGCCTTGGACGTGGGAAGACGCTAGGGTGTCCGCGCATGTCGCGTCCCAGACAAGCGTCGGCCCCAAAGACCAAGGCACCAGGGTAGCTCCGTCCGGTCTCTTGCCATCGTCTCTGAGCATACCTACTGGCTCCAAAGTGTTAATTTTCCCAATGTAAATATTGTAAATAAATCAACTATTAGTATCTAAGTGGAACTGGGCCGGACATGTCTGTCGCATGCACCCACAGAGGTGGGCTCGCACAGCCACTTGGTGGGTGCCGCAGAACGGCCATCGACGACGAGGCAGGCCAAGAAAGAGATGGCGGGATGACTTGGACGGGTTTGAAAAGGACTGGGCTGATATTGCGTCAAATCGGGAGTTGTGGAAGTCTTGTGGAGAGGCCTTTGCCCAGCAGTGGGACACAAATATAGGCTAATAAAAAAAAAAAATTAGTATCTAATTTTCAGATGGGAATAAAATTTCTCGACAATTTCTTATGAGATTGTGATTTTATTTTGGGAGTCCTACTAATTTTAAATAATGATACGCTCTATATTTCAACTGACTTTCACGTATCTAATGTACAATTATTAAAAAATAGAAGCTTGAACTTTCAAAAACAAAACACGGCCTTAAAAACAATGATTTACTATCTAAAAACTGGTCGAATTGATAAAAAATGCCACCATTCAGCCACAAAAAAATAAATACCAACATTACGAAAATTACAAATTCCGACCTCATACGGAGCGATTCCTCTCAAAGGTAAAAAAGAAGCAATGGAATTTTAGGGAAACAGTTTTTGCCGACTCACAAATCTTCTCGATAAATTACAAAAACGTGTACTCAGGCAATTCATTTAATTGAAAACGGATTTTCCAATATACACAATGCTTTTTGTTCACCTAAGAGGAGTGTGAACCCAGCCCCAAAACGCGCTCCCCATACAAACGACGATAACGTTTTCTACCCTCTAAACCTTAACCTATGGCAATGATTTTTTGGTATGTTCTCATTATGCTTTAGAACTAGGTTTGTATGTTTTGATTTTTAAAATATTCTTCATAGATTTGACAATATTTGCATTTTAGGAGTTTCATAAAAAACACAAAAGCGTCAATATTTTTGAAACTATTAAAAATATTTAACAAATCAAAACACACAAATCTAGTTCTAGGGCATACACAACATACAATATAGACAACATACAAAAAAATCATGGCTAACCTACAGGTTAAGGTTTAGAGGGTGGAAAGCGTTATCGCCGTTTGTATGGAGAGCGCTGGGTTCACACTCCTCCTAAAGGATGGTGTTAGAACAACGCGGTAATGTTATAGCTTACAGTAATTTTGCATTCATAAGAATTATTTTGATCTATAGAAAGACACCTTGTGTCGTCAAACGAACGGTACGCGTTATTTTTCATTATGCGAAGCGAAGGCGTGAATAGTCTCACCCACGTCTGTATTTCAATTTGACCTTTTAGAACTTGGCTACCTTTAAAGACTGAGTGCATTGCTATTTCTTTGCCTTTGACCGAGAATCTTAATAAAGCGGGCAAGTTTCTCAAAAACATCTGGACACCACTCTATTACCAAAGGCATTTGGTCGTTTTCAAATATTTTCGAACGCCTTGCCCGCTCCAAAACACTTTATGACGACTGTACAAAATGAAAATGAAAATGAAAATGAAAAATTTATTTTGCAAGTATGCCATATAGACTCTTTTACATGTCTAAATCTAATAGCGCTTCGGAAAATGGAAGATTTTGCTCAAAAGAAACGCCGCAAGAAACTCAGCAATTTTTTAAATTTTTTTCAAAACAAGATTATAGAGCAATAATCATAATCATCACAACAGTACATGACATACACACGTACCCCAAAAAAAATGATAACAATAAATAGCACAGCAACCTTTAAGCATACTGAACGAACTGGCAATAATAAGAATGACCAGGAGATGTATAGGGTCCCTAGGTCAAAAAAGTTAGATAGGGACATCCCTATCTAACTTTTTTGACCTAGGGACCCTATACATCTCCTGGTAAATACATATTTACAGGACATAACTAGCCTATTTCATTTAAGATCTGGCCCACATCTTTGTCGTTCACCAAGATTCCGCTGACCGTCGAATTTACTGTCTATTTCGACATATCTCAAATGAGACTTCATCTCTATTAGCGCAAAAATTGGTCCGCTGATGTCTAAAAATGAATTTATTCACTTTGCTCTATCACTAAAACTCGTAGAGCAAATTGGAGAAAATGTCGAATTTGTTCTATTAGTAGATACAAATTGTAGAGCATAGTGGATAAGTCGCCAGGTGGGCAGGTCTACTGGCGACCTGCCCACCTGGCCTAGTAATTATTTCTGACTACAATCCGCAAACGAGTAAATGATTGTTTGTTTTGATCACTTTTTTTAAACTACATTTCGAATCATGTAATTTGTCGTTTAAATATAATTTTGACACAAAAACGGGTCGTTCAGAGACTAGATACATTTCCGTTAAAGGGGTTTAGCCGAGCTGCTTTAAAAATAACCACAGTAATAAAGACAGTAGCCGAGTCTGTGCAATAAACAGTACAAATTGGCTTTATGTCATGTTGACGTACAGCAGACTTAGCGGGGGATGTTGATGGGACGCGACGAATGTTGCTCAACTTTTCGCAATTACTTGCAAGTTATTACCGGAGTCAGGAAGTGCCAGTAGCATGCCTCAGTAAGGGCTATTAATAGCCGTTAATAGCAATTAATAGTTTTTGAACAAATATGTAATTTTCTCCATAACTTGCGCTTGCAAATCGTTTAATTCTGCCCTTGACCTTAAATACCTACACTGTCCAACACGCGACATGTTAAGTCACCTGCAAAGTTGCTGACCGTGGAATAAATCTGACACAAGCCTTGCAAAGATAAATTAGTCCTATAAGCGTGTAAATATTCATATTCATAATATACATAATTAAATTATGGGGGGCTATAATAATCATAATTTATGGTTTGTTTCTCCTATCCTCTCATTCCATCCTAGGTTGTGTCATTAGCACAGTAAAGTGTTAGAGATATTCATGTCAAAAGAAACAACGGAACCCTTAAAGGATCACTCTGTTGTTTGTCTGTCTGTCTGTCTATCTGTCTGTCGAGACCCTTTTTCTTAGGAACGCGTGGAGGCAGGATTTGTAGTTGAAATTAATATCAACTATTCAGGGTTGCAATCCACATAATCAGTAGTAGTAATCAGTGTGGTTTGTTTTCCAATCAGTAACTTTAATAAGTAGGATTTTACGGCAACTTCGGTGCGCGAGTCCGACTCGCACTTGGCCGGTTTTTTTTTTGCTATTTTCTATAACTTAATAACTAAAATTCGCCAATAATCAAAAATAAATCAATTATTTTTGTCCAGAATAAAAATCTGAAGCTTCAATTTATGTACTTAAAAATAAATAACAGCTGGATTATCTACAGAACTTGGCACCCATTTAGATCTCAATTCTTTGGTCGGCGAAGTCGACAACCACACATGTTCTTGGTATTGAACTTGGCTCCCATTTTCACATTAAATTTATGGTTTCAGTGGGATATGATTTAAAGCATTTAGCGGTAAATTTTCGGTCCGTTACGATAATGCTGCAGTGTTAAGTTTAGTTGTAGAAGTTTAAGAAGCACGCTGTATTTCGATAACATCTTTAAAGCAGGGGCACACTAGATGCATATTCTAATGCAGTATGTGCACAAGCCGGTTAAGACATGGAATTATATGTTGAGACGGTATATAGCTTGCGTTGCATGGACGCAACGCAACGCAAGCGATGCGCCATCTCAACATATACCTAATTCCATACAACCGGTGTGTGCACGCACGCGTTTACGCAGCGAGTTGAAGCCGTGCTGCATACGCATCTAATATACTTCGGTCTTTAATCTAAACATGACGCGCAAACGCCGAATTACTTGCGGACGTCGTAGTTTCAGAGGAAAAAAATCTGTCCTTCTAAAACAAAAGACGGGAGATTTCTTCAACCGCAACTTTTTTACACTATCTGCAAGTATTAAAATAAACCTTCGCTTTTTGCCGTCAGATTGTGAAGTAGCGGTTACAATAGAATTGCAGCGGTTAAGGTCATCGCAATTAATTAGCACTGAGCTGATTTGAAAACGCTGTCAATCTAAAAATTATTTGCTAGCAAGTAGTAACTGAATCCCGCTTGAAGCAACTTTTATAGTAACGAAACTTAAAGAAAGATTGCGAATGGAATGTATGAACTCATTGTAAGTCTTTATATTAATAAAAGTAGCTGCTTAATCTTGATTAAAAACTATGGAAATAAAGTTAGCGCCTCTATCGGCAAGTATCTGCAACAAGATGGTTTTATTTGATACTCCGCTAAAACAGTGTACGATCAAATTTTCTTATGCAAAACAGTTGGATCTGTGCGATACCTTTAATGTGTGTACGCTCATAATAACTTCAAGACCATCATATTAACCTTCACGGTAACTTCATAACTTGAAAACCGTTAAACCGACTTCGATAATTCTTATTGCATTTGTAAAAAAAGAGGGATTTTTGCATGACAATGATTGTTATGAGTGTGGGTGTTTGCAAAACTAGCTGACACTTTTTTTTCGGGGTTGCGAGATATTTTGAGTTTATAAGTACTTAAAGACTCAGTTCATCGCAGTATCTTGTGCCTATATACGGCAAATGATATATAATTTCAACTAAAGGGAAAAAGTTATAAATACCTTGAATTTCTTTACGATCTGGAACGACCTTAGGGCTGTAGAGCGTGGCAAAGATTAAGCCGTAGCTTAGATGATTTTAAATCAATTTAGTTCAATAAACTCCCACTTCTATGTTATAAAAAAAAGAGTATGACCACCAGTAGTTGTGACATCCATACTGCATGCAACAATTTGTTTCTAAGGTGTTAATAATCGTTGGTGAACCTTGAATAAATAAAAATAATAGTTTTAATTACCTAAAGAGCAAGTAATCTGTCATTTTAAAAATTAAAACGTTTTCTAGTATTTTGACTAAGTTCCAATTTATTAAATATGTGTATTTTCTCAAGTTACACCTGAATCCAATAATCATCCTCCTGGCGGTTTTCCTGTTTCTTTGTTAAGGGCACACCTTGACCATGAACCCAGATTTGGCAGGTTTGTGACATTGAGGCGAATATCACGGTGACCTCATACCCCTGTGACAGCTAAACCAGACCGATAGGATCATGATCACATACCCATTTAATACATGAATGTGCAAGTTTAGTTACGATGTTTTTGTCTTCCTCACCAAAGAGCAACTGTTAGTACAGTACTTACTTAGGTAATGAACAGTAGGGAAAATATATTCACGTACCACCTTAGAACCCTATCGCAAAGACGCGACGCGTTAAACGCCAGGCTATGTCATACAAATGTCATGCGTATATCTCTTCGACTAGGTTCTACGGTGGTACGTGTTTCAATTTCCTTGACTGTACATAAGTTAGATATACTCATTGGTTTATGGCGACTTGCGGCTGGGAATCAAAGTATGTATCTCACGATAACAAGTCCACCCCTCTAGTCGTCTTGGGCACTAACGCTCTGTGATGTCTGAATCCATTATTTTCTTAAAAATATCTTGATAAAACTAAGAGATATGGATTTGAAAACAATATCAAGAGGAAAGAGTTTGATATGACGGTTAAAGGTTCTTTGATAAGGATTGATATTAATGCCAATTTTCCCACTGTTTTTTTACGCCATTGTTTTATTTTTCTTTAGATATTTTCGCAAAATGTATACATTTGAGAAGTAGATATGTACCTACTTCATTATTTCGCTTACCGAAATAATTTGAGACACTATGAGTATTATATTATCATACGATCTAAGACCATGCTGTAAAAAATACAATTGTTTATAAATACTATTAATTGTTGTTGTTGTTTGTGGATCTTAATTTGTTTTGTGAAAATATACTGACGAAGTCTGGTGCTGAGTTTTAGTTTTTGTATATTTTTTAATTTAAATGTATGTTTTTATTCAATAAAATATTAATTGTTAAATAATTAACTATTACTTATGTTTACTATAAGATTAGTTCTAATTTTCACAGATTGCTTTAAATCTTGACCAATATTTTTTAGTAAAAAAGAAACACAACTTAGTCTCCAACAAAAAACGAATGCACTAGTTTTAATAAAAAAAATTTATCGTCTTGGAACTTTGATAGATTTCAATATTAACTTTTTTTTTAAATTGCATAAACTTAATTTAAATAAATATCTCCGCGCATCAACTTTTATCCTAACGCGAAAACTCATGGGTTAAATAGAAAACTACATACCGCTTTTCTTCAACACGAAAAACCACTCCCGCGCATAGTAAATAAGTGCGGATTACAGAGCTATCGACACTAAACTGAACTTGTACTGTACGCAGAGTTGTCGGTTCGATGTTCAGTAAATTGTCACACAAATAATCACCATTCGAATTCACTTCTTATCGCAACAGGATAGAGTTTATTATTGACGTTGTTGAATCAGTCATCAAGGGCGAGCTTTTCTCAGTTACGAAAGGTCATGTTTTTTATTTTATTAGTGCTTTACAATGGTTCTGTAGGTAAATTGGTATTTACCTTTTTTATGAATTAGGAAGGCAAACCAGCAAGTGGGCCACCTGATGGTAAGTGATCACCGCTGCCTATAGACACCCGCTACATCAAAGAGATTGCAGATGCGTTGCCAACCCAGAGGGCTAAGTTGGAATACCTCTTGTGCCAGTAATTACACCGGCTGTCTTGCTTTCCACTCCGGAACATAATAGTGCAAGCACTGCTGCTTAGCGGCAGGATTAGCGAGCAAGATGGTGGTAGCGATCCGAACGGACCTTGCATAAGGTCTTGCACCCGTAAACACCAACGGAAAGAAAATAATTTCTCTAACTAAAAATAAACATAACAATGGTTATGTACCTACCTTCTTTAATTACCTTTTTTATTTCTTTAACAGGTGTGATGAAAATGTTATACCTTACTTACAGAATGGTAACAGAAAGTAAATTGAGTATTATAACCTGTCGATTTAATTATCATACGTTACGCCGTATAATGATAACAATATAAAGTTAAAGTAAAACATTATTTTTATAACAAAACTATTTTCCCAATAGGTATAAATTGAAATGTATCTATAATTCTATACCATTTTATTTCGACTTCAAGGGCATCCCGGAGATTCCTGGTAAAATATTGCCTCAAATGTTTTAGAAATTCAAAAGATATCGAGATTCCAGATGAAATTTACTGACTTAGAAAATGAATGTCAACGCCTGTTATTAATTTCTGAACAAGTTTGCGCTCAGACGCTCAAACGGAATAAAAAGAATATTTTAAAGGCGCATTTCGGTTCAATATTTGTATAGTCAGTTTCGCCTAAATTGCCTATTTATAGGATCCGTATACAAACCTTTCTACCCACGCTGATTTGAAGAAGACTTGCCCTATTAGGGAACAGTGTTTTTTTATGAAATAGGAAGGCAAACAAGCAAGCGGGTCACCTGACGATTTATTTCTTTTACTTAGAACCAAAAATATAATTATTGTGCTTAAATTGACGGGGGCTTTTTTGAGGGCTTTAGTCATAGCGAAAGTACTTACGTTACAGACTTCACGTGCTAGGTAATTAAGTCATTAATTAAAAGTAATTAATACTTATGTTAGTCTTTATGGTATTTACCTATGGGCATGCGCAGTTGCAGCCTGAAATAGATTTACTATATTCTATTCTATAGCTCTAGTTGTAAAAAACTAGACTTGTGCTCCTAGCACTAAATTTCTCGAAACGCGTTAATTTGCTATGTAACTCAGTGCGTCTCTGTCCTACTGGGCTAGTCAGCAAGAGACGCATTGAGTTACGTAGCGAGTTAACGTGTGTCGAGAAGATTCGTGCTACCTACATTGTTCTAGTGCAACACGGTATGATCATTGGTCATTAATATCAAACCAAAATCAGTACTAGTGGTCTTGGGGTCCCAAGTAGAGCAAAATCAAATTAGTCCCTATTATCGATCATAGATGGCGTCATACTCGTAGGTGCGATGAAGAAGTATTAAAACAGCATACCATCGAAATGAAAAAACTATAGAACTGTATACAACGCAGTGGCAGAGTAGCCACCATAGTCTATTTGGTAGACTATGTTGGATAGCGCATGCTTACCCTGAATAAAACTGTCAGTGCCAATGGTCAAGTAAACAGCTCTGCGTTTCTTACGTTTTAAATTGGTGTCATATTTTTAGTTCTGCTATCCGACGCCTGTGTCGCTGCTAGTTAGAAAACTTAGAAGCACTTTATTCACTTACGATAAGATTCAAAGTTGAACCAATGACTAAATATTGAAAGCCCCTCATCACCTGCTTCACCCCGTCGCAAAGTGGTGACGCTAGGCTTGTAACAATCTGAACAAGTAAACAGATCTATTGTCTTCTTATATCGATAGCATACCCAGAGAAAACTTATGTTTTATCTTATTTATCTTTACATAGTATAAAGTAAGGTCGCTATCTGTTTATGTCAGTCCTAAATCCTTATAGTATACGAGTATGTTCGGCCGCCTTCTGCTTATAAACCGTATCAAAATCCGGTGCATGGTTCAGCAGGAGTAAGTGACCGAAGATAAATAATTTGGGTGGTAGGGCCTTGTGCAAGGTCCGCCCGGATCGCTACCACCATCTTGCTCGCTAATCCTGCCGCTAAGCACCAGTGCTTGCACTGTTGTGTTCCGGCGTGGAGAGCAAGACAGCCGGTGTAATTACTGGCACAAGAGGTATTCCATCTTAGCCCTCTAGGTTGGCAATGCCTCTGCACTCTCTTTGTTGTTGCAGGTGTCTATAGGCGGTGGTGATCACTTACCATCAGGTGACACACTTGCTTGTTTGCCTTCCTATGTTGTATAACAAAAAATATCTCAGGACAATTCATACCAATTGACCTAGTCCCAAGCTAAGTAAACCTTGTGTTATGTGTACTAGACAATGGATATACATACTTAAATAGATAGATACATACTTAAATACATATAAAATCCAAGACCCGGGTACAAATATTCATAGTCATCATACAAACATTTGACCTTCCCGGGAATCGAACCCAGAACCTCTAGCTTCATAGTCAGGGTCACTAACCACTAGGCTATCCGGTCGTCCGTTTGTCCGGTCGTCGTAGATACGATGAAGACAGACGGCAATGGATAGAGTCTTTGTATATTATACTATGTAATTTTATACTATATAAAAATAAAGATATGCGCTAGTACAGAAGTTTTAGCGGACTATCAACTGCTTCAAATAAAAAATCCCCAGCTCTCAATTGTTTTCTATCCTTTCACTTTCTAGTCACGAATCGAAACTATAAACGAACTTGACGTTTAACATTGACCAAATTGTTATCACGTTTGTAAAGTTTAGGTTTTTAAACCTAATTTCAGGATTTTATTTTTAAATCTAAAATTCAGAGCTTGGTTTTCTATAATTTAAAAACAAATGTTCTGTGTACTATTTATTCTTTCCGAAGTTGCCTGACCGTCCCAAGTTTCATGTCACAGGTAGAAAGAGGTTTATCTATGTAAACCTTTTAAATATGTTAAAAGATTTGAAATTGTTTTATTTAAACATTTACCTCCTACCGTAAACTGTGGCAACTTTACCTGTCGTGTTAACTTTGCCTCCGCCCACTAAAAATCAGTGGGATAAATAAAATTAGTGGGAAATAGGTTTATGTTTTTAGCTTTATGTTAAGGTTTAAATCGTTTTACCACCATTATATAAAATATTTTTTTTAATATTTCACATACAAACATCCAATTTTGCTATGAGGAGGAGCGGTGCCTAACCTAACATATGGATTTTTACCTATTTAGGGAGAAGACTCCTAGCGACAAGGATTTTTTGTAAAAGATGTTTTTATGAAATACATTATTCTTATCCTAAAATAGTAATATGAGTATTGTAACGTTTTTTTTTTGGTATGGCAAAGTTGCCACGTTTTTAGGTAAAGTTGCCACGGTACCTAAACAAACCATCACAACAGTGCATTAACTGCTCTAATTATTTCTAATTGCGCAGTTCATAATAATGCAGCGCGTCAAAATATCTCTAAAGATAATTAGGGATTCAAATGTGGTTATTGAGGTCACAGAAACGAAAAGCAAGTTACGTTAGCAGTGAAAGTAAGAGGTTGGCTGTTTGCAACGATATTCTTTGACATTCAAAATTTAAAAGACGTAGGTGGAACGGCGTAGATATCTTTATACAAGAAAGGATATTTTAAAAAGAAAACTGGACGGTAAGATGGCATTCCCTTGACTATAATACCTGGAAAGGGTTTTTAATATAGGGATTTATAATTTACGTGTTTAGATCTTATCTCCTTCAAGTTTGATTATTTGTATATTATAAGTATATGTCCCTAATGACTACGAAAACATTAAGGAATACATAAGGTTTACAAGGCGTCTATACATGGGCGTACCCAGCTTCTGGCCTAGGCGGGGGGGGGGCAAGTCTGATGCTAGATTCGGTAATCTTTGTCCGCCATCGTCGCACGGTTTTTTGGCAATTGCACCGTGCATTTTGCCAGTGTCTACTGCGCGGCTTATTTAAAAGTTAGAGCATAAGGCTCCGTTTACAATTTGATTAGTAATTAGGCGCGTTCATACATCGCACGCTTAGTATTAAAGAGACTCAATTCTGAATATGATATTACCCAAAGTTAAAACTTATGTCTTCTAATTAAGGTGATATTTTGGGACGTGAATAATTCAAAAATGGGTCACTGTAATTCTAAGCGTGCGACATGTTCTGCGAGATTTCCAGGGGGTGGGGGGGCAGTTGCCCCTCCTTGCCCCCCCCCCCCCCCCAGGGTACGCCCATGCGTCTATAAAAGTATCCCAGAGTATAAAATGCCTCCCTGTTTAGTAGAAAATCGCGATTTTTGAATTTTTGACCTTTTACTTTTACTTTTACATCATAAGATTGTTTATAATTATTATAATACTTAGGTTGAACAACACCCAGTAGATACTTGTACATTAATTTTAGATATCTTTGTGATGAATCAGAAATACCAGTTCGAGTCTGACTTGCGTACCACCACAGCAAATAATTGTAAACAAAAAAAAATTGTAAGATGTGCGAAAAATTGCGAAAGAAAACGCAGTTAACTGTTTTATCAACCAAATATCTCTATATTATAAAGGAGAGCCTTTAGCTTTCACAGAAACATAATTAATTGTCCTAAATACTTGCGTTGACACGTGGGCGATGGGCCGCGCCAATATTAGCCGAAATAATACAATTTTAAAGCTGTTTACTTTATTGGTTTATAATGAAACTAGCTTCTGCCCGCGGCTTCGCACGCGTGGCCTACAGAAAACAAATGACAATTCTTTTTTTTTAATCAAAAACTTATAAGTGCTCTCACTCCCTCTCATATTTTCACCGCGCATCCAAGTTTAAGGCTGTTTAGCCTTAAACAAACGAACATTTTGAAGTTCCTATTTTTGAATAAACCGATACCTCCCCTACATACAAAGTTTCACCCCCGTTTCCCACCCCTAAAATGCAAGAGTCGTAAAACACTGAAACACATAATTATTTATTAATGATAAGTATCTAAAATCAAATTTTCAAGTTCCTTAAAAACCCGATACTTCCATACAAACTTTTACTCCCCGTTTCCCCTTACAAATTTGAAAATTCAAAAACCCTTTGCCACGTCATTATTTATTTACGATAAATAAGCTGTATTTCAAAATTACAAGCTCCTATTAAAAAAAAACCAATACGTTCTTACAAATTTTCACCCCCCTTCTCCCACTTTAAATGCAAAAATGCAAAAATCCTGAAACACGTTATCCCTGTTGAATCTCATGTAAAATTTCCCCGTGTGTGTTCTTTTATTTTGTTTACTTGTGTGAATCAATAAAGAGTATTTGTTGTTGTTGTTGTTGTTGTTGTTATAACACTTATAATTTATTTATGATCAGTAGTTCTAATTCAAATTTTCATGTTTATAACTTCAAACAACAAAGACTTTCATACAAAGTTCAACCCTCACTCCCCGTTTTCCCCCTGAAGGTAAAAAATACCAAAAATGGTTTCTTCGCGGATGCCTACGTTATAAAATAAACTATATTCCAAATTTCAGCTTTCTTGTTTCAATAGTTTCGTTTGGACGATGATCGCAAATCAGTCAGGACACGTTTGCGCGTGGCAGACAGACAGACAGACGGATAGACGGGTGGCAATAGAGGTTTAGTAATAACACAGCGGGTGGTAGGACCTTGTGCAAAGTCCGTCCGGATCGCTACCACCATCTTGCTCACTAATCTTGCCGCTAAGCAGCAGTGGTTGCACTGCTGTGTTCCGGCGTGGAGAGCAAGACAGCCGGTGTAATTATTGGCACAAAAGGTATTCCATCTTAGCCCTCTGGGTTGGCAACGCATCTGCAATCTCTTGGGTGTTGCGGGTGTCTATAGGCGGTTGTGATCACTTACCATCACGTGACCCACTTGCTTGTTTGCCTTCCGATTTCATAAAAAAAAAACATTACCACGTACGTTATCTTTACTTCAATACAAAAAAATTGTGAACGAACAACTCAAATACAAAATTTCATCCCCCTTTTCACCCCCTTGAAGGTTGTAATTCCAATAAAACCCGATATACCCGTTGCATTATAAACCTAAATAAGAAATGTAGTGATTTTTGCTGTGAAAACGAAGGTCTTTCCATACACAACTTTATCCCCCTTTTCACTCCTGCAGGGGTGAAATTATCAAAAAAACTTAGCCCCGTATAATTTTTTTTTACATAAGCCTAACAACAAAGTTTCAAGATCCTAACTTCAAAACTGATGGACTTTCATTCAAACTTTCATCCCCTAATTTACCCCTTTAGGGGTGGAATTTCCAAAAATCCTTTCTTAGTGGATGCCTACACTATATAAGGTATCTGTGTACAAAATTTCAAGTCTCTAGGTCCAGCGGTTTGGGCTGTGCGTTGATATATCAGTCAGTCAGTCAGTCAGTCAGTCAGTCAGTCAGTCAGTCAGTCAGTCAGTCAGTCAGGACTTTGAATTTTATATATATAGATAGGGACTTAAATAGTATTATTAGAAAAATCAAAAACCCACTTGAGTGTAAAAAACATTTTAATAATAAATAATTGCCCCCTGTCTTGTTTTTGGATTTCCAGATGCCATATTAAAGTTTTGTGCAACCTATGCGACTGCTATTATCAAAAGAATGTAACGATAATGTATTTTATAATAATAGTAAAATCCGTGACGTCGTTTACGCCAAAGAAATAGATATACATAATTACATCCATACAATCTAAAGACATAACCCTCCATTCGGACGGCAGTCGGATAAAACCGCCACCTGAACCAAATCGAAATAAACCGTAATGTGCAGCAAATAGCAACTTTGATAGAGACTTTTAACTTGTTCCCTGACTGTGTTATTGCAGATCTCACTCAAAACTATTTAAACTTATATTATAAATGCGAAAGTCTATCTGTCTGTCCGACTTTCACGCTTAACTGAACCGATTTGGATGAAACTTGGTATAGGGATAGTTTGAAACCCGAGGATATATTGGACATGGGTTACTTTTTTCCAAAAGCTTGTTTTTTATATAAAATAGGAAGTCAAAGCAAGTGGTTCACCTGATAGTAAGTGATAACCCCCGCCCATAGACACTCACAACCCACAACACCTAGGAAACTGCAGATGTGGTGCCACCCCAGAGGGCTAAAATTAAAGTTGGAATATCTCTTATGCCAGTAATTTCTCCAATTCTGCAGGGGTGCATGGGAGTTTAAACTTTGCACGAAAAATGCTTAACTGCTGGTTTTTTTTTTGGACAGAACCAGTGACAAAAGTTTAGGGGCTGATGTTTGCTTATCGAGAATAGACATAAGCTACTTCTGACTCAAAGATATAAGAAAAAACCAATAATAAATGCTCGCGGAATAGCGATAAACAAATTCTACGCAAACAAAGTCACGGGCAACAGCTAGGAATGTATAAACTTAAGGATTTATGGCCCTTGAAATTTGCTGTTTTATAGAGTAATGAACGTCTTCTAAATTTCGCACATTGTAAAACCACTCTGCAGTTGGCGCTAATGGGCGTTACGTACAAATTACTTCTACAGTGAATTTACTGCCTAATTATAAAGCAAAATTCGCAAGCCTTTCCGAAATAGCATCTAACGCATTCAGTTAAGGTTTAATAATTCTGATAGTTTCGTTTATATTTGTTCATTTTTCAATGGGTTTGGTTTTCCTCGAGAATTTTTTTTAGCTATACCTACGTATACTATATATGTATGTTAGTACCAGTGGCTCGCCTCGACTACTCACACGGGAGCAATTTACAAACGAAAACAAATTTTACGTTTTCGTAATTAATAGATTCAGGCGTTACTTTGCGGAGGTCCATATCAACAAACTGGAACCAGTGCCGGGCTCGTGCAAAATAGCTGCGTCTGTGCGACTCATATATGTTCATGCAAAAATCCACCCTCCTCCGCTTCCACACGAAACAACATATATCACACAGACTCAACTACACACCACCACCACTAAACACTAAACCTACACGATCAAACAGTAAACATTAAACAGACAGACAGACGACGGGTACGTATCTGAATACCGAAAATCAATACATCGAAAGTTTGAATAACGAAGTTCAAAATATCGAAAGTTAAAACAGCGAACGGTCAAAATATCGAAAATCATTATATCGAAGTCTGAAATGCCTATGAGTAAAATATCACACGATTGAAAAATCGAATGTTCAAAATGTCGAAAGTTATTTGGTATATGTATTAAAATGTCGTCAAATAAAATATCGACAGTTTAAATAGCGAAGTTCAAAATATCGAAAGTTAAAATAGCGAACGGTTAAAATATCCAAAATCATTATAACGAAGTCTGAAATGCCTACGAGTAAAATACCACACGATTAAAAAATCGAATGTTCAAAATGTCGATTGGTATATGTATTAAAACGTCGTCAAATATAATATCTACAGTTTAAATAGCGACTTTCAAAATATTGAAAATCTAAATGACAACCGATCCAACCCGTTGGGGTCCGCCAAACATCCCATTTTGTGTATAATTTTATCTTGTGTTTTTAAGCAAAAAAATATTATCATTTAGCGAATAAGTATAATACCTATATGTGTAATATAATTTATGTGGACAAAGCCTGTCACATTAAAATGAGCGAGCGTAGCGAGCGAAAAAGTCTGTCCATTGAAATCAGAATCTATTAGGTTAGGTTCAGAAGGCAAAGGTGGGAGCGTAGCGTAGCGAAGCTCCCACCTTAGACTTCGATGTTAGGTTCTTTTATGTTCCCACAAAATCATTACTGCTAATACACATGGCAATAGGGATGATGACTAAAATTTGTCTGTTATCAAAATTGAATTAATTATTAAGTATATCGAAATAGGTAATTATTTGTTAACTCGCATTCGAACAATAACAGTGATTGTCATTTACTTGTTACTTACCTACGTACTTTTTCTTTTATCAAAATAGAAACCAGTTCTGGCACTCGCCGGCCGCTGCCGCGGCACGCTCGCTTCGCTCGCTCGGCTCATGCGTGTTTTGGTCACAGTCAAAACTAACACGCTTCTCCTCGCTACGCTCGTCGTCGCACCTAAGTTTAAGGTTCAGATTACTCAGACTACATTTTAAAATATTCAAGATTTTGAATAGTCTGTAGTCTGAGTAATCTGAACCTTAAACTTAGGTGCGACGACGAGGGTAGCGAGGAGAAGCTTGTAAGTTAAAACTGTGACGAAAACACGCACGAGCCAAGCGAACGTAGCGAACGTAGCCGGTGAGTGCCAGAACTTTTTGATTTTATGCATTTTTATTTTTATATAGCTTCTAAAATCTTTAAACATGAAGAAGCACTTGTTCACATTTGTTTTTATTGTTTTAAGTAAATATAATTTTTTGATGGTCAGAAATTATTTAAAATTGCTGACACTTTTGGTGAAATTGTTAAGGGGGATTGCCTCAATGCTTTAATCATGGAATAGAAGCTACTGTTTACATCCATATTTTTTTATTTCTAGTTCCCTATTGTTGAAAATAACATTTAAACAATGTGATTGCTCGAAATTCTTTTATTTTCCTTAAAAAAAAAATCTATATTTCCTGTAGGACATTTACGTAGACTTGTAACAAAATAACTAACTTTGTTCGCTATTTTAACTTTATATAGAATTTCGATATTTAGATACGTTACCAACAAGTACTTTCGACATTTCAATGTTCGACCTTTCAACCGATCGCTATTTTAATTTTAGATATTTTGGACTTCGCTATTTAAAATATCGATGTATTGATCTTCGATATTTAAATACTTTGGCAACAAATCCATTCGACATTTTGAACTTCGGCCTTATAGCCGTTCGCTGTTTTAATTTTCGGTATTTTGGACTTCGCTATTTAAAATATCGATGTATTGAACTTCGATATTCAAATACTTTGACAGCAAATCCATTCGACATTTTGAACTTCGGCCTTATAGCCGTTCGCTGTTTTAATTTTCGGTATTTTGGACTTCGGTATTTTAACTTTCGAAATATTGATCTTCGATATTCAGATACGTACCCCAGACGACAGTAAAGTCCATATCAAAATCTGTTGTGTCGTTTGGAAGGAGTAACCAAGGAAATTCATGAGAACAGACAGAAACGGATAGCGATTTTATTTTATACTATCTAAAGTAGATTATTAACTTTCTATTTCCAGCAGCACAATACAATAAATGCCTTAAAAACTGACATACTTACATACATCAAAGGTTAACTGGAAGAGATCCCTTAAAGGGATAAGTTCGCCTTTGTACATCACTGTATCTCTTTTTTTAATTTATGTTTTTTGTATAAAATATTACAAATTATTTCGGCGACAAAACGACGTGTTTATGTTATTTCGTAACTTCGGACGTCCTGCTCGCCACCAGCAAGGTGTCCGTTGCTGGAACACGACATCCTCCGGCCAGAGGATTGCAGACGCGATGCACACCAGCGGCGGCTACGGCAAGCGCACCACAAACGAACTGAAGGGCACGTAGTACGGTCGGCTTAAGAAGCTGAACATTTTAGTACCTTGTCGCTGTCAGTAATGTGACAAATTTGAGCAACTCTCATGTCATACGTTACGACGACAAGGTTCTGTGTTAAGCTACTTGTGAGGCTGACTGTAGGTACCATAGCACCATGACTGTAGCTGGTGTACCCTTGGTGGCCCTAACATGACCAGCCCTGTCTCTGTCAGCCTATTGTCATAAAAAAAGGACGCACACAGAGATAAACTCAAAGAAACTAAACTTGGCCGATCATGTTAGGGTCACAAACTAATAAAAAAGAGCGTAATATTTGCCAACAAACTGTCTCACAGTTTTGCTCAGTTTATTCTAAAACATAATGTTAGTATTTTTTTAAAACACACGTAAATAACAAGTTGTTTATGGAATTTTAATAAATAAATAAACATCTTGGGACAATTTACACCAACTGAATTTATGACCAAACTAAGGAATTTAATTCCCTACCAATTTCGTTGAAATGTCGTTAGACATTCGCAATGCATTAAGGTCGATATGTCAAACCAACGTCTTGCTCTATAGCTCTTATGGTGACAGTTTGCTATATGCTATTGAACCTTAGGTGGGTTGGAAATTAAATTCCTTGACTGTACTATGGGTAAGGTCGCAGACATTTAATTGTTAAGCCACCAGAAAACCCTGTCTTAATGACTTTGCCAGTCTGTAGCCATGTGTTGGTAAACAATCCAAAGCAATGTCACTGTGACAAGGTTCCATACAGGCTCAACAATTAAAGTTCGTTAATGTACTAGACAACTGCATAATTGTTTCTTTACAAGGATAACATATTTTTAATTACGACTAGACTAGATACTCGTACATATAAAATTTAAGATTTTGGTACAAAAATAATATTCATCTTATAAAAATATTTGCCGCTCACAGCACTCAAACCCGGAACGTCTAGCTTTATTTCAGGGCCAATAACCACTATAGGGTAGTTTATTTTTAACCAATTTAAAAAAAGAATTCTGTCCGTATGTATTGTTTATTATGTTTTCTCTGATATTTACAACAATCAGAAATTATGCAAAAAAAATTTTTTTTTTTCATACTTTCGTATAAAAGAGCGTTGCAAAGTGCAAATTATGAACTTTTTGCATGAACATAATATTTGTCGCACAGACGCATCTGTTTTGCACGAGCCCGGCACTGGTTTCGCGGAGTAGCAAGGTAATTTGTTCCAGTTTGTTGCAACTTATGAATTGTACAAAGTTGATGAACCCCGCGATACATGCAACTGTTCGCTTTGCGTCGTAACTTTAGACTGGCTTTATTTTTACTTTATTTCGGAGATAGCACCGAAATAAAAAACATACAAAGAAAAGAACTATTGGAATACTAGCTTACGCCAGCGGCTTCGACATTTGAATTTATTTGTGATTAAGAGAAGTGTGAACCCAGCCCCAAAAAGCGCTCCCCATACAAACGGCGATAACGTTTTCCACCCTCTAAACCGTCCCCTATGACAATGAGGTATGTTGTCATCATTTGCAATATTTGCAATTTAGGAGTTTCTGAATATTTTTGAAACTATTAAGAATATTCAAAAAATCAAAACATACAAACCAAGTTTTTGGACATACTGACAACATATAAAAAAAACTTTCCTGTAGGTTAAGGTTTAGAGGGTGGAAAACATCGCCGTTTGTATGGAGAGCGCTAGGTTCACACTCCTCTTAAAAGCAACCTTTTATTTCACATAGCTTTTGCACTCAAATTTGTACGCGTCGAATTTGGAAGTATGTATTTAACACTGCTTCTAGGCGGTGTATCACGACGAAGCATGCACCAAATTTTAAATCAGACCTCCAGCAATTCAACTGTGTAACCATAGGAAGCAAACGAGCAAGTGATTCACCTGATGGTAAGTGATCATCACCACCACCCATAGACACCCGCAACACCATAGATGCGTTGCTAACCCAGAGGGCTAAGATGGAATACCTCTTGTGCCAGTAATTGCACCGGCAGTCTTCCTCTGCACGCCGGGACACAACGGCGCAAGCACTGCTAGCGGACAATCCGGACGATCGTTCCTTGCACCAGCAGAATAGTCTGCACGCTTTTCTTCCTATATATTTTGTTACGAACATACGTTAGATGCTCAAGTGAATCCTCAAGTCTGTCAGTAACCTAACACTACATGTTTGCATGCATGCAAGTTCCTAACTGAAGCCTATCCATTGTTGAACTTTCCCTCGTATTGAGTTCCAGTAAGTAACGAAAACAAGCTTGATACGGCAAGCAGCAGCTGTAAGGTATTCTACACGGACAAGTTATACTGTTATGATCTAAGATATAAGGTAGCTTCCTCGAAGTTTCTTCGTTATTTACTTGTTGGTTCAACAAAGAAAATCTTAAAAATAACTGTTAAATACAGAGCACCAATGAGACCTTTCGCGGGTGGTAGGACCTTGTGCAAGGTCCATCCGGATCACTACCACCATCTTGCTCGCTAATCCTGCCTCTAAGCAACAGAGCTTGCACTGTTGTGTTCCGGCGTGGGGAGCAAGACAGCCGGTGCAATTACTGGCACAAGAGGTATTTCATCTTAGCCCTCTAGGTTGGCAACGCATCTGCAATCTCTTTGGTGTTGCGGGTGTTTATAGGCGGCGGTGATCACTTACCATCAGGTGACCCACTTGCTTGTTTGCCTTCCTATTTCATAAAAAAGACCTGTAATTACTACTTTGGCTTCACACGCGTTCAATTAGAATGTTATGTACGTAAAACCCTTCTGTGAAAAAAATCTCTAAATGACAGTGAAATCCGTATCAAAATCCATTGCGTGGTTTAAAAGGAGTAGGCGACCGAAGATTTGAGGACAGGCAGGAATGGATAGCGACAAAGCATTGTTTTACACTATATCAAGATTTTTCTCGGAACAAATAATAAATCTAATGGCCATACCAACACTTATTTTATGATACGAAAGCCTCTGTGAAGAGCGTAAGATAACTAAACTTTCACTTTTTCATTATTGTCTAGTCGGAATAAATTTACACACATAAATTAAACATTGTGCCACTTGCGGAGATAGCTGGGCCTTACGAGGTAGAAGTTAACATTTGAACGTCCTATCACGCTGTACCATACAAAACTTTACAATAAGCAAAAATATTATGTTAAGATGCTAACTAGACTAGAGCTAGTTCGCTTTTTTTGCACGAACCTGACAGAGACACCGATACTTGCGTGGTGCGGTCAAATAAAACCAGACATAATATATGTGCGAGTCTGATCCACGCACCGAGGGTTCCGTACTATTTTTTTGAAGAGAGTTCGTTATGAGAGAATTCGAGTCTTGGCAATTTTTTCTTGGTAATTTCATTAGTTACTTGTACTGCAAGATCTAACTGCTTGCCAAATTTTTGATTTATTATGTATTTTATTCTTTATGATAAGTTAACAGGAAGTAGGTACTCTACTTTTGGGTTTTGGCTTATTTGGGCTTAACAGACAGACAAACGCACAAAAAAGGGATCCTCTCAACAAAATTAAAACGAAATCACCCTTGAGATATAATTTTCCAATTAAAAAGGAGTCACTAAACCGGAAAACAATTGGCGAAGACATAACGTAACACACACAAAGCAAAATATACAGACAAGTTAAGAATCTCCTCCTTTTCTTGAAGACGGTTAAAAAGATACAAAACAATTCTTTTATTTACTAAGAAAGGCTTATAACGCATTTGTGAACAAGAATTTTCATACCAAAAGCCCAAAAGTAATCTTCTCGCGGATAAACTGAAATACCGTAGCTTAGTTGTAAGGCGGAAGGGTTACCCCTTTCATTGTAGATGATTGACATACACCGTAATTGAATGTAACAAGGGCTATTCTTAAATGCCACCTTAAGCCAAGATAAAAATACTTGTAATTTATGAAACGAGTTCTGAAACTTCTCTTAAATCGCAGACTTATAACTTGCAATTTATAAATGACTCCCAATTTATGTGGAAGTGAAAAATTGCTTGTTTCTCAGAGAAAATGTTTTTATTAACCGTGGCGGGAAATTTGGGTTCGGATTTAATTAACGAATGCTTAATTATACTTTCGTATTTTACAACCCCTTTCGTCCTTAATTGAGTGATGGGATCTCAATATATTTTTAGGATTCTTGGTCCAATAATGTTTCAATAACCTAATCAAAGGAAACTTTGAATGAACGTTTCAAAAGTAAATATATACCTTGACAACTACTAGCACTAGTTTTTGAGCAATAAAAATCAAAAGTATAAACTGTGTATCCGTCTGTAAGTAGATTTGTTTGCGCTTCATGCAAAAACTGCTACAAAAATTGGATACATTTATTACAGTTGTATTGCTAGAGGTCTAACTTAATATCTGGTGCAGTTTTAACTTGATACGCTGCCTAGAACATATACTTACATACCTACTTGATGACATTTTGCAGAGGTCTATACATATTAATTAATTATTATGCAATCAAATCGCAGACGCAGCTGAACGTGTCCCATCAGCATCACTCCATGAAGGTCGTGGACATTGTTGAATATGGTGAGAGTGAGGACCAAGCTCACTCTGAGGGTCAAGCGGTTGGAGTCCCGCCATGACGTGAATTTTAATTCATTTGTGTTGAGAATTCCGACTGGCCAACTGTCAACCTTCACACAAGAGGAGCTTTGGCCCGGAACTGTTATTCTCTAAGCGTAACTCGCCCCGTCTTTACCACTGGGCATTATGGAATGGCCATCCGTCGATAATTGTTCTGAAGCCGCTGTCGCCGATGCATATCACTCGCACCGCTGATAGTGGCAGCTGAACCATACAAACACAAACCATTTAGGGTCGTCGTTTTAAACGAACTCAAGTTCCAGTTTCATATTATTATACTAGTATAAAGCGCGAACTTGAGTTCGGTTTAAAACTACGATCCTTAAACATATGCGTCAGCTACATAAGTCACAGCTCATCTCTTAATCATACGAATTGTGACTTATATTCGAAAGACAGAAGAATTTTTATAAGAAAGTGGTGTAAAAAAAGGAGTACGTTCATTTTCAGTAATTAAAGCATTAATTAGACCTCAGCAAAGTTCGCCAATGAGGTGAGCGAAAGTGTAGGATTAAACAGACACAATTGATTTACATGAGAGTACACATCACTTGTTTCGCGGAGTAGCAAGGTAATTGGTTTCAATTTCTTAAATTTCACTTGTTCGTCCATCACATACAAAAACACAAATAAACATACTTATATTCATGCCTTGTATAATGCAGAATAGTCTATGTTTGGCACCGTAAAACCCTTACAAGATTGACCATATAAATTACCATGTAAGTATATATAAAAAAACCATAATGTCTTTCCGAGGTACGTTTCTATGGCAGCCGGCGTATAAACCTTACATTATCCGTTATTTTCGGTCATTTCTCAGTAGTTAATTCTTGTAGCTAAGACAATAATTAATTGCCAATTTTATGCGTTTTTGAACACATTCACCCATTGTTTATTACAGGTCGTCGTTCTTTCAAATACCTGGCGGAGTCAACGGACACCGAGTGTTTACTGCAATTCTTTATTGTTATTTAGTGTTTAGTGCAGCTTATGTGATTTGAACCTGAACTTTAAGGCTTGTGACCTCGTAAGTACGTTTAGAATCCGGGTCTTCTTTCAGAACTCTACAAAATCCCGGATGAAAATTAACCCATAATTATCTCATTTAAACTCAACATAATGTAGTCCCTATTTCACCAAGCTGACATGTTTCAATGGCTGTGGTCACGAGTCTACTCATGACCACGGCCATTGAAACATGGCCGAAACGTCGAGGTAAATCAACAATATATTTCTATCGCGCTTCAGTCCCGATAATGTTATAAATATGTGTGAAAGTCGCGAAAGTTTAAAACAATTTAAACTGACATATGTCAGGTGACAACGATAATCATAGTACATTACGTATCCACTATTTAAGCCCATGCAGCGATACAAAAACTCTTTGAGTTAGTCTGCCGCATTGTCCTTGTCACAGTTACCTGTCAGATTGATCAAATGAGGGCTGGGTCGTTTTGATAATGTAGATTATAAAATTGACAAGATTATATTGTCAATTTTATAGTTTTGAAATGTTGAACCAAGTATTTTGGTACACTATAAATAGGTTAATACCGAATACATTTTGACACTTTAGGCCACATCTATACCTCGTTGTTTTAAGATGAGAAATGTAAACAGTCTTGGTCTTTTTTTGAAAAAATGCTATTTTAAAATAAATGAGAGTTGCTAACAAAAAGTGTTCCAATTAAATCATGTTATTTTACCAAGATCTATTTGAAAAAGGCCATTTTTATGCTTTACACAATACAATACAATATGCTTTATTGAATACTACATTACAATTTGACAGAATCACAGATAAATCTTAGTATAGGTGTCCAAAAGGCGGAATATTATATTATTATGGGGTATTTTATTTTACCACTTTCCCAAAAAAACACTGACTAAGATTGTTTTCAACTTTTCTCATCTTAAAAAAAACGAGGTATACTGGAAAGGGTCTATGATAGTACTACAGACTTCATTTAAGTCTGTTCAGTTTCCTTACTTAGGTACTCATGTTTGAGAATCTGCCTTAAGAATAGAATTGGCTAAACAAAAGAAAATTCTTAAGTTTTCATTTATCTGTGCATAAAAGGCTTGAATATTAAGAGAAAATTGTAAACCTGTTATTATTCATGATTATTCAAACTTACTTCAAGAGTCGGAGTCAGCATTTTAGTACGCAAAGTAAACGAAATCTCAAAGTCAATCTGAAACTAATTATAAAGTGTATAAGGTTGCCAATCCCAGAATTAAATGGAGACTTTAGTATCTGAAATGCTAAGCTTAGGGGCACGTCAGTGCCTCCGCCAAGTAGAGAAAGCAAGGACGTACACCCTTTTATTGAAGGAACCTCGGGCATTTTTGACCACCTATATCTTAGCGAGGGAAGACAAAATAGAGTAAAACAAAGCTGCATGGAGTGAATAATAAACTTAACTTGATCCCCAAATTTCAAAATTCTGACTTTGTGGCTTAAATTAATATCAGTTATCAAAGTTTTATTTTGTCACTCATTCACTCACTTTGATTATTATTAATATTATTATGAACCTTGTTGGTCAGTATTAATGCATAAAGAGGAGTCATGCATTTTAAATATGGACGATCGGTTGTCAATTTCAAAAAAAATTAATGCCTTACACTTCAGTGATCCTTTTTCGTCGGATAGCGTTAGTGTGGCCAACAACAACAACAAATACTCTTTATTGATTCGCACAAGTAAAAAAAAAACACATACAGGGAAATTTTACATGGGATTCAACTGGTGGCCAACTAAGAGTTGAACATAAAGATTCTTAAATAACACAGAGCATGCCGTAAAGCATTAGGTTCACCTTTGTACTTTTTATTGTTAATTTTATCGTTTAAAAAGTTCTGAGATCTTTTATACCAAGTCTGGCGTGCTACTCGATGCACACGCAGCATGATAATGTAGCATGGTCGATGTATAAGTTAGAAAAAATAGTTTCTAATATAAAATCAAAAAGTTGTACACCACGAGACGTCAGCCACTAATTGACACTATAAAATATGTCAAAACTTTTTAAGCCTAAATTGTTTCGAAACTTGGCTACTTTTTACATAACTCGTTATCTTGAATAATAACAGATTCGAAAGCTAGAAGTCTAGGTTTGTTTATTTTGATAGAAAATGCGGTGAAGCCTTTACACAGGGTGAAGAGAACATCTACATACATACAAAATTAATATTCTGATGATGTTGTGGGGTGCCTACCGTGATCGTCCAATAATAACTCCGTTGGTATGGCGAGAGTAGTTTTATTGTCCCACACAATTAAATAAACAAACAGTTACGTTAGTCAAATCGAAAAGCAATGAGAATGACATATCGCTCTTGACAGCCGGTGTAGCGGCGCGCGCAACAGTTGCTACCGCGCCGGCGCGCGGCGTGACGTCCTTGCACAGAGCAGTACTTAGCACAGGGCCGCACTTGGGTGATCCCACATCATTCCCCCACCGAGACCGTAACTACGGGCGAACTTTTTCAGAAAATTTAACTTGGCGTCCTGATCTGGTAGTGTATCCTTTAATTCCCGTATCACTGTTGCTCGGTATTGTCATGGCAGTCTTCTGTAGATTATCACTCAGTAGATAAGCGGGTTTTAAGCGATCTATGGATACGGTAACGCTTTTGCCCTTAATAAGGATTTTGAAGGTCTTCGGCGTTCTCTGAAGAACTTTGTATGGCCCCAAGTATGTTGGCTGTAATGGTTTTTTTACCGTGTCGTCACGCAGAAAGACATGTTCACTATTCGCCAGGTCCTTAAACACGAAAACCGTTTTTTCTGTGTGACGTGAAGTCGGTATCGGCCTTATTTTCCGTGCAAAGGCTCGCATTCGTGACACGTAGTCAGATATGTCAAGTATCGGTTCAGCAACAGGGTTGAAAAACTCGTTCGGGAGGCGAAGTGGCTCACCATACAGCAACTCGGCCGGCGAAGCTAGGAGGTCCTGCTTCCACGCACTGCGTATTCCAAGTAGTACTAGTGGAAGGGATTCTGTCCAGTTTTGATCGGCGTGGCATGTGATTGCTGCTTTAAGTTGACGGTGAAATCTTTCTATTATGCCGTTACATGCTGGGTGATACGCTGTCGTCATTTTGTGTTGAGAACCGGTAAGTGCGGCTAAAGCAGTGAATAAATGGGATTCAAATTGCCTGCCCCTGTCGGTCGTTATACTCTTCGGACATCCATAGCGTGCTATCCAACCTGTCAGCAAGGCCCTAGCGGTGGATTCAGCGGTGATATCTGCAAGCGGCATGACCTCAGGCCAACGCGTAAATCTATCGATAGCTGTGAGGGCATAGCGGTAGCCATTGGAAACAGGTAAGGGCCCGATTAGATCGATGTGAACCTCGAGGAATCTAGCAGGTGGAAGTGGAAAAGTACCAAGTGGGGATGATACATGACGAGTAGTTTTCGAGCGCTGGCATGGTAAGCAGGTTTTGCTCCATTCTCGACAGTCCTTGCGCATCCCTGGCCAAACAAATCTCTGTGCAATGAGCTTAGCAGTGGCGTTAGCTCCAGGATGACTTAGCGAGTGCATTGCATCAAACACTTGACGTCTCATAGACTCTATGACGAATGGCCTGGGTGAAGACGTACCTATGTCGCAGTACAAGGGTGAGACTGTAGTTGGCAAATTAATCTTCTGCAGGTTGAGCGATGATCCACCTCGAAGCAGTTGAAGCAACTCCGAGTCGTGTTCCTGCGCTTTGGCTAGAGCTTCATAATCCACGGAACTTACAGCCTCGATCCTAGACAGGGTGTCTGCAACTACATTGTCATTGCCGGATATATGACGTATGTCAGAAGTAAACTGAGAAATATAATCCAAGTACCTGAACTGGCGTGGAGAGCAATTGTCTCTACTAGTTTGAAACGCATGTGTGAGAGGTTTGTGGTCAGTGTATACTGTAAACACTCTTGCTTCCAACATGTGTCGAAAATATTGAATGGACTTGTAGATTGCCAGGAGTTCTCTGTCATATGGACTATATTTAACTTGGGCAGGAGACAGTTTACGTGAGAAGAAAGATAGCGGTTGCCAAGATCCATTCTTAAACTGCTGTAATACTCCACCGATTGCTGTATCAGAAGCATCAGTGACTACGGATAGCCTTGTATTGCTCTCGGGGTGCGCAAGCATCGTTGCATGGCACAGTCCTTCCTTACAATTTTCGAAGGCACGTCGAGCTTCTGCGGAGAGCTGAATTGATTGTGAGTTCTTCACAGTGCCTCTTAAAAGAGCGTTTAAAGGTGCCTGGAGTTGAGCGGAGCGTGGTATGAAACGATGGTAGAAGTTAACCATCCCTAAAAATCTCCTTAGCTCCTTGATGGTCTTGGGCTCTGGGAATTTTTTTATGGCTTCGACTTTTTCTTCCAGAGGTATTATTCCATCTTTTGAAACATGATAGCCCAAAAACGTGACATCTTTAACTCCTAGTTCGCATTTGGACGGATTAAGGAGTAAGCCATATTGATCCAAACGTGTGAAAAGCTGCCGAAGATGACGTTCATGCTCAATCTCACTGCATGAAAACACGAGAATATCGTCCAAGTATCCATAGCAAAAGTCAAGACCCCTGGTGACTTCATCAATGAAGCGCTGAAAGGTTTGACCTGCATTCCGTAGGCCAAATGTCATCATCGGAAACTCGTACAGCCCAAACGGTGTAGCTATAGCAGTTTTAGGTATATCTGGTTCATGTACCGGAATCTGGTTATAAGCCTTAACCAAATCTAACTTGGAAAATAAAATCGATCCTGCCAAATTCGTGTTAAAATCGTGTATGTGTTTAATGGGATACTTGTCAGGTTCGGTCCTTGCGTTTAAAGCACGATAGTCACCGCATGGTCGCCAGCTGTTATCTTTCTTGGGAGCAAGGTGCAGAGGCGATGACCAAGGGCTATCTGATGGCCGTGTGGTACCGTTTTTTAACATCTCTTCAAACTCACGTTTGGCTATCAGAAGTTTATCAGGTGGTAAGCGTCGTGGTCGACAAGACACCGGAGGGCCAGGTGTGGTTTTAATAAAGTGCTTGGTATTATGCTTGCATGTCCTTGGCGCTCCTGAAGGTCTCGTTATATTCGGGTATTCATTAAGGATTTCATAGAATCTCATATCTGAGTGCTTCACGCTGCAGGTTTTAATAGATGAGATGATCTCTGATGATTTCGCTGGAGATGCATTTGTGGAAAGTGACGTCACTCCATCGACGAGGCGCTGGCGTCGACAGTCTACCAATAGATTGTAATGGGAAAGAAAGTCAACGCCAATTATTGGCTTTGTAACCTTCGCAACTACGAACCTCCATGCAAATTCGCGTCTAAGTCCAAAATCCAGTGAAATGTGTGCAAATCCGTAAGTTGGGATGATGGTTCCATTGGCCGCATAAAGGTTGTACCTCGTTGGATTATGTAGATAACTTGCCATGGTCTGCGGAATGACGCAAAGATCTGATCCCGTGTCTATCAAATACTGGATCTTGGTTTTACGGTCAACCGCAAAGAGGCGGCCGGTGGAACTTGGGCAGTCGCTGGCCGCTACTACTGCAGGCTGCCCGAGGCGTTTCCCGCCTTATAGTTGCAAGGCTGAGTGCATTTCGTTGCTTTATCGCCAAACTGCCAGTGATACCAGCACATGCGGGGCCCTGATGGCGATCGTTTTCTGGATACACTACGCTGACGTGAACGTGATCGCCCTCTGCTATTCTGTCGTCCCCTAGTCGACATCTCTGCGATACATTTCGTGAGTTCGGCAATTTGTTTGGTCATCTCTAATACGTAAGGCGGCATCATACTGTTACTTGTGCTGGCGACAGCAACCTGAGGCGACAGAGGTGTGAGCTCATACACTTTGTCGGCTATCTCGGCGGTCCGTTCAAGGGAAGTATCGGTATGCATTGCCACGATAGTTTGCACGTTATGTGGTAAGCGACTTGACCAAATAATGCGTATAAAATCGTCTGGCACATTGGGGCCGACCAAGTTTTTGATACTCCGTAAAAACTGTGACGGTGTGCGATCGCCTAACTCCTCTTGCTGAAGAAGTTGCTTGACTTTTTTTTCTTTAGAAGATGACAACCTTTTAATAAGTTCCATTTTAAGCTTATCGTACTTCCCCGTTGCAGGAGGAGCCTCAATAACATCTAAGACTTCCGATGTATATTGATTGCCAAGTTGTGAAATCACGTGATAAAACTTTGTGGTATCTTCACTTATTTTGGCCAACGCAAATTGCGCCTCTAACTGTACGAACCATACGTCCGGTCTGTCAGGCCAAAACTCAGGCACCTTGACCGAAACATGGTGTAAGTCCATCGATGAACCGCCTGAGTCCGGCCCAGGCGCTGGTTCGGTCGGTGGCGTTACGTAGCCATCTTGATTCTCTTTCATTTTGAACGTTACTTTCAAACGATGCGTAAATGTTCTTCGCGGGGTCACCACTATGTGGGGTGCCTACCGTGATCGTCCAATAATAACTCCGTTGGTATGGCGAGAGTAGTTTTATTGTCCCACACAATTAAATAAACAAACAGTTACGTTAGTCAAATCGAAAAGCAATGAGAATGACATATCGCTCTTGACAGCCGGTGTAGCGGCGCGCGCAACAGTTGCTACCGCGCCGGCGCGCGGCGTGACGTCCTTGCACAGAGCAGTACTTAGCACAGGGCCGCACTTGGGTGATCCCACAATGTTAAGATAATTTATCGCAGACCTTTTTTTCAGAAAAAGTATTTTTTTGTTTTTATCACCAAAAAATCAGTTTTGCTACGGAAGAATATTGTCCAATATGTACGTCACGGTAAGTAATTGCTTCCATATGTCTTTGAAATTAATGACAGTTTCCAGTATTTTTGGTTGCAGCTCTTACAAATCGACCTATATTAGTGTGAAATCCAAAATATTAAATATAAGTTTATCCATTTTCGTGGTCTTTTGTGAACTTCGAGTGCTAGCACGGTATTGAACTAAAGACCATCTGTTTGTTAAGCGGGAGGTCAAACCATTCAAATCCATGGGCTTTTAACCTATACACTACATCTAAAACATCCATCTCGAACCGTTAATAAGCAACACATTATTCGCCAAATAGCAAGCCGGTTCACTCGTGCCTTGAAAGCAACTTTCTCCTTCCATTATGAACTTTTGTCTGCATAGCAAGTGACGATAGAACCAGCTACGGATACGCACGATACAGGTGTTGAACGATGTATTTGAATCACATGATGTGTCCGTTATGATTGACGCTGTAGACCTATATACTATTCTTTTGATTTATTGATCCAATTGAGAGTGATAATGACCCTGCCCTTTATGCTGTTGTCAATGGAGACAAACATTTAATGCACGATGAACATACTCGTATATTTTTAAACAAACAGATGACTCATGTATTTAAAGTCGAGTTTTTGGCTGACATTTAGGACTAGTCCTAAATACCTAAATATGTCAGCCGTGGACCGAAGACTGCACGCCCATGGCTTGACGATTTGGTAGAGGAGCGAGTGGAGCAGGCGAAAAACTACCTTCGTTTGCTTCATGACTATTATTCTCAAATGTAGAGTCGCACACTACACTAACCACATCACCTTCTAGAGTCTCGTTCACACTAACCACTAATATGGTACCTAGCACCTTGTTCTGTGTTCGGCACTGACTATTTAATGTCACGGTTATAATTCGAACCTCACTTGTTTGTTTGCTAACTTAAAAAAAAAACAACAATCTTATTCGAAAGTTGTCTTAAAAATTAAAAAAAAAACTTAAAATCACCGCTAACAGGCCGAGTGCCAGAAACTAGAAGCCAGAAGCCAGGAAGACTGGTAGCATCTCCATATTGGATGGCAATGCTGATTCTTTGAGCAAATTGTAGCCTATTTTTGTTTTTAAGAAACCATTCACGTGTGTGAGTTTACATGGGTGGTCCCATAAAGTATTTCAAAGTGTGAATCTCGAGGTAGATTTCTATTTCAAACATTGATAGACAATGATTATTGAGGCTGATATAATCGTAAATAATCAATGAACGAAAGAAAGGAGGTTGTATGCATTTAAAGCATAATACGATTTCGTAATCAATGAACTGGTTTGAAGGTTTGCGTAACATAACGTAATAAATGTTCAGATGTTGACGCAAATATAATCCATTTTAATGAAACAAGAATAATATTGTGCTAAATTCTTACTAATTATAATAAAATACGAAAGTGCGCGGCATTGTTTTTTTGTCCTTTTGTTTTTAGGTCAACAAAAAACGATGGATTGATGTCATTTTTTGCATAGGGGTTGTTCAGAGTCAAACACATAGATTTTGTATGTATGTAAAACTCTTTGTTGCACATAACAATTAAAATAACAGATGGTACAAATTTTATTAAAGCCTCACTATGTTTTACCAGAAGTTATACAAAGGCAGAATCAGAAGGAAAGATTCAAGGGATGAATTTTTGATCATACAAACAATAAGCTGTAAGCCCTACTTTTGAAGCCCCTTTCAAGTTTCACGATTCTAGGAAGAAAGGAAGACGGAAAAAAATATCTAAAGACCTTTGTCAAATTATAATTTTTTTTTAGTACTTAGTCGTTTTTTTTTACTTTATTTATAATTATTGTCCATGATGTTGATTCTACATTATTGTACGAGGCGAACTAGTCTACTTATAAAACACAATAGAACTACTTTTGAAGATATAACAACAATAAATGGTTGGT
This sequence comes from Ditula angustiorana, assembly GCA_963691745.1. Classification (NCBI taxonomy): domain Eukaryota; kingdom Metazoa; phylum Arthropoda; class Insecta; order Lepidoptera; family Tortricidae; genus Ditula; species Ditula angustiorana. The sequence continues at coordinate 14,580,860 of OY829476.1, forward strand.
TAATAATCATGTTATAATCATTTAAAATCAATAGAGAATGCATGAGTTAGTATGAACAAATGAAGAGCATGATGAAGTATTCCATTACCAACAATAATTAAGTAAATACAAGAACTTAAGCACAGTATGAAATTGTGATCTATTAAGTTTCATTCATTACTGTACTACTTTTAGTCTTTTAGTCCATATTTCGATCTTTATTTTATTTGCACTATAAGTGACAGAATAACTATAATTTATTTATTGTGCATTCGATTTCGTGTGTATTTTGACGAACCGAAATGGTGACACAATTTTTTGTAAAATTGCTTTTTTTTAGATTATTCATTTAAATTTTGACCATTTCAATATAAATTTATGTATTTTGACCATTATGCTATTTATAATGTCTTTTTATATTAACTAAATTAAACACTACGTAACTCAGTGTGTCTCATTCTAACTAGCTCAGTAGGAGCGAAACGCACTGAGTTACGTAGCGAATTAACACGTACCGAGATGATTCGTGCTAGGCGCAATGATTCAGCTCAAAGGAAGCTGCAAAGCTTTTAAGCGTATTTGAGTAACGTATGTAAACTTCCGACGCCGTCGTTACAAACTCAACTTGAGTATACATCAGTATACAACATGTTCCGCTGTTTAGTTTCGTACATTTCCTAGAAAGTTACCATTAAGATTTAAAAACAAATCAAAAATACTTTGTTAAAATTTTAATATTTTGACTAAGCAGAAATTATTATTTTGGCCTCAAAGTCAAAATATTATCTTTATTCAGACTAGACTCACAGGAAGCCTCACACGTCACAACGTGAAATTTACAATCGGTTCGGAAACTAACCTCCAATGAGAAGATACCGGCAAGAGACTCAGTACCCTTACCACGAGTACAGTGCACCTAGCCGTAACCATACTCGCTAGCGACAGCGTAAACGAATTGTATGGGGAATTGCACAGCGCCTCTAGCGCTCACTTAGTGAACTAAATATCGCTAGTATGAGTCCAACGGTAAATTACCTATCGAAATCTAAACGTCAATGTCTAAGGTTTTGTAGCTGTTGCTGTGGAACATCGGTACTATGACTCACAAATTTGACACATGTTATCGAAAATTACCGTATCGACTATAGTTAAGTCTTTCACTAACAAATTGGAGCGTAGGGATTTAACCGCTATCGACTGTAGTAACGTAATATGAATTTTCTATAGAAACTCATGATAGTGGTACTGGTCTGTTACTGCATGGGAGTTTTACTACCTAAATAAAATAAAACTCTTGGCTTACGACCCACCTCTATCTTAGTTGCAGACTAATCCTCTTAATAAACGCTCAGTAAAACTACATAAGTTAACACATATAATGTAACAAAAAGTATATAATATATGTTTCTTGTACAAAATTTGCTTTAATTTTTTAAACGATACTCATAAAGAAGCCTATGCTGTTATTGATGATCGGATAACATAGTGGTTGGTGATAAGACTACGAAAGTAGAGGTTCTGGGTTGTTTCCCTGTGAGGGGCTAATGGTTTATAATGAATATGAAAATGAAAAATGAAATAGAAAATGAAAAATTTATTTTTGCAAGTAGGCCATATAGGCTCTTTTACATGTCTGAATCTACTAGCGCTTCGGAAAATGGAAGATACTACTGAGAAGAAACGTCGCAGGAAACTCAGCAGTTTATTTTTTTTTCTTTTCTTTTCAAAACAGATTACAGTGCAATATACATAATTATCACATTAGTACATGGCATACACATGTTACATAAAAAAAGATAACAATAAATAGCACAGCAAACTTTAAGCATATTGAACGTACTGGCACTAGTTAATAATGATCAGGAGATGTATAGGGTCCCCAGATCAAATAAATTAGATAGGGATGTATATGGTCCCTGAAATTATAATAATCAAATTCTTACTTAGCCTAAATAACTTAGAGATGTAAAGTCTCTAAGGGTCAAAAACAAATTAGTTAGCTTAATCTATGCTTGGCAGCGGTGTAAAACGCCTCCACGGTCAAATTGTACAATATTACTTGGAGATGTATAGTCTCCGCATGTCAAAAATAAAATAAGAATAAAAATATTCACGTCATATAAAAATAAAAATAAAATAGTACAAAAATATAAGTATCAAAGTTTGTACCTCATAAATGTTTTTTTTAAAGTCTGTATTACCTTATAGCTTATTTCTTTAGGTACTTAAAATAAGGTAAATAAAATTAGTCATGTGACGTGACAAATCAGCCAATCAAATGAGTCTTTTGGGTCTCCACAGATCCAAAAGATTGACTTGATTGGTTGATTTGACGAGTCACGTGATTTATTTTGTTCACCTTATTTTAAGTACCCAAAGAAATAAACTATAGGTTTGTATATTCGCTGTCTAACCATAATACCCATAATACAAATTTTATTAGTTTAGAACTACGAGTAGGTCAATTCGACTAAATTGTCCTAGATATGTAAAAAAATGCAACGTGTGTGTACTTAACACACGAATCACATTGTCGACCCCCAAAATCAAAATCGGTTACGTTCTCATTTTTTTTTATACAACATAGGAAGGAAAACAAGCAAGTGGGTCACCTGATGGTAAGTGATCACCACCGCCTATAGACACCTGCAACAACAAAGAGAGTGCAGATGCGTTGCCAACCCAGAGGGCTAAGATGGAATACCTCTTGTGCCAGTAATTACACCGGCTGTCTTACTCTCCACGCCGGAACACAACAGTGCAAGCACTGCTGCTTAGCATCATCATCTCATGTTTATTTTACGCTTATAGTTTGCATCTGATTGCGGCTCAAAGATTTCGGAAAGTAAAAGATGCTGGCCGGAAGTTTTGGTGTTACGTACCTCAGGTTGCGCGAGCGCAGTTGCTGATAGGAACTCGCAGCGGCGCGGACGCTGCGCGGGAGTCGGTATCCGCGATCCAAATTTGAAATTGAACATTAACAAGTGAAGTGAAGTGTTGCATAGTGTTAAAAGGTGAGTTGGGATTTTTTGACTCTTGATTAAAAAGTTATTGACCTGTTGAAAATGTACGTCATTATGAAAGAAACCCTTTGAATCTACTCTTCTTTATATTCGCTACTTTATTTCCCTATTTAAAAAGTGTGGATCCTGTGAATTGTTATGGCACCAATAAACTCTTTTATATGAGTTGGTTTGATTTGCTCCGATTAACAAACACTAAAGGAAAATATACCGTTAGCAATTTCTTATAGAGTTCAAAATCGAAGTGAAATCTTTAAGATTTGTCTCTTTGAATTGTAGGTTGCTAGAAAATAAGCGAGTATTGCTCTGTTAAGAATGAAAATGAAAACATATTTTGCAAGTAGATCACATAGGCTCTTTTACATGTCTAATTCTACCAGCGCTTCAGAAAACGGAAGTCGCTGCTGAGAAAAACCGCCACAATAAACGCAGCAGCTTATCTTGTTTTTTCTAACCTTTTCAATCAAAACTACTACTTTACTATTTTGTATCATAGTTCAAAATTTATTTTTCTTACTTTTCTTTTTTTTTCGTAAATAAATAATTAATTTTAGGACAATTATCACCAATTGACCTAGTCCTAAAGTAAGCAACTAAAGCGCTTTGTGTTATGGATTTTGGACAACTGATTTACATACTTATAAAGATAAATATATTATTATATTCGTCCAATACTCGGGTAAAAACATTCGTATTCATCATACAAACATTTACTCCTCTCGGGAATCGAACCCGGAACCTCAAGCTTTGCAGTTAGTGTCACTAACCACCAGGCTATCCGGTCGTCAGTTAGTGCCTTACTACATAGTAATAGTGAATGTTAAGTTATTTTAATTTAATAAATGTGGCGTCGTTGGAATGGCCGCAACCGCACGAGTTTATCGTTTAATGCCGCCAATAAGTCATCACCGTGGTTACTCAAGGCAATGTTCTAGGTTTTGTAATGTTTCTTTTATGTTCAATCAACCAATATGATTTGACCAACTACGCATGTCTCTGTCTGTTAAAATCACGGGAGCTTGTGCTACAAACAGCGTTTACTCACTTAGATCTACATTCAATTGAGGTAAGACTATGTTCTTTAGCGACCGATTATTGACGTCTCACCAGCGGCGAGAGGGGTTGGTCAAGGAGTGAGTTAAGGATGATTCGTAGTCATGTGACAGGGAGTATATGGAAGAAACCCATCCCTACTTACCTCTTTCCTAGCCGGCTACCCTAATTAAACACTTGCTTGTCTAACAAGAGGAAGGTTAACAGTGTATAGTAATTTAATTTTCTCTTAGTACGTCAGTAAACTACAAACTCTGAATATTTCTCTCTATACCTAGGTGTTTCACTTGCAATCAGCCTTATGTAAGCAAATGTCATTTTGATACTTTCTATCTGTCTGAGATCTAATACTTAGCTAAAGTACAGTCAGCTGCCATTTCAATATTTTAAAATCGTTTGGATCATATTTGAGTCGATTAAACGTATATAAGAACCTGGGATATCAAGGTTCAAACATTTAACAAAAATATTATTATAGCCTAGTGGTTGCTAGTGGTCCTAACTATAAAGCTATAGGTTGGAGGTTCGATTCCTGTGAGGGGCTAATGTTTGTATGATGAATATGAATGTTTGTAGCATTTAAGGGTGTATACAATTTATGTATATTTTGTATGTTTATCCTTTGTTTATTACCTAAAGATATATATGAATAGGATAAGCTTTGCTTATTTTGGGACAAGGTTAATTGGTTTTAATTATCTCAAGATAAATAAATATATTTATTTTTATTAATTTATTTACATTCCTAAGAATCACCTATTGGTGCGCTTGCTAATGTCTGTATAATTTTTAACTTTACTTTCTAATAAAATGCAATTTTTACTTAAAATTAGTAAACATTTTCACTTAAAGGTATTCTTTGAATGCTTAATAAAAGTAGGTAAGGAATATTTGTCTATTGAAAATTGTGATTTTTTAATAAAACTTAAGCATAACTAAATGTTTGTACTCGGAAACTTTTAGACGCTCTTCCATGTTATTTTGTAGGAACTCAATGAGCCTCTAATGACTTGTTCCCCCAAGTTGTAAATCGTGCTTTGTTTGAGAATGGATCCATTAAAGAAACGAGAAAATATTTTGGACGCTAATGCTCGTGTGTAAAATCTTTTTAAATTAAGGTAAGTATTACAGCTTTCTTGTTTTTTTAGGCATATATTTTAGCATTAGATCTACATACTTAGGTACCCACATTGTATTCAAAAATCATATTCGTCCGATTACTTAAAGTTTGCATCTTGGTAGTAGTCCACAAATATTGTTTTTGATATTCATTGCTTTTTGGATCATTACATAATACTCGACTTCCTATTTAAGAGGAGTGTGAACCCAGCCCAAAAAGAGCTCCTCATACAAACGGCGATAATGTTTTCCACCCTCTAAACCTTAACCTATGGCAATGATTTTTTAGTATGTTGTCATTATGCCTTGGAACTAGGTATGTTTTGATTTTTTTAATATTCTTCATAAATTTGAAAATATTTGCATTTTAGTAGTTTCATGCAAAACAAAAATTAAATCACTAAATTTTATTTTCTTTGGTATTTCTGTGTACAGATAAAGTATTTCTTAAAATAATGGTACTGTACTGCTGTGGTAGCTATACATAAAATTGGACAAACAACACTGCATTGTGTAATTACAGTTTTCGCAGTAGTCCAGTAAAAGAGGAAACAAAACAGAAAAGAAGTTTTCTCTTAGTCAGCCATTATTTCCGAAGCGCTGGCAGAGCAAAACTTCGATTGCTCCGATATGTCTTTCTGCGAGTTATGTCCGAGATATACTCGTTAAATAGATAACACCATTTATTATCAGACTAACAGACTTACATAAATGTTCACTACCTTAAACATGCTAAAGGTAAATCACCCCATTACATAATGTCACAGGTTTGTGGTCCATATTTGTGTAAAAATTCACTTAACTTTCTCATGTTCCAAACGTCTCTTTCTATCGCGCCTAACGGTTTGCAGCGGGTTTTTCTCCAATTTTGGTAGTTGTTACCCACCTAAGAACAATAAATAAATATAAACACGGCATAACACAGCTTCCATAATACTCCCCATTGCTAACACACGACGTAGGCAGCTAACTGTAATATTTAAAACTAGTGTTACAATTCAATACAATACAATATTAATTCTTTATTGATCACTCGAAAATAGCATGAAAATTTTCATTTTAGAGAGTTTAGTGTTAGTAGACACAATAACATGGAACATACCAGGTGTGCAAGGAGGGTAGGCAGAGTCTATTTACCTATAAATTCACATCAACTCGTCGATCAGTATGTATCTCACACCAATAGTATCAAATTAATGCGGCTGACTTTACAAAACTCTTCATACGGAAACACTTCTCAAAGGAACGGTACGTGCTAGAGCACACTAGCTTTCTCTTTCTTACAAACGGACCTACGTATTTTTCGTTTCACTGTCACTTTCACTTCTGCGAATGACCATTGAGTGAGGAAATGCCGGCACAATGGATGACCGCTATATGCTTCTTAATGGACATAGAGATTTATTTGTCAGCTGTTATCCAATAAACCGATTTACAAATGTTACTAAGAAGAGCTATTGCAAAAGAACGCGATGATTTAACGTTTTTGGAACACCTTTATTCAAACAAGTATTGCACTAATTGTACATTTGCCATTTTGAATCTCGATTAACTGTAATTTTCAGTATTTCGGACTTATTTAAATCAAACCATCACCTATATACCTAAATATTACCCATGTAAAATAACACCCTTATGTATAACGCAATCAACGGTGAATAAGTGAATTACTTATGAATTATTTGTTTTATGTATTTGCCAAAAAAGAGTTATAACTTGTTCATATATCTCTACCGAGCAAGTTTTTTTCCGACCGCATGCATAAAATTAATTTTTAACGGTGTTTTTAAAGTTTCTCTACAATTATAAAAGCTATAGAGGTCATTGTTTTTCTCACATCTATTTACTTTGTAAATAGATTTTCGATATACATTCTTAACTTTTGGAAATTATTGTCACAGATGGTTTCAGTGTTAACTAGTAAGTTTTTGTTCCAAAGTTTCCATCTCATTAGGATATTTTATTAAAAGTCGTAAATATAAAGCCCTGGGGTGCAATTTTTGAATCTCACCAGGTGACTAGAACTCACCAAAATGGCTGAAACTTTATAAAAAAAACTGCTATATTGGTGAGCTTTAGTTACCCGGTGAGATTTAAATTGCAATTTTTGAATCTTACCAGGTGACTAAAGCTCACCAAAATGGCCGCATTTCTATATTTCTATGAAAAACGGCCATTTTGGCGAGCTTTCGTCACTCGGTGAGATTCAAAAATTGCACTCCAGGTACTTAAATCCGCCGTTCTCCACCAAATATCCGTGCTTTATTTCATTTTTACATAAATAACGCAGATTATGACCAAAACGAATACATAATGAAATGCAACTATAACAAAGCCAGTGTTTTTTAACAAGACAGTACGGTGAAATCCGAAACTATAACAGACATATTATGGAAACTGTCTTCGAAGCCCTGTTTTTAGGTTATGAAAATAATTTTAGACAATCACAGTTTCGTTTCGTTTAAGACTAAACTAGATTCGCGCTGAAGAGTTGTCTTGAGACAGAAAAGATGATGCGTAACTTGTCAAACGCTACCCAGCTGAGTTGAATTCGATGATTGACCTCTTTCTCGACATTTTTGACATTTAGTGTGATGGTGTACTCCGGTTGCCGACGTAGCACAAACGGGGTTGTCTGTGTCAGCTAGCAATAGTCTCAGCTGTTAAACCTTCTCTAACAACTTGGAGTTGATCGTTTAAGTGCTTATCATGATAAGCGAAAAAGAGTTTACATAATTATGACTTTGACTCTCCCAAGGTCATTTATACTAATAATTTAATTATGTGCATAAAATGTAATTATGCACAACAATCATCATAACAAATAACATCATCATCATCATCATCATCTCAGCCACAAGAAGTCCACTGTTGAACATAGGCCTCCTCCATGGATTTCCAAAGTGGCCGGTTGGAAGCAGCATGCAACCATCGCCTTCCTGCCACCTGTATGAGGTCATCGGACCATCTTGTGGCTGGTCGTCCTACGCTACGCTTGCCAATGCTTGGCCGCCATTCGAGAACTTTTCGACCCCATCGGCCATCAGTTCTCCGTGCTATGTGCCCTGCCTACTGCCACTTCAACTTGCTAATCCGCTGGGCTATGTCGGTTACTTTCGTTCGTCTGCGGAAACAAATAACATACGGCATACTAAACCAAAACTATCTACTACTAAAGGCTGGCACTTCTACAAAAAAAAATACTGAAAAAATACACCTGCAAATGATGTACAGAAAAAGCGATTCGCGAAAAACGAGCCCATTTATTCACATTGATTAAAATCACATTTATTTTAGTCACCTGTCAATTCCTTTCATCTGTCAATTTTATAAACGACCGTTTGCCGAGTCCAGTCTAAATCAGAAAAAATGTTTTATTAAATGGTCTGTAGCTTTGTTACCCGCATAATAAAAAGGAAAGTTAAAACAAAAAGGCCTAAACATTTTTATTGCCGTTCGAGTATATTACTAGAAGCTTACTTTGCCTACAAAAACAGTTGATTCATTCAATAACGTATTACTTTCTTCAATTAATAATGGCGGATCCGTCACACTAACGGCGGATAAAGATCCATAATCAAAGATAAAGGCCGAAAAAACCTGCTCGGAGAAATTCGTTGAATCGATAACTTGTTTCTCGTCATGGAGGTAACTAATACGTACCCATCTTTATGTTGTAGGTTGAGCATTGTGTGTTTAACCCACTTTCAACGACTGACATAAGTTTCACAGCATATTTATTGACATGTGAACATTTTGAGTGTGTTGTGTCAGTTTTGACAAACGTTTACGAATTTTGTCTAAATTAATATAAACAAAAGAAAATGGTTTCCTTTTTTTTAATTGGGTACTAAATAAATAAATATCTCGGGACAATTTACACCAATTGTCCTAGTCCCAAACTAAGCAAAGCTTGTACTATGGATACTAGACAACGGATTAACATACATATATAGATAAATACATACTTAAATACAAATAACATCCATGACTCAGGTACAAACATTCATATTCGTCACACAAATATTTGCCCATACCAGGATTTGAACCCGGGACCTCTTGCACAGTAGGCAGACACATGTGCCACTGTGCCATACAGGTCGTCATACTTTGTTGTTTATGACTGTTTTGTCATAACCTGTTGTTACATAATTATATCCGGCTTCCTGTGAACATGAGGCTGAACACTTAACAAGGGTTCTAAAGTTCTTGAATTAGATTCGTTGCAATATAATACTCAATACTTTATTGCTTTTACACAATGTATGTTACAGATGTAATCTTAAGCTATGAGTTCATCGTGGACCCTGTCGGGCACTACAACTTTTGGCGAGAGGGCAACTAATTACAAAATTATTGCACATGACATGACATTTTTAAATTGCACAAACTATAACTAAATTCTAGGGTTACCATTTTACTTTTAAGTAATACAGAAAAGAAGGTAACAGTTATAATGACGTATATAACATTTAATAATAATATGCTATATAAACCGTTTTTTGTATGTCTACAAGGACGTACTTTGGAGCAACCAGATCAGCTAAGCAGAAGATTTATGATGGAGATTACGTATGATCTACGGCAATGAACCAATAAGTTGTTTTATGTTATTCTTAAGGACATTGTATTCGTCGTTGTTAAAAAAACGGTACTGACAAGATAGTACCGTTTTTTTAAAACGATAGAACAATGAATCTATCTCAATAGAAAACCTCACGAATTCAAGGTAAAAAAAATCTTTCAAATTAAAAAGTAAATGCTGAAAAACCCACAGTAATTGTAAAATGTACGCAAAGTGTGTATCTGTAACTTCTCTTATTTTGGTAATTCGAAGCCCTATGAGATTTTTGTTACAAATTCTGTTTCTTACAGATTGCAGGTATGTTTTTTACATCCATGCAGAATGGGCGCATATATAACTGTATAAATAACTAGCATTAATCGTCAGTATAAGAGACCAATTTATAAGGGCATCATTTCTCTCTCTACGCGTTTCTAAGTATGACATGTCATTGATTCCACTAAGCTTCATATACATATATAAGATACGTTATTCTAATGCTTGTATTTAATTGACACGGTTAGAGTAGCATTACATTGCGGGCTCGATTGATCGATCGATCACGCCATGCCTCATTAGCCACGCAACGTAACTCGCACGTTTTACCGCATCGTTTTATCTGGGCCCTTATGTTTTAAAAGTCGTCCAAATTCGGTCAAACATTTATTTAAAACGGAGAGAGTGGTTTGTTTACTTGTTATGAAACTGACCAACATTAAATTTAATAGACAATCAATATCCGGTAATCTTTTATGTAATTTATTATGCAACGAGCACACAAAATATTTCATGTATGGACTCATGATTTTTAATAAAATATTCTGTCAAAGTTTGTTGTGAATCGTATGACGCAATACAAAAGAAACTTATTAATCATTTAATATAACCTAAAGATTGTGCAATTTGTAGGAAAGGCCCTTAAAAATTCATATGTATTCAGTCTCCCACTAAGGATTCATTAGTGTAAGTCCCTTTCTTTTCTAAAGAGGAGAAATGTAAAGGATGCATGCCTTTCTAAATAGGCAGCTAAAAAGTTTAGTTAAACATTACAAACTTAATTTAATCAATCCATTTATTCGTTCTCAATCACTCTCTTGCATTTATCGACCAGCCTCCCTATCCCCGTGGCAAACACATCACATTGATGGCATTAATTCTCAAAATGTAGATTAGAATTTACTTTTAAGTTATTTTGATTTATTTAAAGGTGATCCTCGTTGAGTTTCTTGCCGGTATCTTCTCATCAGAGGTTTTTCCGAACCGGTGGTAAATTTTTTGACATTCATAAGTGCTACGTGTAAACCTAATCTGAATAAAAGAATGTTGAGTTTGACTTTAATGGCATTAATTCTCAAAATGTACTTTATTGCCAGTTCTATGTTTTGAGATGAGAATCTCTTTAAAATTAACTTTAAGTAGAAAAGATTTCATAAGAATAATTTTATTTAGCGTTAATGTGGAATTTATTTCTCGATGCTTGCTTTAGATCGATATTACAAACTAAAGTTACTGATATATTTAAGATAGCAAGAAAGAACGAAAAAATATTTCGTGCCGTAAACTGAAAATGTTCAATTACATTTATAAATTGTAACTTTTTATATAGCTACAGTTCACCTTTTTTTGTATATTTAAAGGAAATGAACGCTCGATCTAGATACCCACTTTAACATTTAAGTTTCAAAACATTAAGGACTTTAAATGTCCAGCCAAGTTTTGACTCTTGTTATGAGTTTGAAAGCATATTTAATGCCTAAATGAAACTTAAAATTAGATGCCTGAAGTTAGTTTGTAACTTGACTTATTCACGTAACTTTGTGTCAGGTTTGTGACTAAATAATAATATTAAATTGTAAAGGTATGCGATTGTGTCCTGTGTTCCTAAGCTTATTTTCTTATTCTCGTCTGACTTTCGACTATTTATAAATTGTATTTAGTGTATTATAATAGACATTGTGTTTATTAATGTTTTACGTTTTTGTTATGTAGGTACTCATACGTTAAATGAGAAAGATCTCTTATAAAGGGTTACATTTTGCCTTGTGCATCACTCAATCTCTATGTGTATTTTTTGTATTTTAAAAAATTTATCATACATACGAGTACAGACATCTTAGCTATAACTCAACGATACAATAACTTTTCACTCGCCTATAAATCGTGCTGGAAAGATTTCACTAATTTTATTTTTGTTTGTTTCAGATTAAAAATACACAATGACGACACACATATTAAATTCAACACAAAGTGTTATAAAAGAATATTATGATTATTACCTATGGACCCTTTCGTTGTCAGGTAAGTCTAGTGATGCGTTTGCGGGTGGCAGGACCATGTGCAACGTCCGTCCACCATCATGCTCGTTAATCCTGCCGCTAAGGCAGCAGTGCTTGCACTATTATGTTCCGGCGTGGAGAGCAAAACAGCCGGTGCAATTACTGGCACAAGAGGTATTCCATCATAGACTTCTAGGTTGGCAACGCATCTGCAATCTCCGTGGTGTTGCAGGTCTATAGGCGGTGGTGATCACTTAACATCACGTGACTCACTTGCTTGTTTGCCTTTCTATATTATTAAAATAAGAGGTAAACGAGCAGGTGGGTCTCCTGATGGTAAGTGATCACCACCGCCTTTGGACACCCACAACACTAAGGAGACCACAGATGCATTGCCAACCCAGAGGTTCAAAATGGAACATCTCGTGTGCCTGTAATTTTATCGGTCGTCTTACTCACTACCCCGGAACACAACAGTGCAGACACTGCTGTTAGCGGCTGGATTAGCGACCAAGATGGTGGTAGCGATCTGGACGGACCTTGCACAAGGTCCTACTACCCTTAAAAGGAGTTTTAACAATTAAACCAGAGTCCGACCGAGAGTTCGGGTTCAGTTTCGGTTTCGGCCGAGTTTCGGCTAAAAATCAAGTTTAGGCGGCAGTTTCGGTTTCGGCCAAAATTGGCCGAAACTTTTTCCCAAACCGAAACTGATTTCGGAAGTTGTCGTGCACGCTCGCCTAACTTCGTTTCTCGCGGCAAAGCTTTTCCGGACGCTGGCGGCCCTGTTCGGGAATTGTCGTGCGCCGTTCGGATAGCTCTGTTGCAACACAACTATGTAGAGTAATGGGTAAAATGCAACAAATTTCAGTATTTTAAGGAATTTTATACTTGACCACGTGAGTTTTGGTTTCGGCCGAAACTGAAGCCACGGCCGAATATTCGGTTTCAGTTTCGGTTTCGGCCGGAAAACCAGTTTCGGTCGGACTCTGAATTAAACTTTACTGCGTACAGTGGAGGAAAGCAAGGCAGCCAGTGAAATTATTGCCATGCTTTTCATGTAGACGAGTATAAGATGAAGTATCTGATTTTCACTTCACTTGCATATCACTTAGACGATGTTAAATAGAATCCTAACCCCTCAAAAGTTTACCAACCTTTTTTAACTAAGTAACATATTTCATTCGAAGGCAAAGGTCAAAATGACAGATAAAGATAAAAAACGAAACATGTGTTAACAAATGGAGGTTTACAGGGCGTTTATAAATAAGAGACTACCACACTAATTAACCGTCAGCCAATAAGCAGGACGCAGTTACATGTTAGAAAGAGTCATGTAAAACTGTTGTCAACGCTTACATACTCATGTACAGTCACAAGCGCCAACATCTATACAGTCAATCTTCCATAAATATGTATACACAGACCTTATGCCTCTAACAATAAGGTTGATGTTTACATAATTTTGACAGGTTGGGAAGGGTTGGCTGTATACAAGTTGGTGCTCATGACTGTACAGGCTATATTGGCCGACGTTTTCCAAGCTCGAAACATAAGCTACCTTAATCTGCGTACCCACCGAGAGCATTCGCGTGAATTATGTTGCCAGTGTACTGTAATACTCTGTTTGACGTATTCACTAATTGAAAGCTTGAATCGGAGCTAATACTTGAGAATAAACAATGCCAGAAGCGACAATACCTTCTACGTCAATTGCATTTTTTTTTTATGTTAGAATGAGAATGAATTAATTTAAACAAAAAAAGGATTACAAACAGTGCTGTCCATATCAATTAAATCTATTGTCAAGAAGAAATTAATTTCTCGGGCGTATTATAAAATCAATGACTAAGTATATCTTGGACTAGGATGTTTGGAAATGATCCCGATTTGTAATAGCGATCCCTGGCTCCAAATATTGTACACCTACTGTGTTAAATTGTTAAATATTTAAGATGTAAAATAACATTGTAATTTTGATTTATTTAAAAAATTACACCTCGTTGAGTTTCTTGCCGGTATCTTCTCATCAGAGGTTTTTCCAAACCGGTGGTAAATTTTCTGACATTCATAAGTGCTACCTGTAAGCCAAATCTGAATAAAATATTTTGACTTTGACTTTGATCAACAAAAATTACAGGTTAAAAAATCTAACGATATGACATTAGTTGTTAGCGGTCACCGCATTCTAGCCCTGTATCGCGGAAACTAAAACCAATTACATAAGGTTGTGGCGACTCTAGCGCCATCTAGTGTTGAGTAGAGGAAACCAACTGACATGCGCTAGTTCGCGCCAACGAAGTTTCGTAACACGGACGCATATATACAACTTCCAACTTTCATCCTTCGGACTTCGGTCCCCAGGCATAACACCCGCCTGGAGAGAGATCTCTCTTATGCGACCTACCTCTACAAGGTCATTAACAAGACCAGTTCCTATATCTAATAAACAAGTTACATTATAATAAATATATATATGTGCAAGTACATGCTTTAATGTTGGTACCCACTACCCATCAATTTAAGCTGTTCTGCGTTGGTAGACCAAAAGCCAGCGCTCCGCAGATGGGCCAAAATCACACTGAGAGCAAAAATAGGCTCTTCTGTGGTAAAACGTTAACAACTTGGAACCAATGGACTTCTAGTCAGCGTTTCAAAAATGTCCGCAACAAAAGTCGAACATAAAGTACCTACAATAAATCGACAATCGCTCGCGCTGTCAGTTTGTCGGACCGACGGCGCTGCTGTCAATACTATTATTTTGTAAGAAAACATATTTGCAACGAAACGTAATAAATTATTTTTTATCCAGTTAGACGTAGAAATTTTAATCCAATGTTATAAATGGTAAACTAATCATTTGCATTTGTGACATTGGCGTCAACCGGTATTCTCATGTCGGGCCGTTTTTCTGCTGTCATTGAGTATGACACTGTACATCCATGCATTATAATATCATTGCTTCAAACAGATGACTCTGCTGTTCTCAAATACTTAACCTAGGTACGTACGGCCTTTCCTTTCTCATAACAATATCACACGTTACACTGAATCGGTTCAGTAAGCCACCCCCGCATATAAATTCAGGAACTGTCTCCAATTGCCTCTGTATCGGTTAAAATGTGACGATTTATTGCTTCTACGTTGTTGTTATAACAAAATAGGTACTACGCAGTGTCGCTAAGTATGATAAATGTAGAAGTTATAGTTCGTGAGATAAGTTGTTTCGAACTTTCGCGATTTTCACTCATATCTGTATCGGAAAAAGCAACTTGGTTGTGCAAAAGATTTATTGAAGTCAGTGCTTTGACCCAATTTCAACGGTCGTAGTCACAAAGGTGACCGCAGTACAGTCGTTGTTATACGGTCGGACGGAACTTCGACCTAAGGGTCGTAGTTTTAAATCGAACTCAAGCACAGAATTAATAATAGCACTAATGTAGAGAAATTCTCTTTTCAAACCTCGATTAAACGAATTCCAACTTTATTAACACTGTCTAAAGGTTTGAATTGCTTGATACACAATCGCCAGGCGGCGCGCGTCATAAGGAACGCTCCGCCCGCGACCGCCTTCCCACCGCAACTCCCGGCGACACGTTAGGGTTGCGGCTCATTCCTTTTCAATGACATTGACACAACGAGGACGAGCGAGTGGGCGAATTTGCCTACACTATAAGCAAGGCGGCCGAGCGTACCTACACTACCTACAGTGCGGAGTGGAACCCCCCTGACTCAAGTTCTATGAAAAAGTCACAAATGAGAGAGCCGTTTTCATCATTGCATGTTCAAAATACTACAGACTAACTTTATTGTTTTCTAGTCGGCGTATCAAGATGTAACATACACCAAATTTAAGTTAGACTTCTAATCATTAAAACTCACATCCAATTCCTCCTAATACTGAATTTATCATTTTTATTATTTGTGTTAAGTTAACGATCAACTCGTTTTCACATTTTATTTATATTTTTATCTTTCTTTATTTTAATTAATTTAATAATTCATTACATCTACCATTTTTAAATTATAGTGGTAAAGCCACACTGCCAGTTCTTGATTGCAGTATGAAAAGGGCGGCTCGGCCGGGGCAGCATTACATTCTAACTGAGTACTGGCTTGAAGTAGTAGCTTGCCGTTGCGTTGTGTGCGATGAGTGAGAAATTTTAGGAAATACCATAAAGATTTTAATTTGTCGCAAAGAAAATATGAACCGTTTTCGTCAAAAATTAATTAGCTCTTCTTATAAGTAACCTTGCTAGCATAAATACAATCATATTAACATCGTAACGTTTTTGAAGATAAAACGTCTTAACCTAGGCTACCACTAAATTCTTAAAGCCTGGCCTTTTAGTTACGATATAATTTTAAAAGTGGATTTAATTCAACATTCAACTCCTGTCACCCGGCAATTTCCGCCTCAAACATTCCAGATCCCAGAAATAAAAATCTAGAGTCAATTTATCATAAAATCATTGTAAAAGTAGGGATAGGTAATGAAGCATGCTTTGACAAATGATGACGCCAAGGAATAAAAAACAATTTAGATTCTAATCACGCTCTTCTTTAAATATTGACAGAAAAATGCGCGCCTTTAGTACTGTGTGTTTAGGAAAACCCGAATCTCTTTAGGTACTTGCCGTTATTTTATCGTATCGAACAGTAATGCGAATAGACATCAACAATATTTGAATAGCATTACTCTTCTCGTGTTCACTCGTCTCAGAATTAAGTGGAACAAATATCTTTACCGCATCGTTCTCGCACCACATTCGATATTTGAAAATGAATATGTTTCGATATAAGTATCGGTTATTAGGTAACATGTTGAAATACATCGATTTACATAGTATAAAACAAAATCACTATCTTTTCCTGTTTGTCTTTATATATCCGATCACTTACTCCTACTACAACCGGTGGCAGTGGCACATGAACATTCAGCTTTATAAGTTTTATAGTAGGTGGTAAGACCTTGTGCAAGGTCCGTTCGGATCGCTACCACCATCTTGCTCGCTAATCCAGCCGCTAAGCAGTGCTTGCACTGTTGTGTTCCGCCGTGGAGAGCACAACAGCCAGTGTAATTACTGGCACAAGAGGTATTTCTTCTTAGCTCTCTGGGTTGGGAACACATCTGCAATCTCTTTGGTGTTGCGGCCATGCGGGTGGCTATAGGCGGTGGTGATCACTTACCATCAGGTGACCCAGTTGATTGTTCGCCTTCCTGATTCATAAAAAAAAGGACTGAATAGTGAGTGTGACATAACGGACAGACAGACAGAGGATCATAGCGAAACTATAAGGGTTTCTAGTTTAATTATAAAAATAGTGTAAAATAGCACCTAACCCTAAAACGAACCCTAAAAATAGCATTATGATTTTGTATGCCATTGTTAGTTTAAAAAAGTACAATTTTTCAAAATATTAAATTAAAATTGTAATGACAACACTAAGAAAAATTAGGGCAATGGCAGGACTTGAGCCTGCAACTCAGCATTCCGTGCCTTGCGTTTTGCCAGTTTCGCCACAGTGCCTCTAAAATTAGGGCAATGGCAAGAGGCATTGTGGCGAAACTGGCAAAACGCAAGGCACGGAATGCTGACGTTGCAGGTTCAAGTCCTGCCATTGCCCTAAATTTTCTTTGTCATTACAGTTTTAATTTAATAGTTTGAATGTTAAAACATTTAAAATAAAATCGAAAGAAATTTCGGTTATAAAAATTTAATTTTTCAAAAGTTGGTTTGAAAATATCCTTTGATCCTGGAATAGAATCCCAAGTAACTTGTGCCCAGAAGTAAGTTAGCATATAGACGAAATTATTATAATTTGACCCCTAACTTTCTAGACATCAACTTTTACTCCAACTAAAAACTAAATTGCTAAGAGAAACTAACCGAAAAGGCCGGTCCGAATTCTTTCCTTTCTCTTAATTGCTTGGGTCAGATTGGACAATCTTCTTAGAAGGGATTGGGCTTATCTTATACGTGACGTATATGTGACTATGTGCATACTAGCTAATCCCCGCTACTTCGTCCAAATAGAATTCCAATAGAGTTCTAAGTGTAAGTTTTCTGATACAAAAGCGTCTCAAACGCGTTAACTTTAACTTCTAAATTGCTATGGAAACAAATTTTTGCAGCTACACGCCGCAAGATACGCTATCATTATTTCCATAGTAATTAAACACTTAACGCTAAAGGGCTAAACATGGAGCGAGTTCTCGTATGCGAGTTGTATTACATTGCGGGGTTTGATCGACCGATCGATCACATCATACCTCTGTAGCCCGCTATGTAATGCAACTTGCAAACGAGAACTCACTCCGTTGAACTAGGCCTTTACGCGTTAATGGCGTTTATTGTGACAAAAACTTACTCTAGACACTTAGAAAGCTACCGTGAGACTCGGACATATTTTATAACTCAAATTCAAATTCAATTTCAAATACATGTATTCGCTGATTTTAGGTACAATAAAATAAGGTTAGTAATACACATATAACGTTTTACTAAAACCTACCTTACTAGGCATGCGAAATTAAAACTAGGACAAACTTAAATCTACTTATAATCCAAAAATTCTTGAATGCTGTAAAACATTTATCAGCAAGCTATTGTTTTAAGGTAGTTTTAAATTTACAAAATGTTAGATATTTTATTGTATCTGGTAGTTGATTAAAGATCCTAATACAGATTACGTAACTATTTTTGGCTTCAACGGATTACGCACGTATTTATACGTGTATTGAGAACTGCGCGATATATTTTGGAAAAATTCGTGGCCCTTAAAATGCGTGCGCAAGAGTCTATATTTTTTCCGGATAATAGTAGCCTAAGGCTCGATCGATATACCAACATCCCCCACCTCATCAAGATTCTCTGCTGTAGCCAGCAACTACTTGCAACCCAGAAAATTCAGCAGTTTAACATTTCCGATATAACGCGGGTGGTAGCCTTGTGTCCGTCCGGATCGCTACCACCATTTTGCTCGCTAATCCTGCCGCTAAGCAGCAGTGCTTGCACTGTAGTGTTCCGGCGTGGAGAGCAAGACAGCCGGTGTAATTACTGGCACGAGAGGTATTCCATCTTAGCCCTCTGGGTTGGCAACGCATCTGCGATCTCTTTGGTGTTGCGGATGTCTATAGGCGGTGGTGATCACTTACCATTAGGTGACCCACTTGCTTCTTTGCCTTCCTATTTCATAAAAAAACGTTTCATCCTTTATTTCACTCTGTAGGAGTAGACTTTTAAAAAACAAATAGCTTTTGTCCGTACCCGGATATCAAACTATCTTTTCACAAAATTTCATCCAAATCGCATCAGCTAGTTAAGATTATAAGCCGTACAGACAAACAGACTTTTGTATTTGTAATATTATAGGTTGGATAGATAAATTCCAAAGTACCGTATCACACCGAGTTGTTCCGTAGTTTTGATTAATAGCTTACGATGTGGTAATGCGATATGGTGATATCTTAGGGACCTGTGGAGTATGGATGAGGTTATTAAATACATAATGTTTAGAGACAGCTTTAAGGGTCGTAGTTTTAAACCGAACTCAAGTTTCAAAACCATGCTATGTTAATATGATACCCGAACTTTAGTTTGGTTTAGAACTAACCCTAAGGCTGCTTTTCCACCAGAGATGTGCGAGGATGCGTAGCGAGGGATGTGTTTGTAAAAACCAATAGAATCGCTGCATTTACCTCGCCTCGGTCAGCACAGTTCTGGTGGAAACGGCTCATTGGTTCTTTACACAACACATCCCTCGCTACGCATCCTCGCACATCTCTGATGGAAACGCAGCCTAAGAGTGGCTTGGCTCTTACTTCATCGCTCGTAGCGATTATGCGCTATTAGCTCTCCTATTCAGCTAGTTAGAACGAGATGCACTGAGTTAAAACGTGTCGAGAAGTTTCATGCTTGGTGAACAGTAGGGGAAATATATTCACGTACCACCTTAGAACCCTATCGCAATGACGCGACGCGGTAAACGCCACGGTATGTCATACAAATGTCATGCGTATGTCTCTTCGACTAGGTTCTACGGTGGTACGTGTTTCAATTTCCTTGACTGTACAGTTCCCTAATAAAAACGCGGCCTGAGCCTTACTTAAATAAACTTCCAAATCCAATACCGCAACGACGGGCGAACCTTTTTTCACGCACGATTGCAGAAGAGATCGTGAGGGTGTATAATGCATTTCTTTAATATTTATTACTTACAAGTTTAGTGGACTAAAATAAAATAATACTTTGCGGGTGGTAAGGACCTTGAGCAGGGTCCGTCTGGATCGTTACAATCATCTTGCTCGGTAATTTAGCCGCTAAGCAGCAGTGCTTGCACTGTTGTGTTCTGTAGAGACCAAGACAGCCAGTGAAATTACTGGCACAAAAAGTATTCCATCTTGGTCCTCTGGGTTGGTAACGCATCTGCAGTCTCCTTGGTTTTGCGGGTGTCTATGGACGGCAGTGATCACTTTTAGGTAATCCACTTAGTCGTTTGAATAATAATAATATCTTGGCTTAATTTGCAGTTATTAAACTTTTTTAACCGAAATTTCTATCGATTTTTATTTTAAATGTTTTTAACATTCAAATTATTAAATTAAAATTGTAATGACAACACAAAGAAAAATTAGGGCAATGGCAGGACTTGAACCTGCAACATCAGCATTCCGTGCCTTGCGTTTTCCAGTTTCGCTACACTGCCGCTGCCCTACCCTGCGAATTTTTCAATGTGCTTCGTCTTACGGTCATTACATTATTGATTTTAAGGGTACAACTACCCTCGGTGTCATCTATAGCAGTTATTGCTCGACATGTTCGTTCCGTTTATTTCAGTATGTCTGAATCTCACGGTAGTTTTATGTTAAAAATACATTTAACATTCACGACTGAGGTACTTTTCAGGTATTTTTTAATTTCTGTTTTTTCTGCACTTGCATCAAAATCTACTATAGTCACAACACAAAAGGAAACAAAGAAAAATAAATACAGAGAGGAGAAAACATTGTTTTAATAAATTCTCGACATTACTTTTTTATGAAATAAAACTTTACTTTTACTGCGAAGTGGCTCAATTGAACAGTTACAGGTAAGTACAGTCAGCCTCAGAAATAGCTAAACATTTAGTAAGAACCTTGTCATGGTAACGTATGAAATGAGAATTGTTCGGATTTGTCACATTACAGACAGCGACAAGGTACTAAAATATGCAGCTACCGTTAGCTGTTTATACAACAAACGGGTTGTAGGACCTTGTGCAAGGTCCGTCCGGATCGCTACAACCATCTTGCTCGCTAATCCAGCTAAACAGCAATGCTTGCACGTTGTGTTCCGGCGTGGAGAGCAAGACAGCCGGTCCAATTACTGGCATAAGAGGTATTCCATCTTAGCACTCTGGGATTGGCAACGCATCTGCAATCTCTTTGGTGTTGCGGGTGTCTATAAGAGTTGGTGATGACTTACCATCAGGTGACCCACTTGCTTGTTTGCCTTCCTATTTCATTTTGGATAAAACATTTTTAGAATGTTGAACGTAATAAAAAGACTTGCGTTTGTGATTTAGGTAATTTTAACCATGACTTCCAATATAAAGTTTAAAGACAAAGTTTGAATTACAGGTAGGTACGGAATTCACAAAATTAAAACTAGTCATAAAAAGACTTGAAGTCGTCGGAATTTTTCTAACCTTATTTATTGCGAAATGTATTCCTGACTAGATAAAATATAGTTATAAACGTTATTGCTTTGTAGAAAGTGTGCAGGTTTTTTCATAAAGTTGTGCTTTCGTGCCATCAAATATCAAAGGTGCGTGCCCGGATGTGAACCCATGACTCTCTATTTGAGAGGTGATAGGTCAAACTATTTGACTGTCACTGCTTGAAGTGTGTGAACTTGGTACAATCCCTTTCATTGTACGATGAGATGTGTGCCCAACAGTGGGCTGATTATTGTCAGTATAATAGAAAAGTTAAAAGCGAACAAATTGTTCAATAAAATCTATTTATTTATGTAACATAAAACATTTTCGTGAAACCATGAGTACCATGTGTAGATTCAAATTAAATTTAAAGTGCTATGTAATAAATGACAACACAAAGAAAAAATTGGGTAATGGCAGGACTCGAACCTGCAACATCTGCATGGCACAGAGGGTAGTTTTCCCAAACAAAAATCGATACTGTAATGACCGTCAAGACGAAACACATTAAATATACGCAGGATATGGTAGCGGTAATGTAACGAAACTGGCAAACGCAAGGCACGGAATGCTGATGATGCATGTTCGAGTCCTGCCACTACTCGAATTTTTCTTTGTGTTGTCATTCATTACATAGCATTTTTAATTTAATTTAAATGTATAAAAAAAAAACAAAAATAAAAAACAAAAATAAAAATTTCTATTACAAAAAATTTACCTTGTGTAGTTCAAAATTCAACCTTTAAGTCAGAATGTATTTTGTTGTGATATGATCATGATATGATAAAGCTTACAGGAAATTGACTACCGATTCGGAAAAACATCTGATCGGAAAATGCCGGCAAGAAACTCAACGAGTTATCATCAAAAGAAACATATTATGTACTGCCGAAAAAATGAAACTCTGACTCACCTTAGAACCGTGTCTAATTCACATCCTTAGGTACTAATCCTTACTAATATTATAAATGCGAAAGTAACTCTGTCTGTCTGTCTGTCGCGCTTTCACGGCAAAACTACTGAACAGATTTAAATAAAATTTGGTACACAGTTAGTCTATAGCCTGAGAAAGGACATAGGCTACTTTCTAATGCGAAAAAAGGGTTATAAGAGGTTGAAAGGGGGGATAAAATTGTATGGAAGTATCGTCATTTTTAGAGCTAGAAGCTTGAAACTTATTTTTTAGGCTGTTGATTAGATATAAATATATAACATTCAAAGTTATACGTATGTCTTTTTTGTAAATAATTGGCCTAAATAATTAATCTGCGGGTGGTAGGATCTTGTGCAAGGTCCGCCCGGATCGCTACCACCATCTTGCTCGCTAATCCTGCCGCTCAGCAGCAGTGCTTGCACTGTTGTGTTCCGGCATGGAGAGCAAGACAGCCGGTGTAATTACTGGCACAAGAGGTATTCCATCTTAGCCCTCTGGGTTGGCAACGCATCTGCACTCTCTTTGTTGTTGCAGGTGTCTATAATAGGCGGTGGTGATCACTTACCATCAGGTGACCCACTTGCTTATTTGCCTTCCTATGTTGTATAAAAAAAATAATTAAAAATGCTACCCAAAGACACTATTCCACGCGGACGAAGTCGCGGGCAACAGCTAGTAATAAGTGAAATAGTAACAAACTTCTCACAATTTGATTTCTAACGTCACTTCGAAATAATCACGTTATATAAGTCAGTAAGACAAGGTTCCAGTTTGTTGATAAGATTGTAAAATGTTATCTTTGACATCTTAAAGTATTTAAGACTGTAGTTATACATTATTTGGAGCCAGGGATTGTTAATTCGGACCGGAAAGCCCTTGAAATGGCGGACTGGCTTTCAATGAAGACAAATGGCGTTGCCTTGTATCAGAACAGAGATCAGGGTTCTCTGTGGCTTCCTAAGCCATTGTAGTTCTTTATTTAAGAGTGTGAACCCAGCGCTTTCCTTACAAACGGCGATAACGTTTTCCACACTCTAAACCTTAACCTATAGCCATGATTTTTTTGTATGTTGTCATTATGCTCTAGAACTAGGTTTGTATAGTTTGATTTTTTAAATATTCTCAAAAGTTTCAAAAATATTAACGTTTTTTGTTTTGTATGAAATTCGTAAAATGCAAATATTGTCAAATCTATGAAGAATATTAAAAAAATCAAAACATAGAAACCTAGTTATAGGGCATAGTGACCACATACCAAAAAAGCATTGCCATAAATTAAGGTTTAGAGGGTGGAAAACGTTGCCGCCGTTTGTATGGGGAGTGCTTTTTGGGGCTGGGTTCACACTCCTCTTAAGACTATTGTGTAGCCAGCGCTCTCCATACAAACGGCAATAATGTTTTCCATGTTGGGATTGGGTTGATACTCTTAATTCTTTTATTTTAATACACAAACATATTATATTCGCGTTAATGACACTTCCTAATCTGTAATTAGATGCTTATATAGCGTGTCTGTTCTCGAGAGGGTTGCGCAAACGGAAGCTGTAACTAACGGCCACTTTCACCTTAACCGCAGTTGAAGAATGACGTATGAGCAAGAACTATGAGCGTACTTACGACATTTTGCATGTAGCGCGGCGTAATAACAGTGTGATGTTTTATGTAACACGTAATTTGATATCAGCCGTTTTGCGGTCGATCAAAGGTTTGTTTTTAGGGTTCCTTTTGCAGCGGAAGATACAAATATTCTGTGGGTCAATTTTATCATGACATCATTAATTTTGCGGGTGGTAGGACCTTGTGCAAGGTCCGTCCGGATAGCTACCATCATCTTGCTCGGTATTTCTGCCGCTAAGCAGCAGTGCTTGCACTGTTGTGTTCCGGCGTGGAGAGCAAGACAGCCGGTATAATTACTGGCACAAGAGGTATTCCATCTTAGCCCTCTGGGTTGGCAACGCATCTGCAATCTCTTTAGTCTTGCTGGTGTCTATAGGCGGTGGTGATCACTTACCATCAGGTTACCCACTTGCTTGTTTGCCATAAAAGAAACCTCAAGGAAAAAAGTTAACAAACATCCATTAGCAAACAATTTACAAATTGACAATCGGGATACCTGTATATTTTTATGATGGATGTTTGTACCTAAATCATGAATGTTTCTAGGCATTTAATTATGTTTATAAATCTGTTTTTCCGCGGCAAACATATTGTATTACAAACGTGGTATTTTATATAGGTATTTTGATTTTTTTTTTAATAACGACTTCATAGATTTTAGGACCGCACGCCATAAAAATTGCATAAAGAGTATTATTATTATTAGTCGTACTGAACCCTGTGTCAGCCAAGCTCTAACTTTACCGGTATTATGTAACGTCCATCGGTTATCTCGCCCGTCGAACGTAAACGAGAGTAGCTCGCATACCGGCGGTCGGTTACGTTCTATGGTCAAGTATTTATAATACTGACCGATCGCTCTCACTTATGTTGCTTGTGTTTATGAATGGTAGAACACTGTGGATTACTGTTCATTGAAAAAAATTAAATAAAAAAGTAGTTTTTCTTTACAATTCTAACGTTTTATATCGCGGATATTGCTACGAATAATTCCCGACATTTTGAGCCCTTTTCAGGTATCATGTTCAGGAATAGGACGTTTAAATAAAAAAATAAATTATAGACTAAAAAATTAATCGTATAAAAATTCGTTATTATGATACTATTGACTCTGTTCTTCGTTTAATGGCATCAACTGACAAAAAATAAAACTTAAATATTTTTTACTAGGCACGTAAAACTTTTCTTTTGTATGTAGTCGACCAAGTAATTGCTTGACCACTTTTGAACCTTATCCCTTTGTAATACGGTGGAAAAGTGGTCAAGGAAAATCTTGGTCAATTATACATGTAGGTATTAGTAAGATAGTTATTATATTGACTACTTTTTGTTCACCCCAAACAAATAAAGGCATAATGTGAAGCTGCAAGTCGTTCGGCGCACCTCTGCACTGGGGCCGCCGCAATTAAGTTGCTGCGCGTGCGAATGAATACGAGTCATACGTTAAACAGAGAGGCATACAGTAGAACGCTTCATATACTTAAATGCCGTTTTTGTTCGAAGTGAGACTTCTGTAGGTACTTGTTATTATTTATTCTGTGGTAGTTCTATTTTGTTTTGTAACACTTTCAGGCTGAAGTATTTAGTCACGTTCATCTAATATAATGACTAGCCTAAGTGTATACGTGTGCAAAAGTTAGCTCATTGTCTACAACAATACCTAAGGGATTCCCTCTTTTTTCCCTTTGGTATTGCCAGCTTATTCTTTGGCTTGTGGAGGTAAATGGATGTTTTAAAAATAAATTGAAATTACATCAAAAAATTGGCATGTTCAGTAGGGCTAGGGGTCTAGCACGCTAGGTTTTATCGATGACATAAATCATTTATCCCATTCTAACCAGTACGCGTGTGCGAGAGGGACCAAAGCGTTTACGTGCGCGATACGAGTAAACGCTAGCGTGCTACTATAACTTCAATTGCCAAAGCATGGTTCGAAATACCGAAGTTCAAGTTCTGCCCGATGACTAAGATCTTCTTTTGTGTTATGATTTCGCTTATTATTTAAAAATAATTGAATGTTCTACTTTAAAAAAAGTAATATATTTCCATTTCGGTTATAGAATTAAATAAATAACCATTTTCTAAGAAATTTTACGCCTTAAACTTAACCAAGGTTACCGTAAAGTAAAGCTTTAGCCAAATCTGAATGGCTGCTTATGTTTCGGATATAACTTTGAGATCATTTGACATTCGCCAGCTTTTTCACGCTTCGGTGACCTCGAAGGGTTGCTGAATTAAGTTGTCTTAAATGTTGAAGTAAGTATTTGGTTTCAGTTTTCATGACCACGTAGGAAGTCTCGAATACGGGATCCCATCCAGTCGCATAATTTTTGAAGACATGTAATATTTGACATATATCTTTGCTTTGAAACTGTACATTTTTATGGATTTTTTAAATGATCATCCTGTACAACTTTTTAGGTTAGGATAGATTTGTTTTTTAAAAGAATCCTGAACAATGGACAACATTTCATATTTTCTAAGACTATAATTTGATTCGTTCTCTGCATTCTGCTTGGAAAGAGAAAGACGCTGATAGTTTTAAATTTTCACTAGTGAAAACTTTATTACAATTTTTTAAGATGTGCTTATTCTAAAAGCGCATAACTCCAAATATGAGCAACAATAGATCCATAACTGTAGTCTAGTCTCTATTAAAAACAAAGATGATAACCATAGATGATAACATAAAAATGACGTTCCCGTTGTCAAATTTTTGTTGGGCGTGGCGTGTGGTTTTTTTAGGCGGTTTGGTTATTTCTTGCTCTGAAAGTTACAATATAAGACTTCTGCGACGATTTTGATATTGGACTGCAAATAAATACGACACCTGGCTTTCTTACGGATACGGCAAATCATCATAACATTGAAGAGTTGGAACAGCTTAAAGGACAAAGAAACCTACCGATGGTTTTTGTGCTGCAGACAGCGGAAATCTACCGAAAGTAGATTATTTCATGTTGATGGAGTTTATGAGAGGCAACGAAGCCTTCAGCGCTGCTGAAATTAGAGGTCGTTCGTCGTCGTTCATGCAGTAACAATAATAAAAATAGATTATTTATGTATCTGTCAATTTTTAATAACAATGTTAGATTTAAAATTATGACAGATCTTTTTTTCTGGTGAAAAAGGCAAAGGAATGTCTATTCCAGATATATTATTTTAATTTATTGTATTTTTTTAAATATGGAGAAATATAATAAATATTTTTCAGTGTTCAGGAGGCAAAACTCTTTCGATTCCTGTAGTACTTTTTAGGCTTCAAAAAAATGAAATCTCGTCAAATAATGGTTTAAGAGAAATAAGTGTTATTGTCATGTATGTAATACTTGTATACGATTTGAAATGTATGCAACCCAACACAGAACCCTGGAACACATTATCAAGAACAATTAATGTGTCATAATTTACAAAATTAATCAATATTTTGGATGTAAAAGTTACCTAAAATAATTTTAACACTTGTAACTAACTTTTCTGAATATATACATTATCTTATCTTATCTTATTTCCTAACGGTAATCTATATGTATAAAACTTGTTGCGGAATCTAATCCCTCAATATTCAGGGTCAAGTTCTGGAGATGTTCTTGTCTGTTTAGGTAACCCTTGCTACAAAGTTGAAATTAATGATTTTAAGTTACTAGGGTTTAACTTACTAATGATTGTTTTAGTTTATACCTAACTTAAAGATGGACATTCGTCCATTAATAACTTTAATGTATAAAATAGTCGGTTGAAATAATTATGTGTAACCTCGACTTAATTGAACTTTAAAACGAGGTTACATATTCGATTTTTTTTATAATATGGGAAGGCAAACTAGCAAGCAAGTCAACTGATGGTAAGTGTTCACATCCGTCCTTAGACACCTGCATCACTAAGGAGACTACAGATACGTTGCCAAACCAGAGGGTTAGGATGGAATACCTCTTGTGCCAGCAAACACACCGTAACGTTGCAGTGTCTTATGCCACTGCAACGTTACGGCCCGTGTAGGCGGACCTCGCAATTGACAGGTAGACTAGCTGAGCTGACTTGCTCGTCGCGCCGGAACACAACAGTGCAAGCACTGCTGTTAGCTGCTGGATTAGCGAGCAAGAGCAATTACTGTACAAAAGGTATTCGACCTTAACCCTCTGATTTGACATTTCTCATATAATATGGGAAATGTCAAAAAATGTGTGGGAGCTCGAATGTCAATTAATTGATAATTATCAAGTGTTTTTCAAATAAACGACATTAATCAGATAAAAAGATTACACACGACCATACCAGTGATATTATAATGCATGGATCTACAGTTTCATACTAAATGACAGCAGAAAAACGGCCCGACATGAGAATACAGGTTGACGCCAATGTTACAAATGCAAATTATTAGTTTACCATTTATAGTCATTGGATTTACAACTTTACGTCTAACTGCATAAAATAAGTATTTATTGAGTTTGAAATAAGTTTTTTTACAAAATAATAGTATTGACAGCAGCGCCGTCGGTCCGACAGACTGACAGCGCGAGCGATTGTCGATTTAGTCTACTTTTATCCTACTTTAATACGCCATTTTTTAAACACTGACAAGAAGTCCATATTACTTATAGGTCAGTGCACACGACACATACTTTTAAAAGGGAAATTCTATAAGCCTCAATAAAGGTTTATTCCTTTTCAAAGTTTATGCTACGAGTCGAAATTGAAATACGTCGGAAACGCGTTACATATTGCATTTCTCTCTGCTGTACAAAACTATTTGCATTAAAAATCGCAAAGGGATTTCATCGCATGCAATAAATATCGTAGGTATCATTGAAAAAAAAACTATAGGTTGAAATTACAGTCCGTACACTGTACCAAAGTTGACGGTTGACCCAATCAAGCATTTCGGTTGACTTTACCGGGTATCTAATCTTTCGCCGACAAAACTTTTCGCAGAATGTATCGATTCGCAGATTATTCGTTTCTCAGAATGCTTTATTCACATAAATTAAAACCTTACCTAACCAAACTTAAGGTTTACCTACCAGAAAATTGTATTCGCGCAGACAAACATTTTTCGAATCGATAAAACGATGAAAATAATGACTTTGGTTAAAACGACGGGTTCGAGATTTTTTGCCAAACATTAATAAATTGTCGGTATCATATCAAAATAAAACAACATTTTGGTCAAATTACAATACTTTTTGTAAATTTTAACCATAACTCTACATTTTGACTACATTTTGACTTCAACTTTTTAGTTTTGTCAGTTTATTGGCAATATTAAACTTAAGGTTTACCAGAAAATTATATTCTGCGAGTCAAAAGTTCTTCGAATCGATAAAACGATGAAAATAATGACTTTGGTTAAAACGACGGGTACGCGATTTTACCAAACATTAATAAATTTTCGAATTTTCAGTATCATATCAAAATAAAGCAAAATTTTGGTCAAATTACAATACTCTTCGTTAATTTTAACCACAACTCTACCCTCACTGATTTCGTAGCACCAACGGCATTGCAATGCAGACAGAAGTGCGTTTGTTTATTTTCCCTTCAGACCACATTATCATGTTTACGTTGCAACATAACATTGGTTAGCTGTATTAATGTTATGATGGGTTTTAAATAAAAATAAATACCTTTTGTTACAGATGGCAGAACAAAAGGTTGGCCACTCGTGGACTCCCCACTACCCACAGTAGTGTACACAGCGCTATACCTGTTCATCGTATGGCTAGGACCAAAGCTAATGAAGAACCGACAGCCCTTCCAGCTGACCTGGCTCCTGGTGCCTTACAATTTGGCTATGGCAGGCCTGAATGCCTTTATAGCTGTAAGGTTACTGACAGCCTCGTTTAGACTGCGATATAGTTATATTTGCGAACCGTGTCGACAGAAATACGATTCTGATGAATTACAAGTGAGTATTAAATTTATAAACTAGAAACAACAACGAAGAACCCTTATGTTTCGCCATGTCTGTCCGTCTGTCCGCATCTTAGCTCAGAGACCCTTAGTAATAGAAAGCTGTAATTTGGCATGGGTATACATATTAGTTACGCCAATAAAAGGGTAAAACGAAATTTGAAGAAAAAAGTTTTTTTTGGCATCTCCACTACACGTAAAGTGGCGATGTTTTTTCCCAACAACCCCATGGTGTAGGGTGTCGTTGAATTGGTCTTTCAAAAATGTTGCGGGTTTGTAGGAACAATTTTTGATTTAAGGAATGGGTTTGTGAACTATTAAGTGAAAATTTTTTAGAGTCAAGTGTCCCCCTTTCCAGCTAAATGGTTGTTTTAGGATTCGTGAAAAAATTAACAATAGTAGTAAATTATGTATAACGAAATTATAAGAAATAAACTATCACTGCTATGTAGGCTTTACAAGGAGTATTAAGGCAACTACGGAATCCTGCATTGCGCGTGGCCCGACACGCACTTGGCCGTTTTAATTACCAACCAAATCACAATACTTTTTCCAATATAACTCCAACATACTCTTCAATATACTTTTTAACGCAATATATCTTTCCTTCTTTTCAGATAGCAGATGCCGTGTGGTGGTACTATTTCTCGAAGCTGCTAGAGTTCTGTGATACGTTCTTCTTTATCCTGAGGAAGAAGGATGAACAACTGACCTTCCTGCATGTTTACCACCACTCTACTATGTTCAGTTTCTGGTGGATTGGTATCAAATGGGTTCCCAGTGGTTCAAGTAAGTATTTTTTTATTAAGGAGGAAAATGAGCAAGTGAGTCATCGGAGGGGTTACAAATGCGTTGCCGGCCAATATCTCGATACGGTACAGTACGATACTATACGGGTCGAATTGAGAACCTCCTCCGTTTTTTTTTCGTCGGTTAATAAATAATGATTATTTGAAATAGCGTATAATTTTTTTTATCAAAATTAATTAAATACTGTCTTAGTTCAGTGTTAAATAAACATGTTTTGCTCTTCACAGAAAAATTAAGAGAATCCTAAAAGTGGTGCTCATTTTATTTTCATTTAAATAATTCGTTTATTGAAATAAAGCCATTAAAACGGTGTATAATATCGCGTATATTGCTACGAATCTAATTCGTTTTAATTATTTAATTTCAATATCTACAAGTCGCGAAAACATGAGAAATTATTACTTCATTCATGTTAAAACCAGGCAGTCCTGTATACGGCAAAAATGCACGTATATTCCCCGAACGTTCAAAGTTTTAACAAGCTAACTAGTTCATTAAGAAGTTCGTCTTTACTTTGGGAAGAAATTAAAGCTGACGTGAAATATTAACTGCTCAGCTCAGCCGAATAAGATTCTAAGGGCCAATTGCAGTGTGAATTGTGCACAATCTCAAAAATTGCTTTCCATGAAAACTTCGGTAATGTTTTCCACCCTCTAAACTATAACGTACCTATGGTTTTCTATTATGCTTTTCCTTTGCCTTAAAACTAGTTTTGTAAGATTTATTATTCTTCATAAATTACATCATACACATAAATGAACCATAGGAGTTTCTTACAAAAAAAAAGTTACAACTATTACAAATCTGTATCGAATATTTAAAAAAATAAAACCTAAAAACCAAGTTCTGAGCCATGACAATAACATACTAAATAACCATGGATGGCTATAGGTTAAGGTTTATAGGATCGAAAATTTTACCGTCATTTGTATGGAGACAGCTTACTTTAAGACTTACACTTAAGTTGTTTAAAGAATACCAGTAGATAAGCCTCTGACCATTAAAAACATCTGCGTGAATGAACCAAGAATGCTTCAACACACACAGGCTTGCAGTGCATTTGTGATTCTCTGAAGTAACAGCAGTGTATTCAAGATCACATTTGATATTTCGTTTCCATAAGAATGAAAGGCCAAATGCGATCTTGAGAACGCGCTTGTACTTGAGGACCATCGACTTCTATGTCCAGGACCTGGAAATGCTGTGTTATATATATATAGGTTCTAGGTTCAGGCGGGCT
Source organism: Ditula angustiorana (assembly GCA_963691745.1). Classification (NCBI taxonomy): domain Eukaryota; kingdom Metazoa; phylum Arthropoda; class Insecta; order Lepidoptera; family Tortricidae; genus Ditula; species Ditula angustiorana. Next base: position 14,613,087 of record OY829476.1, read on the forward strand.
GGTTTCCGCAACGCGACGACTTGAAAAAGCGCCTATTTTGCGTGGTGGCACTACTCTTGCCATCCACTTATCAACTCAAATGCTATGTTGTTGAAGAATTTTGACGTACTTGGTTAATAAAGGTCATGTGATACCATGTCCGAAAATTCACTAAAAATACTTAAAGAAAATCATGAAATTAGAATTTTCCATACTAATGTCGTACACTAAAATTATCAATAACTCGGAAAATAATAATTTTCGAACAGGATATCAATGACCTTTTTTACTGCAAATAACCTCCCCCATAACCCCTTTCAAGGAATAGGTCGACTTACCAATAACCCTGTATACGAGTACGTAGAAGTCGATGTTGAGAAGTAAATATAAATACGACCCCATATTCTATAAAAGCTACTCACTAACTAAAACTTAATTAAAAACATCGATTTAAGAAGACAATAGATATGCCTATTTGTTCGGATTGTTACAAGCCTAGCTACACCACTTTGCGACGGGGTGAAGCAGGTGAAGAGGGGCTTTCAATATTTAGCCATTGGTTCAATTTTGAATCGTATCGTAAGTGAATAAAGTGCTTCTAAGTTTTCTAACTAGCAGCGACACACGGCGTCGGATAGCAGAATTTAAAAAATGACGCCAATTTAAAACGTACAAAAGGCAGAGCTGTTTACTTGACAATTGGCACATACAGTTTTATTCAGGCTATCCAACTAGTCTACCAAATAGACTATGGTCGATGACTCTGCCACTGCATTGTACACAGTTCTTTCGTTTTCTAATTTCGATGATTAAAAAGCATTGCACGGTCGACATCAAAGAGATGTTACACTTTTTCACTTTATCCCATTGCAATAAGGAGAAAAAGTGTAAACATCTCTTTGACGTCAACTGTACATAGAAACCCTCTATAAGATAATCTCTAAATGACAGTGAAAACCGTATGAAAATCCGTTTCATGGTTATGAAGGAGTAAGCGGCCGGAATGGGTAGTGACTTTGTTTTATACTATGTAAAAAAAACATTCTTCAGACTGCTAGAAAAATGAAAAAGTATATTGGGTCAAAAAATATATCTGAACATTTTGGTCCTTATACTCAGACATGATTATTCGTGACCCGTTTATACTTAAATGAACTTACGTATACAGAATCAGGTTTCACAGTTCAATAACGAGAATAGATTAAGGAGTCTCGACTTATACAGGCCGCTGAATCCAGATTTGGATCACAGCTATTTTCAGACTTTGAAATTAATGAACCAAATCGTCTCACAAAGGCAAACTCACCTGTACAATGCTTCAAAACACACTGAGCTTTAAAAGGTGGAAAGCTCAAAGAATATCTCTCATGTCTCTCATTATTCATTATATACCTTTGTGAATAAAGATAGGGAGACGACTTATTGTCTTACGTTTAATTTGCCATTTTGGCCTTCTTTTCGTTTGTAATGAAGTGTAAAAAAAAAAATTAACAAATAAAATAGATTGTTGTTGTTGTTATAATTACCTACTAAGGTAAAATGAATGATTAGTGGAGTTTCATCAACAACAGATATGTTAATGTCATTACCTTTCATAAAATGTCTGCTGCTAATTACTATAATAATAATTAGTAATATTGTTACGTTAGCTGTGTTTTTTTAACTTGTGGTTTGACCTATAGCTCCTGAAGCCCATGGTTTTGATTTCGAAACCCTGGCTCCTATCTCTGTGTTCGTAAAAATTGTGCTCGAAAGTTTACTATGATCCTTCGGTAAAGAAAAACATCTAAGAAAACCTACGTCATTTTGCAAAAAATTTAGTGTTGTGTATGAAATTTACAATTCGCACTGCGCTCATGTGGGAACCAAAGTCTTTAGAGTCCCAACCTTCTTATTCTAAGGAGCTTGTATTTTGTATGGTTTTGTAAAATTTTGCATTGTTTTTTTTTAGCTTTCCTGCCTGCTATGGTGAACAGTGCTATCCACGTACTAATGTACACGTACTACGGCCTGTCAGTATTTGGCCCCACCGTCAGCCAGTACTTGTGGTGGAAGAAATACCTGACCATCCTTCAATTGGTAAGCATTAAAATATCTGTATTCGGTTTGTATCCCGCTACGGGTAAACTTGGGCAAGTTACTCTTACAACCGAATCTTAATAGGTTTACGGAAATTTTGTTCTATCTTTTTCTTTGGCTATATCCGATACATTCATGTAAATATAAGTAACTTTAACATTCAGGTGTGATAAGATTTCGTATAATCAATTATATTAACCACAATTTCGAAGTCTTTAAGAGATCTTATAGTCACATTAGCTTCTCGTATGTTATGAAACTACCAAAGAACTATTAATTAAACTTCTACATCTTTACCTTTGGCTAGAACTAAAACTTGCAGTAGAGGAATTCCTAGATTAGTACAGTCAGCTTCAAATATACCAGAGCGGGCAAGGTGGTCAAAAATATCTGAACACGCCCGAGCGTATTTGACAATAGAGTCGAGTTCAGATATTTTTACTACCTTGCCCGCTCTGGTATATTTGACGCTGATTGTACAAGACTGATGTATATTACTGCCTGAACTAGATATATCATTATTATTTCTGCTTTCGTTTTCCAGATCCAGTTCACATGTGCCCTTGTCCTGGGCATCAACGGCATCCGTATGGGCTGCGAGTTCCCTCTGTGGATGCACTACGTCCTTATCATCTACATGATCTCCTTCATCGTGCTCTTCGGAAACTTCTACATGAAGGCTTATCTGGCAAAGGTGAGCTTCGTCAAGTCAAGTCACAATATCTTTATTCAGATTAGTTATACAAGAAGTACTTTTAAATGTCAAAAAGTTAACACTGATACGCATAAACCTATGATGAGCAGATACTGGCAAAAACTTAACATGATATCATTTTACTTAAAAAAAAGTTGCAATTAGTTACTGCATTAAAGTTTTTAATAGTTGCTGGCTGCACGCAACACAACTTAGAAATTCTTAGGCCAGGCTTATGTCTAGCAGAGGACGTCTTCCGGCTAATTATGATAATGATGGCGATGAACTAATGGCCGATTCCTGTATTAAACAACGAATCGGCTTAACTGCCAAAATATTTATATTTCGAAAGATGTTCTATAGGAAATCTATTAACATTGGAGAGCTGGTATGTAAAAGGATCCGTTATTTGAATATATTAGAAACGTGGAACAAATGATACCTTGAATAGATACCAGCGGGACATGGAAGGGGTAACAATCAAATTAGATGTCATCTCTTATTATCTTTCGATTTTTGCATCCAATGGTTTTGAGAATGCGGCAATTGCTTCACCACTTAATGTTTTTCCAATACTATAGTTTACCATAGTTAATAAGATGAACCTCATAGTAAAATCAAAAAACGCTTAATGAATCAGACTAGTATGAATAAAATTTCACGAGAGTTGTATTAACATTTTTAAATAAGCAGTGTCATTTAGTACTGAAATTACTTTTTGCCAATATTTCCAATTTCCTGGGTCGCGACGTGAACGAAGATCACATCTTATGGGATTAGCTTAATAAAAGATTTTCATATTACAGGCAGGTTGATAAAAGGTATAAATCTTATTTTATGTAAGATGCGCAGTCATGCTTTGATGATAATGATGTTATTATTGTATCAAATAAAATATAATAAACCAAAAAAAAACAAATCTTGTACATACTCTTTTAATTTTCGGGAAGATGAGTTTATAGTTTATTTCTTTAGGTAAATACTTAAAATAAGGTAAACAAAATAAGTCACGTGACCCGGCAAATCAACCAATCAAATTAATCTTTTGGGTCTCCACAGATCCAAAAGATTGACTTGATTGGTTGATTTGCCGAGTCACGTAACTATTTTGTTTCCTTATTTTAAGTACCTAAAGAAAATTAAACTCAGTATAGTTAGTGTTTTTTAATACAATGTCGCCGGTGGTAAACAAGCATGTAGTTCGCATGAAGGCAAGCAGTTATTAGACCCTTTAAATAGACTCTTGTCACACTAAAAGTATCTCTGGGTATAACTTTGTGAACATTCTCTACTGGGCAATTTAAAACAATTGTGTGTAGCATTTATATCATAAACGATGTTACCAAAGTGATGCAAAAACAACAGCTTTCCCATTTTTTTGATGCACTTCGAACAATTTGGCGGCTCGTAAAGAAATTATTGTTATGTAACCCAAGAGCAGTGAAACTAACGCAACGACCAACTTTAATTTTACGCAATAATGCGAGTGAAAGTTTATTCCCACTCTTTACTTTCCATATTATTTAATCTTATAAGTCTTACAACATACAACTGTTTACCTTACTGGAAAACCATGGAGCCGCAGCTAAGAAAATCTTCTGTTTTATCCTAAAAGGAAGAAGTATATCCCGTAAAACATATTCCTCATACTATCATACACATCGTCGTAAAATTCTAATTGATTTTGTTAGAGTGTTTGAATAATTATACTAATTTGAACTACTTTATTTAAAACCAGCGAATACCCGCGACTTCGTTAGCATGGAATTAGTAGCCTATGTCCGTCAGGGATAGAGTAGCTTTCTATCTGTGAAATATTTTTTGAAGTCAGTTCAGTAGTTCCAGAGAATCCCCTACATACAAAAAAACAAAGTTTACCTCTTTATTATATTAGTGTAGAAGGTGTAGATGTAGATAAACCTAAATAAGCCTTAAACACCTTAATTTATAGCCATGATTTTTTTATGTTGTCATTATGCCTTAGAACTAGGTTTGTATGTTTTGATTTTGATCATTCTAGTAATCAGTATAGCCTCAAATTTGGAAACACTGTGTGGGTGGTAGGACCTTGTGCAAGGTCCGTCTGGATTGCTACCACCATCTTGCTCGCTAATCCTGCCGCTAAGCAGCAGTGCTTGCACTGTTGTGTTCTGGTGTGGAGAGCAAGACAGCCGTTGCAATTACTGGCACAGGAGGTATTCCAACTTAGCCCCCTGGGTTGGCAACGCATCTGCAATCTCTTTGTGTGATCACTTAAACTTAGGTGACTCACTTGCTTGTTTGCCTTCCTATTTCATAAAAACAAAAACGCCCAGTACAGTGTTTATGAAGATCTTGAGTCAAAAGGTTTGAATCACATTAGATCCCAACCCGGCCACATCATTCCGACACGACACGACACATTTCTCAAATGTCTGAGATACAAGGTGACGTTTTCGACAGCGATAACAAATTGAATGCAACACAGACCCTAAATGATGAGTGACAAATTGAGTGTCAAATAATTCAAGGAAGACGAGAGAGTAACGCTGATGCTATCGTTTTACACCCGCCTCAAGAATAATGCGAGTAAATAATCCTTTTCGCACAAGACCTACCATAGCCAATAAGTTTTGGAACCTCCTTTATGAACTAAAACTTAACAAGACCCACGTGTCTCGTGTTTCAATGAAGCAGCCAATTAAGATGGGGAAACAAACACATATAATAATAGTATATTATACAATTGTTACATAATGAAGGAAGTTAACGAAACTTTTGCTAGTTAAAGGTTTAAGATTTTGAGAGCTAATTATAGAATGATTATTTATTTATTATAACTTTTCTACAATGAAGTCAAAGTGGTAATAGTTTATTGTACAAACTACTCGTCTAGAAACTGACCCAAGCTCTTGAATTTTTGTGACTTTTGTTGTAAGAACATTTGCAACCATTTTGAGTAACGTTTTTGAGCAATTTTTTATGATTTCCTGGGAAATGCTCGCCTAATACATTAAATTTAATTCATTAATATTAGCCTTAGAAATATTACTCCATATATCTATAAGATTAAAAAGGTTTCCAATAGCAAAACTAAATACAGCAAATCAAACATACCGTTAACGCTACGTTCTTAAGTTAAAAATAACTATTAAACATGCATGGAAAAAGCAATATTTCAGAAGTCTTGCGTAACTTCGGTATTTCTAATAGCATCCCGTTTCCATGGAGGAGTATTTTATTTAACAGCTGACTGTTATTGGCTACTTTCTCACGCCCTTGTGGTTTATGCTTGCAACACTTTCGCTCTGTTGGTAAAGGTTCATTTTGCGCCCGCACAATTGAGTGAATAATGATCTCATGAAAAATACTAATGGTTATACGGATTTTCTAACGTTTTGAGGTTTATTGGTGAGGGTTAACAATCAGTCTAAACCCTTTTTGTTTGGGCAACTTAGAACTTAATTAAGTAAACCAAGTAAAAGGTAAAAGGTTATATCTTTTAATCACCTAGTTATAATTTTTTTTGAAATTTGGTAGTCAATCTTACAACTCATAAACCTGAAAATTGTATGATGAATTGAAACATTTTAGCAAGTTTTAGATTTATTATACTTTTTCTTATTTCGGCCTCTTTTCTGACCTATGTATCACTCACATCGGTTTTATACTTTACTTTAGAACTTTTTCACAGTAAAAGTAAGTATTTATCATAATCATAAATATTCATAATATAGTGATCAGTAATTGCGACAAGTCTTTTCAGTAGTCTAGAATTAAAAAAAATACTTCTCTTATTGTTTGGCCAGAAATTAGTCATAATGTCCCACCATAAGTGATAACGTAACAGTAGTGCTGAGTTCTGAAATGTGTTTCATGAAATAATTTATAAACAGTTACATAATGCTCAAATACGTTAAAATAAGAAAAGAAAAGAGCAATCTGCCACGTTTCTTACGGTGCCTCTTTTCAGAAAACTCTTTCATTTTCTGTTGCGCTAATGGAATCAAACTCGTAAAAGAGCCCAATATGACTTCTTTTATTTGTATTCATTTATATATTTTCGGAGAACCAACAGCTTACACATAAACCTCTCAATAACATTAACAAAGCCAATTACAGGATCTCACAAATAGTAATTGCTTGCAATCTACACTAATATAATAAACAGGTAAACTTTGTTTGTTTGTTAGTTTGTCTGTATGTAGGGGGTAATCTCTGGAACTACTGAACCAATTTCAAAAATTCTTTCACAGATAGAAAGCTACACTATCCCTGACGGATATAGGCTACTAATTTTACGTGAACAAAGTCGCTCGCGTCCGCTAGTATAATTATATTTATTTATTTTCATGTCAAAGTCTAAAATGATAGCAAATTCAATTAAGACTTGTTTCTTCTTTTTCCTGAACGCGCAAGGCGTGTATATTTGATAAACGTTTTCATTCTCTTCTTTACAATACCAACGACGGCGTTGTGTGCACAGAATAAATCATTTTCATTTGTCATTTGGTTGGTATTATTTTTATTCTTCATTCATTTAGTTGCTTTTAATGAAACGGGGTATACGTGTTTGGTAAAAGATAGCCTTGGGTATCAAAACATTTTATTATTTTACTCGTTGCGCCAAACATGCATAATTGTTGAATTTTTTAGGCGAATTTTAAAAATGTTCCTTAAACGAAAAATCGGTAATTCGATCCAACGGAAAAAAATCGGATTTTAATTTTAAGTTCAGTGACCGCCCAAATTCAATTTATCTCAATGTCTCTTTTCTATAGATTTACCGGTATTTAAGGGGATTTCTCACATATTTGCAAGTGTTTTATTGAAATTTTAACAATTTTTTTTTTGTTACAGGGAAGCAAATGTATGGAGGTGAGGTACGGTCAGTGCCTTGATGACGAACAGACAATAGCAAACCGGAAGCTAAAGCAAAACTAGAATAAAAACAAATGTATTTATATAAAAAATATATTTAATAATAATTAGTTATTAAGACTATTAATAATTAGGCTCTCTGACCAGATGTTGTATAATATATTTAAGGACCTATTTTATTGTTATTTTGGATATATTTATTGCTTATAATAAAAAACATTGTTGGTATCACTGGTTTTGTATTTAGTTATTAACACAGAAAAATACAGGTAGTGGTACAACGGTGAACTTATCCCTTAAAGGGATCTTCCAGCTAACTTTTGAGTATAAGAGAGAGGATTTACTCATATGTTCAATGAAATACACAAACAAAACAACTATGAAACTACTACTACATTTTATGAAGATTTCTTCAGATATCAATCAATCTGTAGAAAAACTGGTTCATTTAATTTTCACAAGTAGTTAATGAATGATTAATTGTTTTTTTTTAATTTATTTTCTATTCATATCCATATAGCTGCTGTGATAAAAAACAGCCATGTGCGAGTGGGACTTACAATCCGAGGGTTTCATAACATAACATAATAATTATGTATTTATGTATCAAGTGTTTTCAAAAAACGTGTTTTCCGTCATACAGTTCGGGCTATTTATTGCGGTCTGACTCATATTTGGCCGTTTTTTTTTCTTTCAACTTTAGCATTTGTTAACACGCCATACCACATACACAAAAAATTTCAAAATCATTTTATAAGGCACAAAGGCAATTTTTTTTAACTGTACAAAACTTAAAAAGAGCCTTAATTTTTTGTCAGAATTTGAAAATAATATTTCGCACCCTTAGAATTAAACCGACTTAATTCTGAATATGATATTTCCCAAAATTAAACCCTATGTCTTTTAATTAAGGTGATATTTTGGGACGTGTATTATTCAGAAATGGGTCACTTTAATACTAAGCATGCGATTTATTTCTTGCAATAATAAAAATAGATGTTAGAAAGTAACTTAACTTACATTACTGTGTCGACAAGTAACGCTACAGACTAACAGACTTCACATCATAGTGGGAAAGCAATGTATAACGAATTGTCACTCTCATCTGTCGCCTGTCGCGTTTATGAAATTTTGGGCCCAGATTGTATGGTTTTATACTTTATAATTAAAATTAAAGATAAGAGTCTACATTTGTTGGCACTGTGCTCTCGCCATGTAGGCCACTTTCTGCGCCCTCTGTGTGACTTCAGGGCAGCGCTTGCGCCTCACTAAACGGCAGTCTTGGAAGAAACCTTCGTTTCTTGGAAATCCATTGCTCCCGTCGCTAAACGTTACCAAACCTGTGGGAAAATAATAAACATAAATTAAAAAAAAATCCGCCTGCGTAAAAAATTAATAATTAAAAAAGAATAAAATCAAACCCCATGATTAAAAAAGGTGGGGCAATGTAGAAAGAAACACTTTCAAAGCCTTTTAAATATGACTTGAAGGTTATGAAAGCGTTGTCGCCGGGGTCAAACGAAAATTACAAAACAAGCTTGCTGTCAGACTTCACTAAGCATACTCTGTTTCTCCGCGCATCTTCTCTCGCTTCGTGGCGCAAATAAGAATGAGAACACAACGCTTTTGAAACCTTTTTATTTTATAAAAAAATAAGGCTAACGAGTAAGTAGGTAACCTGCTGGTAAGTGATCACCACAGCCCATAAACACCTGTAACGCTAAGGCGATTGCAGATGCGATGCCAACCTAGAAGGCTAAGATGGAATACCTCCTGTGCCTGGTTGTGAGTTTTTGACTTTTAAGCGCTGGACACTCAACAGCTGCGCACCAATCAATGCCGGCTAAAATATATGCTCGCTTATTTGGTTGCTCCGCGACTCCTTGAATGACAAAGTACAGAAGGAGAACCCTGTCGCAATGACGCGACGCGTTAAACGCCAGGCTATGTCATACAACCGTCATGCGTATGTCTCTTAGGTTCTACGGAGGTACGTGTTTCAATTTCCTTGACTGTACCTAAGTTGTCGTGTGTTGTACTAGCCGTCCAGATCATAATAGTCTGGGAACACAGAGGAATCGAGGCCGTGAAGCTCAAGTAGGAGTAGGTAAAATGTAAGCAAATTAGAATTGTAAAATAGTTTAATGGATAAGCACCTAATAAGCAGCGATTTGTTACCTAGTTCTGACACTTATAAAGTACCAGCAAGAGGTAAATTCAGTTATTTCCAAACCCTGGGCTGTCAGTGTTTGCTGTCACGAGTAAACTTCGATTCGATGATAAATTGCTTCCAGCCAGGTACTTAATGTACTTAAAACTTGTTTTGGTACCGTACTGAAAACTTCCTTTACATTAATCTTATAATGGCACATAACAGAGGCAAAATAAAACTTTTTTAAATAGGTAACTGCTAAAACGCTTAAAGTCTTTTGTAGAACTTTTACAAAAGAAACTGCCTGAAGTTCCATTTCTGTTCATTTAAAAAGAAAATTTGTTTCGTTTCCATTTAGTCAGGTTTTACGCCGCCTTAGTAGCTTATAAATAGCCTATTAAAAAAGTAGGAAGACAAACGAGCAACTGTATAACTTGATGGTAAGTAATCGCCACCACCTTTAGACATCCGCAACACCAAGGAGATTGAAGATGCGTTGCGAACCCAGAGGGCTAAGATGGAATACCTCTTGTGCTACATCGGCTGTCTTGCTCTTCACGTCGGAATACTGCACTGCACTGCTGCTTATTGGCTGGTTTAGTGAGCAAGACATAATTATTTTCTTACAAACTTCGAAAAATTATAAATGTCGTATGCCATCAGCTCGCTTACTATATTTTTATTAATTCTTTTAAACTTTCGCGATTTTCACACATACTTATGGTAAGTCTTCTCGTGACCACGACCCTTGAAACATGGCCGAAACGTCTTGGTAAAATAACAATGGTGTTATCGCTAAAGCTTAAACAGTAGCTAAAATATAGGAATTAATTCAAGAGACTCTCTCCTTCAATCATTCACTCGTTCTTTCTCTTTCAGTTAGCCTTTCATCTTAATAAATTAATTATATTTGCTCTGTAAATATTAATAAAAAAATATTTTACGTTCAATTAACATTAGGGCATTTTTAAATATTATAATAATATGATGCCGAAACCAGGGCTCTTTAGATTCTTGCATACTAAATGCAAGAAAATCTAGCCAATCAGTTTTGATCCATTTATGTGACCAAATTGGCATGAAATTAGGCATGAAAATTGGATGACAGTGCAATACTAGAGAACAAAAAAAAGTTGTACTTTTTTGAATACTTAGTTTTATTACTTACTAGCGGTTACTAGTTTACCTCTTTATTATATTAGTGTAGACTACTGAGTGTAGATGTAGATTAAAATATGTTTTTTTTTACTTATTTAGAAGGCTTTGCCTCCACATCAGTTTGGCACCAACAGTGTACGGTCAGTCTCAGAAGTAGCTAAACATTTTAGTATTTTATCTACACATATATCATAAATGCTCTATAATGCGTTCAGAAACCGTAGGCAATGACCAGCATTATAACAACCAATATTATTATGAGATTTTTTCTAATTTGTTTCTATATTTGTTCAAATTAATTTTTATTACATTATTTTAATGTGTACAGTCTATAGATATTTAATAGGTACCTAGCACCAGTAGCTAGTAGCAATGCAGGTCATTGCCGTATGGCTTCTGAACCCATCATAAAGTACTTATGATATGTGTGTAGATAAAGTAATGTATGCACATAATTAGGTCTTAAAACACTCGTTTGATCCTATTATGAAACGAGCGTCAGCGAGAAAACCACACTCGTGTTTTAAGACCCCTCATTATGCAACAGTTGCATAAAATACTATTGTCGCTGTCAGTAATGTGACAAATTCGAGCAAGTCTCATTTCATACGTTACTACGACAAGGTTCTTAAATGGTTAGTTACTTCTAAGGCTGACTGTACCCAACGGACTCGCAAATAAAGCCCGTGGATATAACTTTGCCGGGAACCGTTAATTTAACCGCATTCTGCGCTAACTTTTTCAGTAAATCCCCGTCGCGCAGAGGTAAAAACAAACAGTACTGTTATTCTTTAGCGTATCAGCGTCAGACTGAACGTCGAGGCATTACCCTGTCTCACTACCTCGAGCTAGTGCTAGAGCAAGACAGGGTGCTACCCCAGCGTCGAGCTCGTCACTGTTTCGCTTAGAGAATTACTTTCCTGAAAGGAAGCCACGCGGAAAACTGATGAGTAAGCCAATCTACGCTTGATTCAAGCAGCTCTTGTGGATTAGATTGTGGACTAGAGTTGTCTGTATGTCAGTGAAAAAAGAGTAAATTTAAACTATCAAAAAACCCAACTACGTAAAAAGTCAATCTAAATTGAAAACCATAATTAGGAAGATTTGAGCTTGGCTCCATTTTTAATGGGTCCCGACTGTTGAAGTTCATCAGACTATAGCAATTTTGTAGTTTATTCAACATTACTTAACATAGTTTCGAATTGCTGGACTTGTTTTAGTCTTTTCGTTTAAGCAGTTGGGTTTTTAGATTTGTAATTTTCTTTTTAAATTAACACTTTGTAGTTCAGAATAAGTGAGAATGGTTGCTGTCCAACTTTAATTCGTTGCAGATCCTAAACGGTCATTCACAATGAAAAATTATATAAGAAACCTAAAATATATTTTCAAATACCTATCCAATGATACTCCACTCAGTATTGTTTGTCGACTATCATTTTTTTCTTTTTCAGAATATGGCGTCTGGTGATCGCCATATTGAATTTTTATTATTTTCATGTCTTTAGTGACACTCGCAAGAAGACGAATCGATTGACGTAATAATCATTATCATCAAAGTCCCTAGATCGCCACAAAGGAACAAACATACATACATACATGTATAGGCTGATAAACACATTACCCTCCTTTGCGTCGCGCAGTCGGGTAGTAAAAAAAGTAAATTAAAAAAAGAAAAATACAACTGCGTTAAAAGTAAATCAAATCTGAAATGTCTAAAACAAATACCTACACCATTACAAATACAAAAAAGCGCTCTAAAGCGTAATAGGCGTTTATCGTGAGAAAACGCTTGCTCTGTACTAACCCAGGCCCCAAACGCGTCCGCCACGGAACTCTCCTTCGAACTTCATCCCATCAGCCCGCCAGAAAACCCCGTGCCCGTGGAACCAGCCCTGCATGAATTCACCTTCGTACCTGAAACAAACGAATTTCACTGATTAACGGCCTCCGCTAAGTCGCGCGGGCGCACGGAGCGGGTGCACGCCTATAGAAAAATCGTGGGTGCAGGTGCGGGCTCATACTATTTGTTCGATAGGCGTGCACCCGCTCCGTGCACCCGCGTGACGAAGCGGACGCTCTTGTAGGGGATACTAGGCGGGCGAATATCTAGAAGAAAGAAAGAATATTTATTTGCTAAGAATACGTATTCAGCCGGTCAATCAGTATGCAAATTGTTCCTTAAATGTAGGTTCTGATAGGTTCTCATCATAACATAATATCATAGGTATTTGGGCGCTTTACGGACGTCGCTGTTCTCTACGGGATTTTGACTATAATGAAGATGATGATAACAATGATAATGATGAGGAGATGATGATGATGGTTTACTGATGATCATGGTGAGGCAGATAACGATGACGGTCTACTGATAACGATGACGATGATGAAATGAAAAGATGGTGTTGATGATAGTGAATGATGATGTAATCAAGTTTTGATTACAATAGTGTTGCGAGCACGTCTACTGTTATTTCATAAAAAATAAATTACTACAAAATTTCTCCAGTATCCCGCAGAGGATAATAGTAGTTTTATCTATCATCAGTAAACTTTTGACAGATTTTCCATTGAAAATTGCTCAAAGCTTAAAGTTTCGACAGTCGTAAGTAGATAAGTTGTAAAAGATGTCATGTCCTTGCCTAGTCATGTCATAATGACAACGCGGCAGCGGCTGGTCGGCTTCATTAGGTATTTAATATCATAGATAAAAAAAAAACATAATAATCTATATATATAAAATGATAAACTGACTGACTGACTGACTGACTGACTGGGTGATATATCAACGCACAGCCTAAACCGCTGGACCTAGAGATTTAAAATTTTCAACATAGATACCTTATACGGTGTAGGCATTTTTGGAAATTCCTCCCCTAAGGGGGTAAAATAGGGGATGAAAGTTTGTATGAAAGTCCGTCAGTTTTGAAGTTACGATTATTAAATTTTGTATGTGCCTACATACGATGATTAAAAATAAGTTAATACCTGTTTCAGGGTTTTTGATAATTCCAACCCCAAAGGGATGAAAAGGGGGATGAAATTGTGTATGGAAAGTCCTTCATTTTCTAAGTAAAAATCTCTTAATTTATTACTTAGGCTTATGGTTGGAAAGTAACGCAACGGAAATCAGTTTTGTTGGAATTTCAACTTTTATGGGGGTAAAAAGGGGGATGAAATTTTGTATTTAAGTTGATAATTCACTTAATTTCGTATTCAAAGTAAAAATAATTTACACGAGTATCGTGTTATTTACTATGCCTCTACTGCCGCCCGTCTGTGCGTCTATCTATCTGTCTGCCATGCCCAAACATGTCCTGACAGATTGGCGATCATCGCCCCGTCGAAACTAAGTTAAGGGGGAGAAACATGAGGTAAAAGTTTATTTGGTGGTATTTAAAAAAAAAATAGGAACTTAATTTTTTAATTTCATTCATCATAAATTAATAGTTACGTGTTACTGGGGTTTTAGATTTTCACATAGGGGGAGAAACGGAGAGTGATAATTACTTTCTGGGCAACGGTTTTTTAAAGGTAGTGAAACGAGGAGCGAAAGTTTTTATGGATGCATCGGTTATTTAAAGATATAAACATAAATATTAGAATTCTTGCCTCTCATCATGAGAAAGAAATAATGAGGTGTTTGAGAGTCTTTAGATATCACATTTCATTTCAGGTGGGGAAATAGGGGGGAGGAGGAGGAACTTTAAAGTTTTAATTAGAGCTACAGAGCACAAATAAATAATAATGATTCAAGGGGGAAAACCGGGAAGAAAGTTTATATGGGTGGCGGTTTTTTTAATGATGAGAATTTGGAAATTAGAATTGTTTTTTTCAGCGTTTTTGGATCTTTAGACTTTAAGCAGGAGGGAAACGGGCGGGCGCGGGGGGGTCGGCGTGGCGTTGAAAGTATGTGTACATAGGTGTATAATTTTTTGAAAATTGGAATTGTAGCTGCTCTCATTATAAATAAATAAAGACGTATCTCAAGCTTTTGAATTTTCAAATTTGAAGTGGGCAAAACGGGGGGTGAAAATTTGAGAGAGGGTGAAAGTGCTTATAATATTTGTTTGTAAAGAAAAATATGTCATTGGATTATTATAGGCCACGCGGGCGAAGCCGCGGGCAAAAGCTAGTCACATATAATATTACTCACAAGTTTCTTTCTTTTTTTATTCTTTTTTCTTCAATACCAACGCAAAACCGTATACCGCCACAAAGTCGTGATATGTCATCATAATGCTTTAAAATGTTATAACTAAAGAAGCTGTAATTTCTTAATCGCTGAAAGTTTTCTGATAGGTAAGCAATTTGATATTAATCAACAAATTTACACCGGTGAAACTTTGAGCGAAAGGAGCTCCTAGTAACTTCTAACTTTTGGTTTTAGGATACAGTATCTCGTTTACCTACTTCAGCTGTGATGCAAATAATGTATTCCAGTTTTTAAATTAGGTACTAAAAAGCGTTTTACAATAAACAATGCACTGCATTTCGAAGTTTAAGCGTAATTTTTCAAATTTATTAATGCCCAATGTTGCCACCATGTAGTTAAACACGAGCAAGCCAGTTTAATACTGTTTATTCTTCTTCTTTTTTCTTTCATGGCAGCCACGAGGCTTGTGCCAATGTCAGTGGTATACAATAATTATACGGTTTGAGTCAAAAGACCCCCCACCCCTCGTCGGGTTATTAGACATCGGCCAATAATATCCCACCATAAAGGCAAGGAAATTAATGGCCGATGCCGAGGGTGCACCGGCCCAAGCACTGCTCTTTCCCCCGTAGAAGTCCATAAAGGAACCGCAGCACTTGAGCACACGCGGAGGAAACCCGACACGCACCCCATACTGTTTTTTATCCTGAATCCTGACGTAGTCTTACATATTATTCAAATGTAGCCACATATTTACACATCAATTTACATCACAGAAACTTTTTATTTACTTATGCTGATTTCACACGGGGACAAATCAGTGAAGCAGTAGAGTGAAGAGCACAGTACTATTACAATCTGAACGCGCACGCCGAGACAGAACTGTACTGTTCTGCGCATTCAAATCGTATAAGTACTATGCTATCCATTCTACTGCCTCACTCTTCCTCTGTCCTCATTCTTCTGACCTCCTGTGAAATCAGCACTACTTCCTATCTTTCTTTACTTACTTGGCACCATCTGGGAACGCCATGACTCCTAGCCCAGAGCACAAACCGCCGCTCAGCGCTCCATCATACCTCGTCCCGTCAGGCAACACGAGGTGCCCCATGCCATGCTTTTGCCCTTTTGAGTTCCACTCCCCCACGTAACGAGTCCCATCCTCGTACTTGTAGGCCCCAGTCTTCACCACGGCTGGATCTACCACTACAGGAAGGTACAGTTAAGTGCAAAATCGTATATTTCTCGATCAAGAGCAAATAATCTTAGGAACTCATTGATAACTCTAATGCTGTGTTCTTATATTCACATAGATGTGTCATAGTCATAGAAAATGTGTTAAAATTTAACTGTTGGTAAGCAAAACAACCCGTCTTTGAATAGGTACTGGAACCGGTCACAAAGCGATTATCACACTGGCAACGCTATTATACTCGGAGCGGCGAATATTGGAGACGCAACGTCAGTGTGCTGTACCGCGCGTATTTTCTATACAAACTGAGATACTTGCATACAATGTAAAATCTACGCGGTGGAGTGCGTTGTCAGGGTGATAATCGCATAAGGGTTCTAATCTTTTTACGGGTCTTTATCTGCTGCTAAACAGTTCCGGCAGACCATTTCGTTAGGTGAAGGAGAGACTCGTAACCCCACGAGACTAGGGGATCTAAAAGCTGGCAAGAGCTTAGTGATTCTATTAGGACCGCTGGTTCCTACGGATGGTGGATCTTTCCATCAGGTGACCTGCATGCTCTTTGCCTTTGTTAATTTATATAAACAAGGAAGGAAAACGGGCAAATGGGTCATGTGATAGTGAGTAATCACCACAGCGCATAGACACAACAACAGCAAGGAGATTGCAGATGGTGTTGCCAACCCAAAGGGCTAAGATAGAATACATCTTGAGCCAGTAATTTTACCAGCTGTCTTGCTCTCCATGCCGGAACATAACAGTGGAAGCAAGCTGCTTAGTGGCTAGATTAGCGAGCAAAATCGTGGTAGTAATGTGGATGGACCGCAGAAAGTCCTACCACCCGCAAAAAACAGTTTTCCATAAAAACGAATTCTACATAGAATATTTACGACACGACAAAAGCTATATTCCAATATCATGATTCCTATGAGATGGGATTTTTCCCTGCAGACACCTTAATAGCATTTCTATGAATAGTTATCTACCCCCGTCGCTCTCACTAAGAGATTCCATTGTTATCAATAAACCTTTGTCCATTTTTAGAGTTCCGTAGCAAAAACACAAAATGGATTATTGCTGTCATTTTCATCCATCTGTCTGCAAGTAATGAACCACAATCCTGCGATATTGAGTGCAGAACAATGACCGATAACAGAATTTTGGAATTTGGTTTATCACTCTCGTGGGATAAAGTAAGTGTAGATGTTTTCTTTCTGTAATTTCATTGAAAATTTTACAGCCGTATTCTAAATTGCAATGACAGGTCTTTATCTTCTTTATATCTTTACATAGTAAAAAGTCAAGTCGCTGTCCTAAATCCTTAAGGCGGCATGTTCGGCTTTCTAAACCACGCAACGGATTTTGATATGGTTTTCAGTATAATTTACAGATTTATTTAATAGAAAGTTATTATGAACATAACATACTAATTGTGTCTGTGTGTATATGTGGGGCGGGTCGTTAGTATACTATTTTTCAGAACAAAATACTGGACACGCCCATTCATGACGTAATTTAAAAGATGCGGCCGAAGCAATCACTTTTTCAAACGGATTTTTTTTTTGGTGATATATTGTGTGGTGGAATGGAACCCTGTTAAACGAGGCACACTCATTCTTTACTGGTTATAGGCATAAATAGGTTATTTAACCCACATGCTCAGCGATTCGTTCGCAATGCATTCGAAGCTTTATAACTCTATACCTACTGTAAAATAATATCAAAACGCCTTATGATAAAAGACGAGCAATGAATCAAAGCAAACCCAACGTATTGGAAAAGGCAACTGGACAGAGATTAATTAATCCAGGAAGTCGCTGGAAGTACGATTATTTATTCTACGAGATTTTTCTATCCGAGTTTGACCGGGGCTGAATTTATTTTTAACCGATTTCAAAAAAGGAGACTCATTTTAACGTGTACTTTTTTTTGTGTGGCCTGAATGTCTCAAATCATAGTCCTCGCGAGAGGTACGGGCGACTACGATTGCTTAGCAACTATGTTTTTTGTATGATTAATTACTTAAGATCTCTGTCCCCTGTGAACCGGTTACATTTATTTTGATGATTATTTATGCTTCCACGTTAGTGTCATTTAAATAATTAATAGATTCAGGCGTTACTTTGCGGAGGTCCATTTCAACAAACTGGAACAAAGAGTAGAGTGGTCGCGGAGTAGCAAGGTAATTTGTTCCAGTTTGTTAGTGTCATTTAAATCAAAGTCATAGTCTGATGATGAAATCCCGAAGAAACTGGAATACCTCAAATATTAACTATAGACACACAGCCATTAAGGACAAAATCGAAAACATTCTACAGTTACTAAAACAGTTAATATCAGTTTCGTTACTTTTTGTACTGATTTCGCACGCTTAGTATTAAAGTGACCCATTTCTGAATAATACACGTTCCAAAATATCACCTTAATTAAAAGACATAGGGTTTAATTTTGGGAAATATCAAATTCAGAATTGAGTCACTTTAATACTAAGCGTGCGATTTATACTGGTAAATAAAATCGAAACTTTGAGGTAAATTAACAATGGTAATATCGCATTAAATTGTAGTTTATAAATTTCTTCTTCTTCTTCTTCTCAGCATATATTTGTCCACTGCTGAACGTATGCCTCTTCCATGGATTTCCATGTCGTCCTTGACGCTGCGAATCTGGTCCAGGTTGGCCCTGCCGTGTTACGGATATCGTCTGACCATCTGGCTAGTGGTCTGCCCACGCTTCGCCTTCTTATTCGGGGTACCCAGTGTAGCGTCTTGTGGCTCCATCTGTCATCTCCCGCACGACAAACATGACCAGCCCATTGCCATTTAAATTGCGCAACTTTCCTGCCAATTTCGGTGACTTTAGTGCGTTGGCGAATGTACTCGTTCCTTACTTTGTCTCGCAGAGAGATTCCGAGCATTGCGCGATCCATCGTTCTTTGCGCTACCTTGAGACGGTGCATCATCCCCACGGTCAGTGTCCAGGTCCTGATTTATAAATTTATATGTGTGAGAATCGTAAAAGTTTAAAACAATTTGTCTGGCCTCGACTTGTTCTTCTTGAAATACTCGTTGTATCTTCTGGGTGCGTATGTCGTTTGTCAACACTATTAGCTTAATTGCTTAACAAAGAGTTGGATTTCGTTCTAACGACCAGGAAAAGTCAATTTAGACCAATCTCACAGATTGTGTAATTATTCTATAAAACGTTTATAATTACCGGGCATTGCTTCAACCTGGGCTTTACAATTTAATTGAGTTACAATTGAATTGAGACAAAGTTACTTTGTAAATACTAAAATAGTTTTATAATAGTATCAAAAACAGTGTTCAGCGTGTTCGATATTATATAATTTGACGACCGGATAGCCTAGTGGTTATTGACCCTGACTATGAAGCTTGATGTTCCGGGTTCGAATCCCGGGAGGGGCAAATGTTTGTATGATGAATACGAATGTTTGTACCTGAGTCATGGATGTTACATGTATTAAAGCAAATCATTATCTATATAAGTATTTATATCGGTTGTCTAGTACCCATAACACAAGCAGCTTTAGTTGCTTACTTTGGGACTAAGTCAATTGGTGTTTACGAGTAAACTGTTACCGAGTATCAAATACATAATCGTGTTCAGGAGTTTCCAAGGCAACCTGCCCACTGCGAACAGGGCACCGGCGATGATGACAAAATGGAGCCCCGTCGTGCTGTCGTCTATGTAATAGTTTTAATTTTTATTGTCTTGATTTTATAGCGCATTGGTTTTAACTGTAACGCTGTAAAATTATATTTGATTAAATAAGTAAAATAAATAATATGATGTCACCGTATGATTGTGAATTATTGTGTGATAAGGGGGTTCCGACCAGTGACGTCTGACAGGGCGTTGGACGTGATACATGGCGTAGCAAAACTAATATTTTATACGGAAAATGTTGTTTTTGAGTTTCTGGGGAAAATAACAACAATATTCCAGTTCAGGATAATGGTCGGAAACTAGGTTGTTAGTTTTCTGTATGCTATCCCTTACACCCTGTAGGTATAAGCTGTATAGTGGTTGTAAAGAGGCGATCCCTTTATATACCTTCTGTATATCGCTTCAAGACGCAATCTTACAAGGCGTTATTCTCACAGACACACGAAATAAAAATGAACGAAAATGAAATTTCCATTATGTTTCCAGACCACATCACGAGATGAAAACACGAAGCTGTATTAAGCCAACAAATTCAATTACCCAGAATCCAGTCACGTCGACTGATACAAAGATTAACTAGATAGTGTCAAAAATTCTTGGGCTTAGAAAAAGGCACGTAGAGGTTTGTGCACAATAGGGAACATGCGTAAAAAATAAATCTCGTAATATGTGCATTCATAATTTGGTAACAACTACTTGGTTAAGAATGAAAATGTTGGAAGTCATGACAAAATCAAATGTATCGGGTGGTAGGACCTTGTGCAAGGTCCGTCCGAATCGCTACCACCATCTTGCTCGGTAATCCTGCCGCCAAGCAATAGTGCTTGCACTGTTGTGTTCCGGCGTGGAGAGCAAGATAGCCGGTGTAATTACTGGCACAAGAGGTATTCCATCTTAGCCCTCTGGGTTGGCAACGCATCTGCAATCTCTTCGATGTTGCGTGTATCTATAGGCGGTGGTGTACGCTTACCATCAGGTGACCCACTTGCTTGTTTACTTTCCTATTTCATACAAAAAAACGAATAAAAATTATGAAATAAAACATCATTTGTTTAATAATTATCGCTTACTAACTATTTTGTAATGTTATACTGTAAAATGCACCCAGTCAAAAATCTACATGAAAAAACTTCGACTTTTTGTACAAATCGCACGCTTAGTATTAAAGTGACTCAATTCTGAATTTGATATTTCCCAAAATTAAACCCTATGTCTTTTAATTAAGGTGATATTTTGGGACGTGTATTATTCAGAAATGGGTCACTTTAATACTAAGCGTGCGAAATGTCAACGTGATGACGTCACTACACAGACTCTAAATCTATTGAGAGATTGGGTCAAGCTGTTTAAAACCCATGTTTAAACCGTGATATCTTCACGAATATGGACTGAAAAAATTAAAACACAGGAATTTTACATTTTTTAAGCACTTTCCACAGTATTACTCCATGAAATTTGGGCAAGATCCCTATTTAAAAAAAAAAACGTACCGTCCACCATTTCGCTGTCACGCACACAACGCACTGAAGGGCTTCGATGTCGAGTGCTTCAATAATGGTTTTAGTAATAATCCCATTAGGTTCATTTATCCCTACTAGGGCTGTCAACTTAAAGTATTTTTTGACTTTTCATGCTCTAAAAGTATGTCTTAATAGGCACTGGACTGACGAGGACTAATATTTGGCTTAAGTCTCAAAAAATGCAGCTTCTTTGCTTTCCTA
The DNA here is from genome assembly GCA_963691745.1 of Ditula angustiorana. Lineage (NCBI taxonomy): Eukaryota > Metazoa > Arthropoda > Insecta > Lepidoptera > Tortricidae > Ditula > Ditula angustiorana. The sequence goes on from OY829476.1 coordinate 14,634,765, forward strand.
TAAAAAAAAATGTATGAAATTAAGGTATAATTTTGCCTTCTGTAAACCAGTATACAATTGAGTAGTGAAATTATGTTTACAACAGTTGTTCTCCGGATATTATAAGGAGGTTTTATCCGGATTTGTAATATCCGGAAAACTGACTCTTCTTATTGTTCATTATTTCTTCAATATGATGATAAAAATATTACCATTAGTTTAGTTTATTTATTCAGTGAATTTAATAGTATTTTATGCAACTGCTACATAATGAGAGGCCTTAAAACACGAGTGTGGTTTTATGAAACGAGCGTCAGCGAGTTTCATAATAGGATCACACGAGTGTTTTAAGGCCTAATTATATACAGTTGCATGCATTACTTTATTTACACAAAATCATAACTGCAAAAAACCGTAACAGCAAAAAACCAACAAACGAATGACAACAAGTGATGGCCGCTATTTGATCTATCCGTCAAGACGAACGTTTTTTTAAATCATAGAAAAACGAATGAAGTCCCTATTGTCATGTTACTCGAGATCAAAAATGTCGTGTCTTTAAATTAAAAAAACATACTGAGTTGACGTTTCGTATCGATAACTGTTTTAAAATATATGGATACTAGAATAGAGACCAATTTGAATTATGACAGCTGTTCCAAATTTAAATTCATAACGTCAGAGATATCGGTAATGTGATGACCAATAAAGAACAGATTTACCTACTACCACAGACAAGAAAATTCTTATAACAACATTGGTTGTAATTATGCTGGTCATTTTCTATGGTTTTTGAACGAGTTATTGAGCGCTTATGATATGTGTGTAGATAAAGTTACATTATTCGTCAAAATTTAAATTAAATACATGCAAAAAATTTACCTATTTGAAATTGAAATAATTTGCTTCCAAATTAAACTTATTTGTCATTTTGTATGCCTTAACACGATGGTTCCAATGAGTATTTCCGATGGAATCACGTAACCCTTATTGCTCAGTACTTAAGGTATACATTTCCTCGCTGGCAGCCAATTTATTGAAATGTCTACAATCAACAATGTTTTATAAATAAAAGCAGTCTTTAACTAAATAATTGGTTAGGCTTCTTAGTACATTAAAAGTGAATTAGACGACGTTTTCTAGTACATTTACGAAAACATCTGAATAAAACCATATTAAACCGTATAAAAAGGGGCAATTTTATTTCTGTTTTGTTTGTTTTTAAAATGGAAACGGTTGTAACCATTCAGCTAAATCAAAAGAAATTATTTTGCGAAGAGTTGGAATTTGGAAAAAATTTTAAGTAAAACGCCCTAGTGAATAAAAATCCGCACAATACAAACAACTGAATTTAAATAAATATTGATATGATTATTTGACAAAAATTACATTCATTTAACTATTTGCAAATAAATGAACTGATTTGAACTGAACATCAAAAGGATAGTTCAACGCAAAATCATCCTGCAATATTTGATGATTTTGCTATGGAATAATTGACAAAGAATGAATTCCGCAACCAAAATTGGTTTGGATCATATCAGAAATTTATTCGTTGACACGATCTTCCCGGAAGGCTTTAATTTAATGCGAATAAAGCCTTGATTAATTTCAAATTGAATTTTGTCGTGGACGAGATATTGCAAAATTCCAATGTTGATGAAGACTTTTTACTTCAATATCTAGTCGGTTTACTGTTAGAGATGATGGAGACTTTAGCTTTTTAATTGATTTAGTCAATTTCTTGCTTTTTTCAACTGTTTGGTTTTGTAATTTCACGTAAAATATTCTTTGTACAACATAGGAAGGCAAACGAGCAAATGGGTCACTTGGTGGTTAGTGATCACTACCACCCATAGACACCCGCAGCACCAAGAAGGTTGCGGATGCGTTCCCAACCCAGACACCCAGAGGACTAAATTGGAATACCTCTTGTGCCATTTATTTCACCAGCTGTCTTGCTCTCCACGCCGGAACACAGCAGTGCAAACACTGATGCTTAGCGGCAGAATTGGCGAGCAAGATGGTGGTAGCGATCAAGACGAACCTTGCACAAGGTCCGTGCTACCGCAAAATAATGAAAATACTTAAATGGTCTACCAGAAAATTAAATACATATACTTGTTATTAGTAAATTTACTCTGAAGTACGTTATTTTACTCATACGTTTGTCGTCAAATTGGTCTTCGTCCTTTAAATTCGATATAGCAATTTAAAGTTTATTCTATTTCCTATCAAAAATGTAAATCAGTTTAGTGATTAAATCATTAGTAAACTGACATGAGCCGTTACAAAATCATTACGAAACTGATATTAATTATTATAAAATTAAATTAGTTTGATATGCGACGACATTATTGATTGAACTGAAATGATCGCTGCGGCTTGCCGCAGCATGTATGCACAGTATGGCCTCTATAGTCAAAGTGACACGTTTTGCTAATATACTCGTAACATTTAAACTATCTCGGTATGGAGGTTTCGTGGCATAATTGTCTGAAGTTGAGTTTACTTACGAAGCAAAGGGAGCATTGTTAAACTCCCTGTCGAAAAACGAGCTAAGGCTATGGATCTCGGCGTTTTTAGGGCTGAAAACCAGAATTTCGAAATTCCAGTTTTTCGAAATTTAGCCCAAAATTCACACAAATGTGACAAAGTGAGTTAAGTGCCCAGTGGCCGTAAGATGACCAGTCAAGTTTAGTTTATCTGAGAGTATTTCTATGTGCGTCCCTTTCTGATGATTTTAGTTTGATAGAGACGCAGAGAAGGATAAATCACACCAGCTTTACTGGCTAGCGTTTATCGCGCAGATAAACTCATCTGTCCCTCTTGCACAGGCTAACTGGTTAGAAAGGGATTTAAGCGTCACGTTAGGGCCACTATTTGCGCTTAGACTATGCTACATCACAGAATAAATAATAGTACTAACGTACAGAAACTTTTCTTTTACGACCGCGATTAAACGAATTTTAACTTTATTCACACGCTTAAAAAGTTCATATTACTTCTTACACCATGCGGCAGGCGGAGCGAGTCAAAAGGAACGCGCCCGCCTTCGCCCCGCTACTCCCGGTGACACGCTAGGGTTGCGCGGCATTCGTTTTCAATTACACTGACACGGCGGGGGCGAGCGAGCGAGCGCGCGGCAAGCCGACAGCCTACTGCGATTTGCCTATGCCACAGGCAAGGCGGCCGAGCGTACCTACAGTGCAGAGTGGAACCCCCCTGGCTACATATTAACCATCATTTATTGTTTCCAGACGTCAATACGACGGATTATTGGTAAAAGCAAAGCGTTTCACGAAATAATTCTAGTCATTCTCACATTAAAAATGAAACGAGATTCCGACTTTTGTATTTACGATTGAATAAAAATGGGATATAATGGATGAAATATAATATGACTTAGCTGCTGCAGTGCTCGTTTCCATTGCACAAAAAAACACGAGAACGTTTTGAGTTGCTGAAGACATTGTAAACTCTGAAACATACTTATATAATTGAGACGAGTTGACCGAAGGATTCCATATAAAAAATACTGACAAAAACGTTTCTAGTATAATACGTGATCCCTTAAATTTTACTTTTAATCTTTCTCGCCGGACACTACGGACGGTAAAACTTAGTAAAAGCCCCTTAGTCTCGTTGGCACCTTTTGGGCACCGAACCCTGAAAAGAAGAATAGCGGATTGATTTCAAAATAATATTATCTCTTCTTGTTCAGCCCGTGTCTATTCAACGCTGAGTGTAGGGTAGGGTACGTAAAACCGGTTATTTTCTCTCAGGTATTACCGGTTAAAACCGGCTTTGTCTTAGAAAAATGACCGGGAATGCATTCCCCAGTGTAGGCTTCCGCTGTTGAGCTTTCCTCATCAATCATTTACCGGCTTCCACAACCAAATGGTCTGACCATCACATTAATTGTCTGCTCACCTTTAACCACTTTGGTCTCCATTAACAATCATACACCAAACTTTACTTACTGTTACTTACTTTTCCTTTTACCGTTTTATTTTTTCTGTGTTGGTAAATAAAAAAAACTTTTATTATTATTATGTATATCTTTCCCATTCACGGGACAATAGTGCCTTGGACCTTTGGGAGGCGTGCGCGGAGGCGTAGAGGCCCTTTAGACAGTTTAATGAAATGTGATGTGTAGACCGAGCGGGTGCTCTTCCTGCCCGCGCTTTAGGGACGCAAGCAGAAGCAGTCCCCGCCAGGCACAAAGACTATTGTGGAAAGATTATTTATTATTTTATTAAACGTTAAAAAATAACAGAAAAAAATATGTTTCTGCCATAACGTCACCGTCATAGGTTTGTCGTACCTGCCATTAGCTAAATACAATGGAAACAGACCGTCACCTAATCGTGCGAACCCCGTACGACGTACGTTAACCCCGATTTGCAAGTTTTTTTCTCTAATATATTGTCTTTGAATGTAACATTATTTCTTGTACAGAAATAATAATTTAATTTACAAACATTAAAGCCTCTTATTACTGGTTTACTTTCTAGTGTTGTTTAAATAAACAAATTAGTTATATCTACATCTATCTATTTGTTTGTTAGTTTGTTTGTATGCAGGGGGTAACCTCTGGAACTACTGAACCGATTTCAAAAATTCTTTCACAGATAGAAAGCTACACTATTCCTGACGGACATAGGCTACTAATTTTACGTGAACGTAGTCGCGCGCGTCCGCTAGTTTTAAATAAATTACATACAATTTTATGTCACTTAATTTCAGGAAGTAATGAAAGCATAATTAAAATTAAACGTAACTGTAGACAGAAACATATTTAAATAGATAGATAGATAGATAGATATCTTTATTTGCATAGAATAAGTAGGTACATCGAGTCATTAGGTGGTACGGAGACAATAGGTAGCTTATTCTGCTATCTGTATTATTATACTAGCATGCAAAAGTTTTAAAACTTTATGGGAATTTTCCCTCTAAGAGGAAGTCCTTTACACTGTAGTAGTTTTTATCTGACAGTATTTTAGCCCTCGTTATACATGATAACTACTCAAAGGCTAGCAGCACTGCCTTAATGGTCAGTTCATCTCAGCTGTTGGCTGAAAGAGCTGCCAGGGCAATCTTATTCAATTTAACATCCTGTTTGTTGCATGTTTTGAAAACACGTCCGCCTTTTTAAATAGCAATTGAATATTTTCGTTTTCGGAAAACAACATTTTCGGAAAAAAACGTTTTCTGGAGCTGGCATACAATAAATAATTTATAGCAGCACGTTACGAACAAAGGGCTTCCCACGAAAAGGACTTTCACAAAAAGGTCGAAGTTAAATTGTAATAATATTGTGCTTGTTAGTGCTATAGCCAAGTAGAGCTTGAAAAGGACTAGTTATAATAACTATCTGTACGAAAGGAAACGGTCCCAATCTTTGACATTGACCCAATAACTGGCGGGTTATAGGACCTTGTGCAAGGTACGGATCTCTACCACCATCATGCTCGCTAATCCTGCCGCTAAGCAGCAGTGCTTACACTGTTGTGTTCCGGCGTGGAGAGCAAGACCGGTACACTTACTGGCACAAGGAGTATTTCATCTTAGATTAAAATTGTAATGACAACAAAAAGAAAAATTAGGGCAATGGCAGGACTTGAACCTGCAACATCAGCATTCCGTGCCTTGCGTTTGCCAGTTTCGCCACACTGCCGCTGAGCGGCGGTCATTACAATTTTAATTTAATCATTTGAATGTTAAAGACATTTAAAATAAAAATCGAAAGAAATTTCGGTTACAAAATTTTATTCCATCTTAGCTCTCTGGGTTGGCAACGCATCTGCAACCTCCTTGGTGTTGCGGGTGTTTATGGGCGGTGGTCTATCACTTTCCATCAGTTGACACACTTGATTGTTTTCCTTCATATTTCATAAAAAAACATAAGGCAATTACGATTGTTAAGCAATTTCGTAACTGTAAACTTTTTGGCTATTATAGACAGCTAATTTCCTTTCTTTTAGAGTATCATCATTTCTTCTGTCCTTCGCGTGCTTTTAGATTTCTCAGGATTCTACCACCAAACAAAAAAACTTGGCCCTAATTCTTAGAAGAACTGCCTCTGACGGTTTGACTTATATGCAAAAATTCTATAGCAAACTTTCACAATGGAATTTTGGGTCACGTCGATGGAAACGACAATGGGGAGATTTTTTTGGAAACTGCGCACTGCGTCAAACAAAAACTTTTTCTTCACGTATCTACCCACCCAGTAGAGTGCGCAATTCCGAAATTTTTAGTATGAGCTAATTCCGGAATTCCGGAATCCCGAATTCAGCCCTACTAAAAATACCGGAATTGCACACCCGAATAGGTTTGTATTAATTGCGTTAACTAGCTATTCTCTTCTGTAACTTAGCGTTCTACAACTAAACTTGTCAAAATATGTAATTTTCATAAAATACATCAAGGAGTTTGCAGATGCGTTGCCAACCCAGAGAGCTAGAATGGTATATCTCTTGCGCCAATAATTTCACCGGCTGTCTTGCTTTTGATCTCAAAACACACACCAGTGCAAGCACTGCTGCTTAGCAGCAAGCAAGATGATGGTAGCGTCCCGGATAGACCTTGCACAAAGTCCTACCAACTACAGTACTGCAAATAATAATAATAAAATGTTAGTTTCCAACTGTGTCTAAGGAGGATATTATACAGAACAATATTTTTAAATAAACTTTAACCTAGTGTTGGCTAAGAGCATATTAAAAAAGTAGAAATTTAAATGAGAGTTTGGAGCTTCCATCGCTGAGGTAAGGGTCCCTTTGTTGGATGGAGTCTCCAGTGCACCTTCAGTGAGTCTCTCTCCTCCTGAGCTAGTTAGAAAGAGACGTACTGAGTTACACAGCGAGTTAACGCGTGTCGAGAAGATTCGTGTTAGGGTGCTCAAGTACCCTTACCATGAGTACAGTGCACCTAGCCGTAACCGTACTCGCTAGCGACGGCGTAAACTATTTGTATGGGGAATTGCACAGCGCCTCTAGCGCTCATTTAGTGAATAAAGATTGCTAGTATGGATCCAACGGTAAATTGCATATCGAAATCTAAGCGCCAGTCACTAATGTTTTGTAGCTATTGCCGTAGAACATCGGTATCACGAGTCACAAATTTGAAACATGTCATCGCAAAATACCGTCTCGACTATGGTTGAGTCTTTCACTGACAAATTGGAGCGTATTTAACCGCTATCGAGTGTAGTAACGTAATATGAATTTTTGATAGAAACTCATGGTAGTGGTATATGCTGTTTGTGCTGTTGCGCCAGCGTGTAGCGCCTTAGTAAAAAAAACACTATTATACATTTAAATTAAACACAAGCAAACCAACGATGCTTAAGTTAAACTGGATTTAAGGAAAATTCGCTTGACTAAAATTTACGCTGTCATAAATGACTATCTTGTAAGAGCATGGAGTCAAGGTCTTTATCAAACCAAACAAAATGTTCTTGTGCCGTGTTTGACTGCGTTATTTATTTACACAAACAAAAAAGCAACAATTTTTCTGTCTTTGTCGCTTCTTATACGTATAGGTGACGGAAACTAATGTATCAAAAAAATAAAACAAAAATAGTTTAGCCAATTGGAAACCATAATTTGTCCTTTCTTCTTTAGAAGTCTATTAAAAAGCCGTCTAAGTATGTCGAAATGTTTTTTGGTACAGGGACTTTGAAGCTACGTGTTATCTAAAACTACTATAACATGGGTATGACGGTCATAAAATAAGGGTCCTTCCTTCTTCCCCTTCTTTACCTATTTACAGCTTACCTAAATTCGTGACTTATAGAAAGTTTCAAAGTATTTCGTACCTTACTTCCGTAATCGTTAAAATATCATTAACATTCACTTAACTATTTGAGTTGAGCAAAACAAAAAAGTGTACGTAATTTGGACTAATGTAAGGCTGACACTAAAATTTACCACCTGCAAAGCACCTGACCACACTAATTAAGCATTGTTCTTAGAAAAAGTGCTAACCATTTAATGTAGTTAAAGTTGAACCAGTAATTCCCACTAAAGCTGACTGTTTTATGCAATTATTTTTTTAATACAACATAGGACGGCAAACAATCAAGTGGGTCACCTGATGGTAAGTGATCACCACCGCCTATAGACACCCGCAACACCAAGGAGGTTGCAGATGCGTTGCCAACCCAGAGGGCTAAGATGGAATACCTCTTGTGTCTGTAATTGCACCGGCTGTCTTGCTCTCCACGCCGGAACACAACAGTGCAAGCACTGATGCTTAGCGGCAGTGTTAGCAAGCAAGACAAGGTGGTAGCGATCCGGACGGCCCTTGCACAAGGTCCTACCATCCGCAAAATGGTAGTCCTGACATACTAGTAAAGTATATGAGTTTGTAAAGTAACCGGGACGCTAAGAGCGATTGTGCACTACAAGGAAATCAACTGTCCGGCAGTCCGACTTTTTACCGTCCGATATGGCACGCTATAAATTTATTTACCTACTATGTAATTTATGCCGGTGTAATTACTGGCACAAGAGGTATTCCATCTTAGCCCTCTGGGTAGGCAACGCATCTGCATTCTCTTTGTTGTTGCATGTGTCTATAGGCGGTGGTGATCACTTACCATCAGGTGACCCACTTGCTTGTTTGCCTTCCTATGTTGTATGAAAAAATGCACTATACGTAATTTTACCGTCCGCCATTTTAGTTTTCCCCTGTAGTGCACAATAGCCCTAACGCGATAAAATCATTGTTTACCTCGACGTTTCGGTCATGTTTCAACGGCCGTGGTCACGAGTAGACATACTTAATCTACACTAATATAATAAAAGAGGTAAACTTTGTTTGTTTGTTATTTTGTTTGTATGTAGGGGGTAATCTCTGGAACTACTGAACTGATTTAAAAAATTCTTTCACAGATAGAAAGCTACACTATTCCTGACGGACATACGCTACTAATTTTACGTGAACGAAGTCGCGCGCGTCCGCTAGTACTTTATACAAACATATACGTCAGTTCAATCCGCTATTTGTATCTTCATACAAACATGCCTTTTTTTAAAGATTACTTAGTTATGTCGTTCGAGATGAATTCTTTATCATTATTATGGTTTTTGTTCAACAGCAGTTTACTTAGAGTTGGAGGCTATTCCATGAACGGACAACTCCAAGGAGTTTTTATTATAAACTTCCTGTTCATTTTATCCGGTTTCGAATTCAATTCCATGTTTTTCTTTTTTTTTATTATTAAGCTACAGTTTAAAAACTTTGCGGGTGGTAGGACCTTGTGCAAGGTCCGTCAGGATCGCTACAACCATTAAGCAGCAGTGCTTGCACTGTTGTGTTCCGGCGTGGAGAGCAAGGCAGCCGGTGTAATTACTTGCACAAGAGGTATTCCATCTTAGCTCTCTGGGTTGGCAACGCATTTGCAATCTCTTCGATGTTGCGGGTGTCTACAGGCGGTGGTGTACACTTACCATCATGTGACCCACTTGCTTGTTTGCCTTATTATTTCATAAAAAAAGTACAGTGCATCAGACCCCCTCCACGTTGGCATTGCGTGGCATGGCCTATTAGCGGATGGTAATTGGCTTTAAAGAGCGGTGGCTTGGACGGCGTATCCTTATTGAAGCGGCGCTAGTCCGGCATTGTCAGAAACGACGTCACAGCTCAGATTAAATATACGCAGATGGGACCTAATCAGAAATAATAGGACTGTTGAATGCACAAAAGATTTATTTTGTTTTCCAACAGATGTCACTGTTCCTTCCTCAAACATGTTAACGTTTGTCTGACGTAGATTTTATAAATAGTTTGAGTAGTTTATTTACAGAATGTTCGGATCTGTTAGAGTTGAATAGGACTGTGTACCCAGCCTCAAGAAGCGCTTTCCATAAATACAGCGGTAACGTTTCCATTCTGTAAATTTTAAGCTATAATAATTAATAGCAGTGCTTGCAGTATAATTAAAGTACAAGCTGCTTAGCGACTGGGTTAACCAGCAAAATGACCTTGCACAAGGTATTACAAATGTATTTAAAAATCATAGACAAACGAATGAAGTCCCTATCCTCATGTCACTCGAGATCAAATGTCGTGCGTTTATATTAAAAAAACATACTGGATTGACGATTCGTATCGATAACTGTTTTAATATCTATGGATACTAAAATAGGGACCCACTTGAATTTTGATAACTGTTCCAAATTTAAACTCATAACGTTACAGAAATCGGTATGTAATGACCATTAAAGTTCAGATTTACCTACTAACACAGACAAGAGGTTTCGCATAATAAAATTGGTTGTAATAACGCTGGTCATTTCCTACGGTTTCTGAACGCATTATAGAACACTTGAAAGATGTATGCGTGTAGATAAAAAAAACTTTCGGCTTGACGGATGGATCGAATTGCCGCCTTTACTGTTGTCATTCATTTGTTGGTTCTTTTTTGCTGTTACGGTTTTTTGCAGTTATGATATGTGTGTAGATAAAGTAATGTATGCAACTGTATATAATTAGGCCTTAAAACACTCGTGTGATCCTAGTATGAAACTCGTTAACGCTCGTTTCGTAAAACCACACGTGTTTTAAGGCCTCTCATTATATAGCAGTTGCATAATCTACTATTACTGTACTCACTGGCCTTTAGTGAAAAAGCTATAGGCATAACTTCAAATTGTAATTTATAAAATCTTATTTATTCACAGAGACCTAAATATATGAAATAATTAGCATCTCATCAGTCTGCGAATGACAATAAAAAATGTATCAAATCAAAATAAATCCTATTTCTTTGACTGAGATTTTCAAATCGCTTTAAATTACTCATTTTACATCTAGCTGATTTTCAAAGGCAATCCGTGGGCGTTGGGTGCTTAGAATCCTAATTAGTTTCACGCTAACGTAATTCAATCATTTAATTTTGAAAATTTACAATTTGGGGATAATTAGTACAAAATACAAATATAGACTTCTATTTTAAGTGTTAAAGCTAATTTTTGATGGCGCTGTTACACGATCTTTTAAAATGTGTAAAAGGATAATAATAATAATAGGAAATATCACGATCATCACCATTTCATCAATCAACACCATTTTACCTAGTGTCCTAGTCCCAAACTAAGCAAGGCTTGTATTATGGGTACTAGACAACGGACATACATACTTATAAGGATAAATACATACTTAGATACAACATCCAAGACTTGGGTACAAACATTCATATTCATCGGGAATAGAACACGGAACCTCTAGCTTCACAGTCAGAGTCACTAACCACTAGGCTATCTGGTCGTCTTATTACTTGATACTCGTTATTAAAAGTAAACGATGTCTAAGTCGGACACGCGCACCGAGGGTCCTGCACCTTCACACAATACATTTAGAAGACAAGTGCGATAGTTTGTAAAACTCGTAAAGCTAAACCGTATTATAATTAATTTGAGAATAGTGACATCATCAGCTATAGGCAAATAAGTAAATAATAATAAAAGTGATGTGATTAAGATTAAAATTAAAATTTGCATGTCATCCTATGACTAAACATGTGAAATCTTTTTTATCTACTTAACACCAATGTACCTACCATGTTTTTAGCAAATAAATGATTTCTGATTTCGGATTAGTATTATAGTTTCCGGCAAACTTCTTGAGCACTGACTTTGACTGAGCATTAGCCATTTCTGGTACAAATCTGTATGCGTAAACCATCGATATAAGAAGACATAGATAATTATGCCTACTTGTTCGGATTGTTACAAGCCTAGCGTCACCATTTTGCGACGGGGTGAAGAAGGGCTTTCAATATTTAGCCATTGGTTCAACTTTGAATCTTATCGTAAGTGAATAAAGTGCTTCTAAGTTTTCTATCTAGCAGCGACACACGGCGTCAGATAGCAGAACTAAAAATAAGATGCCAATTTAAAACGTACAAAACGCAGAGCTGTTTACTTGACAATTGGCACATACAGTTTTATTCAGGCTATCCAACATAGTCTACCAAATAGACTATGGTCGGTGACACTGCCACTGCGTTGTACACAGTTCTATCGTTTTCTCATTTCGATGGCGTAAACATACATATAAATATAAATACAGGGTGAATCATAAGATGTAATACAAAATCACTTATTTATAGACTTTACATACAATACGTAAGTGTACAGCGCACATCTGCATTGCCATTACATCAATCGCGTTTTAGTTCAATTATGTTAAGTGTAGGTATACTTAGAAAACTTAAATCCCTAATTGCCTATTAATTCCGCCTTTATTGTTGAAATACAAAATTAACTACCCATTTAAATAACCATTAAGGGCGCTTGTTGTACCCCAATGTCAGTTTTATTCTCCTTAAGTGTTTTGTGTAGGTACTAGTTTATGGTTCTAAAAACATTTAATTTACCCTAAAACTAAAATAAACTAATTTACCTTATAAAGGAGATTTTTTTTTAATGATATGCATTGACATCACAAAGAAAAATCTAGGGCATTGGCAGGATTCGAACCTGCAACCTTAGTGCGTGAACTAGTTCAGCAAAATAAACCATAAAAATTGAAGGAAATTTCGGTTACAAAGAAAAAAGGAGAATATATAAGATAATTTGACACCTAAACTTGACTAACACCAGTTTAAGCTATCCCCTAGTGTAACTCTTTTAAGTGATACTAGCTAGAGGTATAAAAATGCAGTGAGTTATAAGTTATCTTTCTGTCATCCGTGTTAAGCCGGCTCCTGACAATGCTCTCCTTAGCATTGCATTAAACGTTGTTAAATACAGGCATTGGACATGGTTTTATAGATAGATATACATATATATTTTTAACGTAAAACTACCGTGAGACTCGGACATATTAATACAAAACAGACCACTCGCGTATTTTTAAGTCGAGAACTGCCCGACATGTTTCGGACCAGTCAGTGAACCACGTGGCTGGAGTGCGATTTTTGAACCTCACCGGGTGACTAAAGCTCACCAAAATGGCCGAATCTCTATGAAAAACGGCTATTTTGGTGAGCTTTAGTTACCAGGTGGGATCCATATGCAATTTTGAAGCTCTAGTCACCTGGTGAGATTCAAAAATTGCACCCCTGATCCGTTTTGTATTAATATACGTAGATATATATATTATATTGTTTTCTTTCTCTCAAATTAAAGACTTTTGGTCTTGTCGATGTAGTGCTTTCCAAGCTACTTTAACGCGATAATATACTATTTATTTATTTACCTCTACGTTTCGGCATTGCAACGGCCATGGTCACGAGCAGACTGAAGTAAAAGATGTCATTGCTGTTTAGCTGCGCGCGTTCAACAACAACAAAAATCAGGGCACAATTTAATAAACGCGACATTCGCCAGGTGGCAGTGACAATTTGGTATACATAGCTTGTCCACTATGATGTTAAGTTTGTAAATCTGTAGCGTTAGTTGTCGACGAAGTAATGTACGGCGAATTGTCACTGTCGCCTGTCGCCTGTCACGTTTATTAAATTGGTCCCTGCTCGACAATGCAGTTTCCAAATGAATAAGATTATGGATCAAAACTTATACGGTAAAGTTTTGTCAAAGTCAAAGTCATGTTTTATGGCAATCAATGGAGTGTAAGATCTAGGACTGCGATTACTCTGTGCCAAATGATGAATAGTCGCCTCGATACCAAACGTGCACCTTTTGAATTACAACGACGACAATCTAGCGCTTCCCGTCAAACGTGGCCACAATTTGCATGTACATGGTAAAGTTCAAGGTCACGTATAGGAATAAGGATATATCAACAAACAGACAAACACTATGTACGAAATACTATTTCAGTTTGATTCGCAAGACAACGTTAATGGGTGAAAGGATGTTTGACTATTTATTGTACATAACATAACACAGAAATAACAGATTATGTGACAAAACAGAGGCAAACTTATCGCTGTAATTCAAAGTCAAAGAAGCTTTATGGATGCTGTTACAATTTTACATTTTTCAAACTGCTTTTGGAATTAAAATGCTTTGTAATGACAACACAAAGAAAAATTATTGCTTGAGTGTTTAAAAAATGAAAATGAAAATCAATTTTATTTTGGAAATTCAACGGCTTCAGTTTATATTTTCGTTGGTTAAGTTAATTTGTTACCTACTAAATTTCTCTTGACTTTATTCGTGACTAGCTTTTGCCCGCGACTTCGTCCGCGTAGACTTGTTTAATTGAAACAAACAGACAAATTAATGAGAATTAGTTGCTTTGCTGCTCATGACGTCACGGCGGCGTATAACTCACGTATCGCTATCCCGTGGGAACTATGCATTTTTACGGGATAAAAAGTATCCTATGTGTTAATCCAGGTTATAAACTATATGTGTGCCAAATTTCATCCAAATCCATTCAGTTGTTTTTGCGTGATTGAGTAACAAACATCCAAACATCCAAACATCCAAACATCCAAACATACAAACTTTCACATTTATAATATTAGTAGGATAATTTAATTTGAAAATTTAAAAGACAGCAGTGGAATAAAAACGGTTAACAAAATTAACAACTTTTTTTGATAAATTGGTGACTACTAAGCAATCATAACACAGGAAATGTGGGAAATGCAAAATCACAATGAACGTTGCTATATTATATTCATCAATTTTATGAAAAACTAGCAAGCAGGTCAAACATAAATGCTCACAAATATAGATAATACAACCATAAAGAACACGATAGATAGTGATGGCTTTACGAGTATTTGATAAAAGCAACACTGATTCTGAATCAAACATAAGTTTGTGGTGCTATATCTTGGCTCAGAGCAATTGCGATGTCCAAATTGTGACTCATTGTCGACCACGCGTCCGGCTGGATACTGGAACTGGATGCTATTTGATCCAAATTTCTTTAAGTGTCGCTGTTTGAACGATAAATTGAATTGGATGGATAATAAATTGTCTGTTATGACTTTATGACTTTGAGATGATGCGCTGCTACTTTAGAGCTTTATGCTACGTCGTCACCTTTTTTTTTCTTTTTTTTTTAGGAATGTTACTTTTATTCGGGATATAAAGTATGTAATGGATACCTACTTTAGGAAATAAAGGTACCCGTTTTTGACAAA
Organism: Ditula angustiorana; assembly: GCA_963691745.1. Classification (NCBI taxonomy): domain Eukaryota; kingdom Metazoa; phylum Arthropoda; class Insecta; order Lepidoptera; family Tortricidae; genus Ditula; species Ditula angustiorana. Next base: position 14,649,826 of record OY829476.1, read on the forward strand.
TTTATTCATGACCATCATCTCCTCATTATATCAATTGGAAGACGTCTATTGCTGGGTTATATTATGTACAGTCAAGGAAATTGAAACACGTACCACCGTAGAACCTAGTCGAATAGATATACGCATGACATTTGTATGACGTAGCCTGGCGTTTAACGCGTCGCATTATTGCGATAGGGTTCTAAAGCGGTACGTGAATATATTTCCCCTACTGTATGTAACGCTTTGATTGTTGATTGTTTTAAACTCAACAATAAAACAACAGCTTTTATTGTTAACCTCAGAAGTTTTAATTTGCAATTGGAAGACGACACAAGGGAAATTAAAGAGGATTTAGTACAATATATGAGAGAGTGCTGAGACAGGCCCTGACCACAGAACGTATAATAGTACTAACGTACAGAAACTTTTATGACCGCAATGAAACCAATTTCAACTTTATTGGCATGAACAAAAAGTTCATATTACTTCATACACGTTTGGCAGGTGGCTCGCGTCAAAAAGAACGCGCCGCCCGCGTCCGCCTTCCCCCCGCGCACGCCAAGCCGGCAACCTACTGCGATTTGCCGGATTGGAACCACCATGTCTTCTTCTTCACATCTTTTTGTTAAGTAAGAAATTTAAGACATCGTCATCCTGTAGGTACATCCAATTTTGTTTATTAGGTCCGTCGAAATTGTTATAATTTTTAAATTTACATTACTATAATCAATTGTGTTCCCTTGATGAACTGAAACTTCAGTAACTTTGGTAATTGGCTTAGTTTCCTCAGTTTCAGGTTTCATGTTATAAATTGTAATGATTAGGTATTTGTGTCGATTTCAACATTTAGTTTCCTACGTCTTATCTATTTCAATGTTTGTTCAAGTGAATTATATGATTGTACCCAAAGGGCAAAGAGCTCTACTTCGGTGCAAGGAAAGGATGTGTTATCGGTGTTTTTAGCCGACAGCCCTCTGAAGGAAAGGTTATATATATTTTTCGAATTTATGTTTGTATATGTCTATTTCTTTGGCACGCTGTTAGATTTAATCTGATTATCACATTTGTTCTAAAATTCTCATGAATTAACAGAATTGTATCAATTATATTAATTTTCACCAGTTAACGCCATCTAGTGACGTTGTTGCCTAAAATGGAACATACATTGTATTTTTTGTTTGATGGTATCTTGCATATTATTTGATCTTTACTCGATTGCATGTTACCTTGCTTTTAAGCCTACAAGTTTGGTTTCAAGCGAGCAAGCTCGCATAACACGTCATTTTCATGCTTACCTACTTATTTATATGTTAGCATGTTTGCTTGTTTACATTATTATTCTTGTATAATTTTAGGCATTTTATCATCGTAATGTGGCTCGGAGCGAAAATCTTAGTATAATATTCTAAGTTTCTATTACTTTGTTTGTTAAGGATAACAATGCCACGTATAGGTATTGACTGAATATAATAATAAGTTATCTGTCAATAATACAAAAATATCAGAATATTACATTGTAAGTAGAGCGGCACGAAGCAATCTTTTTCTTCATAATTGTTTGATGTCTTCACTAAGTTGGATTTATTCAAAGCTAGTGGACGCCCGTCACTTTGTTCACTTGGAATTAGTAGCCTATATCCGTCAGGGATAGTGTAGTTTTCTATGAGTGAAAGAATTTTTGGAATCAGAGTACGCCTTACATACAAACAAAGTTCACCTCTTTTATAAGTTTAGGTTTAGTTACTATTTGATTTGGGTAGAACTGATATAGTACTTACTAACAAATTGAAGCAACAGTGTCAAGACAAGGGCAAACCAATTGGATCTGTAGATTACCTAACTCTTACGTAAATGACACTTTATGCACGTCTATTTAGTTCATTCTAACTAGCATTTGACCGGAATGTTAGATCTGGATATCAACTCGAAACATCAGTAAGGTAGTACTCCCAGTCATTAACTAACAGTGACCTAATTGACGAAAGGGGACGGAAACATACGAGCAAAAACGAGAGATCATCCACTATAATAGGATAGATAATGTCCTACACGAGTTAAGCATTAGTACAAACAGAAGCAAACTTAGGCGACCATTAAAGAGGGAACGGAGAGAAGTTGTCTATACTTAAAAAGGATAGATATATCAATTTCACAGGGCGTACTATATCCCTTTCGAAAAATGACACTTTCTTGCAGTTCATTCTTTAATAGTGTCTATTTGTGTCTTTAATTGTACCTCACCTACTGACAAGAATACGCCATATCATCATGGTCATCCTCTTAGCCGCTTTTTCCCGTTTTTAAATCGAAGCTACTGCCATCTGACTGTACTGTAATCCCGATTAAGATGTTTTTCCTCACTGCAAAAGCGTTGGTTACTAAGATAATGTATAACATCCAGAAAAACTCATTGGTGACATGGCGACCGCTAAGAACCAAACTCAAGATCACAAGTTCACACTCTTAGCTACTAGGCCACTACGTTTACCGTTTAGCATATTAATCTGTATGCTTATCATACGTATTTATGACATGTTACTGTCATGGTATAATCGCTTCCTAGGGCGTATGTTAGCGAGGAGAATGCAGCCATGTTATAGTTAGACAGGAAAATCAATTGCTCACTCTTGCATTATGCCTTCGATCTGCACTCTAGTTGATGCTTTGCAAGTTTGCATAACTCATTGTCTTATACCCACCAGCCTTTACTGACATGGCGCAAAATGCGTTCCTCTGGTTGGCAGTCAGCAAAAACACAACGGTTTTTTTTATTACGTCTTTATAATTGAGCCTCTATCTGCGGTCAACTCAATCACACCATTGAATTGACCGTAGATAGAGGAGGGACCGCATATTCGTTCATGCAGTCTGCATGCTGATGTGGAAGGTGTCGATAACCAGTCTTGTGGTGACCGCTTCCTGTTTCCTACGACCTCCACCAGACCACGAGTCCAAGTTGGCTCATACTTTATTTTCCGGTATGCAGTATAGCCTGAAGAACTTTCTTGCCCGTGCATAAAGTATTCCTCTGCCTATCTTCAAGTAATGGTCATTACCATCATCATCATATGTGTGTCAATTGCGAAACTGTATTATTTAAACTATATTTAAGTTTAAGACAAAAATAAACAAAATAGTAACAAACATACAGAGGCAACGTCGCTTTTGCAATGTTAAATTCCTGCTAGGGAGTTAAAGTCTCCAGAGCTCTTTGGTTGCTGTGTAAACTGTAAAAGGATTATTTTTGCTGTCAACACAATAGGTCATCGTGAAGGGTGGGCAACGCACAAGTGGTACACTTTTAGTGTTACAATTTGTTGACAGAATGCAGCAACTGCTAACCACCAGGCGAGTCACGTGCTTGTTTCCATCGATGTTGTATTTAAAAGTTACTCACGTCCGTAATTTGCTTCTAAAATAAACAAAACTTATAATTACCGTCGAATGATACCACAATTATTCGAAATGTTTATTATTTTAGGGGTGGTGAATGGGTCGAGAGCCTTTGGCGGCTGGTGGTGGCTGGTGGTGCCGATCGATGTGCCGCCAAGGTCACCGTCGTCGTATGAGATTAAATAATACAGACCCCACAGTACAGCGGTACACGTATATGTACAGTCAAGGAAATTGAAACACGTACCGTAGAACCTAGTCGAAGATACGCATGACATTTGTATGACATAGCCTGGCGTTTAACGCGTCGCGTCATTGCGATAGGGTCCTAAGGTGGTACGTGAATTTATTTCCCCTACCGTACCCAAGGAGCGGTTAGTAAAAAATATCGAATGTCAAAAGTTTGTAAAGGTCACTTTTCAAATTGATTATGGGGTATGTGTCTTTCTCAAGCCTTAGACAAATTAATGAATATTATTATATATTTGATTATATAAGTGATATACCTAAAAATGTAATACATTGAAAATTAAAAGAAAAAACTAAATACTAAATTTAAAATTTACACAAAATAATACAAAATTAAATGTCAGACAAACACACTTAAATTAAATATAGATTACAATAAAAAACAATACATAATTTATTCTAAAACGAAAACTACAATTATTAACTACAATTCTAATCAAACAACCCGCCCCGCGTCACTCCAGGCCCAAAGGTGCCCATCACGCTCGCCGCGTTACCGCGCTGAACCGCGATGGACAACCTCTGCACCAGGAATGACCCAGACCGGGGATCTAGACCTCTGTCTCGCAAACGGCGCCCAACCTCCTCAAAAAACGTCTTGGCCTCTGAGCCCCAACAACCGGTTGTTTCCACCGCAAGCGGAACAAACAAATAATTTGCTAAGTACTTGATTATATATATTTGAAACAATTTACACTAATTGGCTAAGTCCTTTGCGGAAGGTGCCGCAACGACATTCGCCCCATTGTCTATAATATTTTTATGTATGTTAGTTTGTAAGGTATTTATCTATGGGCCCTTGCTGCCGAAAATAAATGATTTTGATTTTTTTAAATTGCACTCGTTGGTAGGCGTGCGAGCACCACAATCTTGAATTTTTTGATGTGGTATTCTAGTATTACCTACTTCAAACTTCTGCACCCTCCAATGTCCAGTGATGTCAACCAAGTCGTCGGTCTATGTTGTAATGGCCCATCCAACGTCAGGTATCCCGATTCACTTGAATCCAATGGTGCCCATTATAATAAATACGTTGCGTGTTTGTAATCTTCTAAAGTGTAAACAGAAAAGCACTTTGTTAATTGTCAATCTTTGTTCCCAAAGTCTAGACTTGTTAAGTCGCGTATCCTTGTTTACAGTAATGCCAGCTTAAAAGTCATCTATTCTAACTTTCGCAGACAACATCTGTTTTGACGACTTTCGTACATTTCATTGAAATGTTACTAAGGGCTGGCGTACATTATTACTTATGATCAAAAGATCAAAACTTTGGCGATTTAACAAGTAAAGATACGAATTTTATGGTATTGTAGGCGGCGACAAACCAATAATCAAAATAATTATGTTTGCCCAACTGCTTAATAGACGAGATGCAATTTAGAGAGAGAGATTTAGATAAATAAATAGCTCCATAGAAATACTAACCCTTATTTTATCTCTCACTGAAGAGAGAAAGAGATTTAATTGTCACACAGTCTGTTCGTTTGTTTTCTTTTTAAGCTGATCTAAATGACCTTGTTAGGTCTTAATGTATTAATAAGGTATTAATACTAAATACTTGTTATAAATTTAGGTGTACTGTATCTTTATTAGCACCTCAAATTACATAATACTATTCTACTACAGATACATGAACACCATGTAAAACACCGGCCAAGTGCGAGTCAGACTCGCGCACGGAGGGTTCAGTACAAACCCTCTCACTAACTGTAAATAACACCGCTCTGAAACAGCGCCATCTAAGAATGCCGTCCGAAGAACCGCCGTATCTTTTGATTGCGTTAACAATAAAATACAATAACTCTTAATTGATGAACACAAAACACAAAAAGGTATAATTTAAAGGGACACACTATAGATGGTATTATCACTATAAGCGATCTCTACCAGGCACGTTAAGTTAAGTGTTAACTTAGAAGGTAAAAATCAACCTTCTCACAGCTCTAAGGGACTGCAGAGTGCAGGTATGAGTACTTGATATTAAGGATGGTCGGACGGACGGTCGGTCGGACGGACGGGCAGACAGACAGATAGATGGACAACAAAGTGATCCTATAAGGGTTCCGTTTTTCCTTATGAGGTACGGAACCCTGAAAAACTGCACTACAGACTACAAAAACATGGCGGCAGTTGGGAAAAATGCGGTTAAGTAACGAAGAATGCATTTTTAACCGCTCAATTAAAATCATTAATAACCTACTTCGCATCTATACTCGTTAGTACTAACTGCTTATTATCAGCATCATCAGCAGCTGTCAAGGTCATCGGTTGACCACGTCGCTCCACGTAACCGGCTACGACGAATGCCGCAGTCGAATGTCATATTACTAACTGGCCGTTCGTCATGACAGGCGTCGGCAACATTTAACCGTTTTTTACGGCGATCAATATTTTTCATTTTTTTTTAAAACGTCGTTGTCTATGGTTTATAGAGAACAGACGGAAGTCCATCAGAGACAATTGTAAAACTTAAACTCTTACCCCGTTATTCAATAAAATTACAATATTTTCATATATCAAATGCTTTGTCCCTTTCATTTGAAAGTAAACGTCACAATGACGTTCCGAACGTTCGGGCTTTAAGGCTCCTTAATTCGTTCCTGTCATCAATACCAGATGAATGTGACGTGTTTGCTACCCGATGGTTGACTGTGTGCCACGAATGTTTAAGATTCTGTGAGAGGATGGATGCAGGTTAACCTAGATTCTTTATTCATAATATTATCCGATGTGTATTTAATATAGTTGAATTTTATAGTGCATTGGTTGAATGTGACTGTAATGCTGTAAAATTTTGTTTGAATTTAATAATAAATAAATAAATAAATGACAGATAAAGACATAAAACATGTTAACTAACATAGGTTTACGAACCGTTTAGGAATAATATTTTAAACAGAACAGTGCTAACCGATTTCACATACATTAAAGTAAATGGATGATTCAAGTATTTGAACTCGAATTTTGTTTCGACATGTTTCGGGCTAGTCCATGTTCCCTGAGCATGTGCGCTCGCGGTTCTAGCTCGAAAAAAGAGACTAACAAAAATACCAAGGTTTTAGTTGAGACTTATATAAAATGACCAAAAGTTACCTTTGCTCGATCAATACTTCAATATGGAAGTAAAACTTATCTATTTAATTTAAAACTTTAAAATATCTTGAAAAATTTACTTATTCGAAGTTTTCTTTCACTGTTAGGATCAAAAGTTATAGAGAAAATTAATCTAGCATAAAAACTTCAAATTTTTTTTGCTTACTAGAAGTAGGTATTCCAGTTGAGAGTTGAGTTGAGTGCTTGTTTGCTAATTAATATTACAAAATGTTCCTTATTTGCTGGATTTTTATTGCTCTTTGCGGTGAAATTAGCTCTTCACAATTGAATTTTTTTTTTACCTACATGACAGATTGCAAAACTTGAATACTTAACAATGTGACGCTAATAAAAAACCAACTGTAAGTACATTAATGTTTGCATCACACAGTTATGATAGAAATATTATTATAATACAAACACTGAAGCTTGTCTCTCAATTTATATTATGCAAAAAAGATTTTTTAAATTTAATTTTTTTATGGTGAAAAGGTTGACAGCGCCTGCTAAGGCGGGCGGTGGGTGTACCAACACGCAAGCTTTGCAACGGGTTTCAGTTAAACCACCGCGAGTGCCGCCTTAAGCGCGCCGAATACAAAAAAAATACAAAAAGTATTTAAAATACACGCGGGGTGTAATGTGACCACGCCATCGAGTGAACAATGCGGAACAATCTTTTACAGATTTGTAAGTCTGAAAGTTCTCTTTTCACATAACTTTAGATGTTTATTTTTTTCGGGTATTGTTACAAACGTATTTCAAAATTACGTAACATTTGTTTAATGGGATGTTAATGACTTCCCGTGGCATTCTGTAGATTTACCCACATGTGGAAGTGCCTTTGTATTCAAAGTGCTTGTGAAAGTGAACCTATCTAGGATTGCTTGGACTTTGTAACGATGTTATGCTGGTGAGAACTTCTGTTTTTGTTTATAATTTTCAATAATGAACTCAACATAATTTGGTCAAATATTTTATTTATAGTAACAATCACACTCTACCAACGTCATTCAAATTTAATTGTACGACCATTGAGTCAAATAAACTATTTTATTTATGACACAAGTAATTTATCTTGAGAAAATTAACAAATAGAGTAGAAGAATCATGCAGCCATCTCACTTCTGATCTCAGAGCAATAATTAAAGCATAGAATAAGTCTAAGCTTATGGACTACTAGTGGACTCCCTCGAGTTCGTTCGCATGGAATTAGTAGCCTATGTTCGTCAGGGATAGTGTAGCTTTCTATTAGTGAAAGAATTTTTGGAATCGGTTCAGTCGTTCTAGAGATTACCCTCTACATACAAACAAACAAAGTTTCCCTCTTTATTACATTAGTGCAGAAAGTGTAGATAAGTGTAGATAAAGACCTCATACACGTACTAGGGGTACAGTCACCATCAAATATATCGGAGCGAGCAACGTGCATACTGTGTTAACAAGGATCGAAAATTCAATTTATATGATTCAACAGCTACCCATGCCGGGCGTACAATAAGCAATTTAAAACCATACAAGAAAATAATTTATTTTTACAATCATTTGCAAAATATTCATTTAGATTGTAGAACACTATCGTCAAGCCAATTTTTAAGTCTCTGTTTAAAAATACTACCTTCCAGGGCTTTTATATCCGCAGGGAGATGGCTAAAAACATAAATAGCCATTATATATGAGCTCTGTTTATAAATAGCGGTATTTACTCTAAGTAGCCAAATATTATCCTTACATTGAGATCGTATTTTACATCTTAGGGAAGCTACCAAAGTAAAGTAAAATGGTTGGCTTTTTAAAAACAAACACAACTCTAAAACTTAAATACCGGTCAGCGTATTAGGACCTTAATGGTAAATATTTGGAATAATGGCCACGTTAAAAAAAATAATCGTAGCGGTGTTCCAAACAGAGGTCTTTCGACTGAAACATCACATAATATTTGTACCATAGAAGAAGAAAAAAGTAAAATAAAAGACGAAACGTTTTTAATTCAAGTACTGCAAGTACTGACCTGTAAATAATGGACTTCTAGTCAGCGTTTAAAATATGGCCGCATCAAAAGTCGAACAAAAGTAAAACAAATCGACAATCGCTCGCGCTGTCAGTCTGTCGGACCGACGGCGCTGCTGTCAATACTATTATTTTGTGAAAACCTATTTGCAACCGAACTTACTAAATTATTATTTTATGCTGTTAGCAATCCAATGGCTATAAATGGTAAACTGATAATTTGATTTGTAACATTGGCGTCAACTTGTATTCTTATGTCGGGCCGTTTTTCTCGTCTTCAATATAAAGTTCAGCGTGCAATCTCCAAACATTTAAACTTCTAGGGCAAATGTCATAGTTTTTTTTAATATGTGTTGGACTGAGGGTAGTCAGTATTTACACCATCCCAGCTTTCAGAAAATGATTTTATTTTTTATAATTAAATGAGGCAACCAAAAAATCTGATATTATTTGGGGTTACTAAGAAAGCTTATTGCTTTGTAATGAAAAAATATCCAAGCACTTTGCTGGAGTTCATCCATAGCCAATTGGTTGTCCTATAGCAACTAGAGGTCAAGGAATTAGTAGAAGGTTTATGATGCAAATATAATGCTGATGATCAGACTAATCAAAACTAAGATTTTTTTATTGCCGTAAATAAACTATTTGTTATAGATGACGAAGAAAAATGAAGAAGATAAACCTTGAATAATTTATGAAACATTTTTTTAAAACAGTCACGTTACTAAGGTTCGTGTTAAGCTACGAAGCTGACTTAATTAGTGAATCATATTTTTATACCTACCACCATCACGAAGAGCTGGTATAAAAATACAGCTAAATTTCTTTGTTTTGATGTACATGACATCGTAATGTTCAAAAGGATGGATGGAATAAAACTAGTTTTAGAAATTTATTTGTAAACAAAAAAAAAACAATTCATGGTTTCACTTCCTGTCAACGATTGAGCTATAGAATAGAATAGAATCATTTATTTCAGGCTGCATAGGCCCATAGAAAAAATACCTTAAAGACTAACATACACATTTATAAAACAAAACAATAAAACATTAAAATTAGCACGTTACTTCGGCGACGTGTGACCTAATTTCGGGGTGTCCAGCAACCGTCCGCGAAAACGACGAAAAGCGACTCCCTTCGGCCAGAATTCCTGCTTCATGAAGGTCGACAGATGATCGGTTGGCACCCGCACCACGAAGGACGTAAAATTGACGTTGTGGCGGGACTCCGACCGCTCGACCCTCAGGGTAAAACTGGACTTCCCTCGTATAATGAAAAATGAAAATGAAAATGAAAAATTTATTTTGCAAGTAGGCCGTATAGGCTCTTTTACATGTCTGAATCTACTAGCGCTTCGGAAAATGGAAGATACTACTGAGAAGAAACGCCGCAAGAAACTCAGCAGTTTATTTTTTTTTTCCTCTCTTTTCAAAACAGATTACAGTGCAATTTATCACAATAGTACATGGCATACACAAGTTACATAAAATAATGATAATTAAAAAAAAACAGTATATACTCTACGATCTCCTCAACCTTCGTAGAGTAATGCAGCCGGGATACGTACAGCTGCGTCGTTGGAACAGCAGGACGCTGCTATGCGTAGAAAATCAGAGTATAGAGATTTAAGTTACTCAGAAATATGTAAAATATGAATTTACTTATATTTACATAATACTAAGTAACAACAACAACAACAAATACTCTTTATTGATTCACACAAGTAAACAAAATAAAAGAACACACACAGGGAAAGCATAAGTATTCAGCATCATTATACTTTTTTTCTAGCGGTTTTTTTCCTGTAAACAAGTAGATTAAATGAAATTCTATTAGACTTAGTTTTCGAGTACAATTTAAATGACTTATTTAAGATTATTTACCTGTTGACTTATTGCAGTATTACAGTGTGATTAATGTTATTTTTTTTGATATTTATCAACAATAAATTAAACTTTCGTCGACGCAAATTGTTCTCAATAGTTTTTACACTTAAGTAACCCTAATAATTTAATTAACTTTGAGAAATCTTACCACAATAAATCTAAACCTTGAATTTAATCTAGATTTAAATTTTTCAACAATGTTTAATTTGCTGAAACTGATTTTAATTTCACCTAATCCTTTTAGAACAATTTAAACCCTGAAAACGAAAACATTTCCTTCAGTGGAATTATTTTCCACATTGATCCCAGCTGGCACAGAATATATTTCGGGATTTTATTGCTTAGATATTGTCGTTGGTTCAGTTAGGTAAACACTTCAAAACTTTTATTGTTTGAACACAAAGTCGTTGACAATAATTATAAGTTAGGTTATGTTTACGTTTTAACTGTTCGGAAATCTGTTAGTATCATTAACTATCAATTAGGTATGCAAAAAGAGCATTAAGGCAGTAAACTAGTATTAATATGTGAATTTAATGATATGAAAAAGCATAACGAACTAAGAAGAGACGAATCGTGTAATGTAATTTATGGATGAACCCGCATTTACTAGGAATCAGCGAAAAATGACAGCTCTTAACCAGAAATCCATGTATTTGAATGTGACGATGCCTTCGAGAGACAAACAGCTAAAGAATTCGAACACTTATTTATTCGGTCGGGAATGAAAAATTGAAAATGATGTTAGATATTCTGTGATACTTTGCTAAAATCATTATCATCTGCAGTAGTGAACGATATGGCGGCTAGCGAGAAACTAAGTACCTACTTAAAGCTATCCACAGTAAACAATTATCTAACTTACATTAAGTTAGACGAGTATGAGTGAGATAATTAAATGTAGCGGAATTTAATGAAGGTTTAATAGCAAAGGTCCTGAAACACAAATCATTTTTAACCCCTACGCAGTCTAGCGGACATAAATACATGTTTAAACCGGGTCTGCAACGCCATTGTTCGATGACTGTTTGATAAACATTGTATCCCGTGCAGGCGAACGCTAACATGTTCCATGTTCAGCAAATTTATATGGGTGATGTAGAGCTGGCTTTAAGTATAGTGAACCGAGACATTCCTCTACCACCCTAAGACGAGTTATGTTCTCCATGAGATTCAAATTTTAGTATAATATAATATCTGAAATAGATAACTGTAGTAGAGTAGAATCTTTATTAACATTGGATGGGTTACAAATACGACAAGTTTTACATAAAATGTAACCATCCAGTCAATACAGTACTATTCGTATAGGTGTTTGCGCATCGCTTTCGATCCGATTGAAGCACCTTTCTTCCGAATTTTCTTGGATTGCAGTTTATTGGCTTTGCAGATCTAATGCGATGCATACGTTCTCAGGGTCAAAGTCATTTGCACATTCGTTAAAATTGTAGTCCAAAACTGGCAATGCACTCACTTTATTGGTTAACTTTGACAATTCTAAAATTCGTTTTGTTCTATAAAAGCAATATTATAATTTTATAACAATATAAGCGAAGACGCATAAATTTAAATTTGTAATTTTTGCCAGTCTCCTTACAGCTGAGGTCATAATGAATTTTTCCGCAGCGACACCTAACCCCATAGTATAATATACTAAAGCAGATGTCACGTGGATCGGTGGATTGATCTTCATAATACTCTTGACCTTCTGTAGTTCCATGAATTTACTCGAAGTAGGCGAAAATCTCAAGCGCTGCTGAACTGCTTTGTCTCGCCAAGTACAAAGAAAAATACACGGAGCTGACGGTCAGCCTTCACTAATTAGAGAGGAACTAAAGGAAGAAGAAGATAAAGAGTCTTAGAATATACTGTATATTGGTTTATGTATGAAACAGTGGAATGTAAAGATCGATGAGATAATACCGACGTCAGAACAACTATGCTTCCCGGAAACAATTCAGCGGCCAATTGGTTGCGCCACCTGGACCCAGCGAGTGGGCACGCGCACGTGATCGAAACGCGGAGACAATAGTTGCGCGCGCATGGAAGCAATTGTGCGGTACAGTGGAAAGGGGATAAAGGAAGAAGAAAATTAAAGTCAAACGTTGAAGTTATTCTATTGCAACTTAGTATAAAAAACATAAAATCGGTGCAATTAATGCTTGGTTTTGTAAAATGTTAAATGGTTGCGGGTGGTTCGTCCGGATCGCTACCACCATCTTGCTCGCTAATCCTGCAGCTAAGCAGCAGTGCTTGCACTGTTGTGTTCCAGCATGGAGAGCAAGACAGCCGCCACCTTAGCCCTCTGAGTTGGCATCGCATCTGCAATCTTCTTGGTGTTGCGGGTGTCTATAGGCGGTGGTGATTACTTACCATCATGTGACCCACTTGCTTGTTTTCCTTCCTATTTCATTAAAAAATGTTTTCAAGCCTCAAATCAAAGTTAAATATGTTTAATAATAAATGTGCATGAATAATAATAATAATAATAAGATTAAAAAGTAAAAAGATAAACCAACGATATCTATGTACTAACTAGATTGAGTGTACTAAACCATTACTTAGTCCCACAAACTGCGGTGCCGGCACTGCACCTCACTAGCTGTCTCTCTCTTACTAGCGGAAGGTGCCGCGACCTCGTGCGCCCCGTCGCACGTGTTGGTGAGCGCGCGAGGGCCACAGTCTTTATTCTGTACTTTTCTAGTGTAATGTATAATCCAATAGTTCAAACCCTATTGACGTTCGATTTGTATTATGCACCCGCTAATTACTTATTTCATCGTTATAAAAAGTGGTTTATGATTATAAGGGGCTTCATACGTACATATAAAGTATTTATTGATCGGACTAGCATACGTACTTACTTACAAACACACGTTACGTAAAGTGTCAAACGATATCGCCACGCGATACTTGGCTCCGGGGAATTCTTCGTCTCTAATCAAGCCGGCTAGTTAAACTTGTACATTATGGTGTTTGAAACAAGGTCCGTTTTACTTAGGCAGTGAATTACCCGTTTAGTTTATTTAACTTGTACCTCTGTGAGTACTTTCAAGTTATTAAAAAATGTATCATTAACAAATAACAGCGCGCGATTTTTGTTATTGTAAATTTCAACAATTTTGTTAGTTTTTCGTCAGTGCTCTGAAATATGTTCCTTTTAAAATACGGGGGCCTATAGGGCGGTAACGAATCAGCAATTCTCTTGGGGTTACTGGCTCCCATTGGCAGCACTTTTCATCAAGTAACCCACATGCTCACGTTCCGGGTACTTCTCATTTGACTTGTCTTCAGGACATTCCTTCCTCTACCTTAATCACTACATCTTCTTTAAAACCACACTTCACCCTTATAAAAAGTCCCCTCAAAGTTACGCAACGAGCTATGGAGAGGGCTATGCTTGGAGTTTCTCTGCGTGATCGAATCAGAAATGAGGAGATCCGCAGACGAACGAAAGTAACCGACGTAGTCCAGCGGATTAGCAAGTTGAAGTGGCAGTGGGCAGGGCACATAGCACGGAGAACTGATGGCCGATGGGGTCGGTACGTTCTCGAATGGCGGCCGCGTATTGGCAAACGCAGCGTAGGACGACCAGCCACAAGATGGTCCGATGACCTCATACAGGTGGCAGGAAGGCGCTGGTTGCATGCTGCTTCCAACCGGCCACTTTGGAAATCCATTGAGGAGGCCTATGTCCAACAGTGGACTTCTTGTGGCTGAGATGATGACCCTTATAACACTATTTCTATTCATTTATAAGTCTATTTATTATATTTTTAATTTAGCTATCAGTATCATTGTATAAAGTATTATAATTATACATTTATATACTTTGTGATTTTAGTGAGCCTCTTATGTACACCGCTTCATAATTTGGTCTTTCGAACCGGATATTTAACGACGTTGTCTTTACGAAAATCGCCTTTTAGTTACAAATTTGATCTAAAGTGGAAGTAATTTCCTAGAAAATTTACCGGAAGTAAAAGTTATTGCTACCCGAGTTCAAAGGCCTACTTGCCAATGGCTATGAAATTAGCTTGATTGGAACATAGCTGGTAGAAAATCTGTTACTTTTGCCGTTACAATAAAATTAATATTAATAACTACATTGAAGATATTTTGAAGAGCTTTACTGTTTCCAAAACACGTCCAAGAAATAACCTCGACGGAAATGACTTGTGAGCTACCTTACGTCCTAATAAGGCAGCGTTTCCACCAGAGATGTGCGAGGATGCGTAGCGAAGGATGTGTTTGTAAAGAACCAATGAGCCTTTTCCACCAGAGCTGTGCTGACTGAGGCGAGGTAAATGAAGCGATTCTATTGGTTCTTACAAACACATCCCTCGCTACGCATCCTTACACATCTCTGGTGGAAAAGCAGCCTTAAAGCTTGGAAATGATTACTTTTTATTTAACGAATTAGAATAATCAAATTAACAAAAACTAGGGGTTGTTAATGATATTTTTAATTGTTTGTACCTAATATATATTGTTAGCTTTAAGGTGAATTAAATAAATAAATCACTCAAAGGCAAAATCACAACAAATTTACACAATAAAATGATAATAAATGACTCCATGATGAGTACCTGGCCACTTACGATAAAAAGTAAATTCTAAATTTGAAAACGAATCGTTTGGCTTTTGTTTTATTTTTCACTCCGCTTTGTTGCTCTGCAATGCGTAGGGCGCGATTTAACTACAAGAATAATTGAATCATATTATATAAAACTATATGCTTAATAGTCTTGTGTTAATTTGTATATTATTATTAAGATGGGCTTGAAGGGCTGCCACTTACGCAGGTATTGTTTTTGATATATTTTTAGTTATTACTTGTTTATTTTAATGCGTTTAATGCGAATTCTTTTGCGAAGTTATTGTCTTATTGTTGTGTTATGCTGTTGCATACTGAAAAACATGGCAATAGGTTAAGGTTTAGAGGGTGAAAAAGGATACCATTGCTTGTATGGAAAGCGCTGGTTACACTATAGTTTTAAGAGGAGTGTGAACCGACCGCTCTCCATACAAACGGCCGTAACGTTTTCCACCCTCTAAACCTTAACCTATATCCATGATTTTATCGTATGTTGTTATTATGCTTTAGAACTAGGTTTGAATGTTTTGATTTTTTTAAATATGCTCAATAGTTTAAAAACAATTTACGCTTTTTTGTTTTGTATGAAACTCCTGAAATGCAAATATTGTCAAATCTATGAAAAAAAAATCAAAATACAAAAACCTAGTTCTAAGGCATAATGACAACATATCAAAAATCATTGCCGTAGATTAAGTTTTAGAGGGTGAAAAACGTTATCGCCGTTTGTATGGGGAGCGCTTTTTGGGGCTGGGTTCACACTTTAAAACGTTTCCTTTCGTATTTGCCAATAGGTTTGTAAGGTATGGCATCCGCGATCAAACCTATGCTTGGATTTCTGTGCGTCGCAGTAGAAAATTAATTTAAACTAAAACTAAAAGATCGTGATTGGCAGAGCCGGCGATAGCTAATAAATAAGTCATACAATCGATTCTTAGCAATCGATGCTGCTCCTGCCCCAGTGACCGCTTGTTGGTACTTTACCGTTTTCTTACGGTGCTGGAAAATCGGCTAGTTTACGACAATCGGCTAATTTATGACAATCAGCTAGTTTACGACAATCGGCAAATTTATGACAATCGGCTAGTTTACGACAATTGGCTAGTTTACGACAGTCGGCATGACGACTAAAATTTGCCTATTGTCTAAATTGAAAGAACTCGTCCAAACGGGAAAAACTACATTTTTCGGTTTTGTCTACGATCACTGTTTGTTGACAAATCGCTGCTAAGTGGTGTTAACGCTTTAGCTGTAAATGATAATATGGAGTGTGCAACTAAATAATGTTTATTAGAATAATAATTGGAATAATAATATGAAAGATTAAGTATATGGTTACCCCCATGATAAAAATTGTTGTAAGTATTTTTTATCAGGGTTCTAATTAGTATATTTTAAAACGAAAACTTTTTTTAATAAGTGGTTTTATACTTTTAAATCAATATAGCCGCCAAAATATGTTTTTTTTTTGTGGATATTGTTTAAAAATGAAGATTTACAACAATTGTATAATTTCACGCCATTATTTTTGGGTGTTACCTACCGAATAGTCACAATAGCTGTCCCACTCTAATTCGTGAAACTAGAGCAAGACAGTCACTTAATTGCTGGTTAAACTAACCTGTTTACTTAATAACTCCATTGGAATATTTTGACTATCTCTTTTGCAACGAAACAAAGGACATGGTCCAAAGCGTGCATTCGTTAAATTTATTCCATTTTTATTGAGCGGAAATTTACGAATCACTTTCTTGGAAAACGTTACAGAAGTTTGAAAGCAGACGTTAAAGTAATAAAAGTATGACTTGAATGAATAAGTTTTTTAAGGAGAATTGGAAAGTACGAGTATCATATTTATTTGGAGCAAGTTATTTTTCCAACAGCCAATAGGGATGTCTCCTGGGTTAAAACAACAAGATTCTAATTAGTCCGTCAGTTAGATTATAGAAAAATACTCGATACGTATTTTTTTATTTGTCCATACGAATAATATTGACAAAGATACAGCACATTCAAATTCAGGAGTAGGGGCTCGTGACGTCACTCTTTCGTAAAAATTTTACGATATAATGACGTAGCGCGAACTTTCGCCGCTCTGTAACTTTGTTATTTTAAGTTTTAGAAGCAAAAGAAAAAATACGTATCTACTATTTTCTGGCGTTCTAAAAGATGGACTAATTATAATTTTTTAGTCAACATCCCAATTTGGCAAGAACATGTTGTAGGTACGCATGACTTTTTCCTTATTGAAACAAAGTTACAGTATTTTTAGCATATAAGATTACTTCGTAAAATGTTGTTGATATAAATCTTACAACATACAATATTAGACTCTCAATTGCGGTTTATTTTAGAAATAGAGCAACTGTTTCTTGGAAGTTCCCTAGATAAACTATACTCTGGTAAACATAGATGATCATACTTTTTTCCAGCTTTTTGATTGAACGAAACTTAGCAATCGTAATACTTTCATTCTGGATTATTTACCAAACATACTTTGTACTTTGGTATGTTAATTTTTCTAGCGATAAAAGTAACATGTCATTCTGATGATACTTCATATTGGAGCGAAACACGTGCATAATGATGTACAACGGTGGTGATTATAAGTTGGGTCAGTGCAATGTCTGTTGTTTCAATTGAAACCGATGGAGCTGCATTGTGCACGTGTTTCGCTAAAATATGCAGCATCATCAGGATGTGACACAGATAAATGTTTATTATGAGAAAATCAGCACCATCGCTTTCATATGAAATAACAGACGTTGCACAGAATCAATTAACAATCACCACTACTTACAGATAACTAATTACACACACATACTTAAGTATGACACTGTTTTTGTGGAATAGCCAGGTTTCGTCCAAGTATTTTGCGGGTGGTAGAACCTTGTGCAAGGTCCGTCCGGATCGCTACCACCATTTTGCTCGCTTATCCTAAGCAGCAGTGCTTCCACTGTTGTGTTCCGGCGTGGAGAGCAAAACAGCCGGTGTGATTACTGGCACAAGAGGTATTCCATCTTAGCCCTCTGGGTTCTCAACGCATGTACAATCTTTTCGATGTTGCGGGTGTCAATAGGCGGCGGTGTACACTTACCATCAGGTGACCCACTTGCTTGTTTGCCATCCTATTTCATAGAAAACAGTAGTTTACTTACTTGTAGCAATTGACATGTCAAATGTATATTATACCACGTTTCCATGTCCGTAATACGTAAAATTATTTCGATTGGAAACCTTTACCGTCGCGTGTTTACGCAAGCATGATGTGGAATTATACAAAGCAGTTAAGCTTTGACGGTAAGCCTTGAACTATATTTTGGATATAAAAGAGGTTATCTGAAACAGGGTGAAATGCTTGCGATAAAAAATTGTGGAGAACAGAATCGAATAACAAAAAAAAAATTTTATGAAATATTTCATTCGTCGTCAAAGTTAATCTGAAGATATTATGTAAATGCATTCTAGATATGACATTATTCTGGTATACTAATTATTGGATTAGTTATGTAGTTTAGTTATTTTATCCAATTTCGAATGAATACAAGTCAATATGCAACATTAGACGAACAAAGATTTATTCTACGGACCTGTCAAAATGGCCCATCCAACATTTACGAGAATATACAATATTTGTTGTTTATCACACAATTTTCTTTAACCATGCTGTTTTATGACTTCTTCATCAAGAGATGCGATATCCTCGCCTTTCTATTATTTTATTTTAATTGTATTGTTTTCGGGTGGTAGGACCTTGTGCAAGGTCCGTCCGGATCGCTACCACCATCTTGTTCGCTAATCCTGCCGCTAAGCAGCAGTGTTTGCACTGTTGTGTTCCGGCGTGGAGAGCAAGACAGCCGGTGTGATTACTGGCACAAGAGGTATTCCCTCTAGGTTGGCAACGCATCTGCAATCTCTTTAGTGTTGCGGGTGTCTATAGGCGGTGGTAATCACTTACCATCAGGTGGCACACTTGCTTGTTTGCCTTCCTACTTCAAAAAAAAATGTACCGTGTTTTATCCTACTATCCTACTCCTACTAATATTATAAATGTGAAAGTTTGGATGTTTGGATGTTTGGATGTTTGTTACTCAATCACGCAAAAACAACTGAATGGATTTGGATGAAATTTGGCACACACATAGTTTATAACCTGGATTAACACATAGGATACTTTTTATCCCGTAAAAATGCATAGTTCCCACGGGTTAGCGATAGGTGAGTTAAACGCCGCCGTGACGTCATGAGCAGCAAAGCAACTAATTCTCATTAATTTGTCTAGGAAATATTGCAGACTGCATGTTGGGTGCACGTCTGCTTGATTCAATTAAACAAGTCTACGCAGACGAAGTCGCAGGCAAAAGCTAGTGTACAATAAAGTGTTTACTTACTTACTTACTTACTTTGATGCTACCTATGATGCCATCTATGATCGTTCTTTTGTACTTGTTATAAATATTTTGCATGACTTTGGGATCCCATGAAACAAATGGCTAGAAAATTAAAGTAAATCAAACTAAAACCTCGAGGTTATTGTAACACGCCCGCTCGCCCTGTTTTAGGCTGAAACTCCACTGCAGCGCACGCGTCCTTTCTACGCTATGTTTTTCTAAGGGGGATTTCTGCAATGGGCTTTCACCCGTGTAATAAAAAACAAGCTAGCATCAACTCCAAATCAGGCTGTTCTAAGAGTACCTTTTTCATTTCAGATACCTTGGCCGCATTGGAATGTCCTCCTACGCGCGACTTGTCGCCTTCGACCCTTAAAATGATACCAGTCTCCTGGCCAACTACACTTTTTTTCTTGATATGGTAAGACTACTTTATTTTTACCATTGTAAATAGAAAACAACGAACAAAAAAGAAAACTACAAATCAAGATAGTACAAATTAGAAGTAACCAGAACCGCCAAGCATGTAAATTCAAAAGGTGCTCCCCATACAAAGAGCGATAACGTTTTCCACAACTACAAACAAACACATACAAACAACAAAACAAACAGACGGGTAACGTGATGGTAAGTAATCATTGCTGTGGCCTTAACATGACAGCCCAGGTTTAGCTTAACCTCTCCCTGTATCTCTGTCTAAGTAGTGTCATAAGAAAGGGACGCAGATAGAGACAAACTAAACTTGGCCAGTCATGTTAGGGCCACTGCAAAATCGTCTATAGATGCCCGCAATAACAGCAGAATTGCAAGTGCTGTGCTAGCTTCTAACGTTCTAACAATGGAATAGGCTCGTTTCTTGAAATACGCTCAATCGTATACTAGTCGTTTAGTACTGAAAAGTGAAATTTAGATACTAATGCCCTCTTGCACCACTCTCTGATAACTTCCCGATATTTTATCTAAAATATATATTACTAGCGGACGCGCGCGACGTCGTTCACGTAAAATTAGTAGCCTATGTCCGTCAGGAATAGCGTAGCTTTCTATCCGTGAATTTTTTTTTGAAATCGGTTCAGTAGTTCCAGAGATTACCCCCTATATACAAACAAACTAACAAACAAACAAAATTTACCTCTCTATTATAATAGTGTAGATTATATGATACAGTCTCTGTTTGTGTCCATAGAATAAACGGGGACTGAATCACAGATATCTACAGGAACATTCAAAGATTGGCGAAACAGGCCTTAAGTCATTTGGTTAAATTTTATATAAAAACTAACCGTCTATTTACCGTATTAAACATTCTTTTCAAGGGTGCAATTCACTCTTAAATTAGACTGTCGCACAGTTAAAAATACAAAATATTAATATAACCCGATAAAAGGGTGATAAAGTGGCGATAAGAGGGTGATAAAAATAGCATCACACCGGCATATCAGCCAATAACGTCTAGTTAACAAATTAGATGTAAATTACCTCTTAAGCTGATAGGGTGAAGATATTGTGGGGTTGGTATATTTTTCACTGGCCGGACGGCTATCGGTGTTATCAATCTTAGTCGGGCCATCAAGTTACCTAACCTCTTACCTTGACCTTTGTCCAACACCTATCGACCACTAATTCATTATTGTTTGGGTAAAAACTATTGATGTGTTTTGTTTGACGGAAATCCGAGAAAGGTAGTGGAATTTAATAAGTGTTTGTTAAAAGTCTCGATTTTAAAGTTTATTTGTTAACGGTACTTTGGTGTTCCATTAGCACTGGGATCCATAATGGATTAATAACAATTTCCCAGATTATTTTTACAGAATTTTGTGAGCCGTATCAAATAGTATTTTAATTCTTATTTTCTCTAACTTGACATTTATCTACTGGCAAATATTAGTATGATGAATATGATTGTCGGTAACTGAGTTGTGGATATCACTATGTTTTGTATTTGAGTCCATAATAGCTTTGCTTAGTTTGGGATTAATTTAAGTAGTAATTATCTTAAGAGGAGTGTGAACCCAGCGCTCTCCATACAAACGGCGATAACGTTTTCCACCCTCTAAACATTAATCTATAGCCATGATTTTTTTGTATGTTGTCAGTATGCTCTAGAACAAGTTTGTATGTTTTGATTTTTTAATATCCTTAATAGTTTCAACAATATTCGCGCTTTTTTTGTTTTGTATGAAACTACTAAAATGCAAATATTGTCAAATCTATGAAGAATATTAAAAAAATCAAACATACAAACCTAGTTCCAAGGTATAATGACAACATACCAAAAAATCATTGCCATAGGTTTAGAGGGTGGATAACGTTATCGCCGTTTGTATGGGGAGCTCTTTTTCGGGCTAGGTTCACACTCCTCTTAATAGGTAACTTTATTTAGATTTGGCTTACGAGAAGAATTTTTGAATATGAGTTTACCACCATTCACACGGAACTAATTTTAGAGTTTGGTATGTTGGACCAAGTATCTACCAATACAATGATCGATGCTATACCCTATAGAAGATTGCGCCGATAAATCATAATATCCTACATATGGCTGTAACGGTCTGGCTTTGGGTTCAGCAGCCCGTCACGTTCACAAATATATTTTATACTAAAGTATTAATAAATCAATTATATTATTTCTTGAGATATGGCCCGCCACAATATATGCACCAGTAATGCTACTTAGAATCCCCTTTGTAGGGAAATCTTTAATAGATGTATGATCTACTCGCACAGTAAGCACCTATACGGCATCTACCTTAAGATATTTAACTACTTAAATGCTATCTATAACGTTAACAATTTGTCGCTGAGTGGCTAAATAAACATTAGGCAATTAGTCCGGCGCGGTCATTTCAGTACGAACAAAAGTCTGTAGGCATGACCATATAAGGAGGTAAACAAACCTGAAAATATGACCATATAAGGAGTCAGACTTGCTGGCGCCTACGAAGCTAATGTCCCTGAAGTAGCTAGAGAAGCCAAAACGCAGACGCTAAAGAAGTTAAAGAAGCCAAAACGCAGACGCTAAAGAAGTTAAAGAAGCCAAAACGCAGACGCTAATGTCCCTGAAGTAGCTAAAGAAGCCAAAACGCAGACGCTAATGTCCCTAAAGAAGCCAAAACGCAGACGCTAATGTCCCTGAAGTAGCTAAAGAAGCCAAAAACGCAGACGCTAATGTCTCTAAAGAAGCCAAAACGCAGACGCTAATGTCCCTGAAGTAGCTAAAGAAGTCAAAACGCAGACGCTAATGTCCCTGAAGTAGCTAAAGAAGCCAAAACGCTGATGCTAAAGTAGCCAATGAAGCTAAAACGCTCCTCTGAGACTATAAATAGACCACAGAAGCGAGAATCGGGGCTTTTTACTGTTGTCTGGCGTACTGAGTAGACGTGCAGAGAACTCTTCTTGATTATTCATTATTTGGCATTCAAGCCGTGTGGACGTGTGTTACGTTATATACCATATTGAAGTACCATTATTATATTCACACCCGAATCGAACGAAACTACGCTACGGTATTGGTGAGATCTTTCCTATTTAACTGTATTATTTGCTAAAACTAAAGTGTATTGTGTGTATTTCAGCGATCCTACAATTTGTTTCACTTGTTTGAATTTAACTTCAATTAGTGTTAAAGTAAATGTCTTGGCAAGATGAAACTTGCATTTTGCTGTTGCATTAGTGTTAACTTCATGGCTCGACCGGAGCGATCCTTTGGACGGATACCTAACATGGTGACAACGAAGTCCTCTGGATTTAGAATCCAAACGGTTGGATGCCCCAAAATGTGGCCTCTTTTGGGCATGGGTTTTCATTCATGATAAACTTTATTGATTATCATGTTTAATTTCCTGTGTTAGCTCGCCACACACGGTTTGTTGGTCCACCATGAGGATGTCTAGACAGTGAGGTTCTCATGTGGTCCAGCTTGCTGTGGACCGTACTGATCTATATATGTATATATTCACTCGTTTGTGTAGGGGTATCCAGGGGCCCTTCTTCTCTCCCAACCCTCTCGGTTGTGTGGGGGCCCAACCCAGACGTAACACCGGGATTTAGGTATAGGTCTATAGAGGTAGTCCCGAACCTCGCATCTTATAGGGTTTTAGAATACATAGTAATCCATTCCTTGCATCGAGGATGGGTTAGAGTTAGGGGTTTATTCATTGCACTGAGAATAAACAACATTACACACACACACACTAAATTTAAATGTGAGGCCAGTCCTCTAGATTTGTTAACACCTTAGCTTAATTTAGGGAAATAGGAACCTTCTCTAAGCGTAGGCATAGGGCGTAGGTTCGTCATTAAGCGGATGGAAATCCTAATTTCTTTTAGATGTTTATTTCAGGTCTTAACTTTAATTACTTACCATAATTACCTTCAACTATTTACCATAATATATTTTATCTTGTGTGAGCAATTCTAGCCTAAGGTGGGATTTTATTGGTTGATTCTGTAGCGTGAACAATGTGCTATTTTACAGTAAAAATACCTTATACTACATTTGGTTGGAGTTGTTAAGAAATAAAACAAAATCATCCCATATATTTGTTCTTTCCTAGCGAAGCAAAGCAAGCTTAGTATTCCTACTACCAAACGGAGGGGAGTCCTATATTAAGGTCTGACCAAATACATTCATTATCAATCAGATATCCTTCACTACAGTCAAAATATGACTTTGTTCAAGCTATAGAAAACATAGACTTGATGTATACTGTTTTTGGTAGATGAAAACCCTACCTTGGCTAGAAAGCTTATACTTTACCTAGCGAAAGTAATGTTATGGTTTAAATAACATAAATTATTTAATGTCTACAGGACTAAACTTTGTTATAAAGTACTTATAATCAAATGAAGTATCAACAGCATACTTACTTTCATCGTACTTACTGTTTCAATAATACTATTGACTTTAACCAAGAACTTGATATTATAATGTTAATTCACTATAAGAACAAAGATTCTTATTATTCTTGCTTTAGATTGATAAAGTCAAATCTATTGAGTTTCTTGCGGCATTTCTTCTCAATAGACTCCCTTATGAAGTGCTGGTAATATTTGCTAAAACTACAGAGAGAGAAGCTAAATTACCTTATCCTATTTGAAATAATCAAGAATAAAATCTATGAAAGAAATACTTTTGCTTTATGCATTTCTATGAAATAATATTATTCTATAACTTTGTAATCAATACTGGGTTATAAAACTGTTCCATAAATATGGCAGAACCCAATTCTCTCTCTCTTTAAATAATAATAAAAGTGGAGGAGAGACGAAGTAATGTGACGGTCTCACTGGAAGGTGCGGGGAGTGGGCACTTCCTTTACCACAAAAACATATTTGCTAATAAAATCACTAGAATTCATCATTATGATATCAAACATCTAATCAGCCTATTTCTATAATCTTTATAAATCAACCTCTAACTACGTATCTATCGACTGATGTTATTATTGAATCTATTTCACGTTCAACGCTCGTAAGCCTCAGCAATATTTAGACGTTACTTAAATAGGTAGATCATAAGATATTCTAAGATGTAGGATGTTCATCTGTAGCTTAATAGGTACCATTTTTACGCACTAAAAGGACCGAGGTTATTTACGGATCACAACGAAGGGTTATCACCACTAGACGAATCACTGGCCAAATCTTCAATCATCAATCTTCAATTAAATCTTCAGTTAATTTTAAGTACTAGTTTTAAGCGATTAAATCAAACAAACTCCTCCATACAAAATCTCCCAATTAGAATCTCCATATAAAATCAATAAATCAATAAGTAAAATTAATTCCAAAAAAAAAAAAGAAATTACAAACTAAACAAATCAAAAACAAATAAAAAGAATATTAAAAAAAAGAACGATTTAGGTGACGGTACAATATGGGTTGCCGTGACTAGGATATTTAGTGTTTATAATATTTAGGATAGCTTTTATTAAGTTTGTTTGATTTAATCTAGTGGTCGATTTATTCGGCCACAATTTGTTGTTTGTGAAATGGAGAGTGCATGAAAATGGTATTTCTAGGTAGAATATTAGGGAGATAAATGAGTAAATTCAAAGTAGGAAACTATTCTTTAAAACGTTTTACAGAAACCAATTTCGTTTTAGATTAGACACGTCACAGGTATTTATGAAATGGTATTGAGTCACGCAACACTTCAAATTAAATTTTCACTTTCATTTTCATCCTTTGCGTTACAATCACAATTATTAGGCATCTTGTTTGCGTAAAGTTCCGTGGGATATCCGTGGGTCATCTTGTGGGTCATCCTTGGGTCACCTGAAGCAAGGATTTTATACAGCAGAACTCTTGTTCTACAAATTAACATCATTTGTCAGGATGTTATAGTTATGTTTCTTCCATTCACTTAGCCTTGCTTCAGAAAAGCACTGTATTTACTTCTGTTAGTAATTTCACTAAAATTAATTACATTAATAAGATTTTTCTCCATAGAAAAACTGAATGCAGGTAGGCTATCAACAAGATACAAATAAGGCATAGATAAGATAGCGGGTAAACGAATAAGCATTCATTTAATCAGCCGTGTATAGACGCTTCATTCCATATTTAAAACGAACGTGAGCAAAATCTAATGTATTTCAATTTTTCAATGTTTGCCGACAGTATTGCACTCATTGAAGTTCGTGTCGTGTATAGAAATTATAGTATGTATCGGTATTTAAGCAAACTTAAAAATCAATTTTATGTTTTGTAAGGGCCGGTACAGACGACTGAACTAGACGGTCAGACGTGATTGTCGGGTCTTGCGTTTTGGACTCGACAAGTTGTTTAGTTTTATTCATGTTTGTCAAACAAATTGCGTATCTAATGGTCTAGTTTTATTTAATAAGTAGGCATACGAATTTATCAAAAACATTTATCACATTCATAAGTGTGATTGAAGTCTTACTTGACTAAAACGTATCAACAACGTTTGGTTTCTCGGCATGTCTGGTCGTCTGAGGGAACCTTTACTTTATGTAGATACCTTTATTCATTCATAATTAGTTGTAGGTAGGAGTAAAATGGTTGTAAAAAAGTAAGAATGTAATGTTTGTATGTTGTACGTATTGTATTGTTTGTGGCATTAATCTGAACTGAACAACAGGGACCGATCGTTCTCAGGTTCAACTCATTGGAGTCTATGTCAATCTATTATCGTTTTAATGAACAGGGCAGTTATGTTTAACAATTTTTATGAAATAGGTTTTGTTAAGACGAGTGGGGCGCAGTCTTAGACAAAGCAACAGTTATAAAGTTTTATCAACGGGGGGTTGCTTTGTAATTTAGTTACATGCACAGATATCAGTCCCAAAGCACAACTGCTAATTAACTAATTGCATTAAAGTGTAGTCTGTATTATGTTAGGGGTGTAATTGAGTAGGAAATGCTTCATTGTGTTTCTTCATCATCATCATCATCATCATCATATCGGTTAGGGGACGCCCGCTGCTGGTCATGAGCTTTCTCAGCCGGACCAGGCCAGACCGGCCTTATTCTGCTCGCATCCAGCGATTGTGTTTACCTACTTAGTATAGTTATTTATGTTTATCAATCGATTGCCTAAGAGTAGAATTACTATAGGTACAACTAAGACTCAGGGACAATATCATAACTAGACTGACAATGATTTGTGGTCGTTCGGTAACTTTTATTTAGTCGGTTATTAGCAGAAAGTATTTAATCAACTAAGTATAAAAGGCTAGGTAAATCTTATTTAAGTATTCTTGGTTAAAAGTCAGCAAAACCAAGAAAACGGAAATATACCTACTGGTACAGTAGTAGTCGTAGTGAAAGAAGAAAAGTATGTTGTATGTGGAGTCTATTAACTAGATTACATTACATTCACAGAATGGGTATATATATAACATCTAGTGAATTTGGTAGAAAGTTTCAAGATTTAATTAAGCAAACAGACAAAGTAAGTAATTAAACTCTTCATTGTACATTAACATTATCTAAAATTGAATAAAATTTAACTTCATCAGAATAGGACAAGTAAAATTGAAGAAAAGGGGGGTTGTATGTATGTAGTTTTATGTAGGATGAAAATTTAAGTTTCTGTCTGCCTGTCAAACTGGGAAATTGTTATCGGTTTCATTAAAATAGGGTAAGTAAAATTGAGGAAAAGGGGGGTTGCAATTCTACTTAAAATGAGAATACCTAAGGTTACGGGTTCTGTCTGTCCATCAAACTACTAACTATAGAATAATACGTTATTTTAAAATTACAGGGAATCCCTTGTCTACTAAGATACTTTAAGTTCTATTCTAAGATTACCAACATATTCTTAACAATATGTGCAACTATGTTATAACATAAGTCATTAGGCGGGGTTTGAGATGTAAACAACTACTCACATGGGAGGTTTTAGGATTGCAAGTAGGTAGATATTATTGTGATCAGTGGTTCATTTCAAGATAAGCATGGTTAATAAACCTCTTACCATAAATAGTTGATAAAAAATAACTTACCTTTTATTTTGATAAAAGTAGTTCAAGTAGGAACAGAAAACCTGACTTGGAAGAGTCCTGTGAGGTCTCTGAGTGGAATGGTACTTTGCTCATAGTTGTAGTTTACTCTACTTATGTGTTGAAGGTTTCCTCACAATGTTTTACTATCATAATGTGGTTCCTGGTGTCTTTCATGTCAGTATTATAATAAGATATATAAGCAATGTACATACAATGTTGTAGGTTTCAGTTAGAATGAATAAGGAAACATAAAAAGGTAAAGCATTTATTGTATAAGTTACCCTTAGCAAGCTAATTTCACCAGTTTAAACAAAAAGAAAGGAAAGATAATGCATAACTTCCCAAATCAGTAAGTTAAGCAAGAACATACAGGTCTCAAGCAAGTTTAAAATACTTGGCTGCGCACTCCCTCATACACTCATGTATGAAAAAAAAAAAATACTTTTATAATTTACTGCAGAATGTTTTACATTAGCTCATGTACAGTGATAGTTTTCACTAATCAATATAGGATAGAAGTAGTAGGTATGAAAGTAAAAATATAATATTTTTTAATAACAAGTTTCACTCATCAAGTAGTAGGATAGCAAGTATAAGTTACGCACCTTCATCAAATTCTATCTACCAAATTGATAACATTCATAGCCAAAAACCCAAAGGCAACACACTTATACTTTAGACATATCACTTTAGGTTAGTGCGTAGTGTAAAATAACACATCGAGTACAAAGTATCAAACTTCTCCCATAGCATTTGAAGCAATCACAGATATATTATTAGGTTCCATTTTATTTCATAGACATCACATTTTAGCAGCAGGTTTAGATGTTGCAAAGCTTTTGTGCCTCCAGTAGTAGTAGAAATAGGATCATAATCATTCCTTTGTCATTAAGTAGAATGATCAACTATTATCTTCAAACTCCTGAAACAAGTAAGGGGCATGATTAACTTAGTTTTAAGTAGGCTACATTATCCAAGAGTGTGTATTGCATATGATTTGTTTAGTGAGTATAGGGGTTAAGGTTCACAATCACTATTGATATTGCATATTTAAGAAATAAGTGAATGGTAAAATACTTACAAATATTAAGGTACCTAGACTTGTAGGGATACTTTGGTTTTCTCACGGGGTTTTATACATAACGTATCCATTCCGTACATGTTTGATGAACGATAAACTGCACAAACGGCATGTTATAGCGCGTCCATATTCAGTGGTTGTAAGTAGGTATTCGGATAAACAAATTTAGAATTACGGCATAATTATGCTACGACACATCGTTAAAGTAATTAATGACTTCTTGACCTTCTTTAATGGCGATAACTAATAATATCAAATGAAATCGAAATCAACAAAGCGTTTAGGACTAGGACGCTTGTCATTTTGACATTTTTGACAAATTAATTATAGGTTTTCGATTTTTGCTCTCCTAGGAAGGCAAAGGGATTTCTAACCAAACAGCCACGTTTGCTATTTTATTTAATTAAAATTTTCTAATTCTTATTTTAAGTTTTAGCCTGGATACTAGGTCTTTTAGCCAAGTCTCCTACCGAGACTGAGTTTTTTGATAAGTAGGAAAATTTTACCTTGACCTCGCAATTACTTGTGATGTATAAATAAATAAATAAAAATACTAAAGCTATCGAATGGAATTACTAGTAATATTTTTAGTAAGTCTCGAACCGTTTCGAAATAAATTTTGCCCGGCTGCCGGCACAAGGTAGGGTTATGTTTTATGTGCACCTATTAAGCTTTAGTTGAAAAAAAAAAGAGGTGATATGTTTTATTGTTTAGTAGAAACAATACGCGTAGGCTAGGAACGAAATGCGTATGCTATGCTAGGCTAAAGCCAGAAATCGTTACGATGGACGAGAAGTTGTCTATTAAGATTAAAATAAGGTAAACGCCCCTTTTATTGGCATTTAAGGTAACAACCATTAGTAGGTATCTGGGTTTGAACTTTTCGGGGATATCCGACGCTGTTGCTAGTGCCGTCTATAGGATTGTACGCTACTAAGGTATTTAAGCGGGAAAAAAAAATAACGCGGTCCGAGTGTTGCATTCGCTCTTTTACATTTTTAATTAATTGTACCTAACCAAGCAAAGTCAAGGTACGTGGTTTAAAGTCACCATGGTCTGAAGTTGGGTAGAAGGCTTCCACTGGAAGCTGACGCTTTTGCGATAGGAAATAGGATGAGTAGTTTTATAGGTATGTCATAGTTATAAGTAAAGATAGATCTTAACAATTTTAGGTTCTGTTTTGTAGGTTTTACATAGTCACTAATAACTGGATTGTGTAAATTGGTTCGATTCCAATTTTGAATTCTTGCTGCGTTATGTATGTTCTATGCAAACTAGTTATGCTACAAAATCGATTACAAATACGTAGGCAAACAGAAATAGTGGTAGAAAGGCAAACTTATCAGTTCAAAAGGATGTCTTCTAGCTGACCTTTGAGTAAGAGACAGAGGATAATATATACGAAACGTACGTAACGTATTTACGAATTGGTTCGACCCCAATTTATAATTTATTTTGTGATAAGTACCTACTTTCGAATTGGTTCGACCCCAATTTATAATTTATTTTGTGATAAGTACCTACTTTCGAATTGGTTCGACCCCAATTTATAATTTATTTTGTGTTATTTGTGATAAGTACCTACAGTGAATTGGTTCGAACCCAATTTATAATTCATGTTGTTTTATTTGTGATAAGCACCTACCTTGAATTGGTTCGAGCCCAATTTATAAATCATGTTGTGTTCTTTGTGAAAAGTATCTAATTACAAATTAGTTCGACCCCAATTTATAATTCATGTTGCGTGATTTGTGATAAGTACCTACTTTCGAATTGGTTCGAGCCCAATTTATCAATCATGTTGTGTTATTTGAAAAAAAATAGGTACTACTTAATGATTGATTTGATCCTAGATTCTAATTCTCATGCTATTAGGCAGTGATAGCGAGTAATTGGTTCAATTCCAATTTTAGTTCATGGTGAATGATTTGTATTTGGTATCAGAGATTTAGTTGATACTTTGTGTGTTTGTGTCTTTATACCCAAGTTTTAGTTTAAACTTTGTGTTATGAAGTATTGGTTCGACTCCAATAACACTACTTTCGAAACATGAACCTCTTATAACTTTTAAATTAATTAAACTTATTTTAAGTAATTAAGTTGGTGTTAGAGACAATTACGGTACTGGAACGGAAGCAGTACCTATAGCTTATTTATTTCGCTCTGAGAAAGGGTACTATGTACATAGGGATACTAACTATAAGGGTCAATAAAGACATGATATTTATAATATAGATCTATTGATTAAACGACAGTACGTTAAAGAAAATCTAAAGGTGCGAAACATAATATATGATCTGGAACGTAAGAGAGAACAATGTTTAGGGTAATTAATTAAGTAATATAAGGAGCAGAGAGTGAATCAGTGATGACTTTATTCATAAATTACGAAACAGGTCAAAAACAGCAAGTACTTCGTGTAAATTCACACGTGTGAACATAGCTCGAAGAAGGGGACAGTTGACTGATACATAACAGTTTACAAAATGGTCAATAGGTGGTCTTGTCTCGAGGTGCGATTTTCTTCCAGACAACCTTCAGAGAAAGATAGGTTAAGAAGTAGCCAATTTGTACGATTGGCAATGTAAACTTTGAACAGATTTAAGCATACTCGAAATAGACATACAATCAATATTTATAAATAAGAGGTACTTACTTGTTATAAACCACTGGAGTTATTGCATTAAAATACGATAGCCAAAGCCAACGTTTTTGTGAGTAGGTAATTGATCGTTTTCATAAATATAATTACTGGTGGTTTTCATACAAAATATACTAAAGGATTGTGTCATCACATTGACGCTATAACATAAAACCATTTCTATGCGAAATCAGGAACAGAATAAAGTAAAATTAAAAATAAAAATTTCCATTATGCGAGTTTCTCTTTTAGCTTTGTCATGAAAACATAATGTTAAATTTAAATAAAATATTTTAAATCAGTACATAGGCAAGATAGCATATAGTGTGACGGTGCATATAAAGCAATTGGGTTCTATAAAAGGGGGGTTGTGTCAATGTGACGGGTTTCTGCATTACATGTCTAAGTTGTACTCAGTTGAATTGTTGGTGTGTTGGGATAGTTGTTCGACCGGAGGGCATTAAAAATTACCTAGTAATAGTTAATTATTTTAGAAAAACTATAGTTTTCATTTCTTGTTGAGCTGTTGACTTGCTTGCGTGGCGTGAAGAAAGATATTTGAATGCAGTTATGTGATACTTGATTAAGATAGAAATAAATGGGAGTGTGTGAAGTAATTAATGGATGGCATTAGATAATTTTACGAGGGCTCTCGCATTTTTTATAGCTCTGAAAGAGGTGAAGACGGTTTATTGGCATTTGACTCCGAGGCACCACATCTGAATTCTTTGTGGGAATTGGTGTTAGGATCAGGTCAACTTTGACATTGTCAGCATTTTAGGCTGCCCACAGAGAATTCCTACTCCACATGATCATAGACCCCTGACTAAATACCTACTCCGTAAATAGAAATTTATAAGAGGGAGTTGTTCGAACGGTACCAGAATACTCAGCATTAGAGGTGTGTAACACATTTCAGATTTTATATTAAATCTGTATTTTACCAAATGCAACAGCTCTTTTCTTTAAAGATTTTCATTTGCGCACATTCTCCAAGAAAGTAGTGGTTATGATTTTGGAAAACAATATCGAATAGATATATGGCCACCGGATAGGTATCTTTCGAGCTAGAAACGTTAAGCTAGTTTGAGAAAGGGATGTATTGGGGGATCCAATCTATAATCCATAAAAGCAATGCAGGATCGGGTTGGAAAAACTGATGCATTACCATTAGGGTTGCGCTGCTTGGAAACCAGTGTCCCACACTTGGGCTAGAATCTCCTTGTGAAGACTGATGGTTATTCATGGCTGATCTATCATATTTTGGTATTGCAATTCGTTTTGTGATCACTATGGACTTGGTATAAAAACACACTACATGTAAATCTTGGGGTAAAATGTCAATAAATTGAAGTTATACATATGTAGAGAAATTCTAACAAACAAATGAAGATTTCTTTATGTATATTTGTGAACATTGAGATTTAGAAAATGTACTCCGGTTGAATAATATTCTAGGCACCTGCGTAACATTTTGGGGGTTGGCTGTAACGGTCTGGCTTTGGGTTCAGCAGCCCGTCACGTTCACAAATATATTTTATACTAAAGTATTAATAAATCAATTATATTATTTCTTGAGATATGGCCCGCCACAATATATGCACCAGTAATGCTACTTAGAATCCCCTTTGTAGGGAAATCTTTAATAGATGTATGATCTACTCGCACAGTAAGCACCTATACGGCATCTACCTTAAGATATTTAACTACTTAAATGCTATCTATAACGTTAACAATTTGTCGCTGAGTGGCTAAATAAACATTAGGCAATTAGTCCGGCGCGGTCATTTCAGTACGAACAAAAGTCTGTAGGCATGACCATATAAGGAGGTAAACAAACCTGAAAATATGACCATATAAGGAGTCAGACTTGCTGGCGCCTACGAAGCTAATGTCCCTGAAGTAGCTAGAGAAGCCAAAACGCAGACGCTAAAGAAGTTAAAGAAGCCAAAACGCAGACGCTAAAGAAGTTAAAGAAGCCAAAACGCAGACGCTAATGTCCCTGAAGTAGCTAAAGAAGCCAAAACGCAGACGCTAATGTCCCTAAAGAAGCCAAAACGCAGACGCTAATGTCCCTGAAGTAGCTAAAGAAGCCAAAAACGCAGACGCTAATGTCTCTAAAGAAGCCAAAACGCAGACGCTAATGTCCCTGAAGTAGCTAAAGAAGTCAAAACGCAGACGCTAATGTCCCTGAAGTAGCTAAAGAAGCCAAAACGCTGATGCTAAAGTAGCCAATGAAGCTAAAACGCTCCTCTGAGACTATAAATAGACCACAGAAGCGAGAATCGGGGCTTTTTACTGTTGTCTGGCGTACTGAGTAGACGTGCAGAGAACTCTTCTTGATTATTCATTATTTGGCATTCAAGCCGTGTGGACGTGTGTTACGTTATATACCATATTGAAGTACCATTATTATATTCACACCCGAATCGAACGAAACTACGCTACGGTATTGGTGAGATCTTTCCTATTTAACTGTATTATTTGCTAAAACTAAAGTGTATTGTGTGTATTTCAGCGATCCTACAATTTGTTTCACTTGTTTGAATTTAACTTCAATTAGTGTTAAAGTAAATGTCTTGGCAAGATGAAACTTGCATTTTGCTGTTGCATTAGTGTTAACTTCATGGCTCGACCGGAGCGATCCTTTGGACGGATACCTAACATGGTGACAACGAAGTCCTCTGGATTTAGAATCCAAACGGTTGGATGCCCCAAAATGTGGCCTCTTTTGGGCATGGGTTTTCATTCATGATAAACTTTATTGATTATCATGTTTAATTTCCTGTGTTAGCTCGCCACACACGGTTTGTTGGTCCACCATGAGGATGTCTAGACAGTGAGGTTCTCATGTGGTCCAGCTTGCTGTGGACCGTACTGATCTATATATGTATATATTCACTCGTTTGTGTAGGGGTATCCAGGGGCCCTTCTTCTCTCCCAACCCTCTCGGTTGTGTGGGGGCCCAACCCAGACGTAACACCGGGATTTAGGTATAGGTCTATAGAGGTAGTCCCGAACCTCGCATCTTATAGGGTTTTAGAATACATAGTAATCCATTCCTTGCATCGAGGATGGGTTAGAGTTAGGGGTTTATTCATTGCACTGAGAATAAACAACATTACACACACACACACTAAATTTAAATGTGAGGCCAGTCCTCTAGATTTGTTAACACCTTAGCTTAATTTAGGGAAATAGGAACCTTCTCTAAGCGTAGGCATAGGGCGTAGGTTCGTCATTAAGCGGATGGAAATCCTAATTTCTTTTAGATGTTTATTTCAGGTCTTAACTTTAATTACTTACCATAATTACCTTCAACTATTTACCATAATATATTTTATCTTGTGTGAGCAATTCTAGCCTAAGGTGGGATTTTATTGGTTGATTCTGTAGCGTGAACAATGTGCTATTTTACAGTAAAAATACCTTATACTACATTTGGTTGGAGTTGTTAAGAAATAAAACAAAATCATCCCATATATTTGTTCTTTCCTAGCGAAGCAAAGCAAGCTTAGTATTCCTACTACCAAACGGAGGGGAGTCCTATATTAAGGTCTGACCAAATACATTCATTATCAATCAGATATCCTTCACTACAGTCAAAATATGACTTTGTTCAAGCTATAGAAAACATAGACTTGATGTATACTGTTTTTGGTAGATGAAAACCCTACCTTGGCTAGAAAGCTTATACTTTACCTAGCGAAAGTAATGTTATGGTTTAAATAACATAAATTATTTAATGTCTACAGGACTAAACTTTGTTATAAAGTACTTATAATCAAATGAAGTATCAACAGCATACTTACTTTCATCGTACTTACTGTTTCAATAATACTATTGACTTTAACCAAGAACTTGATATTATAATGTTAATTCACTATAAGAACAAAGATTCTTATTATTCTTGCTTTAGATTGATAAAGTCAAATCTATTGAGTTTCTTGCGGCATTTCTTCTCAATAGACTCCCTTATGAAGTGCTGGTAATATTTGCTAAAACTACAGAGAGAGAAGCTAAATTACCTTATCCTATTTGAAATAATCAAGAATAAAATCTATGAAAGAAATACTTTTGCTTTATGCATTTCTATGAAATAATATTATTCTATAACTTTGTAATCAATACTGGGTTATAAAACTGTTCCATAAATATGGCAGAACCCAATTCTCTCTCTCTTTAAATAATAATAAAAGTGGAGGAGAGACGAAGTAATGTGACGGTCTCACTGGAAGGTGCGGGGAGTGGGCACTTCCTTTACCACAAAAACATATTTGCTAATAAAATCACTAGAATTCATCATTATGATATCAAACATCTAATCAGCCTATTTCTATAATCTTTATAAATCAACCTCTAACTACGTATCTATCGACTGATGTTATTATTGAATCTATTTCACGTTCAACGCTCGTAAGCCTCAGCAATATTTAGACGTTACTTAAATAGGTAGATCATAAGATATTCTAAGATGTAGGATGTTCATCTGTAGCTTAATAGGTACCATTTTTACGCACTAAAAGGACCGAGGTTATTTACGGATCACAACGAAGGGTTATCACCACTAGACGAATCACTGGCCAAATCTTCAATCATCAATCTTCAATTAAATCTTCAGTTAATTTTAAGTACTAGTTTTAAGCGATTAAATCAAACAAACTCCTCCATACAAAATCTCCCAATTAGAATCTCCATATAAAATCAATAAATCAATAAGTAAAATTAATTCCAAAAAAAAAAAAAGAAATTACAAACTAAACAAATCAAAAACAAATAAAAAGAATATTAAAAAAAAGAACGATCTTGGTCCGCTACATGACGTATTCAGAAATTGTTAGAAGGTAGAGCAATAGTTTCAAATTTTGGTTCCGTAAGCCTAAGACTGTTTCATCAAACGCTTTTTGTAGTGTGCGATTTGTCAGATTGGTAGCTATAGACCGAACTCAAGTTCTAGTTTGATACATACATAGTATGAAACTGGAACTTGAGCTCGGACTATAACTACGTCCCAAATGCAATGACAATAGATTCTGTTTTCCAATTTCCAACCCACTGCTTACAAAAGTTGCCAATTGCGTGTGGCATGCAGGCAAAGAGACTTACTTCCTAATTCCTGAAACTTAACAATACTTTTAAGCTAACAAATGTTTTGTCCCTTTCATTTGGGGGCAAACGTCACAATGACAGATAAAGACATAAAAAATGTTTACTAACAAACGTTTACGAAGCGTTTAAGAATAAAGGGGTTAATCCTTAAAAAATCCTACAGCCTACTAATATTGTATTGTGTTTGTCCAATTTGGTTCTCAACGCGGCACAATCGGACCAGTTGGCGTTAAAGTGCGATTGTGTTTTTAAAAATAGATCGCAAACATCTTTCATTATGCGACATGAAGGTTTGTATTTACTCATCAATCAGCGTGTCGCATACAAGGACAGTGCACCTACCACGAACCTTTTCGGTACGCCGTAATGCTGAGTTCACACCGGGGCAAAACAGCGAGGCCAAATAGTCGAACAGAACAATTAGGGCCCATTTACATTAAGCGGGTTTTCGTTTGCGAGTTGCAGTACATTGCGCGGCTCGATCAACCGATCGATCACATCATACCTCGGTAGCCCGCAATGTTATTCCACTTGCATGCGAGAACTCGTACCATGTAAATGGGTCTTTAGGGAGGCAGTTTGCGTTCAATCAAATACAGATCAGTCAAGGTCCGTCCGGGCAGCTACCGCCATTTTGCTAGTTAATCCTGCCGCTAAGCAGCAGTGATTGCATTGTTGTGCCCTGGCGTGGAGAGCAAGACAGCCGGTGCAATTACTAGCACAAGAGGTATTCCATCTTAGCCCTCTAGGTTAGCAACGCGTCTGCAATATCCTGGGTGTTGTGGGTGTCTATAGGCGGTGATGATCATTTACCATCAGGTGAGCCACTAGCTTGTGTGCCTTCCTATTTTATAAAAAAATAAGTAAAAAAACCCACTATGAACAGCGAGCAGCACTGTTCTGCTCACCGCCCTGCACTGTTCACAGTATCCAGTCACAGGACAGTCGATTGAACAAAATTGTGGTAGAAGCCAACTACTCCCGAACAACAGACCAGCCGTTACCCGAACAACAGACCAGCTCTCTCGACGTGCGCGTTCAGATTATATTAGTACTGTGCTGTCACTTTACTGCCCCACTGTGCTGCTCTCGTGTGAAATCAGCACTACATATCTCAGTGTGCCTTGTTCTGACTAGCCCAGTAGGAGAGAGATGCACTAAGTTTCGTGGCGATTTAAGTGTCTAGAAAGTGCATACTAGGTGCACAGATCCAAAAGTGTACCTACTATTTAAGTAACATAAAGAATGTTTTATCTCTACCAAACTCTCTAAACCAACCAATGTTTCCAAAAAAAAACAGATTGTTTTGTTTCTTAATCGTATTTCCTTGAAAAGAAATACTTTCTTTTGTTTTTCCAAACTTCATCAGCATGCTACCATCGGTTGTGACGGTGACGCCATTGTCAAACAAAATATTTTCTTTTGTTTGTTTTAATTTGTGGTATTGGGTGCTGTCGCTGCCGTGTCGTTTAGTTAAAAGACTTGTCTTACTAAAATTGAAAACATAAAAAATAGTCTGTTTGTTGCACTGTCATTTTCTTACGCTTGCAAGTGCTCTATGTCTCTACATAATATAGTGTGTAGTGCAGTAGAGCAGATTCAAAATTCTTATAAAGAGCTCATTGTAAAAAGTATTTGCCAGTATAAAATAAAAAGCGCTTATTTTTCTTGTCACCTAAAAATAATTTATAATCTGATGTTAAATTCCTTGTTTGGTTTCTGGTCCACAATCCGCACTGTATTTTTAAATATCAGTTATGTACCACAAAGTTTGTAAGCTAGATACCCATACATGGACAAACAGACGTGCAGCAGAGTGGCAACAATAGGGCATTTATTTCTCCTTTGTTTACGAACTACGGAACTCTGAAAACAAACAAATATATGAAAAAATGTTAAAAACTTTCCTTGTTCATCCGTACCTATATACGTATCCATACTCGCGTGGATATTGGTTTAGGCCGCCTTCAATCATGCGCAACATAAGCGGTTTTGCATTAAACAAATTTACATATAAAATGCTTCCCTAGTATTTCACAGTCCTCGTCCATTTAGTAAGGGAGACGTCATTATTTTCCTCTCTTATGGCCGTAACGCTCTTTACAGTCATACTTTTCCATTTGAACCTGGCAGATTCCAGATCGCTCCAGCTTTATCAGGCTGCTGCGGCTTTCAGCTCCTGCGAGCGTCACCACGCTGTTTTGGGCGGCTTTTTTGCGTCTCCCAGTTGGATGCCAAATTAACAGCCTGTTTTTATAAATGGTCGCCTGGACGTCACAGAGTATGACCTATCGAACGTCATTTCCTGGTAAGGATATCCTCCTCCATTTAGTAAGGGAGACGCAAGTGACTCAGCATAATTATTTTCCTCTGGTATGGATGTAATGCTCTTTACATACTTTCCCAT
Organism: Ditula angustiorana; assembly: GCA_963691745.1. NCBI lineage: Eukaryota > Metazoa > Arthropoda > Insecta > Lepidoptera > Tortricidae > Ditula > Ditula angustiorana. Next base: position 14,689,136 of record OY829476.1, read on the forward strand.
TTGGAGCGATGTTTGGCAGATTCCAGATCGCTCCAGCCTTATCTGGCTGCTGCGGCTTTTAGCTCCTGCGAGCGTCACCACGCTGTTTTCGGCGGCTTTTTTGCGTCTCCCAGTTGGATGCCAAATGAATAGTCTGTTTAGATAAATGGTCGTCTGGACGTCACAGAGTATGACCTATCCAACGTTATTTCCTGGTAAGAATATCCTCGTCTGTTGGGTTCTGGACAGTCATTCTCCACAGCTCGACATTTGAAACTGTCTGTGGCCATTAAATTTGCACGCCTCAGGCCTCAGTAGTAATCTAAACCCAATAGGTTTTGCTGTGGCCCAGAATTAAGTATACGTTATAACCACAACCCAAATATAGGCGACATGGTGCGAAAACAGTTTTTTATCCAAAAGGGACTAAAACAAGCATGTGGGTCACCTGTTGGTAAGTAATCACCGCCGCCCTTAGGAAACAGTAGCCTTATTGTACTTCAACCAGCAAGGCTTAAAGAAAGACTCAACCACTTTTAATTACGTTTCTTAGAAATCAAATATGTTTCGAAACTAAACTGAAATACAATTTTTAACATAAAACTACCGTGAGACTCGGACAAATTAATAAAACGGACGACGACGTAAAAATACGTGAGTGATTCGTTTTATTAATATAACTGAAATACAGTTTGTACTTCACGTCACACGACATGTTTGTTTTAGGTACTTGTTTTACAATGTTTGTCAACTATAAATTAATAAGGCACAAGGACGCATGTCTAGCCGACTAGTTGTTTCATTATTCAAGTTCGCCTGCTAATAGTTAGTACAATCTGAAAGCTTTACGTGCTTAACCATCCTAAATAATAGTTCCTAAATAATATTTAAACCGACAAAAAAAACGGAGTAGTTCTCAATTCGACCCGTATATTTTTTTTTTGTACTTAAGTATCATACAGTTCTCTCTAAAGAGACAAAAGACGGAAAAAAGACAAACAATCGATAGACAACAGAATACAAACGGAGTAGACAGTCAACATCTTTAAAATAAGTCTCTCTTTTTCCATCGGATGTATAAAAGCGTTTGCAACTGGCAAAAACAGCCCCGACACCCTCTAAACCATAATCCAATGACGTACTCACGGCCACTAGATTAGATTGCATTAACTACGTCCACGGCCACACCACATAGATTACGCTGCAGTAAGCAAACAGTCATGCAGCGCTTTCGCTTATCGCGCTGATTCATGGCTGCCGTGGCCTCGACCGCGACCTTCTTGTCTGGCAGACTTTAATTACTGCTTGCCCTTTTAGGTTAGTAAAAAGGCCTATTTTATGTGTGGTAATTAAAATATGTTTGATACGCACACTTGGCTGCGCATGAATTATTGTTATGTAGCTACGAACATTCTTTATTGAGCTAGGCAAACGAAAACATCTTTAAAACTAAAACAAGCTATAAAATGAAGAAAGTTGGGATTTTGTTGTTTTTATAATATAAACTCTACACTAACTTTTAAAGCAATTGTTTTGAAATGAAAATAAATAGTTGAAGTTTCAAAAAAAAGGAAACCTTTTTTAAACAAAACGTGTGTACAAAATGAGATATTTGGAATAGTAATTACTGACCACCGTTGAAATCTTACTTTGCAACATTAATATTTAAATACATAATAGTTATTTTATTGTGGCAAGACTTTCTCTTGGCTTCCGACAATACAAGTACACACACGCTACACAGTGTTTTTTATTTAAAGTAATAAATACCGCAGACCCCAGACCTAGAATCGTACAACCACAGAAAATTTATATTTGTGCTTCCTATAATCGGCGGTAAATATATGGCATTCATAAGTGCTTCCTGTAAGCTTAATCAGAAAAAAGCTGAGCTTACGAGTAAGTATGCAACTTACCTATACGCACTTGGCCATTTCTTTGTTCCATGATGTAAAACGACGGAAACATTATAATTATTTACTAAGAATACCACGATATATTAATACGTGACTATATAATGAACGTCCAAAAGAAAGAAGAACATGGAGAGATAGAGAAAAACATTTATTCAGCGCATTTCACAAAGAAAAGAAAGACAAAAGAAAAACGACAATGCAGATGCTAAAAGGTGCCAGCATTAAGCTGCTGCAAGCAGTGGCTCTAGCTTTCAGTAAAGCCCTAGACTAGAAAAATATTTAATCCAAATCTTACCTATTATAAAAAGTCGCTACAAATTCAAAACAATACCTATACCGTACTTTTTATTACGCAGAATATAAACCTACGTATTTAAGTCGTTCGTTCGGTATTGAAAGGAAGCCAAGTACTTAAACAATAAGTGTTCCTTCAGTTCCCCGAAGCATGCCATATTCTACAAACAAGACAGTAAACCTAACGGAATTAAGCTTCTGTCGATTACTATGATAAAATGAATATTCTTGCTAACAAGGACAGTGCGCCGCAGAAGTTGTCGGGTCAAAGCCTTTCCGAGAATGCTATGAAGCCAAGGCGTTATGTAAAGAATTTTCGATTAGACTTCGTTATTACACGGGGATCGTAAAGGAAAATGTTGCGTTTTTCGGAGAAATCTTCACCGATGCGGACTCTGTTTGGAAACAGTTTGAAATACTTTTTTGCTCATTACGCAACATCGGTTGAGGCAAAGTCTAATGATTCGATTGGGAACTGTTAAAACCAAAATGCTTAAGTACTCGTCATTAAAATATATATATATATATTAAGCTCTTCATCGCTTGATCATAGATAGATTTAATGGCGCTTCACTTAAAAATTGTATTTTATTTGATTTTAGCTCTGTGTACAAAATCATTCAACGTAAGTGGTTTTGAACAAAGTATGATTTTTCCATTACAAGAATTTATACTTGCGTTTTTGAAACTTTGCTTTGACTAAACACCATAAGTTTAAAGATCAGTATCCTAGTATTTTACGGCGCTCTGGGGTTTTTACCACAAAACTAACAACTGCTACAATTTAACATACTTATCACATTTTTGTATTAAAAACTTTACAATTCCGTCAAGGTAGCACTTCTATTTTTTGTTGTACTTGGCCAGTTGTTAAGCTTACTATCCGGTCTGGAATATTTAAATCAACCGATACTGTTACAATTTCAAAAATCTGAATTTGGAATTTGCCGAACAAAATTCTTATGTTTATTTTATGTAAAAGGTTCAAAAGGATGCCAGGGGCTTATTTTACAAAACTTACAAACGCGTCATTTTAAAATATTTGTCACATTTTTAGTTTAAAAAACTTTACGAATAGGTTAAATTTTAACACTTGTAATTTTTGTGGTATAGAGGCTAGGTTTCCTCACATGGTGTTGTGCTTGCTAGCTTCCAGGGTTGTAGATACGGTCAAGGCAAAGTCGAGGAAGATCCCTGAAAAATCAACTGTAAAATTCTTAGCTGACATGTTCAATTACCTTAAACAAATAAACGCTGAAATGCTAGTACGTACAATTTCCCATTTAAATTACGTGGGAAGTAAGCCCATTTCCAGGCCAAGGCGACGTCATCGATTGTTTAGGCATGCACGCCATGTCATGTCACTATTTTCAGATTCGTAACATGCCCACGTTAAATCGATTAAATTTATAGTTTATTTCCATACTGTAAGTGCGAAAGTAAATACTTAGAACAAACAGTGGTTAGTACCTACCAGCAAGTCAAATACGTCAAACATGGGAGTAAAAAAATAATAGAGAACACAACAGGCAGAGAATGTAAGAGATGTTTTTTATCATTTTAGTTTCAGAACCAAAACCACCAAAGTTTAACATGGATAATAGCTGAGTCGTTAATACTAGCTTGGAAAAGCTGACAGAATTAGGTACTGTACAGTTCGTGAGATAAATATAAGTATTCGTATTTCGTTGTCAAGTATATCGAAATCCTGAAGCGGGAGTAATAAACGATATTATCCGACAAAAAACAAATCATAAGATAACTCTTAAAAAATAACATTGTAACTTTAATTTAAGTTTTATTCAATGAAATTATAATGCATGTACAGTGTCATACGAAATGACAGCAGCAAAACGGTCCGACATGAGAATACAGGTTGACGCCAATGTCACAAATGCAAATTATTAGTTCACCATTTATAGTCATTGGATTTCCAATTTTACGTGTAACTGCATAAAATAATAATTTTGCAAAATGATTTTTACAAAACAATACTATTGACAGCGGCCCCGTCGGTCCAACAGACTAACAGAGCGAGAAGGCCATTTATTGGCGTGTTAAGTCTCTATCAATCTACTTTTTTGATCATACCTAGGGTCTCTTGGTAAGATGAATCTATGGAGTCGTTACTAATTACAAAATTTCAATGTTAAAGTATGCCCAAATTAAAGACCCCAAGAGCTTCGCTGATCCATTGCCAGTCTTAAGAGGAGTGTGAAGCCAGCCCCAAAAAGCGCTCCCCATACAAACGGTGATAACGTTTTCCACCCTCTAAACCTTCACCGATGGTAATGATTTTTTGATATGTTGTTATTATGCCCTAGAACTAGGTTTGTATGTTTTGATTTTTTAAATGTTCTTTATAGATTTTACAATATTTGCATTTTAGAAGTTTCATACAAAACACAAAAGCGTCAATATTTTAAAAACTATTAAGAATATTTAAAAAATCAAAACATACAAACCTAGTTCTAGGACATACTGACAACATACAAAAAAATCATGGCTGTAGGTCAAGGTTTAGAGGGTAGAAAACGTTATCGTCGTTTGAATGGAGAGCGCTGGGTTCACACTCCTCTTAAGGTCCTCCGAGGGCCTTCAAATCTCTTCATCATCTCAGCCACAAGAAGTCCACTGTTGGACATAGGCCTCCTCCATGGATTTCCAAAGTGGCCGGTTGGAAGCAGAATGCAACCAGCGCCTTCCTGCCACCTGTACGAGGTCATCGGACCATCTTGTGGCTGGTCGTCCTACGCTGCGCTTGCCAATACGCGGCCGCCATTCGAGAACTTTCCGACCCCATCGGCCATCAGTTCTCCGTGCTATGTGCCCTGCCCACTGCCACTTCAACTTGCTAATCCACTGGGCTATGTCGGTTACTTTCGTTCGTCTGCGGATCTCCTCATTTCTAATTCGATCACGTAGAGAAACTCCAAGCATAGCCCTCTCCATAGCTCGTTGCGTGACTTTGAGCTTTCTTATAAGGCCCATAGTAAGCTCTCTTACATACCGTACGAAACTCAGTAGAAAGCTACTTCATGTCGGTATTCTGTGGCAGTGTCTTACTACCCCGGTCGCTCCGGCCCTTTTGGACCGTAGCCAACTGACTAACAGTGCGGCTCTACCATAATTAAAACCCCCACTAGTATAATTATTTAAAAAGGGTGTGAATTACTACGATATCTGCTGAAATAATACTTTCTGTTTCCTCTTTTTACCATTGAATTGTTTAAAAACACGCTAGCGACTAAATATAGAACAAATTTGAATATCCGCACACCATGCCAGCATTATAACAATTTTCATTTACGTCAGAGCGTGCATAGAACCAAGTTTTTGTAGATCTTGGCAAAACAAAAGAAAGTTTTAGATAGACGATGACGTCAATTTTCAATTACCGTTTATTTATTATAATACTTCGTTTTTGGGATGGCCTTTTTTTGTTTCCACTTTAGTATCATATTGTTATCCAGTCTTCATACGTACGCGAAATTCCATACCAATCGAAAAAAGGGATCAAAATTGACTTTCGCGATTCTTTGCTTTCTTTGTTCATTAGTAAATGAAGCTGAATAAAAACATCAAAAATTATTAGTATTATTTAATAATATCAGGACTGTCATTTATGTTTACAAAATGACCTTTAAGCATTATTTTCGTAGCCAATTTGATTTTTTTCGTACATCTGGTAGAATAGCTCTAGAAAAGCCATCCTATCGTTGAAGGGTCTGGTCTCCATGGTCAGCTCCGAGTCTATGTTCAAATAGTTCCACTTGTCTCTGGTCGCTGGAATCCATGTTACTGGCAACAGATCTGTAGTTTCGGGAGTAGGGTTTCTGAAAAACAAAGGATTGGCTTATTATTGATGTAGGTATAATCTAAGTTTTATCATGCTCTACTAATTTTTTTTTTCTAGTTGAGTATCCAATATAATATTTTATCTTGGTTCACAAAATTAATGAATATAGATTATTTTTATCGTAAGTTTTATGGTAAAAAATACGTACCCGTATTTTGCAAAGTTAGTCCACAAAGTGGTCATCCTGTCAACAACAACTTGGTCTTCGTCGGGCATGACCGTTCTCATAAAAGGAATGTCGAACAAATAACTTAGTTCATCAGCATGAGCTGCTCCTCCGAAAGTTATATTCCCACGATATCTCAAATAATTTCTTTCTCCAACGTATGAGAACACGTACGAGTATACGGTTTCAGCCCCGCTATCGAAGTATTTTCTGAGGCTCCTTTGTGTTGGATGCGCGAAACCAAAATCAGAGCTAACATTTATAACTGAACGTCTCGTTTCTTCGCTCACGTCTTTATCGCCAAAATAAAAATGTCTAAGTACTTCTGTCATTTCATCATAAAGGTAGCTATCGAAATTAAAACTTTCAATAACATTTTCACTGATGATATCAAGTTGTTCTAAAGAATCTATGTCTAAATTACCATAAAAGGCGATACCTTCATCATCATTGAAGCCAATCAAAACTGGGATTTCCTGAGCGTTTGGTGCTGGTAAATTCACTGGATGACTTGACAAAAAGGGTTTCAAATTGTCAAAGTTTTTCTCTACACATGGTCTGAAAGCCAATTCTAATTCAATTGTAGCAGCAATGACAAGATTTGTGTCAACTGTTGCCAAAAATGATAATGCATCATTTATGTCATTCGTACTAAAACCAAGATGTTCGGATAATTTGAAAGGTGCTTCGTTGCCAGAGTTAAGCACGGACCAAGGATTTAGGATCGTTCCACTTTGTAGAATAGCTTGATGGAAAAGATTTTCTTGCGGTTGGTGAAGTTGAAAATCGACAGACGCCGAACCCGCACTTTCACCGAATATGGTTATTTTGTTAGCATCGCCACCGAACGCATCTATATTATTTTTAACCCATCTTAAAGCCATTCGTTGGTCTTTTAGACCCTGGTTTCCAGGCACTTCAGAAATATCAAGACACATGAAGCCGTACGGTCCTAGACGATAGTTGACCGTTACTAAGATGACGTCGTGTCGAACCAAAAACTTTAGTCCGTACATGACTCTTCCATAATTTCCAATTGTGAAACCTCCGCCAAAAATCCAAACTAGTACTGGCAAATTATTTCTAGAGGTAGCAGAGTCAGGTACGTATACGTTGAGATGCAGGCAGTCAAGAGTCCCAACTATGGTGCCATTGAATTCTTCTACTTGTGGGCAAAACGCTGAATCATCAAAGGCTTCGAAAGTATCTTCAAAATTGGGCTGGGGAGCTGCCGCCTGTTTTAAATAAACAATGTGTTAGAATAATTTTGAGAAATATTTTTAAAACGAGTATGCGCCTGGAAAATGTAGGTGCTTAAATAAACCAATGGTTCTGTCTCTGACGCTAAATACCTACACTGAAACTGAATGTACAGGACTCAAATTTGGACAGTTAGCATAAAATGACCCTGAGCTCAGGGTCTCATTTCGCTCTTGACAAGCTTTTATAGATAATGTGCTTATAAATGAACATACACATAGTAAATCCACAGTTCTAAAATATATTCAAAGTAAGACATTTTCCTCCAGAGGATGAGATATCAGTAAATACAAGAATCTATGGCAAAGTTTTATAAGCAAATTAGTCTACTAGGAGACAGTTTAACTCGGACATTCAACTAGAACGATTCATGATGATCAGAGCAATAATTGTGCGATAACGTAAAATAATAATTATTATCCGTAATCTTCTAATCACAAGATCAAAGGTAAGAAATCAGTATTTAAAGATATCAAAGAAAAGTCAATCACTGGGTTTTTTTATGAGTAACCGGTTAGAGTAGATAAGAAGGTAGTTCAGGTGATAGAGGATATGTAATAAAAATGATACACGAAGATTAGCGAGATCCTTCAGCAAATTATCTTGGAATTCATTGATACATTTCTTCATCGTGTTATCGATGATTTGTAACTAATATACTCAAGAGTTAACGATTATTGTTAACAGTGATCCATTAAACAAAGGCCTACCAAGATGGACAAATGCAGCTTCAGTGCAACCAGTCGATATATTAACAACCCTTTCAAAGATTTTTCTAAATATTATTTGACAAGACAAGACAAATGACAAATACTCTGTATTTAAAAAACCACACGGAAAATAAATAACAAACATTCATTAAAAAATAATATACAAAGTTAACAATTAGCGGTCTTATCGCTTAAAAGCGATTTCTTCTAGACAACCATTTGGCATGAGATACACGAAAAAATTACAATGAGGTGGTGCAAGTACATTTTGACTAATTTTCTTACAGTCGTCAAGGGAAATAACCAACGAAATTGTGGTAATATAATAAAGTTAAGTTATGAATAACTTTATCGTTTGAAAGTAACTTATTCGTCTCAAAGGGCCATAAGGTTGTATAAAATTAGTTTAAAGTAATCAGGTCACTTTCACCGTAAACTAACATTAATTTAAAAACTCTGCATTCAATCAAACAATATTTATTTAAGGGAATAACAAGTTAAACGAAAAAGATATAGATATAATAAACTAAAACTATGTCAGGTCCTCAGGTCAGATCCCTGTGGTAGGCTCAAAAAACAAGTTGATCCACTGGTGGACGTTGATATTATTTTAATTTACGATTACACATTTTGGGGCCATTACAACATGGAGGCAGGCACTAGAATTCAGAAAGTAGACATAATATAGTTTGCCGGCTACTGTACCTCAGGTGCGCTGCCACCCTACAGGGAAGAAAAAGGGAAATGAAAAGAATTGCTTCTTCACGTAGATGTGATGTGGCATTAAGATACTAACCTGATCTGGGTAGCCCAGTCCATATGCGATCCACAAGTGACCATAGGGCTGGCTCATTCCTCAGCCACCGTTGTATCATAGCGATACAACGAAAAAATGTACCCAGTCTTATAGGCACACTGCCCACTAGCAGCGGCTTAGGAAGTTTTTGTAGATTTAGGTTTTTAGGTTTAGATTAATTTAGTTTATTTTTCTTGTATTCGTATTGTCTTGAGTACCCTTTTTTCTTTCTTGAGCCAGTCCATTGTAATCAGAACATTAGCGACTAGCTAAAACGTGGCTCTACAGAGAAACATCTGATTGATCAAGAATGGCGCTTTAATCCACTCGTGCTAGTTAGAAACAAACGTTCACTCAGCAATTATGATTCTGGAAAGTTTACTTCTCTTTCTTTTGTTTCAGGCTGTGCAATGACGTCGTGTCAAAAAGGAATCACACGCTTAAACCTCGGGTGGTTTTGCCCGAAAACTACGTAAAAGGTGATCATTACTGATTTTTTAACACTTTTTATTCAAGATAGAGCCAAGTATCATAACAATCTTGGGCATTAAAGAGGTTAGCTACCTAAATCAGAGATTGGTGTATGTGGTGTTGGAGTTGTATAAACAGCAACAAACTTACGACCATTAAAGAGGAAACTGATAGAAATTGTCTATGCTCGAAAGGGATAGATAAATCAGCTTCATAGTACATACTATGCCTTCCCTTCGAAAAATGACACTTTCTCGCAGTCTGTCTCCGATGGTACTTCATATTGTATTTCATAATCATAGCAGTTCTGATAAATATACCTCTACCTCGTATGATTTTTACTGAGTGTATATACTTTTGCAGAAATGCGTCCTCCTGCTCGCAAAGGTCACCCAGTCATGGTGGAGTTCAGCATATACGTAGTTGATGTTAATTCTATTAATGTCGAAGACATGGACTTTCGGTAAGCAAAGTACTAGCTTCTATCATCATCATCATCATTTCAACCGAAAGACGTCCACTGCTGGACATAGGCCTCTCCCAAGGATCGCCACAACGACCGGCCTTGTGCTGCTTGCATCCAGCGGGTTCCCGCAACAGCAAGTAAAAGCTTCAATCGCTAACATTTATAAAGCATATGTCCCTTTCTAACCAGTCAGCATGTGTGTGAGGGACAGATGCTTTATTTCCGAAATAAACGCTAATGTGCTACTATAGCAGAAGTATAGTTGCAGGCAAACAACTTGAGCATAGATCGAGTGGAGGGGGTAAGTTTGCGCATACGCATTTGTACTAGAAACGGTCACTGCGCAGTCAAGGTCAATGCTCAAGTTGTTTGCCGGGAACTGTAAACGATTTTAGGCTGAGTGACACACTGAGTGAGTGATGCACTCTTGATCAAAATCTTTTTTCATTGTTATTATTCGCGGGCGCTAGCGTAGCCATACAAACCATTAGTGCAATTAACCGATTGATAATTGCTGTCATTGGCCTGGTTGAATTCCTTCTTCTTGCTAAGCAAGTAAAATGGAGAGAAATCTTAACTCCAAGTTATTTAGGACTCAAAGATAACAGTTTAATGTTAGCAAAAACGTTATTTTTAGCCTATACTGATGTTTGTTATTAATCATACCCTTTTATATTGCGAGGAAGCCTTCGATAGAAACTCCCACCTAATATTTAATGTGTAATTTCGTGGTTTTATCTGTCCCATCAGTTTTGAAGTTTTGTACCGAAAATCCGGTCTTATTTAAGAATATACGAGCAAACTCGCACTATCAAAATTTAAGTTTTCTTCAAAGCTATTTAAGTATTCCTATTTAGAATTAAGGTCATATTCTGTTTAAATACACGGGATGTGATGTAAAATAAACAACACCCACTTGATTATTATTAAACCGCGATTAGAATATAATTGGAGAGTAACGTCAGCCTACTGTCATTTCATACATATAGGAATGAAACTTGACACAAGTCTATGAAATGCGAGTGTGCTGACGTTACTCTCCAATAATATTGCAATCGCGTTTTGATAATACTATTTCTCGGCACACACTTAATATTCCCAATGCTGCGAGCTCTAGCGAAGATTGAATCCTAAATTATCTAGTTTACGGTTGTCCTGGTTTTGTAAGGCTTTAGCGGCTTAAAACAGAATTTATCAGATAGCGTGAACTAAGTAACGATGGCAAAATCCTTAATTATGAAATTATAGACTATTCCTTCATCAACTGCCCATTAGTGGCCCTAACATGCCTGGCCAAGTTTAGTTTGTCTCTATCTGCGTCCCTTTCTTATGACACTAGTTAGACAAAGACACAGGGAGGGGTTAAACTAAACCTGGGCTGTCATGTTAGGACCGCTGCTCCCATTACCGATAAGCTGTCAGAGTCACCGGCTGAGATAGCCACGTCATGTCTAGATCCGAAGATTAAAGTATTAGAAAATGTTTTTCCATTGCAATGTAGTAAAGAAGCCAAAGAAGACCTCATGTCCTTGCAGTTGACAACTATCCAAAAGAATATGAAAAGCCTCAATATTAATGACGAAGACGCTCAGAGCAATTTTTATTAAAATAAAAATTGGAAGCTTATATGAAAGGTACACGGCGAGGAGAACTTAGAAGATTTGAAATTTTATGTCTGTAACTCATTCAGCTCATGAAGTAGACAGACAGATAGCAGAGTATCAGTGATTGGTCTTCAATTTGGTTTTTTTGTTATTCCTTAAGAGGAGTATGAACTCAGCCCCAAAAAGTTTCCCATACACACGGCGATAACGTTTTCCACCCTCTAAACCTTAACCTATGGCAATGGTTTTTTGGTATGCTGTCATTATGCCTTAAAACTAGGTTTTTATGTTTTGATTTTTTTAATATTCTTCATAGATTTGATAATATTTGCATTTTAGAAGTTTCATACAAAACACAAAAACTATTACCTAGTTCTAGGGCATTATGGTAACATACAAAAAAATCATGGCTATAGGTTAAGGTTTAGACGGCGGAAAACGTTATCGCCGTTTGTATGTAGACCGCTGGATTCACACTACTCTTAAGAATTAGGGTATACATTACTAGACGAAGTGTTTTTATGTCATGAAATATCGAGTGCATATTCAAATGGTGCTAAAATTTCATTTCAAAATTTCGATCACACCTTAGCAAGAATATTTCTACTTAATACACTCTAAGTCTCCGAAAGGTTGAGAAAAAGTAGTAAATTTGTTATAATAGTAAAATGCAAAGTGCTTTTACCTAGAATAGTTTGCGTGCAAAGAAAATGAATACTAAAACCGACAGAGAAAAGATATTAAGTTCTTGGATATCTTTGTAGGATCACTGTAGGTTAGAAATAGCTTTATTCAACAGTGGATTTAAAATGTGTGTTAGTTTACAGTATAAAATGTAATACGCGGACTTATTTATACTAAATAATGAACTGAATTTTTTTACTAGTTCCAATATTTTTTTATACATTGTATGCAAATATTTAAGTTACAACTTAAAAGACTTTGAATAAATTTCTATTTACATTGCTATAAAATTAACTTTCTTTGGATTATAGGACGAGGTTTTTCTCTTTTCGGTTATTTATTTTAAACCCACTAGTCATTTGTTATCTAATAATATTTTTGTAGTCACATTTTCATATTTTTTGTTTCTTTTAAAATTAAATAGTCTAAACACCGATTTGTCTAGCTGGTTTTGATATCTTAAATGTGCATACATAGAGAATCATTATTTTAATAATCTTTTGTAATCTAAATCTGTCTTATCTGTATTACTTACATTTGTATTTGTGTGTATTAATTAGGTATATTTATTTATTTTACTAATTTCTAAAATCTATGTGACATTTCCTATTTCTTTATTATTAAGAACTTATGACGTATGCCCTAATAAGAGTGTGATTTTCGAACGTTCTGCTCAACATTGATTCAGAGGACTATCTTGAGTCTCTGCATACGTTTTTCTTCAATGCTGGCGCATCGTTGGCACAACAATGTTACGTTGAATCACACTACACCAAATGTCCATTTCCCTTTCAGAGTAGACATGTTCATCAGACAAACATGGAGCGAGAGCCGGTTGCAGCTCCCAGAAGACATCTTCGAGGAAGGCGACGACCACGTCACCCTGCCTCCGGAGTTCTTCGACAACCTCTGGCACCCCGACCCTTACTTCCTAAACTCTAAAGTCACAGGTAAAGAATATTTTCGACTTTAAAATTTCACATCGCCACAAAGTTGAGAGATCACGCAGAAGTTGGCTGGGATACTAACGTGCCTCTTATCGTCAATATTTTTAACATAACAACTCCATTTGATCGCACATAAACCCGCTGATTTCTTTGCGACTCGACACTCAAATTGAAGTGCTATGACGTCGTATCCGATTCAGAAACGGAAATAACTTCAAGTTTAGACTCCGTATTTTATCTTTTGGTACCAGTCCAATAATAAGTAACGATTAAGATGCTGATGGAGCTGCCGCGTCTGATGGGGCTAATATATGTAACTAAATATATACATTTCTACCCTTTAAATGTGCGGTTGACGCTAAAAATAGATCATAAGTACTTATTTATATAATTTATCTATTGAGCCTATCTTTGTCTTCCTGAATTTCATAATAGTATACCATCGCATCATTTGATAGTAGCAAAATTGTCCAATTGGACGTCCGCCATATCAAAAAAGTCATGGACGGAGGTTAAAGCTTGTTTAAAAAAATTGTTTTACAAAATCGTGTTCTTATCTAAGACGAAAATTTAAGGAAAAAGGAAAAGCCGAAAGTAATTTGTTTATTTAAGAACTATTTTTAAAGATATTCGACCTCGTTTCTGTTTTACTGAATGCATCCTTCTAAGTTATACCTTGATCTAGGTCACAGAAGTAAATAAAAGGAATTTATGGAGTTCCATTATTCTTTGCTCTATTATTGTTAGGTTTCGTACACAGAGCTAAATAACATGAAAGGCCAGTAATAATGCCTAATAAAAAAGTTGTAACCATAATAATTTCGCTTACTCAAAGAAAACAAAAGGCGCCATTAGGCCGGGTGTCCGTCGCAAGAAAATGAGCGTAATGTGAGAGCTCAGATTCGAGATTCTTAAGAGGAGTGTCAACCCAGCCCGAAAAAGAGCTCCCCATACAAACGGCGATAACGTTTTCCACCCTCTAAACCTTAACCTATGGCAATGATTTTTTGGTATGTTGTTATTATGCCTTGGAACTAAGTTTGTATGTTTTGATTTTTTTAATATTCTTCATAGATTTGACAATATTTGCATTTTGTTTCATACAAAACAAAAAAGCGTCAATATTTTTGAAACTAAAATGAAAATATAGTTAAATCTATGAAAGAATACTTAAAAAATCAAGACATACAAACCTAGTTCTAGAGCATACTGACAACATACAAAAAAATCATCGCTATAGGTTAATGTTTAGAGGGTGGAAAACGTTATCACCGTTTGTATGGAGAGCGCTGGGTTTACACTCTTCCTAATACCCCAAGTGCTAGTATAAATTTGTTAAATCTGAATGCTCGTGGTTAATACCCGGCCATTAAATATACATTATACATACATGCATACATACATTATAATTATAACGTAGGTTAGATAAAAAGTTTACTTTGGCAAAGTGTTCTGTCATTAATATTGTTTTAATTTGTCTACAGTTACAATAAAAACTCTCAAGATTAATTAATAGCATCATTAAACCATTATTTATAACAATTACGCAATCTTATGGGTTTTGAGTTAAAACAGTTTAACTTCTTTAACGATAATGGTCACGATTAAGAAAATCTCAGCGTAATGTGCTTATACAGTACTAAATAATACTGTTTTGTACAATTCTGTCCTTTCTCTTGTCAGTGAAGCAAATCATTATCAATTGAAGCAACTATGATTTATTCAAATAACGTAAAATGTAACAAATTTCTTTATCTACGCACATATCGTTACTGCTCTATAATGCGTTCAAAAACCGTAGGAAATGACCAGCATTATTACAACCAATGTTATTATAAGAATTTTCTTGTTTGTGGTAGAAGGTAAATCTGCACTTTAATGGTCATCACATTACCGATATCTCTGACGTTATGAATTTAAATTTGGAACAGCTTTTAAAATTCAAGTGAGTCTCTATTCTAGTATCCATAGATATTAAAACAGTTATCGATACGAAACGTCAATCCAGTATGTTTTCGAATGACACGAGAATAGGGACTTTCATTCGTTTGTCTAGATTAAAAAAAAAACGTTCGTCTTGACGGAGGATCGAATTGCCGCCATTACTGTTGTCATTCGTTTGTTGGTTTTTTCTGTTACGGTAATTTTTTGTTGTAATGAAATGTGTGTAGATAAAGTAATGTATGCAACTGTATATAATTAGGCCTTAAAACACTCGTGTGATCCTATTGTGAAACTCGCTAACGCTCGTTTCATAAAACCACTCTCGTCTTTTAAGGCCTCTCATTATTTACTTAGCAGTTGCGTAAACTACTATTAGCTGATTATCAAGAAGGTATACTCTATAATATGATTGCCACCTTTTTGTTAGTGAGCGTTGCTAAAGCGTTGGAATCAATGATATTATAAGTTGGAGTAATCAAAAGTTATCTTGGAGTAATTTATTAAGACTGTCCATTACTAACTTTTGGAGAACACAAGTAACCGCAAGACAACTTTATGTTAGGGTTGCCCTGTTTGCTTATCGACATCCAATCGGAAACTTATTTAGTTACCAAAGATCATTTGTATTGAAAAACGAGCTCGAAAATGAAATAAACTTCTAAATCGACTTAGAAAACGCTTTTTATATAAAAAAGCACGCAGCAGAATTTAATTTAAATTCTTGTTCTAACTCAGTTTTTTTTTTCATTTAAAATCTATCTAGATTTATTTAAATAAACTTTGCCAGTCAACTTCTGAGAACTGGTACCACAGCAAAAGTAGATAGTTTTGTACATCCAGTTCTCAGAAGTTGACTGGCAAAGTTTATTTAAATAAACTAGTCTAACCATTTGATTTTGCCACAATAATAACAATATTTACTCGTTAAATGGCTTCATAATGCGAGGTTTCAATTTCATGCAGTTTTATTTGATACAAGATTTGCTCTGCTTTAATATATTAGAAGATGTTGGAACATTTCAAATTACTGTTACCCTAAGCCTCTCCATAAGAAAGCCTACTAAACCACTTAAAACGTCAGTATTTTGAATGAATGAATGATTCGTTTATTCAATAAGGTAGATTAGGATCTTTCATTACAATGATAATTAGATATTTCCCATAATATGTTCAGCCAAGGCAGGCATGTGAAAAGTGATTTAATCACTTAGGAGTCAAAAATGTAAATCATTAAATATGTCATTCAAAAAAATATTTAAAAAAAACTTGAATTTGGGTAACGCGTTCAAATCTGTTTGAATAGGTACCTAAGTGAACGTAATGGAACAAATCACCCTGTTACGCGAAACCAAGTAAAAAAGCACGCAAGGTTTCGCGGAGTAGCAAACTTTGTTTCTATTTCATTATATGGACCTCTGCAAATTAACGCCTGAATTTACTAAAGATCAAATTCGAAAATAAAAGAACAGCAATATATACCGAAAAAAGTATCTGCCTCAATTAAATGTTGAAATAACTCTTACAAAACCTCAATAACGTGACACAATACCGGTTATAAGGTATTACAAGAATAACCACAACACTAATAACGAAGAAACTAGCTAACTTCGAACATCTAAGAACTCATAACTGATTCGAACAGGCTGATAATGCTGATTAGGGAAAGAAAGTTAGCGGAACAGTTGCTGAGATTGTACGCTGGCTCTCTAAGATTCTATGCTACGTAATGCTACAGAAAAAAATACCATCAAGGTGGAGCACTTTAAGGTGCGAATTTCGAAATTCGCTGTATTTTAGTTTAAATGTTTGGAAATGATCCCGATCTGTATTGGCGATCCCTGGCTCCAAAGATTGTACACCTGCCTGTGTTAAATTGTTAAATTGTAAAAATTTTGAATATTTGAGATATAAAATAACATTGTAATTTTGATTTATTTAAAAAATTACACCTCGTTGAGTTTCTTGCCGGTATCTTCTCATCAGAGGTTTTTCCGAACCGGTGGTAAATTTTTTGACATTCATAAGTGCTACCTGTAAGCCTAATCTGAATAAAATATTTTGACTTTGACTTTGACTTTGACTAAATAGTGTGACTTTTTATTAATTTAATTAGTGTTCCGGCAGTATAACATTACCGTTATAATTTCATGCTCCATACATTCGCTAGCAAGAATAGATGCGTAAGAGCTGGCGCCAAAAATGTATGAAACTGTCATTAAGTTCATAGCTATTCGGCGCCAGCTCTCAATCTATACCAAGGTGTGACGTCATAATCTAGATATTGCCGTTGCCTTGCCGTTTTGCAAGAAGTGTTTTAGCGGGGCTTACGTTGCATCTAATTACAATGTATAGGAATCGGGACTAAAATGCGTTAGTTAGTAAATTACCTATTCACCTACATAGACCATGATGTTATGATCGTATTGAAAGAAAAGAAAGAAAGAAACATTTATTCGGCGATAAACACAGGTCGGCAATGATAGGTAGACCGCTTTAAGCTGCCTGTGCATTACAAATAATAATAACAATAAGCAAATACAGCTCAGGGAAACACAAATAAAAATATATACTAAGCCGAAAGGGCTTTCAGCTCAGTATAACGCTGTGGTTCGGAACCACAACGCTGATTTTCATCTGGACTTTTGAAAATTTATAATATTATGTATTTGTATAACCATTTAAGTCCCGATAGCTATTATAAAAATAAATATGTGGGAAGATTGCGTTGATTTTTTATTCGCGATATTCCACGTTATTTAACAACTACACACAGCTTT
Source organism: Ditula angustiorana (assembly GCA_963691745.1). Taxonomy (NCBI): domain Eukaryota; kingdom Metazoa; phylum Arthropoda; class Insecta; order Lepidoptera; family Tortricidae; genus Ditula; species Ditula angustiorana. The sequence continues at coordinate 14,707,009 of OY829476.1, forward strand.
TTCTTCTTTTAACGAATGCTTTCAATTTGGATAATTAAAAAATATTAATCGACAAGTGAAGTGAATAATGTTGAAATTCGTTTAATCGCGGTCGTAAAAGAGAACTTTCTGTACGTTAGTACTATTATTTATTCTGTGATGATGAATGAGAAGCTTAAAAATCGGGTTATTACGCCTAATACGATATCTGTTATTAAAATGTAATAATTTAAATATCCTGTTACGATTGATTGCTGTCTTTCTTTAGCATTATAGGATTTTGGATAAACAGTCTCATAACTACAGAAGACGTGACATACATCATTTATTGAGATTTAGAGCATTTGTGTGGTAAGACATGGCTTTACGGTGTTTGTACCTTTGCCTGCCCTTAATTGGGAACAAATTTAAAAGAAAATCATCATCAAAGCCCCTAAAATCTCTTAGTAAAAGTTAACTTAGCTAAATCAAATAAATCTGTTTTCAATTATCGTTCTAACAACATGGCTTATATTTTTAAACGATGTTTAAAAAGATAAGTTAAAGTTGATTCTAAGTGGTGTTATTTAGGCATAACACGATATTATTTTCACATTCAAAGGTTCTTTGTATATCCTCAAATCCACTTTGCACCGCACAACCATACCTACTCGTATGCCAGCACAGTTACAACCTAAATGATGCCACAATTTTTAGATTCTAGATTTCTCTGTACCAAAAAGATTTTCAAAAATTACTTACTTACCTACTGAGAAGCAAATACATATACTTCTCAACAAGTAAATTATAAAGAGCTGTACACATATTTTCACAATTTAACAATTAATCAGTACCTTTAGTTAGTGTCACTTTTATTAACAAACGCCTAAAAGGCGATAACGTTAAACTTCTCAACTACTATGAATGGAGAAGGAGAAGTAGCAACCAACTTTTTTGCATAGTTATTGAGAAGTTAATGCAAACACGTTCGAGATGTTTGTTGTGACAAAACACAAACGGTGCGGCGTCGCAGTTTTGTGCGGTGCCGGCACCGCAAAAATATGCGGTGCGGCGCCGCGCAAACCTGCGGTGCGGCGCCGCGTACGGTGCAAATTCACGCCGTTGCGGCGTGGAAATATGCGGTGCGGCGCCGCAAAAACCTGCGGTGCGGCGCCGCTACGGTGCAAATTCTCGCCGCCGCGTCGTGGAAATACGCGGTGCGGCGCCGCAAAAACCTGCGGTGCGGCGCCGCGTACGGTGCAAATTCTCGCCGCCGCGCCTTGAAAATACGCGGTTACTCGACCGATTGCGTTCAAAATCGATATCTAAGAAACTTTGTCGTCTCTAACAAGAAATCCGTTAAGAAAATAAATAAAAGTAGCCGCCATCTTGAAATTTTTAGTTACTCGACCGATTGCGTTCAAAATCGATATCTAAGGAACTTTGTCGTCTCTGACAACAAATTCATTAAAAAAATAAATAAAAGTAGCCGCCATCTTGAAATTTTTAGTTATTTGACCGATTGCTTTCAAAATCGATATCTAAGGAACTTTGTGGTCTCCGACAACAAATCCACTAACAGAATGAGAAAATATAGGCACCATCTTGAAATTTTTAGTTACTCGACCGATTGCTTTCAAAATCGATATCTAAGGAACTTTGTCGTCTCTGACAACAAATCCGTTAAGAAAATAAATAAAAGTAGCCGCCATCTCGAAATTTTTAGTTACTCGACCGATTGCTTTCAAAATCGATATCTAGGGACTTTGTCGTCTCTGACAACAAATCCGTTAAGAAAATAAATAAAAGTAGCCGCCATCTTGAAATTTTTAGTTATTCGGCCGATTGTTTTCAAATTCGATATCTAAGGAACTTTGTGGTCTCCAACAACAAATCCACTAACAGAATGAGAAAATATAGCCGCCATCTTGAAATTTTTAGTCACTCGACCGATTGCTTTCAAAATCGATATCTAAGGAACTTTGTGGTCTCCGACAACAAATCCGTTAGCAGAATGAGAAAATATAGCCGCCATGTTGAAATCTTCTAATTTTGTTTCTTTTTATCATTTTGTTTTTTTTTAATTACCCAATTCTATTTGTAATCTTGTTAATCATTATACCTAGGTAAAACCAAATAAACGTTTTAATTAAAAAAAAACTTTTCAATTTTACAAAAGTTAAGAGCGACACCCCTAATGTACCTACTTCTGAAGAGTATCTAGTTTTCGCATAAAAGGCCTTACTAGTTGAGATACAGTGCTAAACAAAAAAAAAACAATTTTACAAAAAATAAGGGGCAACCCTAACGCTCTATTGGAGCGTAGGTATCTAACTCCACAAACAGCCCTAGTTTCGGTACTGCTCTATTTATATACTGCGAAATGAACCCAAACTCGATAGGTTTCCTAGTAGGCATCCCAGGGTTTCGTCAGCCACATTCCAGTTCCATCATCAAGGACTCATCATCAGGTTAAATAAGGTCTCATTACGCTAAATCTAATCAGCACAAATTTTCTAGTAATCCATGATGATGGGGTCCATGTCGGTTTAAAGACTGAGTGCGAAGTATTTGACGACGCAGCGAATGAACAACACGGCCGACGCACCGTGCACCCGCTCAGTACGGTGCCACCGCGTATTTCCACGGCGCGACGGCGTGAATTTGCACCGTAACGCGGCACCGCACCGCAGGTTTGTGCGGCGCCGCACCGCGTATTTCCACGGCGCGGCGGCGAGAATTTGCACCGTACGCGGCGCCGCACCGCAGGTTTTTGCGGCGCCGCACCGCATATTTCCACGCCGCAACGGCGTGAATTTGCACCGCAACGCGGCGCCGCACCGCAGGTTTGCGCGGCGCCGCACCGCATATTTCCACGCCGCAACGGCGTGAACTTGCACCGTACGCGGCGCCGCACCGCAGGTTTGCGCGGCGCCGCACCGCATATTTTTGCGGCGCCGGCACCGCACAAAACTCCGACGCCGCACCGTTTTGCGGCGACGTCGCCGCGCCGCAGACATGTGGCCAGGCCCTAACAGTTATGAGCCACAAGACCGGCCGTCGCGGAGATCCTTGGTGGGGAATTCGATCCTGGAATTTTTTATAGGATTGGCCATATTAAAAATCCCAACAATGGACATCCTCCCTGATATAATAACATAACATAATGACAATGTTCCCTGATATAATGACAATGATGATAATTTAAATAGCCTAAGAAATTATTTTATAACAATAATGCTTTTAATAAAAAAGTAGTTTTAGTATGAACGATATGTAAATGGTAAATAACATGATTGGACCATATAAAACATTAAAAAAATTATATATATTATAGGAAATACTTATATCACCCGTAGTTTTTGTGACATAACAACTTGCTCAGATCACAATACAAGAAGTAGAAACACAAAGATTCAATAAAACTGACCGTTTAGTTTATAAGGCGTAGAAACTATTCTAAACAAGTCAACTGAATCACTAAAATATTATGAAGTTCTAGAGGAAAGGAATACCGATACACCGAGTTTATTTCTTCACGAAACTTATAGCAAAGAAAATAGTTAAGACTGTTTTGCGCAAGTTTCATGCATTGAAGAAATGTTTCCATAGAACGCCAATATAAAATTAATTCTAATAAATTTAACGTGATCCAAAGAGACTCAAATAGAACATAAAAATGTACACCAACGTGCTAAAAATACAAATGAAGTAAATGTCATAGATACGAATTGAACAATTCTCAATGCAAGAAACGCTCGCAATTTATACTTAGACAAATGTTTTCTTTAGTTGAACCAGCATATTATTAGTGTTACTGGTGGAAATCCAAAAGTATTGGATTGAAAATTAATGGGGTTTTTGAAATTTTAGGAGGAGCTTTGTACTACCGTCATCAGTCGGCTGGTAGGCAATTTTGCCCCTTAATTGCAATTGGTAACACTGTATTGTCTCGAATCCTTACAAACGGCTTGTTCTTAGCACGTGTTTGACTTGACGTTGCGCCATATTGTAAATATAACGTATAGTCGACCAAGAAATTGCTTGACCGCTTTTCGACCATTACAAAAGGACAAGGTTCAAAAGTGTTTAAGCAATTACTTGGTCGACTATACAATTTATTGGGAGGGCAAAGTTTTTCGAAGAGTCGCTTATAATATTAATTTAATTTGGATAGTTACCTCACCGATTAAGAAGTTACGGATTTTTTTTTAAATATTGTTTTTTTTTTCAAGGGTTGAAAGCAATGTTGACTTCGTCAGCTCTTTAGCTTATTTTGACGTATGTTGTACGTATAATCTGTTTTTTCAAAGTCTCTTTTTATATAACAAAAATCTTCACGTAAAACTATCAAAATAAAATATATCCGCGTCTTCAAAAATCTTTATACCTACCCAATCTCAGCTAACTTGAATTGAAGAGTAGCATTTCACAGCTTATAAAATAAAATGCTTACTTAATAATGGCTTTTATACTAAAACCCATTAAGTAGTATAATAATATGTTCCTAAAGGGACTTACATCATTTAATGTTATACTTCGTAACTGTAACGATAGTAAACGTGAGTATTTTAACAATATGGCGTAGCACCAACCTCCACACAAACTTTTATAGTAATTTAAGGGACGTAGTTATGTTTGGTAAAAGTTAACGATATAATCATTATAAAAATCGCATAAGTCTTAAACAACTATGTCATATTAATTAATTAATAATACTCGATGTTAAAGATAAAATAAAATTCACCTTTATAATGCCTGAATTTAATATTAACTAAACACCAATGGCGGGCGTTTTGTTTTACCGACTTCAAAAAAAGAAGGAGGTTCTGAATTCGTCTCGATATTTTTTTAACATATTAACTTTGACGTAACTATGTCCCTTACGTCATAGTGATCAGGCAGTCTGTATGGAGATACACGATTTTCCACCTGTAATGAACATCGTGCTTCCACTTTCATCGTAACTGACTGAATGCCCACTGGACTTACATGATGTCTATCCTAGCTTAGCAATGCCTTCGTGTAGGTATAATTATCGAAATAATTCTAGCTTCTGCATACTAAATAATTAAATTTGAATCAGAAAACACCTACTGGAGTTGTGTTTGCTAGCCTAGGGCAGGCAATTTCTATTTGCCTTCGAAGTTCTAATCCTGACTTTACATAAAAAAGTTTAAAGTACCTCATTGTTAAAACAAATGCAATATATTTAGATAAAACTATTTAATGCGGTTGTTTTTTTTATAAAAGAATACAAACTGAAAAATTATTATTATTTAATCTTTATTTCAGGTAACAAGACCCATACAATACATACCTTATAGACTAACATACACATATAAAAAAATATGTTATCTTATGTTATCAGGACTTGTAGACGTTGAATTAAAATAATTTAAGCAGTTTTTATCGCGTCTCAACGATTTTTTCAACGAATTCAACTCCTGACGTTTTAAGTAATTTTCAGTAACCCTACCATGACCGAATCAGGTTTTGCTGATCCCTCCATACGTCTCTGTCAAACTAGTGTTCAGGGTAACTCCACCTTGCTCGCTAATCCTGCCGCTAAGCAGCAGTGCTTGCTCCGTTGTGTTCCGGCGTGGAGAGCAAGATAGCCGGTGCAATTACTGGCCCAAGGGGTATTCTATCTTAGCCCTCTGGGTTGGCAACGCATAATGTAATCTCCTTGGTGTTGCTAGTGTCTATTGACGGTGGTGATCACTTATCAACAGGTGACCCACTTGCTCGTTTGCCTTCCTGTGTTGTATAATAAAAAGTGTCATAAGAAGGAGATACACATAGAGATAAACTCAGATAAACTAAACTTGGCCGGTCATGTTCGGGCTACTAGGGGGTGATACTCTCAATGCGATAAAGCCAAAAAAAAGGAATATTGTATAGTTAGCGTGTTTTAACTCTAAAGCTACAGGCTGATGCCATTACAGTCTACCCGTGATCGTGAGACTTGAAAATGTCCGAAATATCGAGAATTTGCTTCGTTGCAATATACGCGATATAAACGTTGTAAATTGTTTCATTTCAAATAATAAAAGCAATTTTGATGGAAAGTAAATTAATCAGCAAAAAGTTTTTTCGTTTGTTTCTAGACAAAGAGCATGACCTCACATTTTAGATATCATTTATAAAAGCGAGTTAACTAAAAATGTTTTAATAACGCAAGTTTCAGTTTACTCTGACTCCGTGGGCACTCAGTCATAATTTAGTTTCACTGTTTTATACATATTACTTTACATAGATATAGTTTTTCTTTAGCAAAGGATTGCACTTTGATCGGTAAGGTTAAAATTATATCAAAAAGATACGTTTGAAAGTAAAGAGCGATCGCATTTATGTGTGTTGAGAACAACCTTTGATGTATCGCTACATTGAATCTGCCCCTCTAGCACACTAGCCTTTATCGCTGACATAAAGCATTCGTCCCTTTCGCACACGCATACTGGTTAGAACGGGATAAATGCTTTATGTCATCGATAAAAGCTAGCGTGCTAGGCCCCCTGGGCAAGTGCTCTAACTGTGAACTATCATCTATGGACACTCTCTGAGCTGAACTTTCTTATCGCTAAAGCAATCATAATTTTTCTCTGTTCTCTGCCTGTTTGACTTCCTAAAGGCAAATAATGGCGGAAGCTGGCGATTGTTTCATAGAGTTGTATGGAGCAAAGCAAGTATTGAAGTCATACAGAGTATCCATAGGTGAAGCCGTTCACAGGAAGAGCATTTGCCTTTAACAGCAGTTAATTAACCTTTAATAAAAGTCAAGGTAGTAAATTACTTCTTATCTGTTATAATATGTTTATTGTCTTTATTGTGGTCACGGGTTAATTTCTCTTGAGAACTCGAGTCTCGTATTATTCTCAAGATCTACTCGGATGTGTATTTCTGGTAAAGTACAGTTCAGGTTACTAAAAATTTACAGACAAATTATGACGACTGGACTTTTTCTTTGCTGGGCGTTTAAAAACACCCCACTCAGTAACTCAAGCTAGATCAACCTGTATCTTAAATTCAAAAACGACGTACAGTTAATCAATGTAATTCGAGAGCCTCTATGGACCCACCCATTACACAATAAAATGTCGTAATGACATCTGCCAAGAAAGTTAATACAACTTTTTTGTTAAAAGGTAGCTCAGATATGTCCGTTGTTACAGGATATATCCAAGATACAGGTTGATCTAGTTTGAGTTGTTGAGTGTGATTACAAAAGCCACACTCAATAAAATTGGTTCAGTCGTCACAATTGTCTCATAAACTTTAGTAAACTGGAGCGTATTTTCTGCCACTGAGTATGTCTGTGTTATTATGGATTTAAGATTTTTAACATCACATCCTTCAAACCAGTGTTAAAACATATATTTTTTTATAATTTTTAATTGGTATGTTTGACATTTTCCAGAGATAGCAGAGCTGACACACAAATTTTCGTCGGTGACGCTGTATAGAAATCAGACGGTGCGCTACGCAGCAAGGATGCACGCTATCATCGCTTGCCAAATGGAATTTCAGCTCTACCCAATGGATATACAGTCCTGTCCGATTTACATTGAGAGCTGTGAGTTTGGTTTTATAGATTTCAATAGGCTTAGTAAAAGTATTTTGAGCTAAGTGGACTCTTTTGTCTTTTCACTGATTTTCTCTCTTCACTATTGAACATCCTGTATGATGCATATGTTTGTATATAAGTCAGTTTAAATCACCCAAACTAGAAGTTCTGTCATCTATTTCCATGGTAAACATTCCTAGTATTTTTTGTCAAAATCGATTACCTACAGATATATTATTTTCTGATATAAGAGACATCAAAAATGCAGTCATAGTTTAAGTTTTTTATAGTTTGAACACCGGTAAAATATACCGGTATTAGAGTGGTAAAAATCGTACTTGTCTTAAAGTTGCTCAGTTACCAGTAAAAAACTGGAACCGGAGCTTCTGAAAACGGTACTTAGCTCTGTTAATATCGGTATCCAATTAAAATATCCGCACTTTTAAGCGACGGGCTTACACGCGATACCTCTATTGGAGCCGGCGCCGTACCGATTATTTAGGGATAGTAGTGGTATGAAGAGAATTGATACCAATATCTGTACCGGTACTAACCAAATTCAAAAATACCGGCCCTGAAAATACCAGTATTTAGAGCCGTTGTCGATGCGCGTTTTACGCCCAACTTATTTAGTAATGAAACAAAAGATTTATTAAGAAAATGTTCCAAAGACTTTCTAAGGCTTACTTTTCAGTTTCATACAGTAACCAAAAAGTGAGGTTCCGATGGAGCGAGGCCGGAGTGACCATCAATCCGGAGCTGAAGCTGCTTCAGTACCACATCGGGCAACCTCTGAGGCTCGAGGAAACCAATGGCTATATGATTGACAAGGATGGTAAGTGGAGTTCTTCTTCTCAGCATATATTTAACTGCTGAACATATTTCAGTTCCATGGTACAATAAGGATGTTAAAGTAATTTGTAACATAATAGCACCGTGAGACTCGGACATATTAATAAACGGATCACTCACGTATTTTGCGTCGAGAAATGCCTGACATGTTTCGGACCAGTCCGTGGTCCTTAATCATGAGCCCCCGCGCAGTCATCGTCGCGATACCGCCGCGGCTCATGATTAAGGACCACGGACGGGTCCGAAACATGTCGGGAATTTCTCGACGTAAAATACATGATTGATCCGTTTATCAATATGATGTTAAAGTACATTGAGATTGAAAAAAGATATCTCAATGGCCGTGAAAATCGTATCAAAATCTATTGCGTGGTGAAACGAGTAAGCGACCGCAGACATAAGGACAGACAATGGTGTATAGCGACTTTATTTTATACTTTGTAAAGATAAAGAAGAAGAAGACAGCTCGAGGCCACACATTGCATTATAATGATGTTCGTTTACAAGCCCATAAGCTTAAAATTATTTTAGGTTCCAAACTTTTCTACATACAAAACATTATTTATAAATCAAACAATACCCAAAAAGTCGTCGCCCTTTAGTCTGAAGAGTGTATTGTACAGTCAGAAGCCTATCTACAAAGTAGAAGAGGTCAAACACGACTCTATTGTCAAGAAAATACGAACTTGTAACCTTTTCGAGTTATCAGTTACTTCGGCTGCTGATTGTACCTATTGAAGTAGGCGATAATAATAACTCCCACCTTGTAATACTCGTAATATTAAGTTACGTGTAAATCACTTTTATAGGTTCCGTAGCCTAATAGCAAAAAACTTATATAATGTCGTCCTGTTCGGTCTGTCTGCTTGTCCATCTGTCTGTCACGTGCATTTTTATGAGACTAATAATTTCAAGATTCTAAGGATGATATTTCGAAGGAAGGTATTTTCTTTGACCCGCTATACAATGGAGAAGACGAAATCAACCAAAAAAATTACTTTTTTTTATCGATCCTGCAAATGATGTATATAATAATTTGATAATTTGCGCACATCTTTGGCAGGCCTTGAAAAATAATATTACACCACTGGCTCTAACATAACCACCCAAGTTTAATTTATCTCTAAATGTGTCCCTTTCTTGTGAAACTAGTTAGACAAAGACGCAGGGAGGGGTGAAGTTAACTAAGGCCGTCATTTTTGAACCGAGGGCGCCGAGTTTACAAAACGTAGTATTCATTTTAGTAAATTTTGTGAGATCGGTATGTCGGTCTTATATAAGAAGTGTATCCCCCTGTAATTCTTCGCCACTTACTAACTAATTGTATTTTTTAATCAAGGTAATTACAATTTTCTTTTTATGTATTTCCGAGTTTTAAAAATTACTTTTAAAAGAAAAGATACGTCGTACAAGTTGATTAAATATTAGGAATTTTCATTTACCAAAGAATTAATTCTGCACTTCCTGAAAAGAGCTAACACAATTCTCAAAACTCAAAACCGGTATCCCACAGTACTAGAGCTAACGTGTATCCGGAACGCACTTGGCCATTTTTTGCCTGTGCGACTTAGCTCGAAACTTTGTAAGAAAGTGCTTTCCTTTCACCTTCCGTCCGTAAAGTTTTGTAGTTGAATGTACCTGTAATTCCAGTAACATCTTTGAGTTCTTTTGTATTTAAATTGTTTTTGTTTTCTTGTATCTGTTAAGAGGAGTGTGAACCCAGCACTCTCCATACAATCGACAATAAATTTTCTACCGTCTAAAACTTAACCTATGGCAATGATTTTTTGGTTTCTTGTCATTATACCTTGGAACTAAGTTTGTTTGTTTTGATTTTTTTTTAATTCTTCATGGAGCTCTTTTTCGGGCTGCGTTCATACTCCTCTTAAAGCTTGCCCGGTTTCACATGAATACAATTGGGGTGTAATGTACTTGAAAAACTTCACTTAAAAATTGTCTAATTGACAGTGTAAACCATATCAAAACCCGTTGCGTGGTTCAGAAGTATTAAGCGGCCGACGATATAAGGAAACAAAGACGGATAAAAATTTTGGTTTTGTACTATGTAAAGAATAAAGAAGAACATAAAGATGATTTTATACAAAATATTGACTAGTATTGGTGGACCGTAGCTGACTATTCTAGCACAAACAATACAGTGTATAAATATAGCCCCCAAAAAGTTATAGAAATAGTTTTATTTATGAAGGTAAGTTCTTACTTTGATACAGATTATGATTCCGGTATTTTTACGGGCTACTCCATCACTAACGTAAAAATGTGTTTCTCGTGTAAAGGTCAATAGATTATTTTATACTAGCTGTTGCCCGCGACTTTGTTCGTGTAGAATTCGTGTGTATGAAGCATATTTTCCAGACAAGTTCTACCCTAGGCTATTTTTAACAAACATCTCCCTGCCCCATCAAGGTTCTTTATTCCACGTTACTTTATCCGTCCTCAAAATTCAGCAATTTAGCATTTTCATAGAAAAGTTTCACCACTCATCAAAAATCTACTCCTGAAGGGAACCCATTTTTGCAAAAAAAATTGTCAGGTGTCAAACTATCCGTGTGCTAAATATCGACTGAATTAGCACTAATTCAGTCGATATTATATTAATTTAATATATTAATTTAGTCGATACAGCCGTTCAAACATGAAAGACGAATAGAGTGACAGATTTTCGCAGTTATAATAGTTGTGTTTACTGAAACCCCATTATTATTATTTTCTTTTTTTTCATTACAGTTTTCTTTTGAAGTTCAATTTCTCTACTTTAATACCTTGGATGGTTACAAATTATTTCAGTAAGTAATTTATTGTAACAAAAAAATTAGACATCAAAGTAATTATAACAATAATCAGGTAGTCTAGAAACAATTTTTAATCTCACAGAGCTGTACAAACCAACTGTTTGGATTATTTAGAATTGAAGCACACAACTTTTAATTAAATTTCCGTTCCAAAGTGTAGTATTTCCTTTGTTTAATTGTGCAAAATGCTTATAGATAATTTAACCACTTATTTCAAATGTATAAAAACCATTTATCTACACATATATCATAAATGCTCTATAATGCGTTCAGAAACCGTAGGCAATGACCAGCGTTATAACAATCAATATAATTATGAGAATTTTTCTAATGTAACAGGAGCCAATTTCCTGTTTTTAGGAGTATTCGCCAAAAAGACAAAATTAACATAAAACCATACAAAACAGCATTACTTGCTTAAAGCGTATTCGGCATGGCATCCAAGATTTTTAACAAGCTTCCGAAGAATATATTAATGACCGAGGATGTTCATGATTTTAAAAAACTACTTTTTAATTTTTTGGCGTATAAGGCCTACTATTCAATGGAGGAGTATATGCGTGATAGTTTGACAATTTTTTAGACGGTATCCTAATTTAGTGCATGACTTGCATATACTTAACTATAAGATATTTGTATGCCCTTGGGCGCAGCATAGTGATACAAGTATATAATCATTGTACCATCAGTTTTGACCTATGTTTGACAAATAAATTATTTGTATTTGAATACGAATTCGAATTTGTTTCTATATTTTTTGTTCAAATTAATCGAAATTTCACATGACCATAGGGCTGGTGCATTTCTTGGTCAACGCATTGGAATTGCGATCCAACGTGGAAATGCAGCCAGCCTTATGGGCACTTTACCGCAGGGGACAGACTTGGGAGATATTTGTACATATAATTAAGTTTTTGTATTTTTTATTAGGTTAAGTTATTATATTTAATGAAGTGTCATATTATGAAAAATTTATTATAAAAAAAAAGTAAAAGTACGTCTATAGATATTTAATAGGTACCTAGCAGGAGTAGTTAGTAGCAATGCAGGTCATTGCCCTATGGCTTCTGAACCCATTATAGAGTACTTATGATATGTGTGTAGATAAAGTGATGTATGCAACTGTACTTAATTAGGTCATAAAACACTCGTGTGATCCTATTATGAAACTCGCTGACGCTCTTTTCATAAAACCACACTCGTGTTTTAAGACCCCTCATTACGCAACAGTTGCATAAAATACTATTGAATACTTATTTAAGTGTTGTAATATGCAGTTTTACACATTAAGATTTAATAAGAACAATAATGTAGTTTTATGCATTATGTTATACTAGCAACCCGTCCCGGCTTCACACACGGGTACAATTAAGATGTGATGTACAAAAACCTTCCGTAAAATAAAACACCTAAATGACAGTGAGAACCGTATCTAAACAAACTGGAACAAATTACCTTGCTACTCCGCGAAACCAGTGCCGTGCTCGTGCAAGTTAGCTGCGTCTGTGCGACATATATATGTTTATGCAAAAACCCACCCTCCTCCGCTTCCACACGAAACAACATATATCACACAGACTCAACTACACACCACCACTAAACACTAAAACTATACGATCGACGCGCGTTTCGCCTCTATACGAGGCATCATCAAGATCGAACAGTACGACCGTTCGCTACTTGAACGAATGGCGTACTAACGTATATGAACTGAACATTCCACACAGACTTAACTATTCACCACCACCACCACTAAACACTAAACAACACGATCTACGCGCGTTTCGCCTCTGTACGAGGCATCATCTGGATCTAACAGTACGACCGTTCGCTACTTGAACGAATGGCAAAATCCGTTGCGTGCTGGTTTAGAAACAGTAAGCAAACAAAGATACGATGCGAACAGACAGGAATGGAGCGACTTTTTTTATACTATCTACAGAAGACTAGTGACCCACCCTGTCTTCACACGGGTACAATATCAGTACACACAAAAACCTTCCATAAAAAAATCCTAAATAAATTCATAAATTCTTGCGGATGGTAGGACCTTGTGCTAGGTCCGTCCGGATCGCTACCACCATCTTGCTCGCTAATCCTGCCGCTAAGCAGCAGTGCTTGCACAGTTGTGTTCCGGCGTGGAGAGCAAGACAGCCGGTGTAATTACTGGCACAAGTGGTATTCCATCTTAGCCCTCTGGGTTGGCAACGCATCTGCACTCTCTTTGTTGTTGCAGGTGTCTATAGGCGGTGGTGATCACTTACCATCAGGTGACCCACTTGCTTGTTTGCCTTCCTATGTTGTATAAAAAAAAACTCTGAATAACATTGGAAACCGTATCAAAATCCGTTGCGTGGTTTAGAAGGAGTAAGCAGCCGATGATATGTGGATAGCGACTTTAGTTTATACTATGTGGTAAAAAGATAGAACAAAAAAAAAAGAAGATTACGCACGCTTAGAATTAAAGCGACTCAATTCTGAATATGACATTTCCCAACATTAAACCCTATGTCTTTTAGTTAAGGTGATATTTTGGGACGTGCATAATTCAGAAATGGGTCTCTTTAATTCTAAGCGTGCGAGGTAATTGATAGTAGATGAAACATAGTGTTTAGACTTTTGACACGGCCTTGTAATGTAAGCCATATTATTATCTATATATATAAAAATGAATCCCTATTTCCCTTGGTCACGACATCACGCCTGAACGGCTGGACCGATTTTGGTAATTCTTTTTTTGTTCTGTTCGTTATTATCAGGAGAAGGTTCTTATGAAAGAAAAAATCAAAAATCTGCTCATTTATGGCGTCTAAGGCGGAACAAAGTTCGCCGGGTCAGCTAGTTACTGTATATTTATTTAAAATCTTAGGTCAAGTTTTTACAATATTTCTATAAAAAGTAATAAACCAATATCAATACAAAATATACAAACATTATAAAAACCTAACCTAGAGTGCCGCCGGCAGCGGGGCAGGGCTCAAGCTACCGGGTGGTTAGGGCTGCGGAGTGAGGAATCTCCTGACTATTCGTGACGTGTCCAGGAGTACCACCTTTTGTATCTGACCCTTGATCCAACCTTCTAGCGAGAGTCTCTTGAGGTGTTGGTCGAGACTCTTCGCTATAAGACCGTTCGCTGAGATTATTATTATTATAAGCTCACGCCTGTTTCCCTTTGGGGTAGGCAGATACCACAGAACGCCATTTGCTCCGGTCCTGTCATACTTCCCTCACTTCCTCTACACACATTCATCTCTTCATACATGCTCGGCGTAAGCGACGTATGCCATAGTGGTATGATTTTTGAAATTTGAAATGAAAGATTACAGTGCACGAGTAGAAAGACAATTCTTAATTCACCAACCGCTCTATTCCCTTCCAGGTAACTACTCCAGACTAGTGGTCTACTTCCGTTTCGAGCGGCAGATTGGTCATCACCTGATCCAAACCTTCGCGCCTTCTTCCCTGGTAGTCATGTTATCCTGGTTCAGCTTCTGGCTAGATCTGGACGCTATCCCTGGACGAGTGACTCTCCTGGTCACTTGCATGTTGACTCTTGTCACCATGTTCACTGGATTAAGGGCTGATATACCCCCAGTTGCTTATGTTAAGGTAAGATTTTATATTTTAAAGTAAACTTAGACTACGCTACAACAGTAACACGGCGTTCTCTTAACAAACTGACCTTGCTATTGCGACTTCTTTTTTTTTATGAAATAGGAAGGAAAACAAGCAAGTGGGTCACCTGATGGGAAGTGATCACCACCGCCTATAGACACCCGCAACACCAAAAAGATTGCAGATGCATTGCCAATCCAAAGGGCTAAGATGGTATACCTCTTGTGCCAGTAATTACACCGGCGGCTGTACGCTCTCCACGCCGGAACACAACAGTGCAAGCACTGCTGCTTTGCGGCAGGATTAGCTAGCAAAATGGTGGTTACGTTCCGGACGGACCTTGCACAAAGTCTTTTGTAAGTGATGCGATTTAGATGCTCAGGAGTGGTGTGGATCTTAATGACAGTAACGGATCAGCGACTCTTTCATGGTTACTGGATCCCACAGACGGCTGCGATCAATTTCCATTAAGTGACCTATATGCCTGTTGGTTTCAATTTCACCAAAAAAATTAGTTATTAAGCTTATAAAAATTGGCATTTGTTCTATGGAAATCAGCAATTGATAAAAATACTGGAGTACAAAGCAAGCGGAATGTTCTGGCTCAAAAACAGCGCGAATATGTCACTCATGTGAGATGGTCTTATCATCAAATGCTGACATCAAAAGCTTTGCCACTAATTGTGTTTTTTGTAATTGAAATGCTGGCTATGGACAATTTTTCTTTCTGTCTTTGATACTCAGTACTTGCGTAATTAAATCTGCAAAGCTGTTATTTTTGAAACCTTACTAGTGTTTCAATTAAACCAATATTGGCTTGAAAGTTCTGGGCTACAATGACCTTTCTCTATTCTTATTTGATAAGTTTTAGATAGAGGTAACCACTATATTGATTTAAATTTTTGTGGCTCTAGTTAAACCCTAGCAGATCTCTGGGTAGTTCCACTCCTCACTGTAGGTACGTTCGAACGCTTTGTCTATGGAATAGGCAAATCGCAGTAGGCTGTCAGCTTGCCGCGCGCTCGCTCTCCCCTGCCGTGCCAGTGTAATAGAAAACGAAAGCCGCGCAACCCTAGCGTGTCGCCGGGCGTAGCGGGAAGAAGGCGGGCGCAGGAGACGGCGCGTTCCTTTTGACTCGCGCCGCCTGGCGCGTGATGTATGAAGTGTAAAGTCGGAATTCGTTTAATCGCGGTCGTAAAGGACAAGTTTCTGTACGTTATTTATTCTGTGGCAAAACGCAAAGCCAGAAAATTGTACCACTAGAATTTTGGAAACTCAGTTCTTAAGGGTAATAAAAAATGTTTTACTACCTACCTGCCTCGGCTTTGCACATGTACAATAAGGATGGAATATACATAAAACCTTCTATAAAAATCGTCCAAATTTCAGTGAAAACCGTATCTATCAAAATCTGTTGCGAGGTTTAGAAGGACTAGGCAGCCGAAGCTACGATAAGGACAGACAGAAGCCGATAGCGACTTTGTTATATAATAAGTAAAGAAGATAAAGATTAGTGTTTACAATCCGCACTGAGCCCGCGTGGGAACTAAAACCTTTCATTATAAGCCCTTTGGTTGGGCGCCGTGCCGCGAAGGCTTAGAGGAGACGGACTTACCTCGTCCGCCGCCGAACCTCCAGAATAAGCCACACGCGAGGAAACACGGCACACGCGGGTAAACGGGCACCAGCTGGGCAATAGCTTGGTACATACACAATTCACACACGTTGCGGAGCGGAATTTAAAGTTAACTTCTTTTACGGTGACACGTTATTTTTCAACTTAGTGTTTATCGCTATGCGATCACTCGCGCATGCGCCGCGCCCCTGTGGCATCTATGGCTAGCGGCCAGCTCGCAAGGAGTCCGCCAGCCTCATGGCCCACAACAACACGGCGCAACCACCCTTTTATTATGAGTAGAGGCCTGTGCCCAGCTGTGGGACCTATTAGCTGGATTATCATTTTTTTTCTTTATGGCTTTCAGGCATTGGACCTCTGGATGGCGGGCTGCATGATGTTTGTCTTCGCAGCACTCGGAGAGTTTGTGGTGGTGAAGGTGCTTGACAAACAGTACCAGATGAACAAGAACAAGGCGCAAGATTCGCTGCCGAGGATTATACCAGTGGTAAGAATAACAATTGGTAATGCTTACAACTAAAGGAAGCCACTTTTATGTAGATTTCCTAAGAATCCACTTGGTTTTCCGTTCAAGAACCAAGAAGAGTTAATTCGGTAAAAGCGTTTTTGAAGCATTTTTGGTATTGTTTTAGAATTTGGGGAACTATTTTCTTTGTTGTAATTGATAAAAAATGTTTATCTTGTCCTGTTCTGACATATCTTTATTAGTTCTTAAGTTAAGACAACAAAAAATTTAAATGAGAAAATAGGGTTGAAGGGTTTCGTGGAGATGACTTCGATAAGTTAACAAACTGAAACAAATTACCTTGCTACTCCGCGAAATCAGTGCCGGGCTCGTGCAAAATAGCTGCGTCTGAGCGACACATATATGTTCATGCAAAAACCCACCCTCCTCCGCTTCCACACGAAACAACATATATCACATAGAAGACTCAACTACACACCACCACCACTAAGCACTAAAACTATACGATCGACGCGCGTTTCGCCTCTATACGAGGCATCATCAAGATCGAACAGTACGACCGTTCGCTACTTGAACGAATGGCGTACTGAACATATATGTGTATTTTGCATGAACATATATGTGACGCACAGACGCAGCTATTTTGCTCGAGCCCGGCACTGGTTTCGCGGAATAGCAAGGTAATTTGTTCCAGTTTGTTGATATGAACCTCCGCAAAGTAACGCCTGAATCTATTAATTATTCGATAAGTTAGATTTTTGACAACCGAGTTCAGAATGACCTAACAGGTCTGGTCTGGCATAGTTCTGGTCCAAGCAAATTCTTGTAAAATTTGTACAACATAGGAAGGAAAACTAGCAAGTGGGTCACCTGATGGTAAGTGATCACCACTGATCATAGACACCCGCAATACCAAGGAGATTGTAGATGCCTTGCTAACCCAGAGGGCTAAGATAGGAATACCTCTTGTTTTACTCTCCACGCCGGAACACTACAGATTTAAGACATTTGGTATTATCAGTGTATTGTTTTTCAAGTTTTACTATCGATTGCCAGCTATTTGACTTCTCAGTACCCACGACACGGCATGGCACACACCATCTCCTTCACTTTTGTCTTAAGAGGAAACACCAAGGTCTAGAGAATTGAAAAATAGGTATTTGTAAAATCTATTGCTGCCTCCATCTATCAAGCCTCCCCCCGCAGAGTGCAATAGAGACAGCTGCAGCTTGGACTGAAAATACCTATTTAAAGTACACAAAATCAACGATTCGTAGACCCCCGATTCCTTCTCCAAAACTTATCCGATTTAACTACTTTTTTCATTAAAAATTAAAGAACGGCTTTGGCAGTGTTCCTATGTTTTTCTTTATTTTATATAATCTAGTAAAATTTGTTTTCTGAATGTATGAACGCAGCCGAAAATCTGGCCAATTTTTTATGTTTTTGAATGTTCATATCTCTTTTAATAATTAATTTATGAAAAAAAGGAAAACATAGGGACATGCATAACAGTGGCCAACGATTTTTTGGAAAAAAAAATTGCTCTTCTGGCATTATCCAGAGAGGAAACAGGGGACGACGTTTGTATGGAAAAACAGCCCTTGTGTTTCCTCTTAAGTATATGCTAATAGGGTTTCAATGGGGTATATTTTACATGGCATTTCAGCAGACTACCATTTTAAGTTTCTTTGGTAGATTTGTCTTAGTGTCGTCAAAAATTTCGTGCAAAGTCATTATTTATAAATATATATTGCCATGTCAAATAAACTTACAGTATTTAAATAGAAGTTAAATGATTTGATTCAATCGGGTTTCAATGGAAGGTTTCTTAGATGTGTGAAAAGGGATTCTATTAATAGGTACAATTATTATATACCAAAACTGCGTCACGATTAAAACCGCGTGGGCGAGTTTAATGTGATAGCAGTCAACAGGAACAGAAACTGAAAGGAAGCGCAAAAATAACTTGCTCGCCTACGACGGCTCAAGACTGTAATATTTTCAATTCTTGAAATAAAACCTTTATTTACTCAAAAAACAACCTATTTTTCGTAACTTATGCCTGGAGGCGCGATAATACTAGATGAGCTGCCTATTTAAAGACACAGATCTCATCATTATTCTAGTGTAATAATAAATATTTAGCTATGCCTATTTTGAATCCACAAGCTTAATATTTATGTACTATTTTCTTTTTATTTGACATGAATATTTTTATTCTTATTTTATTTTGACATGCGGAGACTATACATCTCCAAGTAATATTGCACAGTTTGACCGTGGAGGCGTTTTACACCTCTGCTAAGCATAGATTAAGTTAATTAATTGGTTTTTTGACCCTTAGAGACTATACATCTCTAAGTTATTTAGACTAAGTATTTGATTGTTATTATTTCAGGGACCATATACATCCCTATCTAATTTCTTTGATCTGGGGACCCTATACATCTCCTGATCATTCTTAACTAGTGCCAGTACGTTCAATATGCTTAAAGCTTGCTGTGCTATTTACTGATTTTTTTTATTATTATTTTATGTAACTTGTGTATGCCATGTACTATTGTGATAAATTGCACTGTAATCTGTTTTGAAAAAAGAGGAAAAAAAAAAACTGCTGAGTTTCTTGCGGCGTTTCTTCATAGTAGTATCTTCCATTTTCCGAAGCGCTAGTAGATTCAGACATGTAAAAGAGCCTATACGGCCTACTTGCAAAATATTTTTTTCATTTTCATTTTCACAGATAACGGAACAAACTACTTATTGTCTTCGTGCCATCTATTTACTTTGATGTACCTAATTATTCTATGCAATTAAAAAGTATCTGTCTATCTTTTTTTACCAAGTTAGACTGATGTCAACATCTTCTGTACATGGGTGATTCTCTCATTTCGTGCAAATCACATGTTCATCAACATATAAACAAAACTTCGCACTTTCAAACTACCAAACACTTTTTATATATTTGCTGAGATACATAGCTCAATCTGCCACCTAAAATTAATCATGTAATTGGCTATTAAGTTACTCAAAAAAAATAATTTTGTGCTTAAATATCATTATCAACACCGTGCAAGACATGAACTTTAAGATTTATAAATTAATAACAAAATAATGTGACATTTTGCTCAGTATTCTTTCCCTGGGATATTTAAAATACATAGTAAGGAATCAAACAGGTAATATGCCATGCATTGGAATGATTGAAAGAGTAAATCCAAAAATAGTGAAAAATATCATTACCATTTCACTCGTTACCTTTATTTGCCACCAACCATTCGAGAAACGGTAATGATTATAAAATTATGGTAATGTTACAATTTTGGTATATATGCCTGAAAAATTAAAATAATACTTGAAATAACTAGATTTATTTATATCTATCTTTAATCTATTGAACTTAGAGGTTTTTTCTGTATAAAAATCTAAACAGACGTAGCTTTTTTCATTTAATTCTTCATTATCAGCATCATTTTCTTTACTTTAATAGTTAATGTCATTACCAGATTCCATTCTCCATTAGTGTCATTACCATGCTCTTAAAAAAAAAACTCTGCCAATTTTGAGTCTAATAACGTGTAAATTATATTTAGATGCTTTTTTTTGATGTAGCTTGACTTTGGCATTAAATTAAGATTTTTTTTTTCTCTCGAAGTAGGGTGATTTGCACGAAATGAGAGAAATGCCCACATAATATAAAAGAAAGTCTCTATCCGCGCCCGTCTGTCGACATATTATCTTCGACCGCTTACTCCTAATTCACACAACGTATTTTGATACGGTCTTCACTGCCAATTAGATTTCTTTACACGAAAGATTTCATGTACATTACATTGAAATTGTACCCGTGTACCGCTAGTACGTTACTAAAAGAAATAGGTACTCCAAGTGGATAAGTTGTCATTGGCGATCTTACTTTTTCAGCGCCTAAATGGTGACAAAGGCTCCTGCGGCACAGTGGCTGCGTGGGAAGGCAGTGGCGTCCGATGTCGCAAGGTGGACCTCACGTCGCCGACGTCGCCGCCGGCTGCGACACCTGCAGTGCACCCTGCGCCCGGCGCTCCCCCTCACCTGGTCGGCGTCGAGAGGCGGCAGAGCATACTTCAGGTATTTTTATTTTATTCGAAAGCTGGTATTATACAGGTGATGGTTTAACTGGTGATTGGTGGTAAGTGACCGCCATTGTCAGCATCATTAGAAAGGGGGATGCGTCCTGCAAGAAGACGAATATGCATGTGATGATAATGCAACACAATACAATAACTCTTTATTGATCACCACAAAATAGCATGAAAAGAGACAGACAAGTAAGAGAAATACAAGGGGCACACAATAGGTGATCTTATTGCTTTAGGCGATCTCTTCCAGACAACCGCCTAAATAATAAGTAGCGCTTTAGAAATGCACCACTTCAAAATCGTACTGGCGCCCAATGTGGGGCTCTGAAAATGTTAAATTAAAATTAAACTGGAATTACCTCATTCTTGTATATTTACGAACCTAAACGTAATTATGAACTTACACATATAAGACGTGACCGTAATTTTAGCGTCCTATAAAGACACCGTTGAATTCACACAACCTTAATATTCAAATTCATTCCTACAAACTTCAAAATTCATTTATTTAATCAGCCTTGAGGTGGAATTCTTGCTTCGACCCTATCTATATCATGTCTCTGCAGACGTTATTAATGGTTTCAATTTAAGAACGTAAAAAGTAAATTAAGTGAATTTAAATTCATATTGTAGTCGTTCCAAATTCTAGAAACAGGTAATTTACTTTTGCAATTTTATATCACGCGTCTTACTCTGAGTTTTAAATTGCTAATCATACCTGCGTCTCTTTTTTTTTCAGCACATATTGTGTTCCATCTGTTTTGACTTTAAACCTTCTTGTTTTCAAATTATATTTTGTCATTGTGATGCTATTGCCCTATTAAGTAGTCAAACAATTTTTTTTCTATCTTCTTTTGTTCCAATAAAAGTTGTCATTTTTGTCAATATTATTGTTCGACATAGTTTACACTTATTTGCACGACTTTAATTAGCTGTAATTCGTGATCATCATCATAATTTCACCCGAAAGACGTCCATTGTTGGACATAGGTCTATCCCAAATATCACCACAATGACTGGTCTTGTGCAGCTTACATCCGGCGTGTTCCCGCTACGATCACCAGTGGCCCCGATTCACGAAGCTACAAGTTACAATTTTACAAGTCTAAACCGGCAACATTGGTCAATAATGATCAATGATAATGGGCATAATGACCAATGTTGCCGGTTTAGACTTGTAAAATTGTAATTTGTAGCTTCGTGAAACGGGCCACAGTTGGTCCAGTTCTCCAGCTTGTATAGCAGATCTGCCCACTCTGCATCTACCGGTGCGCAGTCGCCACTCAAGAACACTTTGGCCGCACGGCCATCCGTTCTCCGAACAAAGTGTCCCACCTACTGCCACTTAAGCCTAGCAATTCTAAGAGCTGTTCTTATGACAATTCTATTCCTTATTGTATTACGAGAGAGTTGAATTATCATAATTGCCGTGGGCTTTGTTCACGTGCTAAGTTTCTCGAATATCAAGGTCGATCACTACCCTTATCATTTTGCAAGTTCAATGCCTCTTGTCCCTTGGGCGATAAAGCCTTTAGCCGATACGTGGCAGGTAATGTATACTATTTTATTTACCGACATTGAGTGTCTCCAGCGACGTCGCACCCCCATACAAATTTGCTACATTGTTAAGTTTTAATGTTCTAACTACACATAAGTAAATTAAGTAATGGTAACATAAAAATATATAAATAAATAAATAAAATAAATATCTCAGGACAATTCACACCAATTGATCTAGTCCCAAACTAAGCAAAGCTTGTACTATGGGTACCAGACAACGGATAAACATACTTATATAGATAAATATATACTTAAATACATATAACATCCAAGACTCGGGTACAAACATTCGTATTCATCATACGAACATTTTGCCCCTCCCTGGAATCGAACCCGGAACCCCTAGCTTCATAGTCAGGGTCACTAACCACTAGGCTATCTGGTCGTCTCAATAGTTAGTTAGTTATAAAGGAATGAGTATTTAAGAGGTTGTGTCATCGCTTAAGTGTTAACTTTTTTTCTTTACTTTGGGGTATTGCATATCGTGACCGGAAATGAGTTGAATATAATTTTATATTTAATAGCAAATAGGTTTAATTAACGAATTTAAAGTAAATAAGAATTTACCATCATCATCATAATTTTCAGGTTAGCTTAGGTTTTCGTTTTCAAGCAAGCCTAGTGTACATTAGGAACTTCATAGATATCATTTAATTAACTGGTTGGGTATGCAAATTTCCTTAAGATGTTTTTAAATACCAAAATTAAGTTTTGCATATAAATTCCAATAAAAACGAGGGGGGCTACCCCGGGTTCGAACCTGCGACCGTCTGCTTGGGAGGCGGTAGGTCAAATCACTAGCCAGATTTGTCTACTACAGTTCAATATAAGTCTATCGATCGATCGCCAGCCTTCGCTTTGTTACACTCTTCGCATCTTTATGACGACAGACACTCTTTCGATATCGTTAAAGTTTGCTATTGCGTTTGCTATCTGCCAGGTTTTTTCTTTTTTTTTCCTGGATCTAAACTTTATCAGTTTCTTAAAGTTTCAGTATCAATTCACATGACCAGCCTACCCCCACTTGAGTTTAATCACTCTCATTAAGTTTCATTGCATTATTTATTGTCAATTCTTTTGTATGGAAACCGGTATTAGAGGAACGGATCTCAATGTATATACCTGTGATACCTGCAAGGTTTCCTGAGGGCATTGTACTAAGGTTAAACTTTGTTTATCTGGGTAATCAAATTTTAACGACATGGAAAAGCTTGTAATAAAACACGATACATTAGGAACTTGTCCGAAAGTATAATAATGATCGAACTGTGTTTTTAGCCGATTTTTTTTAGATGAACTTTGTATCAGACATTGTATTTCATTGATCACCAACTAATTAAGAAAGCTGTCATGCATAAAAAGTTTTCTGTGAGCTTACCTGTCAGGATCAAATGAATAGACCAATTACAATGAAATTGCGGTTTTAGCGTTCTGGAGCCAAACTCCAAAAGTGTCGTCTGTGTCACAGCAATAACTATCGAGACTATACTGAATTTGAAAGGTCTATGAACTGCTTTAATATAAAGTAGTAACAATAGGAAAGAATATTATTTCGGCATTGTAGTCTATAAGTCCAGTCAAGCTAAACTTTAGTAGATCACATTTGAATAATCTCTTTACTTTCCACTTTCGAATTTTCTTTTAAAGGAAGACATACAACAAAAAGTTGCACTATTGTTTCTTTTCCCTGTTGTCTACCTGTACCGTCCACAATTTTTTCTGCATATGCTCAAAAGTTAACTGACTGGCAGAGAATGCCAACGTTTACAATTATGTTTTTTATGCATTAATGTTTAAATAAATTAATATAATTTAAACTTATTCACAGGTTGCCTGGCTAGACGCCGATACGGGGCAAGAACGGGTGCTGTGGCGAGAAATAGACAAGCTGTCTCGCGTCGTGTTCCCGGCCCTTTTTCTCCTCTTCGTCACCATGTACTGGCCAGTCCTCCTCCTGAAAACGAAGACCTCCTCATAACAATCATTTCCAATGTCAATGCATTAGCTTCGCATCGGTACGTTATGTTTACACTTCACTGAATTCTTCAAATGATTTGTACTGCCTAGGGACGAGTTAATATTGAGAAAAGCGACAAAATGAATTACTGGGCCTCTGGGCCCAATTTCATAAACGCGACACAGACGACAGATGACAGTGACAATTCGCCGTACATTACTGTGTTGACGAGTAACGCTACAGACT
Source organism: Ditula angustiorana (assembly GCA_963691745.1). NCBI lineage: Eukaryota > Metazoa > Arthropoda > Insecta > Lepidoptera > Tortricidae > Ditula > Ditula angustiorana. Next base: position 14,731,797 of record OY829476.1, read on the forward strand.
TACAGACTTAACATCATAGTGGGCTAGCAATGTATACCGAATTATCACTGTCACCTGTCGCCTGTCGCGTTTATGAAATGGGCCCCAGATTGTAACCACTTGCGTTACGTAACGTATTAAGACCACTTAATATCTTACAGGCAATAACTGTATTGTGATCACTTTCGTCTTTTTCCATAAATAATTTTAAAGACTATTGGCTACATACATTTTACACTTTTATGCCTTTCAGTTTGTGAATGGAATGCCACAATACGCGACAGGTTGACATCGCTACGTGATTATGACATGCCTCGTCAAATTGTGTCACGTAGTTCAAAAAATGTGGGAAAATTTATATTTTGATTTCGAATCTTGATACGAAATTGTGGAAGACTGGAGGCTTGTTTATATATTCCATATATCAGATGATTGGCCTTATTTTACGTTAAACTATAGTTAACAACAGAACCGTAGATTAGTCTTTTTTGCTAGCCTTTTCGTTGTCTTGAAGGCGCTACTGTTTAAAACTATCGAGATTCTTACACACATTTGTAGACGAGTATCTATTCTGAGTTTGTACTTATCCTAAAATGAGACTTTATCCTTCAGAACGTTTTAGTATACAAATACATTTCAGACATAGCGTTTTGACGGCGCGGGCGCAACAATTATCGTCCCGTTTAATAATCAATAGTCGTGATGATTTTTTTTTTACAAAAAAGGGAACATATCATGTACTGATTACCTGATAAGAAGTAATCGCCGCCGTTCAGTTATTTTTGACGACCTGTTTGGCACAGTGGCACATGTGTCTGCCTACTGTGCAAGAGGTCCCGGGTTAAAATCCTGGTATGGGCAAATATTTGTGTGACGAATACGAATGTTTGTACCTGAGTCATGGATGTTATTTGCATTTAAGTATGTATTTATCTATACAGGGTGACACATAAGACGTAATACAAAACCACTTTTTTATATACGTTTCCCTAAAACTTAAGTATCCTGCTATATCCTGTGTTGTTAAACTAATTATAAGTATCGTTTTTTTAATTTTTATTAAGTCCTGTTATTTATAGCTTCTTATGGTTACCCTAACACAAGTTGTTAAGAATAAAAAGTTTGAATTCGGGTTCATAGTAAATACTTCTTTATCTTGGCCGGTAAATTATGAATAAAACACGTTCTGACACGGTGACGTTACTTGTCATAACAAACACATCTCAATTCTCAATTAGTTTTCTGATTTGAATAAGTTTATCTCTCAAAAATTGAATTGAATTGAATAAGTTTATCGTATTTACTTATGTACGATGACTCCTGCCTGCATATTCAGCTGTCGGCAATGGTAGCGTTTTATTTTACGTCATCGAGCACGGTGCAAACACAAACCCTGTTTCGGCTCGGCAGTTAATAAACTCAGGAGTTTGGTCAGTTTAGAACTCCAGTACATACTCAAAGAAGATGCCGCCGACCACGATACTCACACGCATTCAGAACGTGAGCACTCAGGTATTTTCAACGTCACCCAGAAGCCAGTACTAGAGAAGCAGCATCACGATTTGGGACAACAGAAATTTTTATTTGGCGTCTGCTAAACGCCGAAGGATTGCATTCTTTTCATGTCCAACGGGTGCATGATATCGTTTGAGCAGAATACCCCAGAAAGGTGCAATTTTCAGTGGCTGTTATCAAACCTGGACTCGAAAATTTTGTGGTCCGGTGAAGCCACTTTTACCAGGGTAGGATTGGTTAATATCCACGACATGATGAGTTTTGTTCCCGAGAAGGTGGTGACCACTTCGAACACTTGTTAAAATACGTTTACGGACTTAACACACTTAAGTATGTAGTTAAAAAATAAATGTAAAAATAGTTCAACTTGGTTTATTATTCATTCGAATGTTTTAGAAGTTGCTGAAAGTATTGATATCATAATTATTATTAACCTGCGATTGAGTACAGAGATGATATGATAATTTTACATGTTGATAATTATGACAGCTAAGTACTTGCTGTAGGGTGTCCACAATTTTCAAGATTCAATTTTTTTTTTTGTTAGAAAATTAGTAAAAGTTAAACAAGGCGAATATTAATGATTCACTAATTCCATTATATTATTTTTTAACAACTGAATCGGATATGTTTGTTTTGTATTACGTCTTATGTGTCACCCTGTATATGTATGTTTATCCGTTGTCTAGTATCCATAGTACAAGCTTTGCTTTGTTTGGGACTAGGTCAATTGGTGTAAATTGTCCCGAGATATTTATTTATTATTTATTTATTTATTTTTCTTCTTCTTATCGTTTCTCTCCTATCGGAGGCTTGACAACATCAAAGCTATTTTGACGTTGGAAGCCGTTTTTTCTAAATAAACCTTTTTTTCTTAAGGATTTGAATTTATCAACGTAGGCTGGTTAACTGTTTTGTCTTATGCACAGTTATTTTAACTCGTTCCTAGGCGCTTTACTCACATAATCGTCCGGTAGAAGCTTTTGCAACGATAACTGCTTTGTTGCGAAAAATGCATTTCATTGAATTCCATGTTATGGGGAGATTACAACATACTTCACCACGAACTGAATTCGTAACATTTGTTTATGTTGACGATATTGTATTGGCCGTGTTGTTATGAGCAGTTGTCTTTTGACGTAATAAAGTTCAAAGAACATGAGCGTTAAAAGTGTACAACACATTCCGTCTTGTTAATGGATTTTTTAGATAGAAATTTAGATTTTTCTTAATCATTCGTAAAAAGTGACTTTTATGAACACGACACGTTTTCTTTTGTAGTAACATTATTGGCTTTTAAACAAGTGATACTTTAATAAATTAAATTGCATTAGAGAAAAAGCCAATATTTTACTGTAAATTTGCTATAATTGTTATTTAGACTAAAGTCACAATAAAGTATTGGAACGTAGGTTCTTTTGTTTCAAAATAAAAAAGCGCTAAAAAAATACTCTATACATGCATTTCAACAGTTTATAAATTAAATTTCAATGCTTTATTTTGTGTCGAAGCGTTATTCAAGGCTTTACATTTCTGAGCATTCGTTTGTACGATTACAAATCCAGTGTACCAGCTTTCCAAAGTTTCATGAACGTGATTTATGCAAAGTTATCACTTAAATCCTATTAGTTTCCAAGAAGCGTCAAACTCATGTTAGACATGATTTCGCCATTAAAGTATAAAAAACCTCAAAATTGCAGTTGACGGTGAAATGGTTTTTATGAACTTCATAAATTATTCATAGGACGAGGGCCGCGTGTCGTCTAGCCGCTCGGGAAAGTATCAAATTTTAAGATGTCGCCATCACATTTAATTTTTCCGCCAATATAAAGCTGAGGTGAAAACATATAGTAGCTATATTGATACTGTTTGACCAATATTCTTCATTTAAAAAAAATACAGATCTAAACCGGGTGAAACCTAACACAGGTTTATTGGTAGATGTTTTAGCTTGTGTTTACTTTTTTTTGTACAATTGTAATTGCTTAATGCGTTGGTTAATAATAGAGAAAGCTCTTCTATTAATCGGGAATGAATTTTAAGTATTTTAATAGTGACTCGTTATATTTAAACAATAATAATTGTAGAAAATCATGGGAAAGTTACCAAACAAATATTTTTAAGATAAATAACAAAATTATAGTCGCTTATTATACTACAGTGTGATATGAGAAAAAACGTCGGTGTTTTGTAAAAGAAAAAAACCTGAAATAAGTCTTTCAATCATGTAGTATAATTTTACCCTTTCATGAAACACCGACGGTGCATAGTTTTAATCATATTTTAATCTATCTTTCATTAAAAATTGTACATAATTAAGCACAATTTTAAATAAAGTGTACATAGTTATTGCCTATTGTTAATGCAAGTTACGACGCAAGCACAAATATAAATAGGTACCTATGTACAGTAGGGGAAATATATTCACGAACCACCTTAGAATCCTGTCGCAATGACGCGACGCGTTAAACGCCAGGCTATGTCATACAAATGTCATGCGTGTCTCTTCGACTAGGTTCTACGGTGGTACGTGTTTGAATTTCCTTAACTGTACCTACCCAAAGTATATTTTATACATCAGAGCTGGATGTAAAATTACCAATATCGCCTGTTTTCACTTTCCTTAAAAAACATTCGAAGGCAATTTGGTAATAATTTGACATTCCACCTTTTGGGTTTGGTTTTTTAGATATTTTTTGTAGTATAGAATGCATTCTATTATAGTCTGTCAATAAACGCTATACTACTAGTTTCTACCGCGCAGATACCACAGTAGTTAGGTTCGAAACCCTAATGAAGAATAAAGGAATTTTGGTATTTTGGATATCTGATATTTTCAGAAGCCGGTCATATCGGATAATAGATCTAGGCAGGTACAACGTTCGTAGTCAGACTATAATGTACAACTCCATCTCTTCTAAAAGCGTTTAAAACGTAAGTCCAGAAAAAAAATGTATTTTATTTGTGACTAGCAAGCTGCGGAACGGATCGCACCCTTGGGGCTGCAGTCTCTCATCTTGTTTAGTAGATTGAAGAAAATTGTGGCTGTGCTAAGATTCTTGGCTTTATAAGTACAATATTGTCTCTGCGTGTTTATAATTTATGTATTTATAGTTATAAATGTTATTATTGCGTTTTTATCATATAACAGTCCATTTTGTTATTCTTCTCTCTTTCGCTCAAAGGTTAGGAAAATCTTTTATATTTGGAATACTATTCATGTTTGTCTGTTTTTTTCTAATTCATCATGTACAATCAACCAATTTGATTTATAAGACACTGTAGAACCTTTTCACAATGACATCATAATGACTTATCAATAAATGTCATTAACTCAGCGTTGACACATTGCGACGGCGTTCTACAGTGGTCTTTAAATCAAACTGGTTGCCTATACAATAATAAGTTCATATACTCGTACATTTAAGTGTTCTTACTAAAAGTAGAAATAATTATTTGAAGATAAATCTCCTAATAAATGATGTTGAAGTATAAAGTTTACAACTAACTCCAAACATTTTTAGAGTTGGTCGAAACAGCACAAAGAGCTAAAACGCAACTGTTGACTTAATAATTATAGGTAGATTCAGAAGAGCTACCACCAAAAATGTATGAAACCTCATTAATTTTATAGACATTTATTTGGTGACAGGTTTTGTGGAAAGACCTATCTCAAAGGTAGATAGGTACAATTTAGCTTCAAAAGTACTTGAATACTCGAAGAGATCAAAAATATGTACACAAGCTCTTATTCTCTTGACAATAGAGCAGAATGTTGATCTTTTTGACTTCCTCGGTCCTGTAGAAACAGCTGCAGCTGTACAAAGTGAGACAAGTGCCTCATCCAGCACTTCAGCTTAAGAGCTTTAAGATTGTGATAGTTACTTACGTATAGAAACATATTTATATAGAATATACTTTAGGCGTTGACTCGTTCAATTTTTTATTTTCTTGTTGGTTTTAATATAAGGTTGTAGAAGGCCTTGCGAGAGGCCTAAGGGCTTGGATACACGAGCGGTTATCCTGCCGCAGAAACAATTGAATTCCTATAAAATTTAATTTACGTTAATATCGGCCTCGTCATCACTTTCTATCAGTATCTATTTCTATCACAATTCCGTCTATAATGGCGACTTATATGTGTCTGCAATTGTACGCGCATGGTGTGTGACTGTGTCATTTCGAAGAATGAACAAAACGCAGCGGTATCTAAACCACAAACAAGTTTGATACAGGGGTGTTATGGAGCTCCGAAACAATCAAATATTCAAAATATAAATCTTTTCGGAGTTGTTTTTTTTTATAATTTTGGATAGGGGTGGAGTCTAAATGACACACGTTTTGACAGGTTTTCGCCCAGCCAAGCCGAATGCGTCTCTTGCATTCTTTAAATAGTATTTTTTTGTTTCTATTGCTTAGACATATTAGTCAATTATCTGTTCTTGTGGGATTACGTTTAAAATTTCATAGATAAAACCTTGAAATAAAGTCAAATCGTGCCCTATTTATGTGACAATTCCTTAGAAATATAATATCCATAACCGAAACGATCCAAAACTATCGGATAATTCGAAGTATTCCATATCCATATCTATCTGTCTATTTACACTGAGATGGACCAAACTTCGTCGGTCAAGTTAGGCCACTGGTTTGATGGTTTGCGACAAGTTTGTCAAGCGGGTTCCTGCTGCGTGAGAAACGCCCGTGTACACAGACCCTAATGCTATCCTTAGCTGATGATTGTTTGACCAATTTCTATAGCTATAGCTTTATATTAGACTGTACTCGTATTTAAGGTAAAAATATCTTAATGTAAATACAACTACGTATTTTTTTCGAATTCCAATAAATTTAAATTAAAGTAATTTTCAAAGATTTCAAAAGCAATTGTGTAAAATGTTAATAAACTATGTATTGTACATTATTGCTAGCTATTGCTACAAGGTCCTTCAGATAATTAAAGAGTTCACTGAAATAAGTTTTTATTAACTTGTAAATTATTAATTTTATTAAAAAAAAACTATGTTCATTGATTGTAAAAAAGAGTATTTATGGTTTAAAAAAGTGTCCAACACTTGTAAGTGAGATAAACTAGTTCTAAAGGTACGTTAGCTATTAAGTGAAAATCTTTGTCTTTTTATTACTATAGATGAATACATTTGTTCCAAATTAGAACCATTTTATAATAACTAAGCAAAAAACTTAAGCCTCGTTATAATTGTAAAAAATCTCTAATGCTTTCATAGTATAGTACTTTGATTTTTAGGGTTCCGTGCCTCTAAAGGAAAACTGGACCCTTTTAGGATCATTATTTTTTGTTGAAACGTTGCAACTTTTTGTTCTTTGATAGAGAATTCAGCGAACAATAAATTGTTAATATTATGAGAATAAATAATTTTTGAAGTAATTTTTTAGTGTGTTTTATTTGTGCCATTTTCCCTTTTATTAAGGGTTATAAGGGTCTTCAGTTCATAGGGTTCAATTCTTGAAAAATCAAGAATTGATAAAAGATCTTTAACGTCTTTTAAATACATATTAAGAGGAGTGTGAACCCAACGCTGTCCATGTATGGACAGCGTTGGGTTGACGTCAACGTTTTGAGGGTGGAAAACCTTATCGCCGTTTGTATGGGGAGCTCTTTTTCGGGCTGGGTTCACACTCCACTTAAATATTATGTGATTGTAAATATTCTAACTTAGGTTATTATTTTCCTTCATAATCCGTTTCTATAATAAGTAGTTCAAATATCTTGTTTTCTTTTCCTACATTTATTCGTAAGGGGCTTATAGGATTTGTGAGGTTTTGAAAATGGTCCTGGATTTCGAAAAGGTTATTCCAGCAAATCACTGTTGCCTTAATTAGCTTATGTAGCGCCTGATTTTTTTGTCATAACCAAGGCAAGAAAAATAGCAAAAGAATTAAAAGTAAACTAAAGTATAATAATTAACTCAGGCGCTTTATCCTTAAGGTTATGCAAAGTTTTATAACATGGTTATTATTTATGGCTGCTTTAAAAGGTATCATAATATAACTTTTGTTTAAGACGAGGTGTGGGAGGAAAACAGCGGTAGGTAATGGTTTCCGACAAGGCGTCACCCATAACTTACGACTTACTTTTTTTAAGAATTCTTTACGACACTCCCCCTTTCTTGCGCTAATTTCCATCTCTTTGACAAGGGCTGTCATGCTTTGCTATGATTTTTAGGGTTCTGCAGTCAGCAAGGAACCCTTACACTTTTGCCATGTCCGTCCGTCCGTCTGTCCACAGCTTAGCTCAGGGACTCTTAATACTAGAAAGCTGTAATTTCGCATGGATAAAGTATATATTAGTCACCAATACAGTAGTAAAATAAATCTTGAAGTAAAAATTATTTAGTGTATCTCCCCATTCTTCCCTATCCGTAAAGTGCGGATGTCTCTTTTTTTTATTACCCCATAGCGTGGGATTATTTTCGTTGGATAGATCTTTCAAAAAATTTGCAAGTTTGCAAAAACGGTTATTTTTATTAAGGAATTCGTTTGTGAAATTCCTATTAAGCTTGTAAGTGCTTATTGCACTCAAGTGTCCCCCCCTCCCCTTGCCAGCTAAATGGTTGTTTTAGGATATATGAAAAAAACACTGTAGTTAGTGCACATAACGAAATTAAAAGGGAAAATCTCCCAGTTAAGTAGGTTTTTCAAGTTTACGAGTAATCAGGCAACTGCGGAACCCTACACTGCGCGTGTCCCGACTCGCACTTGGCCGGTTTTTCTTTTTTTCCAGTAGCGGCTCTATGGCTTGTGTTTATACCAGTGGCACTAACATGACTGGCCAAGTTTAGTTTATCTCTATCTGCATCCCTTTCTTATGACACTAGTTAGACAGAGACACAGGGAGGGGTTAAACTAAACCTGGGCTGTCATGTTAGGGCCGCAGTAATATCGAACGGTTTGGGGCCACTTTTATTCTCGAGATGCGATTTCAAAAAGTACTAGCTATATTTTTCCGAGTTAAAATTCCAATTGTTAGTAAGTAATGTAATTCTGAGTAATATTTGTAATGAATGGATAATTTTACAAACAAAGCGAACAGCCCCAGTTTTCCTGGTAATTTAAACATCATAACCTTTCAACCACCGAACAAGTTGAGTACTAGCTGCACTTCATAACATTTTAATTGTAACCGACTATGGAACCTTGACACAACAAAAATCATAAAGACTTCCTTACTATTTCATCATTCATTATATTATATTATTATTGTGTCATCGTGGCATTTATTTCGAAATGATTCCACTGCGGATCACGATCTGTAATTATACTTTAAAAAAATCATCCTTGCTTTTCTAAAAACGTAAACAACATTCTAACCTAAAATTTCAGTTTTGCCATCAAAATATTGTTTATCGACCGGATAACCTAGTGGTTATCGACCCTGACTATGAAGCTAGAGGTTCCGGGTCGATTCCGGTAGGGGCAAATGTTTGTATGATGAATATGAATGTTTGTACCCAAGTCTTGGATGTTGTATGTATTTTTCTACATAAGTATGTATTATCCGTTGTCTAGTACCCACAGTACAAGCTTTGCTTAGTTTGGGACTGGTCCAATTGGTGTGAATTGTCCCGAGATATTTATTTATTTATTTATTTTTCAAATAGAACATTCAAGTCTTTCTCTTCTATTTACAGCCTCGATTTGTTTTATTTGGGCAATGAACGATGTTTAGATAAAAATAAGCGAAATTTTAGGTTACAAATTTTGTTTACGTACAAATGGACTTCATACTGCGTCATAGTTGAGGAAGCTAAAAAGCGGCTGCGCGTGAGGTCAAATTTCCCTCCTAATGTCGGTAACGTTTGTTCACAGGGGATTTAGTCAGCTTCCCTGGTGATTCATGTCAAGGCCATTGTAATGACAATGAGTTCACACTTCACGGTTTGTGCGCAGAGCAGACTAGAGGTGACATAATTTGTGATTGTGACACACTATAGAGCGCAGAGGTAGGATCTCGACGCCTTCTAAATCTATATTGATTAGGAAATTGCCGATTTGCCTTGCTAACTACAAAACATGGATAAACCCTACTGAGGCTTTATCATGTACTGACATGTCAAGCGTAAACACCCAAAATTGGCAAAATGGCCATCCTGCATTTTCCCCAGCATCTGAACCTCTGGATCACATATCACTCATGGTACTGAACCCTGTACCCAATTAATAAGGTACTTAACCGCTGAGAGGTTTTTTCTACCTTGGTTAAGTCCGTCTATTCATACAGTAGCTAATTATTGACAACAGCGTGGTTCTTCCGCTATATTTTTTTTTTTTTTTAATCAAATAAAATTTTACAGCATTACAGTAAGAACCAATGCGCTATAAAATTTAAGAAACACAAATTAAAACTAATTAGGTAGCCGACAACTCGGCGGGGCTCCGTTGAGTCGCCATCATCGGCGCCTTGCGTGCCGTTAGCAGACTGCCCTGGACCCACCGGAACACAACACCCTTTGGCCAAAATTGCGTGTTCTCGATGGTCTATCATGTCTACATACCAAGTATCTCTAATTAAGAAGCAAAACTAAACCATATATTATGTATATATTGTAAGTATTGTATGAATTCTTTATTGTACAAAAAACATAAATAACAAATAAGGCGTTCTGTGAAAATAAATTCCAATTTCTAAGTAATAATTTCTATGGAACTAGACGTCTACTTATTTATACAATACAATAAAATCAAAGCCCTATCAAGTACCTATAGTTATTGGGAAAAAACCATTGACTCCTGAAAAGGTGGTAACGAAGACACATAGGTGAAATTGTCACTTTGTATGGCAAAACCATGATAAGGGCTACGTTATTATCCGGACTGTATCAATCAATATTTCCTTCTTGTTAGACTTGATACAATTCTCTATTATATTGCTTGTATCCCGTCAAAAACATATATGTGAAAAAATGCCCAAGTTCGGTACAGACGACGTTCGGAGTGGTCGTTGATGACAAATGAACTGAGATGTGAACGGGTGCCAAGTTTCATAGCAGCTACAAATAAAAATGTCAGTTATAGGAATGTGCGGTTTTTGCAGCATGTGGATGTGTCGTAATAAACCTTATTGCATTGTAATAAATCGTCGTAACGGAGGTTTCGGCGAGATATCATTATTTTTGTATGAGCACTTGTATTTATCTACAAAAATAAAACCTTATACTGTTTTCTTTTCATTTGCAGATGTTTTCAATACGCAAAGCGAGATTGGAAATAAAATGACTAGGTATTTCGTTTAATCCAATTGCGAGGACCTAATCCGGTAAAAGCTTAACCTTTTTAGGGTTCCGTGCCTCAAAAGGAAAAACGGAACTCTCATAGAATAACTTCGTTGTCCGTCTGTCTGTCAAGTCACTGAAACTGGCCTAGGTTTCATATGAGTAAGGCGGTCTAGTCAGTCGGTTTTTGAGTGATAACTATGCCACTTTTTAGACCTCAATAACTCAAGAACTATAAGAGGTTTTCTTATAAAATTGGACATTCTTACTCTTTTGAGTTTGATTTATGGGTTGCCTAATGCTGCTCAAAATGTTTCGCGTAATAACACACACGGTCGGTGCGTCACCTCGTTTCCAAACTTGGCTGATGCACTGCCGTGTACGTAGACATTATTTTCCGGATATCTATCATTAATGGTTCGGGTAGGTTAAATGGAATAAACCTCCTTTGATAAACCGCTGTTTGGTAAGCCGTTACATAAGAGCAAATCTTCAAGGAGTACTTTTCTTTCTTAGAGTATCCATGCTCTAGGTTTTCTTTGCTCTTGCGATAGGATAATATCTTTTTACGTTGACGATCTTATTATGAATCCAAATGTTTAGATAATAATATCTAAAATTTCCGATATGGAATAAAAAAATATCTGTCTATAAATATAATATAACAGTTAACATAAAACGTTAGGTAAGGACCGTAACTTGTTGATGGTGACTTTAAATTGATAAAAATAAATTACGAAAATTTCGAATTTCCGCCTTTTACGGAAAGATCCACTTTAATAAATAAATATCTCGGGCAATTAAGACCAATTGACCTAGTCCCAAACTAAACAAAGCTTGTACTATGGGTACTATACAACGGATATACATACTTATATAAAAAAATACAAGACTCGGGTACAAACATTCATATTCATCATTCAAACATTTGCCCCTCCCGGGAATCGAACCCGGAGCCTCAAGCTTTGTAGTCAGGGTCATTAACCACTAGGCTATCCGGGCGTCGACTTTAAGGCCCTTAGAGTTTTTGCAGTCAGCCAGTTTTTGTATTGTAAGTATTTATTGGTTATTTGCGTCGCGACGAAGTCAACAGCTCATTATAGTAATTTTGATTGAATTTTTAAGTAAATTATACGCGAAAGTACTCAAAAATTATAACAAGATATTGCATGATAGTAAATTGCATATTATTAGGCAGATACGTTTGTTCGTTTGCTCCGTTACATTTGACGTTAAATGGACCTTAGGACTATTAAAATGATTTCATGTTTATGAACATTCCGTCTACATTTGTTACGTGTTACTACTGCGTAATAGTTACAGGGTGATAAAAAAACCAGCAGCACGATTTTGCTTCTTCATAATAGTAGATTAAAATATACTTTAGATCCGTCCTTATTAAAGTAATACAGCGATATAGGCAAAAAACTTAAGTAAAGCCTTTTTTGCATGTAGTAGCGTACAAAAAACAAACACACGGGTCGTATTAAGAACATCCTCCGTTTTTTTCCGTTGATTAAAAACTGATATGGAACTTACGGAATTTTTTGAATATGGAACGGCAACTTGTCTATACGGACACGCAAGAGGGGTTTTACTAGTTGGTTTTTACTATAGATATCGAAACTAGAAATCTGGAATGTCGTAAGGGACATGTTCCTTGATGTCCCTTACGACATTTGAGATTTCCACTGTCGATATGTTGTCAACATGGCGTCGGTCAACGGAGCTGAAAGCCGTAACAGCCGGATTTAGCTGAAGCGATCTGAAATCTGCTGCGCAAGATCGATCCAAATGGAAAAGTGTGCAAAGAGCCCTATGCTGAGGGGTGAAAGAAAAGTGATAATGATGATGATAGACATGTTGTGTTACGTTAAAAAAATCCATCCATTTGATTAAAAGCATTCTTTTTAAATTCAAATCAGGCTTATCATGGAAGAAAACGAAATTATGGTACTCCATCAACGTTAACTATTTTTGAAAGTTGATAACACCGATAATAATACTAAATGGTTTACAAAACACTAGATAACGAAGTCTGAAAACAGTTTCAAGGTGCTAAGATGTAAAGTAATGTAACACTTTCGTTTTTCACTCATGACGCCTAAGAGATGTATTTGTTTGGCTAAAACCGGACGGATTTCCTCAAAATCTAGTTAAGGGCTTATGACACTACGCGGTGTTCAGACAGTCTTAGTAAGCAAGTAAGCACGGCCGAACCCATTCGGTCGGCCGAATTAGACAGGCTAACTCTTATTACACTATGCTGAATCTTAGTAAGACTGCCTGAATACCGCGTAGTGTAATAAGCCCTTTAGGTTAAGTACAAGGTGGAAAAACGAAATGCAGTTTTATTCAAAATTAACTTTATTTGCTTAAAAAAAATAATATGGACCTTTAAAAATTCGTTTGTTTCGATCAGGAATTTAATCGGTTACTCGTGCAAACAACATGCTGTATCAGATACAAATCATTTGTTTTTTTTTGTGTCGTACTCAATTCTTTATTTTCATTAGACCTCGGCAAATGTATACCGACCAGATCGGAGACATTCTGGAGAAAGGCCAGGTCAGGAGTACCCTTAACCGACTAGCATGCAAAAATAATGCTATATAGATTAAAAATTAATAAGAAAAGGTTGTATCTCAGGATTATAGTGAGTGGAAGTCCGTAATCTCTGCGTTGGTACCCTTCCGGGAAGCAGGCGTGACTGTCTTTATATATGTATTTGATCATTTTGATTCCCAAATTTTATTAGAATGATCAATTCAAAAAATCCTGGAATGCAGTATTAATATTTTTTAAAAAGAAAACCAGTGACCCCCCAGCGGCTCTTACATGACAGTCCAGGTTTAGTTTAACCGCTCCCTGTGTCTCGGTTTACCTAGCATCATAAGAAAGGGACGCAGATGGAGATAAAATAAACTTGGCCAGGCATGTTAGGGCCACAGAAAAATAACTGATTCTTTGCGGGAATTTATATTAAAAGAGCGTGGGGTAATTATCAAATTGGAATACATAGCCTCAAACATGGTAATTAGAAATTTTGGATTTTTTAAAAGATGAATAAAATACCTAAGGGTAATATTAAAGTTATGATTATAATGCGACTATTTAGTTAGTATAATACTAATATTTTTAAAGTAAACCAAAACAATACCATTAATAGTTTTCCATTCGGCGACGTTGGTAATACTAATTAATGCCAGACGATGGAAAAATTAAAATATCACTTAAGTAATCAATCACTGCTACACAAAAATATTATTAATTTATTATTAATGAATTGTTTACGAAAAAATACCGGATCCGTTTCAATTAAATTTATAATTAAAGTTTATCCCCTGGAAAAGTCCAGACAGTAGAATCATCTAATTTCACTGCTTTAAGCACGTACCCATAGAGGGGTAATACTGGTCATCCAATTTCGAAACTGACTAGTGTTTTGTCACTAATGAATAGCGACCGGCATCCGCACTGACACACTAAGTACAGCCAGGGGGGATTCCACTCCGCACTGTAGTGACGCTCGACCGCCTTGCCTATGGCATAGGCAAATCGCAGTAGAATGTCGGCTTGCCACGCGCTCGCTCGCTCGCACCCGCCGTGTCAGTGTAATTGAAAACGAATGCCGCGCAACCCTAGCGTGTCGTCGGTAGTAGCGGGGCGAAGTCGGGATCGGGCGGCGCGTTCTATTTGACTGGCTCCGCCTGGCGCATGGTGTATGAAGTAATACGAACTTTTTAAGCGTGTGAATAAAGTTGAAATTCGTTTAATCGCGGTCGTAAAAGAGAAGTTTCTGTACGTTAGTACTATTATTTATTCTGTGGTACAGCGTCGAAAACTGACCTGTGTAAATATCCGTACGTTTATATAAGTGCGTTCTGAAATAAAGCACATGGCATAAAACTAATCTAAACAATTCACTTTTTTTTTAAAGTGAGTATATTAATAATAGCATTAGGCAAGAGTTGGGACTCTTATTATTACGTCGTTATAGAAATGAAATGTAAAATGTAAAATAAAAAAAATTACCGGCTGTCTTGCTCTCCTTGTCGGAACACAAGCAAGCACTGCTGCTTAGCGGCTGGATTAGCAAGCAAGATGGTGGTAGGGATCCGGACCTTGCACAAGGTCCTACCACCTGCAAAAGTAATTTGATAAAGCAACACAGAGACACAAAGCCACTAGCAGAAGCTAGTCTTAAAGGTATCAGTTGCAACCCAATCACTGTAGCGTGTCCGACTGAGCCGGTGATTCATGATGATGGAAAACGGACAATATGTGGGAGTGTTGACATTGACCGAATACTCAGTCTGACATCCGCGTACCGGTCCTTGGAGGTTCTTGCAAAACAAAATGCTTATTTTTAAATTAATATTCAATAAAAAACAATGTTAAACAAGCCAAGCTAACAACTCAATAATTAAAAATGGTGGCTTCCAATTTATTTCGACTAAGCACACAGCTTCTTTTCTTAAGGTACCTATATACATCAAGGCTTTCGCTCAAAGGTTAACTGGAAGAGATCCATCAAAGGGATAAGTTCGCCTTTGTACATCTGTTTTGTCCTCTTATCTGTTATTTTATGTGTTTAGTACAATAAAGAGTCATACATACATGCATATATTTTTTAATAGTAGTGTTTACTTAATATTTTAACCAACTCTTGGATATTGAAATAAAACAATTTAAACGGTTTAAATCGCGTGTATTGTAACGAATCTAATTCCTGACGTTAACTCTTGGATAATTTATATTTAAGAAGTCGCAATCACTATTGAAAAGAAAACGTCGTCTCGCGATCCAAATATACTCGTACTGGAAAAAATCTATGGATAGCGTCTTGAATGAAAGGAAAATGCCGCTTTGAAAAGTCAAAAATATAATTCAATACGTTATTTTCGGTTCCATTCAATGACTGATCAAATGACAAAATATTTTCGGCATTTTTAACAAAAGTCGGCGTCCTGAACGTCGTTAATGTGTAAGAGACGCGACACACGGCGATTTTTGTGCCGATAAAATTTTCCATACACGCTTATAAAGAGCCTATATACGCGTCCGCTACGTCGCACGGGTAAACGCAGCGGGTGCACGCCTATCTAACAAATAGTATGAGCCCGCCCCCGCACCCGCGCGAGTTAGCGGACGCTCTCATACTATTTTTCTATGGGCGTGCACCCGCTACGTGCACCCGCTCCGTGCGCCCGCGCGACTTAGCGGAGGCCGTAAAAGGGCACGATACTGTTGCCAGTTTTGTGTCATACTACACTTTATGCTGATTTCACCCGGGGGCATAACAGTGAAACAGTATAGAGTGGACAGCACAATACTAATATAATTTGAATGCGCACGCCGAGATAGTACTTTACTATAAAGCTCCAAAATAATAATTATATTTAGAACTTTCGTTCTCATTGGACGTTGTACCTTAGGCATAGGTCAACAGCATTAAAATAAATTAAAGAACCTTACGAAATAATAAGTAATTGAAAAATTCGCAGGGTAGTGGCAATGTGGCGAAACTGGAAAACGCAGGGTACGAAAGGCTGAGGTTGCAGGTTCTAGTCTTGCGATTACCCAAATTTTTCTTTGTGTTGTCATTAAATAGCATTTTTTAATTAATAACTGTTGTCACGAAACGTACTACTATTTGTAAGTCGTTGTCTGCTGGGGCTTTAAGAGCATTGATTCGTTTTGACTTTGTTGTGTTTATGAATGAAGATCAATACCAAACATAAATCATAATACAAGTACAGTTACTTCGAAAAAACAGCGTTTAGGTATAAGATGCGTCCTACAGTCCTACTATATGCCCCTCCGTCTATAGTATAACTTGTATTCATTCACACGCGCGGCAACTCATTTGCGGCGGCCCCAGTGCAGTGGTGAGCCGATGTTCTTGTAGCTTCACGAGGTAAGACGTGCCTAGGGTTACCATCTAACCGGATCAATCCGGTCTTAACAAGATTTTAAGGGCTTAAACCAGACTTCGCCCCAATTTCATTTGAGACCGGATTTTTCTTTATGCCTGGTCTAAATACTCATTAATTACACTATGATATCCGACTGGATTTTACGTATTGAGGTCTTGGCAACCCTAGCCGCGCCTGACTTGATGAAAAAAAATATATTTTTATGTTATACATTATAATACAAGTTTTTGTTGATGGTAGGTACTTAATTATTGAATTGTCTTCGGATCTACTTTCATATATCGAATTGAGAAACAACTCGACCACAGTACGTGATTAAAAATTAACAAGAAAATTATACGAGATTTTTAATACTTTTATCTCCAATAAAATGCCCCCTGAAAATATCACCCGACTTAGACTTAAATAGAATACCTACTAAGTCCTAATTACTATAAGGCCCGGTTCTATAAAAGTCCATACAACCAAGTGGAAGATTAAATTCTAAGTAGGTAACTCGGTATTTTTTCATATTTCTATACGAATATAATATTTGATCTAACGACCTTTTATACATAACACCCAGCTTAATCCATCTGTTATCACTAAATGAGTATATTTTTTAAAGCCCTTTCGTTTTAAGATAAATATAATTTCACACATTATTTTATCATCATCATCATCATCATCATCTCAGCCACAAGAATTCCACTGTTGGACATAGGCCTCCTCCATGGATTTCCAAAGTGGCCGGTTGGAAGCAGAATGCAACCAGCGCCTTCCTGCCACCTGTACGAGGTCATCGGACCATCTTGTGGCTGGTCGTCCTACGCTGCGTCCTATTATTTTATCACTTTGTCAAATATACTTTTCACCTTGTTCAAATACAAAGAGCCCATTGTCCTCTAATGCACGACCGTTCAAAAATAATTCAAGCCCCATTCACTTTCTTTTCAAGAGTTTTCACACTTTAAGCATGCAATCTTTTGTTTGAAGGTTCATCATAAATAGATAATTAACTAAAGAAAACTTTGAGTGTATCCCCGAAATATTTTTTAGTTAAATATCTCAATAACTTAATCCGTTACCTGTCAAACATGGCTTAATAGACTTCTTGCTCACAATCCAGCTACCAAAATAAGATGTTACTGTTCAGTACGAGTGTACGATAAAGCCTGTTGGACAGGTGTAATCGTGCCACTTTTTGATCATATACTGTATAAAGGATTTTAAATTACCGATATAACCGTGCCTGGCAGCACACTTGTCCTCGAGGACAATCACCTAAGCGTTCGATGGGTAACATCCGAAAACACGTGGGCACGGAATGGATGACGAGAGCTCAAGACCATAGAAAGTGGAAGAGCTTGGAGGAAGCCTACGTCACAAATCTAAAGCTATACCCAAACATTGGGATGGGTCGCCATAATGATGATGACGATAAGAGGAACTATGCCAGTGGCCCTAGCATGAGCCCAAAGTGTAATTTATTGGAGTTGATCTCTATGTGCATCACTTCCTTATGACACTAGTTTGACAGAGACGCAGGGGATAAGTTTAACCAGGGGGCCTAGCACGCTAGCTTTTATCGATGACATAAAGCATTTATCCCGTTCTAACCAGTATGCGTGTGCGAGAGGGACCAAAGCATTTATGTGCGCGATAAACGCTGGCGTGCTACTATAGCTGGGCCTGTTATGGTAGGGCAGTGCTGCGCACGAGTAAGGCATTGTTTTTACCAGTAGTTGACGTCATTGTCTCTCGTTTTAACTCATAATGTTTCCATGTTCTCTTCTATTCTTGAGACATCATTATCAATGACTGAGATCATCACTTTACGCTGATAAGCAGACATAGGAATCCACGGTCCATACGATAAATAGTGAGTTCCTATATTGATAATCTCAATTATCGATGCTTGTTGCATTTACTAGCGATCACTCCAAGTTTTGTTTGAAAAACATGTTTTATTAAAAGTGTAAAAATTTTACAAAATAATAACGTAATTCTCTTCTTCTTTTTTTTACGAATTTTGAAAATTTACTCATCATAAATGTTTTTCTTCATTACTGTCCCATCTACTGTTGTTATTAAGAGATAGTTGAGATTATCGGTGTAGGAACTAGCTACCTGTCATAAAACTTTGTCCCGTGGATTCTTATGATTTTTGCTGATAAGTAATAGAAACAAAGACGGAGTTTCGGATAAGCTGATATGCCTCAAATTAACTGTCTAGATCAGACAGAGCTCTCCAATGAAAGCACAATCTAGCTTAGAAGTGTCTTTATTAATTGGAGATTAAGAGAAACACGTTCACAGGCATGCGTGCCGTAAACATAGATTTTCCGAAACGTGATTTAATTATTAAAGTTGGTATCAAGTCAAATATCTTGAGATATTTAAATCTTTGTTATCACAGAATTAGTGTCAGTCGTGTGTTTCATTTTAGGGATATGAAAGATAGACTATAAAACTCATGATGCAGTGCAATGACTAAACTTAGAAACGGAATAGGAGATCAAATGTTGGTATCTGCGGTCTGCGTGATATGAAAAACAATAGTTTTTTTTTATACTTACAACATTGGAAGGCAAACGAACTTTGCAGTGACCTCTAGCTGACGGGAGATGGCGCCATCTCTTATTTACTTATTCTACGCAAACGAAGTCGTAATAAAAGGACGTCATTATGGTATTTAATCTAAAGTATCCAAAGTGAGCCTCATGATATGATTCAAACAGTTTATCTGCATTTATTGTCTTATAAACTCCGAACTACCATTCTTTGTTACTTGGTCTAACATAAGGCGTGTGAAAGAGACAGCACGAAAACATTAACGGCGTCTCACAGTCTACTCCAAACAAGTGCGTAGGCAATCAGGTTTTTACGATCAATTGCGTAAATTAGAAAATTACGAGTAAAACGGTAATTGCATGTGCAGTCAATTTTATTACAAAATATTGTTTATTAAAAATTGCACTGACGTTATTTGGATCGAAATGTTTTTGTACTGCAATGTAAATAAATATCAATAATACCTTACGTTTACATAAAGACGGCTCGATATTTCATCAAAATATTATTTTAAAGTATCATTTTGAAAATAAAAACAACATCACTCCAAACGACCAGCAAAACTGTATTTTGCAACTTAGCAAATAATCAACTATTCCACAGGCGTCCTAACCATCTCACCTGCCATAGTTTAAGCGGTGGATATATACGAGTACGGCCATGACCAAGTAAACACCTGAAGATTAACATAGCAAATGGCCTAAACCAGTGACTCTGTAATTTATGTACATCTAAAGTTTAATGAGCTTGAGTTTGTATAGCATAGAATACCAACACTAAACTAGAACAGCGTCTCTTTTTGTCTCATTCCGAACATAACAACACGAACTGCAAGAGCCCCTATCTGGTGCAACCTTGCATGGTAATTTGATTGTACCACTAATGCCCCGTTTTGTATGCCACCAGCATGCGTCAATCAAGGCCGACACTCGGTAAAATTTTCCTTTTCACCGTAAAATAAGAGCGCTCCCCACCACTTGGAAAGTCAGTGAACTCAAAACTGATACGTGAATCAAAGGCTCAACCCATATGGGCAGATAAAGGCCAATCATCATTAAAGCAGAGGTGATACCGACCAGTTTTAGCGATCTCTGCCTCTCTCTTTAAAGAGGGTGAGTTTAGCGAATTAAGGGGGAAGGTAGTGGTTGTTTGGATGTCTGTTTCGGCTGGCGTTGCCAAGGTCCTGCGTGAGCGCAAGTTTCGCATAGATGTTGCAGTGTTGTTGGGGCCGTCGCGCAGTGACGACGTGTCTTTGTGACTGACAGTGTTTTTGCGTACATTGGAGCGTTTGAAAGTGATGTGTAGGTACCAAAGGGCCGCTTGAGTACGGATTGCAAGGTAATATCACTGTTGCATAATTTGTGCCAGTTGCGACTTTGTTTTGTTTTTAGCGATTGGGAAATATGGTTTTGAAAGACCGAGGTTTTAACTTTTGGGATGTAAACAAAAATTGCAGTGTTAAGGTTGATGCTGACACGTCGATTAATTCATTCAATTTATAGCAAAGTTAATACTTTTAAATGAGAATGAAATAATTTGGAAACAGAAATGTAAAACAAAGCGGCTGACATAATTGATGAACATCTTATTTGTTATCATTATTGAATAACGATGACTTCAACTCAGCCTTTATTGATTTACGAGATTATAGTTTGAATTAAAACTTATTACATTCAACATATTATATTTAGTTAAAAACTTCCTAAATAAATATCATACTTATAAAGTCTAACCTTTAAAATATTATCTAATATATGAAAAGGCAAAGAAAATCGTTAGGATTAGTTAACGTTATCCTTGGTGATATCCACATTCCATTCTTAAATAAAAAAAGTTGTATTGTTATAATTTTTTGATGTCCATAGTCGGCCTTTTTGACGGTACTTCTTTCACTATTATACCTACCAATACTTTTAAAGAAACTTGTACTTGACCATAAAGTTAAAACAACTTTTACACAATTTTTAAACACCACTTTCCAAAACCAAGCAGCACTGGTACAATCAACGCTCAAAATGATTTTTGACTGTTTTAATTTAACTTTATCAATTTTACCACTATCCTCTTACTTTTTCCCGTTTCTTAATTGGAAGTATACTTTGACCATGCTGCGAAAGGCAGGCTCACCTCCAAAACCCTGTTGCAGGATAACGAGACCGACAGAATCATACTTACATTTAAATGAATGTTTAGGTTTTCTCGCGATGTCCTCCTTCAACGTAAGAATGTTAGGTTCCTACAGAGCTTAGGTATTGTATAAAAGCCATTGGTAACTAGGCGACCGCGTGGTCCCTTACCACTAAGTCAACAATGCTCGACGACGAGTATCACTTCATAATAATAAAAAATACCAACAGAATATATCCTCACTCATCATCCCAGTCTATCTTTGACCGTGACACCTCCAAAAGATTTGATTAAACAGTAGAATTAAATTGATTAATTATTATCGATAACGACACTTGTGATATTAATAATAATTAAATGTAAAAATAAGACTTATTATACTAACAGATCAATCGAGTATTGAAAGGCCGAGTGCTAGACATGGTTCGGACCAGGGGAGCCATTCTCGCGTCAGAAGAGATGAAGTACTTAACACGCGAGATATGTCAAAAAGGGCTGTCCAACCCCTTCAACATGTGTAATTTTTTGGCATATCTCAAATGCGAGATGAATCTTGAAGAGCGCCAGAATTGGAGGCCAGTGGAGTGATTGTTCACTTTCGAGCGCTCGACTCTCGCCGACCGCGTACCAATCAGCGACGGCTAAAATATACGCTCGAATACTTGATTGGCTCGCGGCTGGCGATTGTTAAGCGCTAAAAAGTCATAAACCGACCCGCCGTCCTTTAATTCTCGCTTTCATAGAGATTCATCTCAGGTTCAAATATCTCAAAAGTGACAGATTTTAAACGGCTTTCACGGTTTTTTGACACAACTCGAATGTGACATCGTCTCTATTGACGCGACAATTGCCTTGCTGTCTGTGATTCTTACTCATAAGTCTCACGACCGTGGCCTGTCGATTACTCATGAGTATCGACCACGGAGTGGTCCGAAACGTGTCGAGCAAAAACTCGTCTCTAAATACCAAAAAAAGATCCGTTTAATTCAATTTGTAGAACCTCGTGGTAGTTTTCTGTTTAAAAAAGACAGGTCTTCTAACTGATGATAATTGATTTATTGGGTAACTGAATCATCAACGTAACGCTGACACTTCTTACGCTAGGAACAAAAATTTGGGACAATAGTTTTCTTTATGTAATCATAATCAATGAAGTGTTATTTAGAAACTGGTTTTAAGAAATTCAACCCCTAAACAGATCACGAAGGGATTGATGTTATGTATGGGACATTTCTTATTTTCTGATGTAACAAACATGAGAATTTGGATTGAAATTGATAAAAGACAAATAAACAGCTGTTTCAGCAATTTAATAACATCAACCATTATTAAAATAGGAGTTGAAAGTTCGTATGGGAAATCCCTCGTATTTCAAATTAGACTGATAATTGAAAACAAACAAACACGACTTTTAAAAACCGTAGAAAATCAACCGTGAAGAGAATAAAAAGGCGATAAAACTCAAACTGTTTTATTCAATGAGATCCGTCAATTTTAATGTATGAATTATAGATGTAGGTTTCGGGCAGTCACCGTCAAGGGCTTATAACAAATATCTCCACATAATATGTGTATGATGGTGGGATGATGTAGTATAAGTTTAAAAAAAAAACTATAAAATCTCAACGAAGCAAGGGCGGGAGGCTAATACAGTATAAAGGAATAATTATTAGATCTTTGTACCAGAAAAGACGCAATGAAATTTTTGAAAATGAAGTACCCAGCCATGATGATGATGATAAAAATAATCAAAGCGAGCTGTCTTATCACCTGAAAGTGATCACATCAGTGACAGACCGGTGGAGAGTTAATTCTAAGGAAAAAGACAATCGTGTTACGGAAGCTAATTCAATAGAACTCCATTAAGTACGTACCTCCAACGTGGAAACAAAACCACGGAAATAATCTGACAACGTTAATTAAAGCATTTGTTATTAAGGTAACCGCGACTACGACAATCAAAAAGTTAACAGTTTAACACGGACTCCAGTAATAAACGCACAAACTATAAATTACTACAAACACAACAATATCATTAATTGCTCAAATATGAACTGGAAGATCTCTTTCAGAGAGCCTAAAATAGATCTCTCTAAAAGCCTCATAAGTTCAGAATTGTACGTTCTGTTAACTGTTTAATATCCTTGTTTATGTTGAATAAAGAGGCTGTACGTATCAATCATTACAACCCTTTGTGGAACCCTGTCCCAATAAATCAATGCGTAACGTTATTGGATTTTGTTGCGAAACGTTTTATTAATAATATATCATTTATTGTGAAGAAGTTAACGTACACAACTTTGTTGACTATACTAATAGGTCTCAATTTGTAAAACCCTATTACGTAACAGGGTACATTGCAAACGCACAGCATACATTTGCAAGTATTGCAACATTATTATTCAAAGTGGAACAAATCTCTGATTCACAAGATGCATAGACAAATACAAATATTTGCATTATTCTAAACTAAAATCTGTATTAAATTGTATTAAAAACACCAAACGTAGTATTTCCAGATATAAATAAACTTATCTGATCTAAAACGCTCGTTGGCAAATTCAAAATAGTTACGATGAAACTTGACTCACAAAAGAAATTAAAAAATCAAAGCAAGCAAAATAAAAACTATTGTAAACGCTTAAACAATTAATGATCTTATAACTGTGTCAAGTGGTGTTCCGGAGGGTACAGTCCTTGGTAGCCCCTTGCTCCTTCTTTAGGCCAAGGTGTTGCAACATCAGTGGCTTGTAAGGTGGTAAGGTACCAGCGATTTTACCCGGCTTCGCATGAGGATAATTTGGATGTATTTAAAAACCCACCGTAAAAAACTCTAAATGCCAGTGAAAACCGTATCATAATCCGTGTCGTGCTTTAGAAAGGGTAACCGGCCAAAGATGTGGACAGACTGGCGGATACAGACTTATTCAATACTATGTAAATAAATAATGAAGATAAAGAAAACTTGTCAAGTAAATAAGTTTATTAATTGTATTTGGTTAGCCTTTCCGAGGTCTAAAGAAAAACACGCTGTGTAAAAAATAATGATCTTAGTTCTTGCTTGTTTTTGTGACCGTTGTAGTTTTTAGCAACCAGTAGAAGGTTTTTTTATTTAATCTTAAGCGTACAATTACGATGAGTCTGATTTGATTGAGTATTCCGTTATAGCAGCCTAGAAGAAACTTGTATCCGTAGCACTATTTCATTGTGCAACGTTTTATTTGTTTCGTGTATCAGCAATAATTTTTTATGAATAACATGTCAACAAACTTGTTCAATAGCGTAATAGTAACGTGATATACTGTACGTTGTTATTTTATTGTTATTCATAAAGTACACCATTATTATATCACTGCCTACAATATTGCTTGCGGTTTTACCATAAACGTGAGTTCATCTGCATCATCAATGTAAACTGTAGGTACCCATACCGAATTTATTCTAGTATGAAACGTCTCAGAGTCATAGTTACTGAACTTAAGTTTTAATTCCATAATATGTTAGTGTGAAACTTGAACTTAAGTTGGGTTTAAAACTACGACCCTTGGCTTGAAACTCTAGGCTCTCATAAGACCTATTAACTCAACTTGCTTTAGACTTTTTAAAGAGTATTTTTCCTTAGCTCAAAAAGAAAAACGAAACCGTTATGGAATGATTTTATTTACTGTTCAATTCAAAATAACCATTTTACCTACACTGATGAACACTGATATTTTTATGTCTCTGAGTATATTAAACCATGGTTTTAAGACAATACTTACTGTATAATAGATTTTATCTACACATATATTATAAAATGCTCTATAATGCGTTCAGAAACCATAGGAAATGACCAGCATTATAACAACCAATGTTATTATGAAAATTTGTCTGTGGTAATAGGCAAATCTGTACTGTAATGGTCATTACAGTACCGATTTCTGTACTGTAATGGTCATTACAGTACTGATTTCTGTACTGTAATGGTCATTATATGATCTCGAGTGACATGAGGATAGGGACTTCATGCGTTTGTCTATGATTTCAAAAAAACGTTTGGCTTGACGGATGGATCGAATGGCCGTCATTACTGTAGTTATTCGTTTGTTGCTTTTTTGCTGTTACGTTTTTTTGCATTTATGATATGTGTGTAGATAAAGTAATGTATGCAACTGTACATAATTAGGTCTTAAAACACTCGTGTGATCCTATTATGAAACTCGCTGACGCTCGTTTCATAAAACCACACTCGTGTTTTAAGACCCCTCATTATGCAACAGTTGCATAAAATACTATAACTCACGTAAGATAGCATGGATAAATGCACAATATAAATTAATTAAAGAAAAAACAATCTGCAATCGTTTTTAAAATAATGCAGACGTAAGTGCCCCACAGATTAAAGCCTACGCAAGGTCCTTGGAGATGTAAAAATACAAGCTCCTAAGTCGATGAAATCAAAAAATACGTCCATTTATATGGCACTTTTTTAATATTTGCAAACTAAGGTATCCATCTATCGGTATCGGTACAGTCAAGGAATTAAATTTCCAACCCACCTAAGGTTCAATAGCATATAGCAAACTGTCACCATAAGAGCTATAGAGCAAGACGTTAGTTTGACATATCGACCTTAATGCATTGCGAATGTCAGACGACATTTCAACGAAATGGGTAGGGAATTAAGTTCCTTGACTGTACCTATAGGGTAATTTCTAGTTACATTCTGTATTGAAGTTTTGGCACAAAGGGAAGTCTTTTTTCAATTAACGTTACGGTATAGATAAATTTAAGCAACGTGCATTTTCATACCTATATCTTACTTGATACGTCATATTTAATTAGCATTTCTTAAATACTGGTAAATTCACACAAGTTTAGTAGGTACTAAGGCATCAATAAAATTTTAGAAACAAAATTGGTTGTTCACGTCAGCTCCTGGATAAAACTATGAAGCAATTTTTTGTTCCTTATGCATGGTGCATTCAATTCAATTGGTTACGCGCTAAAACCCTTTTTGGTCTAATGCAGTAGAGGCCTGCTCTATGGCCGCACGTAAAAAAGACAATCATCCGTCAATCAGTTATCTTTATTATCGTTCATCTGCTGTGTCTTATATTTCCTCGCGATTTATCATATTGACCCGCACCGCTCCAAGTAATCAGTGCTTCTGCGCCCGCATCACAGCAGCCCGCCATCCGCCATCATCATCAGGTGAGTGGGGCTCTACTGTTCAAATTCATCTTTAGATCCCGCCGCACCAGCTCCTCGCCCCTGATTAAACGCGTAGTATTCTTGGCTATTTACACGCCCTAACATATATTTTTGGTCCTTCGAACCGGATAAATTCCAAATTTCAAATTTATTTCATAATCCGCCATATTTGTCATTTTCATTCATTTTCATTTGACATCGCATATTAATTACGAATTATGTCAAAAGAAATGGAAGCAAAGTTAGCCTTACTGAAATGCAAGGAGGAGCAAATGCTTAAGCGCTTCTCTCGTTTATACGATCTAGCAAAAAACAGTTCGTCGTATGACTCTAGATTTAACGAAAATTTCATGGCCGAGTCGGAAACCATTGACGACTATCGAGTAAAGTTCGAGGCAGTTTTAGACGAGATAAATGTCATTTCTTTGTCTCTCGAGCCCAAGTGCGAACCTGATTACGGAGCCCTGGATACATTTGAGGATTTGTACGCTAGAATTAAGCGCACTCGTAACAATATTATAAAAATTACAACACCGCAAACGAGTATGCCTTCCGCACCCGCGTCTCAACCCAAGGGTCCATCCATCAGGCTGCCACCCATCGACCTTTCTTGTTTCGACGGTAGGACTGAAAACTGGCCCATATTTTATGAGTCTTTTAAGGCCAATATTCATAATAACGAGCAGCTTTCTGACTCGCAACGCGTGCAGTATCTTATGGGCAAGCTGACCCATAGCGCGCTTCAATTGACTGCGGGTATAGTACCCACCGGCGAGACTTATTCTATTATTTGGGAAAGTCTTGTGAAAAAATATCAGGATAAACGCGCTTTAGGTACATATTACCTGAATAACATACTCGATTTGAAACCGTGCTCTAATTCTTCCAGCAGTCTTAACGGCTTTATAGAGAAATACTCCGCGACTGTAGCTGCTCTGAAACAATTAGATATTCCAGATTTGGCAGATTTCTTTCTATTGCAATGTGCTCTAAGGAAAACTGATCAACAGATTTTACAAAGTTTTGAAATGTCTGTACGTGATGTCGAAATTCCTTCATATAAGGACTTTGTCAAATTCATGCAAGGCCAAGTAAAAATTTTGGAACGGTCTAGCAATAACCCGTTGACTGCTCCGCGACCCGCTTACAAGTCAGCTGCCAATACTCCGTCTCACCCCGCTCGTACTACTTACAAAGCGTTTGTAGCTAGTAATAATTCTTCTGCCTCTAGCTCCGCTAATAGTGAGCCCTGTCTGTTGTGCAACGCCACTGACCATGTGCAACTGTACAATTGTACGAAATTTAAAAATATGATTTCTCCGCAGGCTAGATTCGACTATATTAAAGGTAACCGTGGTTGTGTGAACTGCCTAAGCTTGTCGCATACTCTCGTAAATTGTAACTCGCGACGCACGTGTAACTTATGTCAGAAACGCCATCATACATTGTTACACTTCGACAATAATAATAATTCGCAACCGCAAAAGCGTTTTCCTGAGAAAGTACACGTCAAATCTACGCAATTGTTCGCCAACACGGATAGCTCTACTTCATCTGCCGCGCATGCGCGTAATGACTCGTCCACCTCGTCTTTTGCGCGCGCGGAGCCTGTCGCGCCATGTCCGCGTGATCCAGCAACTGCTGCCGCGAACGTCGTGTGCGCCCCGGCGCCACCAGTAGCCACGTGCTCATGTGCTCATCCACCGCGTGACAGCAATAAAATTACACCTCCGTCGCACAATACAGCGACATTACTACCCCCCGCAAACGCTTCGATTTCTCTTAAAGTAGAATCGAAACCATACTCGACAATTTTACTGTCAACCGCTCAAGTCTATGCTAAACAAAACAATAGCGACAATAAAATGATTATTAGATGCCTTATTGATAGCGGCTCTCAAAATAATTTAATAACGCTCGACTGCTGCAAGTCACTTAACTTGCCTATTGTACCGCTAAATAATTCCTATATAAAGGGTGTTGGTTTAACTTCGAGACCAATACACGGTTATGTTTATTTAAATATTGAATCTCGCATATATCCGAATAATAAATACTACATACACGCGCTAGTGGTAGATTGTATAACGGATCAACTGCCCTCACATTTTATCGAATACAACGAACGTGACATGGCTTATCTAAATGACATACCGCTCGCAGATCTAACATGGAACATTCCAGGCTGCATTGATGTGGTGCTGGGTGTCCAGCTCTTCCCGTACATTTATTTAGGAAATAGAGTAGAGTCTGGCTCTTGCGCTCCTCCTGCTTTTTTGACCGCCTTTGGGTATGTTTTAATGGGTGACTTTCCCTGTAAATCGGACCCTAGTAACAATTCTTTTACCGCTTTAGTGCTCAATGACCTCGAGTCGAGTTTAAATAAGTTCTGGGAATTAGAAGAAATCCCATTTAAACGCCACTTAAGTCCAGAAGAGACTGAGTGTGAAAATTTATACACAACTTCTGTGTCCCGCAATGAGGAAGGTAGATACACTGTGGCTTTACCTTTCTGTAAAGACTCATCGGAGTTAGGCAACTCACGCGCCGTTGCTCATCGTCGTCTACTGAGCTTGGAAAGAAAGTTCAAGCAAGAACCTACGCTTCGTGATGACTATAATAAGGTTATCACTGATTACATGCAAAATGGTTATCTTACCGAAATACCAGCGTCTGATGTGACCGATGATGGTTATTATATCCCTCATCACGCAGTCATCCGTCCTGACAAAACTACGTCTCGCGTTAGGATTGTGCTCGATGCCAGCGCTAAGACTCACTCAGGATTATCACTTAATGACATTTTGCATACAGGACCCAATCTACAGGCTGATTTATTTTTTCTTCTGCTGAATTTTCGATTATTTCCAGTAGCTATGACATCCGATATTCGCCAAATGTATATGCAAGTTTGCCTACCACCGCATAACTATAAATATGTCAAAATTTTATTCCGCTTCTTGGAAAGCGAGCAGATTCGCTCCTTTCAATTTACTCGTGTTCCTTTCGGACTCAAGTCCAGCCCTTATATGGCTATGCGCACTGTCAAGCAGTTATGTATAGATGAGAGTCGTCGCTTTCCCGACGCTGCAAATGTAGCTAGCTCTCAATTATACATGGATGATCTCGTCCACTCATGTTTGGACAATGAAATTGCCATGCGTTTGTCGCAAGAATTAATCGCATTGTTTAAATCTGGCGCATTTGACTTAGTCAAATGGTCAAGTAATTCTCCGAAGCTATTAGATAGCCTTCCTGACTCACACCGCGCTTCTGTCAATTTTAATGACAAACAAAACGTAGCAAAGGTGTTAGAGTTGTCATGGGAACCCACAAGTGACACATTCTTCATTACTACGTCTCCGCCTTCTGCTGGTGGGAAGTGTACCAAGCGAATAATACTATCCACCGTAGCTCGCTTGTTTGACGTCCTTGGCTTAGTAGCTCCCGTTGTGTTATATGCCAAGTTACTTATTAAAGAACTTTGGCTTAGCAAGATCGACTGGGATGACACACCCCCAGAACACATAACGAAATCTTACTCCACTTTGGTGCAAGAGTTTCCGTTGCTGTCAACGATAAAAATCCCACGTCATGTTGGTGTTTCTGCTGACTGTACAGTAAACATCGTTGGGTTCAGTGATGCTAGTCTTCATGGTTATGGATGCGTCATCTACTTGCATGTTACAGATCCAGTCGGTAATATAATTGTGAGGCTACTGTGCTCTAAATCCAAGGTTTCTCCCGCTAAAATAGCTACTCTTGCTCGTTTAGAGTTATGTGCAGCTCTTTTAATGTCCAAGTTAATCAAAATTGTTCAGGATACATACCTAGCTCGCATTCCAATTGCTGGAATATACGCATTCTCGGATTCGACAATTGCGCTTTCGTGGATTAAATCGTCTCCTCATAGATGGTCTATTTTTGTCAGCAACCGTGTTGCTCAATGTCAAGGAAACGTCGATCCACAAAATTTCTATCACGTTGCCGGAATTGACAACCCTCGTGATTGTTTATCACGCGGTATGTTACCGTCACAATTGATATCGCATAATTTGTGGTGGACCGGACCATCTTGGTTACAAACTCCGCCAACTGAATGGCCTATTCGATCATTCAGTCCCACAGAAGTTGACAATTTACCTGAATGTAAATCTAATACGTTAACCACAGTTGTTCACGCTGAACAGCCTATACTGTACGAGTTAGCTCAGCGCATATCGTCTTGGAATAAACTGCTCCGCACGATTGTTTATGTGTTACGCTTTACACAAAAATTAAACCCGACTGAAATAATAAAAAATCTTGGGATTGCTGAAACCGCTTTATTAGTCGCCATACAGAGTGTATATTTCAAGGAGGAAATTACTCGCATTAAAAATAATCTTTTACCATCACGCAAACTTTTAAAACTTTCAGTTTTTTGTGACGAAAATAATGTTTTAAGAGTTGGAGGTCGCCTGTCAAATGCAGATTTGCCATTCGAAGCAAAATATCCCGCGCTTCTTCCAAAACGTGACCATATAGTCAATTTAATTATAGACCATTACCATGCTGAGAACTGTCATACTGGTGCAGGTCTTTTGATGTCTATCATTCGCCAGCGTTTCTGGATATTAGACGCCAGAACTGTCATTAGAGCGAGAGTCCACAGTTGTAATAAATGCTTCCGCGTTAAACCCGCACATCCAACTCCTAAGATGGCTGACTTACCATCTTACCGCTTGCAAGAAGCAAAAGCTTTCATGCACACCGGAGTAGACTACGCTGGTCCTCTCCGCATAACTCTTTGTCGCCGCCGTGGTCAACACGCACAAAAAGCGTACATATGTTTATTTGTTTGCCTTGTTACTAAGGCTGTGCATATAGAGTTGGCTTCGGATTTAACTTCAGATGCCTTCTTAGCCGCTTTCAAACGCTTTATTTCTCGACGTGGCCCCGTCTCTTGCC
This sequence comes from Ditula angustiorana, assembly GCA_963691745.1. Classification (NCBI taxonomy): domain Eukaryota; kingdom Metazoa; phylum Arthropoda; class Insecta; order Lepidoptera; family Tortricidae; genus Ditula; species Ditula angustiorana. Next base: position 14,763,304 of record OY829476.1, read on the forward strand.
TTTATTCGGACCACGGGACCAATTTTGTCGGTGCTAAAGCTCAATTGGACGACATGTACAATCTTGTAAATAGTTCAGAATTTAAATCTAAGTTCAATTTTGAATGCGTTAACCGCCGCATTGAATGGAAAATGATTCCTCCGCGTTCCCCTCACTTTGGTGGTATGTGGGAATCCAATATTAAGAGTTTTAAGACTCATTTGTACCGTGTCATTGGCTCACAGCTTCTGACATATGAAGAACTGCTTACTGTTCTTGTGCAGGTTGAGTGTATACTCAATTCGCGACCGCTTAGTGCTATATCATCGGATCCACACCCAGAAGTATTAACGCCCGCGCACTTTTTAATGTCTACACCGCTTCAATATTTACCCGCTTCTGACTTGTCTAGCGAGTGCCGTAATCTTAGTAATAGGAAAAGGTTGCTGGAAAGTATTGTGCAGTCTTACTGGAAAAAATGGCGTGTAGAATATTTGCACACGTTGCAAGTCAGAAATAAATGGTGCACTCAGGATCATCCCGTCAAAATAGGGACTGTAGTCTTGATGGGTGATGATAATGTACCGCCTCTCCATTGGCCTTTGGGTGTAATAACAAATGTTTATCCAGGGTCTGATAATGTGGTTCGAGTAGCCACGGTTAAAACAACTAAAGGATCATTTAAGCGTCCTGTTGTTAAGTTGTTTCCCCTTCCTTCTCAGTAAGGTTACTTCATACAGTTTAGAAGTTCATTTTGTTTTAACGTTAGGTTATCATTCATATTCTTATTGCATTTCATTTCGCCCCTCACCGCACCGCACCTCATTTTCATTGAAATTCAGCGAATTTCAAGGCCGGGAGCATGGTTACGCGCTAAAACCCTTTTTGGTCTAATGCAGTAGAGGCCTGCTCTATGGCCGCACGTAAAAAAGACAATCATCCGTCAATCAGTTATCTTTATTATCGTTCATCTGCTGTGTCTTATATTTCCTCGCGATTTATCATATTGACCCGCACCGCTCCAAGTAATCAGTGCTTCTGCGCCCGCATCACAGCAGCCCGCCATCCGCCATCATCATCAGGTGAGTGGGGCTCTACTGTTCAAATTCATCTTTAGATCCCGCCGCACCAGCTCCTCGCCCCTGATTAAACGCGTAGTATTCTTGGCTATTTACACGCCCTAACATCAATTGTATGTCTATGTACCTACCTACTAAAAAGCAATTATCTACGGAACTCTTTCCACGCTGGTCCAACTAGCACTCGACGGTTTTTTTTAAATCGTCGGAATAATAAACTTCATCAGAAACCTCATCAAACTCTCTTTATCAAAATTGAACCACAGTTTCCAAACAGGCTTAGTAAGTTTAAGTTAGATTAAAAAAATAAGGAAAATCACGAACTCTTAAACTCAATCTTTGAACGCAAAGCTTCGAACACGCCGAGCTGTCACGTTCCATTCTTGACATTTGGACCAAGGATTCTGACTCAGCGTAGGTGTCTTGGTTTTATCAGCATGGATACTGGTCGGCGCATAAAACCGTTTTTTCGGCTATTTAAAGATAATAAACTGGAATCGGTTCTTATTTAAAGACAATAAACTGGAACCGGTTCTTATTTCTTTGACCTTTTAGTGATGTAATATGACATTATACAGCTGAGAGATTGAAGGTCGTATCGATGAGACCGTTTATAAACCGACAACTTAATCTATACTCGTAATTAATGGATTCAGGCGTTACTTCGCGGAGTCCAATTTTTTTTAAATGTAATAGGAAGGAAACAAGTGAGTGTGTCAGCTGATGGTAAGTGATCACCACCGCCTATAGACACCCGTAACACCAAGAAGATTGCAGATGCGTTGCCAACCCAGAGAGCTAAGACGGAATAGCTCTTGTGCCAGTAATTACACCGGCTGTCTTGCTCTCCACGCCGGAACACAACAGTGCAAGCACTGCTGCTTAGCGGCGGGATTAGCGAGCAAGATGGTGGTAGCGATCCGAACGGACCTTGCACAAGGTCCTACCACCCGCAAAACCCATATCGACAAACTAGAGCAAATTGCCTTGGTACTCCAAGTTTCTCTCTCTCTCTTTCTAGCGTCGATGTCCTGTATCGAGGAACAAAACACGTAGATCATAATCATAATAGTTAAGTGTATAGTGGTGATGATTTACAGTTGTCTGTGTGATGTATCTTGTTACATGTGGAAGCGGAGGAGGGTCGGTTTTTGCTTCATACATACTTATTGCTTTATGCTTAAAACTCAATGAAAATTAATTGTATCAGTTAAAATTTTCTCCATTTCTTTGTGTAGAACATCAAGTACGATTTTTTTGTCTATTTTTTGTTCTCTTAGCAACGAAAAATCTTTCTTATAAGCAATTACTGCCAGCAGCCTCGTTTTAGGTTTAATGAATATTATTTTCTTGTTAATATTTAATCACGGTAGATGTCAATATTACAATTTGCACGTCTTATGCCTATGTGTATTGTCTTACTGACTTTTAAACTCCAAGCATCTTTGTACTTACCAACAATTATACAACTTGTCCCTAGCCCTCAGATCATCGAAATAAACACATTACCCTCCTTTGCGTCGCGCAGTCGGGTAAAAAGAGATACGTAACGAAGGCGTGGTAGTGGCTCCACGATATGCACACGCGTCAATGTGCGTGTGATAGTCGTGGTGGGAGATTTTTGGCGACGCCGGTTCTTACGGAAACTAAGCAGTATGCCACTTCTCCTTTATTTTATGTTCTGAGACCTAGCCTATAGACATATAAATTAATGCTAGAAATCATAGATGTGCTAGAAAAAAAAATTGTTGCCTCTAATTAAAAAACCGGCCAAGTGCAAGTCGGACTCGCGCACAAAGGGTTCCGTACCATTATCTATAAAAACGGCAAAAATAATCATGTCGGTTGTATGGGAGCCCCCGTAAATATTTATTTTATTCTGTTTTTTTAGTGTTTGTTGTTATAGCGGCAACAGAAATACATCATTTGTGAAAATTTCAATGGTCTAACTATCACGGTTCATGAAATACAGCCTGATGAACGACGGAGCGGACAGCGGAGTAATAGGGTCCTTTTTTATCCTTTGGGTACGGAACCCTAAAAAACAATTGTGTCATAGCATTCCTGAGAAGTAGTGTTACAGGGGTGTTCATTCTTTGTCTATAGGCTAGGGACACGTATTTATGAGTGTGATTGCTTGAAAATCTTAAAATAAATCAATTCAATTTAATTTACATCCTCCTTTTTGTGACATTGTTTCATTGAGAACGAGTAGAGACCTTCATTCGTCTCCGGCCATTTAAGTACGTCATTATTTTTTAAATATCGGCTCTTCTGCCTGTTGCAATAGTCTTCCTTTATTTAGCTTTAATTCAGAAAGCTTTTTATTTTACAAAAGTCATTAAGGCGTAATTGTCACGAACTTTTGAACTTATAAAGTTTAGGCTTTTATTTGAAACTAGCTTTTTCCCGCGACTTCGCACACGTAGACTTTTCTAAGTAGATAGCTAACTTGGCTTTTAGGCGGCGTACCGTGATGACACATTAAAAATTAAGCAAATAGAAATTTGAATTTAAAACAAATTGTTACAAAAGAAAACTATTGTTTTTGAGTCCCCTTCCTTTAAAATTAATAACATTTTATTTACATCATGATAAGAGCAAGACGGGACCAAAAGCATTCTTTAAATACCTTGGGCTTAAAATCATTCATACGCCCCTCGTACACGGCGTACACAGTTCTAATTTTATCCATAATCACCATTCTAAATAAACTCGCATTTGCCAAGGATTCATCTGCTGAGTGCTCCTCGATTCCCAGGGTATGAATAAATTCATACAAAATGGACAGAAAGTGTTACTCAAGAAACACCTGCACCAGTATTTATTTTTGTTCAAGGACATTAATTTGTATCAAGCTACTCTTGAGTTTGGTCATCGTAAATTTATTTTAATTTTTTCACTACTAGCGTTAACATGTCCTTTGAAAGTTTAATTCTACATCATTCTTTGTTGTTATTAATCTTGTAAGTATTTTCAGTGCACTTTTTCACTAAAACTAATGAAATGAAAGATTAATTTTAATTTAGTTTCTTATTACTTTTAGCATTAGAGAGTTTATAATTATTATCGTAAATAATAAAAACATTTTTTATTATTATTTCTTAAACGACCAATAATTTGACCGCATTGGGTTATATTATTCATGTTACTTTCCGTCTATTATTGTCCTTTACGGTGAAAGTAATCAATTGCATCTTTGAATTCTCATTTTCATCCCGTGGTTGAAAATGTACTATTTTTACTAACTTAAATAAGGTGTGCCTAAACTGCGGCCCTAACATGACAGCCCAGGTTTAGTTTAACCCCTCCCTGTGTCTCTGTCTAACTAGTGACATAAGAAAGGGACGCAGATAGAGATAAACTTAACTTGGCCAGTCATGTTAGGGGCACTGTTGTCCTCAATTTACAGCACGAAATCACAATTCTATTTTATAAAACTTAGGTTTATTAATTCTGCGTAAGGAAATTCTTAATATATTACTTAGAAGTTCAGCTGTAAATTCGAAGAATTTTATTGTTTAATATCCGTTGGAACGAAACAGGGTGCGCACCTTAGAGCAATGACCTTGTGATGCCTAAAGTTCTATATGAATAGTCCATACAATTTGACGAATAAGGCAAAAAAGTCATTAAGTATATTATTAAGAAGGTACAACGTCATCAGCTTGTACAGTTCTTTCGAAGAAAAGAATTCTAAGAGGTAGTACTTAAAACCGGCCAAGTGCGAGACCAGACTCGCGCACGAAGGGTTCCGTATCATTATTTATAACAACGGCAAAAAAAGATGCATAGTATGGGAGCCCCCTTAAATATTTATTTTATTCGATTTTTTAGTATTTGTTGTTATAACGGCAACAGAAATACAACATCTGTGAAAATTTCAACTGCCCAACTATCACGATTGTGAGATACAGCCTGGTGACAGACAGACAGACGGGCGGACAGCGGAGTCTTAGTAATAGGAATACGGGTCTCTTTGTGCTTATGTGGATCCCGATCTAACTTAGACAAGTACAAAAGAGACACTACAAAACAAACGCCAAAGTCATAGTTTAACCTGCCACGTGGTTTCCATTCGCTTTAATACTTTAAAGAATGAAATAGGTACAAATAGAATGAATAAATTTTTTTACTAATTTGTTTCTATATTTGTTCAAATAAACACATCAAATTAAATTACAAACAGTCAAACTTAAAAACTAACATTAAATAATAAACATAGATATATTTAGACAGTACAATAACACAAACAGAATTAAAACTATTGCTAACACTAACTTAACCTAAAAAAAAACCCCACTCCGCATCGCACCTGGCTCAAACGCGCCCATCACGCTTGCCGCGTTGCCCCGCTGTATAGCCAGCGAGATTTGCTGAACCAGGTACGACCCGGAGCGAGGGTCGCAACCTCTGTCCCGCAACCGACGACCTATCTCCCAGACCAACGATTTCGCCTCCACACCCCAGGAGCCGGCCGTCTCAACCGCAACAGGCACGAAGTCGTACGTTGGTTCCAAAGCTGAGTATTTAAGATGCTTGGATTGCGCTGCACTCTCAGCTGCGGACCCAGCAACCCTAGAGGTGTGACCTAAGTGTGATGGTGCAAAGGTACTCACACAAGTTGCATCCCACAGGAGACAACGCCCTCTCCGCCAAGGAACCAACGTCAACCCATCGGGCCTCTTGCCGTCACTACGACTTAATCCCGGTGGTTCCAAAGCACAAGGTACATTGGCAGAAACCATTGCTCTGTGAATCAGACCATTAATTGAATGGTGCCTTGAGAACCGCCCAGCGGATCTTTGGCAACTAAGACCATGGTGGCCATCTTCTTCTACCATCGCCCCACACACGCAACGGTGTTGCTCGCACACTTTGCATCCCAGTCTCAGAGCAACGGCTATCCGGAGACAATCGTTGTCCAACAAAGTGCCAAGGTTAGGCGACGGTAGAGCCTGGAGCCATGCTCCTGACTCGGGCCTAACTGAGGCCTTGAGCCGCGCCACATCGGATCCCAAAGCACCACCAACCAAACCCTCCACAACCTGCCTACAAAGAACCTCGTCCCACTGTCGCTGTCTAGCAAGATTGTCCGGCCGCTCATCACCCGTGCACAACGTCCCCCAAACCGCGAGAGCCTCCGATACAAATGGCACAGGGACCCCGTTGCCATCAATAGGTAGAATGCGAGCAACTAGATCCACCGTACCATGAGCCGAAGCCAAAAACGCGACGAGGCCGACATCCTGCACCCGGCGTACCCCCAGACCACCGTGCCGGACAGGAAGAGCTGCCTGACACCATTGGGAATCATTCAACTGAACATTAATAATGTTCTCCAATGCAAGTTTAAGTGTGTCGTCCACTCTTTTCACGTCATCCTTAAATAACCAAGTCGGGGAGGTTCTTAACATATATATCATTCGAGGCATCGCAAAGCAATGCCTCAAAAGACATAGCGAGACATGCGCCGACAACTGCATGAGATGCTTCTGGGCCGTAACCAGGGCCTGCCTCTTGGCTTCCAGGGCAGAAGCGACTCCCTCTGGAAAAATGGGAGCGCCAAGCAGGGTCACCGCAGCCTTATCCAAAATCCTTATGCCCGGAACCAAGGATTGAAATGCCCCCAAAGTTTCCCCGTTCACTGCACCACAAGCATAAAGCTCGCATTTGCCAGGGTTAACCTCAAGACCTATCTCTCTCAAGGCCGGTAGAAGCTTTTTTAAATCACTCAAAACCACCTCCGGCTGGCCTCCTATTGTACCATCATCCAGATACCACACGTTCAAAGGCGAAGCCAAGTCAGAGATGATTTTATGTATCGCCAGGCAAAACACCAAAGGCCCCAAAGGATCACCCTGCTGAGCACCAACCTGCGAGGACACGGAGCTGCCGCTAAAGTACAGATGACTAGCCTTGTGATAACATTGATGGAGAAAGGGATAAAGAGTTGGCACTTTGTCCACCACCTCTCTCAAGATAGTATCCCTCTCAACACTGTTAAAAGCGTTCCTTATGTCAACCTTAACAATAACAGCACCAATACTCCCGCCAGCGAACGCGAAAGATCGCGTGGCATGTATGGCCGCCTCACACCCCTGAGCAGTACCAAATCCCACTTGTTTTGGTTGGAGGTACTCCGCCATCGCGTCCCGCACCGATCGACAGCACAATTTTGCAGCTAACCGCCGAAACGTACACCCCACCGCGATTGGCCGAATTCCCCCATCGCTCTTTGACAAGGCACACAGGGAAGCCCCATACAGAAACGGGCAGACTTCAGGATTGAGTAACAGAAAATTCCTTCCACAGAAAATTACACAACTCCGTGACTGAGCCCAGCAGACGGGATCCATTATCACCCGCCGAAACCGACGTCAGCTCCCTGAGGTGCTGCGGGCGCAACCCATCAAGCCCCGACGCTGACCCATTGTAGAATGACCCTAAAGCCTCCGCTACCTCCGCCGGACTCACCGACACAAATGAGTTGCACCCATTTGGCTCCTGTGGAAATGTCAGAGGCCTAGAGGGTGAGGGGTGCTTTTCCCTTAACAACCTCAGTGTATTTTCATTTGATGGCGCCAGCGAAGAGTCTGACACAAGGAGACGAACGGCTCCCCGCAAATCCCCGTCGTGTACCTTGGCCTCAATAGAGCGATATATTGTCCCCGGTTTCAGGGTTCTTCTTTCCCCTGGGCACAATGCTGCAGAATTGTTAATATTATCTTTCACTTTAGAGGTCAGTGACTTACGTTCACCACTATCCGGTACTCTGAGCGCCGTGTAAGAAAAGGATAGCAAGCTGTACCAGTCCTCAACGCTGTTCGTTCGCAAACAACCTTCTATTATCGAGGAGAGTTTTCCAGCAGCGAGACTCCTCGCACCCTTGGGTATATGCTTCAAAACTCCAACTCTAGACTTGAGCAAAGGCAAATCACTGAGATCAGTGGAGCTCGACACGGATTGCGATGCATCCCTAGGGCTAAGACTGACCGCTATCTGCGGAGGAGCACTCAATCGCTGGTCCGCTAGGACACCCAATCCCGCCACGTCCTTGTGAACACGTCCAATGTGGACTTTGAGTCCTCGAGGCGCAACATATAGCTTTGGGGAGCCCGGACAATAGGGACAGGTTACTCTAGAAGGACTACTCATTCTATATCCCTAGCAACCATGATTGAATAACAGTGATTTACAATAATAATTATAATGTCAACAAAAATCATTAAAATCAGATTAAACGGCAACGGAAACTAATACAATCAACTTAAAATACAATTCTGAAATCCATAATTATTTAAATAAATCATAAGTAACTAGGCTTTGTGAAAAAAAGGGCAAATAAGTTTAACATTACTATACAATTAAAATATAAACAAACAGAATATTCGGTCCGTTATAAATAATAAAAATAATTTGAATAATATTAAATAAAATAGCAATCTAAATTAATTGACAGAAAACAATACATAAAACACAATTAAAAGGCATTATCAACTTACAATACAGCTATACATTCAAAATTAAAATAAAATAAATTATTATTGTTATTAGTCAGTCATTGCAAAAAAAAATAATTTAAATGTCATGTAAAATTGTCATATCAAATTGAAAGGAACAAAAGAGTAAACTATACTAAAAAAATAACAACACCGAATGTTAGGTAACCGTAAATAGTCATTCTGCATCCTTGTAGTTCACCCGCGGTCGCGGTCTACCCCCACACGCTCTGACGCAGCTGCGCAGTAACCGGCCGATTTGATGTCGGTTAGTCCGTGCCGGTCATGTGGGATGAGTCGGCACAGCGTTTAAAACGCTCGTTCACGTCCATCACTGCCGTGCAATTCGGCACGCGCTGTTCTGGCAACACTGAAACCACTGTCAGTACTGTCAGTGCTGTCCTATCAGCTGATCGGGAAATAGTTGTAATGACCCGTTATGATTGCAGTTATTTTAAGTTATTATTCAAAATACACTGTAACGGCACGAATATGATGTCTTCACCACCAAAGATATCCTGAATCTTCGCCCAATGCACAGCAGCGGGATGTTTTGCACTTAATGATCAGAAGTAAGTTTCACCGTTGATGTTTACAACACAAGCACTCCTTTATAAACGAACTTATTTTAATATCGTGATTTAAAATAATACAGAGCTATTGTTTTAGATGTGTCCTTGGCCAGGGTTGCCAGTTATATGAATAAATTAGATTAGAATGACCTTCAGCCGTGATTTCTCCTGAAACGGTTGTCACTGATACATTGGCACGATAGACTTGTCATAGTTCGCACGAGACTAAAATCCACTGTCAGTGTCAGTGGGACCATATGAGCAATTGTTCATAATTGCTGGCGCACTACCCACAGTTATAGTATGAGCAGACGTAAATTAACCTAGCTCTGAATATGCGTATGCAAAAACAATCCCTTTGTTTAATTAATACATTCTGGCCTTATCAGGGATCCGTTTGTTTGTCTATTAAAAACAATGACTTGGTTCAGACGTTATTTTGCGGAGTATTTTCTTCTAACAGATTAGAAAAAACGCCTTGCTACTCCGTTCGAACAATATATTAATTGAATTGTTTGATTGATTGTTTTCGCTTAATAGCATGGTGAGATGTTCCAATATGTTAAAAGAAAAGACCAACTGAGATATACTGAAGACCGAGAATATTGCACATTGCTTTTAAGTGCGCAGCCTTCCACTCGGAGGGGGGTCACATGGTCGAGGTCCAGTTTGGGTAAGCTCAACCACTTTTACGACCGCGATTAAACGAATTCCAACTTTTGCACACGCTCAAAAGGTTCCTATTACTTCATGACACGGCGGGGGAAAGCGACCGGGCGCGCGGCAAGCCGACAGCCTAGTGCGATTTGCCTATGCCATAGGCAAGGTGGTCGAGTACCTACAGTGCGGAGTGGAACCCCCCTGGCGCAACAATGGAGTAGGAAATTTACATTAGCTGACCTAGACCTAGCCCAGGGGGTCAAGCCCCCATACCCCTTGAAACCGCGCATGCTTGTTTTGGTAACTCATTGTTAAAACCTAGAATCATTATTTCAAATATCCTACGATGATTTTATAAGGGCATTCGAATAGTTCATAGTCCTTGATTCTAATCAACCGTTCACCAAACACGCCTTGCAAATTGCGAAATGTCCTAGCTTAGAACACAGTCTCGGCTGTAGTAGGTACATAATAGGTAATTACGCAGTAGGTCAATGAACATCGCAGTTATATGAAACATGTTAGTGATTTAATCCCGTCTTTGTCATAATAGTATTTTATGCAACTGCTATATAATGAGAGGCCTTAAAACACGAGTGTGGTTTTATGAAACGAGCGTCAGCGAGTTTCATAATAGGATCACACGAGTGTTTTAAGGCCTAATTATATACAGTTGCATACATTACTTTATCTACACACATATCATAACTGCAAAAAACCGTAACAGCAAAAAACCGAAAACGATGACAACTAATGGCGGCCTAATATTAAAAAGGTACTCTGTGATTCGATCTATCCGTCAAGACGAACGTTTTTTTTAAACCATAGACGAACGAATGAAGTCTCTATTATCATGTCACTCGAGATCAAATGTCGTGCGTTTAAATTAAAAAAACACACTGAGTTGACGTTTCGTATCGATAACTGTTTTAATATCTGTGGATACTAGAATAGAGACCAACTTGAATTTTGACAGCTGTTCCAAATTTAAATTCATAACGTCACGAGCAGTCACGAGATATCGGTAATATTATGACCAACAAAGAACAGATTTACCTACTACCACAGACAAGAAAATTCTTATAATCACATTGGTTGTAATAATGCTGGTCATTTCCTAGGGTTTTTGAACGCGTTATTTAGCCTTTATGATATGTGTGTAGATAATAATACATTATTAATTGAAACGAGTACAAGGACAAAATGAGACGGCCGGAATAACGGAAGTGGTTACTGACCGTTACTACTAAGCTGGAAGTTCCGGGTTCGATTCCCGCGGGGATCAAATGTTTGTGTGATGAATATGAATGTATTTATCCGTATAAATATGTTTATCCATTGTGTAAGCGTTGCTTAGTTTGGGATTAAATTAATTGGTCGAATTGTCTCGAGGTATTTATTTAATTAATCTATTGTTTGTTAGTATTTAAGAAATCTTACTTTTTGTAAAATTTCTTAGTGTAAATTAGCCTGATTGTACTCGTTTGTATCGTATTGGTGTCAGTATTTTTTTCCTTTTTACTTTCTTTCAATGCCTTATTACTTAATACCTAGTCACTTTGAAACTTCGACGTCCCCTACGATTTCCTTTCGATTTTTATGTCAAAATTGAGTGAGCAATCTTAAACATGCCACTGCGACAAACAGACGGACAGACAGGCGGACAGACTCACGCCATTAGTATTTAAAAAAATGGTAGAAAACTTAAAAAACTTCACAATTTTAGGCAGCACCGCTTTTGACCCATGAATTTTTTTAAAGAATTCACACCGATTCTGCTAAGACACTTGTGGTAACCACTCTTAATTTATTTATGCTATAGATCGTAATTTGTTAATGTCGTTCGATTATTTCCCAACGCTGGCCATCGTCGTGCGATAAAATGACCCAAAACCATTCGATATAATCCGGTGTTACGTTTATAGCTGTGATCACACAATTTCGTAATTGCTTTTGAACGCTAAAGTTCCACAGGTAACTTAAATAACAGTAAGGGATAAAAACTAAATATATTTAACAAAAGAAAAACGTTCTATCACCGCAAGCTTACAGGAGGAGTTTTCAAAATAAAAAGGACTATTTCCGGAAACAAATCATCTAGAAAGTTTCATATTTTCGGAAGGTTTTAGTTTTTCTTGTAAATTGATTTTATTTATTCATAATATATTTCAGAAAACAAAAATGGTCTAGTTTTGTTAGAATTAAAAAAAACAAATACAAATATAAAATACACAACTTCAATAAACGTCTCAAATGCTATGGAAGTAAAGACCACTAGCGGCGTGGATAAGCAACAGAATGTTTCCATAGTCAGTTGATAGTTAAAACTAACGCATATTTATAAAGTTATCGTTATAAATATGTCTAAAAATCGCGAATGTTTAAAACAATAAAGCTAACGCATTCGTGACGTTTGTTGCGGCAAAAAAGTTAGCTTAGTAGTTAACAGCTACATGCTTTATGCTGAATTCATTGTCCTACTGTAACAACTAAATCTACTGTGATGAAGGTATTTAAACAAGAAGTGATTACGGGCTGTTTGATTTTCTATAAAAAATTGATAACCAAATATTTATTTAATTACTAATGATAACGAACAGTATCGTACGTTGACTTAGTTAATCGCAGATGACCCGTTATAATAAAATAATTAAGTATTTATTTATTTTCCTTATTCTTGACATTCACCAGTAAATTATTAAAAAAAAAACTTTAACAAATAGTTGTTAGGCATAATAAAAAAAACTGAAAAAAGGTGGACATGTATGTTTAAAAGCTGCTTGCCTGTATGTATTTATCTGTCTTCGTTAATAATAACAATGGTAAAAATGCATTTTCTTAAAGTAAATAAATTACGTACCTTGTGTTGAGCATAAATAATATTTCAATGTACTTATAAGAGCCTTATTTAATTCGTTTGATTTAACATATCTGATATTCTAATTCCAATAAAACCGATTTCCAGCCGGAATTGATCATAATCACTTAACAAAACCAATTCTAAATTTGTTCGCCAAATGCGAACTTAAAACTAAAAACAACTCGGTGTTAAAACATTTAAAATAAAACCATGACATCAGTTCTAGTAGACTACGTGTTAAAATTTATGACAAAATGCAGAAAAAAACTTGAATCCTAAATTAAAAATGCCGTAACAAGAGACCAATCCAGTTTTTTTAACAACGAAACTTGTGACAATGCCGCCGGTCAATTATTTTTTCACACAAAACCTCTACAGGTTTGTAAACTGAGGTTTTTAGAACTAGGAGTGGAAATGTGAGAGGATTTTTCTCTGTGAAAACACTAGCCAGTTTCCTCTTTGGGTTTTGCTCTTGAATAAGGTTTTTATAGTTCACACATTCTGATCGTGGGTATGTCTGTATGTTTTGACTTTTGTGTTTTTTTCGAATTTTTTCTAATCTAAACATGCGTATGATAAAAAATTTAAATGTAATAAAATAGTGAAACACTATTAAATCCTATCTTAAGCCAAATTTCAAATTTCTTTATTTATTTTGTGCAAAAAGCACGTATGACTGGCGGTTAATTTGACATTAACGTATTAGGACTCGTGTGTACGCGTAATGGCCAACAAGTACGCATAATCTTTATGTTCTTTATCTTTCTTTAATACATTGTACTAAACAAAGCCGGTATTAGGGTGTATGTAAAACCGGTTTTCTCTCAGGTATTACCGGTTAAAACCGGTTTTTTTTTTGAAAAATTACCGGGAATACATTCCCCAGTCGCTATCCGCCTGTCTGTTGTCATATCTCGGGCATCTTACTCCTTCTAAGATACGCAACGGTTTTAATACGGTTTCCACTGTAACTTACTGTTTTTTTACGGAACGTCTTCGTGCACATTTTTTTTATGAAATAGGAAGGCAAACAAGCAAGTGGGTCACATGATGGTAAGTGATCACCACCGCCTATAGACCGGATTTGGCCGATTGGATACAGGATTTGGCCGGCCGGATAGCCTAGTGGTTAGTGACCCTGACCATGAAGCTTGAGGTACCTACCGGGTTCGATTCCCGGGAGGGGCAAATGTTTGTGTGATGAATACGAATGTTTGTGCCCGAGTCGTGGTTGTTATATGTATTTAAGTATATTTATCTATATAAGTACGTATATCGGTTGTCTAGTACCCATAACACAAGCAGCTTTAGTTGCTTACTTTGGGACTAAGTCAATTGGTGTTAATTGTCCCAAGATATTTATTTATTGATTTATTATTTATTATTTATAGACACCCGCAACACCAAGAAGATTGGAGATGCGTTGCCAACCCAGAGGGCTAGATGGAATACCTCTTGTTAAAGTCTTAAATCTACATGTTTTATACTTTTCCATTTGTAAACCGAGTGTGTTTTGCTTTGACTTGCAGCGATTGCAATTTTTTTTTGCATGCAATAAAACTCGATTCAGCACAGTCAAAGACCTCGCGCCGAACCATAGTAATTGGACCGGTCAGTGGGTTCGGGTTTCCCTTAAACGCGGTTTTACCTGGCCGCCGGTAAAGTCCGGTATGACGTCAGTACATACAATACATACTTTGCGGATGCCCGCGACTTCGTTCGCGTGAAATTAGTAGCCTTAGTCCGTCAGGGATAGTGTAGCTTCCTATTAGTGGAAGAATTTTTGAAATCGGTTCGGTAGTGCCAGAGATTACCCCCTACATACAAACAAACAAAGTTTACCACTTTATTATATTAGTGTACATTAGTGTTGATAACTAAATGGTTCCTAAGTAAACCTTTTCTTTTAAGGCTAGAAAATGCTAGGTGGGTTTCCTGGGTAAATTTGTTTCTGTGTTTTTAGGGTCCCATAGTCTCAATAAGGAACCCTTATAGTTTCGTCACGTCCGTCCATCCCCAACTTAGCTCAAAAACCCTAAGTACTAGAAAGGTGTAATTTGGCATAGATATACATATTAGTCACGCCAATAAAGTGATGAAATGAAATTTAGATAAAATCAGGGCTCCTCCCTCCTACATGTTTAGGGGATTGTTTTTGTCGTCTTACCCATGGGGTTAACCAATGGGTTGTCGTTGGAAAGGTGGTCAAAAAATATTGCGGTTTGCTACTTGGGTTGGATCCATTTGTGAAATATGAAGCTTTAAAGAGCAAATCTTTGTAGTCAACTGTTGTATTAACCAAGCAGCTACAGGACATTACACTGCGTGAGTCTGACTCGCACTTGACTTTTTTACCCGACTGCGCGACGCAAAGGAGGGTAATGTGTTTATCAGCCTATATATGTATGTATGTATGTATTTACATCTGAGCAGAGCTTGGTCGGCCAGGTACTGCTAATAAAATGAGAATTGTCTAATGCTTGAATATGATTATGTATTGCAAAC
Organism: Ditula angustiorana; assembly: GCA_963691745.1. Classification (NCBI taxonomy): domain Eukaryota; kingdom Metazoa; phylum Arthropoda; class Insecta; order Lepidoptera; family Tortricidae; genus Ditula; species Ditula angustiorana. The sequence continues at coordinate 14,778,461 of OY829476.1, forward strand.
ACCTAGTCGTTTTTATGTGAAAACGCGCACGCGTTGATATTATCACATCAAGTCCGGGAGCACGCGTGCGGCGTATAATTTACTGTTGTCAACAATGACATAGTCTATGGAATACAGTAGCTTGACTTTTTTTTTATGGCGTTTTCCAAGTAGTTTGACTTAGCAAGCCATAAGCATCTCACACTGACACGAGCTGCGGCCCCCATTAAAAAAAAAGATTTTGTTTTATACAACATAGAAAGGCAAACAAGCAAGTGGGTCAGCTGATGGTAAGTGATCACCGCCGCCTATAGACACCTGCAACAACAAAGAGAATGCAGATGCGTTGCCAACCCAGAGGGCTAAGATGGAATACCGAAAACATGGAATACTGGTTATTTTCAGGCAACAAAGGCCCATAAATCCTTAAAACTAAATAGACTAAAATACAATCATGTTGGCAACAAAACGGCGTGGCCCCGTTGCGTCGTCACTTCCAATGTCGCGTTCGCCACTGGTAAGGTGCCCCGGAACCGTCGAAACACGACATCCTTCGGCCAGAAGACTGCAGACGCGACGGGCTCCAGCAGCGGCCGCGGTACGCGCACCACAAACGAACTGAAGTGCACGTAGTGCCGTGACCGCAGCTGGAACACCCTCAGCGAGCACCCAGTCTTCCGGCGGACATGCTCCACCACATCTGCGACTGCGACGGTGTGGTGCAGGCGCGACACGTACAGTGCCGTATTCGGTGTGGCTGCTCGTAGCCCGGAATTAATGTCTGGCTTCGCAGTGACACACTGGCTCTTGCAAGGCTTCCTGCGAGCCTTGCTTCTTTTCTGCACCAACGTGAAAGCCTCCTCATCCACTTAAGTGTGAGAGAAGTGAGAAGGAGAAGTAAGTTGAAGAAGTAGAAGCTTGTGCACGGTCTGCATGCTGCCACCATCTTGCTCACTAACCCAGCCGCTAAACAGCAGTGCGTGCACTGTTGTGTTCCGGCGCGGCAAGTAAGACGGCCGGTGAAATCACTGGCACGAGTAGTATTCCATCTTAGCCCTCTGGGTTGACAACACACTGGCTAACTCCTTGGTGTTGCAGGTGTCCATGGGTAGTAGTGATCACTTACCCTCATGTGACCCATTTGCACGTTTTCTTCCTATTTTATGTAAAAAAAGTTTGTCATGGGCACGCATCGCCTCATTCCCTAATTCAGACACCGCTGCCACCTCGTTGATTGACGGAAAACTGACGAGTTTTAAATATATCAATGCAATTATGCTAATTTAGTATGGCGTGGCCGTTGGTTATCCGACTTTGAAGTCTTAAGGCCGCTTTTTACCTGACTGCGCAACGCAAAAGAGGGTAATGTATTTTAACTCAGAAACTGTTTGGTTCAGTGCATTTTTTTCTGCATTGTACTTAATGCGTTTTATTATACAACAAGCCGTAACATTTTGATTAAAGAGGTAAGTAGGTATGTTTACCGCTTAAAAACCGCTAAAAAATTGTTCGTGCGCTGTTGTGTGAGTCATATAATACGTATTCAACCCACACACACAAACACGCACCATTCTACTGGCGTAGTCACTATACTTTTACATTTAACTATGACAATACTGTTCCGGTATCGTTACAGCTGAGAAACACGTGACGTTGCGCAAGAGTTGAATGAAAACAAAAGGTATGCGACATAAACCTACTTTGGTTCGCGAGTGTGCACTTAGATTAGATTGATCCAATGGTTGATAAATAAGCTGGAACACATTACCTTGCTACTCCGCGAAACTTGTGTCGTGCACGTGCGAGATAGCTACGTCAGTTTTCATGTTAAAACCCATCCTTCTCAGCTTCCACACGAAACAATATTTATCACACAGACACAACTATAAACCATCACCACTAAACACTCAACATAATCTATGCGCGTTTCGCCTCTATACGCGGCATCGATGGGATCTTATAAAGAGTGTTCGCTACTTGAACGTAAATAATAAAAAAACTAATTATTTTCCTACGATTCATAACTAATATTCAACACGTTTCCCTCATACTGTGAAAAACTTGTGAAAACACATTTCAGAACTCTCATTAGTAGTAGCCTAAATAATATTTGATCACACAAAGGGTGCTCGTAAATTAATGTTAAGGCTTTTCCACTTTTAATTTTGTGAAACTGGGGAATTTTGTAGAATTTTTAAAAACTAATTTAATTTTAGAAATCTATTTCAGTACACGAAAAAATTCACTTTTTTTCAGGTTTAAGTTAAAATAATAAAATTAAATAAAAAATTAAAATTATTTATTTCAGGTCAATCGACTCATATACATTAACTTACGAGGTTGAATTAGATTAGATTACATTACATTACGTACATTATATTAATTGACTTGAAAATTTTAAAAAATGTCAAATTGGTTAAGAGTTCGGATAATTATTATTTGTGCGACACTGGGTAGGATCATCACTTAATTTGGCCAGTAATGATCCCAACCCAGTGTTTTGTCATGGGGCAGTCCAGACGCTCAGAAAACATGCTCAGGATGGTGTTGGGGCTGCCGCGCACTCTGTTCAGCAGGGACGCCACCCTCTTCCTTCTGACGGCGTGGAAGCCGTCAGTGCGCACCTCCGCGAACATACCCGACGCGCTGCAGCGTCGCGACAGCCCCATCAGTAATTAATATTACTGCTATATTTTCTACATATTTTTTTATATGATAGTGAAATTATCTAGTTTTATTACTCTTTACAACTTATTAAATACTAAAAAAGTGACCTGTCATTATAAACATGTTACAAACGGCGTTGTTTGTTCTTTCTTTCTTACTTGGTGGCGGGTGGTAGGACCTTGTGCAAGGTCTGTTGTGTTCCGTCGTGGAGAGCAAGACAGCCGGTGTAATTACTGGCACGAAAGGTATTCTATCTTAGCCCTCTGGGTTGGCAACGCATCTGCACTCTCTTTGTTGTTGCAGGTGTCTATAGGCGGTGGTGATCACTTACCATCAGGTGACCCACTTGCTTGTTTTCCTTCCTATGTTGTATAAAAAAGAAACTTGGCTATTGCCACAATATATTACTTCCTCCTTTAGAATATTCTATCTTTTTTTAACAATCCAGTTTTTCTTTAACGCCAGCAGCATAATAATGTATTTACATCATTTATAACATTCTGAATAACGATCGATTAACTGTTCATTTTGGGCATTGATTAACTCTTTGAAATTGTCATCGAAATTATTATAATTACAATAGTTAGTCATGATCATGAATCATGAAATGAAAACACAAAATCACCATCATATTCGGGTTATTATTAAAAATTGAGGCACTTTAATGACTTTATTATGTTGTTTTGGTGCTGGACAGTAATAGTCGTACAATGGTAGGCGTTCTGTGGAGTATTTCGGTTTAAATAATATAAGTTGAAATTAAAAAGAACTAAAGCCATGACTTCGCATAAAAATGTTTGCATCCCATTCATTGTTAAATAATGTGTAAGTTACGTTATTATTATCTAAGATCTGTTATGGAACGATATTTATTTACAAATACATATTCATTCCTATAATAATAACCTGTGATAGTTGCGAGTATATAACTTTTAAACCGATAAAAAAAGAAAGAGTAGGTCCTATATCCCTACCCTAGTGATGAATAGTTAATTCCTCACTGAGTTACCAAGATTTATCCATTTATCTTTTATTTTTCTATCCGTTTATCTACACATATATCATAAATGCTCTATAATGCGTTCAGAAACCGTAGGCAATGACCAGCATTATAACAACCAATATTATTATGAGAATTTTTCTAATTTGTTTCTATATTGTTCAAATTCATTTTTTATTACATTATTTTAATGTGTACAGTCTATAGATTTTTAATAGGTACCTAGCACTAGTAGCTAGTAGCAATGCAGGTCATTGCCCTATGGCTTCTGAACCCACCATAGAGTACCTTTGATATGTGTGTAGATAAAGTAATGTATGCAACTGTACATAATTAGGTCTTAAAACACTCGTGTGATCCTATTATGATACTCGCTAACGCTCGTTTCATTAAACCACACTCGTGATTTAAGACCCCTCATTATGCGACAGTTGCATAAAATACTATTATCTTTGATTAAGGACCACGGACTGGTCCGAAACTTGTCGGGCAATTACTAGACTTCAAATACGTGAGTGATCCGTATGTGTTAATTTAGAATGCTAATAAATATTTATTGCTAAACAAACAAATTTTGGGAACGTTTTTGGTTTTCTTAAAACTTTTAGCCAGTTCATTAACTCTTACATTGAATGGTTTAATTTGTTTACCAAAATAATTACTTGATATATGCTTTTAGCAGGGTGTGGTAGTAACTTGTGTCCATAATTGTGAGCAGTTTTTTTTTTGTCGGATTGCAAAGAAAAAAAATAAAAAAAAGCGTTGGATGTTTGTAAAAAAAAAATTAACTGCTAAGCTGTATATTTCACTTTTAGTAATAAAATGACGTTTAAAATTAGTTTTTTTTTTAGATTTTAGAGAAAAATCATTATTATTTTGCAGTGTAGGTGAGCCCACGCATTAAGTTTTTTTTCCATAAAGGGAATAGGGATTTTTGATATGATAACTATTCAGGGGTGATGTGGGTGTGACTGAAGTTCGACGCTATTCTATTCTTAGCAAAGTGTTATATCAAATCGTTTACCGTATACTTATTCTACTAGTATAATGTTCAAAGTAAGTAAGCACGTTTCCCCCTTTGGATTACTGGAACACATTACTCTCCTTTGCGTCGCGCCATCGGGTAAAAAGACAACCTCGATCAAGTCTTTTGTTTTTGTTTCAAATCATACAACTTCCTTGTAACGAAATTCCATCAACAAACTAAAACAGATTACCTTGTCACTCCGCGAAACATGTGCTATGCACGTGAGATACACTGTTTTTCATGCGGAAACCCACCCTCCTCCGCTCCCACATGAAATAATATGCAACACAGGCTCATAAATCACCTCCACTACACATAGGCCACTGTAGAACGTTGTCGCAATGTGTCACCGCTGGGATATTATGACATTTATTCAGAAGTCGTTATGACGTTAATTGTGACAAGGTTCTACCGTGGATTATGAATCAAATTGGTTGACTATACCCTAAGACTCAAGTACAGCCTGCAGTGAAATGTAAGGTCAGCCTATAGATTTCTACATTTCATCATTTTGTGCGTCATACAAAAGAATGACGTCATCCTATCACCTATCATACTCTACCTACAGTATGACGTAACATCAATTCCAAGATGGCGGGTACTTAGTGTCATTAATGGGTTAATGGCTCTTGGGGTTTCGGTTTTTTTCTGATATTGATTATGCAATTCATTTCGAGGGCAAATCTTGTAGTATTTGTTCTACTTTCGACCTTAACTTTGAAGTTATATAGTAGTTGTTACGAAATCAAAAAATACAGTTTCTAGTTTCTTAGGTCTGTGGTTTTTTACTCTTTACAGATTAAGGTAAGAATGTAGCTCTTTATTTCAAAATTAATGTCTTTGAAAAATCGTTTTAATCAAAAATAAACTTACTATACTTTTTTAAAGGTATTTAAAAAAGGCTTCCTAGGCTTAATACCGAAAATGCTGGCAGCATTACCTCATTACGCTGTATAAAGGAGCATCGAAACTTTCACAGTTTTTAATTTACTGGTGTGAATAAATGGTGTGATTTTATTTCAATTTAAGTAGTTTTCCGGCAGTAAAACACTGTTTCTTTATTTTGTAAGTATGTATGTAAATTCTTTATTGTACAAAAAATACATAAATGACAAAAAGAGATAAAGTGATGTACAAAGGCGAACCTATCCCTTTAAGGGATCTCTTCCAGTTAACCTTTGAGTTTTGTTTTTGGCAATTCAAGCTCCTGATTTTAAACAATAGTGCATTAAGTTCGTAACAGTCCGTTGGAACATAAAGTGCATTATTATTTAAAACCAGTAACTCGAATTTCCAAAATAATAACGAAAAGCGTAAAAAACAGTGTTTCACTACCGGATAACTACTTGAATTGATAAAAAGTCTCTCTATTTGGCCATAATAAATTGAAAATGGCAAAAATTTTTAAATTCCCGCATCATCTAACCTTAAACTGTCATTCAAATTCTTTGAAATTCCTTTGAATAAATACGCATTTATATCTGTACACGTAAAAATATCCTAGACTTATATATTAATATGTTTTAATTATAAATTGTACTTGTAAGCAAAGCTACAGGAGACAGCTGTCTCAAAGTACTATAAACTTGTTAACTTCTTCAAAAAGAGTCAAGTTACCCTGAAAGTAGCTAAAACGTCAGACAGACAGAACCAATTATGCCAACATAATAAATGACCACCATCATAATGCGAGCCCAGCCTTTTTAGCAAACAAAAGAACAAAAAGTTTGGGTGCGGTAAAATGGCGCATCGTTCAATTGTAAGTTTTTTGCACATATTAGTCATAGCGTTACTTAACATTTTAGTGGTAGGACCTTATGCGAGGTCCGTCCGGATCGCTACCACCATCTCGCTCGCTAATTAATAAAAATAATAAATATCTCAGGACAATTCACACCAATTGACCTAGTCCCAAGCTAAGTAAACCTTGTGTTATGGGTACTAGACAACGGATATACATACTTAAATAGATAGATACATACTTAAATACATATAACATCCAAGACTCGGGTACAAATATTCATATTCATCATACAAACATTTGCCCTTCCCGGGAATCGAACCCGGAACCTCTAGCTTCATAGTCAGGGTCACTAACCACTAGGCTATCCGGTCGTCAATTCTGCCGCTAAGCAGCAGTGCTTGTACTGTTGTGCCAGCCGGTGCAATTACTGGCACAAGAGGTATTCCATCTTAGCCCTCTGGGTTGGCAACGCATCTGCAATCTCTTTGATGTTGCGGATGTCTATAGGCGGTGGTTTACCATCAGATGACCCACTTGCTTGTTTGCTGTCCTAAATAAATTAAACTCGGACAATCGTGTCAGAGTCAGTTTGCAGTCTTCCTATATTGAACACGATCTAGTAATTCACGTGAATAAACATGGAAGCCTAATTAGTGTTTGTATTCCCCAACTAGTGGCCAAATATTATGTGTGGATTTATGATAATTAACTTCAATACAAACAAACACGATTAAGGTCGTGCATGTGAAATTGCGATGTGTACTTGCCAAATGTACGACAAAAACTCGATATGATTTAAATTAATTACTTTTTTGTTAGGTTCCTGTTAAATATACAAAGCAAGGCGTCATTTTACGACCCTAATTATGAACACAATTCTCATCCGGCTCGTATAAAAACAACAGTTATAGCTGCGCGGGGTAGCAAAAAACTATAATAAAGATTTAGCTATATGTCCTCTCGATAAGATGGCACCAACTATATCTATGTATAGTCGACCAAGTAATTGCTTGACCACTTTTGAACCTTACCCCTTTGTAATAAGATCGAAAAGTGGTCAAGCAATTTCTCTCGACTATACTTCAGGGACATCCATAAATTACGTCACACGAATTTCATGATTTTTAATACCTCTTGTGCCAGTAATTTCACTGACTGTCTTGCTCATCACGCCGGAACAACAGTGCAAGCACTGCTGCTTAGTGGCTGGATCAGCGAGCAAGATGGTGATAGCGATCCGAACGGACCTTGCACATGGTCCTACCACCGCACACTCGCAATACCCGCGTCCTATAATTCAATGCCACACATACTTTCTTACATGTGAACCCTCATTGCGATACATTTTTCTTTTTCAACCTAGTAAATTCCATTCAGTATTGCTAAAATAGTTTTTTTTCACTGTAGTTTGACGATAAAAATCGAAATAGATAAATGTTTTTGTGTAAAAAGTCTGATTTCGTTATTTTTTTGCTAAATGAAGTGAAATGAATTGAAATTGTTTATTTGTTTATTTGTATAGTGACAGATGATTCGATTGCTAAATATGCTGAGCCTCTATGCCATACCCGCAAATGTGGGTGTAAAAATCTGATTTTTTTTCTATGACATTTTCAAACCATTTTTGATTTATCAAAAATTTTCGATTGAAAATTTATATTGTTGACTTATAAGTATATATACTGGATGAATGAATATACTGGACTATCGTGGGTCCAAATACCATGTCGAAAAACAGATTCCGTCTGTTTTACCGTACGAAAAATTCGGTGATAAAACATTGAAGATCTAATAGTCTATTGTAGTCTTCAAAAGGTGTAAGGTCAAGGCATATGGGAGTCAATAACCTTGAGTAACATACAGATGACAATGAGCTGACTCATCTTAAGATGGCCGAAGTTGATAGCGTTATATATCTTTAAAAGATTAAGATATTATAAGGTAACTGTTCCAACTTGTACCAGTGCTTAAAGTGTCGTAGGGCATTGTTTTTATAGTTGCAGGCAAACAACTTGAGCATAAATCGAGTGGAGGGGTAAGTTTGCGGATACACATTTGTACTAGAAACGGCTACTACGCAGTCAAGGTCAATGCTCAAATTGTTTGCCGGGATCTGTACCAATATTTGACATTGTCTCTTGCTTTAACTCATGTTTCCGTTCTCGTCAATTATTAGGTCACTGTCGACGGCGGGACCTTGCTTTAAATAAAATTAGCATTTCTACCAGTTATCCTTAATGTAGCTTATCCTTAATAATACTTTGAATATAATTTTATTTCTGCATTTGTACTATATTTATAAAAAAAAAAAACAATATAATAACGTCCGCTGTATCGAAATGAAAGCTTGTTAGCGATTACTTACTCTTTTCTCAGAAATTTGAAAATGAAAATTAAAATGAAAAATATATTTTGCAAGCAGACCCCATAGGCTCTTTTACATGCCTTAGTCTACCAGCGCTCGCATTTAGTTTAGGTGTTATGCAATAAAAGTAAACGTACAGAACCATGTATCTATGTTTTCAGGTAAACTTCTAGCAGCAAGCCGTCTGCATACTTTCAGAACTATTTAATATTGCTTCCTTTAACTCGCAGCAAGTTTAATATTCTTCATCAATCTTCATATTTCACGCTTGGGGAAGCTCATATTTCAATGGCAAAAGTTACAAACACTCGCCTTTTTTTAAACCGATATATTACTACTGTCACGTAAATTGATACATTATTTACAATTTCTACCAAAGTCAAAGTCAAAGTCAAAATGTTTTATTCAGATTAGGCTTACAGGTAGCACTTATGAATGTCAAAAAATTTACCACCGGTTCGGAAAAACCTCTGATGAGAAGATACCGGCAAGAAACTCAACGAGGTGTAATTTTTTTAAATAAATCAAAATTACAATGTTATTTTACATCTCAAATATTCAAATTTTTTACAATTTAACAATTTAACACAGCAGGTGTACAATCTTTGGAGCCAGGGATCGCCAATACAGATCGGGATCATTTCCAAACATCCTTGTCCAAGATATAGTCATTGATTTTATAATACGCCCGAGAAATTAATGTCTTCTTGACAATAGATTTAAATTTTGTATCATTTAGTTCAGTTATGTTTTTTGGAATTTTGTTGTAAAATCTTACACAATTTCCCATGAACGACTTATTGGTTTTAGCCAGTCTGTAAGTTGGAACTTTAAGCTTTCCTGTGTTTCTAGTAGCCTTTGGCTTATCGACGTTGGTAGGGAAATTGCATATATTTTTCCTAACGTACATGATTATTTCAAAAATATATAGCGACGGTAGGGTTAAGATGTCTATTTCCTTGAAAAATTCCCTTAATGACTCACGAGTATCCATATTATAAATTGCTCTAACTGCCCTTTTTTGCAAAATGAAAACTGACTCAATATCTGAACTTGAATACATAATATTATTATGTAACATGAAATTAATAAATTTTAATTTTAATTCAAAAGTTAAACAACTGTAGCTGTTCTCACAGTGCAAAACCAAGATAACTTTTTATTTAATAGGTTCGAGATAAAAAAACAATAAAATGAATAAAAATGTGAAAATGACGTGAAATCAAAAACATGCGGTCTTATTGCTAAGCAGCAATGTTATCCGGTCGACCTTAAGAACAACGAAACATTAAAATAGCCATATCACTCAGCGAATTGTATTGTAGATTGTCTCATTTTTTGACTTTAATAAGTATGAGTAATAAGTAAATTTTGAAAGAATAAATATCTAAAAACAACACCAATTGACCTAGTCCCAAACTGGGCCAAACTTGTAAGTACTTTGGATACTAGGCAACGACGCGGAGACAAAAACATACAACATATTTGACCATCACCAAGCAAATTTGGGCTACTTATTGGTTTCTCCCCGTCTGCAAGAACGAACGATAAACGAAAGAAAAACGTAGGATAAACTTATGACTAAGACACAGAAAAGATAAGATCTTGCTCGCTATTCCGCCGCTAAGCAGCAGTGCTTACACTGTTGTGTTCCGGCGTGGAGAGCAAGACAGCCGGTGCAATTACTGGCACAAGGGGTATTCCATCTTAGTAACGTGTCTGCAATCTCTTCGGTGTCGGGTGTCTATAGGCGGTGGTGATCACTTACCATCAAGTGACCCGCTTGGTTGTTTGCTTTCCTATTTCATAAAAAAAGACAACACTCAGCAAATTGCCGAAACAGTTATATTTGTAGTGGCCCTAACATGACCGGCCAAGTTTATTTTATCTGATTTTATCTCTATGTGCGTCCCTTTCTTATGACACTAGTTTGACAGAGACGCGGGGAGGGGCACATTTGGGTCGGTCCACTTAGACTTCGGTTACACGCTAATTTCTGGCGTCAGTTCAGTCCATCATTCCGGTATAGTTTTGACTGATGCCAGAATGATGACAAACGAACACGGTTACGATCAGTTCAGACTAACACGACACGAGACAGGTTACACGATAATTCTCTCGTCATTCTGACCAGAATGATGGACTGAATTGACGACAGAATGAGCGTGTAACCGACGTCATAAACACTGACAAAGGGTTTTATTCATTTAAAACTCTAGAAAGAAACTTAGAAAGAATCTCTGGGTTGTTGTCCATGTTTACAGCAACTGTTAGCGACAGACTCATACAGCTCATACAGGCTCATTAGAATAGCCTGAATTGTCACAGTTTATAAAAATTTGGTTTTTCTTTGTCAGTCAGTGCTTCCTTTGATAAGGACAATTCCTTTACCGCCCCCATACAAGTTTCTTTTATTTATAGTTTTTAATTCATACAGCTATTATTTGTATTATTTCCATCGAAATGAGAAAACTATAGAACTGTGTACAACGCAGTGGCAGAGTAGCCGACCATAGTCTATTTGGTAGACTATGTTAGATAGCCTGAATAAAACTGTATGTGCCAATTGTCAAGTAAACCTGCGTTTTGTACGTTTTAAATTGGCGTCATATTTTTAGTTCTGCTATCCGACGCCTGTGTTGCTGCTAGTTAGAAAACTTAGAAGCACTTTATTCACTTACGATAAGATTAAAACTTGAACCAATGGCTAAATATTCAAAGCCCCTCTTCACCTGCTTCACCCCGTCGCAAAGTGGTGACGTAGCAGGCAGATCTATTGTCTTTTTATATCGATGATTGTTTCCGAGCCCGACCGTCAACAGCAACTGTTATCAAGACTATGATTATGTTAGTATTTTGTGGTAATTTTATGTGCATCTTAACGTTGGTAATACTGTGCAGCCTAGATTTTGGTGTCAAGAATAACCAGTTGTGAGGTAATCGGCTGCTGGTACATCACACGGTATTTGCATGATTGCAGCGTTCACTGTGTTTATTACAGCGTCTCTAATAGATGACATAAATAGCGCATTTTTGCATTATATCGATTATTATAATGTCATGTCACTAGTTTTACCGTAAACTTAATTAACAACAACAACACAAACAAATATTCTTTATTTGTACATCACAAAAAAAACAAAGAAAACAAAGAAACGAATAACGAACGACAATAGGCGGTCTTATCGCTTAAGAGCGATCTCTAACCCCCTTATTCATAAAAAAATATCATTTTTTTAAGCTAATAAATGTTTTGTCCCTTTCATTTGAGGGTAAACGTCACAATGACAGATAAAGACATAGAACATGTTAACTAACAAACGTTTACGCAGCGTTTATGAATATGGGAGTTAGAAAATAGAAGCGATAAGATTTTACAAAAGGTTGGCGTTTAATTTATCAGGTATCTTTGTTTACATTACATTACGTATCATTTACATTTACGTGTTGTTTTGTATTCATTTTATTGTACTATTTTGCTAATATTGACGTTTTCACCCTTCGTAAGTTTGTATTTTTGTTGATATTTTTATTGCAAAATTTTTATTTTTCGCTTTGAAATTTTCTAGACATTTCTAGATATATTTATTTTATTATTTTGTTTACTTTATCGACGACCTTATTTCGAATTTGTTATGTTCACATTCACATTCAAAATTTAATGTAATTTTCAGTAAGTAAGTATTTTGTAAATAGAATTAAATTGATTGACTGTACGAATACGAGAGGACAAGTACGTTTCGATTTAGTACAAACACATTGTTACGGTTCTTTTTTTAAATCAGGACTAGAAGTTAATGATAGCTATCTGAAGTAAAGGTCAGTGTTATAATGGCTTCAAATTACGGTCCGTACATCAATGTAACCGTTATACCAATTCATCGTAAGGTATGAGTAATATTATTTATGAATGGATCAGTTATCAATGTCCTTATTACAAAGCAAGAGAAGTGACAATGAATTTTGCTGTCTATGTATGACGTTAACGGGACTTAAACGCGATAATATAATCATTATTAACTTACCTCGACGTTTCGGTCTTCTCGTGACCACAGCCGTTGAAACATAGCCGAAACGTCGAGGTAAATTAACAAAGACTTTATCGCGTTGAAGTCTCGTTAACGTTTTAATAATGTGCGAAAATAGCAAAACTTTAAAACAATTTGTCTATATATGTGCGTATTTTCAAAAACATCCTCCTCCAGATTTCTTTCTCCTTACACGTTCTTCCAATTTGTATAAACATGACTGAACCTATTCCGTCAATTGAAGTGTCATTTTGTTGCATATTTAGCGTACATACCAAGTGTCATTTAATAGTATAAACATGGCGGCCAAAATTAAGAAAAAAAATGCACATCGCTTTTTGAATAGGGCATTATTTATACTGACATTGTAATAGCTGCTACAGACAAACTTACAAAATTAACAAAAAAATTGATACGCATACTATTTCAAGTATCACCTGTTAACTCAACCCCTAAAGAAGTATTGACCTCCAACATAAGAGAACGCCGTTATGTCCTGGACATTGGTGAATAAAAACATGCGGGTAGTACATTGACTTGTGGATCCGTCTCGGCCAGGTTGGAAATCATGGTAACCCCGCAATGTATATAGCAACTGGCCTATTACACTCGCACATTATGTTCATTACGAAGGCATTGTATTTTCTAATGTTTTCTCGACTTGTAGACATTGAATTAAAACAATGTAAACAGTTTATATCGCGTGTATTGTAACGAATCTAATTCCCGACGTTTTGAGCCCTTTACAGGTCTCGTTCGCGCCCATGTTCATGTTCAGTTGTTTTATTTACGTTAACTGTTTAAAAAATTGTTTTATTTCAATTATCAGGGCATTATTCGGTAACTTTCTAAGTAAAAACTTTAATATAACACCAAACTAAGCCACTATAAAATCACCTTTCAGTGAAAACGCGAACACAATATTTATATTACGTCGAAAATTAAATTTACAACAGACAAAGTTGAGGTTGTTGTTAACCTGATAAAAAATGTCACAAAACTTAATGCCACAGAAGGGATTGCGAATAAAGAATACTGTGGCGAAATCTCTTACATTAAATTTGAACACACCTGAAAAGGTGTTTTAGTATAATGTAATTTTTTTGATAATAATTGGCGGCCCTAACATGACATCCTAAGTTTAATTTATTATTCCCTGCGGCCCTAACATGACAGCCCAGGTTTAGTATAACCCCTCCCTGTGTCTCTGTCTAACTAGTCTCATAAGAAAGGGACGCAGATAGAGATAAACTAAACTTGGCCAGTCATGTTAGGGCCACAGTAGCGGATTGAGATACATTGAACTTGGCCGGTTATGTTACAGTCACAGTGGTCCTAACATAACCGACCGAAGGTTAAACTTATAACTCCCTTTGTCTCTGTCTAACTAGTGTCATTAGAAGGAGATGACGATAGAGATAAACTGACCTTAGCAGATCCTGTTAGAGCAACAGAAGTTTGTATTTGCGACATAAACCTTCTATACTTCTTTGCGGGTGGTAGGACCTTGTGCAAGGTCCGTCCGGATCGCTACCACCGTCTTGCTCGCTAATCCTGTCACTAAGCAGCAGTGCTTGCACTGTTATGTTCCGGCGTGGAGAACAAGACAGCCGGTGTAATTACTGGCACAAGAGGTATTCCATCTTAGCCCTCTGGGTTGGCAACGCATCTGCAATCTCTTCGATGTTGCGGGTGTCTATAGGCGGTGGTGTACACTTACCATCAGGTTACCCACTTGCTTGTTTGCCTTCCTATTGCATAAAAAAATACAATAAATAATACTCATTTAAATGGATGGTTCCATGAAAAAATGTTAAACCGTGTCATGTTGACGTGACATTTTACGAGTTTGAAAATGATAAATACTAACATAGTTAAAAGGATCTTATCGACTTACAAATGTCAAATTTAAAATTTGTTAAATCAAATTAAAAATAAGACTGTAGATTGACGCGTCAGCAGTCGAACGCAGTCTAAGTATGAAGGTTTGCACCATGGCGATCATAAAATAATTCGTAAATCAAAAATACATAAAGTAGTTAGTTTCGCTGTGTTTTTTGCAAAAATCGCTGTCACTGTTGCATTAACTCACACGAGACCAAAGTGCCGCTGACAGTGACAACAGAACCATACAGTAATATGAGCATTTGCTCATAATTATATTATATTCGGCTACGAAAATCACGGCGAAAGGTGCTCGGTTCGTATTTTAGCGGTAAAAGTTTTACTCCCTTAAATCATAGCAAAATGGATGCCACTTATTTTACAATAATTCAATACAATACGTACAGTTTACCGATCGCGGTGGAAACCGTATGAAAAAACCAACAACTTAATGATAATTACAACAAGTAAACTTATGTTTTAAAACAAGTTTCTTCTTCAAGTACTTAAATACTTTTTGTTTTTCAATATTTTCAACTTTCTCAAACCGTTTACCTTCTGCTAATTTATTTAATTTGCGGCCGCACGAAAACCGGCCGTCGTCAAAAAAGCATTTTGACGAGACATTTTGAAATCTCGCCAAAAAAGGACGCGCTCGTTTATCATCGAGACGGCATGCCACGGCCGCAGCTGGCTACGAACCTGTGCATTACTGGAAGAGACATTTTCCCAAACGTAATATCTTTTATATCTTTATAATATACTAGCGGACGCCCGCGACTTTGTTCGCTTGGAATGAGTAGCCTATGTCCGTCAGGGACAGTGTAGCTTTCTATTAGCGAAAGAATTTTTGAAATCGGTTCAGCAGTTCCAGGGATTACCCCCTACATACAAACAAACAAAGTTTTCCTCTTTATTATATTAGTGTAGATAAAATAAAATAGTGTCGGCATTCGTTCCTGTCTGTCCTAAATTCCGCCGCCTTCTCCTTCTAAACCACGCATTGGATTTTGATACGGTTTTCACTGTCATTCAGAGAAAATGTCTTACAGAATGGTGTTATGTACATTACACCCCGATTGCACCTGTGTGAAGCCAGGGCGAGTCGCTAGTTGAGAAATAAAATTAAACAATAGTTTTTTAAACATGCTTGTTTGTCGTGAGTATGAAACGACTTGCAAAATGTCAACCAGAAAGACAGATACATTATATTTGCCTTTCTAATATGTCTAATCTATTAAAAATGTTATAATGTTATTGTAATCCATGAGATATAAAAAAATAACTTCAGTATTTGCTTCGGAAAATAAGTTTATTTTATTTGCACTCTAATGATCCTATTAATGGGTTGAATAGTTTCTGTGTATGTGTTTAAAATCTCAAATCTTGATTGTACCATAATTATTTACTGATGTCGAGAAACGACAGCCATTTGATCAATTTACTTGTTCATAGACATCTATAGGTTTTTTAGCTGTTGGTTCTATAGCAATACCGCATAACATTAAAAGTTCCGCATACCTAGCTGTTATTATAATTGATTTACTACAGAGATATTGAATAATTTTACAACTTTGTTCATGCAATAATATTATTTGTAAGTTTATTTCCGCCGAATATATCGTATGTTAAATATGTGAAGTAGCCATCAATCCCATTTATAATTGATATTTACGCAAACCAAACTAAATCCGTTTTTTAAACCGTGTTTTTACGGTTCTTTTTAAAAGCTTTGTTACCAAAGCGCACTCGTTCAAGTAGCACAACTGATTCCATCTCACTTTTCTCTCTACACACGTCCTTCTCTAACTGGACCGGTGGGAAAGATACGCTCATAGCGATAAACGTAACACAACATTTAGTGCTTACCTAGTTTCATTGGTGTACTGCCTGCGGGGCAAGAGGTGGGGGAAGAAGTCATCTGTCAGCGCCAGCGCACTACTGATAGTACTAGTATAGCTGCAGTACAACCCTGACCTGTCGCACGTTTAGAATTAAAGCGACCCATTTCTGAATTATACACGTCCCAAAATATCACCTTAACTAAAAGACACAGGGTTTAATTTTGGAAAATGTCATATTCAGAATTGAGTCTCTTTAATTCTAAGCGTGCGCTGTGTCCTGAGAATTATTATACGTGTTCTATTGTATTGTATTACTTGTATTATATTATAGTACAGAGTAATTTTATTTTAATTTCAATAATTGGGTTTACATAATTATTGATTGTAATTTGTACCTATTTAATTTTTATTTTAGCGGTATTTAATCCTAATTTTGTTTAAAAATTTTATTTATTTATTACATGTTTGCAAACATCATATACTTCAGACAAATTAACACTTAACTGATTGTAATTTTAACCCTCTAATTAATAATAATATTATATCTCATCCTGTCCCCTCCACTTTCCGCCACGCTGGCAGGACATCTGCAGCTCTATTTGTCCCAGACATAGCGTTCAGTCTCTCTCTTACTTAGTAACTTTGTGCGAAAGGGATGGATGCTTCACCTTTGTGTCGCAACGCGCAAGTAATGAGTTATGACGCTTCTAGCGATTTAATTCACGTAAGCAAGTACAAGTAGCCTATTTTGTGCTGTTCCATTTAAGGGCACACTGAACCGATACTGCGCAAGCGCACGATTTTACTAGACTATGGAATCTGCGTCCATCATGCTTACGCCAAGTACTGTTATAATTACTTGGCCGATTATAAGAAAAGTAGTGAGCAAAAATGGTCATATGCAAGCGTTCTTCTTTTCTCTATTCCTTCCATAGAATGTTGATTTTCATTATATGTATAATTATCGGTATTTCCTATAATCATATAAAAAGATCTATAAAGACTGACAGTATAAAGAACTTTCAACCAAGTTGTACAATTGAGATTTTCTTCATCAGCATGTGTAGCTTTTTTATAAAAATCTTAAATAATTCAACTCATAGTGGCATAAACGTTAAAAATATTTGGAGAGCTAAAGTCTAAATAGTACACATTAAAAATGACATAGCATGCAAGCATGTATGAAGAGAGGAATGTGTGTGGAGGAAGTGAGGGATGTATGCCAGGGCCGGAGCAAATGGCGTACTGTGGCCTCTGCCTACTCCAAAGGGAAAGAGGCGTGAGCTTATAATAATAACATTATATTTAATTGCATAAGATAAGGTTGCAAACATAAGCTGACCCCAATTTCCGGTTAATATTCAAATATGAGAGCGAAATTTGCAAAAATAATGGAGTTCTAACATTAAGGAATGGCATCCAGGAAAAGTTGACACCGGGAAATTTAGTTAACGAAGTTCTCAATGGCCGCTGTTTTTTCAGGGTACGAATCAGCTGTATGTTTGTAAGAAGGCATTTTATGTTGCTTGGGATCTTTTGCTACGATTATATCAAGAATAACCTTCTTAAGCTTTAATATAAATCAACCTTAAGCCACATAAAAAATATACAATCAATAATTCCTATTCTTTAAATAATCTTTGCCTTTTGACCGACTTCAAAAAAGGAGAAAGTAAACCACACACGGTCAAATACTGTTTTTACTGTAATTTAGATTTTTTTTAACAGAAGGTTTTCATTAACTTTCACGACTTTATACTATGTAATGATATAAAGATTTCCCTGACCACCCCTGACGGACATGGGTTACTAATTCCACGCGAACGTACTCGCGGTTTTATATGCATATACGTATTTGTATGTTTATTTATTTTATTATATGTTGTGTGTGTGTGTGTGTATACATTCTAATTAAGTTTTTGGTAGTAAATTGCACTCATGCGAAGCCGCCCAGGGTTGCTAATAGTAACGTAATATAAAATTATTATTACAGTGAAAAATACAGTCATCCTACTAAGTATTCATTTACCCCGGTATTATTAGACCTCGTGCAGAATATTTGCGCTTGTGTGAATTTCATTACATATTCATATTCAGCATTCGTTGAATATCAGATAACAATATGTGCCTTCCCTTCTGCATGAATAGAATGATTACGTAAACAACTCGTTAGTTTTAATATTTCATTCTATGGATTTCCGTTAAGTGACGCGACAAAAAAACTAAAAAAAAAATTGTTTACGTGCTATTTTTTGTGGTTTTTAAATGTGTCCATAATAAAATATATTTATTAAAAAATATGTTTCTTAAAAAAAAACTCATTTCAACGCAAATTTTCGACATGGTAATTGATAAAGTATTGAAAATATGTGATTTGTTTTAACGTAACTGTCTTTTGTTTCAGACCAACACATCAAAATGGGTAAAGACGAAAAAAAGTCGACCATCATCTTGGACAATTTTAATTCCACGTAAGTATTCAGTGTTACCAATTTAACCGACAGACGTCTATTACTGGCTGTGCAAAGTCATTAGTGTCATTACCTAATATCTAAGACACACAAAGTGCGAGTTCCTGCCACTGTCATTACAACCCGCATGCCTGTAGCACAGAATAAATAATAGTACTAACGTACAGAGACTTCTCTTTTTCGACCACCTTTAAACGAATTCCAACTTTATAATCAGGCACAAAAAGTTCGTTACTTCATAAACATTCGCCAGGCGTCATGTGTCAAAAGGAAGGCGCCGCCCACGCCCGCCTTCCACCCGCAATGCCATGGGCCACCGCTAGGGTTGGGCTGCTTACTATAATACTATCAACGCGCGACACAGATTGAGCGCGCGCGCGGCAAGCCGGCAACCTACTGCGATTAACCTATGCCATAGGTCATGCGGCGAGCGCATCTACCTCCCTGCCTGTAGCTCGATCCGCCTTTGCCCAGCGGCCCTAACATGACAGCCCAGGTTTAGTTTAACCCCTCCCTGTGTCTCTGTCTAACTAGTGTCACAAGAAAGGGACGCAGATAGAGATAAACTAAACTTGGCCAGTCATGTTAGGGCCACGGGTGACACATGAGAGCATTACGTAAGAGTTGAAAAGGTCAATTACTTCACACAGTTCACCACACAGTTACTGACAAAAACAAACGGGCGAGCAGCTGGCATCTGAGACACTAACTTTTTTGTTTTCATTCGTCACTCTCTATTATAAAAGTACGGTTTTTTTTTACATTTTTGGCCGGTTCAATTTCCATTTGAGGAAAGCAAAGTTGAAGAATCTTTGAATACAGTATTTAGTAGTACTTTTAAATAGTACATTACACCCTGAGGGTGGTAAAATAAAGAATGTCTCAGATCGCAGAAACTTGTCGCACGAGCCAAAAGCGAGGGCGATAAACATGCGACCTGAGGCTTTCTTTATCACAGCCCGAGGTGTGTACACAATTTTACGTCTTCCCCTGGCCAGGAAGTGGAAATTTCTGCTCGCGTAAAGGGCGGTAAATTGCTACTTACGGCCCGGGGTGACGTAAAATAAAATAACGTCTCCATGAAACAAAATATCCTATCTACAGTCATTAAGGTACTTTCTCTCCGTGGTCTCATAGCCGTGGAATCGTATAAAAAGGATGATTTCTGAAATTCATGGCATGCGTTTATAAATCGACTTCGCCCTAATGCGTTTTCTATCGACCAATGTATGACTCTTTATTTCTTCTCGATTTCAGGGCGGACTTAGCAGCAAATCCAGGCTTCCAATCCACTTTGAGTTTAGGCTCAAAGGAAGTCATCAATGAAAAGGAATACAATCCATTTGAGCACAGAAATGTAGCTCATCCCAATTCGTAAGTATACTGAAAAAACAGTTTCGTTACACGTAACCAAAGTTTTCTTTACCTATTACACAAAAAAGTGACTACCGAGCTATTTGTTAATCAGTTAAATGTTTATCAGTAGCAAATACTTTGGCTAATTTAAACGAATTTTGATTACCATTCACCAAAATCATGAGTGTACTCGTAATTAAAGTGATTTAATTGAAAGGTTTACCATCAAAAGTTTATCTAAAACATATCAACTCTGCCGTACCATAAACTGAAAAAAAAAACTACGTCATTCTCTTATTGAATGAATGAATGAGTCGTTTATTCACAAGATATGGTACATTATTGTGATGTATATCTTTGGTTGAATGTGTTATTAATTATGTCCGATATCCCGGTGGCCCGAGGCAAAGTAAACACAGCTGGTAAAGTTGCCACAATTAACGGCATTGCAATTTAGTAATAGTCAGGTGTTTGAAAATTAATTTGATTAGAAACTGCGCTGCATCAAAAGGAATTTTGATTAAGTGTCATTAACATTAAACAGAAATGCGAACGTAATTTAGTGAAACGATTATTTTATAGCTTCTGTGCAGTGGAGACCAATTATTTGTCAGATTATTTGTGTAAGGTTTTCTTTTGCAATAAAAGTTCAACAAAATCAGTAAGTTTAATATTATTAAGCTGAATTTTTTTATTAATAAAATCAGCTTAAATAATCGGACTATACACTATTTTTTTCTGTAAAGTTGTTTTTGACTAATTTTACTATAAATATATGTAGACTTGTTAACAAACAAATATATAGGTTCATAACCCAGTTTCATAGTGTACGAAGTCTGCCAGATACGTCAGTTAAAAATTTTAAAATTCCACTAAGAGGGATAACAAATTAACCTAAATTAATTAATTTAATTGACAGCTCCTACTTAAGGTAGACGGTCTTTTCTATCTTTACCAGTTGTAGGAGTGACCGTGAAAATAAAATGAAATTTCAGGTTCATAAGTTTCACTAATTAAAATAATTAATCGCAAAAGTACCTATTCAAGGTTAATTGGTGTCAGTTATATAAGTTTTCTATATTCAGGGACCACTTAACCCGATTTTACTATATTTGAAAGTGAAACTTTTTAAATTTCTTAAAAAGGAGCATTATAATAAATAATAATAATTATTATTATAAGCTCACGCCTGTTTCCCTTTGGGGTAGGCAGAGACCACAGAACGCCATTTGCTCCGGTCCTGGCATACTTCCCTCGCTTCCTCCACACACATTCCTCTCTTCATACATGCTCGGCGGTTACGGGCACTTCTAATTCTGCCTGTCTTTAGGACGTCGCCAATTTGGTCAACGAACGTACGCCGACGTAATAAAAAATAATATTAACTAAATACGTATGAATCTTGACCAAGATTTTACACACACTTTAGAAAATTCTGGCGTTAGCGCGAAATCAGGTTTCCAAAAAGATAATATTTTAATGCAATATAAATTTAACTCATGCAGGATAGCACGCATAAACGTACACCGTAAATGAAAAAAAAGGAAAATAACTTATTATTAGAAAAAATGCAACTGTTTAGATAGCGTTGTGGATAGATTAACGTGTGAAATAAAAGTCGATTTGCTTATCAAGCTTTGCAAGTCACATGTTCACGAGTAGATGTAAATATTTCAATACTTAATTTTTTAGTGTAAACGAGCAAAAACATAAAAAGTTACCAAATAAATAAGTGAAGCGCATTTCGGGTTCACCGAACAGTTTCATTTAAAATGGCTAGACAGTTAAGTTGATTAATTAAAAGTCCGTTTGCAGTATTGTGTTTCAAAATGTAATCTGAAACGATTTTTGACAGGAGAAACATTACAGACAAAGTATTTGTAGCAACTAGAATAGAATACAGTAGTTATTTATTGTCACACACATATTGTACAGACAGAATAAAAAACCAGACTTATATAACTACATTATTCCTAATTTTTAACAATAATGCTTATATATAATCTACAATTACCAGAAAAAGTGTCTGTGGCAAATGCTGTGACAATGGGAGTGTGCTGAGCGTGTGCTGTGCGCTCGAGCTCCGTTGGAGTCTCACTGCCACAGCGCTGATTTTCAGCACACCCCAACTAAAGCTGTTTAAATCAGTTTTGTGTTAAATTAATCAAGATTTTCAAGAAGTTGTATTGTTTCAAAGATAATCTCCCTTGTTCATTAATGCTCACTTAACCTACTTACCTACTTTAGTTTAATAATGTTTGGTCTTTATCTGTCATTGCGACGTTGCCTTCGATATAAAGTAATGTGATCAGTTTTAATAAAAATGAGAAATGAGGACGTCACTTTTGCGATTTACATTAAATACATTTTACATGTCACGTCATACTAGATACATAGCATGTCCATTCGTTAAGTGTCCCAAGCAAACTGAAGACCCTCACATATCACCAGATATTTACGCTGATTCCGTGAGAGCCCACTGTGGGCTTTCGGACATTTATCCGTTTACACTAGAAATGTATGTATGTATTTAAATTCTTTATTATACAATAGAACATAAATGATATAAGAGATATAGTGATGTATAAAGGCGAACTTATTCCTTTAAGGGATCTCTTCCAGTTAACCTTTGAGTGGATGAAAGGAGTATCATAGCAGGGACGGACAAAAAGCAAAAGTATATCAAAAACGGTGGAAAATTACCATACAATTTACCTATAAAACATTACATACTAATAATAAATACAATACCCAAATACATAATACTTACTTAAATAATATGAAAGCAAAGAAAAGCTTCGTAAAATCCGTTTTGTATAAGCTTAGGCATTTTCAAATGTCTCTTGTAGACCCAAATTCAACAGCACTCGTTAACCACATTCGTCTTTTGTTTCAACAGGACAATAGGCTCCACAGTACATCTGTTAAAGTCTTCCCTTGGTTCTGGGATCCTGGCTATGCCGGCGGCGTTCAAAAACGCAGGTCTGGCGGCGGGAGCCCTCGGCACTATCGTCGTTGGATTTATTTGCTCACACTGCGTTTATGTTCTGGTAAGTTGACAGTGAGGTTATGTTGCGGCAAAGACCAGCTCTTAGGACAAAATGCTTCTGGAATAGTCACTTGGCGCAAAACGTCCATCGGAAACCCTGAATGCGTAGGCAGGATAATATATGAAAAGCAGCAGTATGCATCAAGGTTGCACGAGGTGGACATAAAAGTTGCTCGTCTAAAGAGAAAGAGAGAGTAAAGTGTTGTATTCCAAAGTGTCGTGGTATTTGCGATCTTTCAAGAATATTTAATAATACCCCTCAATGCCTTTGAGTGCTCTGTTCGTAGTTGAGTTTCAACTACAAAGCGCAAAGCGAAAATGTGGGCGTTCAAATTCTTAACATCTTTATTTCGCATTAAAAGTAAGTATAAATTATGATTTCACGCATAACTTCCTATATTTAAAATCTACTCAAATCTAGGTACGAACATCACAAGAAGTATGCGTGGATGCCAAGAAGCCGTCCATGGGGTTTGCCGAAACTTGTGGGGCGGCCTTTGAGTATGGACCGACGAGGTTACGACCGTGGGCTAACTTTGCAAGGTAATTTAATTTCTGTGTATTTGTTTACAAATTATAAGGACAATGAAATCTGGGACTCTCAACCTTCTTACGATGAATCGTAGCTCAGAGAGCGTAACGCCATCTTTTTTTTTTTTTTTATTCAACATAGGAAGGCAAACAAGCAAGTGGGTCACCTGATGGTAAGTGATCACCACCGCCTATAGACACCTGCAACAACAAAGAGAGTGCAGATGCGTTGCCAACCCAAAGGGCTAAGATGGAATACCTCTTGTGCCAGTAATTACACCGGCTGTCTTGCTCTCCACGCCGGAACACAACAGTGCAAGCACTGCTGCTTACGGCAGGATTAGCGAGCAAGATGGTGGTAGCGATCCGGACGGACCTTGCACAAGGTCCTACCACCCGCCAATCTATGGGTATATTTCCTACATTACGGCTACAATTTGTACTACTCGACTTCATATATTACTAGCGCACGCGCGCGACTTCGTTCATGTAATATTAGTAGCCTATGTCCGTCAGGGATAGTGTAGCTTACTATCTGTGAAATATTTTTTGAAATCGGTTCAGTAGTTCCAGAGATTACTCCCTACATACAAACAAATAAGCAAAGTTTAGCTCTTTATATAGTTGTGTAGATTGATTGCTATAAATTAATAAATTTAAAACAGCATCTTCTTCTTTTTCTAGTAATCAGAACTCCTCAGAAGTGTATCTTTATTTTAATCATGTTTAGCTAGAAACCATGATAACTTATTCGGTCTGCAGAAAAAACAACAAATTATTCAGGATTAATTTACGTACAAATTGCACTCGATTCATTTAAAAGGATTAGGGTTTATAGTTGAACATTGTAAAATACTAAATGCGAGACTTGGAATAAACTGGGAATTTAACGCCATTACTTTTGAAACAGTAAAATGTTATTTTAAGTAACTTTAATTCACAATTATTTCCAAAAGTGTACAAAAGTTATTATCTTTTCAACAAGACCGCAAAAAGAAACGAAGCTTTCTAACATACTGAACGACAAAGTAAGTTTATGCACGTGCTTTTTTTTTTTTTTTATACAACATAGGAAGGCAAACAAGCAAGTGGGTCACCTGATGGTAAGTGATCACCACCGCCTATAGACACCTGCAACAACAAAGAGAGTGCAGATGCGTTGCCAACCCAGAGGGCTAAGATGGAATACCTCTTGTGCCAGTAATTACACCGGCTGTCTTGCTCTCCACGCCGGAACACAACAGTGCAAGCACTGCTGCTTAGCGGCAGGATTAGCGAGCAAGACGGTGGTAGCGATCCGGACGGACCTTGCACAAGGTCCTTCCACCCGCAAACTTTTTCACTAATGAAGCTTACTTTTTGGCTGCCAGTGAACATTAGACCTGGAAAGTCAGTAGTGCCTTAATCTTTGTATTTTTTTCGTATCTGATCTTATCTAACACAGTATAAAGTAAAGCAGCTGTCCGTTCCTGTCTGTCCTGAATCCTTAGTGCATATTCAGGCGTCTTTCCCATCTAAACCAACCAACGAAACCAACCAATATTATAAAATCAATGACTATATCTTGGACAAGGATGTTTGGAAATGATCCCGATCTGTATTGGCGATCCCTGGCTCCAAAGATTGTACACCTGCTGTGTTAAATTGTTAAATTGTAAAAATTTTGTATATTTGAGATGTAAAATAACATTGTAATTATGATTTATTTAAAAAATTACACCTCGTTGAGTTTCTTGCCGGTATCTTCTCATTAGAGGTTTTTCCGAACCGGTGGTAAATTTTTTGACATTCATAAGTGCTACCTGTAAGCCTAATCTGAATAAAATATTTTGACTTTGACTTTGACTTTGAACGGATTTTGATACGGTTTTCACTGTCATTTAGAGAATTTTTCACAAAAGATTTTTATGTACATTATTTTTCCATTGTATCCGTGTGAAGCCGGGCTGGGTCGCTAGTATAGTACACCAAAGTGTCTGTCCTCTTCAGCCGCTCTCTTCCAAAACTTGTTACGGTTTTGACCGTCATTTAGAATTCTTATTTATTATACATAACTGTATATTTAAATGACATTGAAAACAGTATCACAATTCGTTGCGTGGTTTTGAAGGAATAGCGATCAAAAATGTGAGGACTAACAGGATCGGATAACAACTATATTTTACATGAAACCAGAGTGATTACTTCCCCGGCCGTTGGAGTCCAACAACTTACTCCTTCACGAATTGACTCAATCAAGCCATTTCTCATATACGTATTCAATCAGGCTGTTACTTTTATTATAAAAGGGTACGATTCTATACAGAACAGTCCCAGTATAACGAGTTCCTTTCAGAATAATATCGGAGCTTAATAAAGTCGTCTAAGAGGAGTGTGAACCCAGCGCTCTCCATACAAACGGCGATAACGTTTTCCTCCCTTTAAATATTGACCTATAGCCATCATTTTTTTGTATGTTGTCATTCTGCCCTAGAACTAGGTTTGTATGTTTTGATGTTTTAAACATTCTTAATAGTTTCAAAAATATTAACGCAGTTTTGTTTTATATGAAACTTCTAAATTGCAAATATTGTCAAATCTATGAAGAATATTTAAAAAATCAAAACATAAGTACAAACCTAGTTCCAAAGCATAATAACATCATACCAAAAAATCATTGCCATAGGTTAAGGTCTCGAGGGTGGAAAACGTTATCGCCGTTTGTATGGCGAGCACTTATTCGGCCTGGGTTCACACTCCTCTTAATACGTAATACGTATGTGAAAGAAATTAAATGTAAGAGAGAAGTATGATTACGTATAAAATACCTAATTGTAATGTGTTTGTGTATAGGTAATATCCAAACATCTTATCGCTTCATACCATATTTCTCTCTAGACTTTTTATAATTTGCTTGCGAAAATAATATTTTTTTGAAGATGGAAAGTAAAAATTTGATTTGATTTGATTGTGATCAGCAGCGCAGCGTAAGACGACCAGCCACGAGATGGTCCGATGACCTCATAGAAGTGGCAGGAAAGCGGTGGCTTCGCTTCCAACCGGTCACTTTGGAAATTTATGGAGGAGGCCTATGTTCAACAGTGGACTTCTTGTGGCTGAGATGATGATGATGATGATTGTGATCAAAGCAAATCAAATGATTGTGAACTATTTGGAAGTGTATATTTATACGTAAAAATATAATTCTGTTCGCTGGTAAACACATTAACTAAGAATGGCCCGGCGAATTTGGCAAATTTTTGTTTTAAATTATTTGTAAAAATATGAAATTCAATGGCCGAAAACAAGGCGCCGTCAGATAAAAGCTTTCATATTTTTTTAATTATTCACAATCGTGGTCATGGTTAAATTTCCAATTTTATTTCTCACTGTAGGAATATAAAAAAAAACTGTGATAAAAACGTCGAAACAATGAATTTTCGTCAGATTGGCCAAAGTCTATTGTTTGCCAAACATATCGTTTAACTTCATGGAGTTTTGCTAAAACTTTTAAGGTTAGAGGGCTTGTTTTATAACTTTGCAAAAGGTTTTGTTATTTTAACAAAAATACAGTTGATCAAATTAAATAATGGTTAGGGCAATGAAACCTCAGGCAAATACAGTTTCGGATTGCTAGGTAACAATTTTAACGACATCCTTTGTTGAAATAACACGAATACGATAATGTATGTGTGAATTTGCATTTCGTTGGTAATTAGCGTTTTTATCGCTCAAAAAGCATTAATGACGAGTAAGACTTTCTCACTAATGGTCGACCGCGATTTGGTTTTCTATTCGCGTGGTAATTAATAATGTCATCAATTAAGCCGTGACGTAACGACATTTATCGTGATAGTTTTGAGGGTTCCGTACCCAAATGGTAAAACGGGACCCTAAGACTCCGTTGTCCGTCCGTCCGTCCGACTGTTACCAGGCTGTATCTCAAGAACCGTGATAGATAGACAGTTGAAATTTTCAAAGGTGACGTATTTCTGTTGCCGCTATAACAACAAATACTAAGAAACAGAATATAAATATAATGAAATAAATATTTAAGAGGGCTACCATACAACAAACGTGATTTTTTTGCCGTTTTTATAGTTAATGGTACGGAACCCTTCGTGCGTGGGTCGGACTCGCACTTGGCCGGTTTTTTTAAACTTAATTTAAGACAATGGAAAGAAAACTTAAAATTATTATGACTAAAGTTTCTTTCAATAGAAATAGCAATATTCAATTAATTACGGTAAAAAAGCGTTACATGTATTTTTTTTTGTTTGTTTCAGAACTTTCGTGGATTACGCCTTGACTACGACGTACCTAGCAGCATTATGTGTCTATATCGTCTTCATAGCTGAAAACTTCAAAGAGGTGAGCAGAATTGAAACCAACACTCCAAAGTTAAATGACCCAACATTTGTTCTGCTTCTTCTTCTTTGGTGCCTCTCCAACTAGTGGAGGTTAGCCGTCAGCTTGGTGTATAGTCGACCAAGAAATTGCTTGATCACTTTTCGACCGTATTACAAAAGGATAAATAAGGTTCAAAAGTGGTCAGTCAATTACTTGGTCGACTATACATTTCTTTGTCCTTAGCAAGACGAAACAGTTCAGCGGCACTCCATTCGTTATTGAACTTAAATACTAACTCTGCTGGCTTGTCGCAAGATAAATACCCTAGTTTCACTCTGAAATATTTGTAATATACATACGGTTTTCATTTTCTGTCGAAACAAGTAAAGACTCTGTGTTGCCGCTTTCTAAATTATATCCATTCTCTCATACACTCAGAAGCTATTGTGTGAAAAATGTTAATGTGTAATAAATGTGCTAGATCTTTTATGATTATATTGCGCCATTTTTTTGCAGTAGGTACACTAAAAACAATACTCTTCTTCTTCTCTGCCTTTCTCATCTCTTGGATGTAGGTTTCCTTCACTCTATGCTAATCTAGTCTTTGTTGTTTGTGAATCCATTTGGCTTCAGCAACTATTTTATTACAGTACAAAAAACCACTCTTTTCAGGTATTGGATGAATACACCCCTGACTACAAGCTCTCAGTAGAGACCTACTGCGCTCTGACTCTGGTTCCGCTGGTGCTTATCTGCCAGATAAGGAATCTGAAATGGCTGGTGCCATTCTCTGCGATCGCTAACGTGCTGCTCGTCATTTGTTTCGCCATCACGATGTACTATATCTTCAACGGGCTCCCTAACCCTAAGGAAAGGGTTGTGGTTGCCAGTGTTACTCAGTGGCCATTGTTTATAAGGTAAGATTAAATCAACTTAAATATCATCATTTTAGCCAAAATATGTCCACGACTAGGTGTAGATCTTCCTCAATGGTCTTCACAACGGTCCTATACTGTTCGCATTCGTCAATTTTCCACTATTTTCACCCGATCCACAGTCCTCCTTACTATCCACGGCCTACCAGTACTTCGTCTTTTAGTATACGGTCACTACTAAAGAACCTTTTCAGCCCAACGGCTATCGGTTCTACGAGCAATGTGTCCTGTCTACTGTGACTCAAGATTTGCTATTCGCAGGCCTATGTCGGTAGCTTTGGGTCTTCTACGGATTTCATTCCTGAATAGATCTTCGCCTTCGTATGAGATCTTAATGTACATTTCTTCAACTTTTAATTGTTGAAATAGAAACTGAAGGTGTGTTTATGCCAAGTAATCGAGAATAACGAAAAATGTGACGTTCCCAGAATAACATTTTTTAATAGGTAGCCCTTTTTATAATTATTAGATTCAGGTTTTAGACAAAAGTCGTGTTATTAATAAATGGTTTGCGGAAGCGATAATTACTAATTAGGGATGATTTGAATTATAGCACTTTGCAATTAACAGATCGTAATTCATTGATATCGCTACAGTACGATTTACATTAAAACTCCCCCGAAATTTAGACTGAAACAACTTAATTTGGAGAAATTAATTGGCGAGTAATTAGTCATTCCATCAAACTCAAATTAAGTTACATTACCCATTATGGGGACGTCAAGTTCCATGACCAATTTAGATAAGTTGTTCAACTAACGGTCTCAAAGTTTGTCATAGGCTTAGCGTTTAAGATGCTACTGATTTGGAAGTCCCTTTCTACTTCTAATGTAAGATCCCACCGTAAAATTCTGCACCTATCTGTTACTTGATCGTAATATGATATAAATAAAAGTTTACACGTGGGATCTTACAACGCCGCAGGGTTGCCAAGCAAAACCTTGCTGCAAGTATCTTTTGCATGACTGTTTTTGTAATCTTTTTTAAACTGTCATATGTTTGAAAAGTAAGTTAAGTGCCTTAGAAAACGGACTGAACTAAATAATTGAAAAAAAAAATTGGTGGCCACCTTCTAGTCTGTTGAGACACTTGTGTTAAATAAAATAAATAAATAAATAAATATCTCGGGACAATTTACACCAATTGACCTAGTCCCAAACTAAGCAAAGCTTGTACTATGGATACTAGACAACGGATAAACATACATATATAGATAAATACATACTTAAATACAAATAACATCCATTAATCAGGTACAAACTTTCATATTCGTCACACAAATATTTGCCCATACCAAGATTTGAACCCGTGACCTCTTGCACAGTAGGCAGACACATGTGCCACTGTGCCATACAGGTTGCCAAGTAATAATAGTGCAAATACCGTATCAACTTATATTTTATATCAAATTCAAGCTAGTGCCTTCCCCCAAACTAAAATTAAATTGCCTGCGTAAAAACTGCCGCAAATGGTAGTTGCCAGCATTTAAATAAAAATAATTATGGTTAGGTTAGGTTAGATCTTGCTAGACAACCCTGCGGCGTTGTATTACCCAACGTGTAACCTTTTATTTAAATCGTATTTCGATAAAATAACAGACAGGTGCAGAATTTTGCGGTTGGATTTCAGACTATTAGCTAGCGACAGATTTATTATTTACAAAGTGGCGAAGTTTTGGTCAGTGTTCTGTTGAAAGATTACATTATTTGCAAACATGGTTCCACATCTATTTGAAATTTAGCCCATAACGTGTTCAAGTATAATGTCTAATTATAGTATTGATTCGTTATGGTTTTGGACTCGATTCCAAAAGCAACCA
Organism: Ditula angustiorana; assembly: GCA_963691745.1. NCBI lineage: Eukaryota > Metazoa > Arthropoda > Insecta > Lepidoptera > Tortricidae > Ditula > Ditula angustiorana. The sequence continues at coordinate 14,809,489 of OY829476.1, forward strand.
TCGTCTTTGTATCTACTCGTTCTAGGCAGGTTCTTATAGCTTGCTCTCTATTGAAGCAATGTTTATCTTCTCATTAAACGCTTCCTTCCAGCACGGTTATATTCGCGATGGAGGGCATCGGCGTAGTCATGCCAGTTGAGAACGAGATGGCAAAGCCCCAGCAGTTCCTTGGCTGCCCAGGAGTGCTCAACGTTGCCATGACAATCGTCATCTCTCTCTACGGCATCGTCGGTTTCTTCGGATACATTAAATACGGGGACGAAGTAAGGGGGAGTGTGACGTTGAACTTGCCACAGGACGAAATGTAAGTGTAGTAGATTTTTTATTACATAGTACACAAAAGGACGGCAAACGAGCCTCTTAGTCACCTGATGGAAAGTGATTACCGCTAGCTAAGGGAACCAGAGACCATAAGTGACTCGTTGACACATTGTCGGTCTTTTGCCGTGAGTTTCTGAATGTCTTACTTACCGTACGAAATGTAGTAATATGCTGCTTCACACCGGTATCCTTTGAGAGTGTGGTACGCTCACCCTTAGAAGTAGCGGAACATTCTAATACCTTGCTAATTCAAATACGAAATCCATTAGTAATATTAAAACAGCTGAGTTTCTTACGATGCTTCATAGTAGATTTTTTCACTATTCGAAGCACTGATAAAATCAGAATTGAAAGGGTCTGGTAGGAGAATTAAATTAATATTTCATTGCCACTCTTTTTTTCTAGTGAGTACAATAGCTGAAATTTATCATAAGGCAAACATGTTTATTTATATATTTCAGCTTAGCCCAAACTGCCAAGATCCTCATGGCCCTAGCCATCCTCTTCACCTACAGCCTCCAGTTCTATGTGCCAATGGAAATGATTTGGAGGCAAATTCATGACAAAATATCCGTCAGATATCATGAGTTCACGCAAATCTCCATCAGAACTACTGCTGTAGTTGGCTCAGGTAAGAACAAAATTATTGTTAACTGGTTTCAAACACGGAAATCAAAAAACAGGGGAAGTGCTTTAAAGCATTATTTGTACCCGTACCGGTGTCGCCACACGCACACACTTGTGGATATCATCTTATACTACACCACTAAAATAACATAATCTTGATTGGTTAAAATTATCAAACGCTATAAGACAAATGGTACACAAGTTTTTGTAAGAAAATATATCTTATGACAGTGATGCTAAGGTTTACTTTATATTAACGTCAAACTGATTATACGACATTTTAATCTGTAAACGTTAAAAGAAAAATTTGGCTTCGTAGTTCCGCTACTCAACACTAGATGTCACAACTGTAGCGCAGAACCTTCCAGAGCGAAATAGTCATTGCACTCAATCAATAATGAACTTTATTGTAATCGTGTACGGTTGAATTTTGACTAAATGTTCTGTTAAATTATTAGTACAATGAAAATAACTAAGATTTTTATGGAATATCATTAAAATCGTACTTAACGGTGGTAGAAACAACCCCATTTTAAAGATTTATACTCCTACTATGGTTCTTGCAACCTAAAACTGAACAATACGGCTTGGCTAGGGAAAAATAAGGTATTTCGTGAGACTAACACCTCCACGGGATGACAGAACACGACTGGGAGCGGTTTAGCGGAGGTTACGTACAACAATACGTAATGTTGGCACGCGCATCACGCGTACATTGCACTTCCCCTGTTTTCTGATTTCCGTGGTTTCAAACGTGTTGAAATAAACGGAGCACTTACATATTGAAAGTTGGGTTTTGGCCAACTTTTTTTGGACCAGCCTGCGGTCCCCATTCATTATGTCTCAAATTAGTCCACCTTCGGACAATTTAACGACCGATCCAGCACATATCGGGCAATAGCTTTAAATACGTGACTGATCAATTTATTTCAATATGTAAATTAGCTGTTCCCGCAGCTTTGTCTGCAAAAAATAAGCTGTTCGCTATCCCTCGAGAACAATGCGCTTTCTGGGAAAAATACCTATCACTATCCTTAGTATAGAATCTATTAGCTTGACAAACATCAAGATCGGTTTTAGCAGTTACGGCGAGAAGAGGTAGAGAGAGAGCGAGCGAGAACAAGAGATATACAGAAAGACAGGGTTACTTTCACAGTTATTACAATGGATGTTAACGTCTATAATGGTTTTCCGTTTCGTCTGCCTACCCTGTAGGGACGTATATGGTTCTTAAAAACGGGAACTTTATTTCAAAATACAAGTGTGTTTATTGCGTTATATTCATTACATGAAAATGTATATGCGATTGTCGGATATGTATTACGATTTCTTATCATGTTATCAATTCAAATATTCTGCTGTAGATGAAGACTCAATAACATTCTTAACAATATTTTTGCACCAGTTTCATTCTTTGCGAGATTCTGATTGCTATCCCGATCTAATGCGATCAAGAAAAGAGACTACATACAGGTCACGGCATGTGGTATGTTTAGCCTCGCAGAAAGCGCAGCCTTCCTAATATTCTGGTATAAATACTAATCACATTTTTAGGATCCTGGTGAAAAAAGGGTTAAGTCTAGACAAGCCTAAGAGCCATATTAGACTTAACCCCCTCTTCACTAGGTTTAGATTCCACCCCTTTTTCGCTAGGACTCTAGATTTAAGGTGTATGCACACTGTAGATTTATCTCATCTTTTCTCTTACCTCAAACAACAGGTAGGTAACATTAATTAAGGACAAAGGAGCCGTATAATTTTACCGTCCTTGTTCCCGGGGAGCAAAATAACAAAGCTTGTTTACGATCTTCAAAACCGGGTCAGGCAATTAGGCCTTATTTTGAACAACTGTCACAATGAATTCGGAATTCTTTGGGGTGTTATTTTTAGCAAATTCTAAAATAGGTCCTCTTTTGTAACTTTATACGGGCTCGATACCGTGTTTATTTGGAACTAAATATAGTTAATTGTTGTCACCTTGTAATTGTTCTGAGCCTTCTTAGAAATTTCAGAAAAACAATTATATCTCTTTGTGTTTGACTTTTGTTTCTTGACATTTAGTTAATTATTTTTGACCACCTCAATACAGTTAAACTAATTTCTTGTCGTACTATATTTTAAGTAATATAATAATTACATTAAGGATTATAAATATTAAGCTAAACATAAATCTAGACAGAACCTAACTAACATGAATAGAAATTAAAAAAATTAAATAGGTTTACATTGATTTGCTTAACATCTTCAAAAAAATTCAATCGTTATTAAATAATAAAACTAAATAGGTACTAAATAAAAGTACATAACCCACAAATATGACACGTGGCACCATATGTGGCACAACACCTTATGTAACATTATCTAAGAACTAATTTTTGGGAATTCATCCCTACCTTATCATAAGAAAGCCTGTCTCTTCAGACATCTCGTTAAATTATTGAGTAGCTGTAAAATGTGTGTTATAATAACTAACGCCGTCTTAAATCGTTGGCAAAATTATTTCCTTCAAGTAATTTCACAAGATTTAGAGGCACCAGTTAATTCAGCTTACCACAGTGTTTTTATCCTAAGATGTATATTAAATATGTTTAACCAACTAATTGAATTCTGTATATTTATTTCCAGTTGCCCTCGCTGCAGCCTTTCCAAATTTGGAGTTGTTCATCAGCCTTTGTGGTGCCATCTTTCTCTCTAGCCTCGGTCTTCTCACTCCTGCCATCGTTGACACCGTCCACAACTGGGATCGGGGTCTCGGCAAATATAACTGGATCCTCTGGAAGAATATCTTTATTGGTATGATTTCTTTGGTGGCCCTGTTCGCCGGTTCATACGTCTCCATCAGTAATATGATCGCGAAGTATGGAGCGAGTCATGCGCTCGCGCTCGAAATGAATTCGACTCTCGCGCCTAGTAGTTTTAATGAAACATTTATTTCCTAACTCTTATATTGCCTAAAATTTTTAGTATTAAATATTCTTTACCTGACAAAGCATAATAGTTGTATAAATAAGCGAAGAAAAACGCAATCATTCGTGAGATTAAATTTAATATAATCAACGCTTGTAGATGTCATTGCCCTTCATCAAGATAAAAGCGGTGATTAAATCTGGATAGTATGCAGATATATCACAAAACAAAAATGCTGATGGCAATATCTGCTTTTCTGGCAGCATGCAAAATGACTTCCTTAGACTCGCGAGTAGTCCCTATGGACTTCATTATAGCTCTGAACATGCTAATTTTGAGGTCATTAGTAAAAACTAAAGTTGTCTCTCTTGTGGTCAAATTTAACGGCTGGGGTACATACCTAAAATTTATGTTTTCTTTGAATAGGCCAGAACTAGTTTAGACTCTAGATAGGTTTGATCAGAAAATATTGGGCTATTGACCTTTGTCGTCCACAGGATGACATCGTGAACCTAATATTATATTTGACCATATTAGTGAACATAATTAATTTCTCTATTGTAATACAGTGTATGTTTAAGCAATTGAAGTTTATTGCTTACTTTTTATACCACTATTTATTCATTCACTCTTATATGTATGCCCTCACGCACATTTGTTAGCAATGAATGACCAGTAGGAATGATTAGTTCCCGATTCGCCGGATTCTTGATTGGTCGAATTCTTGTTTCGCCGAATTCCTGCTTCATCTATTTTTTTAAGTCACAGAAAATCAAATATATCATTGGAAATAATTTACCTTTGCTTATTTATTAAATAAAAGGTGGACTTAATTTTTATAACTATCATACATTTATTTCTATAACTGAATTTAGTATAAGTATTTCCGACGAAACAAGAATCCGGCCAATCGGGAACTAACCGTTGCAATTTGAGAAATAGTGGGCTGAAGTTCACTTTAATTTAAGAGCAATATTTTTATTTTTAAGACAATGTACAAAACTTTAAAATAGCTCATTGTGGAGACTTCGCAATGGTGGGGTGTTGAGAAATACTATCAGAAGTCATGAAGTTTTAACAATCATTAACTGTGTCAGCTAATTATGAAAATGACAGAGAATCTTACACCACACTGTGGCCACGTGTGAAGTCCAAACAGACATAGGTAACGCAACTACAATTGAGGTAATTACACACACGACTAAACAGAGAAATACAAAACGAAACAAAAATTTTAAATTTCGAACGAACCTCTCTGTACACACATAAAATGCAGCTGTGTGTGTAAGTTCAACTCACGTTGCGTTACCTGTAGCAGTCAATGATTGACAATGATGACAAATTAATTATATAAAAATGTATGCTATTACTTATGACATTTAAATAAAATCATTAAATTTAATCAACTGACAATAAAATGTAGTAAAAACCTTTGTGAAAACGCGACAGTGACAATTCGCCGTACATTATTGTGTCGACAAGTAACGCTGCAGACTTACAGACTTAATATCATGGTGGGCAAGCAGTGTATACCAAATTGTCACTGTCACCTGTCGCCTGACGCGTTTGTGAAATTGGGCCCAGCAGGCCAGTGGGCATATTTTTTTTTAGATTTAAATAGTATAGTAATGTTCTGTTTTTATGAACCGATGGTTGTACAATGTTATTGAGGTTTTTATTAAGTAATCTTTGTTTTGTAAATAATGTCACTGGTATGTAATCTTGATTCACAGCATATTAACATGTTCAAAAAGTTGGCGTTGGTTAAATATAAAAACTAACCAGTGTGAAGTTAGCGGCCAATTATAACCCGACCAAATTAAAAATTCCAGATTACTCGCCACCAAATAGAAAGGGGTCAATGTGCTCAAAAAAGGGGTTCACAACTCATTTACTACTCCAATATATTATATCATGGCGACTGAACGTGTTAGTATCTTTATCTACACATATATCATAAATGCTCTATAATGCGTTCAGAAACCGTAGGCAATGACCAGCATTATAACAACCAATATTATTATGAGAATTGTTTTAATTTGTTCCTATATTTGTTCAAATTCATTTTTTAGTACATTAATTTAATGTGTACAGTCTATAGATATTTAATAGGTACCTAGCACTAGTAGCTAGTAGCAATGCAGGTCATTGCCCTGCGGCTTATGAACCCATCATAGAGTACTTGTGATATGTGTGTAGATAAAGTAATGTATGCAACTGTACATAATTAGGCCTTAAAACACTCGTGTGATCCTATTATGAAACTCGCTGACGCTCGTTTTATAAAACCACACTCGTGTTTTAAGACCCCTCATTATGCAACAGTTGCATAAAATACTATTATCTTAACATAGTATAAAGTAAAGCCGCTATCCGTTCCTGTCTGCCCTAAGTCCTTATAGTGCATGTTCGGTCGCCTTCTCCTTCTAAACCACGCAACTGCTTGTGATACGGTTTTCACTGTTATGTATAAATTTATTTAGGGCTTCCGCTAACTAGCGCGGGTGCACGGAGCGGTTGCCCGCCTATCGAATAATTAGTATGAGCCCACACCTGCATCCCCGCGAGTTAGCGGACGCTCTTATACTATTTTTCTATAGGCAAGCACCCGACCCGCTCCTTGCACCCGTTTTGTGCGCCGCGCAACTTAGCTGACTCCCTTACGGAAGGTTTTTAAGTACATTACAACCTTATTGTATCCGTGCAAAACCGAGGCGAGTCGTACACAATAAAGTGAAAAAACATTTTACATGTCAGTCTTTGTGACATTGACAGAAGATCCATATTTGCTTGATCCATGTAAAATCTTTTCTAACAATTAGTATTATCATTATTATCAAACCGCGATTAGAATGGCATTGGAGAGTAACGTCAGCACACTGTCATTTTATAGACTTTCGTTAAGCTTCAGTCCTATATGTATGAAATGACAGTGGGCTAATCGCGGTTTGATAATATTTATTTATTTATTTATTTAAGCTTCATTGCACAGTTTACAAATCAAATACAATTGCGAATACAATTGCTTAATATATGCATTTTTGGATGTAGGGTTCGCCTGTTGTGACTACCATAGAGATTCGACTCTATTATAAGATTATATAGAAAAATGTACGTTTCTCTGTGAAATCTCGCAATCAAGTTGGATTTGGCTTGTGTTGAGAATTGGGTAAATAAAAATCATTTGGAGACAAAGTAAAGTTCTTAAGACAGAACTGATGTTAGTGGCAGTCATAAAATACTCTTTTGAAAAATAAGTAGGTTGTGATTGATTATAATTTTAAAGGTTTTAAATATTGTACTTACTAGATTTAGGTAAAGTTTTGTGTTTAAGTATTTTTTATTGACCTAAAAAGACATTAGACGTTTTTAAGATGAGCCGCTGGAACGGCTCCTTTATTAGATTTCTCTTCTTTTGCCCTACACATATAACAAAGTTATGTTCTCAATAATAACGTTAGTCCTAACATCATTTGGCTTCAAAAATTTTTGAAGAATGTTAAAACCTACAGACCTATTGATTTCAACATGCACCATGATATTATTAAAAGAAAAATTAAATGCTTTACGATTTCAGTATAAAAATCTTGTAGGTCAAATGATAATACGGCCAAATGCTGTAGTGGGACATATTTTACAATATTATTAGATCAAGTACGAGGATACTTTTTTATGATGTGTTCGTTTTTAATTAACCCGTCTTATTTATGTTACATTTCTTTTTATACACATCACGTTTAGTATTTTACTCCTATTTTAACCGACTTCAAAAAACGGAAGGAAAAGATTCTCAATTCTACGCGTAAATATGTTTTTTTAAGCTTGCATCCTATTCTGGTTCTAATTTAGCATGAAATGCCAAAATGTTTTGTAAAAACTAAGCTCGATCATTAGGTATTTAATTTCTGGCCGACCATGATATTTTCTAATAGACAACTACTAGATAATTACATAACCTCAACTAATAGATAATTATATAAACTGAATCTTATAACCATGTCACTATTAATTGAATTGAGTGATTATACTTATAAATTTTAAAGCATTGTTCAAACCAATATGACTAACGTCCAATCGCAACTTACGAATGATACCTCATTCATCAAAATCGACTCAGTCGTTTAGGCACTACAATGGAACATACGTAAATACAAACATACATACATAGGCTGCTTAACCTAACATAACCCTTCCTTTTGGCTTTGCCGTAGTCGAGTAATAAACATCAATAATCTAGTTCGTTCACACTAAATATGTAATTATGTGAAAAAATAGTCTATTTATCACAAATCCGCAATTTTGCCAAATTCATAATTTTCCCTAAGTATCATTTGAATTAAATAATTTTGATGCTATAATGGTTAACGTTTAGAAATGTGACAAAACACATTACCTAACGTACCTATTACAGATAATATTTCAAAAAATCAACATAAATGACGCGTTTGGCAAACAACATTTTAAAATTGTAGGTAATAGGAAATCGAAGAAATTGTTTGGAAATTTTAACAAACAAACTTATTCATTGTCACAAAAATTTGGACGTGTCACTAATCCATTGGTTTGAATACTTTATCGAAGGACAATATTGTTGTAGTAATAAAGTGAAAGTTCTATTATGTTATATGTACTTAAGATTAAAAATGTGATATAAAATAAATTATCTTTTTAGAAATAAATTAAGATGAAAACTAATAAACTTTTGAAATATTAGATGTTTTTATTTTTGCCTCAATATTTTATATAGTCGACAACGATACTCTTTTAACCATAATGTGTTTTGCTAGGTTTTGTTGCTGTCTAATGACAGGTCTTTACAAAACGTAATTTGTATGCTAACATACATTATTAGATTTGGATTACTATTTAGATAATATACAAAACAATGAAACCATACTTATTTCCGATCAGTTCATTTATTTATTGATTTGCAAAATATATTAAATTGTGTAAAAATGGTTACCTACTAGGGCAAAAACGATCTGAAGAAAAAAGTTAAAAAAAAACTCAGACTCTCATGTTCTCTTGAATCCATTTTGAATGCACGAAGACGTTAGTATACAGCGTGGGTACCGACGATCCACAAGAAGTTGTCCCAGCTTTGCCGCTCACGATACCAACCACATAGTGGTTTCCTTCGTACTCTGCCACGATGGGGCCGCCAGAGTCGCCCTGACAAGTGTCTTGTCCGTTATCACTAGCCGCACAGATGTGGCTACTAGTCAAATCATAATAGTGCCTTTTACATTGCTTGTGAGGTACCAATTGTACCTCAGCAGTCAGTTTGATGGGCGATGGTTTTCTACCGGTGCTGCCCCATCCAGTGATTGCTAAAGGAGCTCCCTGATTTTTGGGATTGTCGATGTTGAAAGACGGTAAGCAGATGGGACGGATGTACTCTGCAAGAAAATTAGAGATTATTAATCAAAAATATACGAGTAGCTAATTGACCAAAATGGTTTGACAAAAAGCAAAGACAAATGTTTCCAGACTCCTACAGACAGGTTATTCTACATTGTGATTAACAAATATTTTTAAACAAAATCCAATTTGTAACCATCGTTGTAGGGCGACTCGATGATGCATTAAACTAAGATTATGCTCTATATACTAATATTATTCTTAAATAACTAATCTTACTACAAATCAGAGCAGATCAGAGGTTTAAAAGGTAAATTTCATTCCTATTAAGAATTAAATTGGTCTGCGTCCCTATTTTTTTACCGAAGAAAAAAACGGAGGAGGTTCTTAAGTCGACCTGTGTGTTTGTGATTTTATTATTATTGCTTTTATATTGTCTTTTCATATGTATCTTTTTTATGCTTTTAAAGCATTTTAATATAAGTATTTAAATTCTCTATTGTACAGTCAGCGTCAAATATACCAGAGCGGGCAAGGTGGTCAAAAATATCTGAACACGCCCGAGCGTATTTGACAATAGAGTCGAGTTCAGATATTTTTGACACCTTGCCCGCTTTGGTATATTTGACGCTGACTGTACAAAAGACATACATCAAAAAAGATTGTACAGAGGCGAATTTATGCCTTACTCTTATTTGTATTTATTAAGCGGACGTAAAACAAATAGAAGTATTTCAAGGTGCCATACCAATTATGAACTAGAAAATTAAAATATTGGTATGGTCAAATTTTTGCCTCTTTAAGTCCTTGGGCCATAATGGACGGAAAAGTTTGAAAAAAAAACACAAGAATAATTATTTACCAGTATAAGGAGCAGATCCTTTTAACCGCATTAAGGCAATGTCGTTGGCTAACTTGCTGGACTCAAACTGTTTGTGCTTGATAACCTTGTCAGGGTGCATCACCACATTTTTGATGCAAGTTTTTCCGACACAATCAGTTGGGTAAGTGTTGGTATTGTATTCCGCCAAGAAAACGCTGATGCTGTAAATAATACTGGTATTTAATAACAGTGGTAAGGATACAATAAAAGTGGGGGAGGTCTATGTTTAGAAGTGGATGTCTGCGGGAGACAGCGATCTGGTACTAATGATGATTTGAAGCAAATCATTTATATTGTTGCTTGTTGAACGTTAGAACTGTCATCGTGCAATATGTACCTAGATTAGTATCATTTTAAATCATGTTATTTTAAATTCAGAAATATATCTGAATTGCATTATAAGTTACAAATGGCTTTGATTATCCAAACAACAAAAAAAATATTCCTAACGATATAATAGTGTTCATAGATTCTATTCCACCGTTTTGTTTACGTCATTTCAATCGTTTTTAGTCTTGATTTTGTTTCTTAGACTTCCATGTAAATTTCCAAATTTTCAATAAATACAACTAAAACAAAATTAGAATGTTCACAAACTTACTCATTGTATGAACTGATTTCGTGGTCTACACAGTGGGCTGCAGTCAGCACGAAGCGAGGGCTGATCAAGGAACCTCCGCACCCAATGGTTGTAATGGACATGAATTGTCTGACCTTCATGTGAAGATGCACTAGCCATGGATGCTCACGGAGACCGGCTGGCTTCCCACCTGTAAATAAATACACCTACTGTAATTCCTATGTCACGAGTGCTCTATTACCTCACCCTGACGACAAAGCTCACTTTGTGAGCATATATGAAACTCTATTCTCAATACCGCTTCTTAAAATAAACACTCTTCTACACAAAATAAATTCTGAATTAACCTTTATTTTAAAAGTGTATCCTGAAACCGTTTGCCACAAATTTAAGAACTATATAACTAGATCAAATAATTTTAGCTAGATAGTTCGGTAGCGACGAAAATAAAATAATTCTAAAATAACCGAAGTCATCATGATCATGACGGTCTTATAGATATTTATAATTTTAACTTATAATAATAATAATTCCGGCTATTTACGTCCCACTGTTGGGCACAGGCCTTCTCTAAGAGTGAGAGGACTTACACAGCAGTTTCTATGCGGACCCAAATTGGGTTGGGAACTTGACAGACACCATTAAATTGCTTGGCAAGTTAGTGCAGGTTTCCTCACATTTTCCTTCACCATAAGCGTGTGGTAATATTGCAAATTAAATAGCGCACAAAAATTCCTAGGAACTCAGAAGTACAAGCCCGGATTCGAACCTACGGCCCTCTGCTTGAGAGGCGGCAGGGCAAACTATTAAGCTACTATTGTAAGTGACACATAAAAAAAGGGAGACGATATTATTTATCTGACTATTGTCAGCACCATTGGACGTAAAATACTATTATCTAAACATATATCATAAATGCTCTATAATGCGTTCAGAAACCGTAGGCAATGACCAGCATTATAACAACCAATATTATTATGAGAATTTTTCTAATTTGTTTCTATATTTGTTCAAATTCATTTTTTATTACATTATTTTAATGTGTACAGTCTATAGATATTTAATAGGTACCTAGCACTAGTAGCTAGTAGCAATGCAGGTCATTGCCCTATGGTTTCTGAACCCATCATAGAGTACTTATGATATGTGTGTAGATAAAGTAATGTATGCAACTGTACATAATTGGGTCTTAAAACACTCGTGTGATCCTATTATGAAACTCGCTGACGCTCGTTTCATTATACCACACTCGTGTTTTAAGACCCCTCATTATGCAACAGTTGCATAAAATACTAATTATCAACTAACCGAATGGAAAATGTATTTAAATGAGGTAAATCGTCGTTACATAGTATAAAACAGAGTCGCTATCCGTTCCTATATCTCAGTCCTCACATCTTCGGCTGCTTACTTCTTCTGAACTGAACAACGGATTTGGATGTGGTTTTCAATATCATTTGAGTTTTTTAAGGAAGATTTTTGGTTAATTAGGTACATCCTAATTGTACCGCATGTCAAGCCGAGGCGGGTTGCTAGTTTAATATTTAAAAACATTACCTGTAATATACCCGTCAGGAGCAATATCGGAAGCATTCTGTTCGACCACGCTCTTAGCACTGAATTTAGTTGGCCCTGAGTTATGTTCGTCTGCTAGTCCCATGTAGTCAAAAATGTCATCTTTGATGCTTCCAATATCATCAAAAATGTCGCCTATGTCATCAATCCAACTGTCACCATTGCCATCTCCTTCTTCATAGTCATCGTTACCACCATCATCATTGTCTGCATCCTCATCACCATCACCGATATCGTTGTTCCCATCGTCAGTATCATCGCCCAGACCACTGTCAGTGTCTTCATCACCACCACCGATTTCGTTATTTCCATCGTCAGTATCATCCCCAAGGCCACTGTCATTGTCTTCATCGCCGCCGCCAGTTTCGTTGTTTCCATCATCAGTACCGTTTTCTTCATCATCTGTAAGAAATAATATTATTATGTCACTTTACCTTAAGGAAACCACTAATTATTAGAATATTCAAAACATTCATTTTAAATCATCACAAAATTCTAACTGAGTAGTATTTAATAGAAAAATTACGTTATATACTGAGAAATAATATTCTTTACTGACGTTGATTCCTGCGTGGAAAAGTAATAGAAGATAGAATAGTAGGGTGTACTTCCACGTCATAGTAATATTAATAAGTTTAATGGAGCAGAACTCAATATAATGATAGAACATAATGGTGAAAATTAAGTAAATTAATTAAAAATGTGTTGTTGGTAAGAGATCATACCTCCGTTATTATTGTCCGCTCCAGCGTGCCTTCCACAGCATCCTGACTTAGGATCAGGGAGAAGCCCGCTCAAAGCCGAGCACTTGCCAGTTGCGAAGCCGACTTGGTGTCCACTGAACTGATCCCAGTTCCTATAGTGGCCGATGGTGCTCGAAAGCCCTATTTCCAATACTGCGGCTAGCGCAACGGCGGCCAGATAGATAGTAAACTTGGTCATTATGGAACAAAAACAAGAGTATGAGTTCCCTAGACTAGCTCCGACCTCCCCTAAGAGGAGTTCTAAATGAACTGTATCGATGTGTTGTGAACGATGTTTTTATAGGGACTAATGAGGAAGCAACAACTTTTATGTATCATACTCTTAATAATAGGCATGTGGATTATTGTTTATTGTATTTACAGAGTCACATATTTTTCAGGATAATGTTTCCTTATTAGGACTTACTATAATGTTTCCTTTTCAGTTTGCATTGCAGTAACTGTTTATATCAAACCTAAATGCGAGGTTTAAAGTAGAGCCAGGAGATGATTACCAGGGTGGAGCCATTAGATTTGTTACCTGACGGCTTTTTAGGGTTCCGTACCTAAACCACGGAACTGCCCTCGCACAGAATTGTCCTTGCTCATCTGTCCGTCTTTCTGTCAAAGGGTTGTATCTGTTGAACCATAACAGGTAGACACATAAAATTTCCACAGAGATAGTTTTTTTTTAATAAAATAGGAAGGCAAACAAGCAAGTGGGTCACCTGATGGTAAGTGATCACCACCGCCTATTGACACCTGCAACAACAAAAAGGGTGCAGATATGTTGCCAACCCAGAGGGCTAAGATGAAATACCTCTTGTGCCAGTAATTACACCGGCTGTCTTGCTCTCCACGCCGGAACACAACGGTGCAAGCACTGCGCTTAGCGGCAGGATTAGCGAGCACATTGGTGATGGTGTAAGTATTTTTTTTCATTATTTAAATTTTGTTCTTTTGCGGTAGGATCTTATGCAAGGTCCGCCCGGATCCCGCTCGCTAATCCAGTCGCTAAGCAGCAGTGTTTTGCACTGTTGTGTTCCGGCATGAAGAACAAGACAGCCGGTGAAAAGTCAAAGTCAAAGTCAAAATGTTTTATTCAGATTAGGCTTACAGGTAGCACTTATGAATGTCAAAAAATTTACCACCGGTTCGGAAAAACCTCTGATGAGAAGATACCGGCAAGAAACTCAACGACGTGTAATTTTTTAAATAAATCAAAATTACAATGTTATTTTACATCTCAAATATTTAAAAAAAATTACAATTTAACACAGCAGGTGAACAATCTTTGGAGCCAGGGATCGCCAAAACAAATCGAGATCATTTCCGAACATCCTTGTCCAAGATATTATAGTCATTGATTTTATAATACGCCCGAGAAATTAATGTCTTCTTGACAATAGATTTCAATTTTGTATCATTTAGATCAGTTATATTTTTTAGAATTTTGTTGTAAAATCTTACGCAATTTCCCATGAACGACTTATTGGTTTTAGCCAGTCTGTAAGTTGGAACTTTAAGCTTTCCTGTATTTCTAGTAGCCTTTGGCTTAAAATTACTGGCACAAAAGGTATTCCATCTTGGCCCTCTGGGTTGGCTTGGCAGCATATCTGATCACTTACCGATAGGTGACTCACTTTCTTGTTTGCTTTCCTATGTTTTTTTTTAATGGCTTTCACATCTCCGTTGAGTTCGGGATGTATTTTGCCAACAACGAATTGTACATTAGACACGTAGAAAGAATGTTCGGTTGCGTACTTTTAGTGATTTTCGGGGAGGATCTAATTTCCTATGTTGTATAAAAACAATTGTCGTCATAATCTAGGGATAGGTAGCTAATAGCTTTAGCTATTTTGACATATGCAATATTTTTATATGCTCAGCAAGTTCGTAAGTAGTCTATGCTTTTCCTACTACCCTTGGCTTGTTCATGTGAAATAAATATTCCTATAACTTGTGGTTTCCGCAATTTAGTATGACATGCCTGTAAAATCCCATTTAATTCTTAATTAATTGGTCAAGAGATATAAATGTTTTATTTATTTACGGGTTGTTTTAGTGAACACAAAAGCAAATATTGTGTGGTGTGGTGGAACCCTGAGTACGACCAAGCCTGTTATGTTTTTATCCCTAACTAGCTGTTGCCCGCGACTTCGTTCACGTATTCCTTTATTTAGCGCCCTGTTGATGCAAACAATCCTGAGTATAATAAATATCTTCTAAAACATCAAGTTTATTTGCTGCCCGCACCGCGTAGAAGTCGTTTATCGCTGTCCCACGGGAATTTTGCATTTTTACTATCCTGGTTCAAAGCTTCATCTATTTCCGCCCCGTCGTTTTAGGGTGAAGAAGTAACCACGCACAACTCATTTATCGTTATCCTGTAGGAGCCGTGCATTTTTAAGGAATAAAAAATATGCTACGTATCAATTCAGTGTAGAATCTATCTCCGTTTCTAATCCAAATCTGTCAATTAATTAATAACACTTTTAATAATTATTTATTTAACTATTAGTGCGAAGTGAGAATACGAAATAGAAATGATTCTTAATCTAGGATGATTAGTAACATACAACATACCATACATACATACAAATGTAATACATACACACCATACCATATCGCGATATAGTACTGCATCTACGAGTACCTAGAATATAGTGGTATGAAGTTAAGTATTTTTAAACCCTAACTTAAGTATTTTTAAAGCCTCTTTTTTGCTTTTCTTAAAACGATTTGAAAAAAATACTAAAATAGGTATTCCTTTAATTTTAGTAATGATATATGTATCAATTCTGAGTTTCATGAGTCTAAAACAATCTTTTAATTTTTGTCCATACAAACATCACCAACCCATTTTTTCCCCTTGCTCCCCTTTTTTTAAAATTTGTTGTAACCTAAGTCTATTCTAGACTTCTTTAGACTTGTGAAAATTTCATCAAAATACGTTCAGTGGTTTTTACGTGACACGCGTTCAAACAAACAAACAGAAAAATAACAATGGTCTTATCGTGTTCAGTTACTCATTTTAAGTCGCCCTGAGTGTTTTTTTTAATCTTCAATGTATAGACTTTTTGTCACAACGATTTCATTATTTGCATATAAATGATTCAAGCAAGGAAAAGATTGGTCATACATGTCGAACTGCACGTTATTGGTGCTTGACTTTAATTAAACTAATATTACGTGTTGGGTTTTATTCAATAGATACAAAAAATACGTGGACAACTCCATCTTCCTTATTTGGTTACAGATGTTCCAGCATACCTACAGGACAGAAGACAACTTGACACTGAATAAATTTGAATTTTAGCTAAATACCAGGAGTGGGTGACTTGGTGTTTTATGAAGAACACAAGAACAAGATTCTCGCGAGCTTTCACGGATTTTTACGAACTGTCGTGGGTTCCTACAGATTTTCTTTGACTGTCATGGATTCCCGCGGATCCGAGTTCCCACAGACTCCCACAATCTCCCACAGACTCTCATAGAGTCTTCTAGAGTGTCATAGGGGCTTTTACGTATTGACACGCTCTCTCATTGATTGTTACATACTATTACGGACTCTTACGGACTTTCAAAGACAGTCACGAACCCTCACGGGCTCTCGTGGATTGTGTAGAGATTCTTATGTACGGTCAAGGAAATTGAAACACGTACCACTGTAGAACCTAGTCGAAGAGACATACGCATGACATTTGTATGACATAGCCTGGCGTTTAACGCGTCGCGTAATTGCGACAGGGTTCTAGGGTGGTACGTGAATATATTTCCCCTACTGTACTTCCACGGTATGTAATGAAATGTAAATATAAACTTTTCATCTATATAAAAGCTAAAACTAATAATTATATAAAATATGTTGATATAAACACATTAGTAAACACTCAACATTTATAAATTGCGTAATATTGATTCAGTAATTTGAAATACCACAAAAGCAAGTTAATTGGACTAATTATTTTGTCCATGAATAAAAGAAGTTGGATTATTTATAGGAAAAACATATTTCGAATATTACTTAATCATGTTATTTAAAACCGCAATATGTAATGTACCTAAAGCTCATTTCAGGATATACATATAAGTTTACTGGTTACTGAAAATCCCAAATACGTATTTATGTACGGACATCAGAGTTGAGGTCACGTAATTTTTTCACATATCTATCCTGAAACAATCATTTAGCTGGCATGAAAAATGAAAATGAAAATGAAAAATTTATTTTTGCAAGTAGGCCATTATAGGCTCTTTTACATGTCTGAATCTAACGTTTCGGAAAATGGAAGATACTACTGAGAAAGAAACTCAGCATGATGGGGGAAACTCGATTCTAACAAAAGTTACATAGCACTTTAATGTTTAATATTTAACAAACGAACACCTTATACGAACAATTGTTTTCATGTAGGTTTTTACAAACCCGCAATATTTATAACCTCAATGGGACTTTAACGTGACAAAATCCAGTTGACGTTACAACTGTGAGTGAATATTGCGACGGTTTTAAACAATTTAAACCTGCAATGTTTTTAAAAGACCTATCCAACGACACCCCAAACTATGGAGTACCTAGTATGGAGTAGTATGGAGTGGAGTATGGAGTATGGTGTGGAGTTGACGACCTGTATGGCACAGTGGCACATGTGTCTGCTACCTGTGCAAGAGGTCCCGGGTTCAAATCCTGGTATGGGCAAATATTTGTGTGAGGAACACGAATGTTTGTACCTGAGTCATGGATGTTATTTGTATTTAAGTATGTATTTATCTATGTATAAGTATGTTTATCCGTTGTCTAGTACCCATAACACAAGGTTTGCTTAGCTTGGGACTAGAGAAATTGGTGTCAATTGTCCCAAGATATTTGTTTATTATTTATTTAGTAGACATTAAAAAAACGTCCCTGCTTTACGTGTACGAGAGGTACCCTAAAAAATTGTTTTTCTATATTTCATTTTAGAACTTTATCGGCGTGATTAAATGTGTATTTATCCATGCCAAATTACAGTTTTCTAGTACTAAGACTTTCTGAGCTAAGCTGCGGAGGGATGAATGGACGCACGGGCATGGCGAAACTATAAGGGTTTCTTGTCGAGACTACGGAACTCTACAGCTTGGAATATGACCTTCCGTGAATCCAAAAAGCATTATTTAAAACTTTCATTATCCTAATAAACTTGAAAATCTTATTAAAAGTTTTTGTGTTATATGTTTACTACGTTCAATTTTTCCGAAATTTTCCACCCCTTAATCGCAAAGGAAAAGATACACTTTACGACTCAAGAAGCGCCATATCTCACTAACTATTGACTGTAGTAAAAAAGTTTAATCTCGCTCACTGAGGGTTCCGTTTTCCGAACTTTTATGCAATATTATTTGTGTTACGTAGGTAACCAGAAAGAAACGGTAAGTTTGTCAGTGAAGAATATTTTGTTGTTGATTACTAATCATTAATTAGTAAAAAACTTTGCTAGTAAAAAATATCTTTATTATTTTTCCTAGGATAGGTAATTAAATAAGTTTTGTGAACTAAAAATGTTTTAGATACTTCGCCTAATAATCATCAGAGTTTTTTTTTATACAATATAGGAAGGCCAACGAGCAAGTGGGTCACCTGATGGTAAGTGATCACCACCGCCCATAGACACCTAAGCTGCAGCACCAAAGGGAATGCAGATGTGTTGCCAACCCAGAAGGCTAAAGGGCCAGAAGGGAAGGCCTCTTGTGCCAGTAATTGCACCGGCTGTCTTGCTCTCCACGCCGGAACACAACAGAATTTACATTTAGAATCCGATTAATCGAAAAATAATTTACCATCTAAAAAAAGTTGTTAGTGTGGTGGTCACCAGTTTGTGGCCCCAATTGTGTGGCTGTCTCATAAATGTTTGTTATGCTGTACTAGCGAAAAGGTTTACAATTGGGTATAGTTCACATAATGATCATTTGCAGACATAGATGCTTTAATTCATTTGTGAGTTGCTCAGACGATGGCTGCCGCGTCAATGCCCCACAAATCAAAGCTGCATATTTATAAAATAACGGACACATAGCGACGCGAGCCAAGATGAGTTGAAGTATTAATTAGTGTTATTGTTAAGTAGATAACCGAATTGTTTTTCAGGTATGCTTGTAATTTGTACAAATGCGATCGAGTAATCTAAAAGTTTATCACTTATGTACTTTTTGCAAAATAATAATGTGCAAAATTTTAAAATCTTGAGATTCTATGGGTGTATACTTGTAACAATTGACCACTAAGAGTAAATCGTCTCATCTTCACCTGAGGGATAGCTATTGTTAATTTTTAAGTCAATACAAATATGCAGAAAATGTAATAAAAAAAAATATTTTTAATAACACATTTATTTATTTCATCATGATTATTTATAAAGATTCCAGCTCTTTTTTTTAAATCATGACAGCAACATTTATTATCTAATAGGAACACAAATGACGTTAATATCACTGTTATTAACATAACAATATTTCTTAAATTCGATGTTTTAATTTTTTAACAAATTTCAAATTCACAAGTTTTTCAGAGAGCAAATGTTAAAGTTGTATTATAAATGTACAAGTGATTATAGTCAAAACTGCACCATACAAAATTGCGTTCCAGTTATCTCCATTTAACACCTATTAGCTAAAAGCGATGTCTGATAAACTTGATAATAGAGATCATCAATTAGTTATGTCACAATTTATAGCCTTTCTAGAACTCTTCCTTCATCCTCCTCCCAATGTTACACTTCTTATAAATTGAACATCTTTTATTCACCAAACCCATTTCCTTACAAATGTGACATAACTGAGTCCATTGCCCCATTTGAACTTAGTGAACATGACTCTTAATCCATTTAAGGTAATAGAAAACATTATTGAACAATGACGGTAGAGACGTACCGCATTCCTGATCACGTCTCTTGCCACTAACAACTCCTGATAAGAAATATTTTCCATCGGAGTGCACCATTAAAGGACCACCTGAGTCCCCATGGCAGATATCTTCTCCATTGCCACCAATGCTGCAAAACTTTCCATCATCCTTGTAGGAGTATTGCTCTTTGCATTTGGCATCCGATACGTAGCTGACAACAGCAGCTCGCTTCAAGTTGGACTCAGTTCTTCCATTGAAGCCCCATCCAGCAATAATTAGCGGATTTTCACTCAAATCCGCAATGTCAGAAGTTGGAAGACATACAGGTCTTGTTAATCCTGTAAATAATATTGATTAGTCAGATGGTCATTCAATAATAGGCCAAGGGCCTAAGGTTTGGTATTTTAAAGACAGAGAGGCGTGTGTTTTTAGTTGGACACATTGAAGTCAATATAGATATTTAAATCGATATCATATGCATTTATTTTATTAAGGTGAACTACTACAATATTTAACTTTTTAAGTATTTACAAGTACTTGTTGGTTAAATGTGACGCGTCCCGATCGAATGGAGGAAATTTAATCTCAACTGTTTCACTGGTTTTACTGGCACGTCATTTTTGTCTCATCATTAATTATTTACGCTAATTTTACCACGTAACTTCGAATTAGTAAAATTCATGTTCGACAGTTTCACAAAACAAAGTGCATTTTCTACGAAAATCGCTTAAATTTATCGTTAAGAACATGAAGTATATTCTGAGCAGTCTCAAATCAACAAATATACCAAAAAATATATGAAAGTCTCTTGGCTCTTACCTGTGTATCGGATGTCTGAACTCAATCTAATCAAAGCGACATCATTTTTCAAAAACGTATTGTTAAACTCGGGATGTATGATAACATGTTCGACTGTCTTCTCTTGGTTTGTGATGCACCTTTTCCCAATACAATCTTGTGGGAAGGTCTGGGAGTTATATTCTGCTAATAAAACTTTAAGCCTGAAATTAACAAAGGAAACATGTTACAGTCTTGTATGAACTTGATATATTAAAAGGTAAACCAATCCAGGGGGCCAAGCACGCTAGCTTTAATAGCTAACATGAAGCATATCCCTTTCTAACCGTAGGCGTGTACGAGAGGGACGGAAGCGTTTATGTGCGCGATAAACGGTAGCGTGCTACTAGGGTTGATGTGTTTCCTGAAGGCCTTTTAAATTTAATATTAAAGTAAATGTTTAAAATCCAAGGAAATTACTATGTAGTATACTTACTGTTTCAGGTCTTTGAACGTCTGATACAAGCAATGTGCAGCGGTAAGGACATAGCGAGAGCTAATTATGGTACCGCCACAACTTTTTGCCTTGCCAAAGCCCTCAACAACTGGTTCAATGGAGAGACGAACCGTCCACGGCAACTGATGAAGGTCAGTGGCTTTACCTCCTGTAATAAACAAAGTACGTTTAGGTTAAAACATTTCGTTACCCTAGTTAATATCATCTTTTGATAAGAAACCCGAGTTACTAGTTACCACAACAACAGCCTAATCAATATAAGCGTAGTAATAATAATAGGAGTTCATTCATAAAACACAGCAAAGGTAAATAATATTCAACTATTCCATCTCTTGAATTTATGTTATATATCAAAACGTTGTTAAGGCGAAAAAAGTAAATAAAAATATGGAAAAGAAAGGAATGGAGAGAAAAATAGGCATTTTCTGGGTAATCTCGTCCCACTTTTGGCCTCGTCAATACTTTCCATCAGATGTAACTGTGGTCAAGCGAAAACCCATCATCAATAAAAAAGGTTTTCTTACCGCTTATCATACCGCTGGGAAGAATCTCGTTATCCGCTGACCGAGCAAAGCGACCACCAGGAGTCTGAGGCCACCATGGCCTGTTGTTGGGATACTCTTCAACAGGAAGTCCTGGAAATATCAGAAAACATATTGCTATATTATGAGAATAAATATTTGTATCTAAACTGAATCGTGGAAACTATTGAATTGATTAATTTACTTTATAATTTTATTGTGTGAAGACAAACATAAAAAGTTTGAAACCACTCAGAATGTACGTAAATTTTTGAAGTCAAAACCTTTACACCTTAGACTTTCGTTGTAAAAATGTTATTATTATAACGTTTTACAGATTGGAGACGCAAAAGATTTAAGATGAAATACTCACTTGGCAACTGCACACCACAGCAACCTGACTCAGGTGTCGGCAGCCCCTTAATTTTCCGACATTCCCTACTCTTGGCACCACGACCTGGTTTCCTTGTGGTGGGATAGTTGTCGAGTTCTTCGGCAATCCCATTATTATCATTATTATCCACAAATCTTGGGAACCAACTAGGTCTGTTGTTTGCTTCATCATTCACATTGCTTGGGAGCCAATCTGGTATCTTCTTTCCTTGATCTAATCCATTATTATCTTCTGCAGCTTCCGGATACCAAATAGGCAATCCGCTTCCAAAATAAAGGTCACGATGACGAGGTTCTTCGAAGTCCGGCTTCGGAACATCAAAGTTAAACTTGCTATCCGTATTATCGAAGACATCAGATCCATCGTTGTCTGAATATAGTCTATGATAAAGCTCAACATGGTTCGAGTCCATCAGATATCTATCTTCTTGATATACTTTTCCGTGGACCACCAACATGCTGATCAGCATAATAGCCGCTACTTTGATGTTGAGCCCGAACATGATTTCGAAAATCACTTATAGGGCGTTGGAGTTGAACTGACTAGATGCTTGAATGAGGCAACCTTAAATACTGTTAGAATGGGTATCAAGGAAGCTAATTTCAATATTTAATTCATTTCAAAAGTTCATTATTACGTACGACTCCGTTTTTCCTGTAGGTTTTGCATATTTCCTTGCGTATTGTGTTAGTGTCGTCAAATCGTAGGGCGTCAATATTTCCTTTTTCAGCATGGCGGCTAGCGCAATTTGCTACAACTCACGTAAGTATTTTTTTTCTCTCCACTATTTTCTACTAAGACAGAAAGAAGAGCAATCTGGCGACGCGGTAGAAAGACCGGTCGGCGATACTCACCATTTGTACACTTACGTATACTTAATCACTTTTTTTCATCTAGTGAGTTAGAATGAGAACAAAACCCAATAAGTTCTTAAATAATCAATTTTAAATCACTCCAGACTTAGTCAGCTATAACGTACACAAATCTGTAGCTTTAAGATTTCAGTTGAGACCGAATTTCGAATTTTGACATCGAATCGGCCTGAGACAATACAACAAGTAGAACTCTACCTAAATTTATCAATTTTAGAAGTCAAATTCAAATCCAAATTATTTTTTTTAAGTTTATCCTAACTGGAAACACTTGCGAAACGAATGCCAGAAAATTTACCAGCGCTTAGAAAAAGTTTCTGATTTTTCTTTAATTCTTATTTCAATCTATAGAAACGGCAAAAAAATCACGTTTGTTGTATTGGAGACCCCTTAAATATATATTATTCTGTTTTTTAGTATTTATAGCGGCAACAGAAATACATCATCTGTGAAAATTTCAACTGTCTACCTATCACGGTTCTTGAGATACAGCCTGGTGACGGACGGACGGACAGCGGAGTCTTAGTAATAGGGTCCCGTTTTACCCTTTGACTACGGAACCTTAAAAAGATGCTCCCGTTTTCGTGCGCTTACGCAAGTACGCAAACTGCGTCGATAAGTGTGTCGCTTCGACTTTGCGTCATTGAGGATCACGCTTTATATTGCTTTAATTGAGTTGCATGTATTTTATTCGTGTGACACAAATCATGGACGCTGTCATATTTGGATAATAATTAAATTAATAAGGCATTACTTTCAGGAAATCATCAACCAATTAGTCAGAGTCACCAAGAGAAACACAACATAAGGGCCAAATTTTTTAATAAAAAAAAGGAAACAATTCTTTGATGTATAAAATTTTCGTAACCGAAATTTCTTTCGATTTTTATTTTAAAAGTTTTTTAACATTCAAATTATTAAATTAAAATGCTATGTAATGACAACACAAAGAAAAAATAGGGTAATGGTAGGACTCGAACCTGCAACATTAGCATTCCGTGCCTTGCATTTGCCAGTTTCGCCACTACCGCTACCATATCCTGCGAATTTTTCATTGTGCTTCGTCTTGACGGTCATTACATTATTGATTACCTATAATCAACTATCCTCGGTGCCATCTATAGGAAACTTTTTAACAAGTTATCGTTAACATATTCAACTGGATACTTGTGGCCCGTTTCAATAAGCTACAAGTTACAATTTTAGAAGTCTAAACCGGCAACATTGGTCAATAATGACCAATGGCAATGGCCATAATGACCAATGTTGCCGGTTTTGACTTGTAAAATTGTAACTTGTAGCTTCGTGAAACGGGCCACTGGACTGGGTTCTTTGAATTATACTTTACTCGTAATCGAAATAACCGTTAACCCTGACGCTTTTTTAGGGGTCGATGGCATTCAAAAGAAGCAAGCACCCGTAAAGTTGTCAATGTCACAAATAGCTGTCAAAAATATTTCATAGTTTTGAGTTGGTTTTGAGACTCTCTCTTAAATATTACTGAAGTAGGATGTCTATTTATTTTGAACTGCACATCAGCGTCACCCATGTCAAAATCAATAATAGTTTATTTCTTTTTTTAATTACACGTTTATTTGGAATTCGATTTTATACATAATCTAAGCGATTTTTTTTGAATGCACAAATTGACATGACACGAAAAACTTATAGATAAAGTTAGCACGCCTCGGCAACCTTACTCAGGTGTTGGCATTATTTATTTTTATTTCCTTTTCGTATTACTACTAGTAAATATCCTTGCATATTGGAATCTTTCTTCAACAATCGCAGTGTTATTATCGTCCTACACAAATTAATGCTGAGAGCCAAATAAAATTAACGCTTCCTTTCTTCATTTACATCTTCCTAGAACCATGCTTTCTTCCCTTGCTTTTTTCTACACATAGCGAAAGCCAACCAGGCGTTTCCCGTCTAATGCTCTGTAGACGAATTTCTTATTCCAGTTCCGATATTTCAAAATGAATTCCACCAACCACTTTATCACAGAAATCAGCTCTATCGTCGTCTCAATGTAGTCTTTTATATTGCTTGACATGGTTGGTATCTTTCCTTACGACAATATGTTGAACAATATTAACACTATTTTTATTCCGTTGAGCTTAATATAATTTTGAAGCAAACAGTTGCCGCTGTGCAAACGAACTGATCAAATATGTGTAATATGAGCCTGAAATTAAATGTTGATATTCAGGAAATTGAGTGCATATATTTTAATATTTTTAATCCGATTGAAGAATTATCTGTTTTCCCTGTAGGTATACCTATTTCCGGTTCGAATCGCAATACTTCTGCATGTTTTTAATTATCGTTTCCTCGTCAGTGCTTTGGCACTATGCGCGTCCCTGTTTTTTTTTGCACAAATCATCAACATAATTATCATTGTCGTAACAATGTCGTAAGAATCCATGAAGAGTAGCAAGTATGGGTATACTTGCTGCTCTACTGCTAGTAAAAAATCAAAGTCAAAGTCAAAGTCAAAATATTTTATTCAGATTAGGCTTACAGGTAGCACTTATGAATGTTAAAAAAATTTACTACCGGTTCGGAAAAACCTCTGATGAGAAGATACCGGCAAGAAATTCAACGAGGTGTAATTTTTTAAATAAATCAAAATTACAATGTTATTTTACATCTCAAATATTTAAAATTTTTACAATTTAACAATTTAACACAGCAGGTGTACAATCTTTAGAGCCAGGGATCGCCAATACAGATCGGGATCATTTCCAAACATCCTTGTCCAAGATATAGTCATTGGCTTTATAATACGCCCGAGAAATTAATGTCTTCTTGACAATAGATTTAAATTTTGTATCATTTAGTTCAGTTATGTTTTTTGGAATTTTGTTGTGAAATCTTACACAATTTCCCATGAACGACTTATTGGTTTTAGCCAGTCTGTAAGTTGGAACTTTAAGCTTTCCTGTATTTCTAGATGTAGATGATGTTTTGCGGGTGGTAGGACCTTGTGCAAAGTCTGTCCGGATCGCTACCACCTTGCTCGCTAATCCTGCCGCTAAGCACAGTGCTTGCACTGTTGTATTCCGGCGTGGAGAGCAAGACAGCCGGTGTAATTACTGGCACAAGAGGTGTTCCATCTTAGCCTTCTGGGTTGGCAACGCATCTGCAATCTTTTTGGTGTTGCTGGTGTCTATAGGCGGTGGTGATCACTTATCATCAGGTGATCCACTTGCTTGTCTGCCTTCCTATTTCATAAAATAAAATGAAAATAAATAAGATGAGAGGGTTCTCGTCATACAATTTTTACTAGTACGGAGGGTAACGTGATTTTGTTCTTACTACTACTATTGCTTTAATACGTTTTGTACTAAAATTAAAATTGTAATGACAATACAAAGAAAAATTAGGGCAATGGCAGGACTTGAACCTGCAACATCAGCATTCCGTGCCTTGCAACGCTTTAAAAATAAAATCGAAAGAAATTTCGGTTACAAAAAATTTACGTTTTGTACTATTATCCTCAACTTTTTGTTATTAGTGATTAACTAGAGGCTAGCCCTATTATTCATAACAAAATAAAAATCTTTATCTACACATATATCATAAATGCTCTATAATGTGTTCAGAAATCGTAGGCAATGACCAGCATTATAACAACCAATATTACTACGAGAATTTTTGTAATTTGTTTCTATATTTGTTCAAATTTATTTTTTATTACATTATTTTAATGTGTACAGTCTATAGACATTTAATAGTAGCTAGTAGCAATGCAGGTCATTGCCCTATGGCTTCTGAACCCATCATAGAGTACTTATGATATGTGCGTAGATAAAGTAATGTATGCAACTGTACATAATTAGGTCTTAAAACACTCGTGTGATCCTATTGAAAACCACACTCGTGTTTTAAGACCCTTCATTATGCAACAGTTGCATAAAATACTATTTTAAACTATCAAATGTTTCGTCTCTTTCATTTGACCGTAAACGTCACAATGACAGATATACACATAACACACGTTACCTAACATAGGTTTAAGCAACGTTTATGAATAAGGGGGTAATAATAATTCAATCAATAATATACCACACTTCTATAGTAACATTATAAATAACTAAAAAATAATAGGTTGATATTTTTTTTTTATACAACATAGGAAGGCAAACAAGCAAGTGGGTCACCTGATGGTAAGTGATCACCACCGCCTATAGACACCTGCAACAACAAAGAGAGTGCAGATGCGTTGCCAACCCAGAGAGCTAAGATGGAATACCTCTTGTGCCAGTAATTACACCACTTCACGCTTCTTGCTCTCCACGCCGGAACACAACAGTGCAAGCACTGCTGCTTAGCGGCAGGATTAGCGAACAAGATGGTGGTAGCGATCTGGACGGACCTTGCACAAGGTCCTACCACCCGCAAATATGAGCAACAGATAAGTATAGTCGACCAAGAAATTGCTTGACCACTTTTCGACCGTATTACAAAGGGATAAGGTTCAAAAGTGGTCAAGCAATTACGTGGTCGACTATACAATATTCGCAGTGGTAAAAAACCCGCAGGACAACGTGTTTAGCCCAGTTACCTCCCAAACGTAACAATTAATTACTCATAGGACAACCTTTGACTTTGTGTGTTCATTTCCTTGTTTTAAATGTCGAGAAAAATAATTTAGCAATTTTAACATGCAACTCTCGTGAGATTCATACATGTTGAAATAAACTACTCATGTTGAACATAAATACGCGAGTGATCAGATCACCGCTCAAAAGGAAACACGATAGAACGTATAAAAAGTGTAGATAGACAACCTAACATTGTAATTTTGATTTATTTAAAAAATTACACCCTGTTGAGTTTCTTGCCGGTATCTTCTCATCAGAGGTTTTTCCGAACGGGTGGTAAATTTTTTGACATTCATAAGTGCTACCTGTAAGCCTAATCTGAATAAAACATTTTGACTTTGACTTTGACTTTGACCTATTTATCTTTTTCTTAAGATGCTAGGGTATGCTATTCCGGGATTTTTAATATACACAATAGCGGGACCCCGGGATTGGTCACATTAAAAATTCTGGAATTGCAAGCCCTATAAGATGCCAATGCCGGAGGTCAGTTATCTCTAGGGCTACCCCAAACAGGAATACTGCTCTGCTGATTTTTTTTCCATTTCGAAGTGTCCACTTGTTTTTTTTTTACATTTTTGTATTAAACCGAAAATACGATTTTTTTTTGTTCAAAAGCGTTTTGTAGGATTTTATTATTTGTGGTAAAACGAACGCCATACGGATGACGACTACCTTAAGAGGAAACACCAAGGCCTAGAGAATTGAAAAATAGGTATTTGTAAAATCTATTGCTGCCTCCATCTATCAAGCCTCCTCCCGCAGAGTGCAATAGAGACAGCCGCAGCTTGGACTGAAAATACCTATTTAAAGTATACAAAATCAACGATTCGTAGACCCCTGATTCCTTCTCCAAAACTTAACCGATTTAACTACTTTTATTATTAAAAAGTAAAGAAAGGCTTTGGCAGTGTTCCTATGTTTTTCTTTTTTTGTATAATCTAGTAAAGTTTGTTTTCTGAATGTATGAATGCAGCCGAAAATCTGGCCAATTTTTTAGGTTTTTGAATGTTCATATCTCTTTTAATAATTAATTTATGAAAAAATGGAAAACATAGAGACATGCATAATAGTGGCCATCGATTTCATGGAAAAAAAAAATTGCTCTACTGGCATTATCCAGAGAGGAAACAGGGGACGACGTTTGTATGGAAAAACGGCCCTTGTGTTTCCTCTTAAATATTGGAAATAGCAAATTTTTCGCAAATGAGACTTACTTTTAATTTTGAAAACAGCAAATACTGCATTTATGGATTTTCGAAAATTCGTCTGCCTCGAAGAATCGAACTGGTCGAATATGAAAATACACTAAAGAAGTGTTCTTTGATACAGATCGAAAGGGTCATTGATAGTGAGCATTATATCTGCATCCTCTCTTTTTATGTTTATATTTTTTGAATTTTTGTACGCATCTGCAATCTTCTTGGTGTTGCGGGTGTCTATAGGCGGTGGTGATCACTTACCATCATGTAACCCACTTGCTTGTTTGCCTTCCTATTTTATAAAAAAAAAACGTACAGTTCCCGGCAAACATCTTGGGCATAGACCTTGACTGCGCAGTAGTCGTTTCTAGTACAAATGTGTATGCGCAAACTTGCCCTCTCCACTCGATTTGTGCTCTAGTTGTTTGCCTGCAACTATACATCCGTTTATTTATTACCATTTCTGTTTTTTTACCAATAAAAGAAACGATGACTAATTAATTATAATCATGGTTATGGTTTGCAACCGCAATTGATACCAACTAATTTGCGAATTATGAGTGTACTGTATTATTATAACTTTATGCCTTATTTGGCAATCATTCAATCATCATTACGTAGAATAAAACATAACCCTTCCTTTTGGCTTTGCCGTAGTCGGGTAAAAATAAAGTCTCTATCGGTTTCAGTCTGTCTGCATATCATCGGCCGCTTATTCCTTCTAAACCACCTGATTTTTATTCGGTTTTCGCTGTCCTCCAGAGGTTTTTATTTACAAAACATTATATGTAATTAAATTTTCGTTAGTAAATTACATGTAATGGGGCGTGACTCGAGGGCGGCCTCGGCGTACTTTTGTCGACCAAATTGTGATGTCCTGAAGACTGGTCAAATCAGAAGTACCCGGAACCGCCGAGCATGTATGAAGAGAGGAATGTGTGTAGAGGAAGCGAGGGAAGTATGCCAGGACCGGAGCAAATGGCGTTCTGTGGTCTCTGCCTACCCCAAAGGGAAACAGGCGTGAGCTTATAATAATAATAATAATAGAAATATTGTAAAAACTTAACCTAAGATTTTAAATAAATATACATAAATAATAATAATAAATTACATATTTTCGAAGCCGTGACATAGTAGTTATCCGCATTTTTTGAGGAAATATGTACACCCTTCCAATGACGAGTCATTTCCATTTCTTCCAGCGACTTCTGTAATATTTTACGGGTGGTAGGACCTTGTGCAAGGTCCTTCCGGATCGCTACCACCATCTTGCTTGCTAATCCAGCCGCTAAGCAGCAGTGCTTGCACTGTTGTGTTCCGGCGTGGAGAGCAAGACAGCCAGTGTAATTACTGGCACAAGAGGTATTCCTTCTTAGCCCTCTGGGTTGGCAACGCATCTGCAATCTCTTTGGTGTTGCGGGTGTCTATAGGCAGTGGTGATTATTTACCATTAGATGACCCACTTGCTTGTTTGCCAAAAAAAAATTTTGTTTGCAAAAAATTTCCTTGTTTATTTTTTTTTCACAATATAAACCCTTGTGTGTATATTAACAAAATGTATACTTATTACCACTTGACGACCAGATATCCAAGTGGTTAGTGACCCTGACTATGGAGCTAGAGGTTTGGGGTTGGATTCCCAGGAGAGGCTAATGTTTGTATGATGAATAGGTACGAATGTTTGTACCCGAGTCTTGGATGTTATATGTATTGAAGTATATATTTATCTATGTAAGTATGTATATCTGTTTTCTAGTACCCATAGTTCAAGCTTTGCCTAGTTTGGGACTAGGTCAATTGGTGTGAATCGAGATATCATTTATTATTATTAATTTATTACATACACCAGGTGCAGGAACTTTAAATCGCACGCTTAGAATTAAAGTGACCCATTTCTGAATAATACACGTCCCAAAATATCACCTTAATTAAAAGACATAAGGTTTAATTTTGGGTAATATCATATTCAGAATTGAGTCGCTTTAATTCTAAGGGTGCGAAATGTTGATGGCCGCAAATAACAATATCATGCTAGCCGAACGACAAAGTTGCCAATAAACTCGTTATTTGTATTGTATCGGGAACGACAAAATAAGTACTCTACAAAACAAACGCAACAAATAAGATTTCGTAACTTCAAAGCGACAAACGTTAAGAGGCCCTTTGCTGGTGATATTTAATAATAAATCGTACACTTTTCATTTCTTTTGTTTCTTTGTGACGACCTGTATGGCGCAGTGGCACATGTGTCTGCTTACTGTGCAAGAGGTCCTGGGTTCAAATCCTGGTATGGGCAAATATTTGTGTGACGAATACGAATGTTTGTACCTGAGTCATGGATGTTATTTGTATTTAAGTATGTATTTATCTATATAAGTATGTATATCCGTTGTCTAGTAGCCATAATACAAGCTTTGCTTAGTTTGGGACTAGGTCAATTGGTGTAAATTGTCCCAAGATATTTATTTATTTATTTATTTTATTTGTCATTGCGCTGCCTAGTCTAGGTCATTTTGGTCGTCATTCGTTGCTATACATCTAGGGCTGTCTTCTTGGTACATAAGATACAAAGGTCTGAAAATTGCTAATGTTATCTAGTACTGGCGGCAGTCTTTTACATGTATGTATCTTCTACATGCTGAAGTGAAAAAAATATTAGAAAGAGCAATCGTAAAACTACCTAACTCTTCCTATTCGGTTGAATAAGCTTGACAGTCTTTTAAAAATCCAAAGAAATATAAGTAAATGATAAGCAATGATAAAATTTAAAACATGCTTTTTCAGTCAACAACGAGTATAATTATGACTAATTTAACAAAATAATGACAAATAAATTATAACGGCACATTAAGAAATGGAGAGTGATACGGTCCTCTTAAACAGT
This sequence comes from Ditula angustiorana, assembly GCA_963691745.1. Taxonomy (NCBI): domain Eukaryota; kingdom Metazoa; phylum Arthropoda; class Insecta; order Lepidoptera; family Tortricidae; genus Ditula; species Ditula angustiorana. The sequence continues at coordinate 14,841,146 of OY829476.1, forward strand.
CGTTCGAATTCTGCCGACGGACATCCGATATACAATAAATAATAAACATACATAATATTTGAAAAAAGAAAGCAATGTTACGATATTATTGCAAATGTTATTGTTATCTTAAGTAAAGGCCTCTTAAGAATTGTGAATGGCCAAACTTACAAAGCAATTTGAGTCAAGTATGGCATAAATCCTGTTAGATAATTAAGTAAACGAATTGCTATACTATGTCGACATATAAATATGACAAAACAGTGCTCAAATTGCTTGCAAGGCACGTGTCTGATAGAATAGAACTAGTATCTACAGGTTGATACAGGGCTTTTATAAGTAGCAACAGAGTAAAGTTTGGCAGTTGTATTTAGTAGTATTACCATTTTTTCGCTTAAAGAACATCCTGTAAAACAAGTTTTTTTTTATGAAATGGGAAGTTCAGAGATTACTGTAGATGTAAATGTAGATAGTGTAAATTAAAGGATTCCAGAGAGGGTCCAAGATTCAATTGATCACACTACACATTTTTTGCTTTATCACTGCACCTAAGCCCTTTTCGTTCAGCCATCAATTATGAGCCTGAGACACATACGAATTATTTCCGTCCACGACCTTAAAAAAGTATTTTTAAACTTGCATTTTTATAAAACCGGTCCGCTTAACATAACCTGACGCAAAGTACAGCAAGAACTTGAATATGAGCTGTACAGAAATATAGGTACTTTAGGGGTCTTCGGCTGGTATCTTCATTAAAGGCATACTTCCAGTATAACTAAATATAGATATATATTGAGTTGTTATTGTTATATTACTGATTTTGTTGGATTTTCACCAATTTTTTTTTTTTGACATGAATATTTTTATTCTTATATTCTTTTGACATTCGGAGACTATATATCTCCAAGTAATATTGTACAATTTGACCGTGGAGGCGTTTTACACCTCTGCTAAGCATAGATTAAGGTAATTAATTTGTTTTGACCCTTAGAGACTATACATCTCTAAGTTATTTAGACTAAGTATTTGATCAGGGACCACATACATCCCGATTCTAATTTCTTTGACCTGGGGACCCTATACATCTCTTGGTCAATCTGTACTAGTGCCAGTTCGTTCAATATGCTTAAAGCTTGCTGTGCTATTTATAATCTTTTTTTTTTCTCACACTTTATGTGAACTATTGTTATGATTGTATATATTGCTCTGTAATCTTGTTTTGAAAAGAGAAGAAAAAAAAAGATAAACTGCTGAGTTTCTTGCGGCGTTTCTTCTCAGCAGATTCTTCCATTTTCCGAAGCGCTAGTAGATTCAGACATGTAAAAGAGCCTATATGGCCTACTTGCAAAATAAATTTTTCATTTTCATTTTCATTTTCATTAACTCCATTTATTTCACATTCAACGAGATGTATACATGTTCCTAATATGAGCGGCGAAAAACTACTGACGTGCCGGATTGCATTGACTTCACGTGCTAGTTATTAAGTTATTAAGTAGTTATGTATAATAAATGTTTCTGTTAGTCTTTAAGGTATTTATCTATAGGCCTATGCAGCCTGAAATTAACTTATTCTATTCTATTCTGTTCTATAGCGGACGCATGTTGGTCATTTAGCAATCCCGTGTCGCTACAGTACAATATTATTATTTAAACCTGCCTCCCGGGATAAATTAATCGAGAAATTTAATATCGTTTTTTTAGTGACTGAAACAAAAACCATAAATTTTATTTTAAAATTATTTTCGCCAAACTTGAGACAGTTTGTTGGCGAATGTTTCACTCCTTATCTACTAATATATAAGTATACATTATCACATCACCGTTACCCGCCTATGAATTACAGTGCTCAAGTGTAGAACAGCTATTGCCTCTGTTTAAATATTATTTTCTTCTTGAAAGGTAATATAAAAAAAATTACACCTCGTTGAGTTTCCTGCCGGTGTCTTCTCATCAGAGGTTTTCCCGAACCAGTGGTTAATTTTATGACATTCATAAGTGCTACCTGTAAGCCTAATCTGAATAAAATAATTTGACTTTTGACTTAGCCGTCAGACACGACTTGATTTTAGACTAAAATATTTACATTGCTGCTTTGGACCATTATACCTGACTTTTTATCTAAAACCAGCAATGTATAGGGTAAAAACTTAAGCTAAACCCCCTTTGCATGTAATCTACATCTACTCTACAATATAATAAAGAGGTTAACTTTGTTTGTTAGTTTTTTTGTATGTAGGGGGGTAATCTCTGGAACTACTGACCCGATTTCAATAATTCTTTCACAGATAGAAAGCTACACTATCCCTGACGGACATCGGCTACTAATTCCACGTGAACGAAGTCGCGGGCGTCTGCTAATAGTGTATAAAGCTAATATGGAACTTATGTAATTTTTCGAATTTGGAGCGTCAACTTGTGTATACGGACATGTAACTTGCAAGAGGGTTTTACTTAAGTTTTTGACCTATATTTCGCTTATTTATTTCCAATTATCAAATACTTCCAACTTTATATAACACAACGAAAAACAACTATGCGTACTCGTAACTTTTAATATGACTTAACGACCATGATGCACGCCTAACGAAGGTTGACGACGACTGCTACGAAGGCCAATGAAAGGGAACTGCGAAACGCAACACAGGTACCAACATAACTCGGCCGCTCAACTATCATTTAAGGTCTCTCTAGGCCAACAATAAAGACGTTTCTAAGAAAAACACAGGTCTACCAACACTAGCCAGCAACTCTTGAGAATATCTCCAAACAAACGCAACGTTTGTTGGTATCGCTTAATGTTTAAATTCAGAACGCAGTGGATGCACGTGTTTGATTAAGAAAAAAACCGCGATTTGATTTTCGAACGCATTTTTTCGCGCCTTCGTCGTTGGTGGTTGCCAGGATTTTTAACGTGTTTAATAAAATTGAGTGTTGTGAATGCATGTAAGTTTTTTTTTTAATTTTCAATATAATTCAAATTTAGTATAAGAGTATTTTTTCCATATTTGACTAGACTCATTTTTGTTTGGATTTTTTTTCGTGTATAGTTTTGTGAATCAACTATTTACTATTATTAAGATTAAACTTAAGACAAAAACCTATCGAAAGTTCCGCAGTAATTAGAAACAGTGAACTTACTAACATGAAATACCAAGGGATTATATGAAATTAAAGATTTAATTATATCGAAAAATGCCTGAGGCTAATTTATTTAGTAAAATTTACCTCAAGTAATGAGCAGAATATTGCTTTGAGAATTCAGTGAACCATGTAGGTAAGCAAGAAATAGACTAAGTATTTGAAGCTAATCATACGTGATTAAAGGGTAATAGTACCTATTTCAAATTATTATTAAAATTAATAATTAAAAACAATGGCCATTACCCTAATTTTTCTTTTTTGTAATAATAATTACAAAATTACATAGAATTTTAATTTAGTAATTTGATTTTTAAAATTTAAAAATAAAAATTGAAAGAAATTTCGGTTACTAAAATTTAAAAACAATTCAATTAAAATTATTATAACACATGCGGTTTGGCTTACTCAATTTGAAGTCTATGCTTACAAAATTTTCTGTTTAGTTGATACAAAAACTATATTTAGTTAATAATAACATTACAGTAAACCTTCACAAGGTGAAGTATCATTAAAGCATAAAATCAACAGTCTCATTCATTATAAAATAAATTAAACATTCCGTCATTGTTTAGAAACTAAAGTGCTTCTTCTTAATGAAATCTCCGATTAATTATAAAATTAATAATTTTGAGATCAAAGTGAAATTACTGGGAAAATTTCCTTACGTCCAATAAGCTGATAAGATACGCTTATATTTTAATTATTTAACCAATACTTCAAAAGCACTTGTTACTGTGTGGAGGTTTTCCAATTCCGGGATTTTTCGTGCGAATATTTCCGGGATCCCAGGGTTGGGCATAGCAACTGCTTAAAATAAATTGATGTTACAGAATATTTAAATTTAGATGACTACAAATAAATAAAATGAAAATATTTTTTTTTTTCAGGTCAATTGACCCATATCCATTAAATTACGAAATTTGATCAGATTACATTATATTATATTAATTGAATTGAAAATTATAAAAAAATGACAAAAGGATATAACTAACTATAAAACTACACTACTCGTAGAACTAAAACTAACTATAAAAATCATAGCAAACTTATTTTGATGTTGACTATGTTTCGACTGTAATGGAAATAGTGCGCGCACGCCGGAATTAAAGTCGCGTATGCATGCAAAAATTCAAGTTTCAATTTTATTTTAACGATATTTGTTTTTAAACAAATCTTTGCTTGGACAAACCTGCATAAAGATCAACACTTGCGTTTGAAATACCTTCAAATTAAATTTAAAATGCTATGTAATGAATGACAACACATCGGCATCGCGATACAACGAGGAAATGCAGCCAGCCTTATGGGCACCCTGCCCAATGACAACGACTTAGGGGATATTTGTAGATTTAGGTTTTTAGGTTTAGAGTAGTTAATTTATTTTAGTGTTTATGTTATCTTGTATATCCCTTATTAATTATCTGAATAAACCACGCAAAGAAAAATTAGCGTACTGGCAGGACTCGAACCTGCAACATCAGCATTCCGTACCTTGCGTTTGCCAGTAAAAAAAAACAAAATAAATTGAAAAAAAAAGAATACAATTTTTTTAAATAGGTACCTAAAAAATGCTATAATTATTACGCCATAGCATTCAATTAGTCATTAAAAAAAGTATACCGCTACAATTTTTTTTTCATCGACGAAATTAAAAGTTAATCACGTTTTCACCTTAGACAAAAAGTAAACAAACTCAAGAAACTGAGATTGATCCCGTGATGTTTATCCGACATTTACACTTTTAAGGGCGATTTACACGGTAAGAGTTCACGCATGCAGGTTGCGTTACATTGCGCGGCTCGGTCAATCGATCGGTCACATCGTACACTCGATAGCCCGTAATGTAATACAACTCGTATGAAAGAACCTCCACTATGACCCTTTACTGTAATTTGGAAATGCCTTTACCAAAAGTATATAAATATATTAATAAATAATATATGTATGTATACAGCGTGTCCCTACCCAATGGAAAAAAAATAATACTAGACCGCAGAGATATAAAAAAAATATTTTTTTTTGCCTCTTTTATGAAACAACAATTTGGCATAGCATTCAAGAGAAGTAGTATAAAACGGGTGTTAATTCTTTGTGCATAGGGTAGAGACACGTCGTATACGCAAATAACAGAAATAAATAATTTTATACATACAACACAAAATTTAAAATTGCGGTTAGTAAAAATATATAGTTGACTAATTAATTTTTGCGGTTTTACGTAGTTTTAATTACTCATAGCCACCTAGGATTTTCCGCAATAATCAATTTGACCAATACTATTGAAGTTACTGAACCACGGAAAACGACGTTTGACGTCACCGGGCGGGATGGGAAAAGTCTTGTGTGCCTCTCAAATTTACTAAGATTACTTGTGCAAAGTTTCCTAAAATCCATTTTTTGCAATGTTTGGCCTTTATGTTTGATTTATGATACCAGTCTTGCAGTAAGCTACTAATAAGCAGAGCTAATATTTGGATTTAATGTGAGAACTGATTCAGTATTATAGTGTAAGCAACGTGGATAATCCTATTTGATTAATGATTTGTAACTAGCTGTTGCCCGAGACTTTGTCGTAGAATTCGTGCTATCCCGCGGGAATTTTTTATCTTTCCGGGATAAAGTCAAAGTCAAAGTCAAAATATTTTATTCAGATTAGGCTTACAGGTAGCACTTATGAATGTCAAAAAATTTACCACCGGTTCGGAAAAACCTCTGATGAGAAGATACCGGCAAGAAACTCAACGAGGTGTAATTTTTTTAAATAAATCAAAATTACAATGTTATTTTACATCTCAAATATTCAAAATTTTTACAATTTAACAATTTAACACAGCAGGTGTACAATCTTTGGGGCCAGGGATCGCCAATACAAATCGGGATCATTTCCAAACATCCTTGTCCAAGATATAGTCATTGATTTTATAATACGCCCGAGAAATTAATGTCTTCTTGACAATAGATTTAAATTTTGTATCATTTAGTTCAGTTATGTTTTTTGGAATTTTGTTGTAAAATCTTACACAATTTCCCATGAACGACTTATTGGTTTTAGCCAGTCTGTAAGTTGGAACTTTAAGCTTTCCTGTGTTTCTAGTAGCATTTGGCTTATCGACGTTGGTAGGGAAATTGCATATATTTTTCCTAACGTACATGATTATTTCAAAAATATATAGCGACGGTAGGGTTAAGATGTCTATTTCCTTGAAAAATTCCCTTAATGACTCACGAGTATCCATATTATAAATTGCTCTAACTGCCCTTTTTTGCAAAATGAAAACTGACTCAATATCTGCAGCAGATCCCCATAAAATAAGGCCGTACGAAATAATGCTATTAAAATAGGCAAAATAGACCAACCGTGCCGTCGCTACATTGGTTAGCTGCCGAATTTTTCTTACTGCAAAAGCAGCTAAACTCAACCTACTTGCTATCGCTGTGACGTGGGAACCCCACTGCAGTTTAGAATCGAGTGTTATTCCTAAAAACACAGTTGATTTTATGAATTCAATCGTTTGACCATCTAATTTGATATTTGAGACTGAAACTATATTAGTTGAATTTAACAATGAAAATTTAATACATTTAGTTTTATTAGGATTTAATACCAAGTTGTTGGCAGCAAACCATTCAGATACCTTGGACAGGGTGTCGTTGGGTTAAATGAATTCAGTATCTTTCCTATTAACCTTGAAGAGTAAAGAAGTGTCGTCAGCAAACATGACGATGCCTGATCTTCGGCTCACCATATATGTAAGGTCATTTACATAAACAAGGTACAGGAATGGAGCAAGAATTGATCCTTGAGGCACTCCCATCTCGACCACAGATCCCGATGATATTGCTCCATTTATCGCTACCTTCTGATTTCTCTGCACTAGGTAAGACTTGAGTAGATCTAAAGAGATGCCACGAATGCCATAGAAATTTAATTTACAAATTAAGGTGTCATGGTCTACACAATCAAATGCTTTGGAAAGGTCGCAAAAGACACCTATGGCGTCATGCGACTCTTCCCAAGCTTGCAAAATAAATTTAATCAAACTGTGACCTGCATCTGTAGTAGATCTACCCTTAGTGAATCCAAATTGCTGCGAATGTAAGATTTTATTTGTATTGAAATGAGAAATCATTTGCGTTAGCATTATTTTTTCGAATATTTTGCTAAACGCTGGTAGAATGGACACTGGGCGATAATCAGAAGGATTATCCTTATTACCTGATTTAAAGATAGGAACTACTTTACTACATTTCATTAGATTGGGGAATACGCCTACGTCTATACAGTTATTAAAAATGGTAGCCAGAGTTGGCGCAATGACGTCCAAGATGGCATGTAAAACCTTGACTGATACGCCCCACAAGTCTTCCGTCTTTTTTATTTTTAATGATTTAAAGGATTTAAGAATATCGAAAGGAGAGACTTTTGTAAATTTGAATTGACTAATGTTTTGGATACTAACATTTTGTTCTAATAGGGCTTCAGCGAATTTTGAAGAGGACGCGAGACACTTTGTCGTTTTGGCGGGAATTTCTGAGAAGTGTGTATTAAATTCGTCAGCTACTTTAACGGCGTCCGTTATTATAGTATTATTTATTTTTAGTGAAATAGATGAGTCTGTGTTTTTTCGTCGGCCTGTTTCGGTATTTATTATTTTCCAAACTGTTTTAACTTTATCATTTGATAATTTTATTTTATTATTTACGTGTGCTGCTTTTGCTTTATTACATACGATTTTAAATAATTTTGAATAATCCCTAACGTATTGGTGGAAGCGTTCGTCAGTAGTACAGGATTTTCTATCATACAGCTCATATAAGACGTCCCTACTCTTTCTTATTCCAGTTGTAGCCCATTCATTAAATGTTAATTTACTTCCTACTTTAATACGTTTTTTAGCACAGGTTTTATCGAATTCTTTACACACGGTATTTAGGAGTAATGAGTAGCCTATGGCTATTGTCGATAATATACAAACATCTCCCACCTCATCAATATTTTCTGGTGCCCGCAAGGCCTTCTGTCCTAAAAAATTAACAGTAAAGGAAATATTTGGTCAATCATCCCCGGTCTCCCCTACCTATAGCAAAAAAAATTTACAAAATTCAAAATTTACAAAATTAATTTTATGATGATTTCGTTTTTATGCTTGTGCTGATGCATTTTACTTAGCTTAATTTTATTGCAATTTACTTAATTTAATTCTGCCTTAAATTGATTTTTGATTTAGGTACCTACTTTTATGTTCAGACATAGATACCTACAGTTATTTACATTAAAACAGTGGTGTATTTTAATTCGTGATGTATTACATTATTAATTCGTGATATACATTACATCACGAATTAATAATTATGTTACATAATTTTTGTTCCCTAACAGTGTTTATGTTAAATCTATTCTAGTCTTTAAGATCATTTGTAAAACATGATATGCAATAAATATTAGAAAAAAATAGAAAATTGAAAAAAAAATAAGAAATAAAAATTGTAGGACCTGTTTCTGTTCCCTGAACTACAGTAAATAGATTGTTTAACATAAACATTAACCCCCTTATTCATAAAAGTTTATGAATCTTTTTTAACTAACAAATATTTTTTTCCTTTCATTTGAGTGCCAGATAAAGACATAACATTTATATTAACTAAAATACGTTTACGCAGCGTTGATAAACAAGAGAGTTGGTGTAATTGTTTTTGTTTATATTTTTAAAATATTGAATGACTTCAATATTTAAAAACTAGACTAGGTTTACCATGCTTCTTTTCCATATTCTATACATAGTATATAGTCACTATTTTTCCTGTCTGTCCCAAATTTATAGTGTACCTTCGGCCGCCTTCTCCTTCTAAACCACCCGACGGATTTTGATGTGGTTTTCACTGTCATTTAGAGATTTTTATAGGGAAGGTTTTTATGTGCATTTTACCCGTGTACCTGTGCAAAGCCGGGGCGGGTTGCTAGTATAGCGTAATCAACAAATGCCCAGCCGAGGTCGGAGTAAAGTCACGTCCAATGCTTCCCAAGGCAGCGGCCTCGGATGTGGCACAAGGCTTGCACGGCGGATGGGTACTGAGCAGAAAAACTGTCGTTAAAGTATCTTCGAGTTGAAACAATAAACTTTTTAGGGCTAGTAAAATGTTGATATCACTCTTCTATCCGTCTTTCTGTCTATTCGTATGTGACAGGTCTGAGCTTTTTTTTATACAACATAGGGAGGCAAACGAGCAAATGGGACACCTGATGGTAAGTGATCACCACCGCCTATAGACACCCGCAACACCAAGAAGATTGCAGATGCGTACAAAAAATGTAAACATTAAAAGAGAGATTGCAGATATAATGCTCACTATCAATGACCCTTCGCCCATAGACACCCGCAATACCAAATGGATTACAGATGCGTTGCCAACCCAGAGGGCTAAGATGGAATACCTCTTGTGCCAGTAACTACACCGGCTGTCTTGCTCTCCACGCTGGAACACAACAGTGCAAGCACTGCTGCTTTGCGGTAGGATTAGCCAGCAAGATGGTGGTAGCGATCCGGACGGACCTTCCACAAAGTCCTACCACCCGCAAGCTCATAAACAGACATTAAGTAGTACATAATACGCATATACGTATGTATGTAAATTCTTTATTATACGAAAAACATAAATGACAAAAACATTTACAAAAGGTGAACTTATCCCTTTAAGAGATTTTTCCAGTTAAGTGTAAGAGATCAGGAGGCCCACGGGGAAAGGAATTAAACCTATAGGGCGGTAAGGGATCAGCTATTCTCTTGGAGTCGTTCTCTATAGGCGGTTGTGATCACTTCCCATACGTATAATTTAGACCAACTAATATTATAAAATTATAAATGCGAAAGTGTGATATTTGGATATAAATTTACATTTTTATTCCTTAATTCCGTATTAACGGACGTAGGCACACCGATAGATAATATCCCGGATTTTAAAAATATAGCGCACGTGTTACTCTAAAAATGCGTACAAAATAGTATCACGCAGGCGAAGCCGTGAGTAAAAGCTCGTTTATTATTTAATTACCAAGTTTTACACTCAATTTGCCATAACATCCCTAATTAAAATGTTATAATTTACAAAGTTGACGTTTAGCAAATATGGCGGCATCAGTGGTGTCTGTGTGAAGAGGGAAATTAATTATTTTCTTGGAATTACGTCGCTAATTCTGGGAAAAGTGTGGGCATCCACTCTGTTTACATTCTGTGTAAATTTGATAAAAGTGGTCCTGGGAGTGTTTGTACGCAATGATTTTGTGTATTTTAATTTATAAGCGTGGGTGAATATCTGAAATGCGTAAATTAATTTAATCAATGAATAAATTGTGCTTGAAATGGTTTGGAAGGTAAGTCAATAGAAAGATCCCTCACCAGGTGGGTGTTATGCCTGGGGACCGAAGTCCGAAAGATGAAAGTTGGAAGATCTTTAGGCGTTCGTGTTACGGAACTTCGTTAGCGTGATGTAGCGCATGTCAGTTGGATTCTTCCATTCTAAACTAGATGGCGCTAGGAGTCGCTACATTCGGATAAAAGTGGTTTTCTGTTTACATAAAATAAATATATATATATAAGGACAATACTACAGCAGTCGACGTAATCCCAAACTAAACGAAGCTTATACTATAAGTACTAGAATAACAAGTTTATATACCACTTATACGAGGTAGTATAGCCTATGTCCGTCAGGGATAGTTTAGCTTTATATTTGTGAAAGATTTCTCACTACATACAAACAAAAAACAAGGCTTACCTCTTTATTATATTAGTAGAGACTATTGTAGAAGTCTAGATAAGCTTTGAAGTCAGGTAAAACTAATACCTTAGCTCTTTTTTGTCGTTGTTAACACTAACACAAATTATGCCAGACGCATACAGCCCCAAAATAATCTATGGAACCTACCAGAAACCATCGATCAATATGTATTGGCAGAATTACGGTAAATGCTTAAAAAACGCTACCATCAAAACAAGGCAGAAATCACGTGATATGCCTAATGTTGCTCTCATAATAAAGAGGTAAACTTTGTTTGTTTGTTTGTATGTAAGGAGGTCAGCTCTGGAACTACTGAACCGATTTTAAAAATTCTTTCACAGACACAGCTATCTATCTGACGAGCATAGCCTATTAATTCCACGCGAGCGAAAACGCGCGCGTCCGCTAGCACCAAATACGATAAATTAGTTGTTACAATTACGACGAGTTATAACAGAAATAATTGTTATGATTGTGGTTGCCTAGGCTTTACTTTTGTGAAAAAAAAACATAATAAAAAAACGGAATAAACACTGAGCCCAAATATCGATTGTACAGTAGGGGAAATATATTCACGTACCACCGTAGAACCCTATTGCAATGACGCGACGCGTTAAACGCCAGGCTATGTCATACACATGTCATGCGTATGTCTCTTCCACTAGGTTCTACGGTGGTACAGTAGGGGAAATATATTCACGTACCACCACAGAACTCTATCGCAATGACGCGACGCGTTAAACGCCAGGCTATGTCATACTAATGTCATGCGTATGTTTGTTCGACTAGGTTCTACGGTGGTACGTGTTTCAATTTCCTTGACTGTACATCAACTAATTATCTTAAAATGTACGGACCTTTAGTTGCGCAGATTATGCAAAACATTATGGAACAAGCCCACGAATTTCCATCGCAAATACGCTTGTCAAATATTTAAATGTGCTGTCATCGTGATCGATTCACTAATGGATTATAATTAGTTTGTTTTAAACAAACTCCCAAACTCAATCGACTAATTGTCTTGGTTTGGCACAAAGTTACTTACTGGCTATCCCGAGTTTTCAAAGGCAGTATTGCCATATTAGGTTTTAAAAATCGAAGATCAAAAACCGTAAATTTGGGTAATTTTAATTTAATGTGAGTTGAAAATTTAACAGAATTAGGAACAGACGAGGGAAAATATATGGCAACTTAATAAGATGTCAATGGTTTATAAAATGTTATTGTGACATTTTTGTTTATTATTTAGACATTTCTAGATATTCTTTTTTATTTTTTTGTATACCTTTTGACGATCTTATTGTGAATTTGTTATGTTTTGATATTTAAAATTTAATGTTATTTTCAATAAGTAATAAATTAATCTATCTACCTATCATCATCGAAGGAAAATTTGGGGGGAAAAGAGGAGAAGGAAGACCTAATTCGCTCAAATAGAGAAGAAATTGTTACCAAACTGGTATATATCTTTACAAAACAGTTACGAAACTGATATCAATTATTTTACGGTTTTGAAACAATTTATTAGTTTAATAACGAGTTCTTAATAAAATCATTTAAATCGTTTCAAAAACGGTTACGAAAGTCATATTAGTTATTTTAACAATGGTACAATATTTTTGTTTTTGGCCCTTTTGTCGACTTCCCCGTTAGTGTGGCAACACTTTTGAGAAGTATTTCCCAATTATCTACAACGAACAGAAACGTAAATAAGGGTTGTATTCAGTAAGTTGATCCGCTCTCAGTATCGCTTTCCATTTGACACTTATTCCAAACTTTTGAAAAGGAGTTCTTGTTAAGACTTACACTGCGTTTACAAAGTGAAAATTAACACACAAAAGCTTTTGCTATAATTATTCGCAGCCTAATGCGTCTTCCATATGTAATAAAAGGAGGACAAACAAACAAGCGAATCGCCTGATGTGAAGTGATCACCGGTGTCCATAGTAACAAGCAGCTCCAATGGAGTCGTTGCTCCGTTCTCGGCCTTTAAAAGATCTGTAAACCTTTTCCTTGAAGGCCTAAATGTCAACACTATTTGAAAACACCGCTGATGGGAGTTAACTCCATAACATTAATCTTAAAAAATATATGTATTACTAGCTTTTGCCTACGACTTCGTCCGCGTAGACTTGTTTAATTGAATCAAGCAAACGTGCACCCAACATGCAATCCTATTAATATTATAAATGTGAAAGTTTGTATGTTTGGATGTTTGGATGTTTGTTACTCAATCACGCAAAAACAACGGAATGGATTTGAATGAAATTTGGCACACATATAGTTTATAACCTGGATTAACACATAGGATACTTTTCATCCCGTAAAAATGCATAGTTCCCACGGGATAGCGATAAGTAAGTTATACGCCGTGACGTCATGAGCAGCAAAGCAACTAATTCTCAATAATTTGTCCAAGGGCTTGCAGATTGCATGTTGGGTGCACGTTTGCTTGATTCATTTAAACAAGTCTACGCGGACGAAGTCGCGGGCAAAAGCTAGTCTGCAATATTTCCTAGACAAATTAATGAGAATTAGTTGTTTTGCTGCTCATGACGTCGCGGCGGCGTATAACTCACTTATCGCTATCCCGTGGGAACTATGCATTTTTACGGGATAAAAAGTATCCTATGTGTTAATTCAAGTTATAAACTATGTATGTACCAAATTTCATCCAAATCCATTCAGTAGTTTTTACGTGAAAGAGTAACAAACATCCATCCATGCTTACAAACTTTCGTGTTTATAATATTAGTAGGATAAAAACCCATTTAAATGTGCATCAGTTGGGCCTAATGCCTCGAGTGTGGCCTCAAGGCATTCTTCACCAGTCAACCTTTACACAAAGGTGAGATTGTTTGTGGGTTACGGAAAAATACAATACACAAAACACAATGTAATGGTAATGTTATATAAAAATAAACACTAATTATATACACATAATAATGCATGAGACCAGTGAATACATCGCCAGTCCATTCAGAGTTGTTCGTTTACCTGCGAACAAACTTGCTAGGGTCTGTTTATAGCTTTGAAATTACTAACGAATTATTTGACGCATAACTAAGGGGTTGGAATTCAGAAATGAATCAATATTCGTGAGATATATCAATTTAACCTTCCATTATATCGACACTAGAAATCTGAAACGTCGTAAGGGACATGCCCTCTAATGTCTCTTACGACATTTGAGATTTCCACTGTCGAAATCGCGAGCTTAATATCAATAACGTAACCAGTGCACCCAACACGAATCTTCTCGATATGCGTTAACTCGCTACGTAACTCAGTGCGTCTCTCTTACTCGGCTAGTTACAACGAAAGACGAACGAGTTAACGCGTATTGAGAAGATTCGTGCTAGATGCTCAGGTGTCAACTTTTCAGGAGAGACAAAACAAAATTATCTTATTGCAAATATATAATAAAATAATTTATCAAACTTGCTTAGAATTTGTGGATCTTTTCCTTATAAAAGACCACACAGAGTTAAAACTGTGAATACAAAGTTAGAACTGTTTTTAAAAGTAGTAATTTTGTGCTGACGATAATACGGTATTCCACTCAAAAATCTAATGGCATAAAAGTGCAAAATTGTTGTAGACGACCACTAAAAACATACTTATGTCCAAAGAAGTAGGTAAAAACCTGATATTTTAGAAGTTACAGCGATACAAAGTTACAAAGATAACGAAGAGAAAAATTTCTTTCGTTTTTGTTTCGAAATATATCATTCGAATCCATATAAAAAATATAGAAACTATTAGTACGTGAGTAATTAGTTAAAAGCTTACAGTATTAAAATAAACACGATTTAGTGTTGGCTCCATCCAAAATCACTATAGTGACGTCACTGGTGCTGTATGCAGCGCGATAGAGCGTTTTCGCGACGCACGCCCGTTGTCATTTTATTACTCGTGATATTTCGAAAAATAATGACCGTAAAAGAAAACTAAAAACACAGTTTTTCTTCTTTTAACCAACTCTATCAATATTGGAAATAAAAAAAGTCATTAGAATACCGTATTATGTTGTTCCCTACGGGGTAAAGATCCTTGGACCGTGGTCTTCCGATGACAAGAATTTCATGAAGTTTTCTGTTGTAATATATTGAATATTTATTTGTTTGTAAACTTTAACCGCTTCAGTATAAAAGTATAACATAATAAATATTTTCATATTCAGAAACGAGAAAAAAAAATGTAAAGCCAAGTTGACAAATATCTGTTACAATTAATTTATTGTAAGGATTTGAAGTATTTATTCATAAAATATCATTTTATTACAAGACTTCCTTTAAAGACAATGTTTAATGAGAATGACCACACACTTGCTCGAACACAAGTATTGTAATATTCGACTTGATTGATTAAATACGCGAAACGACAACCTGTCCGACGTAATGTAACCCGGAAGGTTGTAATTAATTAAGTATAAATTCTATTAGTGGTTTTTTTTTTCTCCTTGTCTATTTTGCAATGCTGTTATTGTCAACTAATTGGCTTAAAGTACCTACACTGTATTTGTTTTTCTTAGTATGTCAAATTCGATAAACAAAGAAGCAGTGATCGCAAACCTTATTCAATAACAAACATTTCGGTAATCTAAATCTATCGACTAATTTAAAAAATCACAATATCCTTAGCGCTGGAAAGCTGTCGCGCCCTTTTTGATTCTGTCGCATTATGCCACAGTACTCGTAAAACGCACCGTTACTTAAAAACCTCTGCTTTTTAGGTCTTTTATGGTGCAGTTTTTCGGGAATATTACAAAAAGATACAATTTCACGTTGTGATATTGAAAAATCCGAATAAATAATTACGAAACGTTTACTTATTTAGATGTTGTCTACACGTAAATATTTTAACGACAGTTGTCAGTCAAAAAACCAATACAAGAAATAGATACGACTCAAAGAGTTCGACGCAGATAAATCGTGGATGATAAAATATTTCACATGTTGTTCTACCAAGTTCTTTTTCATGATGAAAAAAAAAAGTATAACGTCTAATCGATCGTTATGGAGTGCTACGCCAAAGATTCTAGAAGGGGTGATAGATGGACGGGGAAATTCGCGTAGTTAAACCTTGAGAACCTTTATCGCTCGTTTGTCATCTTACGTTCGCGAACAATGCGAGTAATTTTGAGTGATATTAAAAGATCGTCGAGCCTCGCACGTTTCTACTCTATACGAGGCATCATCAGGATGGTAAAGAGACGCGTAGATTGTGAAGATTAAGTGTTTAGCGGTAGTGATTAATAGTTAAGCCTGTGTGATATATTATGTGGTATCATGTGGGAGCAGAGGAGGGTGAATTTTCACAAATATATTATGTTGCACAGACGCAGCTGTTTTAAACGTCAGTAGACACGCCACTGGTTTCGCGGACTAGCATGGAAAATTGCTCCAACTTGTTCTTTATTTTAAAATGCTATATAATGAATTAGGGTAATGGCAGGATTTGAACCTGCAACATCAGCATTCCATGCCTTGCGTATTTCAGTTTCCGCCACATTACCGCTGCCATACCCTGCGAATTTTTCAATGCGTTTCGTCTTTATGGTCATTACATTATTGATATTTTTTCTTTTGGGTAATGAATGCCCGTTAGCTGACGAGAGATGACGCCATTTGTTGTTAAATTATTGTAATCGAAATTATTTATTTCAAAATGTTTTCGATTTTTCTTTTTGTAAAAAAATACAAAAAGAAAAATCGAAAAAATTTAGAAATAAATAATTTCGATTACAATAATTGTTCTTTATTGTGTTGGGTATAGAAAAATACTTTTATCGGATGAGCTAAAACGCAAGTGGCATGAGCCTTGCTGTAATGAATCATATCTGTGTCAATTAATCTGTTTTCTCATTAAAAGTCCTTGAAGTGAAACCTACGCATTTCTGCACTACATCACCAACAATTGACTGAAATGTAATTGAAGTTGACCTTCCACTGTAATTGGAAATCGTTGACAATAAAACAATTTAATGGTGATCGCGAAGGAATTGACGTAGGTTGCTTACTTCTGGAGAGTCAATCTCAAAGCGTAACAACGTTGAGCTCAACGCTGGGGCAACGTCCTGTCTTGTTCTAGCGTTAGGTCGAGTGAGCGAGACAGAGCGATGCTCCGACGCCGAGTCCAACGCTGGTGTGGTTAGAGAATAACAGTTTAGTTTACCGATAACGTGGCTTATCAGGCATTATCGGATGTTTGACTGCTTAGAGTGCAAACGCACCGCACAGCCAACCCCTAACCAACAGTCTTGTACCTAAATCGATCCATTTTAGAGTTGCGTACCTCAAAAGGAAAAAAGAAACCCTTATTTGGTAATTTCGTTGTCCGTCTTTTTTTTATGCAACATAGGACGGAAAACAAGCAAGTGGGTCACCTGATGGTAAGTGATCACCACCGCCTATAGACACCTGCAACAACAAAGAGAGTGCAGATGCGTTGCCAACCCAGAGGGCTAAGATGGAATACCTCTTGTGCCAGTAATTTCACCGGCTGTCTTGCTCTCCACGCCGGAACACAACAGTGCAAGCACTATTGCTTAGCGGCAGGATTAGCGAGCAAGATGGTGGTAGCGATCCGGACGGACCTTGCACAAGGTCCTACCACCCGCAACCCGTCTGTCTGTCAATACCCTTTTTTTACAGAAACGCTTGGAAGTATGGAGTTGATATTAATATCAAATAGGGTCTGCAGTCCCTTGGAACTGCGAAGAAAACAAATTTTTAAGTAAACGCAGTAAAAAGATAAAGCCATTTATGCTGAATATTTAGACACTTCCAAGGGAATCAGAAACGTATATGGTATTTCCCATTGACCTAAAGTCATTAAATTTTGGCAAAAAGCAAGGTCTTACACCACGAATAAAGGAAAACTCTAAAACCATAAATTTTTAATTACAATTAAAATTCGATTACCTATATACTTATATTTGCACTTGGTATGTATAGGGACAATAGCAATCCAATTGCAAAGTTAAATTTGTCTCTCAATTCAGTTTATTTTTTCGGTAGAACAATAATTTTCAGTATTTATTTATTAAATTGGTACGCGAATCCGACTCCCACTCGGCTGGTTTTTTTTGATATGGGAACGCAACATCTCATCGCAGGGCAGCACCCTGTTTTGCTCTAGCGCGCTAGCACGAAAGCGATACCTCGTCGTCGAGCTCGACGCTGTTGCAAGAAAACGGAGTACCCTTAGGCATTCTAAATGAACTACCTAAATGCCATTTAGTTAGGTTAGGCTTTATCATCAAGCCAACAAACTGTCTGCAGTTTGGCGAAAATTATTTTAAAGTAAAATGTTTGGTTATGTGTAAGTCAATGAAAAAAACATGCATCGGAATCACTGTTCAGTTAATCACACGTGCTCTTGAGAGGATTACCTTGTTGATAATATGGTTATAATACAGGGTGTTCTCAAAATTTTCAATACTAGATCTGACGGATCGATTTGTACAATTCGTATTTATAACGTCTATCGGGAAATTTAAAATTTCAGGGTCAACATTTAAAACAAATGCACCGTTACTTAATATATTAATGTCAGTTTCGTAACCGTTTGGTGACGATTTATACCTGTTTAATAACGATTCCTTTGCTAAGTTGATAAAAATCGTTACAATACCGTTACGAAACTGATATGAATTATTATATAACTGATAGTAACGGTAGGATATTTTTTGGTTTTGACCGAACATTGTTTATTTACATCGACGTTTTGACCGTGGCCGTGGTCACGAGTAAACTACTAGTCTACTCCTACAAGTCGTTGTACAAGAACCAGTTTATTAAACTGTTTGACAACGAAGCCAGTTGCAACGGACTTATTAACAGCAGAATCAATGCTTTTAATTCAGGGTTCTGGTTGTGCGTGGCTTGCGTTGTATGTTGTCAAACAGCCTTTCTCCTTTTGGTGCTTTATTATTTATTTAATCTTTATTGCACAAACTTAAAAATAAAATGTACAAAAGGCGGACTTAATGCCTTAAGGCATTATCTACCGGTCAACCTTTAGTCAAAGCAGAAAAACTTGTGGGTAGTGCAACTACTTATACTACAAAGTACTCACAACATAAAATCATACACATACATACATAAATATATTATAAAAACATATATGTACATATTAAATACATATATACATATCTACCTACGTGCGACGAATGGAATAGCTTATCTAGCTACCAGACTCATGGTCCAGCAGATGCTTAAGTACTTTTGTGTTTTTTTGTGGAATACTCATTTAGTCTGATGCTTGTATAGCATTATTTTACCACCATCCTCGAGTAAATTGAATTTGTAGTAATTCCAGTGCCCTAACATCACCGACCAAGTTTACTTTCTCTGAGTTTATCTCTATTTGCATCCTTGTCTTATGACGCTAGTTCGACAGGGATACGGGTAGGGATAAAGTTAACCTAAGGTCATGTTAGGGCCACAGATGTTTTATTTATTTGTACACTTCATACTCTTATTAACAAAAGAAAATATGAACTTAAATTATACGTTACTCGTAGTCAATTCCTTTTTGCATTGTCCGTTTTTGGTAGGCTAGCACTCTTTACTCTTTCGGAAACAATAAATATTAGAATAAAACAAGTATCTTAAGTAATTAATTTTTTTGTAAACGAAATGTCTTTCCGTAGTTGACTGTACTGAACTTTTGCATGGACGGAGCTAGGAAGAACCTAGGAGCTAGGTTAGTTCAACTGGACAGCGGCACCCCCCTCCCCGCTCCTCCTCCTAATCAAATACTTAGTGACGCTATAATGAGCACTTGCCGGCCCACTCATAAATATATAAAAAAAATCATAATGAATAGGATCAGCCTGTATGGCATTGTTCTCGAGTGATTGTCGAACACTATTTGACGTGAGTCTCGCGGCGGCAAACACCGCGATAACGTCTGCATACAGTGCCAAGTGCCAATGTGCCAATTGTGAGTGAAAGCCTTCGTAGCAATTTGAAACAGGAATTTAATTTAAGTGAGTCCTTATTCTTATTAATATTTTATTCCTATCAGTCCTCAATTTACCACGACGAACAAATTCAGCAATTCGGTGACAATATGACAACTACTAGTTTTTTTTTTAATTGACTATGGGATGATGATGACAAGATTGAAGGTGAGACGGGATTTCCCAGAAATATGACTATTTACTCTCCCTTTAAAAGTGCCTGGATCATAGCTATCCGGAAATACTAAGGTATGGAGATCGTTCCATTCGCTATAAGATTAAATGTCGCTGCCGTACCTATTTAAACATTCATGGGATAATAATGTCGTACCTTAATGATGGTTTTGTAACTTCGTTTTATTCTAAAGTATAGACAAAAAGACACAATAAAGTTTTAACAACAATCCACCTTTTAAAGTATACAAACCTCTCTCTCTTAAGATAAATTGCTCCGTATGAGCCGGGAATTATGAGATTTCCGCAGTATTCTATTTTTAGTGGTTAAATGATGTAAATCTTCAACAATTTGAGTAGTTTTGCGACATTAAAACACTGTTTCTTGAGGCAATATGTTTTGTTTTTGCAAGTTCAAGCAGTCGATTTTAAATAATTGTCCAAAAAATGCGTGAAAGTCTGTTAAAACATAAATTGAATCATTTAAAATAACTCTAACTTTTAATATTAAAACTCAATCGCGTAAGACACAGTCCTTTAGTGTCGTAAAACGGCTCGAATCATTCATTACAAAACACATCATTTAAACACATACAATTAATTACTGCAAATCAAAATTCCGGCCTCAAAATAAGCGATCCCTCTTTTTTTATTTAGAAAACAATAAGGTTAATATGCTTTGTTCCTTTATTTTGAAGGCAAACACACAATCACACAGCACGTCACAATCACAATGAAACAAAGTAAACTAAAGCAGTTTTAGTGAGCGTTTATAAATAAGGATCGTCTTACAGCGTCGGAAACTTACAAGTGATACTTTGGGTGTTAAAATCGTTTATAGGATGCGGTCAATGCTTACCATCAGGTGAGCCACATCCTTGATTTCTTTGAGATCGTTTTTATTCTATTTTGTGCTCAGCTATTGATCACATTGAATCCTTATGGTTACAACTAGACTGCTGGCAACAAACTGCCGTTTAAACAGCATTCAACTGAACAATAGCAAGCGTGTTAAATAGGGCGATATGTTAATTACAAAAGAGGCGTCAATGTTCTCCAAGGATCCGAATAAATACCGTTAGAAGCGATACCTCGTTCTCTCTACGTGTTTTTCTTTACCAGTATGGATAGCCTTTAAATATTTCTGTCAAAGTCAAAATATCTTTATTCAGACTAGGCTTAGGCTACGTTTCCAGCAGAGATGTGCGAGGATGCGTAGCGCCCTCGCTACGCATCCTCGCACATCTCTGGTGCACATCCCTATGTGTTTATAAACCAATGAGCCGTTTCCATCAGAGCTGTGCTGACCGAGGCGAGGTAAATAAAGCGATTCTATTCGTTCTTACAAACACCTCCCTCGCTACGCATCCTCGCGCATCTCTGGGGGAAAAGCAACCTAACAGGAAGCACTTATGAATGTCCTAACGTGTACCGTTAACCATGTGGAATTATTGTGCATTAAGTACGTACTAGCAAAGTGCAGATCTATTTTATTTTCATATTAGAGGGGAAAACGAGCAAACGGGTGACGTGGTAGTAAGAAAACCTGCAATATTAGAGGATTTGCAAGCGCGTTGCCTGCCTTTCCGCATTCTTAGTGGAATACAAAATCATTAGCAACATTTTAAATAGAATTACCAAAATTAATCACGAATTGAGAATGAGAGGAGATAGTAAAAAAATAACGACATTAAAATCTTATTTTTACTTTTCTTTGAATAAATTTAATTATTTTGACAATATTCAGTGCACACTACAGTCATTTGACAGAATCTTTATCTTCATTGTCTTTACATAGTTTAAACAAAGTTGCTACACATAATAAATAATAGTACTAACGTACAGAAATTTCTCTTTTTCGACCACCATTAAACGAATTCCAACTTTATGATAGTAACGTATAGATTTAGGTACATTCATAGTATTCGCATTTCTATTAAAGATACGTACTACTTTTGAATACTAGGCGACTAAAACAACGTTATTATTTCAATAGCCTTTAAGATTGATGTGACGACTTAATTACGTCTGTCCGGATCGCTACTACCAGCCGCTAAGCAGCAGAGCTTGCACTGTTGTGCTCCAGCGTATGCAAAACAGCCGCTGAAATTACTGGCACAGAAGGTATTACATCTAAGACCTCTGGGTCAACATCGTATCTGCAGTCTCCTTGGTGTTGCGGGTGTCTATGAGCGGTAGTTATTACCTACCATCGGGTGACTCACTTGCACGTTTGCCGTCCTATTTTATAAATATAACTTTTTATCCTACTGCTGCCAGAAGGGAAGATACTGACCAGTAGGTACCATACTGGAACGTGAGTACTATCTTTTAAGTACCTTAACACCATGTGAATCAGTCCACCCTCTTGTGCGGTCAGTCTCAGAAGTAGCTAAACACTTCAGAACCTTGTCGTAGCACGCAGAATAAATAATAGTACTAACGTACAGAAACTTCTTTTTCGACCACCATTAACGAATTTCAACTTCATGATCAGGCAGAAAAGTTCGTATTACTTCATAAACATTCGCCAGGCGGCATGCGTCAAAAGGAAGGCGCCGCCCGTGCCCGCCTTCCACCCGCAATGCCCTGGCGCACCGCTAGGGTTGGGCTGCTTACTGTGTTACGTGGTGTTGTTTTAAGGAAACAAGGGGTTGATGGGGATGATTTAATTTGCAGGTATATTAGAAGTAGGAAAAGAGATACTATGAGGAAAAAGTTTGTAGGATAAATTTGGAAGATTGAATTTGAAGAGTTAATTTTTCGGTTTTCAATGTCATTGAGAGAATTTCTTACGGAAGGTTTTCATGTACATTACATCCTAATGCACCATAAGTAGGTATTTTTTAAGTGCAATAACCACAAAAAAAACAATATAGCGTAAACTATATAGCTACACAACACAATTGTAGACAGCTGATAGCTTGCCAAAGCGGAGAATCAATTTGTCAAGGCATCTACATTATCTGCGTACATTTTCAACACAAGTCGTACTATACTCAGGTGTTATAAAAAATAAACAGTAAGAAATAACAACGTCGCGGATTTTGATACGGTATGAACGTTATGAGGTATTTATTCCTTCATTTACTATTATGTATTTTAAGTAACCGGCATGTTATACTGGTACTATTTACAGAGATAGGCAGAATCAATGGATTATCATTAATGCTCGAAGCTTTTTTGCCCGACTACGGCAAAGCCAAAAGGAAGGGTTATGTCTTTTTGGGAGTTAATGTTTCGGGTAAACCAAATTTTCTCAAAATCGATTCATTAGTGAAGCCGTGGTGATGAAAGACAAAGTGAGTTTTTTTTATACAACATAGGAAGGGAAACGACCAAGTGGGTCACCTGTTGGTAAGTGATCATCACCGCCCATAGATACCCACAACACTGAGGAGATTTCAGATGCGTTGTCAGTCCAGAGAGCTAAGATGGATCTCTAGCAGTAATTTCACCGTCTGTCTTGCTCTCCATGCCGGAACAGAACAGTACAAGCAATGCTGTTTAGCGGCTGGATTAGCGAGCAAGATGGTGGTAGCGATCCAGATGAACCTTGCACAAGGTCCTACCACCCGCAAAATCTTTGGAATTTATTTATTATTATGTATTTATCTCTACCCGACAATACAATCAGCATCAAATACATCGGAGCGGGCCAGCTGGTCAAAAATATCTAAACACGACCGAATGTATTTGACAATAGAGTAAATAGAGTTCAGGTAATTTTGACCACCTTGGCCGCTCTTGGCGTATTTGCTGACTGTACCAAAATGATGGGTCTAACATGGCTTGCTGGTTTGAGTTCAAGCCCGACAAGCCAATACACAGGTGAGATATGACAATGACAATTCGGCAGGCATACATGGGAACCTCGAAAAGTTTTTGTGTAACCTGCTTCAATTAATAGTGGACATAATATGATGTTTTTCTCAGATTCATCATTGTCACCTGAAATATATCAATTTTTACTAGCTTGGTTGTCATATTGTAATAACCGTCTGTTAGGTCATGCATGACATAGAAATAGAGCATACAAAAGAGTTTTAAAATTGAAAGCGAAATTTTATTAGCTGAACTCTTTACTTTAAATGGCAATACAATGTACCAAAAAGAGACTGCTACACTCTCTAAACCTCTTCTTCAAATGACACCCTGTACACGCACGGATAGACAAAATGTTTACCTGCAGTGTACATTAAGGTAGTATAATCTACCTTTATCTACACACATATCATAAAGGCTAAATAACGCGTTCAAAAACCCTAGGAAATGACCAGCATTATTACAACCAATGTTATTATAAGAATTTTCTTGTCTGTGGTAGTAGGTAAATCTGTTCTTTATTGGTCATCACCATAGACTTACTATTAGCTTTCTCTTTCTACGGTCATCACATTACCGATATCTCGTGACTGCTCGTGACGTTATGAATTTAAATTTGGAACAGCTGTCAAAATTCAAGTTGGTCTCTATTCTAGTATCCACAGATATTAAAACAGTTATCGATACGAAACGTCAACTCAGTATGTTTTTTTAATTTAAACGCACGACATTTGATCTCGAGTGACATGGTAATAGGGACTTCATTCGTTCGTCTATGGTTTAAAAAAAACGTTCGTCTTGACGGATAGATCGAATCACAGAGTACCTTTTTAATATACATGGCCGCCATTAGTTGTCATACGTTTGTTGGTTTTTTGCTGTTATGTTTTTTTGCAGTTATGATATGTGTGTAGATAAAGTAATGTATGCAAATGGTATGCAACTGTATATAATTAGGCCTTAAAACACTCGTGTGATCCTATTATGAAACTCGCTGACGCTCGTTTCATAAAACCACACTCGTGTTTTAAGGCCTCTCATTATATAGCAGTTGCATAAAATACTATTTTCTTATTAAGGCCGGTATTACTACCTCATCATGTTATTGGTGTTGTTATTACTACCTCATCATGGTTATTGGTGTGAGAGCGTCTATAGTGATGTAACCATGAGTGTGTACAATCATGTTCATTCCAGTCATTGCACCATAGCAGAGACTGGTGTATAACAACCTATTCGGGGTGTTTCCCCTCGGTTGCTGTCGCGCAACCCCAACCAGGGCTCCACAGAAAACCAGCGTTGCTGCACTCGTCTCGTGTAGCAACACGTGCTGAGTGGAGATCCCTTTATTGGTGTCAAATTGTGTCACCATCGATAATTAGGTTGTAAATATTTTGTAAGTTAATTTTTGTAAATGGTGGTGGTACTTTATGAGACTAAATAAAAAATATTTTCTTTCTTTCTTTCTTTCTTTCTTTCATCGATATAAGAAGACGATTTACAGTACACGAAGATGTACATACTACCTTGATCTAAGAACAAGTACAGACAACCTTGATGCATACCAGAGGTAACCATTCTGTCAGTTTTGAGTGTACGCTCGAGTGGCTTGACATATACTGAGGTTATATTTTACTTTAGTTTTTCATCCAAGGGTAATGATCTCTCGGCCGCTGCAATGCAAATTTAAATTCAAACGATAAAGAATACTATTAGTTATGCTTTAAAATTGTAACCTCCCTGACTTGGAAACACCAGCTGACATCATTGCAAACGAATGCTATCTTTATCTCCGACTAATCCCCATACAAACAATGTTTTTAAATCACGCCTCGTTACCTGCAATATGACACGCTCATCACACATGAACTTTTAGATAAGTAGTAGAGTTGTATATAAAGAAAAAAATATATAGATAGCCCTTTCACCGCCTACAACGCATATAATAGTAGTTTATGCAACTGTTATATAATGAGAGGCCTTAAAAGAGGAGTGTGGTTTTATGAAACGAACGTCAGCGAGTTTCATAATAGGATCACACGAGTATTTTAAGGCCTGGATCCGACCCAAGATTTTTCCGCTTACTCGGAACAGCTGTTCTTCCTGGCTTAAAGTATTGAAAACACGGTTATGGTTTCGGTCTACCAGAACATCGAGTACTTGCCGTTTTAATCAAGTTCAGCCAAGCTGAAAGCTAACTTACAAAACATTCTGAGCCGTAGGGAACTACAAATTTATGTATTGTCGACCGAGAAATTACTTAACCAGTTTTCGACGTTACAATGGGATAAGTTTCAAAAGTGGTTACACAATTACTAGGGAATGAAAACCCAGTTATTTTCTCTAGAAAAACTGGTTTTAACCGGTTATTCCTTAGAGAAAACAACCAGATTTGCATTCCCTAGCAATTACTTCGTCAACATACGTAGCGTACACTCTAGGCTAAATTAGGAAAAAGCACTACGATTTACCCGACTGCCTTCAGAAGGGACAACCATTTTTAAGGCGATCTGTTTATATTTACATTCTATTGTCTTTTTTTATTGTTCTTTGTTAAGAAAAAGATAACATAAACATAAACATGCATTTTATTGAATCACTTCAATAGAACAATATCGCGGTCACAGATGTTCTCTTATTTTCGGTCACAATATTTCTTTCGTCACAATGTCAAAATGAAAGCCAATTAAAAAGGCTTTTTTTATAAAATGGGAAGGCAAACAAGCAAGTGGGTCACCTGATGGTAAGTGATCACCACCGCCTATAGACATCCGCAACACCAAAGAGATTGAAGATGCGTTGCCAACCCAGAGGGCTAAGATGGAATACCTCTTGTAGTTACACACGACAGTTTGTTTTTTTACCTAAGCAGGGTTTTTGTATGCGTATTATCTTGATTTGATTTGAATTTATTATATCATCATCATCTCAGCCACAAGAAGTCCACTGTTGGACATAGGCCTCCTCCATGGATTTCCAAAGTGGCCGGTTGGAAGCGGCATGCAACCAGTGCCTTCCTGCCACCTGTATGAGGTCATCGGACCATCTTGTGGCTGGTCGTCCTACGCTGCGCTTGCCAAGACGCGGCCGCCATTCGAGAACTTTCCGACCCCATCGGCCATCGGTTCTCCGTGCTATGTGCCCTGCCCACTGCCACTTCAACTTGCTAATCCGCTGGGCTATATCGGTTACTTTCGTTCGTCTGCGGATCTCCTCATTTCTGATTCGATCACGCAGAGAAACTCCAAGCATAGCCCTCTCCATAGCTCGTTGCGTGACTTTGAGCTTTCTTATAAGGCCCATTACATTTTATTACACAATTTAAATTACATTGTACATTATTATTAGAAAGAAAAAAATAAGAAATAGTTTATTCAGCTTACAAAAATAGAGAAAAAGATAAATGGGAGGCAAAGGGCATGTCAGCCAACGGATGAAAAGTAATCTCCGCCGCCCATAAGAAGCAGCGATCCCAAGGGAATCACTGCTCTACTACCGCCCTGTAGTTAAGTAGGCCCCCGGATCTGCGAATAAATGCCCTGAGGTGTTAAGTCCACCTCATGTACATTTTATTGTTAATTTTTGTGCAATAAAGATTAACCCCCTTATTTATAAACGCTTGGTAAACGTTTGTTAGTTAACATTTTTTATGTCTTCATCTGTCATTGTGACGTTTCCCCCCAAATGAAAGGGACAAAACATTTGTTAGTTTAAAAAGATTGTTAACTTTAAAATGCTATATAATGAATGACAACACAAAGAAAAATTAGGATAATGGCAGGATTCGAACCTGCAACATCCGCATTCCGTGCCTTGCGTATTCGAGTTTCCGCCACATTACCGCTAACATTTGGCATTTTAAATTTAATTTGAATGTAAAAAAAAAATACAAAAAGAAAAATCGAATTTTTTTTTTATAAATAAATAAATTCGATTACAATAGATCGTTAACTTTTTATGAATAAGGGGGGTAAATTAATAAATAAAAATGATGATTCTCTGTTATACGACATTACGTAAACCTTCACCTAAAACTCACAGTAGGTAATAATGTTCATCATACTTTAGAGAGGTGCGTACATACATACTTAAAGATAATTTTAAGATAATAATGATAAAATTTCGATGTTCTCGTACTTGAGATAGATCGGTACTCTTCAATATCTATGACGAATGAGATAAGGGTTGTCATTATTTGCTTAATTTACAAACTTTTTTTATACCACATAATAATATGAAGGCAAACAAGCAAGTGGGTCTTCTGATGGTAAGTGATCACCATCGCCTTTGGACATTTGTGACACCAAGGATATTGCAGATGCGTTGTCAACCCTGAGGGCTAAGATGGAATACCTCTTGTGCCAGTAATTACACTTTAGCATATACACAAATAACTTATTTTATTTTTAACCTTTTCTCGCTTAAGACGGATATATCCGTCACTATAGATTCACCGCCAATGACGGATATATCCGTCACTATAGATTCAACGCCAAAGACAGATATATCCGTCACTATAGATTCACCGCCAATGACGGATATATCCGTCACTATAGATTCAACGCCAAAGTCGGATATATACGTCACTATAGATTCACCGCCAATGACGGATATATCCGTCACTATAGATTCAACGCCAAAGTCGGATATATACGTCACTATAGATTCACCGCCAATGACGGATATATCCGTCACTAAAGATGCAATGCCAATGACGGATATATCTGTCAACGG
Organism: Ditula angustiorana; assembly: GCA_963691745.1. NCBI lineage: Eukaryota > Metazoa > Arthropoda > Insecta > Lepidoptera > Tortricidae > Ditula > Ditula angustiorana. Next base: position 14,869,749 of record OY829476.1, read on the forward strand.
GAACAATATAAAAGTGACCTACGTGCATTCGCATAAAATTCACATTCGTTACCTACAAATAAAGTATTTGCGTGTGATTAACAACATTTATATTTGACGGGATGTTAAAAAGGTTAAAGTATACCATAGTATACGTAATTATCTTTACTATGAATAATATTAAACTATAACCCACTTATTCATAAACGCTTCGTAAACGTTTGTTAGTTAACATGTTTTATGTCTTTATCTGTCATTGTGACGTTTGCCCTCAAATGAAAGGGACAAAACATTTGTTAGCTTAAAAAGATTGTTAACTTTTTATGAATAAGGGGGTTAGACTTTACTTAAATAGAAGAACCCAAATAGAAGTAAGTTGTAAGACTCAGGTAGCCACTACATAAAATTTAATTAAACAGACAGAAAGACGAACGATAAACCGATCCTGTAATGATTCCTTTTTTCCTTAGGGGCCGTTCAAGTATTACGTAAGCAGTATAGGGGGGCGGGGGGGTCTTTGCTGTGCTTATTTTTGATGACATGGGGGGTGGGGGGGTCTAGATGATGATTACGTCAGCAGTAGTTATTTACTTTTTTACACATATGGAACTGATGTGCATTATTCAATATTTAGAGCACCAAGAAGTTGAATGGTTCGATGACATGAGAACGACGTAGATATTCCAAAATCGGATAAAAGTGAGCAGACATGCAACATTGAGGAGCACTTTTCAATTTTCTTATTCGTACAGTTATATCTGCTGCTCATGAATGAATAAAAAACAATAAATTAAAAGAAAAATGCATATACCAATGTTTACGTAAGCATGGAGGGGGGGGGGGGGGTAAGAGCTTTGATTACTTTTGCTGACAAGGGGGAAGGGGGGGTAAATAATTGTAGTAAATCTGCTTACGTAATACTTGAACGGCCCCTTATGAGGCACGGAACCCGAACAAAATACGTAATGCACACTTCATCTTACGTTTCACTCACTTCACCTTGATAGACACTTCGCACGTTTAGAATTAAAGCGACCCATTTCTGAATTATACACGTCCCAAAATATCACCTTAACTAAAAGACATAGGGTTTAATTTTGGGAAATGTCATATTCAGAATTGAGTCTCTTTAATTCTAAGCGTGCGACTTGTTTGAACGTTTTTTTTTATATTTCAAAGTATTACTCTTGAATAACGTGAGTCCCAATAACTTGTACAATATTGCCAATGTCAATACAAAATTAAACTAAACATTGGTATGAGGCAATAAATCTGTTTAAACATTGCTTATAGTTCAAGATACGTAAGACTATAATTATGTACCCAGCACTCTCCATACAAACTTCAATAACGTTTTCTACCCTCAAAAACTTAACATAATACAGCTATGATTTTTTCGTATGTTTTCATTATGCCCTAGAATTAGGTTTGTATGTTTTAATTTTTTATATCGTTTATTGTTTAAAAAATATCCACGCTTTATCGATTTGTATGAAATTCCTGAAATGTAAATATTGTTTTAAACTTTCACGATTTTCACAGATATTTATAACGTTATCGGGACTTTAACGGCCATTGAAACATGGCCGAAACGTCGAGGTAAATCAACAATATACTTTTATCGCGTTAAAGTCCCGATAACGTTATAAACAATGTAAATATTGTCAAATCTATAAAGAATAAAAAAAAAAACAAAATTCTAAGGCATAATGACAACATACCAAAAAATCATTGTCATAGGGTTAAAGGGTGGAAAACGTTATTTGCCGTTTGTATGAGGAGCGCTTTTTGGGGCTGGGTACACACTCCTCTTAAACGTATCTTAATTTTGCTTACGTCATTTAATTTTCTATGCCAATAATTCGGCAAATCTATATTACTATCTAATTAGGGTATGTTGGACTGAATAAGTTTTGATTATTTTTGACATAAAACTACCGTGATACTCGGACATATTAATAAAACGGATCACTCACGTATTTTTACGTCGAGAAATGCCTGACATGTTTCGGACCAGTCCATGGTCCTTAATCATGAGCCCCCGCGACGGTGGCGCGACAATGACGAGTTTTTGATTAATTAAACCAAAAAATTAAATATCTTAGAAATTAAGTTGAATTGATCCAAAGTGAGACGACTTTTTTATTTCCAACTCAAACAGGATAAACGTACTGGAAATGTGTTTTATTGCTTTCTTAGATGTTTGTTTAAACTGTCGGATTTTATTAGGCTCAACTAAGGAGATTAGCAGATGATTAATAATTCTGTTATCTTACGAAGGTTATTCATCTGAACAAACCATCAGCGTAGAAAAAGAACTGTGAAGTATTTCACTTTAAATACTAGGCTACTATGGGATCTTGTCGCTATAAGTCATTGCTATTCGGCCGCTAAGCAGCAGTGCTTGCACTGTTATGTTCAAGCGTGGAGAGCAAGATAGCCGGTGCAATTACTGACACAAGAGGTATGATTTGTAAAATGTGACGTGTAACGAATATTACCAATAAATTTATGATTATGATTTTTTTTTATACAACATAGGAAGGCAAACAAGCAAGTGGGTCACCTGATGGTAAGTGATCACCACCGCCTATAGACACCTGCAACAACAAAGAGAGTGCAGATGCGTTGCCAACCCAGAGGGCTAAGATGGAATACCTCTTGTGACAGTAATTACACCGGCTGTCTTGCTCTCCACGCCGGAACACAACAGTACAAGCACTGCTGCTTAGCGGCAGGATTCAAGATGGTGGTAGTGATCCGGACGGACCTTGCACAAGGTTCTACCACCCGCAAACGCCCATCATTCCATCCATTATTCCATCTTAGCCCTCTGGGTTGACAACGCATCTGCCTGACGGACATAGGCCATTAATTCCACGCGAACAAAGTCGCAGGCATCCGCTAGTATTTAAAAAAATATTGTATTCGAGCCAGTTATCCCAAGAAAATAGTTGATTGCTCTGTAGGTAGTGACCTCGGGAGCTCTCACTTGCCATACACCATTCTCCTGTGAGAGCGTGGTACTACTACGGTCGAACCCATTCATACTGCAACCAACTACTGGCCACAGTGCGACTCTACCACTCTAAATTGGAATAATAATTATATTACCTGTATGGCACAGTGGCACATGTGTCTGCTTCCTGTGCAAGAGGTCCCGGGTTCAAATCCTGGTATGGGCAAATATTTGTGTGAGGAACACGAATGTTTGTACCTGAGTCATGGATGTTATTTGTATTTAAGTATGTATTTATCTATATATAAGTTTGTTTATCCGTTGTCTAGTACCCATAACACAAGGTTTGCTTAGCTTGGGATTAGGGCAATTGGGGTAAATTGTCCCAAGATATTTATTTATGTATTTATAGCATTATTATGACCGAACTAATCGGAAATAAAAAAATTAGAAGTGCACAGGTTCGTGGTTGAGGAAAAAAGCCCTTTTATCTACACACATATCATAAGTGCTCAATAACGCGTTTAAAAATCATAGAAAATGACCAGCATTATTACAACCAATGTTAAGAATTTTCTTGTCTGTGGCAGTTGGTAAATCTGTTCTATATTGGGTAGTATCCAAGTAGTATCTCTTAATAGTCTGTGTTTATTGGTGATCACATTATCGATATCTCTGACGTTATGAATTTAAATTTGGAACAGCTGTCAAAATTCAAGTTGGTCTCTAGTCTAGTATCCATAGATATTAAAACAATTATCGATACGAAACGTCAACTCAGTGTGATTTTTTAATTTGAACGCACGACATTTGATCTCGAGTGACATGACAATAGGGACTTCATTCGTTTGTCTATGATTTAAAAAAAAAAAAAAAACGTTCGTCTTGACGGATAGATCGAATTGCCGCCGTTACTTGTTTGTTGGTTTTTTGCTGTTACGGTTTTTTGCAGTTATGATATGTGTATAGATAATAGTATTTTATGCAACTGTTGCATAATAAGGGGTCTTAAAACACGAGTGTGGTTTTATGAAACGAGCGTCAGCGAGTTTCATAATAGGATCACTCGAGTGTTTTAAGACCAATTATGTACAGTTGCATACATTACTTTATCTACACACATATCATAAGTACTCTATGATGGGTTCAGAAGCCATAGGGCAATGACCTGTATTGCTACTAGCTACTAGTTCTAGGTACCTATTAAATATCTATAGACTGTACACATTAAAATAATGTAATAAAAAATGAATTTGAACAAATATAGAAACAAATTAGAAAAATTCTCATAATAATATTGGTTGTTATAATGCTGGTCATTGCCTACGGTTTCTGAACGCATTATAGAGCATTTATGATATATGTGTAGATAATAGTATTTTATGCAACTGTTGCATAATGAGGGGTCTGAAAACACGAGTGTGGTTTTATGAAACGAGCGTTAGCGAGTTTCATAATAGGATCACACGAGTGTTTTAAGACCTAATTATGTACAGTTGCATACATTACTTTATCTACACACATATCATAAGTACTCTATGATAGGTTCAGAAGCCATAAGGCAATAACCTGCATTGCTACTAGCTACTAGTGCTAGGTACCTATTAAATATCTATAGACTGCACACATTAAGATAATGTAATAAAAAATGAATTTGAACAAATATAGAAACAAATTAGAAAAATTCTCATAATTATATTGGTTGTTATAATGCTGGTCATTGCCTACGGTTTCTGAACGCATTATAGAGCATTTATGATATATGTGTAGATAAAATACTATATTAACATCAATCAATGTCATATAAAAACAGTAAAAGGCTATAAAAAACTAAAATAAAGTATAAAAAGTTTCTCCATCTTGCACAATTATTATTATATTATTTTTATATACCATTTAAATTTATTTGAATGTTTAAAAAAAATCGACAGTGAACGTTTACAAAAATTACCAACAAATGGCGTCATCTTTCGTCAGCTAACGGGCATTCATAAATGACCAAGTTGAATAAGATAACTTGATTAAGTTTCTCATAGATGACAGCGCGAGCAATTATACCCTAAAAATCAATAATGTAATGACCGTAAAACGAAACACATTGAAAAATTAGCAGGGTATAGTAGTGGTAATGTGGCGAAACTAGCAAAAGCAAGGCACGGAATGCTGATGTTGCAGGTTCGAGTCCTACCATTTAACCCTAATTTTTCTTTGTGTTGTCACTATATGGCTTTTATATTACCTTTTTCTACTAGCGAAGTATAACGCACCAATTGTAATTATCTTAGATCGGTATTACAATGAAACCCGTTTTATGATTGTAGAGACTTGCCATTGCATAATGACCTTGATTACCGTGTTGCTAAGTTAATAAAACAAAAACCTGACTGCTTAAAAGATAAGTATCTGAATAGACCTTTTTTTATGTAATATGTACCAGTGTAATTGAAAACGAATGCCGCGCAACCCTAGCGTGTCGCCGGGAGTAGCGGGGCGAAGGCGGGCGCGGGCGGCGCGTTCCTTTTGACTCGCTCCGCCTGGCGAATGAATAAAGTTGGAATTCGTTTAAACGCGGTCGTAAAAGAGAAGTTTCTGTACGTTAATACTATTATTTATTCTGTGCTTTGACTATGTTAACATACCTCTTGCTGAAATACGCTTGTCAACACACGCAAATCGTTTACACTATAACTCGGTGAATATTTCAGTTATCTGACAAAGGAATTTGAGTACAATATAAATTAGTACACGACTACACGCAGACAGTAGACAAATTAGAATTTGGAAATTACAACAGTTAAAATGTCTCTACAGATGTTCGGATATTATAAATTTTATCAAGATAACGTAAGAGGATCACTGTCAGACACGAAGGAAATATCTCACGGAACAAAGAAGGTGATTGAATAGACAAATGCCTTCATGTATAATGTTATTATTACATTGTTAAAAGTAACGTGTGACTAGTACAGCCTAAAGTGACTCTACGTACTTAAAAATTTGAACATCATTCATTTGAGTGCCTTATATTGTTATTGTAGATTGCATTCAGCTTCACTTCAGGGTATTATCCTTCACTGGAGTGCAAACTGTGATATGATATTTATCACTTGAGGTCAATAGTGACGTCACCTGTTTGGAATTGCATCTAGGTTTAGTACCAACAGCAGAAAACTTAACTGAGAGGAATTGTCTATGATCGGAAGAAATTGATATACCAACTTCATAGTGCATGATATATGCCTCCCTTAGAAAAATGACGCCTATAAGTTCCAATTTTAACCTTTAATAGTCTTTAGTAACTAGCTACCCTAAGTTTTCTTTGTGTTCTCATTATATAGCATTTTAAATTTAATAGTCACTTGTATGTCTTTGACTGTAATTCTGGATGGGCTGAAGGGTGTCCGGCTTTTTAGCCAAATGTCCGGCTAAACTAGCTAGTCTGCCCAATCAGTTTTAAGACCTGACAACCCTACATGTGGTCATTCGTAAATCATTCGGAACAGCAAGGTACCAAAAATTGAGAATACAGTCCGCCGGATGACGAATCTTTGTGTTGTCGTCGTATTTGTCATTTAAACATAATGGATTATTATTGCACGTGACACTAAAATGTACCTTTATGTCCCGTATGAGTGTTAATCATTGTAATTTAGCAGCAAATTACAACTAATGCTACCTTTGTTCCGCTATAATTTGGAATCAGAAGGTAAGCAATCATGTACATGATTGGTACACGTAAATATTTGATTTGCACACGTGTTAGTACAGGGAATCTTTTCGCAATAAGTTTTGGCTGTAATGAGTACATATTTATTGCGAAAAGGTTTTACAGTGACCCAGAATTCAGTTTCATTGACTGTATTGCAAATACTTCATTTGTTAGTCTATTTCCTCTTGTGCAGAGTGATTGCGCCCACTATTGGGTAGAACTTAAAGTTTACTGTTCACGATTTCGCCTGATTTGCAGTAGTTTTTTCCCAGAATGTGTTAGAGTTCGCTTTGATGTCGTCCGGTCACTTTAGTGCGTTTGTGGAATAATTTGTTTCAAATCAAAACTTTATGTGTAGGGTAAGATTAGGTCCTCAAAATGAGAACTGTGTCACACTTTTGGAACTTGCTAAGAATGGTGGTGAGAAGAGCTGCCACAGTGAATAAGCTAACATATATGTAGTTGCAGGCAAATAACTTGAGCATAAATGGAGTGGAGGGGGTAAGTTTGCGCATACACATTTGTACTAGAAACGGCTACTGCGCAGTCAAGGTTAATGCTCAAGCTGTTTGCCGGGAGCTGTACTCTTGTCTTTGCCAGCGTATCGGTTATCCTGCTCGTTCTAACACAACTATAGTAAGGAGTAACCGAGATTGAAATACCAAAAAGAGGTGGTGCGTAAATGTTTACAATCAAATTTGTTTTCTTCGAAAATATCAAATAAATTAGTTACATGGACCAAAATTCTTTTTGATGCCTATAAAAATGTCCCTTGTACATTTTAACGCATATTTTTTATTTATCCTGATATTCTTAAAATAATATGTTATCTTTAAATTCGGAATGACATACGCATACCCAAATGATGACTGTTATAAAAATATTTGGGGTCAGAATAAGAAAAAAACTATTGTTTGGTAACGCAGTGGACACTATTCTTGAGGAGTCATGGGGACTGATAACGCAGTGGTAATTTGGGTGCCAAATGAGAATTTTCTGTAATAAAAAACCCAGGATGGTGGGAAAATTCATAATAAAAATTGGGGCCCGGTTGAGAACTAACGTAATATTACTAGGAAAATATTTCGAGACATCTACAATTTTGTAAAAGTGCTTATACATTATCAATTTTTTTTAGGCACTAAAAAGAATTTTGGCCCACTTACTCAAAGTAAATTATGTGCGCACGTAATTGTTAATTAGCGTTAAGTAACACAATCAACCAAACAAGTGAAAATTCTTTAGCTTTTACGGGTTCAAAGGACGTTCGTCCACTCCTTAAATTTACGCACAAGGGGTTAAATGTGTCAACTTTTCTGTTTAGTTCAGAGTGTCTATTCTATAGATTAGAATTCTTTCAAATCCTTGGATTGTTACGATTTGCTTGTACCGTATTGAATCGGTTTTTTTTATATCAGACAGGAAGGACGTCCGCAGGAATCAGCTAAGTAGCGTTGTTTTTACAACGTTGTGTTACTGCTGTTGAACTAAGGTCAAGAAGAATCTCATTGAGTTGTGAAATTAGCAGTAAAAGGACTCTGCCTACATAATCAAATACAGTGGCAGATTTACAAACAGGCTGAAAAGGCGTAAGCCTAGAGCGATAGATTTTAGGGGCAATTTGAGGAACATTTTTTTTTCTTTCATCGTCTTATAGAAGTCAAAAAGATTTCTGTAAGAAAAGTTAAGAATAAAAAACTGAACAGCAGCGAATAGCAATTATGATCGTCAAATAAGAATAATAATATATTTTTTTAAATATTAAGGGCATGTAAAAAAATTAACTAGAGCATAAAAATGAAAATAAAAAACACTCCCCCCATATAGTTTAAAAATCCAATTAAAAACTAACTTGATACTGAACGTCTAGCATTCGTGCAAATTTTCTCGTTTGTCTCTCAGTGGGTGTCTTTCCTACTGGGCTCGTCCTGAGACACCCTGAGCGACAAAGTGAGTCGCGCTGTGTTGTGCTAGCCATCCTGACGGCAACGTAATTAAAAGACCATGACACTTGTTAATTGGCTAAGCGTTTAAATTAGCTTTACCCGCTTAATAGCTAAACACAACTCTTAAACAAGATAACACTACTGAAAAATTACCTACCTAATGGTAAGTGTGCATAATACCTAATGGTTTTTTTGTAAAAAAAATTAACACAGTTTTTTTGACATACAACTACCGTGACACTCGGACATATTAGTAAAACGAATCACTCACGTATTTTTAAGTCGTGTTTCGGACCAGTCCGTGGTCCTTAATCATGAGCCCCCTCGGCGGTGGCGCGACGACCACGGACTGGTCCGAAACATGTCGGGCATTTCTCGACTTAAAAATACGTGAGTGATCCGTTTTATTAATATCACAGTTTTTTTTTGCGGACGGTACTTTATTCCGAATACCTAATTCCGAAACAATCCCACTTGCTTGTTTGCCTTCCTATGTTGTATAAAAAAAAAAAAAACAACCGCAGCAAATCAAAATTGACTTGTAAGATTTCAACTAAACATAACATGCGTACACAATACACAATGCTTGTTTCCCGAAGGGATAGGCAGAGACCACGGATTTCCACTTGCTACGATCCTAACATACAATCTTGGCTTCACTTACTCTTATAACATTCTTCACGCATACTCCTTGGTATAGAGTACTCCTGACCTAGCCTTTCTCTAGAATGTGATAGATTTAATCGGAGTACATTCGCCGAGATCTTCCTCTTTCCACGTTTTGATCCACTCTCCATTCATACACCCTTTTTGTTAATCTTCTTTCATCAATCCTCCACCCACCTTCCATCTTCCACCATCCACCTTCATATACCCTTCTTAATTAAATATGTATACTTAGTAACGTTAAATAAAAAGCTTATAAAAATAAACAGGTTTTGTACGAAAGAATCACTTAATCATCACATCACCCAATGACTTTGACTGTGAGATGTCGGTGAACTTGACTTTGCAACATCAGTTACCAATCATTTAAAAAACCAGAAAAGTGCAAGTCGTATTCGCACACCGAGGTTCCCATATCACCACGTAATATATTTATGTTATGTAGTTACCAAAACTACTCGTGAAAAAAAACGGAATCGTAAAACTTAGCTAAATTGTGAGGATTTTTATTACAGCGATTGTTTTATTTTTCTTTCATTACAGAAACATTTATCAGCTGAAACTAATTTAGATGTTTTCCTTTACAAGGTTAGGAGATAAGAGGGGATCCGAACGGAGTCTCACCTAAACATTATTTTTACGTTTTTCTATTACAGAACTCTAAAAATCAAAACGTCATCAGACCGATCACAAAAACGGCCTATAATAAAATACCTAACACCTAATGTTATACATATAACCGATTAAACGCAATACCAAGTTAATCGCATAATGCATTTAATTACGTTTAACACGCAATACAACACCTTGAAATACTTGCATATTTTACAGTCGGTAGTTTAGCTGATATCTAATATTTGCCTAGGCCCTAGGCCATACTAGGAAATCTAGTGTAATTGATTGGAATGCAGACTGCCGTTCACCAAGACAAGACAAGACAAGACAAAATACTCTTTTTTGAAAACCACACGGAAAATAGATAAAAAACATTAATTACAAAACAATTTAAAAAGTAAACAATACAGCCTTTGTACATCTGTTTTGTCCTGTTATCTGTTATTTTATGTGTTTAGTACAATAAAGAGTCATACATACATACATACATACAATTGGCGGTCTTATCGCTTAAAAATTACAATGTTGAGCAGGTGGTGCAAGTACATTTTTAAAGTAGAAATAATAACAAGGTACTGTTTGTGGAAATTAACTGGTATGAAAAGTACTATTGTTACCATGTATCATATAGATAGGCTATTTTCTAGCTGATTGTATTTTATCATAGCATTGTAATTGGAATTAAAATGTGTACTCAATTTTAAGCTACCGGAAGTGGGTCAAAGTCGGTAAGATTAACAAATTAAAAAAGTTAATAAATAAAGATACGAAGATGATCTAATAAAAAAAATGTACAAATGGTGGCACGTAAGATGTAGGCAAACATGCTTTAAAATACCGATTAATTTCAATTTTTTTTTTTATACAACATAGGAAGGCAAACAAGCAAGTGGGTCACCTGATGGTAAGTGATCACCACCGCCTATAGACACCTGCAACAACAAAGAGAGTGCAGATGCGTTGCCAACCCAGAGGGCTAAGATGGAATACCTCTTGTGCCAGTAATTACACCGGCTGTCTTGCTCCCCACGCCGGAACACAACAGTGCAAGCACTGCTGCTTAGCGGCAGGATTAGCGAGCAAGATGGTGGTAGCGATCCGGACGGACCTTGCACAAGGTCCTACCACCCGCTATTATACTCTTACCTAAATAAAATATACTCTTACACAATTTCAGTAACAACAAAAAAAAACATTATTATAATTAGTTTAGCAATTTCGAATTCGGATGATGTAAGGAAAAAATTAGGAGAGTTTAAGGAAAAATTTGAAGATGATAAGTAGGATTTTAAATTATAACTCTTTTTCTTTCAGATAATCCAAAAACATCGGAGATGTAACCGCAAAGGGGTAAAAAACTAAATCATTTCTTTGTCACCCTACAAAGTGCAAAAGATGGAGAAGACTGAGATTAACGGAGCCACGGCGCCACCACTACACGCCGTCATGGATAACTACAGCTCCAAGTAAGTTATGAAAACTGCACCTTTTTTACTTTTTTATGGAGAGGCAAAGAAGCCGGCGGTCACCTGATGGGAAGTGATCTCCCATTGGAAGATACAAAGATTCAAAGAATTTTTTTGCTCAGAATACAGTAAATTCAGGTGTTACATATAAAACTTTTCCAGTGTATTCAGCCTGCATGCAAGCGTGCAAACATTTTTGAGGAGCGATTAAAATTGTCATAAAAATAGGTAAGCATGTCAAGGTAGTAAAAATAACCATCAGGCTCAAGAAAATCGCTGATCTATTGCCCCCCCCCCCCCCCCCCAGTGGTTTCCCCTTGGACCTCTGGATCTAGGAAATAACTACTTCATGTCAATATTCTATAAGAGTGTGGTACAGTTGTCGTCAAAGAGATGTTTACACTTTTTCATCTTATTCCACTTAAGGTGAAAAAGTGTTAACATCTCTTTGAGACATCAAATAGTCGACGGACTGTACTACCCATATTGAGTCGCCCCATACATTCTGCAATCTGCAACTGGTTACGAATGTACACGACAAGCCGTAACTAGCTACGTAACTCATAACTACTTTTTAACCCGAATAAATACACAATTCTCGCAGACTAGTGATAAATGAAATCGACATATTCGCGGACAACAGCCAGTTCCTAATAAACAGTGCTAGTTCAAAACATAATTATTTTTTGTCTGAAATATTAATAAACATAGACACAACTTAAAATTGTAATGACAACACAAAGAAAAATTAGGGCAATGGCAGGACTTGAACCTGCAACATCAGCATTCCGTGCCTTGCATTTTCCAGTTTCGCCACACTGCCGCTGCCCTACCGTGTGTGTGGCGAAACTGGAAAACGCAAGGCACGGAATGGAAATGTTGCAGGTTCAAGTCCTGCCATTGCCCTAATTTTTCTTTGTGTTGTCATTACAATTTTAATTTAATAATTTGAATGTTAAAAACATTTAAAAATAAAAATCGAAAGAAATTTCGGTTACAAAAAAAATTTAATAGACATAACCTTATTCAGATGTTTTGCTTCACGAACATTGGAGATAATTGGAAATTACCAGAATCTGTGTATTGTCATTTTTCATCATAAGTTATGACGCCCTTTGTTTGCGTTGGGGTTTTTCATCATAAGTTATAAAGTTTTGCGTTATGGTTTAAAAAATAGAAACTTTAAGAATGCCTATAAGATTTAACAAATAATAAAATAGGAATCATAGAATAACACACGCGCAATTCATAACATTGCGTCGTTTACAATTTATTTGCTCAATGGACACGAGGAAAACCAAAACATTGTGCGAACGTTCAATAATTGACTATTATCACCAATTAGTCCTACAGCATATACGTCACGGGTAACCGTAAACACGACATGCTAACGTCTGAAAAGAACAGCGCACCTGACCTTTTAGACGTATTAACTCACTACGTAGCTCAGTAAGTCTCTCTCCCACTGGCCTAGTTAAAACGAGACGCACTAAGTAACGGACAGAAGCGGACCGACACCTTGTGAACAAACTTTTTGGTGTCAGATGACCACGGCCGCATCCTAAGTAGCACACAAGCGTTTTATAAGCTGTATAGTTGCTGTATAGCCTTTGTACAGCTAATATGCAGCTTTAATAGCGCTTGTATGCTACTTGGGATGTTTTCTAAGAACTGCAAGTGCCGCAAATATGTATAAACAAATAATGTTACTAACAAATTTTATACAACGTTTGAAATAAAGGCAATTAATTCATTCATAAAAAATGTTTATTATCATACATTAAAAACTCCATAGTTTGTTAGTAAGGGGACACTAAAATGTAAATATTATTGATTCATATAAATTTTTAATTAATATTCAAATTCACAAAATGACACACCGATCCATACATCCCAAACACTGACCTATAAATAATGGACTTCTAGTCTGCGTTTAAAATACGGCCGCATCAAAAGTCGAACTAACGTACAAGAAATCGACAATCGCTCGCGTTGTCAGTCTGTCGGACCCACGTCGGACCGACGGTGCTGCTGTCAATTCTATTATTTTGTAAACAAAACCTATTAGCAACTAAACTTTATAAATTATTATTTAATGCAGTTAGACGTAAAGTTGTAAATCCGATGACTATAAATGGTAAACTAGTAATTTGCATTTGTGACATTGGCGTCAACCTGTATTCTTATGTCGGTCCGTTTTTCTGCTGTCATTTAGTATGACACTGTACGTCCATGTATTATAATATCATTAGTCTCAAATTACCTTTTTAATGACTACCGTATTTTGACACTGTAACCATGGGGTCCGATGGGGTAGAAATGTTCTCGAATGGCGGTCGCGTATTGGCAAGCGCAGCGTAGGACGACCAGCCACAAGATGGTCCGATGACCTCATACAGGTGGCAGGAAGGCGCTGGTTGCATGCCGCTTCCAACCGGTCACTTTGGAAATCCATGGAGGAGGCCTATGTTCAACAGTGGACTTCTTGTGGCTGAGATGATGATGATGATGATGATGAACCAAAAATTATAAAATTAGTCTATTTTCATCAAATTCAAAATCTTCAGTTTCATACAGGTAGAGACACACTGTAACCAGTTGGTAACCGCTGTAACCAATGGTTGGTCAAAATACTGGAGTGAAGCAGTAGCTTACTGCGTTTTACACGGTTAGTGGTGGGCCCAGAAGTCCACAGAGGGGAAACTAAAGGGCGACAACGAATCAGTATCTCTTAGGGTTGCTATTTCCTTTGGGCGGTGGCGCGGGCGGTTTTGTGAATGCAGATTCATTTAAAATTGTAAGAATCGATAATAATTTTACAAATCAACCTATTAAGTACTATTATTTAATATGGTAGGTAAATTCAATTACATATGAGTATAATATTAAATTGCACTTTAAAGACATCACTTTTACAAATAATTACAAATGTCATTAGTTGTAATCACTTCTTTGGGTTAGATATGCATTCGCTAGACGTATAGGTCATGGACCCCTTGGTCAAAACTAGCATTAAGGCTGCATGACATAAAGTAGTTTTTAGTGTTCCGTACCCAAATGGTAAAACGGGACCCTATTACTAAGACTCCGCTGTCCGTCCGTCTTTCACCAGGCTGTATCTCATGAACTGTGATAGGAAGTTGAAATTTTCACAGATGATGTATTTTAGTTGCCGCTAAAACAACAAATACTAAAAATCAAAATAAAATATATAATTACTTATTATATATGGTACGGAACCCTTCGTGCGCGAATCTGACTCGCACTTGGCCGGTTTTTTACTATGAAAAGAGAGTTAAACGAGCATGCGGGTCACTTAAAAGGCACGTAATCACCGCCACCCATGGGACTAAAAAAAATTCGATATTACAGTACTATTATTTCAAGAAGTGACTCCGGCTGTCATCAGAGATGCCATAGTAAATAAAATAAAGCGAAATACATTGCTGGCTTTGAATATAAGGTCCAGTATCATGTTATGGTCAAAAGAAGCATTATTATTATATTATAAGCTCACGCCTGTTTCCCTTTGGGGTAGGCAGAGACCACAGAACGCCATTTGCCCCGGTCCTGGCATACTTCCCTTGCTTCCTCCACACACATTCCTCTCTTCATTCATGCTCGGCGGTTACGGGTACTTCTAATTCTGCCTGTCTTAAGGACGTCGCTAATTTGGTCAACGAACAAAAAAAGAAGCATTAGGTAAAAGAAGCATTGTAAATCAAAATCAATATTCGTCGGCTAAAGCCGCTAACTTTTAGTAAGTAATAGTACTGTATAATGGTTCCGTCAAATTTCAAAATAAAATGTTCACCTGTATTAACTTGGATAGCAATTTGCTGCAAAGATAGACTTCTTTAACGAATTTTTATTGTACTTGATCACAAATGACGTTTCTTGCGGCGCTAATTCCCAGCAGAATCTTCCATTTTCTGAAGCGCTGGGCCCAATTTTATAAACGAGACAAGCGACAGGTGACAATGACAATTCGTAATACATTGCTTGCCCACTATGTTAAGTCTGTAAGTCTTTAGCGTTAATTATCGACACAGTAAAGTAGGTACAGCGAATTGTCACTGTCACCTATGGCTTGTCGCGTTTATGAAATTGGTCCCTGGTGGACTTAGACATGTACAAGAGCGTATATGGCCTGCTTGCAAAATAAATAATAAGAGGTATTCCATCTTAGCCCTCTGGGTTGGCAACGCATCTGCAATCTCTTCGATGGTGTGGGTGTCCATAGGCGGTGGTGTACACTTACCATCAGGTGACCCACTTGCTTGTTTGCCTTCCTATTTCATAAAAAAAATCTTCATTTCATTTTAATAAATATTGCAATGGGGTTTTCTCCACAATCGTTTGCTATGTACAGAGTTACACGAATACATTTGCGGTACCGTTTTTTGCAGTACTGCGGGACGGATCTATAAACCATAAAAACCACAAGTATTGATTTGGTTCATTATTTAAATATGACATGAATTAATCAAGTTCAAGTACATTTTTTATGACGTTAAAGCATCGTCATAAAAACTGACAGATATAATATTTATACAAGAACAACAAGACACGAAAAGTTCTATTCTAACAAGACACGTTCGTTTTGTACGGTCAGGCTCACAAGTAGCTGAACATTTTAGTACCTTGTCGCTGTGAGTGATGCAGTGATCGTACATTTTCCAGCATTCTTGGTGCAATGACGTCAAATGGCACACGACAGCAACCTGCGGTTGTCGACGTGTATATAAAATTATGTAATATTATGTTGTCATTGAAAATGAAACTATTTTTTTGACATAATCAGTTATTATAATTGTGTATAGGTTACATTTAGTACTGAAACCCAAAACTATAACCTGAGATAAGGATTTATCGCAACTGTGTTACAATTTCTCATATACTCGTAGTAAATTAACCCTTCATTTCATTATGCATATTGGATTTACATGTTCTGATGATATTCTCTGTATTTCCGATTTGTTTAATACGCTAATTTATTTTTATTTTTGATTTTATTTGATTCTTGGTTCAAACAATTTAATTTCGGGCATTACTGACAACCCTAGCACTGAACCAAAAATGCTGGAAAAAAACTCTCTTTTTATACGTTACTACCACAAGGTTCTTAAGTATTAAGCTAGTTCTGAGGCTGTCTGTAATACACTCGGAATCAAGTTTCTTTTAAAACGAGGCACACAGGCATGTTTGTCACGCGATGGTAAGTGACGGTCACTTATACCAGTGTCTAAGGGGTTAAAAGAATCGCTAACCCGTACTAGGCTCTTAATTGCTATTGAAATTTTATTGTAATTTAATATTGTATTTTAAATTATACTACTAAAGAAACAAATTATAAATCGCTCTTCTAATTACAATTTTAGGTTTGAATTTTCATATACAAACATGATATGTAAGATACGACTATGGGCAAACAGACTTTAGTTTAAACTAAAGAAAAAGGCAAATATATATTTTATTAATACATTGAATTTAGTGACATGCAATACATAATTTTATTATGAGAAAAGTGGGATGGGAGGACAAGTAGCATTAGGTTACATGGAGCGAGTTCTCGTATGCGAGTTGCATTACATTGCGCGGATCGATTAATCAATCGATCGCATCTTGGCATCGACGACCTATATAGCACAGTGGCACATGTATCTGCTTACTGTGCAAGAGGTCGCGGGTTCAAATCCTGGTATGGGCAAATATTTGTGTGACGAATACGAATATTTGTACCTGAGTCATGGATGTTATTTGTATTTAAGTATGTATTTATCTTAAGTATGTTTATCCGTTGTCTAGTATCCATAACACAAGATTTGCTTAGTTTAGGACTAGGTCAATTGGTGTAAATTGTCCCAAGATATTTATCTTAACTCCGTAGCCCGCAGTGTAATTGAACTCGCATGCGAGAACTCGTACCATGTAAATTGGCCTTTAGCGATGTAACCTTTTAGAAAAGGCAGGAGTAATGCAGAACAGGTTACTGTTAACTGAATTAATTTTGCTTGCTCTTGACTTTTTGTATCACTGGTTAACCTTACTACAGCCTTAGCCCAGATGAGTAAGTAATACAAAGTAAATAATGACTCATTCACACTCTTTTGCATAAAATTATAGTATTTCTAATTTTATCACACTGTGAAAATAAAGCAGAAAAGTTGGGAACTCGAGCCAAACTAAATAGGTGCTGGGCCCGAATTTAATTTAACCCTTTTTGAGGCTCAGCGGCCCTAACATGACAGCCCAGGTTTAGTTTAACCCCTTCCTGTGTCTCTGTCTAACTAGTGTCATAAAAAAGGGACGCAGATAGAGATAAACTATACTTAGCCAGTCATGTTAGGGCCACTGTTGTGAATAGTGCAGGTGGTAGGACCTTGTGCAAGTTCCGTCCGGATCGCTACCACCATCTTGCTCGCTAATCCTGCCGCTAAGCAGCAGTGCTTGCACTGTTGTGTTCTGGCGTGGAGAGCAAGACAGCCAGTTTAATTACTTGCACAAAAGGTATTCCATCTTAGCCCTCTGAGTAAGCAACGCATCTGCAATCTTCTTGGTGTTGCGGGTGGTGGTGATCACTTACCATCAGGTGACCCGCTTCTTTGCCTTCCTATTTCATAAAAAAAACACAATTTTAGACTTGACGGAATTTTTTTTTCGACAACAGTTCTCAGTTACCAAAAATGCATAACAGCGACGATAAGACGTAATAGTTATTAAATTGTTTGTAAAATGTCACACGTGTCAATAATAGAATGTGAAATTAGATGATGCAATGAAAACTACGCGTTTCATCACATTTTACTGATTGTACAAATTGGGGTTAAATCGGAATCAATTTGTTGAAGTGTCTGTCACATATCGACTTTAGGCTCGCTGCGTCACTCTGACGCTCTGAACGGTACTATTGAGACAAGACTGTGGTACTACCGTCATTACGGGCTATTTACACAAGCGCCTGAACTATTTTTGGACATTAATCGAAAACAGGGAACATTACTTCACCTGGAAGTGGTTTTTGAACAGTTTTTTGGCAGAATGTTGGAAATACTCGAGCATCCAAGAATTCCCAGCGGCGGTTTGAAATTAATGCCGTTGTGCGGGTAATTCCTTTTTAAAGTGTCACTTGTTTTAGCCCAAAACTCAAGCAACGCACTGCTGATCTAAGAGATCGCCCCCCCCCCCCCCCCCCATTTGTTGTCTTTTCCCTGTTGCCTGCATTTTGATCCATCAATCTTAATATATCATATGTTTAATTTATATTTTGTTTTGTATTTTCATGTTATTTTGTGGAGAGTAATAAAGTGTTATTGTATTGTTTTTGTATTGTATTACATTTTATTTATTTTTTGGATTCTAATAACGCAATTCTTCTGCGTCCGAATTTATTCTTGTTTCAAGGCAGCCATTTACGACAATGTACGTACATTACATTGTTTTAAAATTTGACTAAGTGTTCATTAATTTATTTTGTTTCAGAATAGAATTGGCGTACAATGGTTCGAGAGAAGACTTGGAACCCTACGTGCCATCAGATCATCGACCTATTGCATCAAATACATCGTAAGTTGTTATATATTTTTACAATTTTAAGATTTTTGCAATAAATACATGTCATTGTGTGGAATTAGACGAAAACTAAAATGCAACTATACTTACAACATGCATGACTCTGGAATGTATTACCGATTTTTCGATACGATACGAAACAAAAAACCTACCTTTTCCATTTCACTTTTTGTTGTTTTCTTCTTTTGTTACGATATCCATATTAAAATCACAATGATACATATTTATTCCATAAAAATTCCAACTGACTACCTATTACGTATCAAAAGATGGAGCTTTTTACAAGAAAGATATACGGACTGACAGACAGAAAAACGACCCACGAATACATAGGTGTGGACCACTGATTCCAATTAGTAATAAAGAACATTTTTTATTACATTATTATTATTATATAACATCTACGAATCAGCTAATTACATACAGTCATATTCATCATGCAAACATTTATCCCCTGTGGGAAGCGAACTCACAAGCTTCGTAGTCTGGGCTTATATCACTTAATTCTTCCATTCTCGTATAGCCCACTGAATTCATTGAACCAACGACCAGTGACATAGCTGCATCAAAAGAAGACAAATGAAACCATCTCACTGGTCGATTTCATTCTCATTAGCCACATTACTTCGTTGCACAAACCGTGTGACGATCATCACGTTGTAACCGCAAAAAAAATATTGTATTATAGATAGATAGTAAGATAGCATATTTATGCCCATTTTATTTTTCTAAAACCGTGAAAGACATGTCAATTTGACTCTACTTTGTTTTTTAATGGCGGCCACGAGGCTTGTGCCAATGTCAGTATGGAACGAAATTGTTCGGTGTGGACCCCTCCCCCGTCGGGTTATTAGCCATCGGCCAATGATATCCCACCATATAGGCTAAGAAATCATTGACCGATGCCCAGGGTGCACCAGCCCAAGCACTGCTCTTCCCCCCGGAGGAGTCCATAAGGGAATCGCAGCACTTGAGCACACGAGGAGTATTGCCAGGCGTACTGGTTTTGGTAGACTTCCCGATTTCTAGCTAAAAATTAAATGTCAGAGGCAGTTATTTTAATTGATATAGTAACGTATTTTTATTAAAAGAAAATAGCTAGCTGTTGTAATTTGAGACTTTAAAGGTCTTAGTCATAAAGTGAATTCAAATTTGAGTTTCATACGACTTAATTTTGATATAGTATGGAACTGAAATTTTAGTTCGGTTTAAAACTCCGACCCTGCAAAAGATAAGTTTTTTTCAAATATAAAATAGACAGGCAAACAAGCAAGTGGGTCACCTGATGATAAGCAATCACCACCGCCTATAGACACCAGCAGCACCAAGAAGATTGCAGATGCGTTGCCATCCCAGAGGGCTTAAATGGAATACCTCTTGTGCCAGTAATTGCACCGGCTGTCTTGCTCTCCACGCTGGAACACAACAGTGCAAGCACTGTTGCTTAGCGGCGAGATTAGCAAGCAAGATGGTCGTTGCGATCCGGACGGACCTTGCAAAACGACTTGACTTGATTACGACTAAATAAGTCGTACTACCTACCTACTGACAAAACGATTTTTACCATAATAACGTAAAACGAGCGATAAGATTGACCGCAACATAAACGCGGACAAACCGCAAAAACGTCGTGGCTTTTTATTGTATTACGTAAAGAGAATACAGATGTGGGAAAACTCATTAAAAACAAGGATTTAACACTACGAGTAATTATACTAATGGTGAGAAAACTATTTTACGAGTTCGCGAATCAAGCAAAAATTTATATTTTGTTAATTTCACAAAGACTTTGGTATGACGGCTTAAAGATATTAAAAGAAGATAAAAATGAAAAAAATATTTTGCAAGTAGGCCATATAGGCTCTTTTACATGTCTGAATCTACTAGCGCTTCGGAAAATTCAAGATTCTAATAAGAAAAAACGCCGCATGAAACTCAGAAGTTTATTTTTTTTCTTCTCGTTTTAAAACAAGATTACAGAGCAATATACAATAATCATCAAAATACGAGTAGAAAGTACTTAACATAAAGACCTGTAACAAAAGAGTTAACGATATGTACATACATATTAAATGAGAGTCAAACGTATTTCACGTTAACCTTATTTCAGTAAATGTAGAATGCATTCAGTTCATTTTTCATTGATTAATTAATTAAAAAGTGTAATTAGTTTGCCTTTAAGATGCATTTAATTACATTTTGGCGGATTAGTAATACTTTTGAACTAATTCTCACCGATTCAAAGTCTGTATTCCAAGTTGAGTACTTCACTGTCTTATTTTTAGCACTTACTTCGAGATTCAAGTGACCTACTTGTCGTGTTAACTGTGTAAAAGTATACAAAATCAATACAAAACTCCTCGGTGGTCGATGCTCCAAAAATATCCGGTTTTTTGCATCGTAAACCCCTTCCATCGAAAAGTTTAATGAACTCTGAATAAAAGATGAGGATTATCTGCTTACATGCAAATCAGTTCCTGGTTTGACATTCGTTATTGATAAAGATCTTATTTTATCATTGTACTTTCAGGTTTATTGGTTTGAGAGAACGTAAAATGTTTCAATATCAAACTACACTAGTAAAAGTGGACATTCAACTTTTTGATTATTAACATCTAATTTCAATTAAATCTGACTTTGGTGGACTATCCCGATTTGTGATCACGAATTTGGCGGCGGATGAATTCAGTTTTATGAGCCGGAAGACGCCCACTGCTGAGCATAGGCCTTCTCCAAGGATCTCTTCGATTTTCGGTCTTGTGCTGCTGGCGTCCGTTGGTATCCCGCGATCTGCACTAAAGAAAAAGAAAAGAAAAGAAAAACATTTATTGAAGACTATTCAACACAAAACACACACATACGCACATCACACAGAGTACAATTATAACAAACACAGTAACGTTTGTGTTGAATAGAAACAAAAAGGGCCCCACTCAGCATACTGCCTCGGTAAAACTGAGACGCTGATTTTCAGTGGGACCCTTGAGATTCTTAATACTAAACTAACCTAAATCAGTGACGACTCGAACGAAAGTGAAATTAACACAAAAAAAAGACTATATCATCAGTCCAGCTTATCAACACTTCGGTACCCGGTCTCCCCTCGAGAACCTTTCGCCCAACGACCATCGGTTCTACGAGCAATGTGCCGCTCATTTAGAGTGTTCAAATCACAGAGCTATGTCGATGACTTTACTTCTTCTGCTGGAATTTAGCAGCTATAGTCACTCTCCGATGAAGGAATATGCCGTAAAATAACTCGTTAATAGATACAATAACCGAAGATACGGAGTTAAACTTGCTTGCTCCTAAAAGCCTGGCTTGCGATTACTTGAATAATTTGGCTGTTTATGAGTGAAGTTCTCTCTTATAAGGTGTAAAAAATAACAATGATGTTTTTAATGTTTTCAGGAGCGTTGGAGCGCTAGCCCACCTGTTAAAAGCATCTCTCGGCTCAGGGGTGTTGGCGATGCCGCTGGCGTTCAAAAACGCTGGCTTGCTGGTTGGCGCATTCGGCACGGCTATCATCGGATTCATTTGCGCACATTCAATACACATATTGGTAAGTGTAAATTCTATATTTTGTGCTTGAAACAATTCGTACGCGAGTCTGACTCGCACTTAGCCGGTTTTTTATATATATATAATTACTACTTAATAAGTTAATATACTACCAGTACAACTGTAGTAATTGATGACTTATTAATAAGTTATTAATAAGTCATCAATCATTCAATTTCCACTTAAAAAGTTTTTTCCTCTCACGCTCGTGTTTGAAAAAAACCGTTTCTAAGTTGACAGTTGATGGCGCCACTGATGCATTGTTTGGTGTTGCCATTGTAAAAAAATAGGTTGTTTATGGGAAATCTAGAGGTAGTACGATTAAAATGGCGGTATAATCAACTTTTTCCAATGTAGTCGCATTAGCGAACCTATCATAATTATATTTATAAAGGACGCTGGGACCAAAAGTTTGGGATGGCATGTTGATAGGATTTCCGGGATCGGTGACCGGCCTGAGGGGCTGTTAAAAAAATTTAGGTATTTTTTTAACGTATTTATTTGGACACGACTGGAAAGAATTACGCTCCAGTTTTTTTAATAAAATACATATAACTGATTTTTAATGATTTGGACATTATTTTTTACGTGTTAATTGTGTCGTTAAATGTGTTTTTAAGTTTTTTGTACTTTTACTTACTAACATATAATATGGATTGGATTGATCCGAAATAATGTGAAACAATAAAAATTATTATTATTAACATTTAAGTGAAAGTCAAAATATCTTTACTCATTTTAGGCTTTGGAGAAGAAGTCTTATGCACGTTAAAAAAATTACCCCAATTCGGAAAAAACCTCTAATGAGAAGATTGGTATTTCAAGCAAGAAACTCAACGACTTCACTTACTCGTATAATTCTTCTATGTATTTTACCACCGTATCAGACAGCTTGATTATAAAACGACAGAGTAACAAGATAAAAAACAATAAAATGTAAAAACAATGCAATCTTCTCGTTACCGAAAATATGTAAAAAGTAACAATCCCCAACGCAGTTAGAAAGGCCGAAACCGTCTCATTTTATTGGGCAATTTCGTAAGCTTGCATTTGCTTTCCTTTTTTAAGTGTGCATTGTTATGGTATCTGTTTCTTTTATTATTTTCTTTTCCCGCGCATTAAACTTCTATCTATACTTATAAGAGAATTCCATTACTGGCTGATAGCCAGTGGATAACCTAAACAACTGAAGTAAAAAAAAAACAGTTTATTGCAGACGGTGTCCATATAAGTGTTCAGTACATTATCTTAAAAAGTATGTTAGTAATAGATGCAAAAGAAAGAAAGACACTTCAATTTAACACGTTCACGTGCGCAGTCGATTTTATAGAATATCGTTGTTACGCACAGTATTTCCCCATACAAAATACAACGACGTCTATAGACTTTGTGATACAACGTAGGTAAAAATAACGCGAAATCTGACAGGAACGTTTTTTAACGTCAACTCGCGGAACTAGCAGCGACGTCATAGGACGTTGTTAGTATTAGTACAGTTCCTTGCATGTATGTGCACTCTAGTCATCTTTAGTGAGGGTAAAGTTGGATATAGCGTGGCACTAGTGGTTCCAATTTCTGACATAATGTAGCACGATGACGTAGCTAACAGAATTTAGTACGGGCGCTCGGCGTTCAGTCACGTTGTATGAGATTTTAATTTTTTATTTCGACGGCTATCTACATTCTGTTGCGCCGTATGTACCATTTTTTTACGTCTTATCACGTAGCGCACATGAACGTGTTAAGAATCTGCCCCCCTCGGGGACACCGGGCATGAGCACAAATCCTCGTACCCAGTGCCGCAAGATGCGACAGCCAGGCTTCTCGCTGATGACCCCCAGTGGCCCTAACATGACTGGCCAAGTTTAGTTTATCTCTATCTGAGTCCCTTTGTTATGACACTAGTTAGACAGAGACACAGGGAGGGGTTAAACTAAACCTGGGCTGTCATGTTAGGGCCCCGGATGTTGTTGGTGCTCCCCTGCACCCTGCACATAAGCGAAAAAGCGGCGAAAACTTGGTCCTTTTAGCTTCAGCGGCATAAGCTGTTTTCTTTCAGTCTTAATCACTCAATAACGAAACTACTTTATTAGACGAGTACTCGAATAAATAATAGTATAAATACAGAAGCCTCTCTTCGAACTGCGGGTGGTAGGACCTTATCCATGGTCCGTCCGGATCGCTACCATCTTGCTCGCTAATCCTGCCGCTAAGCAGCAGCGCTTGCACTGTTATGTTCCGGATCGTTCGTCTAAAATAAAAACAGAGAGGATTATTAAAGTTACCATCATCATCATCATCATCATCTCAGCCACAAGAAGTCCACTGTTGGACATAGGCCTCCTCCATGGATTTCCAAAGTGGCCGGTTGGAAGCAGAATGCAACCAGCGCCTTCCTGCCACCTGTACGAGGTCATCGGACCATCTTGTGGCTGGTCGTCCTACGCTGCGCTTGCCAATACGCGGCCGCCATTCGAGAACTTTCCGACCCCATCGGCCATCAGTTCTCCGTGCTATGTGCCCTGCCCACTGCCACTTCAACTTGCTAATCCGCTGGGCTATGTCGGTTACTTTCGTTCGTCTGCGGATCTCCTCATTTCTGATTCGATCACGCAGAGAAACTCCAAGCATAGCCCTCTCCATAGCTCGTTGCGTGACTTTGAGCTTTCTTATAAGGCCCATAGTAAGCGGCCACGTTTCAGTGCCATAAGTCATCACTGGTAACACACATTGATCATACACTCTCGATTTCAGACACTGAGGTATATTGGACAAGAAGACATTTCGCAGTTTCCCGAACGCTGCCCAGCCGAGTTGGATTCGACGATTGACCTCTTTCTCAAAGTTGGACCTGCCTAGTTGGACTGTTTGTCCTAGGTAGACGTATTCGTCAACAACTTTGAGAGTTGAGTTTCCTACTGCTATTGGGGTGGGCACTACATGGACATTCGACATGACTTTCGTTTTGTCCATGTTCATCTTAAGGCCCACCCGTTGGGAAACCCGATTGAGGTCTTCGAGCATCGTGCTAAGGTCTTCCATCGATTCTGCCATGACTACTATATCGTCGGCAAATCGAAGGTGAGTGATGTACTCGCCGTTGATATTGATGCCGAATCCTTTCCACTCCAGAAGCTTAAAGGCATCTTCCATTGTGTTGGTGAACAGTTTCGGAGAGATAACATCTCCCTGTCTCACACCTCTTTGCAATGGAATTTCCTCCGTCCTCTGGTCTTGTATTCGGACCGACATGGTGGCGTAAAGTTACCAGGGCAACTGTTATTGTCAAAAGTTACATAACCACAAACGACCCCGTTACTTTAACTACCAAATTAAGCTTAACTGCGACTCTAAACTGTTGCATAACCGTGATTGTTCATAAAATGAACAAGTAAACAGTACATACGTAACTATTGAAGCATTGCCGCGGGTTATTTTGAGCCCTAACGCAATGAGAATACGGTTCAAATATATGTTTGTTCATAAACATGCGTAGTTAAATAGGCGTAAAGAACTTTCTAATTCGTCACCTCTAAACCGCAGACAATTGACAGACTCCACAGAGTATTCATGAAGCAGATGTTGCACTAAAATGGTTTTTTTTTTTGGTAAATGAAAATGAGAGGAAAAACACATTTTTAATTTTATTCGATAGCACAAATCTCTTTAATGTCCTGATGATGATACTTAGCTTAACTTGACTTAGAAAAGCTTAACTTTAAAAAAAGAGAGTTATGTTTGAGCTTTTGTCTGCCAGTTTGTGTGACTGTGTCGCATCTTTGTCACGTTTAAACGTCAGGCAAAAATTAATATTTATTGTTACTATTTTTTGTTTTCACTATTTTGCTAGTTGCGCAAGAGAAATTGTCAAGTAGGCAATGAGATAGTATTTTTGTAATCGTTTTTTTTTAATTTATTTTTTTCTATTTTTTTATACATTCAATTTAAATTTAACATGCTATGTAATGAATGACAACACAAAGAAAAGTTAGGACAATGGCACGACTCGAACCTGCAACAACCTGCATTCCATGCCTTGCGTTTGCCAGTTTCGCCACATTACCGCTACTAACCTTGCGAATTTTTCAATGTGTTTCGTCTGTACGGTCATTACATTATTGATTTTTGTTGGGAAAATTACCTTCGGTGTCATCTATGAGAAACCTAATCAAGTTATCTCATCCAACTTGGTCATTTATATATAGAGACAGTATACCAGGAAATCGGCAAGTTTGCGTGGTTTGGTAGCAAAATTATCAATTTAAGTTGAAATATAATATAAGTTATCGTTTACATTTTATTGCTGCAGCAAATTTAATTGATGCATTTCAAACTGATTTATTATCTTCAGCCGCTTACTTACTCCTTAGGTACCACGCAACTGATTTTGATGCGGTTTTCACAGTTATGTAAAGATTATTTTGAAGAAGGTTTTTATTTACCTGAAGTGGAAAGTTTTCATAATTTCTAAATTTATTTTTTACGATTTTATCAATTGTATTAGCTGATTAAGCTGTGATTCAGATGCAGTACGAAAGTGACGTAATAGATTCACGTAAAAGGAAATAATGCGATGTTTAACACCTTCAGTTTCCCCATATTACGGTGGTCACGGTCAAAATCCATACAATACATTGGACCAGTCATCAAATATTTACGTACTTAGGTGAGTCAAAATTGTACCAATGTATTGTATATTATTTAATGAATGGTGAGAAAACATTTTTAGAAAACGTGTATCAATCACCAAGACATTTATATGTCTGAGGGTTTTTCACTTTACTTAATCAACATTTTAATTTATATTGCGCCTAACATAGTTTTGTAAGTAATTATTGTTACTAACACATTATGGGATCAGATCCTGCAATAAATGAATTTGAATTTGAATTTTCATCATATTCGTTTATTGCTTGCAACTATTGTATGTTTAATCTTTAACCCTCAACATCTCTCGATATTTAATATACCTTAAATATCTGATATATATTTTATGGTTAATTGAACTTACCTAAAGTGAACTTCAACCAAAATTATACGAGTTGCTGCATCCTAGGAGATTTAATAAACCATGTAGTCCGTTTTCCGTGGTACTGCATCTTCACACGATTTTTAGAAAACCTTTTAACAAATCTAAAAAGAAAAAAGGCTGAATGCATATCAATTCCTTTACCCCTTTCCCAAGTGTCACGTAATAGAAAGTGCGGCTGTCATTCGTTTTAGAGTAATATCTTCTTAATTCTGCTATTTTTGGGGCAACTTAGCAAACCTAAGGGAGGGTAGGGACCTTAAATCTCTACGGATGCAGCAACTCGTATAATTTTGGTTGAAGTTCACTTTAGGTAAGTTCAATTAACCATAAATTATACTTCATTGCTGCATCCTAGGAGATTTAATAAACCATGTAGATGTTTAGCGCTCCAATGCAGAATTAAAGGCAGTTTTAAAGAAAGACATGTGTACTTAACTCAGTCAGGTTGTAAGAGGTAAAGTAACCCTTACTGAACATAGCTACGTTACACCATTAATTAAAACCTCAGCAAAAAAAACTCACCCTCGCGTAGTGTCTACTAACGGTAAATCATATAATATAGTGAAGCAGACAGAAGACCTGGTCTAGCCAGCTGCGTGTTTGATGGCGTCTATGGAGACTCCGGTGCAGCGCAGCGCAGCGTTGCTGAACCATCGACAGTTTGACTATTTATAGTTGAACTCGAAACAAAAAATATATTGCAAATAAATAAAAAAGTATCACAATACCGATAGGCCCATCGATAGCATCGGTACCATCGATAGTTATTAAAATCCAATACCATCGCTAGATATGTTGTCGCAATGCTAGTGCAGCGAGCCGCCAACATTGCCGCATGCTGTTAGAGGAACAAAAAACCTCGACAAGGGGTTGACAATGAATCGGTCAGCGACTGTTAAAAAAGACGTGTTCAGTCTAAGTAGGCAGAGAGAGTTTTACTGGGCGAATGCTAGGATTTCCTAGAAAGTAAAGGAGTCTTCTTTGGATTAGCTCTATTAGCAGTTGATGTTTTGATTACATCGTCTATTGTGAGATTAATGTTTATCTTGTTTGTTACAAAACTTTTGATTTTAACAAACCACAGTGTCTGTATTCAAAGGCTTTGTACCTTCAGTTGATAAGCCCAAAAAAAAAAAAAAAACAAATAACAAAAATTTTTTGGTCATTAGTTCTAAAGACAATGACTCATTCGCTGAATGATTAGAAAGGTCAGATAATACAATGCCAAAATCCCAACCATTTTGATATCTTGGTACATTAGGCCTAATTAGAAAAAAAAAACAAATCTGTTAACACTATTATGGGTACGGATTTCTTTAACAGGTACCTAATTTGAGCGATGATGCTGATCTAATATAAATGATTTCAATGTGACACATTTGGCCCCATTTTTAACAAACTTCAGTATTAGAAATTTTACATTTCTGGCCCAGTTGCTTTAAAAGGTGTCATGCTGGGAAAGAATGGATGTGATGTTCTAAAAGTGTGGGGGAACTATTATTTTCATTTGGTGTTAAAAGTAAAAATAATAATAATACCTTTGAAATACTTTAAAGGACATGAAGAAACCATGGCTGGCCTGGCCAATAAAGAACTATTTATACTCCAGTTGTTTCATCATAATGATTTCTTAATACACAAAGATAGGGGATGGAAAAAAAAAAAAAAAAACATAAGAGAAAGAAACTGTTGTTCCTGTCAAAAAAATTGAGGATTAAATGTATCAATTTTTAAAAGAAAAATACTTCTGGAGCTTACTGCCAACCTTGCTGCTTCCTAGTTTTTTCTGTGATCGTATGAATGACTTCGCAAATTACTATATAATATATATATATATATATATATATTTTTTTTATTCATATATTATTATTATTTTATATTGATGGTCGAAATAAATAATTGCTCGACTTGGCGGGGGCACTACCGTGCCCCCCAGATTCTAATTTACTCTGTTCTATATTTATGGTATTAATGTAGGAATTGTCTCCCGCCCATCCTATTTATATGAATAACTAATACCAGTATGGTGTCGTCAATCCTTAATAAAATTTCTGAGCTGTTCACATTTTGACGGAAATACTTTAATGCTATAGAAGGTACTAACAACTCCAAATAGGTTAAGGTTATTTTTTTTTTTTTTTTTATTATTATTATTATCTTCTTAAAATTATTAGTATTATTATTTTCAATTTTTACTAACAATTTATTGTGATATAGAAACTTCCCCGTCTCGAAAGAGACTGGTCAGAGTAGTAGATTTCTAATTAGAAATGATCCTTCCGAACCGGGTAGTTGAGTAACTTTTCTTTTCCACTATATTAAATTATCTGCAATCACTGGGCTGACTTTTATCTCCGAGTCACATTTTTGATTTTTTAATAATGCAATGTTCTTGTTGCTTTCAAAAAGTTATGTATACATTGTATATATAGTTATGTATGGCTGGTTAGCCATTCACATAACTTTTTCCAGCTACATTATATGGTTATATAATGTAGCTGGACAAACAGCAGTGAGTGTTCCTATAAACTATCTAAATTTACATATTGTTCCTAAGGATTTTTATACCTATGGATATGTCTAGACCTATATATATATATATACTTTCATAAATCTTGTTTCTTTCCTTTGTTGGTAATTCTAAGGCCATGTTTTGTGAATTAGGATAAAACCTAAAAACATATAAGTGCTATTAGGTATGAAAATACTTTTTTCCTAATTGATTTTAAAATTCCATGTTTTCTAGTGTCACTAGTTAATTTCATTGTGCCATCTTAACAGCCCCATAGTTTGTGCCCTTTGGCACGTAAGAAAGCAAGTGCAGGTTTTTACCAATTTTGTAAATTTTTAATGGTGCGGAGCACAGACAAACCATAATTATTATGCAAGTGAATTCCAATGAATTATTATCCAATCTGAAACAGATATTTCTGCAAGATTTATGCATTGGCTTGAGAAAAATAAGCATCCTTAATATTGAGTGTTGTCATGTATAAAAACTTTGGATAGTAAATTAGCAGCAGTGTCAGTCTTCCATTTCAAAATAAGTATGCAAAATAAATTTGTTGAGTGCTTTTAAATTAAGAATAAATCGGAAATTTCCTTTACCTATTGGTGTTAGAAAAAATATAAATAAATTGACCTCTACAGTCCTTACATGACTTGATCCAACTTAAACACTTCAGTTTTTTAATAGACATCTACATTTTTGTGCAAAATGTAATTCACCTCCTTCAAACTATCTCCAGAATTTACGGTTATATGTAACCAATTATATAGATAAAACTGTATACAATTAACATGTACCTGTAGTACTGTATACAACTGGTATGTACCTCTAGCGGCAGCCTCGAAGGTCCTGAGGGCGGTTCGCCTGCGCTGTTGGGTGCCGGCGTGCGGGCGGCTGCCGCGGTGGCGGGGTAGGGCGGGTAGCAGCATGAGGACGCAGGACGCGCTCGCGCTGTTCCAGGCTGAGTCTTGGAGCTGGTTTCATAATCTGAAGACTGTCTTCGAAATTGACTTGGTAGTTTTGATGTTATCGCCTAAATTATTTCAAAAAATAAATTTATCCCGCATTACAGCTTGGATAATGTTAATGAAGCTTTTGTCCAGCATTGAAATTAAATCTTCTGCAGTTCATGGTCTTCTTATAGTGTAGGTCTTCTTTTAGTGTAGGTTGTATAAAGTCTAATTTGTTTTTGGAATGTTTTTAGTAATTCCAAATTTATTAAAATCTTTCTGATTATCAGTTACCATATCAGGTTGACCAGTTTAATATATCAACACCTAGCTGGTTCTGCCTTTTCCAACTTCTTATTTATGTTGCTGATAGCATTTACCTTTAGGGCCTTTGATGCTTTAAAAATTCTCAACTAACAATATTTTGGGTAGCAGTGCCTTTGTCTGCAATGTTTGCCTTGACGAGTATTGTTAATTTCAGAAGTCATTGGAGTAATGGTCGCTATTGATTGCGGCTGGTTGGTTGTTGTTAACCAGAGAAAAAATTTAAGTTGAGTATTGTTAATATTTCAGAGTTCTTTTCTTATTAAGTGGGACTTTAGGATCCGGTTGACGCAGTGATTCGACGTCGCCTTCTTCGTGATCGTGATCACCATTATCTTCGGCGAATGACCAGGCGAGTTAGTCGGGGATACCCCTGTGCTGTGGTCGCCGGCGGAAGTTTCGAATTACATGGCCTATAGAGGCTCACAATTCATCATACGTCATAGGACGTCGTAGGAATAGTCGTCAAAAAAAACAGAGTCGTCTTCGATTTCTGTTTGGGCAAAAAAGGCTGAGTAAGCCATAGCTAACTTTCAAGATGACATCTCGTGCCACCACTTGAAGAAAGTTAAAATTTTATTTCCGGATAACATCGTGTGTTACCACTTAGGAAATAAGAAAAAATAAAGTCCCAGGACTTTAATTAGAGGGTTACAGGCCCAAAGTTGCACATTTTCGGATGGTATCTTGTACCATCACGGCATGAAAATGTAGGTTATGTTGTGTTGACAACTTGCGTCTTAATTGAAGAGATAGTGCGTATACGCAATAAAAAAATGTACTTTTGTAGAAGAGTGCCCCGTTTTATATTCTATTGTCAACCTGTAACATTGTAAGAAGAATCCAGTTACGTACGTATCATTTTGCCGGTTTCTTGTTTTTAATTCCTTTTCTGATCGCTCGATTTTTCGGCTTGTTTCTTTATTTGTCATTTCACGACTTTGTTTACGCAATGCTTGCTAAAAAAATTGAAAACATATTGAGCTTTTCACAAAAAAACACAATATTTATCACGCGAATTATGTGCAAGATGCAACACGAAAAGACGAATGACAGCCGCACTTTCTATTACGTGACACTTGGGAAAGGGGTAAAGGAATTGATATGCATTCAGCCTTTTTTCTTTTTAGATTTGTTAAAAGGTTTTCTAAAAATCGTGTGAAGATGCAGTACCACGGAAAACGGACTACATGGTTTATTAAATCTCCTAGGATGCAGCAATGAAGTATAATCTTATTTATGACTTTTTATTTTATTTTATTTTTGAGTGTGTTTAGTTGTCTTTTAATTTGCACGATCTGTTTCCAAAGGTTATCTGGAGATCTTCATAGCAATAAGACCGCCCGTTGAATCCCTTGTAACGTTTTCCTGTCTGTATTTTCCGTCTTTTATTTACTTATGTGAATCAATAAAGAGTATTTTGTTGTTGTTGTTACTAAAATAGTATTAGTAATCTGTGTTGTTGTTGTAAACTACACTTGGGAATAGTTTGCTGTATTAGCCGTTTATTTTATTATCATTACCGTTACTAAATAAGTAATATCACTTTCGTAAGGGTTCTTTAACTATTCATATCAGTTTAGTATTGAATCGTTAGTGAAATAATTAAGTTAAATCAGTTTCGTAACTTTTTTTTTACTAATATCAGTTTAGTAACAAAACCGTTACGAAACTTATATTAATTTTATTTTAGTAACAGTACAATGTTTTCAAATTTGCTCCTTAGAACTTTTCTATTGTTCAGCTGTATCAAATTCTATACGACAAAGTGATGTAGCCAATCACAATTTTTGCTTCCAGGTAACGACGTCACAGCATCTGTGCGTGGAGCTAAAGAAACCATCCTTGGGGTACGCAGAGACGTGTGACTTAGTGTTTCAAAATGGTCCGAAACCCGTTAGAAAATACGCACCGTTTGTGAGGTAAGTGCAGTAGAATAGAATAAGATAAAATGATAAATATATTAATAAAACGGATCACTCACGTATTTTTGCGTCGGGAAATGCCCATGTTTCGGACCAGTCCGTGGTCCTTAATCATGAGCCCGAGGTCCGAAACATGTCGGGCATTTCCCGACGCAAAAATACGTGAGTGATCCGTTTTATTAATATGTCCGAGTCTCACGGTAGTTTTATGTTAAAAATAAAATGATAGGTTGATTGAAATATTTTAAGTAAAGTCACAGAATAAATAATAGTACTAACGTACAGAAACTTGTCTTTTTCGACCACCATTAAACATCGGAAGTGACGTCGCTTCGGAGCCACGCCGTTTTGTCGCCAAAATAGTTTAAATAGTTTTATTGCTTTTATTTTATATGTATATTAGTCTATAAGGTATTTATTGTATGGGTCTTGTTACCTGAAATAAAGATTTAATAATAATTTAATAATAATAATTAAACGAATTCCAACTTTATGATCAGGCACAAAAAGTTCGTATTACTTCATAAAAATTTGCCAGGCGGCATGCGTCAAAAGGAAAGCGCCGCCCGCGCCCGCCTTCCACCCGCAATGCCCTGGCGTACCGCTAGGGTAGGGCTGCTAACTATAATACTATCACAACGCGCGACACAGAGTGAGCGGGCGCGCGCGCGGCAAGCCGGCAACCTACTGCGATTAACCTATGCCATAGGTGATGCGGCGATCGCACCTACAGTGCGGAGTGGAACCCCCCTGGCAAAATAAGAAAGTAAAAAAATACATTGTTTCAGAGAACTAGCAGACTGGGGATTGGCGCTAATACATGCTGGTGCCTGTTGCGTCTACGTGGTGGTGGTCGCCGAGTCATTTAAACAGGTTATATTTTTTACCCTACAACGCCAAAGTCAAAAGGAAGGGTTATGTTTTTAGTAGCCTATGTATGTATGTTTGTATTTACGTATGTTCCATCCTAGTTTCTAAACGACTGAGCCGATTTTTAATAAGACAGTTTATTATTTTTATTGTTTGCTAAAAAAACAAGCGGGAGTTTAAATATGTTAGTAGAAGTGGTAATACTTGAACTAAATAATAATATATTATGGCAATGTCTGTGGTAAATGCCTCCCTTATATAAATCAAGGATGCAGTTACTGTAAAAAGGAAGCACATAAGCAAATTCGCGGTGTCTAGCGGGATCTTCAACAGTTTAATTGAAAAGAACGTGGCGCAAAATGCTGAAGTTGCAGGTTCGAGTCCTGCCACATAACGTTAATTTTGTGACATTGCTTCAAAAAGATTTGTCGTATCTATCATTAAAATTTAATAATTTGAATTGCGCTCATAATTTTCAGGTGTCAGAAGAATACGGCGGACCGAAATGGTCAGTCACGGCCTTCTGCGGCTTGACTCTAGTGGTACTGGTACCACTGACTCAAATCAACAAGCTGAAGTACTTGGTACCCTTCTCAGCTATTGCCAACTTCGTGTGGGTCGGGGCCATTGGCATTTCTATCTACTACTGCGTGAGGGACCCCCCTAAACTATCGGAGAGGAACCTCGCCACTTCTATTACAGGGATACCTAATTTTATAAGGTAATAAACAGTTCATACAAACATTTAACAGTACATATTAATAAAACGGATCAATCAATGTAACTCTCAAGCAATACGTATTATAGTAAATATGTAAAATTGTTTAGTGCGATGGCCAAGTCAATCTATCTTTTTAAACATAAACGATTTTAGATATTAATGTGGTCACTATAAAATGTTGTTAGATTAGCTAATTACGTTATAACTTAAGACAGAAGGTCCCTTAAGTAGGGACTGAATAAATCAACCGACTTGGTATTACAAGGATCTCACAGCTTTTTACGGTAGAAGACCTGAGTTGCGAGACTTGGTTTTTTTACAAGTTTTCTTTTTGATGGCATTGAATTTTCATAGTAAATGACTTAAAATTACAGCGATTACTCATGGCGACAAGGTACTATAGTAGCCTACATTTCAGTTTGGTTGACTGTACATTGCTGCCTTTAGATCAAATATCACGAAATGGTCTAAACAGGCAATGTAATTAAAATTGTAATGACAACACAAAGAAAAATTAGGGCAATGGCAGGACTTGAACCTGCAACATCAGCATTCCGTGCCTTGCGTTTTCCAGTTTCGCCACACTGCCGCTGCCCTACCCTGCGAATTTTTCAATGTGCTTCGTCTTACGGTCATTACATTATTGATTTTAAGGGTACAACTACCCTCGGTGTCATCTATATGATACTTTTAACAAGTTATCATATTCAACTGGGTACCTTTACAGCTACCGTCAGCTGACGAGAGATGGCGCCGTTTTGTTATTAAATTTTGTAACCGAAATTTCTTTCGATTTTTATTTTAAATGTTTTTAACATTCAAATTATTAAATTTAAATTGTAATGACAACACAAAGAAAACATTTAAAATAAAAATCGAAAAAAAAATCGGTTACAAAATTTTCAGGCAATGTAAATCAATAAAGGATCTATGTCGATTAGTGCGAAGAGGCAAATCATTGATAAAATTGATAAAAGTTTACGAACCTTTTTAGTTAAAGTGTGTGTTATCTAATATATGTGATTTACTAAGCGTTTATGAATAGGGTTAGTTATTACGTATCAGCCTTGAACTAAGATATTAATTATTTAATTATGACTTTAAAACACAATAACTGTTATTTCGCTAAAAAATTTCCATTTATTTTCTCATTAAATAAAATAAATAGTTGGATTTTTTTGAAAATAAAAAACTAATTATTTGATTTATTTACGTACACAGGTAGGTACGTCAACAAATATTTAAATGCGTCAAAACCAACGTACATAAAAATACCTTTGACGTATGTGACGAGACATTTTTTTAATTTACCTTGTCTGCGGGACATTGATTATTATATTTTTATTATGGACATTAATCGGTTTATTTTAATGAGTAATTTTACGAGAATTCTACTGATTGCGGTTGGTAGGGATAATAAAAAGGTTAATGATTCATTTATTAGTTTTGTTAAATGAAATGTATTTGCAGACTATTACAAATATTTAAGGTCATTCGCACCACTGCCACAAATGATGTATTAATAATGTTTATTAAAAACACAATGTCAGACACAAATTTACGTCTTTATTATATTAGTGTAGATGCAGATTACGTATTTAAGTTCTGTATTATAACTTTTGCAAATTGGGCAATAAAATTTGCAAAAGTTATAATACAGAACTTAAATACGTAATCTACATCTACACTAATATAATAAAGACGTAAATTTGTGTGTTTGTATGTAGGGGGTAATATCTGGAACTATTGAACCGATTCCAAAAATTCTTTTACCAATAGTAAGCTACACTATTCCTGACGGACATAGAAAATAAGAGCAAAGTATAGAAAATTCTAATGCAATCAGAGTGGTGAACATCACATCTGACATTGTGTTTTTATATGAACCCAGTTTAATTGTAGGTTGTTAACTTACGTTTTTGGTTTTACATTGCTCTTAAAGCATCTTTCTTTTATTAATTTAATGCGAAAACGACACATAGAACAACGTACATAAAACGGCGTTCAACAATATTTTATTGACTATAACATCAAGATATGATGCACAATTGCACATGTGTAATTGTGCATCATATCTTGATGTTATCATGTTGACGAAATAGAACCCTGAGCCATCATAGAACCGAGTCAAATTTACATGATAAGTAAAACAGTAAGAGACTTCTTCCGATTTGATTTAAAACGTCACTTTGAGACAGTTCCATAGTGACGTTTTGTGACGTGGAATACCCATAGTGACGTAGAATGTTTCATTTTAGTAATTGTACAAGGATTAAGGGATTACGTATGCTATCACTTTACCTAATGTCGCTTACGTATTCCGTTTGAAGCAGCAGACAAAGTGTTGCGTCGAAATCTGTTAATTTCTATCTAATTAATCACTGCACTGAAATCAAATCCATCCAAAATAAATTGAAAGAGTTTTTGGGTTTATATTAATATCGACAAGTTTCTCATAGAATAAATCGCTTCACCAAATTTTCGTTCAAATCGTTTTTTTACTGAATCAAATCTAACCTACGTGAGGCACAGCAAAGTATTCAATGAAATTAAAATCAGTTTAATGACACAATCTGCAATGTATAGTCGACCAAATAAATGCTTGACCACTTTTCAACCTTATCCCTTTGTAATACGGTTGAAAAGTGGTCAAGCAATTTCTTGGTCGACTATAGTAGTAGAGTGGGTGGAGCAACGCTGTTGGCGGTTACTGGTGCAGTATGAATGAGTCTGCTCAAATGAGGCGAAACTGGTGTAACGGACGAGCTTGCTACTACCTTTCGTACGGTGAGCGAGAGATCTGGGGTTGGGTAGGAAGAGGGGAACCTAAGGATCATTGGTTCGCAAAGGCGATGCTGGTGATTACTTCTCATCAAGTGACCCGTACGCTCGAGTTTTTTCCATTTCTAAACACGATAGTAACTTTCTGCGAAATTTGAAAATTAAATAGCAACTGTGTCCGAATTGTAACTCTAATAAATCAAGTAAGAAGAAAGAAAATATTTGCTCAGCTCATGAATAATAAAGAAAAGACACGATTCTGGTCTTCAGTACATTACTGTGTTGACAAGTAACGCTACAGACTTACTGACTTTACATCATAGTGGGCAAGCAATGAATACCGAATTGTCACCATCGCCTGTCCCGTTTATGAAACTGGGCCCAGAAGCTTTTGATATTTAATTTTGATATTTAATACAATGTGTTTCAGCACAAGTTTGTTCGCGATGGAAGGCATCGGCGTGGTGATGCCCATCGAGAATGAAATGATCAAACCCACGCAGTTCCTGGGCTGCCCCGGCGTGTTGAACATCGCGATGGTGACCGTGTCCATCCTGTACGCCTGCGTGGGGTTCGCGGGGTACCTGCAGTACGGGGACGAAGTCAGAGGCAGCCTCACGTTGAACCTGCCTCAGGATGAAATGTAAGTAATCCCTTATGGTGGTATAAGAGTTTTAGAATAATCCTAAGAATCGAAACTTTGAATTAACCCCTGACATATTCTGAAAGCTAAAAATCTATCTATATTTAAATATAACGATCCTTCTGTTTGAAAGCTACAATGTCAGAAAGACACACACACACACAGAGAGAGAGAGAGAGAGAGACCGAGAGAGATAGATTCACACACACGACACACTAACTTATGAGTTATGACTTGTCTTTTTCCGGTTAACTTTGCAATAAAGTTAATTTGAATTTGAAAGAAATTACCATCAGGTGACCCACTTGCTTGTTTGCCTTCCTATTTATAAATAAAAATCACATTTCCGATGTATCGTTTGAACACACAAGAAAAAAGATAATTAATGGAAATCCCTCATGACCACAGGGCTGGTGCATTTCTTGGTCAACGCATTAGCATTGCGATACAAAGCGGAAATGCAGCCTTATGGGCAGTTTATCTCAGGGGACAGATTTGGGAGATATTTTGTACAAATAATAAAGTTTTATTTTATTTTATTTCGTATTTTTTATGAGTAAATAAACTTTATGTATATTGTTCTTTCAGTTTGGCTCAATCCGCGAAGATTCTGGTGGCCTGCGTGATGCTGTTGACCTTCGCGCTCATCTTCTACGTGCCTTTCGACGTAGTGTGGAGGCGCCTGCAGCTCCGGGTGCCTGCCAGGTCCCACGGGTGGGCCATAGCTGGGGTCCGGCTGTTAGGGACGCTTTTAATAGGTATGGACAAAGGCCTATTCAAATCACTGGCTCGAGCGATGCGTCATATTTGAACGTCAATTTGTTTATGTGACTTGCCAGCATGAGAACGGTCAGCCTCAAAGTAGCTACACGTTTGAACCTTGTCGCTGTTGTAATGTATCAAACTCGAGCAACTCTTATTTCGTACATTACTACGACAAGGTTCTTAAGAGGAAACACAAGGGCCGTTTTTCCATACAAACGTCGTCCCCTGTTTCCTCTCTGGATAATGCCAATAGAGCAATATTTTTTTTCCAATAAATCGATGGCAACTATTATGCATGTCCCTATGTTTTCCTTTTTTCAATAAATGAATTATTAAAAGAGATATGAACATTCACAAACTTTAAAAATTGGCCAGATTTTCGGGTGCGTTCATACATTCAGAAAACAAATTTTACTCGATTATTTAAAAAAGGAAAAAAATAGGAACACTGTCAAAGCCTTCCTTTAATTTTTAATGAAAAAAATAGTTAAATCGGTTAAGTTTTGGAGAAGGAATCAGGGGTCTACGAATCGTTGATTTTGTACTTTAAATAGGTATTTTCAGTCCAAGCTGCAGCTGTCTCTATTGCGCTCTGCGGGGGGAGGCTTGATAGATGGAGGCAGCAATAGATTTTACAAATACCTATTTTTCAATTCTCTAGGCCTTGAGGTTTCCTCTTAAGTGTTTAGCTAGGTACTTCTGAGGCTGATTGTACTCATAGTGAGGAAACATTTGACATAAATCAAGCAGAAGTAGATAGTGTGTCAATGCAATGCATGTCACTAAGATTTTGACATTTCAAATGTTTTTTTTCTTCTCTAGATAGCACATAATAAATAAAGCCGCTATTCGTTCCTGTCTGCCCTCATTTTTAGATTAGAAATTCTTTCTTCGGAAATTTCGCATCTATGGTCGACCAAGAAATTGCTTGACCATTTTTCGACCGTATTACAACGAGATAAGGTTCAAAAGTGGTCAAGCAATTACTTGGTCGACTATACATTGCATCCCGTATAAATTCGATTTTTAGCGACGTTACAATGTTTTAAATTTTGACCCAGCTATTTTCCAAGTTGTTTTAAGTTTAATCCCACCTAGCGCTGCCCGAAAATTTAATTCATTACAAAAAGCTTTGCGTGGAAATATTTTGTGCTCCCAGCCTTTATTAATTACATTGTAAAATGATTAAATTTCTTGGAACGTGATAAAATATTTCCGCTCAAACATTTATCTTTACTCTCATGAAGTGAAACTACCTTTGCAATCTATATTCTCCCTTTATTAACAAAAGCCATAAAAGTAATTAAATCTCGTTAAATAGGTCATGGTCAATGTATCCAAGCATACAGACAGAGTCCTTGAGAACGCGATGTGATATGATTGCTGATTTCCCAAACAACTCATTCAAAAGGACTCATACAAATTTAATGACCTTAATCGTTAGAAGGCGTTACGTTCAGGACACTATCTATAGCGAGGTCCCAACAAAGAAGTTCAAGAAGTTAGTCAGTAATCACCACCTTTTGCAGATCTCTTCTTAACTTTCTCATGTATAGTACAGATCCTTTGTATTATGATATTTATGATTTTTTGTAAACTACCAATAATAAAAAGCAAAACCACCTGACCTATCAAAAAGCCAGTTCCTGTACCCTGTAGCCACTACCCTGAACTGCTTCGATCAACTGCACCAGCGGATGATGCATAGACATAACATTCGTGGCACATCTAAAACTCCGCCAAAACATAGACATGGCGAACTATGCATTCAGTGACTCGTCATATGTCACATAGGAAACATGACGAAGTGCGTCGTAATCATTGTTCTTCAGCTTGGTGTGACATTTTAATTTATATTTGTACTCTTGTTGCAGTTGGCATCGCCAGTGCGATCCCGCGGTTGGAGCTGTTCATGGAGCTGATTGGTGCAGTCTTGCTGTCGGTGATGGGTCTCATGCTCCCGGCCATCTCTGAGACTGTCTTCCGCTGGGGCAAGGACCTGGGCCCCTTCTACTGCGTCGTGCTCAAGAACAGTGTCGTGGTTATTTTGTCCCTGATCGCTATGGTGTCCGGAGTCGTATACTCGATTAAGACTATGCTTGAAACTTTGTGATCATATTTTAGGTGTTTTGTGTATGAACAAAAGAATATAAGAAAGATGACTTTGTGTGAATTGTTTTATTGCCTTGGAAGTTATTTGTAAAGCGTAGTGTATCAGTAAACACTGAAAACGGTGCCAAAAAGTGACATTAAAGCCGTCAAAAGTTACAGGCGATATACTTAAAATTAATTGTCGATTCAAAGTCAATGTCGGATAATTTGTATCCCGCGTAAAGAATATTTTTCACTATCAAAGGTGTTGATCTTGTATCATCTTATGACGAGTCGTGACAATGATGACAAGTTGGATGATAAGGACAAAACTCAGCGGTTTTATACGACAAAATTAGTTTTAAGTAGTAGAAATAAAAAATCGTTCATTAGAAGAAAACAGATTAACAAAATCTTAACTGATGGCCCCACACTAAGGTATCTTGTAGCGATCGAATTTAGAGTACAATAATTTTACCCTCTTTTGTATATTTAATGTACTCTGGTTTGAATTTTATTTTAACGTATTGCGATAACATTTAGCAAATTATGTATTTTACATTGTCTTGAACACAATATTTGCACTATATTCTGCGTGGATAATGCTTCAGACACAAACAGATTATGCCCCAAAGAGTCATTCCACGTCAATATTTAATGCGAACACATTTTCTTGAGTGCCGAATCTCCGAGAAGCAATTTGGATTTTATGCCTCGCGACACCGGAAATTCACCAAACATGTCATAAATATATTTCTCGATAAATCGCCTTTAATCTTCATTTGGCAATTTTATCAAAAAACGATTGTGGTGCAAAGACTGGTATAACATGCTTACACGGCACTGCAGGCAGTCCGAAAATTAAGAATTCGTTATACGTGACGTTTCAGAAATTATTCAGCGCTTTAGTTAGTTGTTGATTTATTTATTCAAATTATTGTATAGTTAATCGAATGTAAATTCAAATTGTAATCCTTTTAAGATATCAAACACCATAGCACTTCTCGCATCAATTCAGCTAATACTTCTTGTGCAATTTATGATGTAATTATATTGACTGAATAAATAAACTAAACTAAACTTTTACTACCTCGGTCGAGCCCGCCCATTCGTACTGCAACCAGCAACTGGCAGTGTAGTTCTACGATAGTACAGAAGCAATAAAACGAGGGTATGACACAACAGCTGATTCATTACTGCCGGGCGATGCCGGCTCTGTACAAACTGACGCCTGCATATCGTTACGCATGCCTACATACATTATCACTCCACTACAAATCTAACTTGAAATATTCGAAGATGTCCAGTCAAGAACAATCTTAACTTCCCTTTAAAGACGGAACTGAAGAAAAATTGACTTTACTCGAAAGGGCCAGTATCAACTTCATTGTGTAAATTATTTGCCTCCATTTGAAAAAAATTGAACCTTCTCTCAGTTCCGTTTTTAATTCTTAAGTTCTTTGACTCTACATTACACGTAAGAAAACCATCAATCTCATTCAAAAGAGTGCAGGTGGTGCCATATTAGGTTCTGGAATAATACACATTGGATTTTAAAAATAACTTAAAAGGACACATTTATCACAAACAAAAAAAAAATCGCCTCACTTTTTTCTACTAGATTGAAGCAAGGCAAAGGTACGACTCTTTATTCTTCTAAACATGAATTGTAAGTAGAGATTAGAGGCCAGTATGCTCAGTGATGAAGTTCCTTATCGTGGGCGCAGCTATGTCTGCAAAGACGCTGGGAGAGAGTGGCTGAGCACACCCTCTTCCAAAAGAGACGATACCGACCGCCTGCCCATCCTGTATAGCTGCGCCTCCTGAATCACCCTGTAGCGACAAAATAGTGATCTTTACTTATTAATAACACAATTAGGGTGCATATATAAAAACCTAGTTTAAGCAAACTGTTTCAACTGTAGTACTAGGAAGGCATAAAAATTTTCGTCAAGTAAGTTTTGCGGTGGTTAACTTTCATTCTAAAACAAGATTAGATATGCGTAATCGATACTATTTGAACGTACCATACCTCTATCGTTAGTTTCTTGTATCAGAAATGCAATAAGCATGATACTAATACCTATTACTTAGCACAATACCTATCTAAACATAATGCTCTAGCGTAAAACTCGCCCGAAGTTTCAAATCCCCAAGCATTTGTTTTTATATCACCTAATCCCATCATTATAGAATACCAACAGCAAGTATCATAATGACAGATAAAAAAGACTCATACGTTAACTAATATGGATTTACGGAGCGTTTAAACGGCAAAGGTAACGCAACGGGACTTGAGGTCACGCATGTCATGTGTGTATAGGGGGTGTTTTGGCATAATTTTGTAAGTAATAATTCTTTGTGACATAATTTACGAGTATATAGCCATATTAGGCTTTGTCCATAAACTGTTA
Organism: Ditula angustiorana; assembly: GCA_963691745.1. Classification (NCBI taxonomy): domain Eukaryota; kingdom Metazoa; phylum Arthropoda; class Insecta; order Lepidoptera; family Tortricidae; genus Ditula; species Ditula angustiorana. Next base: position 14,913,247 of record OY829476.1, read on the forward strand.
TCGCAAAATCTAAATTCGCATAGTTTAATTACGCAGAATTACGTTAGTCCGAATATTATTTGGTCATAATTATTCATGGTCCGAATCATATCCACACATAAATTAAGTTCTAACCTAACCTAACCTACTTTTCTAGTAACAGTTCGTTTTATGTATGGGTTCCAGTTCTAACCTAACCTACTTTTCTATAAGCACTTCTGGTGCCACTACGCATAATCGGTCATAATAATAGTATGCGAACTTAATTTCGGACTAACTCATTTTCGGAATGTTACTAATTATACTCAATAAGGTGTCTGCCAGATTACCATTTGGCAAAAACCGATGCCAAATCTGTTCTGCTAAAACAGTTTCGGACAATAAATGTTATACCATATAGGGGGAACCCGTGTATAGGAGTGTCGTTCGAACTTTCAAATTGTTGTATTGTTTTGTATGACGCTGTGTAGTCATATGTGTAATCTTTCACCTCAATTCTCGTTGCGACACCTAGAACACTGGTATTGCTGCCTTACCTGACAAGTGCCCTGCCCTCCTAAAAAGAAGTTCCCACCGCACCACATGTTTCGTGTGAGGACGCCAGCATACGAGAGATAGCACTCCGGCCAATAAACTACGGGAATTTCAACGTCCATTAGCCTTTCTGGAATGCTGGAAGCACCTTGCTGGAATACAATATGGGTAAACAAGTAAGAACTGGGCTGATTCTTGAGTTCTGTGCACCTAGCACTAAAACTTAACTAAACTTTTCAGCAGGCTTTTACTAGCCACGTAACTCAGTGCGTCTAGTTCTAACTTGAGCTATAGCAGAGAGACGGAATGTTATGTAGCGAGTTAACGCGCATCGAGAAGTTTCGTGCTAGATGCACTGTAAGGTTTACCTAGACGAACCATTTTGATCTCTTCGACCCGCCGTAACTCTACATAACACAGAGCATCTCTCTTCTATAAGGCTAGTTAAAAAGAGACGCAGTGAGCTACTTATCGCGTAACGTTTAAAAACTTCATGATAGGTGCACCGATCCGAACTTGCAATGCAGAAACGATGCGACGCCAACACATAAGCATGAGATACTATTTAGTCTCAATTCGAAAGGTCGTATTACAGATACGTGAGGCGATTCACTCTCGTTGCACGTATTTAAAGTGCGTCAAGCGAACTTCAACGTTTTTGGGATGAGATTTTATGGTATACGAAAATAAAGATTATAATTATAATAATGATATCAAATTTAGCCCGGGGATGCGCTCACATGAACATCTGTAATTAAAACTTATATTTACACTTCAACCCTACAAATCTTTCAATGCCGTAAGTTTTCGAATGTCTATGGGTGAAGGTTATCACTTGTCACCAGGTGACCCATTTGCTCGTTTGAAAAAAACAACTTTGAATTTTGGACCATAATGACCAAACATCGTATATATATACAACTATAAAGGATGACAATTTATTTATAGTTGTAAACGGTAAAATTAAATTTTACCGTTGTCAACAGGAATTCTACCGGATAATTTTGAAATTGCAGATGCATAAGGATGTTTACCAAGAAAATTAAGTATTACTTTATTTGTTACCTAACTATTATGCCATAATAATTACACAAATACTACAGATATTAATTTAATAAAATAAGAAAACATTTCTAGTTCTTTTCCAAGATTTCTGGGTTCATTTATTGCAATTCTTAATTGTAACAATAATGTATGGTTACACTGATTAACAATAATACAAAATTGCTATGGAAAAAAATATGATTATATTTGTAGATTATTACAGTTTTAATGATTTGTAGAAGTAAGAACATGATTTTTTATGAGATTTTGATTACTTCAGAATACTTCGTCGATATCAACAGTTTACGATAAAACAGCAACCGGTTCGGCAATGATGTACAAATAAATACAGAGAAGAGACTGCTATAAACCGGGCAAGAGCATTTTGTCTTAGTGTAGGTTTCTATAGCCATTAGAAGGGCCAAAATTATTTTTAGTGCCTATAAAAAAATTGAAAATGTATAAGCACTTTTACAAAATTGTAGATGTCTCGAAATATTTTCCTAGTAATATTACGTTAGCTCTCAACCGGGCCCCAATTTTTATTATGAATTTTCCCACCATCCTGGGTTTTTTATTACAGGAAATTATCATTTGGCACCCAAATTACCACTGCGTTATCAGTCCCCCATGACTCCTCAAGAATAGTGTAACGCTTACCAAACAATAGTTTATTTCTTATTCTGACCCCAAATATTTTTATAACAGTCATCATTCGGGTATGCGTATGTCATTCCGAATTTAAAGATAACATATTATTTTAAGAATATCAGGATAAATAAAAAATATGCGTTAAAATGTACAAGGGACATTTTTATAGGCATCAAAAAGAATTTTGGCCCAGAAACAAAAAAAATTAACAACTTTGTAGCCACGACGTTTTGGCCGCATTGCAGCGGCCGTGGTCACGAGCAGAAATAAACAAACAGTATATTACCGCGCTTAAGTCCCGATAAACGTAATAATTATATGTGAAAATTGCGAAAGTTTAAAACAATCGAACTTTGTAGCCGTTAGACATCTAAAGTCATGCAAAATGGCTATCTAGCACTTATAGACTGCAAATAGAAAGCCTGTGGATATAATTTATACGGACAAAAGGACGGACTTGGAAAATCTATAAGACTGAACCTATATCTGTCCGTAAACATTAGACCAGAAAAGGGCTCGACATGTAGGGAATTAGATTCGTTATAATACGTATATTATTATAGGCGATAAGAACCATTAAAATTCAAATTAAGTTTAAAATGCTATATATAATGACAACACAAAGAAAAATTAGGGTAATGGCAGGACTCGATCCTGCAACATCAGCATTTCGTGCCTTGCCAATGTGTTTCGACTTTCAGTCAGCTAACGGTCATTCATAAATATCCAAGTTGAATAAGATACCTTGACTAAGTTTCTCTTAGATGCCGCGGACGGTAGTTTTCCCAAACAAAAATCAATAATGTAATGACCGTAAAGACGAAACACATTGAAAGATTCGCAGGGTATGGTAGCGGTAATGTGGCGAAACTGGCAAACGCAAGGCACGATGCTGATGTTGCAGGTTCGAGTCCTGCCATTATTCTAACTTTTCTTTGGGTTGTGTTGTTGCATATAGCATTTTAAATTTAATTGAATTTATAAAAAAAAAACAAAATAAATTGAAACGTAAAAAAATTCGATTACAAAAACCGTTAAAAAAAATTATTTCAAAAGCTGTTAATATTCCGTTTTTGCCATTAGGATCCGTAACCCTAAAAAGCGTGTAAAACTATAGTAGTTAGGTGTTTCGTAATGTTTTGCATTACCTTTGTTCTTCCCCAGCCACTGACCATAATCTTCGTGCCTCCTCTCATTGGCCTGTTTATCTTCGGCAAGTCTATCGGCTGCATGGTATCGGAGAACGTGATTGGTTCCACGGTTTTCATGACAGCCACGTCTTTGTCGAACACGGGGTCATCGTACTCTGGGTGGGGTGTCACTTCGGCTATAGGTATGATGGTGCCATTCTTGCGCGATGAACTGCCGGCTCGAAGGACCACTGTTGTTGGGTCCACGCTAGAAAAAAACAATGACGAAGCTAGTAGAAGTATTTGGAAGTGTTTAATATCGCTATGAGGAGCGTGGTTGACGACAGGTATGTTGGCGACTGACTGCCTCACGGCCTCCTTTACATCATTATTCTTAAAAAAATGTTAATACATTTGAATTTGTGTAGTTTTGTTTTCGCTCCGCCTGGCAGTTACAATGTTAGGTTCGCATAAGGCGGAGTGAATCGTGTTATTGTTTTTTTTTTATATACAACATAGGAAGGCAAACAAGCAGGTGGGTCACCTGATGGTAAGTGATCACCACCGCCTATAGACACCTGCAACAACAAAGAGAGTGCAGATGCGTTGCCAACCCAGAGGGCTAAGATGGAATACCTCTTGTGCCAGTCATTACACCGGCTGTCTTGCTCTCCACGCCGGAACACAACAGTGCAAGCACTGCTGCTTAGCGGCAGCATTAGCGAGCAAGATGGTGGTAGCGATCCGGACGGACCTTGCACAAGGTCCTACCACCCGCAACTATTGTGCTGAATAAAAGCCTTAAAACTCTGTAAGCTAGTATTTCCATCATCTAACAGGTACCAATTTATGTACGGGTCTTTTGTAGCCTGATAATAAATAATAATTTATTGTCATTTGTATGTCTTTTCCATTCACGGGTCGAGGCGTGCGCGGAGTCGAAGCCAACACGTAGAGGGCCCCTTAGACCTTGATAATGAGATATTTATTTATTCATTTCTCAAGTGAAATTCTCTACATAAGTATATCTATAGACGAACTGAACGGGTATAAACCGTCGCTGATAATTAACCTGCATGTGGAATTACCCGCTTTTTCACAGTAAGCTATAAACATTAAAAATTGACTGCATAGTTAACAGCATTCCAACACGCGAGATTTCTGATGGATTTCAATTATATTCACAATGTAAATGATCCTTACAGTTTATAAATGCGAAAGTTTCGTTTGTTTCTTTGCTCTTCTTTCACGGAGTATCGCAAAGTCAGAATGACTTGAATTTTTGTATAGTGATAGTTGACGGATCGGAGTAACTAGTAAGGGATATATTAGGCTATTTTACCCGATCGAATAAAAGAAAACTAAATATAACAATAACCTATTTAACTAATGATGGAAATTCAAAGTATCATGATAAAAATACTTATATTAACAGGACATATGAAGCGTTGACATTGAAAATTTGTTTCATGGTCCTTTCATTGAGCAAGAACTGATAGAGTATAAATATATATTCTACTCTTATGTACCTAGTTAAGAATAGAGCGATCGAATAAGTAAGCTTACTCAATTTAAGTTTCACACATATCGGAAAAACACAAACTTACTCTTGAGCACAATGCGCTGCAGTTAATATATAGTTTTCGCTAACTATAAATCCTCCACAGAAGTATGAATTGTTGACAATGAACGATACTTGGTACGGGTGGTCTTCAATGAATGCTTCTTGCCCTCCAACGATCCTGTCATCCTGGTTGTGAGACGGCTCTGAGGATCCAAAGTCCCACCAGCTAGGATACTCGAAAAAATCTAGAATAGGCAGGTTCTCCGGTTTGATGTCTTGTGCTGCAACAATTATAAAGTTGTATAGATATTACTTAGGCCGAGTTGCATGTTTGTAAATATGCGATGTTTTAAAATCTCTATTTAGTGGTTAAACCTGGTTTACCGATTGTACTAAATAAGGTTTCAAGTTTAAAATTTGTCCTGTTGCTTAATATATCGTGTAGAATTTGAGTCCCAGCATTTTCCTTCTATCCATTAATGAAGATATACCAAAGTGATGTAATGTCGCAGAATATGATTTGGTACCTACATAAGATGAAATATGAATCTTCTTTTTCTCCATGCACTTTCCATGAGAATCTTATTGGGATACCAAACTTGAGCCCAATACTCTAAATTGCCCCTGACCAATGAAGTAAATTTATAAATGTCTAAATTTAAATTAATCCTAATCTAATACAGACCATAAGTGTGTTACTGACCCAATTGTGAATAATATTAATGGAATCCGAATTAAGTTTTATAATAATCAATCTTGACTAGTTTTGTAATAATTTATAAGCATTCTAAATTGAAAAGTTAATTATAAGTGGCATTTCAAAAAACAGAAACAAAACAGAAATTCATCTTACCAAATCCTAAACATAATTGTAACACTGTGAATATTAAAAAACTAAAATGCAACATAGTTTCTAGTTGCACAATCACGTTCCGAGTGAAAAACTAAGCGCCCGCCTATTTTATACTATCACCCTGAAATAAACCTCGCTTCATTTGAATACCGGTATACAAATCACCCACATATGTTAATTTACTAACTGACGTACTGTCATAACTCCATTTCTCCTTATAGGAATAGGGTCGGAGTGCACCAACGATATCTATGTACTTACTAGATTGAGTGTTCCAACTCGCCAGTTTGTCGGACTCAACTGCAGTGACGGCACTGCACCCGTCGAATATTCACTTGGGCACTCGAGTAGTCAACAACGGTGCGAATTTGACTTGATAAACTACTTAAAAATTTCATTGATAAATCCATTTGTGGCAAAAATTCTATTGTAAGTAATAAGTAGCATAGGCTTTTTTTAAATGATATATCAATTAAATATAAAATTTTTAATGATCGTTTTATTTGCTTAAAAAGATTGTGAGAGAACTTATGAACCGACTAAGTAATTTTGTCATAAATTTAGTATTGCAATCATAAGGGATTGGCGATGACTCATCAAAGTTGGTCCACAAGGCCGGATAATCATTAATCATACACCAGCAATCGGAAGCCCGCTCGACCATGACTGTAATGACAGTATTTTGTCATGATGACTTCTCTAACTGTAAACGAGAATTTTACTGTCAAGGTTATACATCGCTAAATGCGAAAGCCATGCAACTCGAAATAAAAATTGGTTCCACTTTCAACAATTAAGAACGAAATCAGTTAATTTATTAATTAGCGTTTTTTTTTAAACTTAATGAACGTTTTATGTACCATTTACATAATAATAATAAAGCATACGTTTACTGCTATAAACATAACCCTTCCTTTTAGCTTTGCCGTACATATATATATAAAGTCACGCCTATTTCCCGGAGGGGTAGGCAGAGACCACGGATTTCCATTTGCTGCGACCCTGACATACAACTTTCGCTTCACTTACTCTCATAACATTCTTCATGCATGCTCATCGGTTTAGGGTACTTCTGACCTGGCCTAACTTTGCCGTGATTGGGTAAAAATCAGTCCTTAGCAACTTAGTATGTTCTCTATACACAGTAATAGTATGAATGATACATCCGTCCTGTTTCTGTTCACGTTTTAATGCTTCAATCAATTCCCGTGGGATATTCCTGTGCCTGACTGAATACGATACGCAATTTCGCGGTCCCCCCGGGGTATCCCAGTTGCCATAGGACGCCTTTGTGCGTTCCTCATCGTTAGAGGCTTTTGTAGCTTTTTAGGGTTCCGTACCTCACAGGAAAGAGGAACCCTTATGAGATCTCTCTGTTGTCCGGCTGTCTGTCAAGGCTTTTATTTTGTCCGTCTGCTGACCCTTTTTCTTAAAACGCATAGAGGTATCAAGGTCAAAACAATCTAAATAACTCAAGCACGCAATTTCTTGAATTTGTGACTAAAACAAACTTCTAAGTCAATGCAATCAAAAGATATGACCGTATATGCCGTATCTTAAAGCTTATACATATTTGCACTTGGTAACTGACTGCGATCTATGCCGATGGCGACAACAGTTTTCCAATGGCAAAGTTTAATCCAGGTCATCTTCTCGTCAGTGGCCCTAACATGATAGGCCAAGTTTAGTTTATCTCTATCTGCGTCCCTTTCTTATGACACTAGTGAGACAGAGACGCAGGGAGGGGTTAAACTAAACCTGGGCTGTCATGTTAGGGCCGCTGAGCAATGTTCGGTGCTTATTACGTTTGTACGAAACCCCCAGTTCGCGAGTCCGATTCATACTTAGCCCGTTTCTATATGAAAAAGTGAGAAAAACGCTGGGGTTCCATTGCCGGAAAGTCATCTTCTACCATACGAATCAGCGCCACTGGGCCACTGAGGTCAGTGATCTTAACATGACCGGTCAAGTTTAGTTTATCTGAGTTCGCGGGTGGTAGGACCTTGTGCAAGGTCCATCCGGCTCGCTACCACCATCTTGCTCGCTAATCCTGCCGCTAAGCAGCAGTGCTTGCACTGTTGTGTTCCGGCGTGGAGAGCAAGACAGCCGGTGTAATTACTGGCACAGGAGGTATTCCATCTTAGCCCTCTGGGTTAGCTACGCATTTGCAATCTCTTTGGTGTTGCGGATGTCTATAGGCGGTGGTAATCACTTACCATCAGGTGACCCACTTGCTTGTTTTCCTTCCTATTTCATAATAAAAAAATAGTTTATCTCTATATGCGTCCCTTTCTTATGACACTAGTCGCACAAAGACGCAGAGAGGGATAAACAAAACCTGGGCCGGTCATGTTAGGGCATCCAATCCGATGCCAGTCTCTAAGTAAGGAGCTGAGGTAAAGTTTTAATAATTAATCAAAATAGTTTATATAAATAGACCTTTATCTTTTTAAAGGCTTTCATTCATATTAATACAAACTGATCATTCACATATTCCATTATTTCACGTATTCGGCTTTCATTGTGTTTATTTATTAGTCGCTTTCGTATTTTTACAAAGTAAATTTGATCCACTTCCAGTGGTCGGGTTAACATGTAATTTCGTACTTACCGGCACTTGGTACCGTCATCACATTAACAGCCGTGGCTGTGATCCAATCCATCATGTTGCATTATTAAACAAGTATTTTATAAAACCAATCTTAAAAAATAATTCACGAGGGTGGATCCGAAAGTAGAAATCATCCTTTAATTTCCTTTTTTGTAACATGAAACGTTTATTTCGTTCATCAAAAACATCTTGCAAGTCACGAATGGAAATGTTGAGGAAGATATCGAATAATTCGGGGAAATTGCTTAATTAAGGTGTCTGTTCGTTTAAATTGAGTTTTTACTCTCGGTTCCGTACCCTAAGGAGGCCAACAAGACCCTACTATTAACCCTTTACTGTCAGTCTGTAATAAGGCACCTTTTGAACCGCAACAAAGTACACACTTGAAATTTTTCCGCTATAATAACAAAATCATAAATATGGGTACAAGTAAGACTAAAAAATGGTAAAAAATTAAAGATGGCCTCGATACAAGAAACGTGTTTTTTGATAACAATGCCATCTTTGTAGGCTTTTAATACAACTACGTTAATTTTGGCCTATTCGGTAGTAGAATATTGTACGGCGGTACGGAACCCTTCCTGTTCAAGTGCGACTCTCGCTGGACTGTTTTTTTGCTCGACTTACACAAATACATCGAGCATTTGAAAAACATGTCGACGGCGCCACCATCTACATAAAAGTGTCTCGCTTTGTAATCAAAATTAGATCAATATTACTATGGAAAAGAGAAGAAAAGAAGCATGCGGGTCTCTTGATGGTAAGTATTCGCAGCAGCCCTTGGGAGCCAGCGACCCTAAGAGCGTCGCTAATCCGTTGCCTTGTCGGGCTTTAGCTCCCTGCCACTCCGTGGGCCTTTACATCTCTCACTTACCGTATAAAACGCAAGCTACTTCTTCACGCCGGTAAGTGTGGCACTATCGAGGTCAAGCATGTCCGTTCGCACTGTAAGTGGCAATTGGCTACTTGCCTTGCATTTTTCATGTTCTCGTACGCAGGCCATTATATTGAAAACAACTTAACTACCTACATGTCGGGCATTTCTCGACGTAAAATACGTGAGTGATCCGTTTTATTAACATGTCCGAGTCTTACGGTAGTTTTATGTAAAAAATTGAAAACAACTTAAGTTCAATATGAATTTTATTTATTTCAATTACAACATTTACAACATACCAACGGGTTCGTTGGATTATAATGGCGTTTGTGTTGTTTATTTTATTTTTGAATATAATTATCAGGGATTGTAAATCGCGAGCAAAATTCATTGAAGTACTGTATTGTAGTAAGTTTACATACTCGTAATTTTATATTATTTTTATTTTTAATTATGTATGTGTGTATGAAGGAATGTGTTTATTAATTAATATAATTAAAAGAAAATAATAAATTGCCCTTATTAGTGTCCATAGTTTATCCATGATGTAAAACAATGTTAAACTAAAACTTATTATAATTGATAAATATAATTGTCCATAGATTTACGAGTATATTCTTTATAATCAATTGTTAATGTTTCTTATCTATTTTTCGTGTGGTTTTCAATAAAGAGTATTTGTCTTGTCTTGTCTTGTTTTTGTCATGGTTGGGAATGTGACTCCGACAAGTGCTCGTTTTGTTTAGTTTGTTCTTGTGTGTTTTTCAACTATATTTCATGTGTTCAATGATATTTATTTGTATTTTAGTTCTGCATCTGCAATCTCTTTGGTGTTGCGGGTGTCTATAGGCGGTGTTGATCACTTACCGTCAGGTGACCCACTTGTTTATTTGCCTTCCAATTTCATAAAAAAAAAGTTCATTAATTTTAAAACATCGCCAACCCTAATTGGTTGTCATACGTCATTTTAATGGATTCCTGATAATTATTCAATACGAGCACCACTATTTTTTACGATTGCTAGCACTAGGTTCGCAGAGTAGCAAAGTTATTAATTCCATCAATATCAATATGGACTTCCGCAAAGTAACGCCTGAATCCGAAGTGCCTGGGTATCGTGTTAGTGTCTATAGACGGTCTAGCCATTGCTTTAAATACATGTTCATACTTAACAAACACAAAATTTTCGCTTTTCGCTTTTGCGCTGCAAATTGAAGCAGGGCAAAGTTCGAAGCTTTTTTCTTCTGGAACTGAAGTAAGAACTTAAGATTAGAGGCCAGTATGCTCAGTGATGAACGTCCTTATCGTGGGTGCAGCAATGTCTGTAAATACGTTCGGAGAGAGCAGTTCGGCACACCCTCTCCCAAAAGAGACGATTCCGACCGCCAGCCCATTCTGTGTCGCTGCGCTTCCTGAATCACCCTGTAGCAACAAAATACGGGTCTTTATTAATTTATAAGTAACGGACACCTACGACTTCGTTCGCGTTAAATTTGAAGCCTTTTTCCGTCAGTGGTAGTGTAGTTTAATATTAGTGAAAGAATTTTTGGAATAGGTTTTGTAGTGTAGAGATTACCCCCTACAGACAAACAAACAACCAAAAAAATTAAGTTTATTTTTGTTATTATTATTCCATTACATTAATTTCTCGGGCGTGTTATAAAATCAATGACTATATCTTGGACAGAGATGTCTGGAAATGATCCCGACCTGCATTGGCGATCCCTGGCTTCATATAGTTTTATATGTCAAATATTAAAGATGTAAAAATAACATTGTAATATTAATTGATTTAAAAAATTACACCTCGTTGAATTTCTCGCCGGTATCTTCCCATCAGAGGTTTTTTCAAACCGGTGGTAAATTTTATGTCATTGTTATGTTATGTTTTGGTTTTAACTTTGACTATAAGTTTACTGAGCGTTTATTAAAGAGTCTGCAATCGTGGCCTTACCTCACAAGTCCCCTGTCCCCCTAAAAAGTGGTTCCCTCCGCACCACATGTTCCTCGTGAGGATACCAACGTACGTGCCATAGCAACTCAGCCAATAAATTACGGAGATTTCAACGTCCATTAACCTGTCGGAAATTTGACCACCTTCCTGGAATATAATAAATGTAGGTAAACCAGTGTGAACAGAGCTCCTAGAACTAACCTTCTTGACTCGTGTTGACTCGCTACGTAGATCAGTGTGTCTCGTTCTAACTAGCTCAATAGGAAAGTGATGCACTGAGTTACGTAGCGGGTTAACGCGTATGGAGAAGATTCGTGCTATAGGTGAACTGTACCAATGCAAATTAGTAATGCAGAATTTCACGATGTGACGTGAATTCATGGGATGCTATTTATCTCGTCTTGAAAGGTGAGTAATAGGGAATATGCATTATAAATTAAATCAGAAATGACTGTCAATTGTTGCAGATTATCTGTAAAAATGTATTGAAAATAAGATTAGAATATTTACATTTAGATCTATTTAAGAAATTATAGCGATTAGTACCAAAAGTTTGTCGTTACATCACCAAAAAAAAATTGTAACAATAATTAATAGATTCAGGCGTTACTTTGCGGAGGTCCATATCAACAAACTGGAACAAATTACCTTGCTACTCCGCGAAACCAGTGCCGGGCTCGTGCAAAATAGCTGCGTCTGTGCGACACATATGTTCATGCAAAAACCCACCCTCCTCCGCTTCCACACGAAGCAACATATATCACACAGACTCAACTACACACCACTACAACAACTCCAAACTACAAACTACAAACTACACGATCGACGCGCGTTTCGCCTCTATACGAGGCATCATCAAGATCGAAGAAACAGTACGACCGTTCGCTACTTGAGCGAATGGCGTACAAATGGCGAATGGTGTACGCGTGGTGCGTCTGTACGCAGCTATTTTGCACGAGCCCGGCACTGGTTTCGCGGAGTAGCAAGGTAATTTGTTCCAGTTTGTTTAATTGTAACAATGTAAGGGGACAACAGGTATCCAATGGCAAAGTTAAGTTTGTCCCTCAATTCAGTTTATCTATTCCATAGACCCATGTTTAGTGCTTATTAAGTTTGTACAGAACCCTCGGTGCCTTATGATCTTTGGGTATGAGCATTACAAGGCGATCTTACGACATAGGTTAACATTGAAACGTACTTATTAAGAATTCAAAATATTTGAACATCATCCGGATGTTATTCATTCAAGCAGCGAACGGTCGTACAATTTGATCCGGATGATTCCTCGTTTAGAGGCGAAACTCTCATAGATCGTGTAGTTTCAGTGGTGGTGCTTTGTATGTAGTTGAGTCTGTGTGATATGTTATTGTTGTTTCGCGTAGAAGCGGAGGAGAGTGGGTTTTTGCCATAAAAAATATATTATGTGTCACCCAGACGCAGTTGTTTTGTACGTGCACAGTTCTGGTTTCGCGGAGTAGCAAGGTATTTTGTTCCGGTTTGTTGATATGGACGCCTTAACACCTGAATTTGTTAATTGTGCATAACTATGTATATTATGAAAGTGTCATACATACATAAAGTCACGCCTGTTTTCCGGTGGGGTAGGCAGAGACCACGGATTTCCACTCGCTACGATCCTGACATACAACCTCTGCTTCATTTACTCTCATAACATTCTTCATGCATCTCGTCGGTTTAGGGTACTCCTGACCTGGGCTTTCTCCAGAATGTCTCCGATTTGATCGCAGTACGTTCGCCGAGGTCTTCCCCTTCCCATTTTTCTATCCACTCTCCCTTCATACACCCTTTTTGTCAATCTTCTTTTATCCATCATTTCTACATACCCAAACCAGTGTTATAATATTTTGCAATACCTCTGTGTATCCCCAACCGCTGACTACAACGTTCGTGTCTTGTATCATTGGCCTGTTCATCTCCGGCAAGTCTATCGGTTGCACTGTATCTGACAACGTGATTGGTTCTACAGTTTTCATGACAGCTACGTCTTTGTCGAGCAAGGGGACGTTATATTCTGGGTGGGGTGTCACTTCGGCAATAGGTATAATGACGCCCTTATTGCGATCTGAACTGCCGGCTCGAAGTTCCATTGCTGCTGGCTCCACGCTAGAAGAAAACGAGACTCATAACAAAAACTTAAAAAAATATCTTGGGACAATTACACCAATTGACATAGTCCCTAAGTAAACAAAGCCTATACTATGGGTACTAAGTAACAGATATACATACTTAAATGCATATTACACATCACACTAACATTATAAACCTGAAAGTTTGTGTGTGACTTCAATTTTATTACTTCTCCACGCTAAAATTTTGGAATGGATTTGGATGAAATTCGGATTTAGCTTTTTTTTTATGAAATAGAAAGGCTAACAAGCAAGTGGGTCACCTGATAGTAAGTGATCACCATCGCCTATAGACACCCGCAACACCAAGAAGATTGCAGATGCGTTGCCAACCCGGAGGGCAAAGATGGAATACCTCTTGTGCCAGTAATTACACCGGCTGTCTTGCTCTCTACGCCTATTGCTAAGGCACCTCCTTGTCAGCCTCTCCAACGAAGAGGTTCTTCATCTGCTCCAGCGCCGGAGGTACGTTGTATAGATAAAGTTGTATAAAATTATCAAACTTTTCAAAGCAAAGTAAATTTATTTACAATGGCCACCGCCACAGATACATAGTAAGTCTTTGGCTGATAATCACAAAGTACTTATTTTCTTATGTTTTCGCGACTTGAAGACATTTAAATAAAACAATTTAAACGGTTTATATCGCGTGTATTGTAACGAATTTAATTCCCGACGTTTCAAGCCCTTTACAGGTCTCATGTTCACGGGCAGACTGACAAAAAACTTAGAATACAAACTACCCAATTTTGAAAATAAAATTAAAAAATTAAAAAACTAAATAATATGAAATCGTTCCAATTAACACAATAAAGTCTGCCCGTGAACATGAGACCTGTAAAGGGCTCGAAACGTCTGAAATTAGATTCGTTACAATACACGCGATATAAACGATTTATAGTATTTTATGCAACTGCTATATAATGAGAGGCCTTAAAACACGAGTGTGGTTTTATGAAACGAGCGTCAGCGAGTTTCATAATAGGATCGCACGAGTGTTTTAAGGCCTAATTATATACAGTTGCATACATTACTTTATCTACACACATATCATAACTGCAAAAAATCGTAACAGCAAAAAACCTAAAAAGAATGACAACTAATGGCGGCCATGTATATTAAAAAGGTACTCTGTGATTCGATCTATCCGTCAGGACGAACATTTTTTTTAAACCATAGACGAACGAATGAAGTTGCTATTTTCATGTCACTCGAGATCAAATGTCGTGCGTTTAAATTAAAAAATCATACTGAGTTGACGTTTCGTATCGATAACTGTTTTAATATCTGTGGATACTAGAATAGAGACCAACTTGAATTTTGACAGCTGTTCCAAATTTAAATTCATAACGTCACGAGCAGTCACGAGATATCGGTAATGTGATGACCAATAAAGAACAGATTTACCTACTACCACAGATAAGAAAATTCTTATAATAACATTGGTTGTAATAATGCTGGTCATTTCCTAGGGTTTTTGAACGCGTTATTTAGCCTTTATGATATATGTGTAGATAAAATTGTTTTATTTCAATGATAATCACAAATTAATTACAAATGCAACTGCATAGGTTTAGATTGTATACTTACTCTTGCACACAATGCGCCGCAGTTAGTATATAATTTTCGCTAACTATAAAACCTCCGCAGAAGAGCCCTGTTTGGGTTAAGTAGGACACTAGGTACGGATGATCTTTTATGAATGCTTCTTGCCCTCCAATGATCCTGCTATCCTGGTTGGAAGGTGGGGCTGAAGACCCAAGCTTCCACCAGTTAGGATTATCGTCAACATCTAGAAAATTTTGGTTTTCCGGCTTGATATCTTGAGCTGAAACAAATATAAAATTGTAAACAAACACTAAAATTAAAATCTTGATCAAATTAATGTCATGAGACCGTGGAGCCTAAACGCCCACCAACTTTTCGGCCTATTGTAAAAAAAATACATTCCGCCACTGGGGACCCTAGAGCTGGCTCGTTTCTTGCTCAACGAATTGGCATATCAATCCAGAGGGGAAACGCAGCCAGCATCATCAGACCTGGACCTGGAGGACCTCACCTAGTTTTAGTTTCCTTAGTTTTAGTTTTATATGTCTATGTCTAGTTTAGAATTTTTAAATGTATGTCTTTCCCATTCACGGGACAATAGTGCCCCGGACCTTTGGGAGGCGTGCGCGGAGCCGAAGCCAACACGTAGAGGCCCTTTAGACAATTTAATGAAATGTGATGGGTACACCGGGCGGATGCTGTCCCTGCCCGCATCATAGGGACACGAGCAGAGTCAGCCCCCGCCAGGCGTATAGACTATTGTGGAAAGATGGGACCTAAACCGTACAAGACTATAGGGGGAAAACGATGGACTAATGACTGGGCTATTGCGTGAGACATCCGGACGTCTGCCAAATAAAAATGTCTCAAATGAAAGTGATCTTGGCAGACGGTGACTCGCCCTCCGCTAGATGGGCCCCCTTTAAAAGCGACATATAAAATGGCTCAGAGGCAACACCGGTGCGGAAGGCTAAGGGTAGAGAGGTGTCACTGGACTTTAAACTTATCGCCAACTCGCCACTTACGTTTCCACATCTACCCTCGAGCATACAGCTCTCGCGACTCCACTCTGACCGGCCGGCTAAGGCAAGCCAGAGGTGGGGACCTGTCCCTCGTCAGGCTTCACTCCTCCCGGCTCGTCATCTTCTTTATCTTTATTTTTATGTTTAGTATGAAACAGAGTCGCTATCCGTTCCTGTCAATCCTCATGTTTTCGGTCGCGTACTCCTTCTAAACCACGCATCGCATTTTAATACGGTTTTCACTGTCATTTTGTGAATTCTTTGTAGGTTTTTATGTATAGTCGACCAAGAAAATGCTTGACCACTTTTTGACCGTATTACAATGGAATAAGGTTTAAAAGTGGTCAAGCAATTAGTTGGTCGACTATACATTACATGCTAATTCTACCCGTGTGATAAACTAGTTGACTGTATGTATTTAAAGGAAAGATGGAAAGTATAATGTTCAAATTTAATTAAATAAAGGATATGAATGTAGAAATATGCCTACAGTTGTCCTCGTGGCAGCAGCCTCAGCGGACGGTGAACGACTAACTCTCTGTCACAAGTTCACCTGTATATCCATATATTTGTACATTCATAACCTTTATTTAGTTAAATTAGAAGTAGTAAACCATAGTATCCATCTTTTTCCTTTAAATAAATACAGTTAGTCACAACTCGTATCATAGTTTATTCAATTGAAAATATTGTGGCGTCACCAAAATAATTAATATCAGTTCCGTAACGGTTTTGTAATAATTTATATCAGTTTAGTAACGATTTCATTTCTAAACTGAGATAAATCATTACGGAACTGATATTAATTAGTTTAGTGACGGTCCAGTGTTTATTTTGCCCCACAAATAATTAAAATAATAAAGAAGTTAGTATTACCAGAACCGAAACTTAACTGTAACACAGTGAATACTATCAAACTAAAATGCAACATGGTGTCCACTTCCACGATCACGTTCAGAGTGAAATGCTAAGCGCCCGTTTACTTTAGATACTAAATATATCACGGGTCATTTAAATACCAATATACAATTAATTACCCCCATATCCCATATACTAATTCAGTAATTAACGTATTTTCATAATTGTATGTCTTTTTATAGAAATTGTGTCGGGTACAGGTAAAAAGCTTAAGAAAAACACCTCTTTCATGAAGTGTAGACAAGTTGACGCTCCATATTCGAAAAATGACGTAAGTTCCATATCAGTTTTGTATATAGTCAGCCAAGAAATTGATTGATCACTTTTCGATCGTATTACAAAAGGATAAGATTCAAAAGTGGTCAAGCAATTATTTGGTCGACTATACACTACTACATGCAAAGGCTTTTCTAAGTTTTTTGCTTAAAGAACTTTGAGTAACCTGGTTACCCTGAGGCATGAGCACATACAAAATGAAGAGGAAATACCACTTGTTTTGCTTGAAATTAAATTAAAAAAATCACTGCGACCTAAAATCTATGCCAATGCAAGCACTGCTGCTTGGCGGCAGGATTAACAAGCAAGATGGTGGTAGCTGTCCGAACGAACCTTGCACAAGGTCTTACCACCCGCAAGGACTAGCAAAGAAAGCCTACTAGCATTAAGTCTGCCAATTGTATTCGTTTTGTAAACTATGCAATGAAGCTTAAATAAATTATATAAATAATGTGACTTTATTTATCAACAAAATAAAAATCAATTTCAAACAATAGAGACAAATAAGGGTAATGACAAATAATGTGTTATCCCATAGCTTGACGCATTTGGTTTTTTATAATTTTGCCTGGATTCATGCTTTAAATACAGTAGTAGAATCATTGCATCATTAATTCGTTGTTTAATTTTGCATAGCATTGTATTGTGGTCATTTGTGATGATGAAAAATTTATGTTTATTATTATTAAAGTTCCTTATATGCGTTCAATGCAGGCAAATAACTAGGGAAGCCTGGGATCATGGTATACTTTTTTCAAACTATTTTTATTTTTAAATCACAAAATACAACAAAAAAATAAGATATATTAATAAAAAACGGATCACTCACGTATTTTTAAGTCGAGAAATGCCCGACATGTTTCGGACCAGCCCGTGGTCCTTAATCATGAGCCCCCGCGGCGGTGGCGCGACGACGACTGATCTGACCGCCGCGGGGGCTCATGATTAAGGACCATGGACTAGTCCGAAACACGTCGGGCATTTCTCGACTTAATAATACGTGGAGTGATCCGTTTTTATTAATATGTCCGAGTCTCACGGTAGTTTTATGTTAAAAAAAATAAGAGTAAAGAAAAATTAGGGTGCCACTGAAAATCAGCGTCTCGGTCTACTAACGCAGTATGCTGAGTAGGGCCCTTTTTGATTCTGTTCAAGATAATATTTTTGTACTCTGACTGTGTTGTATGTACGTGTGTATTGTGTTTTAAATAAATTATTTTTCTTTCCTTCCTCCTTAAAAAGAAACTACTGAGTTTCTTGCGGCGCTCCTTCTAAAGTATTCTATTTTCCGAAGCGCTGGTATAATCAGACTTGTAAAAGGGCCTATGCGGCATACTGGCCGCATACGTTTGTGTCCCATAAAATAATATAGGTATAAACTGATTTGCACTAAAAAGTAAAATATCCTTAAAACGCTAAATCAAACAAGTTTCCAACAAAAGCGATGGCGTTTGAAACACATTTTAACTCTTGTGTAAGTCTACCTCCGAGCTATTCTTACACAATTATACATAACTACATTTATTTTAGTTATTTTTCACCTCCAACGCTCAGCTAAGAGCTTTTTAAGCTTAGCCCTGTCTGCCTGTCAACATGTCACGATATCCAGCGAAATGAGGCTGGCTACATAAGATCCTCTTAATTAAAGTGTATTTTAGAAGCCGTTAACAATCTTGTCCATGGCGGAGCGAATAATGCGTCAGATATACCCCCAGAAGGATATATTGCATGTGAGTACTATTTTAAGTTTCTTAGGCCCTGTTTTTTTTATGAAATAGAAAGGCAAACAAGCAAGTGGGTTACCTGATGGTAAGTGATCACCACCGCCTATAGAAACCCGCAACACCAAAGATATTGCAGATGCGTTGCCAACCCACAGGGCTAAGATGGAATACCTCTTGTGCCAGTAATTGCACCGTATAGGACAGCCATTTGTATCCCCTGTCATTTTTAATCTGTTTTCTTTCACCAAAATCTTTATAAATACAGATAAATAATGAATATTAATAAAACGGATCACTGATTGATTGATCGTATTTTAAGTCGAGAAATGCCCGACATGTTTCGGACTAGTCCGTGGCATGGTCCGAAACACGATACGGCAGTGATCCGTATGTTAATATGTCCGAGTCTCACGGTAGTTTTATGTTAAAAACAGATAAATATGTACGTATGGCAACACGGTTTCTATAGTTTAGGGTGCGCTGCCTGTCAGACAGACAGTAACGGTTTCCTTTTATATTAACAGATGGCCAACAAGCGCAGGTAGGCGAGTTCCCGTGGATTACATTAATTCTCACCAAGAACCACGACGACGGTCGTTTTTACCAGTGTGGGGGGTCCCTCATCAGTGACCGCCACGTCCTCACCGCCGCCCACTGTGTTGCGAAAGCACGTTACTTAGAAGAGTAAGTATAATTCAAAGAAGCACCATGTTCTAAAAGAAATTACACCCTAACTTCAAAAAAACCGGCCAAGTGCGAGTCGGACTCGCGCACCGAGGGTTCCGTTATCAACAACATCTAGTGTCGCATTTTTGCTTTGTAAGACTAATAAATTTTTTTTTGTGAGTTTACGGTTTTCAGATTTAATATTTGTGCTGTGAGACTTTGCTTCTTGCCAAATTTCATAGTTCTAGGTCGACGCCAACTACTCCATAGGTTTTTGAGTGTCTTGAGAATGTATGAAACATGCGGCATAAACGGCCGTAGCTTTTGATTGCGTTGACTTAGAAGTTTGATTTTTTCACGGCTCTAAGGGACTGCAAACTAATTGACTAGACTTGATATTAATTTCAACTCAATACCTCCCCACGCGTTCTTGAGAAAAATAGTCTTGACAGATAGACAGACAGACAGACAGACAGACGGACAACAAAGTGATCCTATAAGGGTTCCGTTTTCCTTTTGAGGTACGGAGCCCTAAAAAGTGAAGTTCTTCATTCGATTGTATTTTTTAAATAGTTGTTTACCGTAACACCGTACCGTTACTACAATAAATTAATATCAGTTTCGAAACAGTTTTGTAACGATTTATATCAGTTTAGTAATGAAATCGTGACTAAACTGGTATTATATACTTCAGTAATGGTACAATGTTTTTCATTTTAACCCATAAACCAATTTGAAAAATCTTTTTTTATTCGAAAATAATCCAGATTGGTCCCATTTTCATCAAAACCCATTTCTGGTTATAGGATCCGTGAGGAATTGAGGGTACCATAGGGCCTTCTAGTTTCTGCCAAATCAATCTTACTCCTTTTTACTTATTGTTACTTAAAATAGCCTTGTCATCTCATAATCATAGGGGTCACATCCTAAAGTGCCCAGCGTCACCCATAGTTTAAAGACGGGCCTGAAATTGAAGCCAAGTGTAAAAATATATGGTAATATTTCAATAAATTGACCGGCTAAATGTTCAAGATACCTATTTCACTTTTCTACAGTGTTACAATTATTCTGGGTGAATATAACACGAACAGCTACCCGACGGATTGCGACACCCATAACCGCTGCACGAAGAATCGCAAAACCCATCCGGCTCAAGTCATTTGGCATGAAAGATATGATGCGGGATCTATTAGTAATGACATTGCTGTTCTGAAACTCCGAGAACCAAGTCCAGGTATAAAAAAACTATTCCATAATATTTGCAAATAGTCTACCATTCTCCTAGCGCTTTTCCCATTTCTTAGTTCGGGTTAGGATTTGAAAATGAAAATGAAAAATTTATTTTGCAAGTTGGCCGTATAGCCATGTCTGAATCTACTAGCGCTCCCTTCATGTTTTTTTTATATTGATTCCAAACGTTTTAAAAATTGATAATCCTTAGTTCAAGGCAGAGTCAGAGTTTGGTAGAGCATCTGTATCCTAATTGAAAAGAACGTGGCACGTAATGCCGAGGTTAGGGGTTCGAGTCAAGCCATATGACCAAGATTTGTCTCGGCATTGACATACTATCTATCATTTAAATATGATGAACAAACCGAAACCAATTACCTTGCTACTCCGCGAACCCAGTGCCGGGCTCGTGCAAAATACCTGCGTCTGTGCGACACATATATGTTCATGCAAAAACCCACCCTCCTCCGCTTCCACACGAAACAACATATATCACACAGACTCAACTACACACCACCACAACTAAACACTAAAACTACACGATCGACGCGCGTTTCGCCTCTATACGAGGCATCATCAAGATCGAACAGTACGACCGTTCGCTACTTGAACGAATGGCGTACAAACGCCATTCGTATATGTTGTTTCAAGTGGAAGCGGAGAAGGGTAGGTTTTTACATGAACATATATGTGTCGCACAGACGCAGCTATTTTGCACGAGCCCGGCACTGGTTTCGCGGAGTGGCAAGGTAATTTGTTTCGGTTTGTTGATATGGACCTCCGCAAAGTAACGCCTGAATCTATTAATTATTTGTGTTACAAGTACAGTAGGGGAAATATATTCACGTACCACCTTAGAACCCTATCGCAATGACGCGACGCGTTAAACGCCACGCTATGTCATACAAATGTCATGCGTATGTCTCGTAAGAAATTTCGATTACCACAAACTTTACAAGATTGTATTTCTAAACATAAAATTAGCGTGAAAGTTAAATACTTTAAGCAGAGTTATTGCTTGACATGTTTCGGCACAATTCCGTGGTCTGTAACCATGAGCCCCGCGTCCGTGACTCGACGATGACTGCGGGCCCGAAGTCGGCCAGCACGGCTGCTCGGTGCAAGGGGATTTTATAAAATCGTCATAAATATTATCATTTTATCAGTTTTAAATACGTGAGTGATTCGTTTATTTCAATGTATTTTTCCTGATTCTAGGTTATACTCGACCAATCAACCTGCCACCTTTCGACGTAGATAATTCGATGTACGAAAACGCTCCGCTCTACGTCGCTGGTTGGGGAGATACAAGGAACTCTGGATTATCGCAGATTTTACTAAAAACTGAAGTGAACCTTAAAACTAGACAACAATGCTACAGGATCTATTATCTTTACTACCCAGAAGGCCATCTGTGTGCTGGAAGTCCCACTAAAACCAACTTTTGTCAAGGTGACTCAGGAGGTCCACTTATGATGTACTACAAGGAAAAGTACTATATATCAGGTTTAGTTAGCTTTCTTTGGGCTAGCAAACGTTGCGGTGACAGTCGGGCAACTTATTATACCAACGTTTATAAATATATATGACTTGGATTAAATGGGCTATGAGTCGTTAGAAATGCCCGTATGTAACTAATAAAGACAGTGTTTTTGTTGAAAAATATATTATTAATAGCATAACGCAAAAAATCTACGGGCTTCTCAATAATATAGATAAGTCCAATATTTTATATTAAAAAGGTTTTTGTTTCACAAATAAACAATATGAATAATTTGTGTGTTTTTCATTCTATAAATTTTAAAATACCTTATATGTATTTTGTTTAATGAATATGGTATGTACTGAGTACAACTACAGTTGCAGGCAAAAAACTTGAGCATAAATCGAGTGAGGGGGTACGTTTGCGCTAGAAACGGCTACTGCGCAGTCAAGGTCAGTGCTCAAGATGTTTGCCGGGAACTGTAGGTACAATAAATGCAAGGAATACATGAATGTGAATATTGACGGCTAATTTAGTCTTAATCTTTTTTAGGGTTTCGTACCCAAAGGGTAAAACGGGACCCTATTACTAAGACTCCGCTCTCCGTCCGTCCATCCATCCGTCCGTTTGTCGGTCACCAGGCTGTATCTCATTAACCGTGATAGTTATGAAGTTGAAATTTTCACAGATAATGTATTTCTGTTGCCACTATAACAAGAAATGCTAAAAACCAGAATAAAATAAATATTTTTTATAGATAATGGCACGGAACCCTTCGCGCGCGAGTCCAACTCGCACTTGGCCGGTTTTTATTATTTGACGATAAACAATTACAATCTAGTTATGCATCATTTCTATGAATTTTACTTAAGCATATTTATAAATCTACAATGGTAGGTGTAAAATATTGGGTTGTACAGTCAAAGAATTTAATTCCCTACCCATTTCGTTGAAATGTCGTCTTACATTCGCAATGCATTAAGGTCGATATGTCAAACTAACGCCGTCTTGCTCTATAGCTCCTATGGTGACAGTTTGCTATATGCTATTGAACCTTAGGTGGGTTGGAAATTCCTTGATTGTACTTACAACAAAATTGCCATTATATTCCGCTAGTACCGTTAAAATATATTGTTTTTCCGTATAATTAGGAGTGGGCACAGTCAAAGAATTTAATTCCCTACCCATTTCGCTGAAATGTCGTCAGACATTCGCAGTGCCTTAAGAGGAGTGTGAACCCAGCGCTCTCCATACAAACGGCGATAACGTTTTCCACCCTCTAAACTTTTAACCAATAGCCATGATTTTTTTGTATGTGGTCATTATACCCTAGAAGTAGGTTTGATTTTTTAAATATTCTTAATAGTTGCAAAAATATTGACGCTTTTTTGTTTTGTATGAAACTCCTAAAATGCAAGTATGAAGAATATTTAAAAAATCAAAACATACAAACCTAGTTCTAAGGCATAATAACAACATACCAAAAAATCATTGCCTTAGGTTAAGGTTTAGAGGATGGAAAATGGTATCGCCGTTTGTATGGGAAGCGCTTTTTGGGGCTGGGTTCACACTTCTCTTAAAGTCGATGTGTCAAACTAACGCCTTGCTCTAGTTAGCTCTTATGGTAACAGTTTGCTATATTATTATGATATTGAACCTTAGGTGGGATAGAAATTAAATTCCTTGACGGTACTTATGCATATACAAAAACCTAACCCTCCCATTTAAGGGCCGTCTGGTTATAAATGAACGTGACACATAATGTGTTGTCCCAAATGTATGACACAATTCTAATACCGTTTTACCTTATCCATAGTTTACATAAAGTTGCATTATTAATATTGAATCATCATTTCGTTGCAGCGTTTGTGCAAGGACAAGCAAAATGCTTAAAATTAAAAACCTTTGCTTTTTAACGTTCTTTGTAGCAGTTCAATGTAGACAGGTTGTAAAAGGTGGACCCTCGAATGTTGGTAAGTACTTTTTTAATACTAATTTCATACGGAGTCAGAACAATAGAATATAGAATAGAATAGAACCATTTATTTCAGGCTGCTTAGGCCCATAGAAAAAATACCATAAAGACCATACATATTTATAAAACAAAACATTAAAATTAGCACGTTATTTCGGCGACGTGTGCCCTAGTTTCGGGGTGTCCAGCAATCGTCCGCGAAAACGACGGAAAGCGCCTCCCAGAATTTCTGCTTCATGAAGGTCGACAGATGATCGGTCGGCACCCGCACCACAAAGGACAATGAAGCAGTACTTATACAATTTTAACATCATATTGTCAATATACAAATGTAGCCAATGACTCCTTGTGACACAATAAAGACAAATCATCAACATAGGTTGTATATCTTAACGCTCCATATCACAGTACGCCGAGGCCGCCGAGTCCGACAGTATTTTGTACTTTTTTAGTCCCCGCTGGCCCTCATAACATTTAAAAGGTTTCTAGGGCGTTTCTTTATACATGACCTAACCTCTTCTGGATTATAGGGTTTGTTTTTCTCTTTTTAGTTAAGCATGTATTTTATGTTTTTTTTATTCATAAACAACTTACTACCCTGCTTATTAATGACTTTACAGGCGCTGTTAACAATCGCTTCCATGGAGACAACAATGCATCGCACATTCCTCCCGAAGGTTACATAGCGTGTAAGTACATTGTCGTTGGCGTTGAACCTTTAGTGATGGATAAATCCGTCCTTGGCTTTAAACTTATAGTGTCAGATATATCCGTCATTGGGGCTTAATCTAAAGTGACGGATATATCCATCATTGGCGTTGAATCTATTGACAGATATACCAATTCTTGGCCTTCCTGGTTTCGCGGAGTAGCAAGGTAATTTGTTCCAGTTTGTTGATATGGACCTCCGCAAAGTAACGCCTGAATCTATTAATTATTTCAATTCTTGGCGTTGAAAAGGTCAAGGGTTATTGTTTCTTTTTATCTACATGTACAATATACGTTATGAGAAACGACTCTTTGTAAAAGGGGCCAATCTGACAATTAGCACAGGGTAGGTACTTCTACCCTCCTCGTGCTGAGATTGGGACTTATTACCAAACAACTATATTGTTTCATTTTTCCCGACTGCGCGACGCAAAGGAAAGTAATGTGTTTATCAGCCTATACATATATGTATGTATGTATGTTTGTTAATTTGTGGCGATCTAGAGACCAAACGCATGGGCCGATTGTAATTCACCTTCTTTCTTTTGAAATAGTTATTATTATTATTATTATTATTTTTATACAACTTAGGAAGGCAAACAAGCAAGTGGGTCACCTGATTTGTTTTTCCAACTGCCTAATCATTAGGTCCTAATGTATATGTTGTGGCAATAAACGTCTTTTCATTTATTTTATTTAAATTATACATTTTATCCTAGATGGTCGGCAAGCGCAGATAGGCGAGTTTCCGTGGATGAGTTACATTCAAACTAAACATTACGACGACGGCCGCAATTACCAATGTGGGGGGTCCCTCATCAGTGACCGACACGTGATCACTGCCGCCCACTGCCTTGTGAAAGCACGTCATTTAAAAGAGTAAGTATAAAGCCAAAATATTCAAAAAATTCAAAAATTCAAAATTATTTATTGCAGGATCTGATCCCATAATGTGTTAGTAACAATAATTACTTACAAAACTAAGTTAGTGCGCAATATAAATTAAAAATTAAAATTAAAATGTTGATTATCTTTACTTTGGATGTCAAATAGAAAAAATAATAAAAAGAACTGGAAAAGTCAAATACATAAGGATCATAATTATCATAAATCAAATATTATCCAAATCAAAATATTTTTAGTTGACAGAGGCGTATACAGAAACATGAAATATGCTGCTGAGGCTTCCATCAACTACACCAGAAGTTTAGAAGATCTTTGTGCTGAGGGTTGTGCTACCAATAGATTACCTTCATACATACTACCCTACAGATGGTGGTTGTGCTTTATTGGCAAAGTTTTGCTTCTTGGGGTCATGACCCCCATGATTTTCCTATGAGGTGATGAGTGATGATTAAGCAAATAAACGCCTAAATATTTACCACTGGATGCACTGAATTGCAAAAGTCTTAATCGGGAAACTCGATTTTTAAAGTTTTTTTTAATATTTACTATAAAACCCCGAAATAAAGAGGTTTTATATCTTCTTCTTTATCAACCCGTATAGATTTTTTTGTCTACACATCTTAAGATTTCCTAACTCAAATGAAAAAACTTATGTTAAAATATATTTTTATTAATAGAAAACACTTCTAAGCTGCTTTTTAGTTGTTAATTTCTTAAATCTTTTAACGCCACGTCAAATACAAAAGTTGTCATTTACACGCCAAGCTTTTTTTGTAAGTAACGAAGTTCAATCTTCTGCGAATGCACGAAGGTCACTTTTATATTGCAATTGTTGACAGTCATGTTAGTCATTGGCATTGGACCTGTAGTAACGGATATATACGTCATTGACGTTGACCCTGTAGTGACGGATATTCCGTCATTAGCGTTGAAACTATAGTGATGGATATATCCATCATTGGCATTGAAGCTGTAGTGACGGATATATCCATCATTGACGTTCAACCTATATTGATGAATGTATATCCGCATTTAGCGTTGAAAAGGTTAAAAGTGAGAACGTCAGTGAACAAGCTTGTTTTTTACAGCGTAACAATCATTGTAGGAGAATACCTCACAAATACCTTTCCGACGGATTGCGTCAACAACCGCTGCACGAAGAATCACAGAACGCAAGCAGCTCAAGTCACTTGCCACGAGAGATATGACGCCGAAACTACCAGCAACGACATTGCCATAGTGAAACTACTACAGCATGTTAAATCAGGTACCAAGATTACTGTAATTTAGACTTATTTTACCACCCCATGCCAAGAGGAGATTCTCTTCTTAGTTTTGTCTCTCTCATTCTCTGAAAAAACACCCCTTTTCCCTAGTGGTAGTGTCATACTGTAGTCAAATACTGGTTGCAGTAAGTAGATTAATACTTAAGAACCTAGTCGTAGTAAGGAATGAAAAGAGAGCTCCTCATATTTGCCACATCACTGTCAACGACAAGGTACTAAAATGTTTAGCTATTTCTGAGGCTGACCGTACGAATGGTGGCCCATTTGGAATACCACGGTATAGTTGTTGGCTCTATGAAATTACTCTTACACTATACTGGGTCTCCTCTCCATTCCAATCCATAAGCCATGACTAAGCCAAACAAGAAGCAGTGGAGAAGTATTAATGTTATGTGAGTGCTATTTACTTTACTAAAATAATTTAACATAATTATTTATGTTTCAGATTACATTCGACCAATAAACCTGCCTCCTTTTGACGTTGATAATCCTATGTACGAAGACGCTCCGCTCACCGTCGCCGGTTTTGGACAAACCGAGAACTCTCGAACATCGCACATTTTACTTACAACTGAAATTCATCTTAAAACTAGAGAACAATGCTACAGGATCTATCACTATTCTTATCCCGAAGGGCATTTATGTGCAGGAGCTCCTACAAACACGAACTCTTGTAGAGGCGATTCCGGAGGTCCACTCATGATGTATTACAATAACAAATTCTATCTGTCAGGGTTGGTTAGCTTCAGTTGGTTCAAAAAATGTACTATTAGTAAAGCAAATTATTACACTAACGTGTTCAAGTATATGAAATGGATTAATTGGGCTATGCAACGTTAGAAATGCCTTAACGTAACCAATAAAGATCTAAGATAAGACCTAAAGGTGCTATTAGACTTGAAGATTCGCATTTGCCATTTTCAAACGCCTGGACACTGTGTACCGTTTTTTTCCTATTTATTTCGTAAGCTTTGTGAAATTCGCTAGAATGCTACTTACAAGTTAATGATCAAATCTATCAGCACCTTAAGATGTTTTTGGAAAAAAAAAGAACATTAATCTGGGAAATCGTTGCTCAGTAACAGTGACGGCATGTGAAAACAAAAAAAAAATTTGCAATTTGACCGCAAAGTCCCTTTATCATATCTGAATCTACCAGCGCTTCGGAAAATGGAAGACGCAGCCGAGGTCAAGCACTGCAAGAAACTCAACACCTTAACCTTTACCCCGCTTTTTAAATTCGATTCAGAGTTGCCTGCAATGCTTTTGTATTAATTATCATGAATAAACAATAAATATAATTTTATAACCTTTGATTTTTTTTTATTTAACCAGCACAATTCCTAAGCTTTTCATTTGATAACCATTCGATTAGATCTAAACACGTCATATGTTCACGGAGATTGCGAAACCGTAAAATTTCATTAAAAAACCTTTGAAATAATTTATCCTTGGCTTGTGCCAAGGATTTTCCATAGTAATGTCTCATAGAAAATTTACCAAAATTGAAACTAACAACATCAATATTACCTCTAGGTGCAGCCTGTAGAGCGCAACGGCCTCCTAAACTATGGACTATGTATAGTCGACCAAGAAATTGCTTGACCACTTTTCGACCATATTACAAAGGGATAAAGTTCAAAAGTGGTCAAGCAATTACTTGGTCGACTATACGTCATACAATATCAAATTCAAACATGGCACACGCCCCTAAATGTCACAAAGTCCGCCATGGCTACGTTTTGGCTTAGTTTTAGATGTATAGTCGACAAAGAACTTGCTTGACCACTTTTCGACCGTATCTTAAAGGGATAAGTTTCAAAAGCAATTACTTGGTCGACTATATCACGAATGTCATGTATATGCATTATCCACTGGTGTAGTTGATCGAAGTTAGAGGGGCCAAAATTATTTTAGATGCCTATAAAAATGTCCCTTGTACATTTTAATGCATATTTTTTATTTATCCTGATATTCTTAAAATAATATGTTATCTTTAAATTCGGAATGACATACGCATACCCGAATGATGACTGTTATAAAAATATTTGGGGTCAGAATAAGAAAAAAACTATTGTTTGGTAACGCAGTGGACACTATTCTTGAGGAGTCATGGAGACTGGTAACGCAGTGGTAATTTGGGTACAGAATGAGAATTTTTTGTAATAAAAAACCCAGGATGGTGGGAAAATTTATAATAAAAATTTAGGCCCGGTTGAGAACTAACGTAATATAACTAGAAAAATATTTCGAGACATCTACAATTTTGTAAAAGTGCTTATACATTTTCAATTTTTTTTTAGGCACTAAAAAGAATTTTGGCCCAGAGACCTATATAGAGACACATTATTACCTTTCAGTGGGGTTTTTTTTTAATATAAAATTCGAAGGCAAACAAGCAAATGGGTCACGTGATGATAAGTGGTCACCACTGCCTATAGACACCCGCAATAGGTACCAAGGAGATTGTAGATGCGTTGTCAACCCAGAGGGCTAAGCTTGAATACCTTTTGTGCCAGTAATTGCATCGGCTGTCTTGCTCTCCACGCCGGAACACGACAGCGCAAGCACTGCTGCTTAGCGGCAGGATTAGCGAGTAAGATGGTGGTAGCGATCAGGATGGACCTTGCACAAGGTGCTACCACCCGCAACTTGTTATTAACAAACCTAATTTCGCCTTGAAATTAATAAGATTATAGGAGGAATCCAACACATAGTGTGTTATTCCAAAGCAAATATTTATGATGCAATAATATGATGTTTTCAAATATTTTACCTGCATTGTTACTTTAAATAGAGTAGCGATATTTTATTCTATAATTAAAGCTTTAATAGCGGTTGCTGGACGTCCGAGTGGTTTTCTATTGTAAATACCAAAGATGCTGAAAGTCTTGTGTTTAAGGGTGGATTTTCATTTGGACTTTTTTAGGTGTCACATGGCCTTAAATCAAAAACCGTTCTACAGAACTTACCTCAATATTTTTTTTCTCAATTTGTACACCAAATGTAACGGAGGCATAATATTAAAATTCCCTGGTTGGACACAAAAACTAAAAAAAAGTGTCCTCAAACTCCAAAACACTGCGCGAACGACCGCTGTGAGGCATGTCCCACTTGCCGATTCGCTCAAACAATCTCGCATATCTTTACACAAACATAACGTATTCCTAATCAAAATATACCATTTTAAAGAGCATTAACTACCGCATTGCTCTAAATGTCAATAGAAACTAATCCGTCGGTATTTAAAAACAGGGCAGTCTCTTTGTACTTGTCCCGCGCGCGACCTTTGTTGAAAGCCGCTAATATACCTCCTAATATCTGATTGGTCGAAACGCCAACCGCCTCGTTCATTATACCTATGAATAATACGTCTACCTAGCTTCGGCTACCGACAAAAGTAGACAAGATACTTGTAACTTTTGGCGATCTAACGAGGTAAATCTTGAACAAGGTGTATTTTGTCACGAAAAATTTGTAATTTGTATGGTCGATTATCTCTGGATAAACAAGTGAAATAGATATATCTCTAATGACGTTAGGAGGCCAAAAGTGGCTTGATTATGTATTTTATTTTATATGATTATTGCGTTAACAGTTTATGAATAATCGCTGAAAAACCTGTTTGCGGTAAGTTGTATGGCGTAATTTGTACGGCTTTTTTATCCATACAACTTACAAAAGTGTCATACTACTTACAATTAAGGTCGAAATCGTAATAAATTACACAGATTAACTTTATAATCATCGGTATATATATCAATATCGAAACATGAAACTTTTTTTGTTTTGAAACAGTTTTTTTACGGTTATCTTGTTTAATAATCACAATTATTACCGTAAGAATTAACCTCAACTGAAGTAGTTTCTCGAATATATTAAAAAAGAACTGCAAAATATGCTGTCCATCACAAGATTTCGATCAAAATTTTTTGTTCTTCTTTCGTACCTTTTGCTTTTACTGAGGGTCGTTCTTCATCGTGTGTTTGCGCCGGGACGTTCTGTCCTAGCATTTCTTCGTGTTCAGCGTTCCATACCTCTCTTCCACCGCGTTGCATGCGGTCGTTTTCTGCCCTTCTTCTTTTCAAGGATAGCCAAACTTTTTTTCAATACCGTCTTACCACCTTCTCGTCGCTCTTCATTACATGTCCGAACCATCTCAAGTGATTTTTTCCGCTTTTGGACCGATTTTAAAGGAGCCTCTAATGTACTTATTCCGTACTGACTACTGAAGTATTCTTATTTTGTTTACGAACATCTTTCGTTCATGCATTTTATTGAACGCCAAACAGTCTGCACTGTACAGCCTTGCTGCAGTTTTAGGTAGAGAAGTTTTTCCGAACCGGTGGTGAATGGTAAATTTTTTGACATTCATAAGTGCTACCTGTAAACCTAATCTGAATAAAATATTTTGACTTTGACTTTGACTTAGATGCCTATAATCACATAATTATCGCAGAGAACCGTTATGTAACTCCATTTCAGCCAAGCTCCATTGACTTCGTATGTGTTGAGCCAAGTTATTTAAATTGGTAAATTTTAGGCAATGGTTGTCCTTTCATGCAGATGCTATAATAGGTGAAGCTGGTTTAAAAATGAATCGTCGCACAAGCAGAGGTTACAACATCACGTATCACACGCATCACTTCTGTGACTGGAACTTCTAAGCCTCGCTTACCTACCTGTTACTCGTAATAAATTAACTGATATCAGTTAAACAGGACTTACCAGTCCTACTGGCCACAGATTCCACAGGCCATCATCATTATCATATCAGCCAAAATATGTCCACTGCTGGTCATAGGCCTCCTCCAAAGATCGCCACAACTACCAGTCTTGCTCTACTCATATCCAGCGTGTTCCCGCAACCATCATCAAGATCTGTTAGCAATATACCACGTTCAGTGCCACTTAAATTTCACAACTTTTACGGTATTTGTTTCTTGTGCGGATTTTCACGTTTCTAATTCAATCACACAGAGTAACTCTAAGTGTAAGAGGAACGCGCTACGCGTACATCAAAAAGAGCGAATACATAATTTTTAAGACTGTCAGCGGAAAGAGTCTTGAGTTTGGGCCTTTCATAAGATTGAATGGTGAAGCTCTAAGACGGGTATATCATTCTAAATATCTCGGTCACTATGTGAGGATGGATTATATGGAGTTGGACATAGAACAGGAATGCAGTGTTGGCGATAAGATGAAATATGCTGGTGGGGCGGTTTGCGCGCTGCAATGCACAAGCTAAAACCATTTTTGTTTAAAGCTTACCGTCAGGTATACCACACGAGCTGCCTTTGGGCGAAATATACGAAAAAGGCCATCAGCGCTTTCCGTGTCTAATACAATAATGGCTTCAGCGCTGGGCTGCCGCGCTATTGCAGCGCATCTGGTATGTTTGCATTGGCCAGCATAGACGATTATTACTCCATTATGCGCAAAAATACCGCATCCTTGCTGAGCAAATTGCGCACCAGTTTCAACTCCATCCTAAGAACTATAGCCATGAGGTATCATTCGCGCATCACCCGTCATCTAATAGGCGTGCTTGTCAGCACGAGATAGCGTTAATTATTTATTATTTCATATTGAAAATATTTTTTGTGATTGATAGGTATATAATTTTGTATTTGATGATGATTATTATTATCTTTATTATTATTAAAACCGTTCAATGTTTGCAGCTCAATCTCAATATTTACTCATTTATACCTTTTAAGTAATATAGTATCTAAGGACCTCGATGGTACTAACCAGGCTATGGCCCCGTATTAAGTCTAAAATAAATGATTTTTATTTTATTTATGTTACAAACCTTTCAATTGCCCGTTACCTTGTGCCTTCTTATTTAATTTTGAAACCAAATAAATGACTGTGAAAAAAGTTCTAAATAAAATCAGTTTAAGTGGGGTTTGTACGCCTTACAGTAAAGCTATAATGATAATAGTGTGAGGTATCATGTTTCGTCCTAGTTATAAAGAATTTCTATTTATCTAGGACCTTTTTAACCAGATTTCGTTTATACTTTCATACGAAAGTAAGTTGTATGGCAAGTTTGTAATTTGTATGGCTATGTATATTTTTCGGACTCAAATTCTAAGAAACTATATCCTGCAAAATGATGCCTCATACACCATTCGATTTCTAATCAAAAAATCTTGCCAAATGTAACATCGCTACCATCATTTTGCAAAGAAAAAAAAGTGCCATACAAATTACGAAAAAGCACTGCGTTTGAAAATATACCCTTAACGTTTCTTATAAGCGTTCAATGCAAACAGACTACAAGAGGAGAACCCTCAGATGGTAAGTTAGTACGTTTACTTATTTAAGACTACGGTCCTAGTCTTTGACAGTGACCCAGTAATTGACGAGAAGATACGGAAATAGACGACTAAAAACGAGAGACACTGCTGTCTAGTTCCCTCTATAATGGTCGGATAAGTTTGTCGCTGTTTGTACAACCCAATGTTCATAATTAAAATGACTTTTCAGGAGCCGTTAGCAATCTCGTCGACGGTGAAGGTATCAATGCTTCGAATATTCCTCCCGAGGGTTATATTTCGTGTAAGTATATAATACTTTTTATTTAAAACATTAAAAAGCCCACGAATACATTTATTTGTTGAGTTTTGTACCAAAAATTGGTTTTAATTAAGTTTTTTTTAGCCAAAAAGCTATCAGTGCCAATAACTGAATAACACCAGTAATAGTATGCATTTGATGAACGCATTAGTAAATTTTTATAAAGCATCCTTTATGGAAGCGTAGAAATAATCTCAATACTATCGACTGTTAGGACTTGGTGCGGTTAGCCGCAGAAGTAGCTGAACATTTTAGTACCTTGTCGCTGTCAGTAATGTGACAAATTCGAGCAACACCCATTACATACGCTTCTACGACAAGGTTCTTAAGTGTTTAGCTGCTTTTGAGGTTTGACTGTACAACAGTAAAGTTACTCACCATCAGTAACCCACTTGTACGTTTTCCTTCCTATTTTATATTTAAAAATTCAAGAGCGTTTATTGCACATGCTTTGTTACATAATTGTCCACCTATGAATCCCGCTTAAAGTGGTCTTACAAGTACAAGCTTTCAAAATGTGGGTTTATAGAAGAATCTTGAAAATCTCGCGGACAGATAGAATTTGCAATAGAAAAGGTTTGCAGAGAAATGAGACACTGGATTTTTGAATAAGGTGTAAACACGGAAATAGCTGTAGGTACTTTGTTCACATCGTGCGAAACGACAAGTATAAGTTACAACTTATAGTGCAAGCCAAGATTCAGGGAGGTAGACCACCAGGAAGAAGGTGTACCTAGAGACTTAAAAACCTTAGGTCTTTGTTCCGGGCAGCTCCGTCCAAGATTAGGACAGCCCTAATGATAGCCGACCTCCAGTAGGAGATCGCACCTTAAGAAGTAGAAGTAGGCTTACCTAAATGATGCTCATTAGCTGAATGGAATGCGCTTCTTTGTTCTTTCTCTTTTTATATTAAAAGAGGGCCCCAATATGCTTTCGTGACTAACCATTTAATAATTAAAAGTAAGTATTACTTACCCGATGAATATGCGACCGCAATAGTGACGAACAGAAGCACGCTTTTGAGTACCATTGTACCAGCTACTTAATAGTTTTTTTAAGTGTGTATACTAAACAACACCCCACTGGAAGTCAAGCGTTTATGGCCAAATCGCTTTGTTACGGACTATTTGAAGTATCGGACAAGGAAACAAACGATAAAGTGATTCAAATCTCCGTGGTTTTGAAAATACAGTTGAATGTGAAAGAGGAAATGAAAATGTTACTCTAATGGAAGAGTTGGTTTTCCCGACAGATTGTGTACATGTTTCCTGCAAAATGCTGGTTAGTTCAAACCTTATTAGGCACTGATGATAGAAATTGTGTTATCCCAATCCTATCCTACTACTATTCGGGGGTCGATATAGACCACTTTGAGAATCACTGTTAAAGTAAGTCTTTAAATAAAGAAGTAGATTAAAAAAAATAGTAGTTCTGTGTCAATATTTTATTGCAACAAAAAATGGCATTCTAGTGGAAATTATACAAAACTTACTTAATTATGTAAATAACACATGAATCAAGGTTATTTAAAGATAATTTAGCTAGACGTAACAACGGCAAACAGTGCTTGGTCAAATTGAATCCCGCCTTTGTATGTACTTACAACATGAATGTACTTTTGCTCTTTTATAATTAATTACGTGGCTACAGAATAAGTAAACAAACAAATATTTAAAAACCTTGATGTCTTATTTAATAGTTAAAATTGTGAGTTCGGTTGTTGGTTTCACAGTTTCTCAGTATCCCGCTAAGATCAAACTTAGGCCTTTTATTGTAATCATTCACATGTGACTCTTTATCCACTTCATGTATTTATACACATTAGTATAGTACCCAGCTTTAGATCTGCCGCATTCCACATTAGGCCCGTAGCTGACTATCCCGGACAGATAGTACTTCTTCTTGTAGTACATCATCAGGGGACCACCGGAGTCACCGGGGCAGGTGTCCTTGCCGTGGGAGTCCCCAGCGCACAAATGCCCTGAGGGCACATCAGAGTCCAGTTCCAGGCATTTGGGTTTATGTATTAGACTGATTTCAGTGGACAGCAGGATGTTTGAGGTTGTCCCGCGTTCGGTTCTGCCCCATCCAGCGATCAGCACGGAGGCTCCGTCGTTGTTAGAAGTGTCCACGTTGAATGGAGGCAATGGAATTGGTTTGATGGTGGCTGAAAGAACATGAATGGAACTGTGTAAAATAAAATAGTAATACCCTTACTTCAAATTTTAAACTGTAACTGCAACCATACTGGATTCTCCGGATTCATGATGAACCATGTGATAGAAATAATTAAATGACAAATTAATAGATTCAGGCGTCATTTTGCGGAGGTCCACTGTATCGATTAAGTGGAACAAATAACATTGCTACGCCGCAAACCACACTTGGTTTCGCGGAGTAGCAAACTAGGTAATTTCTTCTAGCTTGCTGACAAATAACGTTGCTTTCACAATGTTGTGTTGTTGCTAATAAGTAAAGTCTCCAGTTGTTGTGTAGCCAGTAAAACAGCTATATTTGCTGCCTACACAATAGCTCTTCCTGCAGGGACGGCGACGTCCTCTCCCTCTTAACCCTCTGGGTTGGCCATTTCCTTGATGTTGCGGGTGTTTATGGGTGGTGGTGATCACTAACCATCAGGTGGCCAACTTGCTTGTTTTCCTTCCCATTTCAAAAAAACGTGCAAGAAATACTTTTGGCTCTAGAAATGTCTAAAAGTTGCGGTTATTGCTTAACATAGGGTGAGCTGCATGCTTGTTCTTTTTCTGAAGTAGTTTAAAAATTATTCAGTGTACAATATTATGTTCTTATAGAAAACTTTAATTATGATTTAAAACTTTACTAAAATGAAGACACAATACAATGTCTACCGTAAGAAGATACTTATTCATTATTTTTTTCATGAAAGTAGCTTTTGTCTGAGAGTTCTTCCCCGTACATTTCGGATAACTTACTAATTTCCAGCCCCTTTTGAATCCCCCTCCCCCCACCTTTTTTTTAATAATGAAATTTCCAAAACTCCTTCCTAAAATTCGCGTTTCTATCTTTTGCGGTTTAGGTCGTAAATTATCTGAAACTCAGTCAATAATAGGACTCTTTTATAATATAAATAGAAGACAGCAAATTCAACTTACCGCACAGTGGGGCGCGTTTTTGGAGTCTCAGTAGCGCTATGTCGTTGGCAATGGACTTGCTGTCATAGTCAGCATGCCGGTAGATTTTGTTGGGGTACACGATCACATTATTTGTGCATCTGCCCTTTTCGCAATCTTTCGGAAAAGTATCCATGTTGTATTCGCCTAGATAGATTTTTACGCTGTAACAAAAAGCAACTATTTAAGAGAGAGAAAAAACCGAAAACATCTTAACGACCTATAAGAACCTCGATCATTGTTTTAAAGGTTGACGAGCAAAAGCTATCTGCTTGTTCAGACCAAAAAAAATAGTTTTAGGGTGATAATCCTCAAATTTTCTTCGTCTATTCGCAATCCACTCTCAAATTCTCTCTCATCGATTGCGCGGAATGTCTGACCAAATTTTATAGAACAACACTTTAAATGGTTATAAGTAATATAGGAGATCATTCTTATTTTTAGTCTAGAGAACAAAAGTATGGTGAGCTATGAAAATGGCCACTACCATTTGTGCCGTATAGATAACCAAATTAGATAACATATCATGTAACGCGACCCCCAGGGAGGCCCGAAGCCTAACCCCCTTATTAATAAACGCTTCGTAAAAGTTTGTTAGTTAACATGTTTTATGTCTTTATCTGTCATTGTGACGTTTGCCCTCAAATGAAAGGGACAAAACATTTCTTAACCTAAAAAGATTGTTAACTTTTTATGAATAAGGGGGTTAGTCTCTACCCACCAAAACCTCTGCCGCGATCGAAAAAAAATTGAGCGCCATTGGTCCTAAGGGGTCGCCAGATTTTTTGAACAAAAAAGTCGTGTATAAAAAAACTGATTTGAACGCTAAAAGAGTTCTCGTGTGGCACCCCGTACTGGAAGACGCAGCGTGAGCAGACCCGCCACAAGGTGGACCCACAACCTGGTGATGGTTGCGGGACCCCGCTGGATGGGGGCAGCGCAGAACCGGACGTCGTGGCGATCTTTGAAAGAGGCCAAGCTTTGAACTAGGTCCACCAATAGACTTCTTTGACTGATATGATGACGATGAAACGCTTAAACTTACTCGTTGTAGTGTTGAATTTCGTGTTCGAAGCAATGGGCGGCGGAGAGAACGTGGTGATCGCTGATGAGGGAGCCGGCGCAGAGGAAGGAGCTCTGTTCTTTACGGTCCCTGATCGAGAGACGAGCTATCCATGGGTACTGGCCCACTGCAGCTGGCGATCCACCTGAGAAAATTATTAATACAGGAACCGAACAACTGTGATCTTATCCCAAAATTTCAAGGATAGACTCACAATGTATATTTTTCATAACACTAACCCCCTTATTCATAAAAATTAACAATATATTCAAACTAACAAATGTCATGTGATAATGGCAGTTAAAAAAATAACACAAGTTAACTAATATAGATTTACGCTACGTTAATGGATAAGGGGTCAAGAGTAGTCCAGGAACAACAAATAGTTTGGGAGGAAATAGTTTTAATTAAAATACTAAATTTACCTGCCACATATCCGTCTGGAAGGATGTCAGATGCGTTTTGGGATGTTTTCACGAGATGTTTGGCGGTGACTGAAAAATACACTTTAATTAGGTAAAACCCTATAAATTTAAAACCATCAAGAGTTGGCTAATCAAGAAAGTGATTCCTTGCATAATCGACCATTCTTCCATGGCGCTTACTAATATTTTGTACCCACTCGCTGAAAGGAGCCTGTCCCCTGGTTCCACATAAGTTCACATAACATTGTGCACATTGCAGAACATCTCCCATAATTTTAAAGCCTTCAGAAAATACCGAGTACATTCTCGAAGACGTCTGGGACGTCTGTAACTTACACTGTGACTGAAAACTTCTGACTGGAAACAGAAGGTTCGAGTTCTCAAGATTTTTCTTAGTACATTCAAATTAAATTTAAATTGCTATACATATAATGAATGACAACACAAAGAAAAATTAGGGTAATGGCAGGGTTCGAACCTGCAACATCAACATTCCGTGCCTTGCGTATTCCAGTTTTCGCCACATTACCGCTCATATAGATTACCCTAATTTTTCTTTGTGTTGTCATTCATTATATAGCAATTTAAATTTAATTTGAATGTAAAAAAAAATAGAAAAAGAAAATTAGAAAAAAATTAAAAATAAATAATTTCGATTACAATAATTTTTATTTGTGTTGATATTGCACATCATTTAAAGTCTCACAGGAAAGTTTCACAATTTGAAAAGTTTCCTTTTGTACACCACTAGTTACACTCCTTGCCACAGGCCTCTTTACGAGTATTTTATTAAAAGAAGCTCCGAATAAGATTCGATTACAAATCGTTTAGTGAATCAAAAGTATTACTCACCAGATGAATATGCCACCGCAATTGTTAGGAGCAAAAGCACGCTTTTAAGTGCCATAGTTGCAGCAACTTAATAACAACTTAATTGTTTATGAAAGTGTACTGAACTACACCCCACTGGGAGTGAAGCGTTTATGGCCGATTCCCTTTGTTCCCCCCTATTTGAAGCACCAGACGAGGAAACAAATAATAAAATGACTCAAACCCCCGTGATTTAGACACTTAATTGTAAATAGAGAGACGTTATTTCTCATGCGCAAGAGGAAATCAAAATTTCAGTTCAGCAATTTAATAGGGAGGTTGGTTTTTCCTATAGATTGTGCTGATGTTTCCTTCAAAATCACTGAAAATCAGCGTGTCGGTTTTACCGAGGCAGTATGCTGAGTGGGGCCCTTTTTGTTTTTATTTAACACAAACGTTACCGTGTTTGTTATAATTGTAGTCTGTGTGATGTGTGTATCTATGTGTTTTGTCTTGAATAGTCTTAAATTAATGTTTTTCTTTCTTTCAAAATGCTGGCTAGTTTACAGTTTTTGAACTCCTAAATACTCTTTTAATGTTTAATGAGTCAATCAATGTGGGATCATCTCAATTGATTTTGTGCGAACCAAATACATTGCAGCCTCAGAATGCAACAGGCGTCTTTATAGAGGTAAGTATTCGATAAGATAGCTTTTTTGCCCGACTGCCATCAGAAGGCGTTATGTTTAAATAAATAAATAAATATCTCGGGACAATTTACACCAATTGACCTAGTCCCAAACTAAGCAAAGCTTGTACTATGGCTACTAGACAACGGATAAACATACATATATAGATAAATACATACTTAAATACAAATAACATCCATGACTCAGGTACAAACATTCGTGTTCATCACACAAATATTTGCCCATACCAGGATTTGAACCCGGGACCTCTTGCACAGTAAGCAGACACATGTGCCACTGTGCCATACAGGTCGTCGTTTATCGAGTGTATGTATGTATGTATGCCCATTTCTTAGGCACGCGCTGCAGCCTAATTGGCTTACTGATTTTGTCGTATGAGGTTTAATTGGATTTGTCTTAATTGGAGGAGTGTAAATGATCGCAGAAAAATACTAAAAGCACAGGTTTTCCTCTGTTAACGAATTCCTTCAATTTTAAGAAGAGGCTTTGATTTGTCGTATTACGTATGTTAAGCGTTATTTACACTTTGCAAAGTGCTAAGTGCGAGTTCAGACACTTGCTACTTGCACTTAACAGCAAATGTATGAACTTCGCACTTGCACTAATCAAAGTGTAAATCGATATTAAAGCGATGGCACACAACGATCTTTTTAAGGCAATTCGATTTAAGGAAGTGGTAGAACCACACTGTTGCTTCCAGTAATAAAATGCCGGCTCGACCGGGGTATTTATTTATTATATGAAATAGGAGGCCAAACAAGCAAGTGGGTCACCTGATGGTAAGTAATCACCACCGCCTATAGACATCCGCAACATCAAGATGATTGCAGATGCGTTGCCAACCCACAGGGCTAAGATGGAATACGTCTTGTGCCAGTAATGTCACCGGCAGGCTTGCTCTCCACACCGGAACACAACAGTGCAAGCACTGCTGCTTAGCGGCAGGATTAGCAAGTAAGATGGTGGTAGCGATTCGGACGGATCTACCATTTGCAATTTAAAATAGTCCCCCCTGTGCCTCTATCTAACTAGCAACATAAGAAAGAGACACACAGAGACATAAATTCGATTCGGAGAGTCATGTTAGCCACTGGTGCTTTTTATTGCGACGCCGTTTGAAAAACTCGTTGTATGATCGACCAAGTAATTGCTCGACCACTTTTGAACCTTATATCTTTGTAATACAGTCGAAAAGTGGTCAAGCAATTTCTTGGTCAACTATGCGTTTAGCTTTGTCTATGTAATTGCGTTAGTAACTATCAAATGCTCCTAAAGCCCACGTAATTGACTAACCACTCAAGTTAATGTTGATTCGCAGGCGCAGTGTCATCGCTAGATTGATCTTGATGACGATTCCCCAATGACGGAAATTATGTATGGTAATACGTACATACACGTTAGTATCGTGTCTAATTATCCATTGCCGTGGCGTGACAGCCAGTAGTTGGCTGTACTTGGATACGGTTTGTTTCGTGAACAATTTAAAAATACAGTGGATTTTTTAAACCAATACATTAAAATACTTACTTAAATTTATCAATCTTACTTATATTTATTTATCTTTTTGTCTGAGTTAAAAACGCTAATTTGGTTAACCTGGTCTAACGTCTACACGGTTATAAATTTAAAATAAATTAACTCAATTTATAAATACGAGTAAATTGCATTAATTAACAGATTGATCTAGTTCTAAACTATAAGCAAAGCTAGAGCAAGTCTTCTCGTGACTATAAAAGTCTGCATATAATTTCGAAACTTTTTGATTTAAAAAGTTAAAACACGATAGTTTCCGTATAAACTATTTTAATTTATTAATTAACACAATTAGTAACAATAAACTTATACAATTACGTAAATTAAAATTGTTATTTTATAGCTTGTTACAATAATTTTATCGCAAGCGAGTAAGTTATCGCGACATTGACTCGAACGTCATTAAATCTTTAACTAAACACTGCGTATACTCGTAGATGTTGACATTGAATCCACAATGGAGTTGAAAAAAGAACTTATGTCACATTAGAAGCGCAGTTGCAAGAAACCTGCTGTGTCAATATCATTGCCCGCGAGTTGTAAAAAAAAAACAAGGAAAATGGGAAGCGACTAAGCTGTAATCAAGCTATAATCGTGTCCGATTCACAAGACGGCAGTCAAAGACTAACTCGCGGCAAATCGAACTGTGATAAAACTAACAGGCTATTTTTAAAAAGTTGTTTTAAACAAACGATTCCAAATTTAAATAAAATTCTTTTACAAACAATAAACGATACCATAGAATCATTTAAACTTTTTTATTTTTGTTAGCTGCCAGTGAGTGAGAATCATAAAAAGCGAAATCTAGTGTTCCAATTTTGAATTGCGGTTGTAAAGAGGTTGGACACATCGTGAACGCGAAATGATTGGAAAACATTCACGGTTGTTTTTCGCGATATCGCTCGGTGTTTTGGTCATAACTGTAATGGTTGTGTCGTGGGGTATTCCGATGGTGAAAAACAGGCAAATACAAAAGGTAAAGTGGTTATTGATATAATTAATTAATGAATCAGCCTCACAATGTGACTTCTGTAAAGTTATACATACGTTATTATGTGTTCTATTTCTGTCATCTACACTAATATAATAAAGAGGTAAACTTTGTTTGTTTGTTTGTTAGTTTGTTTGTATGTAGGGGGTAATCTCTGGAACTACTGAACCGATTTTAAAAATTCTTTCACAGATAGAAAGACGGACATATAGGCTACTAGTTTTATGTGAACTAGTATTTATATATTCGTGTCATGTCAAGGATAATGTATGAAATAAATAGACTGATAGTCGTCTAATGAAAATCGTGGACTATGTACTTAACTCAGGTATATTTCGGCAAAAGGAAATCTATTAAAAAAGAAATAACTAAATGGCCTGATAGAGTTTCTGAACGTCATTATTGTAACTATCAGTTCAACCAGCATTTCTGTAGGAACCATAGTCGTAATGCAGAAAAATACCGATGGCGTTGCACTAACTAAATTATCTTTCAATCTAGTCCGGCAGTCTATTTAAAACATTGTCTTTGATCATGCATAGACATTAAAATTGACAATCTTCGTCCTATCCCTGTAATTTAATGACGTCGACATTATTCATTATTTTTAGGTTCTATATATTTTTTTTCATTTTATTACTATTCATCTTGAAACCCGCCAATGATTCTTGGGGTCACCCCAGCGGCCCTAACATGACAGCCCAGGTTTAATTTTACCCCTCCCTGTGTCTCTGTCTTACCAGTGTCATAAGAAAGGGACGCAGATAGAGATAAACTAAACTTGGCCCGTCATGTTAGGGCCACAGAGGCCAAAAATCACCGAACCGTTGCCGGCATTTAGGTCCTCCCCCTTCGTGAAACTACATTCTTCTCACTTACCGTACGAAACGCAGTAACAAACTTCTACTTCACGCCCGTATTCCGTAAGAGTGTATTCACGATTTATGATAATGTGTAAAATTATTGTAATCGAAATTATTTATTTTAAAATTTTTTCGATTTTTCTTTTTGTATTTTTTTTTAACATTCAAATTAAATTTAAAATGCTATTATAATGAATGAAAACACAAACAAAAAATCCAAAAAAAAAAAATCAATAATGTAATGACCGTAAAGACGAAACACATTGAAAAATTCGCAGGGTATGGCAGCGGTAATGTGGCGGAAACTGGAATACGCAAGGCACGGAATGCTGATGCAGGTTCGAATCCTGCCATTACCCTAATTTTTCTTTGTGTTGTCATTCATTATATAGCATTTTATGATAATGTGGGCAAAGTACGATACCGAGGCAAATTGAGTAATCGCGCTTAGCGACCAAATCCTTCCGCGTGCTTAACTCTGTAGTCACACAAAAACAGCGATTACGCCTTGGCCTGTACAGTCAGTAGCATACGTATCTACATCAACACTCATATAATAAAGCGGTGAACTTTGTTTGTTTGTATGAAGGGGTTTAACTTCGGTACTACATGAACCGATTTCAAAAATTCTTTTACAGAAAGAAAGATACACTATCCCTGACAGACTAGACTACTAATTCTACGCGAACGAAGTCGCGGGCGTCCGCTATAGTTTATTTCTTTAGGTACTCAAAATAAGTCACGTGACTCAGCAAATCAACCAATCAAATCAGTCTTTTGGGTCTCCACAGATACAAAAGATTGACTTGATTGGTTGATTTGCCGAGTCACGTGACTATTTTGTTTACCTTATTGTAAGTACCTAAAGGAATAAAGTCTAGTAGTCGATAAAAAGATATACGGGATTGACGGAAGAATAGCCTAGTGGTAGTGGCCCTGACTACGAAGCTAGAGGTCTCGGGTTCGAACCCCGATCGGTGCAAAGATTTCTCTGATGATGATGTATATCTATGTATATCCATTGTCCAGTACCCATAACATAAGCAGCTTTAGTTACTTAATTTGGGACTAGGTCAATTTGTGTTGATTGTCCCATTTTTAGGGTTCCGTGCCTCAAAAGGAAAAAACGGAACCCTTATAGGATCACTTCGTTGTTTGTCTGTCTGTCGTGACCATTTTTATCAAGAACTCGTATCGAGTAGAAATTAATATCAAATACTCGGGTCTAAAATTCCTTAGAGTTGTGAAAAAATTAACCTTCTAAATCTACGCAATTAAAAGATACGGCCGTTTTCAATCGCAAAGTTTTTTAAAAATCTATACGGCACTTCGCGATGAGCTAGAACCAAAAAATTTGGCAAGGAGCAAGGTCTCACAGCACAAATGAAGGAATAAATCCGAAAACCATACATTTGTAGTTACATCTTTTAAAAAAATTGAGTGTGTTGTATTGTAGCTACTCTTAGCAGAACACGCGGTGCGCGAGTCCGACTCGCACTTGGCCGGTTTTTTTATGTATACACGACTCTAGTGTTAAGAGTTTGTATGGGGA
Organism: Ditula angustiorana; assembly: GCA_963691745.1. NCBI lineage: Eukaryota > Metazoa > Arthropoda > Insecta > Lepidoptera > Tortricidae > Ditula > Ditula angustiorana. The sequence goes on from OY829476.1 coordinate 14,958,014, forward strand.
GCGCTTTTTGAGGTTAGGTACAGTCAAGGAAATTGAAGCACGTACCACCGTAGAACCTAGTCGCAGAGACATACGTATGACATTTGTATGACATTGCCTGGCGATTAACGCGTCGCGTCATTGCGATAGGGTTCTAAGGTGGTACGTGAATATATTTCCCCTACTGTACACAATCTTAAAACATTCATGACGCGCGGGTAAAACCATTCATGTTTTAAACGTAATACACGAAGTTTTAGGTAAGTATGTATGAATAACATAAAAAAAAAACTACAAAGCAAAATGGTAAGTTCGAATGTTTCGGTCGTTTCCGGGAACCAAGGAGTTACGGACTTGTACTTAACCTTTCTAAAGTTTTATTTTCTCTTACATATTTTCATTTTATTGATTGTACAGTCAAGGAACTTAATTCCCTACCCATTTCGTTGAAATGTCGTCTGACATTCGCAATGCATTAAGGTCAATATGTCAAACTAACGTCTTGCTCTATAGCTCTTATGGTGGTGACAGTTTGCTATATGCTATTGAACCTTAGGTGGGTTGGAAATTTAATTCCTTGACTGTACCTGTCTTTCAAAACATCCGATCCAAAATTCGGATCAAATCCGATAACTGAACCATAAAGTAGATAAGCCGGGCATTGTCAAGTCAAAATTAGAATAAATTATTAGAAAAACTCTACCAAAAACCAATTTTAATCTCATATAATTTGAGTGTAATGAGAATTAAACTTTGCACTATTTTGACCTTGGACTTTGCTTAGTTGCCGAGTCGCCGTGTAAGTTTATATCCGGCATGATTTGGGATTGGTTCGGTCAATTTACTAATTTATTAAAATCATTTCTTCAGCTGCTAGGACTTTCCCCCATCCTTGATAATATACCACATGCTTTTGTCACCTAACGTTGAAATATATTTTTTAATGACATCGCGCTCTTAAATATTTAGCCGAATTTTCAAATGACTGGGCAGAGATTGCTAAAGATAAAGGGAACTGGAAATCCAAGGGAGAGGCCTTTGCTCAGCAGCCACGATTGCAGGCTAGCATTATTTTATTATTAGCCGAATTGAGAACTGAATATTTGTTTTATTTTTTTAATGTGCATATTATTCGATATCTCCGCCAAATGTAAATCAATTACAGTGTTTTTTTATTGTTTGTAATTGAGGTTGGTTCTATTTCAATTTGGAGAAAATATTCCACCATTACGGGCAAATTCTCTAAATCTTTTTTTTTCAATTTAAAAAGTTATTGTTATATTATTTGAAGTCTGTTAAAAAATCAAAACCTAGTTCTAAGGCATAACAACAGCATACTAAAAAATTATGGCTAGGTCTTAAGGTTTAGAGATTAGGAAACGTTATCGCCGTTGGTAGGTATGGAGAGCGCTGGATACATAGTAGTCTTAACTCACTAGATAACTCAGTATGTCTCTCTCTAACTTGCGGCCCTAACATGACAGCCCAGGATTAGTTTAACCCCTCCCTGTGTCTCTGTCTAACTAGTGTCATAACAAAGGGACGCAGATAGAGATAAACCAAACTTGGCCAGTCATGTTAGAGCCACAGGTTAGTAAGTAAGAGACGTTGGTACTAAGCTATTTATCGAGTTATGGCGAGTAGAAAAGGTTCGTGCTAAGTGCTGTGTATTACAATAATTAACGGAATTAGCACTAGAAACAAATAATATTGTTTATTTATTTCAAAAGGATAATTTTATTAGTTAATTATAATTTTTTGTTTCTTAGTGTATTATTTCCTGTTTAAATATGGACTAATTAGGCGTTGAATTGATTGTATTACCGTATTGTTTAATTAGTTAAGTTTTTCCTGCAACTAGAATACTAAAATTCCATTTTTAGACATTTAACAAATTGAACCCATTCGCAGTATTTGCTGAAAATATTTTTTTTTATATTATTTTAATCATTTTTAAACAACCTGTACAGCAACTAAACCGATTTTTTTGGTTATTTAAGCCTTATAACACAACAAAAAAAAATTACAAGTGGCTGACCTAATGCCTTGAGGCGCTCTCAACCAGTCAACCATCACGTTAAACAGATATGAAGATGCAGGATCATTAATAAAGATAGTTTGGCAACTGGGGAGGACTGTCCGCCAGTATCCTCCATAGTGTAGGTATTAGGGGATAGACCTCCATAGTTGCGCCCATCTCATTTATATTATATGGTACCAAAGGCCTCTTCATGTTGGTTTCAGCCCCATGAATGCCTTTCAAATGGCCGGGTCCCCATGGGCCCGTGATCGGAGACCGTAAGAAAATAATATAATGTATGTGCCTTATATTTTTTTGTATTTGTACCTCAGACTGTGTGTAGTACAATGCGCTAAAATTGTAACATTTCTGCTATCGGCGAGATCCTGTAATAGACTTATTGTATGTACTATTGGTTAGTAAATTTTGTACAAAAGTTGTTAGTACAAATAAATAAACCAATAAACTTACACAAATACATTTTACGGGTGGCAGGACCTTGTGCAAGGTCCGTGAGGATCGCTACCACCATCTTGCTCGCTAATCCAGCCGCTCAGCAGCAGTGCCTGCACTCGCGTGGAGAGCAAGATAGCCGGTGCAATTACTGGTACAAGAGGTATTCCATGTTAGCCCTCTGCGTTGGCAACGCATCTGCAATCTCTTTGGTGTTGCGGGTGTTTATAGGCGGTGGTGATCACTTACCATCAGGTAACCCACTTGCTTGTTTTCCTTCCTATTTCATAAAAATACTAAGCTTTTCCAGTCACGCTAAGGCCACAACAAGCACTTATTAGAATAAATGTCAGAAAAACTAGTGGTTCGGAAAAAACCTCTGATGAGAAGATACCGACAAGAATGTGTTGTCACGTGTTGTGTTTAACCAATGCCATTTCGACTCATGTTATTTATCGTCGTCGACGACCATGGAATTATTACTTAATAATAAGTAAGTAAGTCTTAGAGGTACGTAAGTACTTACTTACGTACCTCTAAGAATAACTAAGGCTGGGTACCTTTTTACTGTAGTTTTTGTGATTTATAAAAAAGGAAGGGTAAACGAGCGAGATGGGTCACTTGACTTGATGATGGTTAGTAATCACCACCGCCCACAGACACCCCTATAGATAGTTTCGTTCTTGTTCGCTTTATTAATAGATAAATAACGTTTTTGAAGTCATTTTTGCACTTTTTTAACCCGACTCACAGAATAAATAACGTACAGAAACTTCTCTTTTACGACCGCGATTAAACGAACTCCAACTTTATTCACACGCTCAAAAAGTTCGTATTACTTCATACACAATGCGCGACGCGGCGCGAGTCAAAAGGAACGCGCCGCCCGCGACCGCCTTCCCCCCGCTACTCCAAGCGACACGTTAGGGTTGCGCAGCAATCGTTTTCAATTACACTGACACGACGGGGGCGAGCAAGCAAGCGCGCGGCAAGCCGACAGCCTACTGCGATTTGCCTATGCCATAGGAAAGGCGGTCGAGCGTACACACAGTGCGGAGTGGAACCCCTCTGCCCGACTACGGCAAAGCCAAAAGGAAGGGTTATGTTATTTATTTACGACAAAAAGTTATAAGTGCTGCAATTTAACAATTTTTGTATGAAAAACTATACAATTATGTCAAATTGTAGCACTGTAGTTTTATGGTTAAGGGGCAGTGGCTCTAAAATGACCGGCCAAGTTTATCTGAGTTTATGTCAATGGATGTCCCTTTCTTTTGACATTAGTATGACAGAGACGCAAGGAGAAATAAATTGAATCTGGACTATGGATATGTTAAAAGGCCACAAATTGCCAGCTATAGTTGCAAGCAAACATCTTGAGCATAAATCGAGTGGAGAGGGTACGTTTGCGCATACACATTTGTACTAGAAACGGCTACTGCGCAGTCAAGGTCAGTGCTCAAGAAGTTTGCCGGGAACTGTACGAAGTAAAATTTAAGGCGAGGGGGACGATGCTACACCCATAAAATATTTCTTGTGATGAATTCGACTCTGGATTATGGCCCATACTGCGTCGCATGCTACGCACGCCGCATACAAACTGACCCACGTCTGTAACCCCAACACGACCCAGGTTTAATTTATCCCTCTCTGCGTCTATTATTATTATTCATCTAGACGGCAATTTTATTACAATTGTTAATATTTCAAAATAAAACAATACACTTTTTCATCGGTTTATTATTTATGTTTAAAAATGTAGAGAGAACGAGTAATATTTATTATTGTTGAATTATACCCTAATCTTGATTCTTGATTGTTATGGGTACATCAATATAATATTTTCTCGCAAAAATATTTCGCTGCATCACTTTAGTATTTGTTCCCCGAGGTAGCACGCGTTTGGCTATGAGTAAATTGAAATAAACAATTGAATAATTACAGAATCAGTGGGAGAAAAACAAGTAGTATGTAACAAGTAGAAGCATAACTTACGTACAACCTACGTACTTGGGCACCTTGACACGGGGAGATCAACCGAGCAAAGGTGGTATGGCGTTAGGTAGTACAAAATAATCAAGAACTTGTCAAAAGAGTTGTCTCCTTTCAAGGTCGTTGGTAATTAAACATATTTAATATGCGGTTGCATCCTCTAACAAACCGACGTTTTAGTATCAAAGTCGCAAGAATCTCCGTGCTTACCTTTATTATAATTTTTTTCTCTATGCATTCGTTCATACAAGCTGGGTTACTTTTCTTTGCAGCTAACTTGACTATGGGTAGATACTAGACAACGGATATTTATTTATTTATTTATTTAATCATTTATTCTCAGGCTACAAAGGCCCATAGACAAATACCTTACAGACTAACATACATAAAAATATATAACTAAGAATAAAACAAAATTATTTCGGCGACGATTCGACTTGGCTCCGCTTCATCATCGATTCTGGTGTCAAATTCTCCATGGCAGACTGCCGCTGAACCGCCGGAACACGACACCCTTCGGCCAGAATTCCGCACATGAGATGCTCTCCAGCAACGGCCGCGGCACGCGAACGACGAACGAAGCGAAGTGCACGTAGTGGCGTGGACGAAGCGAAGCGGATATACTTATAATTATATATTATGTTGCTATGAATAACTAAAGACCTAGATAGGTGCCCTCAATCAACCCATAAATACTTGTTTAGCCTCGATCATTGCATCTACCACGGCCATCGTAACCAGATCTTGTTAAAAATTACTTTTCTCGCGGTTATATTATGTCAGCATTATTACAAACATATGTGTGAAAAACCGGCCAAGTGTAAATCGGACTCGCGCACCGAGGGTTCCGTATAAAAATTATTCAAATTAAAGGTACCTATTGCAAAAAAACGGTTTTTGTGATGTAACGATAAAACGGTTTTCGGACTTTTCCCTTTACTTGTACGATAAGACATTACTTCTTGCCAAATTTCACGATTCTAGGTCAACGGGAAGTACCCTATCGGTTTTTATTATCTTATGAACGTAATGTTAACTTAGAAGTTAGGTTTTTCACAGCTTCATTTAGTTCAACTTGATATATCAACGCACTTATGAAAAAAAAGTCTTGATAGATAGACAGATAGATGGACAATGAAGTTTCCTATTGTCCTTATAAGGTACAGACAAAGGTTTTTAGTTCTAAGTTCAGAATCCAATTAAAACCAGCGCCGCTGCTTGCAGTGCCACTAACTTGATTGGCCTTATATTTATCTGAGTCACTGACCTATAAGTAATGGACTTCTAGTCAGCGTTTTAAAATGGCCGCATCAAAAGTCGAACAAAAGTACAACAAATCGACAATCGCTCGCGCTGTCAGTCTGTCGGAGCAACGGCGCTGCTGTCAAGACCATTATTTTGTAAAAAAAACCTATTTGCAACGAAACTTAATAAATTATTATTTTATGCGATTAGACGTTGTAAATTCAATGACTATAAATGGTAAACTAATAATTTGCATTTGTAACATTGGCGTCAACCTGTATTCTTGGCCGTTTTTCTGGCTCTCATTTAGTATGACACTGTGCATCCATGCATTATAATTTCATTGATCTGAGTTTATCTATATGTCCATCCCTTTCTGATAACACTAGTTTAACAGAGACGAAAGGAAGGATAAATTAAACCTGTGTTAAGAGGAGTGTGAACCCAGCCCGAAAAAGCGCCCCCCATACAAACGGCGATAACGTTTTCCACCCTCTAAACCTTAACCTATGGCAATGATTTTTTGGTATGTAGTCCTTATGTCTAGGAACTAGGTTTGTATGTTTTGATTTTTTTAATATTCTTCATAGATTTGACAATATTTGCATTTTAGGAGTTTCATACAAAACAAAAAAACGTCAATATTTTCGAAACTATTAAGAATATTTAAAAAATCAAAACATACAAACCTAGTTCTAGGGCATAATGACAACATACCAAAGAATCGTGGCAATAGGTTAAAGTTTAGGGGGTGGAAAACGTTATCCCCGTTTGTATGGAGAACGCTGGGTTCACACTCCTCTTAAGGTCACTGTCACTGCTGCATTTATGCTGAATGGTGTTCCCTGTTATCATCGACAATGTAATTTTTATTATCTTTTGTGTTCTTGTTTTCTTTCTTTCTATTACTGATAATTAGTTAAGCCTAACTTATACTGAAGTTCAGTGAGAATAATTGTCATTTATGCTTTAGATAGATCATACCGATTACTATCAGAAGAATGATCTCTGATCAATTAGGCGATACTCGTCATTAGCGTCTATCGCAATTATAAAGGAATTACTATTATTGTGAGCCTACTGTTACTAATTGCCAAGCAAAAGTCCCTCAAATCTTTCATCTTGTTTTATTGGTACCAGCAAATTTATCCCAGCATTGCTATTCGGACTTCTAAGGTCGCCATTTTGAGCTGCAGGACCTTTAGTGGCAATTTTAACTAAGCAAGCCGTGGATACCAGTCATCAGTGCTGTATGACGATGTTGAGTTTCTTGCTAGTATTCTCTCATCAGAAGTTTTATTTTGAATAGATGGTTAATTTTCTGACATTCAAAATGCATCTTGGGAGCTAAGACAAAATATTTTGACTTTAACTTTGACTATGTCTCGTTGCAGATTTTAGATCGTTAAATAGATTCAATAAACGTTCATACGAGAATATGTATACATGTCGAAGCCGGATCACAATACGGCTAGCTGAAATACAAAACGGCGCAGATGTCATTCATATTCGCTATTTGTGGTGGACACTAGGGTTGCCTAGTTATCGTAAATATAAATCGCCGTTATGTAGAATATATCATCAAGACATTAGCCGTGTTACTAAACAGCGCCGTTTTGTATTTCAGCTAGCCGTATTGTGATCAGGCGTATTATGCGATCTGGTTGCAACATATACACACAATGACATAAAACTCGGTGGCCAATAGTTTATCCGACCAATAACCTTCGCTTTTAGATAGGCGAATCATAGCTGGCAAATTTGGGATCCTTACATTTAGATACTACTGATTATAGATTTATGATTTTACGTTTCAGAACATCCAAATAGAAGAGTCCTCGCAAATGTTCGAGAGATGGCGCAAGCTGCCGATACCTTTGACGTTTAAGATCTTCGTATTTAACGTCACCAATGCTGAGGACATTAATAATGGAGAGAAGCCGCAGTTGGAAGAAATAGGGCCTTACGTTTACAAGTAAGAATAAGAATAATATGTCCTTTATCTTTTACTCCTTGCGCATTTACCCGTTTCTTAATTCAGGGTAAGCTTTGACCATGGTCCCAGATTTGGCAGTTCAGGTTATAACATTGGAGTGACTGCCATTTAATTTCCGTACCTCTGTTACTAGGAAACCGGATTTTCTCGGTTCTTAATTCGGGGTACGCTTTGACCATGGGCCCAGATTTGGCAGGACAGGTTATTACATTGGAGCGACTGCCATCTGACCTCTGTAAGCCTTGTTTCTGGGAAACCGAACCGACAGGATCATGGTCACGGAAACTCCAAACGAAATTTACAAAATACATTAATATACTAAACACAAGGATGTCATTTGAGTAGGAAATGTTTAATGAATTCTTTGAAACAAACTTTGCTACACCATAAAATTACCCAGATAAAAATGGTTTAGCTGAGTGAGTGATTTATTGCAATTTTTGAGTATGGAGTTTACTTTAGTAAAGTCGTTGCCCCTACAATTAGTGAAAAGAGTAAACTTTAACGTTATACGTTTTTGTGGGTGGTAGGACCTTGTGCAAGGTCAGTCCGGCTCACTACCACCATCCCGCTCGCTAATCCTGCCGCTAAGCCGCAATGCTCGCACTGTTGTATTCCGGCGTGGAGAGCAAGACAGCCGGTGTAATTACTGGCACAAGAGGTATTCCATCTTAGCCCTCTGGGTTGGCAACGCATCTGCAATCTCTTTGATGTTGCGGGTGCCTATAGGCGGTGGTGTACACTTACCATCAGGTGACCCACTTGCTTATTTGCCTTCCTATTTCCTAAAAAAAATATGAATGGTTGGAAAATCAGGGAAAGATCCATCTAATAGTTTTATCGTCCACAGCTCTATTTAACAAAACAAATTGAAAGAAACCGATAGTTGAAAGTTCAAAGTCAAAAGTCGAATTCAAAATAATTGCCCCAATTAAGCCTCGTGACAAGCCCTCTGCACTTATAGCGGAAATAATACGGGTAACAACAACCGAAAATAATATTTTGTAATTCACCTTCACGGGGTAATGAACATTAATAACACTATCTAGAAATCGCTGGCATTTTATACCCACGTTTAGTCTATATTTATTATTTTAATAACGTTCCGTGGGGTTAATAATGATGTTGATAGATTAGCTGTAATTGCGCTCAGTTACATTTTTAAATCGATTTGACGTGAGCGATGTCGGTGCTTTAAATGATTACTGAAGCAAGGTTATCTATTTTGTCGTCTCTTTCTGTCATATCTTACATTATAATTAGTAAGTTAAACATTTAATTAATTGAGTTAAGAAGTTGCGGGTGGTAGGACTTTGTGCAAGGTCCGTCTGGATCGCTGCTATCATCTTGCTCGCTAATTCAGTCGCTAAGCAGCAGTGCTTGAGAGCAAGACAGCCGGTGCAATTACTGGCAGAAAAGTTATTTCATCTTAACGTCTGGGTTGGCAACGCATCTGCAATCTCTTCGATGTTGCGGGTGTCTATAGTCGGTGGTGTACACTTACCATCAGGTGACCCACTTGCTTGTTTTATAAAAAAAAATGTTCCAGGGAATACAGAGAGAAGACTATCCTAGGCTATGGGGACAATGACACCATAGAGTACATGCTGAAGAAGACATTCCGCTTCGACCAGAAAGAGTCCGGACAGCTCACTGAGGAGGACGAAGTCACCGTCATCAACTTTACGTACATGGTAAGACAAAACGATCTGTTAAAAAAAAAACTAAACAAAAAAATTTTGTCAGTTACGAGCATCCTGTATACTTGGTACACCGTACTATACGTGTAACCGAATTAATTTACTTAAACTATATTCATCCTTATTTGTCTAAAATGTAAACAATATTTTAATCTAAAATTTAAGTTCTTGCTATCATACTACTGTTTAAATAAAACATTCTTAAGCAAAAAAAGGTGTTAATCACCTCTTTTTTTACAGCCTTGTTTTTTTTTATTTTAGGTGATAAACGATGTTTAGTGAAATTTTAGGTTATAATTTTGTTTACATGATAAGATAACACAAGTAAGAATTAACATAAAATAAATTACATATATCTTCAACACAACATTTTCTCATATTTATGTCGTGGTTAACTAAAAGAGAATACCTACTGGCATTAACTCCGCCGTTTGTAAATACGAGTACCAACAGGTTTATGAACTGTGCAATGAAGCTGAAATAAATATAAAAGCACATTTCAGACGTACACATACACACACACACACACATACACACACACACACACCTTTCACATATTTTATATATGTGTGTATTTTGTACTTGTTTACTTGTGCGAATCAATAAAGATTTATGCGTTGTTGTTGTTCAGGCGGCAATTCTTTCCGTACAACAAATGATGCCAGGAATAGTTGGGGTGATCAATACGGCACTGGGAGACTTCTTCACCAATTTAACTGACCCCTTCCTGCGCGTCAAAGTAAAGGATTTATTCTTCGACGGGGTCCATCTTAACTGCGTGAGTGAGAATTCGGCGTTGGGTAAGTAATTTTTTTTTGGACCCTCAAAGCCAAAGACATAGATAGCTTCCGATCGTTTTATGACGCTGGAAGAATCTGCTTGGAGTGTCAAAGATGGACTTCCTTGCAAACATATTCATTTTACAAGAGCATTGGCGTTAAGACTTTTTTCAAGGTTTTTAATAACATAGAACGGATAATTAGCATGTGGGTGAAAATTAGCATGTGGGGGATGGTAAGTGGTCATTATTGTCCATCGATACCCGCAACACCAAGCTGACTGCATATCGTTGCCAACTCAGAGTGGTAAGATGGCTTTCCACGCCGGAACACAAGAGATTTTTAAAATTTAGTAACTTTTTAGTTTTGTTTGAAACTCCTTAAGTGCAAATATCGTCAAATCTGGTCAAATCTATGAAGAATTAAAAATATTAAAAGATACAAACCTATTTCTAAGGCATATAACAACAGCAAACCAAAAAAAAACTAAGTTAAGTTTTAGAGGGTGGAAAACGTTTTCGTCGTGGCCGTTTGTATGAGGAGCCTTCGTGTATAAAGGCCTTAAGAGTTTTATAAAATTAATATAATATAACCTAATCCCAAACATTTGGACCTCACCCTGAAATTCCGGGAGAAGCAAGGGATGGCCTGTCAAATATTTATCCCATCCACCTGCGCTAGGGCAGGATCATTAATTATTCTCTAATTTAATCTTTTGATTAATTAGTTGTGGAGAAACTAATAAATAGTACATTGGGTTAGTAGGCAGGCGTGGAGAGTTTAATAATACGTTTTAACTGCCTTTACTTGTGTAACAGAAGTAGAGGCAGTTCTATTGCCCTGACATGACCGGCCCAGGTTTAATTTATCCCTGCCTGCGTCTTTGTCGATCTAGTGTCATAAGAAAGGGATATACCCACATAGAGATAAACTGAGATGAACTAAACTTGCCCGGTCATTTTGGGGCCACTATACGAGTTAAGTGATAACAACTAACAAAGGTTCTATCAGTTCTATAAGCGCACGATTATAACTAGTGACATGTCCAGTTTCGCACGGGCGCAGTTAACTAATGCGGTAAATCGATATGTTGACGACTTGATTAAAAGATAAGATGAGATTTCGTTTTCTCTACTAAGTATACAACAATAAAACTTTTGATGTACATTTATTTCAGCTTTGGTTTGTGGACAAATTAAGTCAGACAAGCCCCCAACCATGCGGCCCGCTGAGGATGGCAATGGTTATTATTTCTCCATGTTCTCTCACGTAAGTAAAGACCACTTCTTCTTCTTCTCAGCCGTTGACCATCCACTGCTGGATGAAGGCCTTCTCGCGTCGCCGCCAAAACTCTCTATCCCTGGCAACACGGATCCAATTTTTCCCAATCGCGAGGGTGATGTCATCCGCCCAACGCGCCGGTAGTCGTCCCACGTTCCAGTATCGCATTCGAGGCCTGCACTCGGTGACTCTGAGGGCCCATCTCTCACAGGGCATACGGCTCATATGCCCAGCCCATCTCTATTTCATTTTAGGCTATAATCTCTCGCATAAAGACCAAATAATTCTGAAAACGCTCCTGAATAATATTAGACCGGTTCTTTAAATAAAACTACCGTGCGTGACGTTCAGACATATAAAGAAGAGTTATTAAACAAAAGCCGAGTCTTCTCGTGACCACGGCCGTTGAAACATGGCCGAAGTGTTGAGGTAAATTGACAATGATATTATCGTGTTAAAATCCCGTCGACGTTATTAATATAGGTATTACATTGAAAGCCGAATTATAGTAGTATTAAATTAAATATGTCGAGTTATAACTAACTAGGCTTTAAATACGTGAATGGTCCGTGTTTCGGAACGCGGCATTATTGTTATCTGTGGTTCATGTTATTATTGTTATGGCGATCCAAGTTAAATAAAGATTACTTTTATTGTACGTTAATTTATGTTATTGACGATTCTAATAAAACAATAAACATGGTGTCAGAGTGAATCGGGTGAAAATTGAAAAAGAATTTGAACATTAATCACGCAAAATGGAGGGTGAAGATTTGAAACTAATTCTTCAACAGCAGGCTCAGATAATGGCTACAATGCAAAGCCAAATGCAAATGCTACAACAACAGATACAGAGGCCAAGCGTTAGTGATAGCGATACGAAGAGTCGTGTAAATGTTCCCTGGCCGCAACCTTTGGAGGTTAGTTCGGGCGAGCCAAATGAAAATCTCACTTATTTTAAAAATGGTTGGAATAATTACTGTCTAGCCACGGGCATGAATAAATGGGGAGATGAAAAAATGGAGTTAAAAGCTGGGCTCCTCATCAGTGCTATTGGAAGTGAGGCCATGAAAAAATATATGGAGTTTGGTTTAACAGAGACCGAGAAAAAATCGGAGAAGACAATTTTCGACAAGATGGATGAAGCAATTAAGAAAAGGACAAATATTATCTATTGCAGATATATTTTTAATGCACGGAGCCAATTAATGGAGGAAAGGTTTGAGGATTACCTTTTAATGCTCCGCAAGTTAATCAAACCATGCAATTACGGTAATATAGAGGATGACATATTGCGCGATCGTATAGTTGTAGGCATTAAAGATTCTGAGACAAAGAAGGAGCTGCTTCGAGAAGCAAATTTAACTCTGGACTTAACTGTGAGTATTTGTAGATCAGCTGAAACTGCAACGGAACAGCTGACTGCACTTCAAAGCTCAGAGTGTGCAGTTAATAAGATAGACAAGTTTAAAGTAAAACAAGAGGCTTTGCAGTGTAAATTTTGTGGACAGAAACATATTTTTGGACGAGATAGATGCCCTGCATTTGGAAAACGCTGTGAGGCGTGTAAAGGCCGAAACCATTTTAAACTGGTGTGCAAAAAGACACAACATCCTCGTGCAATCAAGGAGGTGAGAGAAAACTATAGTTCTTCAGATGAAGAACCCATAATTAAAGCGATTAGAGCTAATAAAAAGTCAGGCCACACAGAAGCTAAACTACTTTTCAAAATTAAGGGGAATTGGGTTCCAATGTTCTGTACCCTAGATACTGGAGCACAGGTGTGTGTAATGAGTATTAAGGACTATAAAAATCTGACAGGTTCGGAAGATACTTCCAACCTCACCACACCTTCGCACAAGTTGAAGTGCTACAATGGATCAGAGCTGGTTGAGTATGGAGTGGCACAGTTTGACTGTTTAAGATACAATAAGCATTACAAGATCGAGTTCCATATTGTAGAGGCGAACCATGAACCGCTACTTTCAGAAAAGGCTTGCCTGACATTGGGCCTAATAAAATATTGCAACTCCATCACTTCAGGCAACATAAAAGACAGGGCTAGGGCTGTTGAATTGTTTAAGGAATACAGTGATATTTTTGAAGGATATGGTAAGCTCCCAGGTGAAGTATCACTGGAGATAGACTCATCAGTGCCGGCTCGCATACAATCAGCCCGAAGAGTTCCTATGGCTGTACGAGAGAAACTTAAGGCTGAATTGAAGCAACTGGAGAATGATGGTATAATTGTACAGGAGACACAGCACACTGACTGGGTAAATAACATTTTGATTGTTAATAAAGATTCCAAGTTCCGCATTTGCCTGGATCCTATCCCTTTGAATAAGGCCTTAAAGAGACCTAATTATCAATTTACAACATTAGAGGAAATGTTACCAGAACTGAATAAAGCAAAAGTTTTTACAACAGTTGACACTAAAAAAGGATTTTGGCAGCTTGGTTTAACTGAAGAGAGTAGCAAATTAACCACTTTTTGGACGCCTTTTGGTCGTTTCAGGTGGCTGCGCCTGCCCTTCGGACTCTGCTCATCGCCTGAAATATTTCAGCAGAAGTTATCCAGTTTACTCAGCGGACTGAAGGGAGTAGAGATTATAGCCGACGATATTTTGATTTATGGGGTTGGTGATTCCATTGAAGAGGCCATAGCTGATCATAATACAAAATTAGAAGAATTATTTAAGAGGCTGCGAAAGGTAAACTGTAAACTAAACAAGGATAAAGTGCATCTGTTGCAATCTTCAGTGAAATTTTATGGGCATGTTCTTACAAATGAGGGAGTAAAAGTGGATGAGTCCAAGGTGGTTGCCATAAGAAATATGCCTACACCAGAATCAGCTAAAGATGTACTTCGATTTCTGGGAATGGTAGGATATCTGAGTAAATTTATTAAAAATCTTAGCTTCCAAGCCAATAATCTAAGAAGACTTACCAGAAAAGACACAGAATTTTGTTGGTCCTCGGTAGAAGATATGGAATTTAATAATATAAAGAAAATTTTATCTGAACTGCCTACATTAAAATTTTTTGATGTCAATAAAAATGTTACTATAGAATGTGATGCAAGTGAATTTGGATTAGGAGCGGCACTGTACCAGGATGATCAAGTAATTTCTTTTGCTTCGCGCTGTTTGACACCTACGGAAAAACGATATGCTCAGATTGAGAAGGAGATGTTGGCGGTGGTATTTGCATGCACAAAGTTCAACCAATACATTGCAGGCAAGGGTAAGGTGACTGTAAAGACGGACCATAAGCCTCTGGTCAATATAATGAATAAACCACTCACTGAGGCACCAAAACGCTTGCAGATGATGTTAATGACTCTCCAGAAATATAATGTTGAACTTCAATTTATACAAGGGAAAGATAATCACGTAGCGGACACTCTATCGCGAGCACCTATAGTAGAGGAGGCAGATACTGTATATGATTTGGAGAGTGACTTAAAACATAAACAGGTATTCAAACTAATCAGCAAGCATTCTGCAGTTTCTTTTCTCAAAATATCAGACAAACTTATAATGGAGATAAAAGATGAAACAGAGAGAGATCACAATTTACAGATTCTTATCAATTACATTACAAGCGGGTTTCCAAGATACATAGCAGACTGGCCTATTGAGCTTAGAACTTTGAACAAATTTAGTCATGAGATGTCTACTAAAGATGGTCTAATATTCAGGAATGATCAAGTGCTGGTTCCAGTAAGTTTAAGAAAAATAATGACAGAAAAAGTCCATATTAGTCATAATGGAGTATCTGCTACACTCCGTCTAGCAAGAGAGAATATCTTTTGGCCCGGAATGGCTATAGACATTAAAGACTATGTCGGGAAATGTAGATTTTGTGCACAGAATGCTGTATCCCAGGAGAGACAATCTTTACTAAGCCATGAAGTACCTATGTATCCGTTTCAATATATATCTATGGATGTGTTTTCAGTGGGTAATTTAAAGTTCTTAGTCACAGTTGATCATTACTCTGACTTTTTCGAGTTAGATCCATTAACTTCATTGACTACTAGAGAAGTAATTCAAATATGTAAAAAGAATTTTTCACGCCATGGAGCTCCCCAAAGAGTATGCTCAGACAATGCTACCAATTTTGTTAATGAAGAATTCAAGAAGTTTGCTGAAGATTGGAATATTGAGCATGTAACGTCATCTCCACATTTTCCCAGCTCTAACGGAAAAGCAGAGGCGGCAGTTAAGGTGGCAAAGAGGCTCGTAGTATCAAGCATAGAGACTAAGCAGGATCTTTGGTATACTTTGCTTCATCACAGAAATATACCTATAGAGGCTGACAAGGTGAGCCCAGTTCAAAAGCTATTTTCCAGGCGAACACGAACAGGTCTGCCTTGTGTATTCGATCATTTGAAGCCTAAGGTTGTACATGAGGTTCCATCTTTAATTAAGAAAAAGAAGGAGAAGATTAAGGAAAATTATGACTGTAAAAGCAAGGATCTGCCTAAACTAATTGTTGGAGAAAATGTAGCAGTACAACTTCATCCAGAATCAAATAAGAAATGGAGCTTTGGAAAGGTAACCCATGTGCACAATGAGCGCTCGTTTACTGTTGATGTGAACGGCAAGCTGTACAGACGCAACAGAGTGCATATCAAGCCATTCCCGGGGGATATAATACCGGAAGCTTTAGTGCAGAGTAGAAGAGTGGCGCCAGATAAGCCACAACATGAGTCTTCCTTTTCAGGTCTTTCAGGAGTTCCAGTCCCAGGGTTTGAGGTGATACACAGTCCCAGGGTGCAAGAGACGCCCATGCAAGAAGTACCGCGTAGAAGCCAGCGAGCGCGTCTCCCGCCCAGAAGATTACAAGACTATGTTGTTTACCAGTAGAGTTAATTTAAAAAAAGAAGGAGATGTTTCGGAACGCGGCATTATTGTTATCTGTGGTTCATGTTATTATTGTTATGGCGATCCAAGTTAAATAAAGATTACTTTTATTGTACGTTAATTTATGTTATTGACGATTCTAATAAAACAATAAACAGTCCGTTTATTTTAATATTATACCGGTTCTCTATAAACGCCGATAACAGCGTGCAGTTTTCTTATTAATTGTCAATGTTCAATATAAATGTTTGCATTTATTATGGTTGTTTACTAGCTATTGTCCGCCACTTCATCCACGTAAAATTCGTTTATTGCTATCTGGCGAGAATTTGGGGGGCGAGGGTTTTCAGCCATTGTCTGAGCTCTTAGAGCTATAGAGGGGATGCCTTACATATGGCATCCCCTCTATCCTCATCAAGATTATCTGTTGTCCCAAGAATTCAGCAGTTTTGCATTTAGAGTTCTCGTCCCTGGGTGTCAAACTACTCCTGTGCCAAATTTCAACCAAAGGGGTTCAGTGGTTTAAGCGTGAAAGCCGCACAGACAGACGTACGCATTTATAGTGTCTGTCCTTTATGGTGCTAGTACCGACCGATCATCTGTCGGCCTTCGTGAAGCAGGAATTCTGGCTTAAGGGATTCTGTTCGTCGTTTTCGCAGACAATTGTTGGACACCCCGAAACTTGGTCACACGTCGCCAAAATATAATAGCACGTTATTAGTATAATATTATTATCCTCTGTGCTTTTAGTGTTTTATAAATATGTAGCCGGAAATAAATGGTTTTATAATTTTGGGTTTTTTCTTCGCAGCCATCTTGTATAATAATCATGCAACATGTCACCTTGCAGCTAAACATAACCGAGAGCGGCCCCTACAAGATGGTCCGCGGCACACAGAACCTGCAAGAACTGGGCCACATTGTATCGTACAAAGGGAAGACCGTTATGAAGAACTGGAAGGACGACTACTGCGGGCAGCTTAACGGATCTGATGCATCCATATTCCCCCCCGTAGGGGACAACCCTCCAGAAAGACTTTACATCTTTGAACCGGACGTATGCAGGTTAGAATGGTGTAATTGTATACAATAATTATCCTAGCGCTTTTCGATGTTCTTTAACCATGATTCCAGATTAGGCACGTCAAGTAATTTACATGAATGTGCTGGTGTTTCTACGATGTTTTTCTCTACCGGAAAGGTATTCGTTACTACAGTACTTAGATAATGGGCTCCTCCATTGCTAGCCAGCTAGACCCCAGGGTCAGGGTCAAATCCAAATTCCCCAGGGTCTTGGATTTGACGGCATATCGCCGTGTATTAAGTCGTAATGAACATTAATGAAATCCTACTCGTCTACTAATATTATAAATCCTCCTTTTTCAATGTCATGTTTGGATGTTTAGAGGTTTGTTCCTCTATGGCGCATTAACGACTGAACGGATTTAGATGAAATTTGGCAGACAAATCATTTCCTCGATTAAAACATAAGATACTTATTTTTATCCCGTAAAATGCATAGAAAGCAATATCACGCGGGAAAAACCGCGAGTTACTCGTGTATAAACAATTTATAAATCCTGTGTAGTTCTAATTTAATTCAATCTAATTTTAATTTCTATTTTTTTCGAGTGTCAACGAGAGAGGTCCGAGAAAAATGAATAAACTACTGGCCCCGACAAAAACTGCTGTAGTAAAACGTCTATGTTTTACAATTTATCGTTGTTGTTGTTATTCTCCTGTGGCTCTAACATGACTAGCCAAGGTTAGTTTATCTCTATCTGCGTCCCTTTCTTATGAGACTAGTTAGACAGAGACACAGGGAGGGGTTATACTAAACCTGGGCTGTCATGTTAGGGCCGCTGGGGTAGGTGATTTAAACGGTCGAAAAAAATAACATTTTAGCCAACTGAAAAATATTTTATGGCCAGTAAAGAGACCCCAAAACTTTATATAACCTATCACAGAATATTTTTTCTGCTGTCCAAAGGTAAAAAATTCGCCAGTGAATATTTATTTCCGAAGACAATTTTAAGGCACACTTTTTCTCTTTTCAGATCCTTGTATGCGAGTCTAGTTGGGAAAGCCACTATTTTCAACATTTCGTCGCTTTACTACGAGATATCTGAAGATGCTTTGGCTGCCAAGTCTGCCAATAAGAATAACAAATGCTACTGTCGCAAGTTCGTATAAAGTTGCTTTATATTGTAATATTTTATTAAGCTGCACTTTGTATGGAATATTTTCCTGTATGTATTGTTTAACTTTTGTTTACTTGTATAATGTATGTATGTAAATTCTTTTATGAACAAAAAACATAAATTTCAAAAAGATATTACTTAGAGATAGATTACTTGTGTGAATTAATAGAGTATTTGTTTAATTGTTGTTGTAAAAACAGCAACAAATTTAATAACCATTAAAGAGAGAACTGAGAAAAGTTGTCTGTGCTCGAAAGAGATAGCCATATAAACTTGCTTGCAACATGTTTGCGGGTGGTAGGACCTTGTGCAAGGTCCGTCCGGATCGCTACCACCATCTTACTCGCTAATCCTGCCGCTAAGCCGCAGTGCTTGAACTGTTGTGTTCCGGTGTGGAGAGCAAGACAGTCGGTGTAATTACTGGCACAAGAGGTATTCCATCTTAGCCCTCTGGGTTGGCAACGCATCTGCAATCTCTTTGATGTTGCGGGTGTCTATAGGCGGTGGTGATCACTTGCCATCAGGTGACCCACTTGCTTGTTTGCCTTCCTAAATCGTAAAAAAATTTAAAAATAAACTTTACAGTGCATATATGCCTCGCTTTAGAAAAATTACACCTTCTTTCGTTCTGACTTTAGTGGTCACATATGTGTGTCTTTGAGTGTATAACTATGTACCT
This sequence comes from Ditula angustiorana, assembly GCA_963691745.1. Taxonomy (NCBI): domain Eukaryota; kingdom Metazoa; phylum Arthropoda; class Insecta; order Lepidoptera; family Tortricidae; genus Ditula; species Ditula angustiorana. The sequence goes on from OY829476.1 coordinate 14,977,210, forward strand.
AACTAAGAATTGTAAACAAATCCAGGGATTATATTTTGCCCCTCCTACTATCCGTTTCGTATGAAATTAAGCAAACACATGAAGATCGGATGACAATGGAAATGCTATAACATCGATGATTTGTTACAGTTTCAATGTCATAATTATTCCATAGTCACAGAGACGTCAGAATTATTTAGGCAGTAAATGTAACAAATGAGAGATAATTTCAAATGAGCGTTCATTTTATTGTTCTACTTTGGCCATTTCTTTTGATTTAGACTAGTTTAGGGTTGGGCAAACTTTTTCTTGGAATATTTACAAACAGAATTTGCGGGTGCCAAGTTTTTGAATCGTCGACTGCAATAGAATTGTTTCGTGATGTCGGTCGCGGGGCAGATTGGGACCTGATTCAGAGTTCTGACAGCCCTAGGCTAATTATGAACGTAAGGGCCTGTCCTGCCCACCCAGCCCTGTGTAGTACTTGCAAAGGTCCAGCGCCCTCAGTCCTTGCGGCTTAGGCTCAAGCCTAAGTAGCTTAATCAGGCCTTGTTGCAACCATCCCCGGGCAGGTTTCCCATCCCTGTTCTAGGTCAACAAATCGAAATAATGCCTTTTTTTATAAGAAATTGGAGCGCAAGCCACGACGGCTGCCTTCTAATGGGCGTCCTCAACTTGGAGCCTTGCCAGGGTGCCCCGGCCATTGCCTCGCTGCCCCACTTCTACCTGGGCTCGGAGGAACTGCTGGAATACTTCGCCGGAGGCATCAGCCCTGACAAAGAGAAGCATAATACTTACGTGTACTTGGATCCGGTGAGTTATTTATCTGAAGGTTTGTTCGACGTGGCAATAATACTCCAAGCTTATTTGGCGGGTGGTAGGAGCTTGTGCAAGGTCCGTCCGGATTCCTGCCACAATTTTGCTCGCTAATCCAGTGGCTAAGCAGAAATGCTTGCACTATTGCGTTCCGGCGTAGAGAGTGTGGCGACTCTAGCGCCATCTAGTGTTGAGCAGAGGAAACCAACTGTCATGCGCTAGTTCGCGCCAACGAAGTTTCGTAACACGGACGCATATATACAACTTCCAACTTTCATCCTTCGGACTCCGGTACCCAGGCATAACACCCGCCTGGAGAGAGATCTCTCTATTGTGACATACCTCTACAAGAGCAAGACACGGATCACTAGTAAAGTCATAACACCCTCATGTATAACGCAATCGTGTATAAATGAATTATTAATAGTTTGTGAAAATTGGGGTTCTTTACAAATATTATGTAGCAATGTTAAGTAAGCCGTAAGCAAGTTACCGGACTGATTCAAAGATTTCCAATAATAAGTAGCATGCATTGTTAAAGTAAGGGCTTGTTACATCAAAGAAAAACGAGGTACTCACACTCAAACATGAGGGTTAAAACTGGTTTAACTGAGGGAGTAGAAGGGTTTTTGCTTCCTTTGCTCCTTCCTGTTAGAGTTCAATTTATCAATACAGAAACGAACTCTTAACAAATAATAATATTTTATCTTCACACATATCATAAAGGCGTTCAAAAACCCTAGGAAATGACCAGCATTATTACAACCAATGTTATTATAAGAATGTTCTTGTCTGTGGTAGTAGGTAAATCTGTTCTTTATTGGTCATCACATTACCGATATATTATGAATTTAAATTTGGAACAGCTGTCAAAATTCAAGTTGGTCTCTATTCTAGTATCCACAGATATTAAAACAGTTATCGATACGAAACGTCAACTCAGTATGTTTTTTTAATTTAAACGCACGACATTTGATCTCGAGTGACATGACAATAGGGACTTCATACGTTCGTCTTGACGGGTAGATCGAATCACAGAGTACCTTTTTAATATACATGGCCGCCGTTAGTTGTCATTCGTTTTTGAGTTTTTGCTGTTACGGTTTTTTGCAGTTATGATACGAGTATGTGTGTAGATAAAGTAATGTATGCAACTGTATATAATTAGGCCTTAAAACACTCGTGTGATCCTATTATGAAACTCGCTGACGCTCGTTTCATAAAACCACACTCGTGTTTTAAGGCCTCTCATTATATAGCAGTTGCATAAAATACTATAACTTGGACAGACGAGGCGAGTACCTAACCGACATCACAAAAGTCATTTATAGGTTAAAAATAAAAAATGCGATGTATGTATGTTATTTAGGCAAAAACGGTGGTAATAGTCTGATAGCACATGTCTTCAAAAATAAGTAAAATAATCTACAATAACTTACTTAAATTAGTTGCCACAACCGAAAAACTGAGTGTGTCGATATGTGAAAACATCAAAAGGTCTAAAATATCTCGAAAACGGTGACACTTTTACTAAACCTTTTTTTTATGAATTAGGAAGGCAAACAAGCAAGTGGGTCACCTGATGGTAAGTTTACACCACAGCCTATAGACACCCGCAACATCAAAGAGATCGCAGATGCGTTGCCAAACCAGATGGCTAAGATGGAATACCTCTTGTGCCAGTAATTACACCGGCTGTCTTGCTCTCCACGCCGGAACACAACAGTGCAAGCACTGCTACTTAGCGACAGAATTAGCGAGCAAAATGGTGGTAGCGATCCGGATGGACCTTGCAAAAGGTCCTACCACCCGAAAATCTAATTTATCTTTTTAAGAGTCCTAAGCGCCCCTATCAGCGCTTCACAGATTATCCACTTATTACCTAGCACCTTGTGTATGGTAGTTATATATCATCATCATCATCATCATCATCATCATCATCATCATCTCAGCCACAACTGTTGAACATAGGCCTCCTCCATGGATTTCCAAAGTGACCGGTTGGAAGCAGCATGCAACCAGCGCCTTACTGCCACCTGTACGAGGTCGTCGGACCATCTTGTGGCTGGTCGTCACTGCTGCCACTTCAACTTGCTAATCCGCTGGGCTATGTCGGTTACTTTCATTCGTCTGCGGATCTCCTCATTTCTGATTCGATCACGCGATCAGTTATATATACGTATTGGTATTCCCTCCCAGGTCACCGGCGTGGTGCTGAAGGGAGTCAGACGCCTGCAGTTCAACATAGAGCTGAGGCAGATTCCCGCGGCCCCTCAGTTGGAACGCGTGCCTACTGGATTATTCCCAATGCTGTGGATTGAAGAGGTAGAGGCTTCGTTCGCGTGAAATTAGTAGCCTATGTCCGTCGGGGATAGCGTAGCTTTCTATCTGTGAAAGAATTCCAGAGATTGTCCCCTACATACATACGAACAAACAAAGTCTATCTCTTTATAATAGTGTAGATGTATAGATGTAGTATAATGTAACTACTGTTAGTAAAATAATTATTATCGGTTATTATCAAACCGTGATCAGAATACAATTGGAGGACACTGTCATTTCATAGATATAGGAATGAAACTTGACGCTAGTCTATGAAATGACAGTGTGCTCCAATTGTATTCTAATCACGGTTTGATAATATGTATGGTATAGTCGACCAAGAAATTGTTTGACCACTTTTAAACCTTATCTCTTTGTAGCTAATACGGTTGAAGTGGTCAAGTAATTTCTTGGTCGACTATACATAATGTTCTCTCAATAGGGATGTCTCCTGGGTTAAAACAACAAGATTCTAATTAGTCCGTCAGTTAGATTATAGAAAAATACTCGATACGTATTTTTTTATTTGTCCATACGAATAATATTGACAAAGATACAGCACATTCAAATTCAGGAGTAGGGGCTCGTGACGTCACTCGATTCGTAAAAATTTTACGATATAATGACGTAGCGCGAACTTTCGCCGCTCTGTAACTTTGTTATTTTAAGTTTTAGAAGCAAAAGAAAAAATACGTATATCTACTATTTTCTGGCGTTCTAAAAGATGGACTAATTATTATTTTTTTGTCAACATCCCAATTGTACCTGTTCGTGCTGTTTTGTAGTGGTCAATAAAGTTGTCGTATGGTAAGTATTGTAAGTAAAGATTTCAGCACTTAACTCGCAATGACGACACAAAGAAAATATTAATATTTGGCAGGGCTTGAACCTGCAACCTTTGCATTCTGTACCTCACCCTTACCAATTGAGCTACAGATAGCGCCGTTAACTTTTCCAGTAACAATAATTATCAATTACGACTCGCAATTGTTTCTAATTGACCAGTTTACCTTTTGCTGTCTCATCAGAAGTTTTCCAAACCAGTGGTAAATTTTATGACATTCTGTGCTTTGAGTTTGACTTTTGTGTGTCAGGGCGCGGAACTGCCGCCAGATATTCAGGAAGAGCTGCTCCAGTCCCACAAACTCCTGGGCTACGTGGAGCTGTCGCGCTGGATCCTGCTGTCGCTGTCGATCCTGGTGACCCTGCTGGCGGCGGTCATGGTCGCGCGCGCCGGCGCGCTGCCGATGTGCGCGCGGCACACCAGCTCAGTCAGCTTCGTGCTGTCGCCCAATAATAACGTCAATAAAGTGCACTGAAATACGGGACGTGGTTTTATTTTTTGGCTTTTCGTCTGCGAGATTCCCGCTCCTTCATGAGAAGCATTCGCTAACGTGAGCCGAACTCACAATTTTTTTATCGTAATTGGATGAATGACATATACATCCTAGTTTCATCGGAATCTGATGTATAAAATATGAATAAATAAATAAGTATTTTTGGGACAATTAACCCAAATTGGCCTAGTCCCAAACTAAGCAAACTAAAGCTGCTTGTGTTATGGGTACTAGACAACAGATATACTTATATTGATAAATAAATACTGAATTAACCTTTTCATCGCCAAAAACCTTAGACAAAAGAAGTCACCCACATGCCAGATCGCCATTATGTCAAAAGCGAATTTGTAGTTTAAACACATTTCATGCACATGTCGCTATTACACTATGTCATCGATGCACATTATTATGTGTTGGTGGCGTTATGGGCACGACACCTCACGACACCTTTAAGCGATCTTGGTATTCAAAGGGTTAAATACATATAACATCCAAGTGTAGCGACTCTAGTGCCATCTAGTGTAGAATAGAAGAAACCAACTGACATGCGCTACATCACGGTAACAAAGTTTCGTAACACAGACGCATACATACAAATTCCAACTTTCATCCTTCGGACTTGGGTCCCCAGGCATAACATCCGCCTGGTGAGAGATCTCTCTATTGGCCTACCTTCCACAAAAGACTCGGGTAGAAACATTCGTATTCATTGTACAGACGTTTGCTCCTCCCGGGAATCGAACCCAGAATCTCAAGTTTTATAGTCAGCTATTCGGTCGTCTAAAGTGATCTGTTTATTTCAATATCTGAATCTCGCGGAAGTTATTAATACAAACGGATCACTCACGTATTTTAAGTCGAGAATTGCTCAACATGTTCGCGGTAGTTCTCTAGGTAGGTAAGTAAATTCATGAACATGACCTTGAAAACGTACACTGACAGTGACTAACTCTTTCACGTGTGCTTTATAATTTAGCTTGTTAGTACTTCATATTTTCGTGATCTCCCGTCACAAGTAGCTACCTATCTGGGGACGTTACTGCGTCTACGCAACGCGCTACAACTTAGAGAATTTATTGATAATATGTTTTAATTTATGTTTTTGGTGAAAACATATAAAAATATTTTACACAGACATGTTTTTTATAACTTTTTTGGGTTGTTTAAAACAGTTTATTATTATAGGAAACCCATTTCAAAATATTAATCTTTAAAGAGATTATTGTTAGAGTTACGCAAGACTTTAAATTATAACTAAATCGTTTATACCTATTAGTTGCTATTGGTAAATACGACTAATTTCAAAGGAAAATTATCACTAATAAGGTTTACTACACTTCGAGATAAGTAAGGGATATCTTCGGTTTTACGCTTTTGATTTTAGGCTACAGAGCAAGCACGACAAAATGTAACTTTTGTAATTTTTCAGCTCAATCTAGATGATGCCACGTATAACGCGAAACGCGCATATATTGTGTAGTTTTAGTATTAAGAGGAGTGTAACCTAGCCCCAAAAAGCGCTCCCCATACATAGGGCGATAATGTTTTCCACCCTCTAAACCTTAGCCTATGGCAATGATTTTTTGGTACGTTGTCATTATAACTTAGAACTAGGTTTGTATGTTTCGATTTTTTAAATATTCTTCATAGACTTGACAATATTTACATTTTAAGAAATTCATACAAAACTACAGCGTGAATATTTTTGAATTTATTAAGAATAGTTTAAAAATCAAAACATACAAACCTAGTTCTAGGGCATACCAAAAAATCATTATCATAAATTATACTAAAAAATCGTGGCGATAGGTTAAGGTTTAGAGGGCGGAAAACGTTATCGCCGTTTGTATGGAAAGCGCTGGGTTCACACTCTTAAGTGGTGGTGATTTATAGTTGAATCTGCGTGATATACGTTGTTTCGTATGGAAGCGGAGGGCCGGGTTCTTGCATGAAAAATGCATAAGTCACACAGACGCAGCTGTTTTGCACCTGCACGGCACTGGTTTCGCAGAGTACAAGATAATTTGTTCCAGTTTGTAAATCTAGATGTTGATAAGAAAACTTCTTTAAACTTATAAAAAGGTTTATTTTTTTTAATAACTAATCGGAATCCGAGAGCGAGCCCCGGCCGCTGGAGTTCTCCGCCAGCTCCATTTCCAACTCCTGCTTCTGAGCGATCTCTCCCACAGTCTTGATGCAGCGGATGGTGTATTTATTAAAGTCACATCTGTAACAAGTAAGACAATAATATTATACGCCGTCAAGTCATACTTATTTTTAGGGTTCCGTACACTGACCTATAAGTAATGGTTTCTAGTCAGCGTTTAAAAAATGGCCTCATCAAAAGTAGGAGAAAAGTATCGACGATCGCTCGCGCTGTCAGTCTGTCGGACCGACGGCGCTGCTGTCAATGTTATTATTTTGTAAAAAAACTTATTTGCAACGAAACTTAATAAATTATTATTTTATTCGGTTAAACGTAAAGTTGTAAATCCAATGACTATAAATGGTAAACTAATAATTTGTATTTTTAACATTGGCGCCAACCTATATTCTTATTTTGGGCCGTTTTTCTGCTGTCATTTAATATGACACTGTACATCCATGCATTATAATATCATTGATTCCGTAGCTTAAAATAAAAAAAGAACCCAGAGCAAGACAGCCGGTGTAATCATTGAATGCTGAGGTGCGAATGTCACCTTCGTTAAAACAAAAACATTTTAATGTAAAATGGTATATAATGAATGACAACACAAAGAAAAATTAAGGTAATGGCAGGACTCGAACCTGCAACATCAGCATCCGTGCCTTGCGTTTGCCAGTTTCGCCACTTCCGCTACCATACCCAGCGAATTTTTCAATGTGTTTCGTCTTTACGGTCATTACATGATTGGTTTTTGTTTGGGTAAACTACCCTCGGTGTCATCTATGAGAAACTTAATCAAGTTATCTCATTTAACTTGGTCATTGATGAATACCCGTTAGCGACAAACAAACATTACAAACAACAAACAAACAACAAACATTACAAACAAACAGTTTGATGTAACTACAAATTTGCGGTTTCCGGATTTTTCCTTGATTAGTGCTGTGAGACCTTGCTTCTTGTCAAATTTCATAGTTCTAGGTCAACGGGAAGTACCCTATACGATTTCGATATCTTTGCGAATGTATGAAATATGTATGTATGTACATACGTAAACTCTTTATTGCACATAAGCACTTACAAATACACAGAAAAATACAGGTAGTGGTACAAAGGCGAACCTATCCCTTAAAGGGATCTCTTCCAGCTAAGCTTTGAGCAAAAGAGAGAGGATTAACTTATATTTAGGGCATAATAAATATGCGGCATAAACGGCCGTATCTTTTGAGAAGTTTGATTTTTTCACGGCTTCTAGGAACTGCAGACTTGAGTATTTGATATAAATTCCAACTCGATACCTCCACGCGTTCTTAAGAAAAAGGGTCTTGACGGACAGACAGAGAGACGGACAACAAAATGATCCTATAAGGGTTCAGTTTTTTCTTTTGAGGTACGGAACCCTAAAAATTAACAGCTTCATCTAGTTTAATGCTGCGCCGGGTAATACCTCGTCCTTGAATCAGCCAAGATACGATGTCAATCCATCAAATGATACATCTTGATACCGCCTGATAAAGATACTGCTGTCACCACTACAGATGCTCAGGCGCAGGCGATAAGCTATAGCTGGTATATTACTATAGTTATCTTTGCATAGTATAAAACAAATATAATCCACAAATATATCAGTACCGAAACTAGGTCTGTTTGTGGAGTTAGATACCTACGCTCCAATAGAGCGTTAGGGTTGTCCCCTTATTTTTAGTAAAATTGATTTTTTTTGTTTAGCACTGTATCTCAACTAGTAAGGCCTTTTATGCGAAAACTAGATACTCTTCATAAGTAGGTACATTAGGGGTGTCGCTCTTAACTTATGTAAAACTGAAAAGTTTTTTAAATTAAAACGTTTATTTGGGTTTTACCTAGGTATAATGATTAACTAGATTACAAATAGAATTGGGTACTTAAAAAAAATCAAAATTATAAAAAAAATTGAAGATTTCAAGATGGCGGCTATATTTACTCATTCTGTTAACGGATTTGTTATCGTAGACCACAAAGTTCCTTAGATATCGATTTTGAAAGCAATCGGTCGAATAACTAAAAATTTCAAGATGGCGGCTACTTTTATTTATTTTCTTTCGGATCTTTAATAAGTTCGCGGACTGTCTGGGGCGCAGGCGCGCGCGACGCTACAAACAAACACATAACGCGTCCACCCGTCTCGACGCGGCAGCCGCGACTGACGGCCGCCTTAGCAGCCTTAGCGGCCGTGTTGAGCGTGCGTCTGTGTGCGTGCGTCGGTTCCGAGCGTTTGTACGTAGATTCCTTACTGGTTATATGGTTATTCTATACTGTGGTTCTACTTCGTTCTCATATCTTCGGCCGCTTACTCCTTAACCCCACAACGGATTTTGATACGGTATTCAGTGTCATTTATATATTTATTTTGCGGAAAGTTTTTATGTACAATCAACAACATGGAACCCTGACCCGTCATAGGACTATGTCAAAGTGACGTTATAAATCAAATTGTTAGAAGTCGGTTACGTGAATTTGACACTGTTCTATGGTGCGTCAGGGTTCCATTTTGTCGATAGTACATTACATTCTAATTGTACCCGAAGCCGGGGCAGTCTACACTAATATAATAAAAAGGTAAACTTTGTTTGTTTGTTTGTATGTAGGGGGTTATCTCTGGAACTACAGAACCGATTCCAAAAATTATTTTACTAATAGAAACCTACACTATCCCTGATAAACATAGGCTACTAAATTCACGCGAACGAAGTCGCGCGTCTGCTAGTTCTTAATAAATTGATCGTTTTGGTATCATTCTTCATTTATTTTCAAGCGTGTCATTTATCAATAAATGACACTTCTAAGACATTGATATACCTACTGAGTATCAGAAGGCAGTCACTAGTTCCCTTATTCATGCCAAAAAAATCTCTAGGTACAGTCAAAGAATTTAATTCCCTACCCATTTCGATGAAATGTCGTCTGACATTCGCAAGCATTAAGGTCGATATGTCAAACCAACGCCTTGCTCTAGTTAGCTCTTATGGTGACAGTTTGCTATATGATAATGAGCCTTATGTGGGTTGGAAATTAAATTCCTTGACTGTACAGCACTGTTATTCTATAAGCGCATTAGTGATTTTTCGCAATTGGGTTCAAACAAAATAAGTGTAATTTAATTTCCTCTCTATTGAGTTTCAACAAAAACATACGTAAATACAAACATATATAGACTGCTACAAACATACCTAACCGTTTCTTTGGCCTTGTTGTAGTCGGGTAATTTTTATTAAATACTAGCCGACCCGGCGAACTTTGTTCCGCCTTAGACGCCATAAATGAGCAGATTTTTGATTTTTTCTTTCATAAGAACCTTCTCCTGATAATAACGAACAGAACAAAAAAAGAATTACCGAAATCGGTCCAGCCGTTCAGGCGTGATGTCGCGACCAAGGGAAATAGGGATTCATTTTTATATATATACACTAGCTGACCCGGCGAACTTTGTTCCGCCTTAGACGCCATAAATGAGCAGATTTTTGATTTTTTCTTTCATAAGAACCTTCTCCTGATAATAACGAACAGAACAAAAAAAGAATTAGCGAAATCGGTCCAGCCGTTCAGGCGTGATGTCGTGACCAAGGGAAATAGGGATTCATTTTTAAATATATAGATTTGTAACCGAAATTTCTTTCGATTTTAAATATGAATATGATAACTTGTTAAAAAGTTTCATATGTATAGATGACACCGAGGGTAGTTGTACCCTTAAAATCAATAATGTAATGACCGTAAGACGAAGCACATTGAAAAATTCGCAGGGTATGGCAGCGGTAATGTGGCGAAACTGGAAAACGCAAGGCACGGAATGCTGATGTTGCAGGCTCAAGTCCTGCCATTACCCTAATTTTTCTTTGTGTCGTCATTAGCATTTTAATTTTTTTTTATCACGCCTTGTGAGTGTCCTGTTTGAACTCAGGTCGGCCAATCGGCGCGCAGTGGTTTTTCGCAATTGGGTTCAAACAAAATAAGTGTAATTTCCTCGGTATTGGGTTTGTGCTCGATAAAAAAAAGTAGCGAAGCATACCACTCTGCAAGAAAAAGCGATCCAGCATCATTATAAGTTTGATAGCGTTCGGCGTTAAAGGCGAGAGGGTGCCATTGCCTTGGCGCCCCATATTTTATCGGCACTTCAGTTTTTACGGCACCATTTCACGCGTAACGGCGTGCGTGGTAATCACAAATTCTTACGCCGTATCGTTTGATAGTTCTTGTTGGAGCGTAAAAACAACTTTACCCGTCGTAATTTTACGTAAAAGGGGGAACGAGCTTGCGTTTTAGCTAATGGTAAGTAATCGCCGCCGCCTATACGAAAAATCGCTTATTCGTTACCAGCCTTTAGGTAGGGACTTGGATCTCTCAAAATTTTCGGCCTCATCAGGATAGTACCACACTATCACATAATGCCGGCGTGACGTAGTGGTTTGAGTCAGGCCATTCGTACAGCAACCAACAACTTGCTGCAATTGGGTTCTACCATCAGCTAGGTAGCCTTATGGTCAGTGACCCTGACTACGAAGCTAGAGGTCTTGGTTTCGAATGCCAATAGAGGCAAACACTTGTGTCAATATGTATGACAACGCCATCTCTGTTTTTCGATACAAACTAGATGACTTGGTCATTGAGACGCCACCTGACAAGCTAGTTAGTACTGGATCGTGCTAATAGGTGGCGCTGTGATTAACATGAATGTTAAAAATGTATTTAGTTTTTTTTTTCAGTTTCTAAGTTTCGCAAACCGGCAAACGCAAGGCACGGAATGCTAAGGTAGCAGGTTCGAGGCCTGCTATTACCCTAGATTTTTCTTTTTTGTCATTACATAACATTTAAATTTAATCTTTACACAACATAGGAAGGCAAACCACCGGCTGGGAAAAGATCACCGCCCATAGACACCAGCAACACCCAGAATATTGCAGATGCGTTTCGACCCAGAGGTCTAAGATGGAATACCTCTTGTGCCAGTAATTACACCGGCTGTCTTGCTCTCCACGCCGGAACACAATGACAGTGCAAACACCTGCTTGGCGGCTAGATTAGCAAGCAAGATGGTGATTGGACCTTGCACAAGGTCCTACCACCCGCAAATTAATTAATTAAATAAAATTTTAAATGCTATATAATGACAACACAAACAAAACTTAGGGTAATGGCAGGGCTCGAACCTGCAACATCAGCATTCCGGCGAATTTTTCAATGTGTGTCGTCTTTACGGTCATTACATTATTGATTTTTGTTTGGGAAAACTACCCTCGGTGTCATCTATGAGAAACTTAATCAAGTTATCTCATTCAACTTGGTCATTTGTGAATGCCCGTTAGCTGACGAGAGATGACGCCCGCGCCATCAACGCAAGGCACGGCATGCTGATGTTGCAGGTTCGAGTCCTGCCATTACCCTAATTTTTCTTTGTGCTATCATTATATAGCACTTAAAATTTAATTTGAATATATAAAAAATAAAAACACAAAAATCGAAAAGTTTAAATTTCGATTACAAAAAATTTACTTTAATAATTAAAATGTTTAACTTTAAAAAAATCGAAAGTCACTTAAAACTTACATCTTGCTAAGCTGCGAATACTTGACAGTCAGTGCTTTCTCAACGGCCAGCAGGACGTTCTGCGGGAACTTGATCTTCTTCACCGTTACTATGGCCTTGGTCCACTGCAGCAGGTGTTCTAAATGGGGACTCTCCTCTATCAGCCGAGCGATGGTAGCGAGGAGACGGTCCGCGTAATCACCGTCCAGTGACGTCACTGTTAGTTCGACTGCGGAAAATAATATTCGTTAAAACTAGGTTTATTTTAAGAGGGAAACTAAGATGCGCGTCACCTGATGGAGAGTGATCACCGCCGCCTATAGAAACCAGCGATCCCAAGGGAATCGCTGATCCGTTGTCGCCCTGTAGGTGCCCTACCTCCGTGGACCTGCGAATCTCAGTTACCCTTTGAGTATTTAACATTGAGATGCCAAGCCGTATTATCACCTAACAATTTTTTCTGCCAATTTTAGCGGGGGGAGACGGGTCTAGTGTTGCCAGATGGCTGGGAAATTCGTGATTGTCCTGGAATTACGTGTCTTGTCCCGTGCCCAGGAATTACACTTTATAGTCCCGGACTTCGAGTGTTACTATATTTTCAGAGTTCCTTACCTCAAAAGGAAAAATCCGAAAACTGTAAACAGTATCGGAAGTCTCCAGATGAGATATCCGAATAAAATCACAACATGCTGTCGGCAACACTGCCACGAATGCCATGATGTCAAATTTTGAAATGTTTACGTTATGTCTGTCAAAAAGCTTATTCATTTAAAATGTTTTTGGTGTTGTAAATAATAAATTAATTGTGAAGAAAATTATTTACGTGTGATAAAAAAATCCGTCTTTAGTGAAATTTGAAGTTTTTGATAGCCGTTTGAAGGTAAATACAGCACGATTAACCATTTTTGCAGAGATCGCTTTCGCGATACGGAATAAAGCAAAATGACACTATATCGCGGCGAACTGGTTTTTATAAACCGTTATGATTTAACTCACGGTTTTAGGTCATATGCATTGGCAGAGGGGAACGCGTGCCTTGCGAGGTCCTGTGGCTAAATTGTCTAAGCAGTCACCGTACAAAACCCAGTAGTAAGCTACTACTTCACGCCGGTGTGACACATAACATATACTACTCAAAATAGGAACCCACTCGACTTTTCTCTGTAAAATAAAAATGTAAAAATATATACATAGCATATTTGAAAAGTAGGGTTTTATAAATTGCTTATTATATTATGGCATAAAATTAATATAATAAAATCCTAATTTCAAAAAAATATTAGTAGAAATACAAATTTATCTAAAAAATGTAATGTAACTGAGGAAATTTAAGTGTGCCCTATTGTGTCTGGAGTAGTTTAAGTTCGTTGTTTTTTTTTCACAATATGGCGTCTGGTGGTCGCCATATTGAACTTTGATTACTGGCATGTATTAAGTGACACTCGGAAGATTAAGACAAATCGATTGACGTAAGTATGATCAAAATAGGCCCACGCGTTTGGTCTCAGAGGGCCACAAATGAACGAACATACAATGCATAGATTTATTACCTTCCTTTGAGTCGCAAAGTGGTGGTGGTGGCGATGATTATGATGGTGATAATGGGGATTATGATGGTGATTATGATGATGATCATGATTATGGTGATGATGATGGAGATGATGATGGTGATTATAGTGATGATGGTAAAAGTGATGAATACGGTGACGGTGATGGTAATTATGGTGATGATGGTAGTGATGCTGGTGATAGTAATGATGATGAGAGTGATGATAATGGTGGTGATGATTACGATGATGATGATAATGTAATTGTGATGATAACGATAACGATAGTTCTGCTCTGTGCAGTACTTTCTAACGCAATAAAAAACGAAACAAATACGGAACCACTTACTGTCCGAGGTCGGCACCGCCTCGACGCACTCCCTGATGATGCCGTGCTCGCTGAGCTGCAGCGCGCTCACTAGCGCCGCGCCCCACGAGCCCTCGGACAGCTTCTGCTTCACCGACGCGGGAGTCGAATCCGCTTCCAGACGGTAAGGCCTGACACATACGAATAATTAAACATGACGGCACAAGTTGCCTTGCTGCTCCGCGAAACAAGTGCTGTGCACGCGAAAAAGCTGCGTCCGTGATTTTTCATGCAAAAACTCTCCTACGCTTCCATTTGAAACGACATATATCACACAAAGAAACATACTTGATGTGCGTGTGTGTGTGAATGTTGTTCTCTACATTTTACATACACAACGGCCGAAGATATGACTGACAACAGACAAACCCGGATAGCGACTTTGTTTTCTAATTTTATAATAGCACAGAATAAATAATATTACTAACGTACAGAAACTTCTTTTCTCCGACCACCATTAAACGAATTTCAACTTTATGATCAGGTTCAAAAAGTTCGTATTACTTCATAAACATTCGCCAGGCGGCATGCGTCAAAAGGAACGCGCCGCCCGCGCCCGCCTTCCTCCCGCAATGCCCTGGCGCACCGCTAGGGTTGGGCTGCTTACTGTAATACTATCACAACGCGCGACACAGTGAGCGGGCGCGCGCGCGGCAAGCCGGCAACCTACTGCGATTAACCTATGCCATAGGTAATGCGGCGAGCGCACCTACAGTGCGGAGTGGAACCCTCCTGATAATAGGTAGATAAACATACGCAGCTCTTCCCAAGCTCTATGTCTAAACTCCGGTTTGTAATATTTAATAGTTATTTAGAAATTGGATTCAAAGTTCTTACCTGAACGTACCGTCTAAGCCAGCGTTCTGGCTGTACACGAACAGTCCCTCGGTAGCGGCGCAGGCAAAACTCTCTCCCGTCGGAGAGAACCGAACGCAGTGCACGCGCACCTACAAACAACGCTGATACTATGTATGTATGTAATAGTATTTTATGCAACTGTTGCATAATGAGGGGTCTTAAAACACGAGTGTGGTTTTATGAAACGAGCGTCAGCGAGTTTCATAATAGGATCACACGAGTGTTTTAAGACCTAATTATGTACAGTTGCATACATTACTTTATCTACACACATATCATAAGTACTCTTTGATGGGTTCAGAAGCCATAGGGCAATGACCTGCATTGCTACTAGCTACTAGTGCTAGATACCTATTAAATATCTATAGACTGACACATTAAAATAATGTAATAAAAAATGAATTTGAACAAATATAGAAACAAATTAGAAAAAAATCTTATAATAATATTGGTTGTTATAATGCTAGTCATTGCCTACGGTTTCTGAACGCATTATAGAGACTTTATGATATATGTGTAGATAAATTATGTTTATCTACACTTTTTGTGTAATATTTTGTGACTACAAAATATTACACAAAAAGAAAAAAAAAAGAAAGTTATGCCGAGCTGGAACAGCATAAACGGGCTCCACTCAGTATAACGTTGCTGTTGATAGCTGCAACGTTGCTTTTCAATAGGACCCATATGTCGTTGTAGTAAGATTGTAATTAAATTATGTAAATGGTCAATTAAGGAGTTCAATTCTGAACATTTAGCATCAACCTATTCTCATTTGTCGCGCGGCGTCGAAAACGTATCTGCAAATTTATATCTCCGGTTCCGATATATCGGAGAACCCGCAGTATCGCCGATATATAATAAATAAAAAATGATATTAAATATTTTGGGACAAATCACACCAATTGCCCTAGTCCCAAATTAAGCAATTAAATATACAGGGTTATTAAAGTCCACCTATTCCTGTCAAGGGGTTATGGCGGAGGTTATTTGCAGCAAAAAAGGTCATATGATACCCTATCTGAAGATTCACTGGTAATATTTTAAAGAAAGTCATGAATTAAGAATTTTCCACACCAATGTCGTAAACTAAGGTGATCAATATCTCGGAAAATTATAATTTTCGGACAGGGTATCACATGACCTTCTTTGCTGCATATAACCTCCCCCGTAACTAGGGTTGCCACCCGTACTCTAAAATAGAGTGTTGTCCTCTTTTTCATGTAGGCGTACTTTATAATCTACGACACCAATAAAGTACGCTAAAATACACTATGCACGTAAAACTGATCGTTAATGGCTCGTTACGGACAAATAATGAAAAAAAAAACCCTTTTTTAAGATGTGTACTTTATTTTTGTTTTACCAAAATGAAAAAATACTTTATTTTCCCTAAAAAAAGGTGGCATCCCTACCCATAACCCCTTTTCAGAAATATCGAGTTACCAGTAACCCTGTATATATAAGCCGTCCCTCCTCACCTCGGGCTTGTCCCTCCTGTCGGCCATGTCTCCGTCCCGCACGCCGGGCAGCCGCACGGAAACGTCGCCGCCCTCGAGCGCCGGCCGCTCCTCCACCAGCGCCATGTTGCCGAACTCTGACAGCAGGCGGCGATTCACGAAGTCCTGGAACAATCAAGTATTTTTCATAAACTTATGATATCGTAATTTTATATTTTTATATAAAATAGGAAGGCAAACAAGAAAGCAGGTCACCCGATGTTAAGGGATCGCCACCGCCTATAGACACCCGGAACACCAAGGAGATGCATTGCCAACCTAGAGGGCTAAGATGGAATACCTCTTGTGCCAGTAATTACACCGGCTGTCTTGCTCGCCACGCCGGAACACAACAGTGCAAGCGCTGCTGCTAAGCGGCAGAATTAAACGAATTGGAGTTCGTTTAATCGCGGTCGAAAAAGAGACGTTTTTGTACATTAGTACTATTATTTATTCTGTGGCGTGGGTACAATTAGGATGTATAGTCGACCAAGTAATTGCTTGATCACTTTTGAACTTTATGCCTTTGTAATACGGTCGAAAAGTGGTCAAGCAATTTGGTCGACTATACATGAAAACCTTCCGTAAAAAAGTCTCTAAATGACGGTGAAAACCTTATCAAAATCCGTTGCGTGGTTTAGGAGTTAGCGGCCGAAGATATGAGGCCAGAGAGGATAGGACATGATCTGTCTGTTTTTCATCTAAATCTGTCCAGCCTTGCATGATTGAGGAACAAGCATCCAAATACATATACTAACCTTGTTATTATCAAACCGCGGTTAGAATAATAATTGGAGAGTAACGTCAGCCCACTGTCATTTCATACATATAGGACTGAAGCTTGACGCAAGTCTATGAAATGACAGTGTGACATTACTCTCCAATTACATGCTAATCGCGGTTTAATAATACTTTCGTATTTATAATATTAATAGGATAGGATACTCTTGACTTATTTAACTACCTATGAAGTACTACGCCATAAATAAATGTGTGGGTTTGTGTTAATATGTGAAGGCGCACAAAAAAAATCGGTAATTACACAATTATTTATTAATTTTAGTTAATTAGTTAATTTAAAAGGGGATGGAAGTCATTATGTAATCCAAAATCTTCGCGGACAGGAGCTAGCAACTTCAACATAATAAAGATCATGACGTCAAGTATTAGTTTCAAAACGCACCAACAGATGGCGCTGGCGGCGATATAGATCACGCTATCGTTTGTCCGCCGTAGAAGACAGAAGTATTCCGAGCGACGGTGTCACGGTTGCCATCAGAAGGGTCTTAACTGACTCGACTGAACAGCGAATGATGAGTTCGGAAATGATCCCAGTGATTACACTCCGCTCGCACGCGCCTCAACTATCGCAGAGGCACGTGTCGAATAACTGACGCTGTTTTTTGGCCACTTTTAGAAAACAAAAGATTTTGATTAGTAGTGTGGCGTACTGTACGGCGCGCTTTGCGAAAATTGAGTTGTGCCACTTGTGCCCATTACTGCCCATTCGTTAAAAACAAAAACTAACCCCCCCTTATTTTATTCATAAACTAGAGATGGGTCGTCGACGGTTTTTCGTTAAGGAAACAAGACCGGCGACTAGTCGAATCTGTGGACTAGTTGACGTCAAAAATAACATGAACTGGAGTTATGTAAACGATAGCATCGACGCTCCAACGGCAATAACGAGTAGTAGAACAGTTATTTACTACGTCTCTAGTTACTATTATGATTTCGTTTCTGTAATAAATTAAATAGTAAAGTAGATTTATTTCAAATGATTACATTCTCAAATGAACTTTCCTACATGCTTTTCTTTCCAAGCTGAATAAAATTCGGCTGTACTTATAAAAAAACTAAAATGACTAAGCATGTAGGTACGAATATGGTACTTACAGTTACAGGATTATTCAGGCGCATTTAAAAGTTCATTCAATTTTATGTACATTCTTCAATTATTATTGTTTACATTTTTATCTAACCCGCGTCGCATAGTTCGACATTGCAAACGGCCAAATGACATTTTACAAGTTCGCGTATCTCGTTGCATTAAACTATTCGACTCCCAAATTTTGCCGTTTACGAATCGACCGTCCAGTCCGACGTAGCGGCGTCGACGCGACGAAAGTGACAAAACGAGTTCAACGTTCAACTAGTCCATGCGTAGACGGTGGACGGTCGTTGCGTTAACAGTCGATCAACGTTGAATTCAACTAGTCCGTTCATTCAACGCCCACCTCTAGTTCGATTGATCGAACTTCGAAGCCCGAGTGTAAAACTACTAGGACGATTACATTTCCTTGTAGTCCGATCAGTCGGGCCATTAGGTCGGTTTTTTTTTTATCGGACATAATGTTCAATCGAACCCTAACGACATAACTGGTTTTCCTAGTCCGACAATCCATCGACGTCGATCGATTGGTGTGTTAATTAATACCTGACACTAGTGTGAACAAGGAGTAAGCCTCTTTATTATTTGGCTATATATGACTTAATATGTAGTATGCTCTATGGTTCCATAATAATATTCCATCGTACCGAACGAACCATGAGGAATAAAAAAAGTTGTGTGGTCGGAGAACGAGGAATTTTAAAGGTCTCATTGTTCGATTGATTGGTCGAACCAAACATTGGAAATTCCATTAGTTTGATTAGTAGGACCATAAGACTTTGAGTCGAATCCTCATTATCCGATCAATCGAACAACAGAGACAGAGATGTGCAAACTCTGAAAAAAAAACACGACTCGAGTAGAAGGGACGATGAATCCAGCTGGGCATCCGCTCCGGGCGGCAGCTTTGGGGGGAACCATTACTAAACTTGGCAGGTATAGCATAACTCTAGTTAGAGAGAGTTTACCCATCACTACGCGACGCTATAAGTCGTTCTGCGCACCTCTGCTCTGGGGTTGCAGCGCGTGCGAATTTTTGTTCATGGATCCAGTGAACGAAAAAGGCATGAAATAAACAATTCATGAACATTATTATAATCTAAATCTAGACACGCCCTATTGGTTCTATGGCTCTGCTAAAAACTGTGCCACAGAATAAATAATAGTATTAAGGTACAGTTTTTCGACCGCGATTAAAGGAATCCCAACTTTATTAACACGTTCAAAAAGTCCGTATTTACTTCATACACATTCGCCAAGCGGCGCGCGTCAAAAGGCACGCGCCGCCCGCGTCCGCCTTCCCCCCGCAACTCCCGGTGACAAGTTAGGGTGACACTGTTTTTAAATCACCTGTATTTAATGAACATGATTTGCAATGAATAAATGAAATGAATAAATGAAATGAACTGAAAAGGGTTGCGCGGCATTCGTTGACACTGACACGGCGTGGGCGAGCGAGCGGGCACGCAACAAGTCAACAACCTACTGCGATTTGCCTACGCTGTAGGCAAGGCGGCCGAGCGTACCTACAGTACGGAGCGGACCCCCCTGACTGTACGTACATTGACGGCGTCCAGCGACCTGTTCTGCGTGATGACGAACTTCCTGATGAGTATGGCCTCGCGCACGCTGTACAGGCACACGTGCTTGGAGTTGCCCGCGCCCAGCACGCAGCTGCCGTCCGCGGAGTAGCATATCGTCGTGAACGCTCTGGAATTAAACGTTACAAGAATAGTAGATTGTTCAACGAGGGACGAAAAACACCTACTACACACGAGAGGTTTTTTAAATTTAATTTAACCTACTTGGTCTTGAGCATCTTCTTGGCGGTGATGAGGTCCTTATCGCCCCGGCCGGCGCCGAGGTCCGCGCGACCCTCGACGCTGCCGGTCTGGTCGCACGTCGTCGCGTCGAAGAACGTGATGTTGCCGTCTAGAGTCGACACCGCGATCTGGCGATCGAACAATCATCAACGTAAAACAACTGCGAATCGAACTCAAACAAGGAGGATTAAAAAAAAACAAGTTTCAATTGGGGGTGTACTTTGATTTTTAACTTTTTTATTTGATGCTGGCGTCTCACGGTTCAAAATTAAAGCCGTGTGACATACGGACGGACAAGCAGCTGACCCTTAGTAAAAGGGTCCCGTTTGCACCCTTGGGGTACGAAAGGGTAAAACGATTTTAGTCCACAATCCGAGATATAAACTTAAGGTAATCTTAAGTCACTTTACACACTTATACAAGTCGAAATACAAGCGTCTAGGTTCAACTGACTTCAAAAAAAGGAGATTATTCTTTTTTTAATCGAGTTGGTTGTACTCGAGGTGGGAATAGTCCAGCATTATTGCTGAAATATTTTCTTCAAATTGACATGGTACTAAATTAGGGGATTAAGTTTTTTTTTTCAATTTGAAATGTTTTTTTTTTTTAATGAAATAGGAAGGCAAACAAGCAAGTGGGTTACCTGATGGTAAGTGATCACCACCGCCTATAGACACCCGCAACACCAAGAAGATTGCAGATGCGTTGCCAACCCAGAGGGCTAAGATGGAATACTTCTTGTGCCAGTAATTACACCGGCTGTCTTGCTCTCCATACCGGCACACAACAGTGCAAGTACTGGGGCTTAGCGGCAGGATTAGAGAGCAAGATGGTGGTAGCGGTCCGGACGGACCTTGCACAAGGTCCTACCACCCGCCAGTTATTAGTACATTTTTTTAAATGGAACCTCCTTACCTCCTCGCCGTCAGGCCTGAACGCAACCTGTAGCGCATCAGAGTTGAGCTGTATTGTCTCACTCTCGGTGCTGCTCTCTATGCAGTTCCAGAGCCGCACTGTCTTGTCCCAGCTGGCCGAAGCGAGCTTAGTGCTGGAGAGGGCCGGGCTGAACGCCAGGCAGGATACCGGCGCCTCGTGCCCTCCTAACACCTAGAAAGCGCATACAACTTCCATTAGATGTAAAATATTACAGTGGCTTTGTGTTTTGGAATGTTTATACCTGAACATTGGCGGTGCAAGACCTAAACTTAATGTGGGCAAGGTGCTTTTCGCGAGGCCCTCTGATGGTGCAAGAAGAAGGGAATATAAACAAAAAAATATTTTCAGCTGTGAGGCGCGAGGCCATCGATATAAGAAGACAATAGATCTGCCTACTTATTCGGATTGTTACAAGCCTAGCGTCACCACTTTGCGACGGGGTGAAGCAGGTGAAGAGGGGCTTTCAATATTTAGCAATTGGTTCAACTTTGAATCTTATCGTAAGTGAAAAAAGTGCTTCTAAGTTTTCTAACTAGCAGCGACACAGGCGTCGGATAGCAGAACTAAAAATGTGACGCCAATTTAAAACGTACAAAACGCAGAGCTGTTTACTTGACAATTGGCACATACAGTTTTATTCAGGCTATCCAACATGGTCTACCAAATAGACTATGGTCGGCTACTCTGCCACTGCGTTGTACACAGTTCTATAGTTTTCTCATTTCGATGCGCGAGGCCCTTTGCACCTCGAAGCTGTGGACGTAAGCCCACACCGGCCAAACCTTACACCGTCTCTGTCCTAAATCGATTGTCCAATGGTTCTTTCCTTAAAATTACATTCCAAAAAAATAAATGGCTCAATTGTTTTTTTTTACAACATAGGAAGGCAAACAAGCAAGTGAGCACCACCGCCTTTAGACACCCGCAACGCCAAGTTGCCAACCCAAAAGGGCCACCAAGGGTATACTAACCTCCAGCAGCTTGCCGAACTTGACGGACCAGAGGAATATCTCGAACACGTCGTGCCCGCCGGCCGCGCACAGCTCGCTGCTGGCGTCCAGCGCTGCGCAGCCGAACTGCACCAGACTCGGCGACGTCAGCGTGCGGAAGTTGCGGTACCTGGGGGCACCACCGTCACCTCAATACTCTATACATTATTGCTTTTCCACAATGTACAGTAGAGGAAATATATTCACGTACCACCTTAGAACCCTGTCGCAATGACGCGACGCGTTAAACGCCAGGCTACGTCATACAAATGTCATGCGTATGTCTCTTCGACTAGGTTCTATGGTGGTACGTGTTTCAATTTCCTTGACTGTATTTTACAGATGTTGTCTTAAGCTATGTGTTCATCGTGGACCCTGTCGGGCTCAGCAACTTTTGACGAGAGAACAACCTATTACTAAATTATTGCACATGACTATAATAGAATAATAATCAAAACAAACAAAACAATCAAAAATAATAATATTTATAAATTTCTAAATTGCATAAACTATTACTAAATTCTAGGAATACTTGACTACCTGGAGTGCGATGTTTTAAGAGGAAACACAAGGGCCGTTTTTCCATACAAACGTCGTCCCCTGTTTCCTCTCTGGATAATGCCAGTAGAGCAATATTTTTTTCCAAAAAATCGATGGCCACTATTATGCATGTCCCTATGTTTTCCTTTTTTTTAAAAATTAATTATTAAAAGAGATATGGACATTCAAAAACCTAAAAAATTGGCCAGATTTTCGGCTGCGTTCATACATTCAGAAAACAAATTTTACTAGATTATATAAAAAAAGAAAAACATAGGAACACTGCCAAAGCCTTTCTTTAATTTTTAATGAAAAAAGTAGTTAAATCGGATAAGGTTTGGAGAAGGAATCAGGGGTCTACGAATCGTTGATTTTGTGTACTTTAATAGGTATTTTCAGTCCAAGCTGCGGCTGTCTCTATTGCACTCTGCGGGGGGAGGCTTGATAGATGGAGGCAGCAATAGATTTTACAAATACCTATTTTTCAATTCTCTAGACCTTGGTGTTTCCTCTTAATCTCACCGGGTGACTAAAGCTCGCCAATTTGGCCGTGTTTCATAGAAATGCGGCTATTTTGGTGAGCTCTAGTCACCTGGTGAGATTCAAAAATTGCACCCCAGGACGTCAGACCAAAAAGGTCCAATGTTTACTCAAAAAATACTTTTTTAAAACCTACTGATTTTTTGTCTTCTTTCAGAGCATCTAATTATTGCATCGCTATTTTTTCTATTGACCGAGTTGGAACTAAAAAAACGTATGTGTGATTTTTTTTAAAGTGAAAATAGAGACTTTGGTAAAAGTTGGACATTCGACCTGTTGGCCCTAATGTCTAATTATGAGGTGCTCCTTGAAATCTCGACAAACTTTTCATCGAATTTCATTTTATCGAAAACGATTCATAGAATATTTAATATAAATATTATCTCTTATAGTATTATGGCTTCATCGACTATTCATTATTATTAAAACAATTATTATATTAAATAAACTATTAAAGAGACAGTCAGCAAAATGTCGCTGTTTATTTCTTCGACGTATCATTATACAGCTATTTCAATTTTTATATGTAAACAGATGTTTGTTAGTTTATAGATTCAGGCGTTACTTTGCGGAAGTCCATATTGATACTAATGGAAACAATTTCTTTGCTAATCCGCGAACCCAGTGTCAGCAATCGAGAAAAAGACAACGCCTGTGCTGAATACCTTATAAAAGAAATAAAACAAACAACACAAAACGCGACCACAACCCAATTACCATCACCATTCTGGGCAACCTCATTCGTCGACTGACAGTCGAGAGGTCAATAGCTCCTGATGATGCCTCGTGGAGAGGTGAAACACGTGTCGAGTGGTATTTTTGGTGATGGTAATTGGGTTGTGGTCGCGTTTTGTGTTGTTTGTTTTATTTCTTTTATAAGGTATTCAGCACAGGCGTTGTCTTTTTCTCGATTGCTGACACTGGGTCCGCGGATTAGCAAAGAAATTGTTTCCATTAGATGTTTGTTATGCGACACAGTACAAATAGGTGCGTCGAGGTAAATCAACACTGTATTTATCTACAGTCCCGTTAACGTTTATACATAAAGCAACGCTCACCTAGTGAGATCGTAACAGCGCACTGTGCCGTCCAGCGAACTGGACACGAAGAACTTCCTGTTGGCGCTGAACGTCACGCTCGTGACCGTGGAGCTGTGCTCGCTGAACGTCACGAAGCAGAAGCCGGATGACGTGTTCCACACCTTCACCTTTAAAACAAAAAAATTAAAAAAAATTTAAACATACAGTAGGGGAAATATATTCACGTACCACCTTAGAACCCTATCGCAATGACAGACTGTGTCATACAAATGTCATGCGTATGTCTCTTCGACTAGGTTCTTCGGTGGTACGTGTTTCAATTTCCTTGACTTTACAGGAGGAAAGTTGGCAGCAGATCAGCGATTGTCTTAAAGTTGCTGGTCCCGTAGAAACTGTTTATTTTTATAAAATAGTAAGGCAAACGAGCAAGTGGGTCACCCGATGGTTAGTGATCACCACCGCCTATAGACCCCAGCAACACCTAGGAGATTGCAGATGCGTTGCCAACCTAAATGGCTAAGATGGAATACCTCTTGTGCCAGTAATTGCATCGGCTTTCTTGCTTTCCACGCCGGAACACAACAGTGCAAGCACTGCTGCTACTGCTGCCTCTTTATTATATTAGTGTAGACAAAATCTAACCAGGCAAGACATACAGTGCACCTAGCAATGGAGAACTTAATAACAATACAAGTCTGTTTTTTCCCTCGCAAGTGTGTTACAAAACGTCGTTTTAAACGCGTACTGATATTACACGCCGCGCTCGTGTACCGCTCGCGCGATTAATACCGCCTCGAGTGTAATCAAGCGCACGCTCGTACCATAATGTACTATTGAGACATCACTGACCTTTCCGTCGTACCCGCCGGTCACTATATAGAGCCCGTCGGGGGAGTAAGCGAGACAGGTCATATCGAGCGAGTGGCCCTGCTGCTTCATCACGTATTGCTCGCCTGCAAATAACATACAGTAGGGGAAATATATTCACGTACCACCTTAGAACCCTATCGCAATGACGCGACGCGTTAAACGCCAGGCTATGACATACAAATGTCATGCGTATGTGGCGACAGCTTATTTTGTGTTATATGTAATTATAGTTATTAAGAGGAAACCTCAAGGCCTAGAGAATTAAAAAATAGGTATTTGTAAAATCTATTGCTGCCTCCATCTATCAAGCCTCCCCCCGCAGAGCGCAATAGAGACAGCTGCAGCTTGAACTGAAAATACCTATTTAAAGTACACAAAATCAACGATTCGTAGACCCCTGATTCCTTCTCCAAAACTTAACCGATTTAACTACTTTTTTCATTAAAAATTAAAGAAAGGCTTTGGCAGTGTTCCTATTTTTTTCCTTTTTTAAATAATCTAGTAAAATTTGTTTTCTGAATGTATGAACGCAGCCGAAAATCTGGCCAATTTTTTAAGTTTTTTAATGGTCATATCTCTTTTAATAACTAATTTATTGAAAAAAGGAAAACATAGGGACATGCATAATACGGGCCATCGATTTTTTTGAAAAAAAATATTGCTCTATTCGCATTATCCAGAGAGGAAACAGGGGACGACGTTTGTATGGAAAAACGGCCCTTGTGTTTCCTCTTAAGTTAGTTCTTCTGTTGGTTTCCGGTTTGCTTTAACAGCAACCGGAAGCAGACAGGAACCGCGCATGCGCGCTCTTGCATAGCTGCTTTCAGCCTAGCAAGCTGTGTCTAAGATCGTTCCGTCTGTATGTTATTATTCTTGTAAATTAAAGTGTAAATATAGTGTGTAAATACAGAGTGAGTGTCATTCCATTACCCCTCTGCACATTTCCTATACGTATCTCTCTTCGACTAGGTTCTACGGTGGTACGGTGTACGTGTTTCAATTTCCTTGACTGTACCAGTTTCTAAGACCCGACGAAAAAGAGGGTATTTCTAAATATACAACATAGCAAGACAAATGAGCAAGTGGTTCACCTGATGGTAACTGATCAGCACCGCTCATAGACACCCACAACACCTAAGGGATTGCAGATGCCTTGCCTACCCAGAGGACTAAGATGGAATAACCTCTTGTGCCAGTAATTGCACCGGCTGTCTTGCTCTCCACGACGGAACGCAACAGTGCAATCACTGCTGCTTAGCGGGAGGATTATCGTGCAAGATTATCGTAGCGATCCGGACGGACCTTGCACAAGGTTCTAACAGATATTTAAATATGTGGAAGTTGGCTGTTGGTTATATCGTCGACTTACTCTGCCACTCCCAAACCAGCAGCTGTCCGATGTTGGGGCAGCCGAACGCGATCCAGTCGCCAGGCGACGAGATCGCGACGGAGCTGATGCGGTGCTCGGAGATGCTGAGCGTGTGGACCAGGTTGACGTCAGGCATTTCGTGCAGGAAGAACATCCCGTTCGTGAACCCTGCCAACAATAATGCACGGATGATTGTAAACTTGCAAAAAATGCCCGAAAACTTAACCAGTGGCCCGTTTCACTAAGCTACAAGTTACAATTTTACTAGTCTAAACCGGCAACATTGGTCAATAATGACCAATGGCAATGGGCATAATGACCAATGTTGCCAGTTTAGACTAGTAAAATTGTAACTTGTAGCTTCTTGAAACGGGCCACAGGTCTTTATTTTTTACAATTATATAACACAACTAATAAATCTGATTTTTGTAATCGAAATTTTTACTTTCGGTTTTTTTTTTGTCATTTTTTTATATACATTCAAATTAAATTTTAAATGCTTTATAATGACAACACAAAGAAAAATTATGGTAATGGCAGGACTCGAACCTGCAACATCAGTGTAAACATTAAAAAATCTGATATTATTTGGGTTTACTTAGAAAGCTAATTACTTTGTAATGAAAAAATATCCAAAAACTTTGCTGGAGTTCGGGCATAGGGAATTGACCTAGTTCCGAACTAAGCAAATCTTGCAGTACGACTTGTACAGTCAAAGTCAACATATCTTTATTCAGATTAGGCTTACAGGTTTATGCGTGCAACGCTTATGAATGTCATAAAATTGACCACCTCTGACGAGAAACTGAATGAGGTGTAATTTTTTAAATAAATCAAAATTACAATGTTATTTTACATCTCAAGTATTTAAAAATTAAAAATTTAACACAGGTATATAGTCGACCAAGAAATTGCTTGACCACTTTTCGACCGTATTACAAAAGGATAAGGTTCAAAAGTGGTCAAGCAATTACTTGGTCGGCTATACAATATTTGGAGCCAGGGATCGCCAACACAAGTCGGGATCATTTCCAAACATCCCTGTCAACGATATAGTCATTGACTTTATAATACGGTACTTAATAGGTAGCTTATTGTTTCTCAGTTTACTTTTGCTTTTTCTTTTTTGTGCACCCATGTTTGTTACTTTCTTATCTATAGTGTGGTTGACTGGTAGAGAATGCCTACTGGCATTAAGTCTGCCGATTCTATTTGTTTTGTAAACAGCGCAATGACGCTTAAATAAATAAATACGCTTTTTTTATGAAAAAGGAAGGCAAACAAGCAAGTGGGTCACCTGATGGTAAGTGTACACAACCGCCTATAGACACCCGCAACATCGAATTGATTGCAAATGCGTTGTCAACCCAGAGGGCTAAGATGGAATACCTCTTGTGCTAGTAATTACACCGGCTGTCTTGGTCTCCAACACAAAAGTGCAAGCACTGCTGCTTAGCGGCAGGGTTAGCGAGCAAGATGGTAGTAGCGATCCGGACGGACCTTGCACAAGGTCCTACCACACACGTAGGAATTAATAGTCGATTAAGACGAAAGACCAAGGCCTAGAGAATAGAAAAATAGGTATTTGTAAAATCTATTGCTGTCGCGCAATGTCAAGCCTCCCCCCGCAGAGCGCAAAAGAGACCGCCGCAGCTTGGACAGAAAATACCTATTTAAAGTACACAAAATCAACGATTCGTAGACCCCTGATTCCTTCTCCAAAACTTAACCGATTTAACTACTTTTTTCATTAAAAATTAAATTAAGGTTTTGGCAGTGTTCCTATGTTTTTCTTTTTTTATATAATCTAGTAAAATTTGATTTCTGAATGTATGAACGCAGCCGAAAATCTGGCCAATTGTTTAGGTTTTTGAATGTTCATATCTCTTTTAATAATTAATTTATGAAAAAAAGGAAAACATAGGGACATGCATAATAGTGGCCATCGATTTTTTGGAAAAAAATTATTGCTCTATTGGCAATATCCAGAGAGGAAACAGGGGACGACGTTTGTATGGAAAAACGGCCCTTGTGTTTCCTCTTAACCCCTCCGTTGCTAACTGTACCTGTAACCAGCATCCTTGTCTCCTTGTGGTATTGCGCGGCGGACAGCCTGACTTTATGGTGCGCGCTCCTGATGGCGTCCCCTATGTAGTGGCGGCCCAGCTTCCTGTACACGAGCCTCTTTTCAAACGTGGATTTCTCGGCCTTTTCCGCCATTTCCTCGTCGTCGTCGCTGACCTGTTGAAAGAAAGAACTTTTAAAATTAAAAAACGCCGACTTCATTCCTTATTTTCTCACGTATAAAAAAAATTACATCCCCACTTCACGTGTAAGTAGCCGAAAAAAAATATTTTTAAAAATTTTATTTCACCACTTTGTCGGGGTGATTAATATTTATATCTATTCTCTCTATCTATCTATAATTTTCTAGTACTAAGAGTCTTTTTTAAGAGAGTTTAAAATTAGAGATCCTGCCCTACTTAGGCTAGAAAACTGACAAATCCTGCCAAAGCCAAACTCTTATGGCTAAGCTCCTTTAAGACTGGGTTTATAACAAGAGTTTATGAGCGATAAAAACGGAAAAACGCGGCAATGGCTGTTTCTGCTTGGGCAATAGCCACGTTTTTGCGTTTTTATCGCTCGCAAATGCTTACTGTGAACCCAGTCTAAGGCTATACTGCCAAACGTGCCAGCTTATATTGCAATCCTGCCAGATACTGCCAGATTTTGAAAACTTCAACCGATCCTGCCAGAAGTCAAAATGAAGGGCTAAACCTGCCAAAAAAGCAGGATCCTGCCACATATGGTCACACTGCTGCGGAGTAATCTCTGGAACTACTGAGCCGAATTAGTTTGTACGTAGGGGGTAAAACAAAGAAACAAACAAACAAAGTTTACCTCTTTATTATATTAGTTGTATAGTTGTACATGAAACATAACACAACACATAACGGGTGGTAGGACCTTGTGCAAGGTCCGTCCGGATTGCTACCACCATCTTGCTCGCTAATCCTGCCGCTAAGCAGCAGTGCTTGCACTGTTGTGTTCCGGCGTGGAGAGCAAGACAGCCGGTGTAATTACTGGCACAAGAGGTATTCCATCTTAGCCCTCTGGGTTGGCCACGCATCTGCACTCTCTTTGTTGTCGCAGGTGTCTATAGGCGGTGGTGATCACTTACCATCAGGCGACCCACTTGCTTGTTTGCCTTCCTATGTTGTATAAAAAAAAACATAAAATAACAGATAACAGGACAAAACAAATGTACAAAGGCGAACTTATCCCTTTAAGGGATCTCTTCCAGTTAACCTTTGAGCTTTGTTTTGTTCGTTGAATAAACACTCACATATTCCTTCTCCTTCTCGACCACGTCCTTCTCGTCGACGTCGTCTTCTCCCTCGCTCTCCTGCTTGATCCTCCGCCTCTTCCTGTGGGATATCTGCACCTGTGACGTCACCAGGTCGTCCATGTCAATGTTCGCCTCCCAGAGGCACAGCTGGCCGTTGCCACTGACCGTCATCAGATCTAGACTCTTCCTTTCAAAGAACACCCCCACTATCTGAAATTACAAACAAAACTTCATTAAAATCGGTTTATCCGTTTGGGAGCTACGATGTCACAGACAGACACAGATACACATGGTAAACTTATAAGTCTTATATAACACCCTATTTTTGGTAAGGTAAGGTAGTAAGGAAACAAGCACGCGGGTAACCTGACGGTAAGTAAGTGATGACCACTGCTCATAGGCACCCGCAACACCAAGGAGACTGCAAATGCGTTACCAAGCCAGAGGGCTAAAATGGAATCCTCATACTTATACTCATACTCATTTATTCATAGTAAATTATATCATATTATTATTATTAATTATAGTGAATATCTCTTGTGCCACCCCCCGGGAATTCAACAGTGGAAGTACTGCTGCTTAGCTGCTGGATTTGCGAGCAAGAAGGTGGTAGCAATCCGGACGGACCTTGCACAAGGTCCTACCACCCGCAACCTTGATGTAAACAAATGACTCGCGATCAAAAAAAAGCAAACCCCACCTTATCCGTATGCCCTCCAAGGGAGCACATGTTCAGGTTGTCCAAATAGTCAACCGTGTATATCTTGGTCGTGGTGTCTTTGGAGCCGACGGCCAGGAGTCTGGAGCAAGCCGACCAGTCCAGGCACGTGACGTCATCCCTCGCCTTTTTGAACGCTCGCTTCATGACGAAAGAGCGGAACTCGCCGGTGAAGTGACAGGGAGCTGTCATTATGAACACTGGAATGGGAGTAAAGATAAGATAAGATGAGCGAAGATTAGACAAGGTAAGATAGTATTCATTCCAGAAAGATGACTGTACTAACGTACAGAAACTTCTCTTTTTCGACCACCATTAAACGAATTCCGTTCAGTTCGTATTACTTCATAAACATTCGCCAGGCGGCATGCGTCAAAAGGAACGCGCCGCCCGCGCTTGCCTTCCACCCGCAATGCCCTGGCGCGCCGCTAGGGTCGGGCTGCTTACTGTAATACTATCACAACGCGCGACACAGTGAGCGGGCGCGCGTGCGGCAAGTCGGCAACCTACTGCGATTAACCTATGCCTATGCCATAGGTAATGCGGCGAGCGCACCTACATTACGGAGTGGAACCCCCCTGGTCTGGGTTTGAGTTCCGAGCTGAGTGCAAGTTATTTTTAAATGTATGAATGCACTTTTTCTTGTTACTAAAATCGATCACATGGTTCCTAAGAACTTCGTATGTCTTATAGTTCGAGACTTCCCCATGCCGACTGATCTAAATGTTATCACAGCGAGGTTACTTGTAATAGTCGACCAAGTTATAAAATGTACTGGCAACAACGGACTACTTTGCGCGTCGTCCGACACGCACTTGGCTGGTTTTTAATTACCTATGTCTGCACAGCATGCTGCAAAGTATTTTCCGTCCGGACTGAATTTGACAGCATTCACTTCCTGCCTGAACTTGTATGTATGCACTACTGTGCATGTCTGCAGGCTAATCATTTGAGCTTCACCCTCTGTAATCGAAAAATACATCATCTTTAACTTTATCTTTTTTATCTTTATTACATAGTTGCATAGAGACAAGAAAAGGAAACAAGGCAGGCCATCCAGACGATGGGTCGATGAGATAAAGGCAGTGGCGAGTGACACCTGGCCGAGAGTGGCTGGAGATAGAGAGAAATGATCACAGTTGGAGGAGACTTTAGCCAACAGACAAACAGACAGGGTTATTTAAACAAAACCTATTAAGCTGAAGCAAATGTTTTATTTTACTTGTCTGAATAAAGGTGTTTATAATAATATTAAAAAAAAACATAGTTACATAGTATACAATAAAGTCGCCATCCTTTCTTGCCTATTCTCATATCTTTGGCCGTTTACTTCTTCTAAACCACGCAACAGATTTTGATACAGTTTTCACAGTTATTTAGAGAATATTTCACAGAAGGCTTTTATGTAGATTAAATCCTAATGGTACCCATAAGAGGCCAGGGCGGGTAGCTAGTCCATACGTAACTGTCTTGACTTAACTGACTTAAATTTTTGGACTTTATGAGCTTAATCAACTCACGTTCATTAACAGCAAGCAGTGTAGATCCATTGGGTGAGACGTCGAGAGCTGTGTAGTTGTATTGACTCTCTACAGGCAACGTAACACTCTTATTTCTGAAAAGACAAAAGTATTTTTAAATATAAAATTGCTTTGCACACTTGATAATTATAAAAGAAATTATCTTGCGTAGCAGACGCGCCATGTACGTCTGCCGGCGCTGATAATAATCAGCAGGGTTTGCCTGAACACCACGTACTGCCTTCCACTGTCGACAACGGCGGTCAAGCCGCACATGGTGTTACCACCTTTATTGCTCGGCGCTCGCAGCGCCGTTCATGTCTGTCTATTAGATTTAAAGACTATATACTACAGTAGTTTTCCTATTTCAATTTTGTTTGGCAGGAGCCTTTTTGTTTTCTTCTATTTTTTGTCTGTCTTTATTATGTCATGGTGAAATAAACCGTAATTTTCTGTATCTCTTCTGATCTTCATTTTCATCACTCCTAAACCCACCAACCCACACGCTAAACTTGGTAATAATCATGAGCGTTATTCTTATAATAATCACGGTACTTATTTTTGTAATACTGACATTTTTAATCACTATAATTATTTTTATAAGACTGATGACAGACTGAGGACACAAACTTTAGATGCAAGAAAGATAAGTGGGCGAAGGAGGTAACTGATTGGTATCCTAGAGAGGGAACAAGGAAAAGAGGAAGACCACCACGTAGATGGGAAGACGACCTAAAAGTTGTAGCAGGTGCTATGTGGAGGAGGAAAGCTCACGATCGAGAACTGTGGAAATCATTGGGGGAGGCCTATGCTATAGAGCAAGATAATCTGTGTTCCGATGTCTGAACTTAAATAAATAAAATAACATGTAATCAACTTGTAAGATTATATACAAGATCATATCATACTGTATGCGTGTCCCATATTTTTTTTATGAGTCCTGTAATTTATACCACATGTCCTATAGAATGAGCACACAGAGTTTGGCCACCCTAATCCAGAAGTATGCATATATGCATGTATACAATTCTTCATTGTAGAAGTCTTTGGGGAAGCCCTAACTTCAACAGTGGATGTCCTCAGATTGAAAATAAGATGTGTCATTGCAGTGCAGTGGAAATTGTAGCAAATAAGAAAAAATGCAAAACCATCCAAATATTGTGAAACCTTCACTTGATAAATAAACTTAGATTAAAGGGCCTAGGAATATGGGGTGTTTTAAAAACAACACAACAAAACAAAACACTGTTTTTAGAAAGGTTTTTAAAAAATCATAAAGGTTTCTTGTTTTTTTTTCTGTCAATCGTAGTTGCGTGTTATGCGGAGGTGATCACTGATCACTATCTGTTCATAATAATAAAACGGATCACTCACATATTTTTAAGTTGAGAAATGCCCGACATGTTTTGGACCAGTCCGTGGTCCTTAATCATGAGACCGCGAACGGTGGCGCGGTCGTCGTTAAAAATGCGTGAGTGATCCGTTTTATTAATATGTCCGAGTCTCATGGTAGTTTTGTTAAAAATTGCAAATCTTTACTATCTGTTCTAAAAAAAATCCTGGAACAATTACTTACTGTATTAAATTGTATATGGTGATTTTATTTCCCACTGGACTGATGACACAGTTGCCATTGCTAGTGAATAGAATGTCCCCTCGTCGGTACACAGTACCCAGAAGATTTTGAAACTGGAAATTTAACATTTTCAATAGGTTATGTTTGCAGGTTGATTAGTGGTTCTGATTACAAATAATCTGACAACAATAATCTATGTTTACCACAGGCGGCTTACGAATATCTGCATAGTAATAAGTAAAATATTAGTAAATTAAAATGCACAGGCGGGAATTTTTACACAATAAAACTTTGTCGAACTTTTTTTCTGATTTAGAACTATTTTGAGACAGGAGATTTTGATTGCTTTAGTACTAACCTTGTAATTAAACTTCATTTTTGTTTGCAATAATTATTTTTTTCATACAATAATTATTCAAAATAGTTTTCTAAACAACGCCGTCCGCATGTTCATTCAATTCATTTGTCATTTTGACATTTCTGACAATTCTGACAGACGTCAAGCGCACGTGGTTGGTGTAGCCAGCTAAAATGAACATTTACTACTATTAATTATTTCATAATCGATAACGCCATTTTTTTCGACGGATAAAATATCACTAGATGGCGTTAGTGTCGAGAGATGTTCAACATTTTTCAAATGTTCAAAAGGCAGATTTATCTCAAATTGCGCTTTCAATATTAATCCAAAGGGTGATGTAGACTTCACTATTTGCCACATCGCAATATTTATAGGTTATTGTGCAAAATTTTCCCAGTATAGGGATATTTCGACTGTTAAGAAATTTATTATATTATTTTATTGTTGAATTTTTTAGTACTTGGACAACTGACTTTTGCTCAAAACCGATGTTAATGTAAAATTGATTTTCCCTTTTGTAAATATGTAATTTTGCCCGTCGGGGCGGAAAGTCTCTCGAGTGGAGACCATGTCCCGGAAGATAAAGTTTTGATAGGCCTCCCGTAAGGTGAACCGACAGTCTAATCAAGATCGCTGGAAACCGGTGGATGCGAGCAGCACAAGCATGGGCGTACCCAGCTTCTGGCCTAGAGGGGGGCGAGTCAGTCAATTCGATAATCTTCGTCCGTCATCGTGGCGTTCGGTTTTTTGGCAATCGCACCGTGCATTTCGCCAGTGTCTACTGCGCGGTTTATTTAAAAGTTAGAGCATAAGGCACCATTTACACTTTGATTAATAATTAGGCGAGTTCATCCAATATATTCTGCGAGATTTCCAGGGGGGGCAGCTGCCTCTTCCTGCCCCCCCAAGAACTCGATGAACATAAGGATTGCAGGCTTGTTGCTTGAAATATATCTCATCAAATGAGAATTTCAATCACTTATTGCTTACAGATGACAGTATTCATAAGACCATGAAAAACAGCAGAAATCCTTGATACACCGCTTCGAAATAGTTTATAGATTCAGGCGTTACTTTGCGGAAGTCTAAATTGATACTAATGGAAACAATTTCTTTGCTAATCCCAGTGTCAGCAATCGAGAAAAAGACAACGCCTGTGCTGAATACCTTATAAAAGAAATAAAACAAACAACACAAAACGCGACTACAACCCAATTACCAACACCAAAAATACCACTCGACACGTGTTTCACCTCTCCACGAGGCATCATCAGGAGCTATTGACAAAACCTCTCGACTGTCAGTCGGACACTGGGTTCGCGGATTAGCAAAGAAATTGTTTCCATTAGTAACACCGCTTTGACTTCTTTTATTCTACCCGATCTGACTGAACTAAAGCAGATCAGACCAGAATTAATGATAATGTAATGCTTGATTTTGCTTATGATATGATCAATAGTGTAGTGTAGTCTAAGAACTTGTTAAGTACGCTAAATTGTTTGTAGGAATTCTATTTAGAATCCTCATTAGCGAAGTACAGAGGCGGCGTAAGACGTCTGCAGTGTCTCACACCGCCCATGGCCTCGCGGTGCAAAGGGCCTCGCGCCTCACAGCCGAAAATACATTTGTTTATATTCACTTCTTCTGGCGTCATCAGAGGGCCTCACATAATTTACCTTACCTACATTAAGTATTGAAGCAGTCAATGCGCGCTTCAGCAATTATCCCTGATGCGCTACAGAAGCGAGGCAGTATAATTTCAAAAACATCGCCTATTTTAATTTCCTACTTTTGGTATTAATATTTTTATGAGTTGTGCACTTGCTTGCACATTTCTTTATTGATGCTAAATTGACCTTTAATGAGCATTTTTTGAATGCCATAAGTAACAATATTATGTATTATTGTAATTTCAATGTAAGTACTTTATTCTAACTGAATTTATCAATTATTTTTTACTGACTTAAATATGTTTTTGCAAAACACTGAACTAAGTTCTAAGAATAGTTCAATGCAAAATTTTAAGTTTATGTTGAAGCAACTCGGTAAAGTAAAGATAAAATCTTACAGAATTGTAAACTACTAATATAGCGAGAGTTTTTTACATGGCAGCCCTGCCTTAGTCAAAAGATTGCTTTATTATTAAGATATTTTATGTTTTACAAAATTTTACATAGTTTTATTATTATTTATATTTTTAAAACGTTTTTAATTTCAAATATCAGACCAAAATGTCTTTTCTTGCAATAAAACGCGATTAAAAAGAGTGAAACTGTTAAAACGTACATGCGCAGAAGGAAATTGCTGGCCAGCGATCCACATCAATGATCTACGTCAGAGCGCTGCGAAGTCTTTAGCTCAGGATTGGTTGCGCATTTAGGAAGTGACGTATGAAAGCCAATCACGACTAGGAGCATATCGAGCACTGCCTTGAACATCAATCGTCATATGACCCATTCTATCGAGTCTGCAAGGCTTGGGCCATATTTGTCTGTGCTAAAGTAGTTCCGTGGAGTGAGTGTGTGCAGATAGTCATCACAGTTTTTGGGACCTGTAAATACTCCCACACTTCAAATCCAACATGTCTTCTGATAATCCCATCTATGGACCCTTCTTTGGAGTTATGGGGGCGGCGTCCGCTATTATCTTCAGCGGTAAGATTCTGCATTACTTGTATAGAAATGGCTGTCTAGATTCGTTTTTATCGATCTGCCGAAATGGATTGCCCTACTTTGCACCACTTTTTGGTATGCTTTACCTAGCCAATTGCTTGTAATTTGTCGTAGACGAGGAACATAAGTATACAATTATGAATGCGGTGTTATTTTAGGCATCCTAATTATAGGTATAGCCGCACCTTGTCCCATACGATAGACAGACATTCGGAAATATGTGTGACGAACGCAGACCGAGTGTTATGTCTAGACGGGTTTTTCAGCGCGAGGGGCGGATTCCAGAAAATGCTTTATTGTATCAGTTTTAAAATGAATCACTGTCGTGTCATGTGATTGACAATTAAGTTTTGCCATGTTGATAGCTGAATAACTCGAGTCCTTATAACAAAGAATCATTGGAAAGCTGGCTGGCGACAGCCTTTGTATTATGAAAGAATGATTAACAAAGCCTGTGAATTCGTCGGAATTCGATTGGAAGTCACGAGAATGTCTACTTGGGTTCGACTTGTCATATTCTTGGTCAGTTTGATCTTGGAACTGTTTTTGTCGTCATTTTCCTTATAATCAAGAATTCGTTTATACTATTACTGTTACATTTAGCATTTTGGGAGCCCACTGAGTCACAGTACCCTGTGCCTACAAGAAATGTGACCATCAAGTCACATGATCTAACTTGAAGGCATCATGTGACAGGTCATATGTTTTTTTAACTTAACCTAAACTTAACTGTCATGTATTTGAAGTAGTTTTTGACATTAGAAAGAGCATAAAGAAGGATTCACACAGGATACCACTCTTAAAAAGTTAAATTTTTGTCTATGCTTTTTTATCATGTGATTGGTCCTGTGATGAATGCTATGGAGTGGACAGGAGTTATCTAAAACTAACAATGCTCTGATAAGGCTTTATAAAATACAACACCTTACAGATGTTTTAATGTTCTTTTTATGGAAATTTACTTATTGAGGTCTTAGGTTTGGGACCAGTTTTCATCCAAACATCTACAAAACACAATGTAAATTTCCTATGAAAAAAAGTCAATATCATTTGAAGATAGCTTAGCATTAAAGACAATTGAGAAATTGTCTATGCTGGAAAGGCATTGATATATCAAGATCATAGTTTATACATGCTTCCTTTTTGAAAAGAGATACTTTGTTTTAGTTCAGTCTTAAATGGTCACTAATGTATATATTTGACTGTATCAATGTATTTAAGAGCTTATTGCATGATGAAAATGGAAATTAACCTTGTAGAACTTAAAAACTTCTAATTTTGTGTCACATGATACGGTAAAAATGTTGAGCTTTTTTATGGGCAAAGTAAACCGTCACAGTTCCAGTAAATAAAAATGAAAGTTATATGAGAACTAAAACTACATAATTCTGTGATACAAGAAGCTACAACAGTTTAGCAGTCATGTGATAGTGACACTTTAAATTATCACACTAACATGCTAAAACTAACATTTACTATCACTTAGCAAGTAATTCCTGTTTAAATAAGACAACATGTTTTTTATGACACTAACTGTAAATTGCATAATATAGTTACACCTTAAAATTGTCGGGCCCAAATATGATGGCCCTGCGGGGCAATTCTCATGTCAGTAGATGAAATCACAGTAGAGACAGATGTGTCAAAAGGAGTTGTCAGTTCCCTATGAAATCTCATTGATGAGATGAGTCTCAATGAACACCAGAATTGGGGGCCAGGAAAAATGTGGTTTTTTATGAGTAGAGTACGTTTTGTGATATTAGTTGCATAGACCCGCAGGAAGGGGTTAATTAAACTGTGGTGGTTATAATAGGGCCACTGTACTGTCAGTGGCGTAACAATAGGGTGGCAGGGCTGGCAAAAAGCCACGGGCCACGGCCCAAGAGGGCCCTGGGGCGGGGCCCTCTTGGGTCGGCGGCCCGCAGCAGCTTGCGGCCTTTTGGGCCGGGGGCCTCGGCCCGAGGCCGCGATCTCAAAAATATTACTGATAGGGCCCCATCAAAGGAATTTGCCACGGGCCTCAAATGGTATAGTTACGCCACTGTGTACTGTACAAATTAAGTTGGTAATTTTTATATATTTCTGATTGAATTCGTAGTGTATGCATGTGCCAAAGTTCTTAAATGGCACACTTAATCCATAAGCAGGTCCCATACATACAGATAGGCTATGTTAAATTCAAATACAGTCTCATGTTTAGATGAGAGAAGAGTATTATTTGAAAACATGGTGTTTGTCACAAAACAAACGAATTGGTATTGTACTACATTGATATTAATGTTCAAATTCATATGTATGTTGAAGCATGAAAGTCCCTATGACACTACAAGCCTTATGTCCCTGTTAAGGGACAATAAAATCATAACTATCATCACCATCGTACATAAGTAAATGTAGTTGATGGCTCTGAGCGTTAAAGATTAACTTAACATTACACCTTTGTCATTCCAGCACTGGGAGCGGCTTATGGCACAGCCAAGTCGGGTACCGGTATCGCCGCCATGTCGGTGATGAGGCCCGAGCTCATCATGAAGTCCATCATCCCCGTCGTCATGGCGGGTATCATCGCCATTTACGGGCTGGTGGTGGCTGTACTGATTGCCGGGTCGTTGGAGCCCCCGAGTGCGGGATACACCTTGTTCAGGTAACTGAGAACTGCCAGTAGTAATTTCTTACTACTAATCCTAATCCAGCCATCCATCCACTACCACTAACTACTAATTCTAAGATACTTTGTACACAAAAAACACATGATTTTAGATAGAATACTTACCCTACCCAAAATCACGAGTTAGTCTCAAACCTCACCACATATCACCAGGGGGAAGGGGGCGGAGGGAGGGGGGGGGGGGTAAAAATGCTAATAAACATCACATGATTAATAGACGGACCCCTAAGTAAAAGTAAAGTAAAAATATAGACTGCTAAAAGCAACCCCCTTCCTTTCGGCTTTGCAGTAGTCCGGTAAAAATGTATTTACTATCAAATGTACATGTACAGTACATATTTAAGACCCGAGACTTTTTTCGGAATAAGTAGACAATAGATAGTATAGCTTTCTATTAATGAAAGAAATTTTGGAATCCCTTCAGTAGTTCCATTACCGCCTACATGCAAAAGCCTGCATCGTAGGAACCAAAAGCTAATGAAAAGAATTACCAAAGGATTAAGGTCCTAAAATTTTCCTGTGTGATCTCTATGGACTCTAAGACCTTCCATACACTTCTTTTGAATATTGGGAATCAAAGCTGTAACTACTGAGGTAGTAAACAGTTTCATTACCAGGCATTTGATTTTCTACTAATTCACGAAAAGATTACAAACCTCTTGTTCTAGGCACAAACAAAATGTAGCCATTCTCATACGACCAATGATAACCCCCCCCCCCCCCCCCCCCCGACCTACCGTACATACGCTCTCCCGGTGTGTCTATGTCAACCAAAGTCGTCATTGGCGAAATCCATTTCGACCTAGAGATGGGAAGCCATTAAAATTAAAAGAATGTCACTGACACATCCCCAATGCACTTGCTCCATCCTTTTCTAGGCAGTTTAGTGCAGATGGGACACAAAGAAAGAAGAAAGAAAGAAAATATTTTTATTTAGTCTTATAAAGTACCACCACCATTTACAAAAACAAACTTACAGAGTATTTATAACTTAACTATTGATGGTGACACAATTTGACATCAAAAAAAAGATCTCCACTCAGCATGTGTGATATCACAATGTGATATGATAGCCCAAGTTAATCAGAAGATCATGTGCAAGAGCAAAATCTATCTAATATTGCTATCTCTTCCACGCACGCTAGGCATATCCGTAAACCCAATGTTGTATTGTCTTGCAAACTTGAAATTAACTAACAAGTACTTTGTTTGTTAAATCTTGCATAAAGAGCTAAAACCAACCTCAGCTATTCTTTAATCTATTACATCACTGTCAGGCTTCAGTGACTCCGATGTCATACTTCCTAGGGCCTTGATGGCTGACATAATTCAGGGTCACATGCCATTTTTTCTACCAATGCCATTGGTCAATTAAATGGGTGCCATAATGGCATTCCAGAGATTATTCTGCCGCATTTACAGTTTATTGCACTAATAACGGAATTCCAATAATCTGTATAGTTTGACGAATTTTTGTTAAAGATACTTAGCATAATTAATTACCGTTTTCTGTAATCCGTATTTATTTATTGAATAAAATAAAAAATAAATAGAAGTTATTTTTGAATTGAATATCGAAAATTAATATATCTAATACATGTAAAAACAGTGAAATACATTTCTTCTAAAACAATCTTTAGAGAATTGTTTTAAGTTATAACTTAATAGATTTTATACATTAGCCAAAACACCTGAATTTGACAGTTTCCATGTTTTATTACATTTGTTATATGCGTTTCTTAATATTTAGAAGTTCCTTGAATTATAGTGGGTTTAAATTCATTTTCATGACACATAATCACTTGATCAATTACAAATACATAGTTCACAACTATTACACTGGCGACACTGATAATCTAAATGCCACCCGTTAAATAAGGTCATGGGTTAGATGTTTATTGTTTCTTAATTTCCAGTAAAGTTAGAAGAATCCCATCAAAATCATTAAAATGTAAAAAACAAGTGAAGGCTTGTGTCACACCACACTAAAAAATTACAGAAACTTATGATCATCATTTTATCGGTATCCGTTTTGCTGTTAATTATCGCTGAACCAACATCATTTTTAATCCAAACAACTGAGCAAATGTAAATAAATATCATTGTTCTTTATAATAGCAAATTTCTTCACATTATAAAAAAGCTGGTAAAGGTTATATAAATACAACTTTGTACAAGTAGGCACTTCTGGCTGCCGTGATAAGGGGCTTAATCAATCATAAAGCGATAACACTGTAGGCATATGTATCACTGTGTTACCTATGTAAAGTTTTGGATCAATATAATATCCTTGATTTTCTACCTACATAGGCATACCTATTTCCGATAAAATATCTAACAAAAATGCCCTACATATCCTCGTAAGGCCCAAGTCCTACACATAGGACAAATATCAAACTGACGTTAAACTCACTGTCTCGAATGATATGGTTCAAAATTCATAGAATGAAATTTGACATGGGCCTTACGAGGTTAGAGAAAATGTTGTATTAATCTTATTTATTCAGTTGCATAGTTGGAAATTACCGCTTACTGGGTGTATTCCCTTACTTTCCTTGTGATGTTAAGTTCTTTTCCCAGCTCAGAACGGCTGGCTGGCATAACATGTCATTCTTTGTTTAGTAGTTGAATGAATGTTTCCGGGAAGCTTCTTCGAAGGACGCCCAAGTCGACGAAACGGGGACTCGTGTTAACCTTACTACATATGCCCACGATAATTACATTCAGTTATTATTCAGGCTTTACAACTACCATTACACAACCTTCACTGGCTTTTGTTGCCGTAATTTCATGACTTTTGTCATTCCGATAGTAATACGAAACAGTAGTGGCCGCACTTAACTTGGTAATTGTGACCAAAACCCATCTATCATACCAAAGTGTTGGGCGGACGATGGTTGAACTCGGACTGCCGAGTTATGAATTACGAGTTACCTTTATAGATTTGCCTTTGTTTGCTACTGCATAGTTTTTGACAAACGCCCTTTTTTCATTGAATCCTTGGACAGATTTTAAAGTGTGTTGGTTTACAGACAAGTATGAGTTAGCCTATGGAACATACTATACTGTATTCATTTTTGACACCACTTCACCTTCCATACCAAAACATCAATATCTTTAACTTTACTTTCACTTGGTTTTAATGCCTAAATTATCTTTATAGAATTGTAAAATTAATAAATTTCAAGGGATGATTATCACTGAGAGGAAAGAGGTAGTCTTTCATAGTGTCTTTTTGAGATGTACTATGAAATACAAAGTTATTGTTTGTTGTAGATAAAATAAGTAAATATTTGTCTTTTTTTGTTGCAGAGGTTTCATCCATCTGGGTGCCGGTCTGGCCGTCGGTTTCTCCGGCCTCGCCGCTGGGTTCGCCATCGGCATCGTGGGCGACGCTGGCGTGCGCGGTACGGCGCAACAGCCAAGATTATTCGTCGGCATGATCCTTATTCTCATTTTCGCTGAAGTGTTGGGTCTATACGGCCTCATCGTCGCCATCTATCTTTACACGAAAATGTAAATCTGCAACACTCCTCTCCCGTCGCCCGTGCTTCGAGGCTCTATGCCACTCGCGCACAGTGATGTCGTCGCCGGTAAAGCTACGCATAGAGCCGCGGAGCACCTTGTATAAACACTTGTTGAGTACTCGAACATCTCGCCCGCATAGCTCCGGCGCGGCCGGCCCCGATGCTGCGGCCGCCCCGCGCCTCGAGCCGCGGGCTCTGTATTTTCTATGCTATCATTTTGTAAACCAATCACGAGTTCGAAGTTAATCATGATCCAACGCTACCGCGCGATGACAGCGTTACTTATTTAACCTACTGCCTATTTAATTTTACGGTGACAGGAGAATTTCGTTCCACCACTCGACATATCAATATGATTTGCGCGCTCCTTCCATCCGCGAATGGTTCCACCATCTGACGATATCACTTCTTAGATTATTTTAGCGTTAAGGCGAAACTAATGTACAGTTAGAATAGAAATTTAAGTCCAAACAAGTTATCTTAAAAAATAATTTATAAACCGTTGAAACCCCCAAGGTACTGTGTACCGCGTCTCTTGCTGAGAGTGTTGAGGTTGAACCTGGCTTAAACATGCTAATAGCTTTCAGTGTTATAGTGGGTGTGTATCCTTATAATTATTACTGTCGGGCCTGTAATTGTTAATTCTCGAGTGACCACTTCGAATGTTTTATCAAAAGCGAGTCACAAATATTGTAATGCCAGGAATCAGTGAATAAACATGATTTGTACATTCCATATTATTTTGTTTCTACTTGATTGTTCTATGTGTTTTATTTTCCTTTTCGATCTTCTAAGCGAACGAATGTGACGGCAAGGGTATTTATATGCTATTCTGACATTAGCA
Organism: Ditula angustiorana; assembly: GCA_963691745.1. Lineage (NCBI taxonomy): Eukaryota > Metazoa > Arthropoda > Insecta > Lepidoptera > Tortricidae > Ditula > Ditula angustiorana. The sequence goes on from OY829476.1 coordinate 15,020,882, forward strand.
CTCGTATATTCAATTCAAATTATAGCTAATATTATACACTTCTGACGGCTAATTTATGTGAAATATAATTCAAATATAATATTTATTCTGTATACCTCATAGTCGAAATGATGTTTGAATGATATAAATTGGTAAGTAAATACGATTAGGTGAAATTGTATTTTATTTTAGGTTTCATGTTAGAGAATGTTATAATCTTTGGTGTTATTGAATGAATTGTGTTAATAAAATATTTTGAAAACAACTACTGTAAATTATGAATGGATTGTTTCTGTTGGATCCGGTATTTAGTTCTGAAATTGGGATTGATCGATAAAATAACGATCAGAAAGCTAATGGGGGAGGGAGGCTTGAATGATTGACCTACATTCGGGAGGTCGTTGGTTACTGTGTGTTGTAACCGCTTTGCTTTTTATTGTCGCGCTGCCGGAAAAAGTAATCACTTCCTAGTCTGTCGTAGAAGTATAATTGTTTTTATTTCATATTTATTTCAATTTATGCATCAGATATATTGCAAAATTCACATCAATTATAGCAAACGTTACGTTGCGTTACTTATTGCACCAACGCATTCTAAAATTTAGGGTACTCTAAAGTGACTAAACTATTTTAAGATTCTGATAACAGTCACAGTAAATCTAGGAACTTTGCATGATAGGAGTAGTTTTGTAAACGCTTTTTTTGTCTAACTTTTCGCTTAGAGCATCCTTTTCCTTGATTACCTACTATTGGTAGAGGGCCCATTGGCGCAATTTATTCTTGGAAGTCATCTTAGAAACGCAGGCAGTTTAGTAAATAATAACATTTAAATGTATAGTCTTACCAAGTAATTGCTTGACCACTTTTGAACTTTTTCTCTTTGTAATACGATCGAAAAGTTGTCAAGCAGTCATTTATAATGCCCTGGTTGACTGTGCCTGCCTTGAATATACAACAACAATTTATTATTTATTGATTCACATAAAACTTAGGTATATAGAGAACAAAATTATACAAAATTAAAGTAGCCACCAATTTCCCCTAATTCTCATCGATGATACTACCTCGATATCTACTTATGCTACGCCAGAATATCTATACATTTACGATGACCTGAAATATTCTTATACAACTGCCGCATTAATAACTTACCCTACATTTGGCTTTATTTAACTCGGTAGGGGGCAGGTTTTGGCTATAAATAGGCCTAGAAAGACAGGCCCCTAGGCTAGACAGTAGAACTAGAGGCCCCTTAGGCTATACAACGCGAGTTTTGAGCCCTTTACCGTGGTACCATGGATACTACCATTGGTGGTACAGTCAGCAAAAGTAGCTTAACGCTTAAGAACCTTGTCGTTGTAACGTATGAAGTGAGAGTTGCTCGGATGTGACATTACTGTCAGCGACAAGGTCCTTAAATGTTCAGCTATTTCTGAGGCTGACTTTACTACTGAGGCCCCATTTACGGGTCGTAGGCAGAATAGGAATATTTTTCCACACGGGTAACGCGAGACCCCTAGGTGGCGCTGGGCCCATTAGTAGTTAAATTGGCTACCTACATTGTTAGTATGGATTTTTTTTATGAAATAGGAAGGCAAACAAGCAAGTGGGTCACCTGATGGTTAGTAAGTCACCACCGCCTATAGACACCCGTAACACTAAGAAAACTGCAGATGCGTTGCCAACCCAGAGGATTAAGATGGAATACCTCTTGTGCCAGTAATTATACCGGCTGTCTTGCTCTCGACGCCGGAACACAACACTGCACTGCTGCTTAGCAGCAGGATTAGCGAGCAAGATGGTGGTAGCGATCCGGACGGACCTTGCACAAGGTCCTACAACCCGCAAACCCTACCCGATAATTCGAAACTGACTACACAAGTTTCCAGTTGTGTACCTACCTGTTTTGACCTTGAGAGGTTCTTGTTCTTTGTCAATTTGGCTAATCGGTTTAGCCGGTGGGAACGAGTTCCATGACCGCTTAAAAACGTTTTGATTAATAAGTAAGTATGTGGACCTGTTCGTCAATAACACTAATATCGATCGTTAACAAGTGCTGGGTAGTTGAGTAAGTATTCCGAGAGTGCAAATATTAGACATGGTTTTGAATGCCCACGAATATTACCAGTAAAGCCTGCAATGTTGAATGTTACTGCGTCAATATGGGTTGACGATTTTTCACTTCACTTCACTCTTTGATTTGTGGCTACTGTGCTACTTAGCACAATTCTGCCAATGTCGAGTATCGGGCTTAACACGTGAGAGTCATCAAATATGGGCCAGACATAATAAATAGACGGATCCAAGTAATGCCTGAAAACAAGAAGACACTCACATAAAGCGACATACAACATTGTTAGCAGTCAGACAAACATTGGTTAGATTGTTAACTATGGACGTCCACAATTAGTACTGGCAAAATTAGATTTTTATATTGTTTTTGTCAATAAATCTGCTTAGGATGTTCAAGACTTTTTTGTTGTCTGTAAAGCACAGAAGGGAAGCCATATTCATGGGAAGTGGAAGACCTATTCTCGCGATGAGACTACTGAGGGGAGGAGTCTTATTATTACGGGCGCATTTGAAGAATATGTGGTCTACTGATCCTATGTCCTCGCTGCACTCACACATGGGGGAGTCCTTAATTCTAAATTTATGCAAGAGCTCTGGCGAACAAACAAAACCCAACCGCAGTCTGATTATTATACTGGTGTGTCTTTTGGAGTGACTTGCACTTGAAGAACCAAGGACGGGATGGGATGGTGGGTTGTATTCTGTAGAAAAAACATTTTCTAGAGGAGGACCAACGGGCAGTCCATTTATTTATTAAGAGTTTTGAAGGGACGCTGGAGAGGTCTGGGGAATGGATTTTAAAATAGTCATCCCTGCCGTTTATAACGGCTTCTTTAGCTGCAAGGTCTACCCTTTCGTTACCTATGATACCTGAATGGCTGGGGATCCAGACGAAAACAATATCCAGACCCGAAGTGAAACAGTTGAATATAGACTGTTTGAGGAAGCTTATAAAATAATTACGGGCACAGTTTTTGAAAGGCCTGATTGTAATTGCCTGTAGAGCGCTGAGACAATCCGAGAATACAGCTGATTTAGGTAGTTTGGTTTCGAAAATGAAATCGACAGTCTTCAAGAGGGCTAGACACTCTCCTGAAAAAACAGATGATTCGGGTGGAAGCTTGAATTTAGTCACCTGGTTGTTGTTGCTGTAAAAGAAGGCTGCGCCCACACAACCTTGCTCAGACAGCTTTGAAGCGTCGGTAAAGAAATAGTTGTGGTTAGGAAAGCGAGTGCTAACGAACTCATTGAACTTTGAATTAGCCTGCACTGATTTCTTTTCTATGCCTGTATTGAAAACCATGTCTGGAACATGGATTAGCGCTTTGTAAGGGACCGAGTACATAGGTAGAGAGGGGGATTTTTGAATGGGGGCTCTGAATGAAGAGGCTTTTTCAAAGCTAGTAACGAGATTGGGTTTCTTTTTATTACGCCAGAAAGGCTTGCTTGAGCAGTAATCCTGAAGAAGTCTTAGTTTAGGAATAAGGGGGTGCAACGATTGGGAAAAGATTCCAAATAGGTACCGGTCTGACAGATGCTGCCTCCTGAGATCGAGGGGGGGATCGGTGCATTCGACCTGGATGGCTCTGTTGGGGGAGGATTTCATCGCTCCAGTGACCAATCTCAGGGCTTTTGCTTGAATACCTTCTAGAACTTTTAGGGCCACTTTGTTGCAAGGTTCAAAAATAAATGTTCCGAAGTCCAAGTGGCTCCTGATTAGTGCATTGTAGAGCAACTTCTGAGAGTAGGGGTGAGCACCCCACCAGCATCCTGAAAGGGCTCTTAACATGTTCATGTTTTTCTCGCATTTTTTCGCCACATACTGAAGGTGAGGAACTCCCAGCAGTCGTCGATCAAAAATTACCCCCAAAAATTTAACGCTGTCCACCACTGCAATGGGTTCATCGTTGTACACGATACTGCATTGTGGGGAGGAGCGACTTCTTGAAAATATAATAGCCGAACTTTTAGAGGTGGAAAGGGTGAGGCCATTTGCAAGTAACCAAGCTCGCAGGGAATCCAAAGCACTATTAAGTTTATCTGCGGCCGTGGATACTTTTCTGTCGTTGCAATACACCGCAACATCATCAGCATACTGCAGCATCTTACAGGACCAATTAACTGAGGAATCCAAGTCTGAGGAGTACAAGTTAAATAGCATGGGGCTTAGAACGGATCCCTGCGGGAGGCCCTTCCAGACGTGTCGGACAGCCTGTATGTTACCATTCCATCTAATTTTGATGGTTCTGTGCATAAGTAAAACCGAAATGAATCGCACAACCTTCGAAGGGATACTCAGCCGTGACAGTTTGTCCCTGAGCACTGAAAGTAGCACGTTGTCATAGGCAGCCGAAACGTCCAGAAAGACGGCCGCAATGGACTCGCCTCTCGAGAAAGCCAAACGAATGTCCGTGGAAAGGATGCTGTGGCTGTCGGTTATACTTTTTCCCTTTCTGAAACCGAACTGGAATCTCGGGAGTATGCCCTTGCTTTCAAGGAACCAGTCGAGACGGTTTTTTAGGAGATGTTCCATGACCTTACACATTCTGGACGAGAGGGCAATAGGCCGATAGGAATCTCCCAAGTTGGAATCCTTACCTGGTTTGAGAATAGGGACGACGTACTGTTCCTTCCAAGAGTCAGGGATCCGTCCTGTGCTATAGAAGCAGTTGACTAAATCTAAATAGTATGCAGCAGATTCAGAAGGGGCTCTAGTTAAAAAGGAATAGACGATTTCATCAGGGCCCGGGGAGGAGTCTGATAAGGTTTCTAGAACGGTACGAAGTTCAGAAATACTGAAAGGGGACGATAAGAAATTATGCTCTTCTGTATATTTGGGTTGGTAGGTCGATAATTCGTCCAAGTTTGGAGCATAAGGTGGAGCTAGCTTGTCAGAGAAAGCCTCCAGCCAAGGCGGAGAAGCGGAATAAGATGAGGGCGGAGTCGGAGCAGCAGTAGCCGTTCGATAAGCTTTTATGTTGCGCCATACTAGAGACGGGTGAGTGGAGGGAGATACTGACTCGCAAAATCTAGACCATCCCTCACGTTTTTTCTGAGAAAGGGTCCTCTTACAATTAGCTTGGACCTTTTTATACTCCAAAAAATTCTCTAATGTCATATTGCCACAGTAATTTTTCTCAGCTTGGTTCCTGTCTTTTACTGCGGAAGAGCATTCTGGGTCCCACCAGGGGAGCGAAGGTCGTCTGTTGAGGGACGCATTCTTAAGAGGGATTGCTTCCTCAGCTGATTCTAGTAGAGCCTTCGTGTAGAGGGAGTAGCAGTCCAAGCAATTGTGTGAGGAAACGGGTGGCAAACAATTGATTTTAGTTTTAGAGGACTCGCGATAGAGGGGCCAATTGGCCTTAGAGAGTCTGAACTTTTGGAGAGCAGGAGAAGGAGCAGGTAGTACCGAGTTTGAGGCGTAATGTATGACAATAGGAAGGTGATCACTTCCATAACTAAGGGGGGATATGTCCCAGGAGAGCAAAGGTGATAGAGAAGGAGAACATATGGAGACATCAACAGCAGAAGGGTTCTGAGAAGGGGAAACACGCCGTGTGGGTCTCCCATCATTTAAAACACACAGGTTTAGGGAATCCAAACCATCCAGCAATTTTCGTCCGGCTGGATCGCAACTGTGGGAGCCCCACAGGGTGTGGTGGCAGTTAAAGTCCCCGAGGATGAGAAAAGGACCTGGAATGTTATCCAGACATGACCAGAAGTCAGAAACAATGCTAGGTGTCGGGTGCGGGATGTAAACCGAGACAACACTTATCTTAAGGACTCTACATGCTACAATAAATAACGAAGATCGATTACCAAAAGAAATTCTAGAATAATTAAGACCTCTTTTAATAAGAAGGGCACTACCATCATAGCCATTTGGACTGTCTTGTCTAATACAGATGTAATTAGGACAGCAAAATGAAGAGTCCTGACTCTTTAACCATGTTTCAGAAATAGCTATGCAAGCAGGCTTATATTTAGAGATAACATGTAGGAGATCCGCTTTATTCCGGCTGATACTCCTAATGTTCCACTGGATAAGGGTCGTACCCATGATGCCCGGAGGCGGGCCATCTAGCAAAGAAGGAGGAAAGGGCGTTCAGATCATTGGCGACGTTGGACGGTAATGGGACAGAATTATGATTTAGGATTGAGACGAGGGAAGCAATTACTGAGTTGAGCATTGGCAAAATGTTAGGAAGCGGAAGAGGATGCGGGGGGGAGGGGGGACTGGGTGTTGGGATATATGGTCCACCTTGTGGTGGGAGAGGACTCTCTGCAACAGGGGGAGCACGATTGTTGAGCATTACTCCGTTGGGAGGAGGGGGAGGGTCGTATTCAGCTATTAGAGCTCTATGGGCCCTTTGATCATACCCATGTTGATTGGTTGGGGCTCTAGGTCTCCTTTCTAAATAAACGGTTTTCCTAGTGGATGTCGTTTTAAGGACTTCGTTGTATGGTTTTCTTGAAGTGGGGAACTTTCTTTCCGCTTCCTGGTAAGACATATTTTCATCAGACATGGCCATCTTTATAAGCTTTTGACGGCCAAATTCAGGGCAACTTTTATCTGTGGCTTTATGTTGTCCAGAACAATGAAGGCATGTGGCGACGGCAGTGCACTCCTCCGCTTCATGCGGCTGTGCGCATCTAGCACAACGAGGTTGAGATCTGCACTGGGCCTTCACATGGCCAAACCGGCAGCATCTGAAACACTGGATGGTTGGGTACTGGTAGGGACTAACCTCCAGGGCACAGTTAAATAAGAATACCTTTGAGGGTAAGGTTTGACCGTCAAAAGTGAGAACAACTGTTTCGGAGGGGGCCCATTGAGATGTATTGTCCTGCAAGTTCCTTTGTCTGAAGTTTAAACGCCTGGCTTTCACTACTTTACCACAGCCTTGAGGCTGTACTATCAGGTCAGGAATCTCCTCATTGGAGAAGTCCTTGGGAATGTTCTTGACCACGCCAGTTTTGGTAATGTGGTAAGTGGGAATAAAAGCCTTGTACTTACTGCGTTGTAAATCTGGGCATGCCATGAAAACGTTTGCAGCAACTGCCGATGTGAAATCTATTGAAATCCTGTTCCGACCGATCTTTTGAATACTGCCCTCTTTAATTTTTTGGATGTTTTTGTTAAACAGGTACTGGCCAAATTTGATTGGGTTCAAGTATGATCCTTTGTCGGGTTCGGATTCCTCGCGGATCACATGGACCTTGAAAGGGCCCTTATCCAGCTCCGTATATCTATTTCGGACATAAGTTTGGGATATCGGGGAAGGGGGAAGTTCTTCCTGGCTTTGAGACACAGGGGACTGCGTTAGACGCGGTAGCTTAGATTGTTCGTCAGAACTCTTTGATTCGGAGTTGAGATCCGATGCATCTCTCTTTTTTGGAGTTTTTGGAGACTCTTGAACTTCCATGTGAAGTGCAGGGGACGGAGGATTTTCCACAATTAGGCCAATGCCTGGGTCAAAAGTCTTGGCCTCCATTGTGAGGCGTCACGGGAAAGAAGGCACCGTTCTTACATAAAAGTCGATGCCGCCCCTCCCGCTCACCAAACAATACTTACGCACAAATAACAGTAAATAACGAGCACAGGACTGACACACGAGGGACGACACACACAATTCAGGGACTACACTGGAAATTTCACTGAAATTCCACCAAAACAATTCCGCACACGTGTACCACCCAATGGCTCGTAGCAGAATCCAATTGACGATTTTTATGAAAAGTGGCTCCAATAATCCGCCGCGTGTCGGCTGCGCTCTGCGCTGATCACAGTGCCTGGGTCACATGTGCGTATTAGATACGAGTTGGATCAGTTCAAGAATTCATAATTAAACTGCAGTTATTCTTAGTCTTATAGTCACATGTGAGCGACTGACTCTTTGGATTCGAGAGTCACTATAACATCTCTTGTTTTCACTGACACAAATTTCTAATAATGTGTGGCCGGCCTTAACTGATATCTTCTTTCATAAATGCCAAGAACACGTCACGTCTTTTCTTTTGACGTTTGCTTTTGACTTTGACAGCTTCGATTTAATTGAGTTGGCTGAAGCTGAAAATTATCTATTTATTCCTCGAATATTTCAATTAAATCAAGATGAAGTACAAGGGGTTATTATTCTTTATGATAATTCTAACGTATTACAAGGGCGAAGCACAAACTCGTGCCAAGGGGGTACGTTTTATATTGACTTTTTATGTGCGAACCGGCACGAGTTTTTACTTACATTTTCCTCTCATTTCCAGTTGGAAGAAAAGGTGCAGCAGTTGACGGATATGACGGCGAAGAAGTCCATTATCTCATTAAACGTTAATAAGTTTAAGGACTACGTTAAATCTCCTCCCAGGGACTATTCTTTTATAGTCATGTTCACTGCCATGGCACCTTCTAGGCGTTGCGCGATATGCCAACACGTTTACGATGAATACTTGATCGTGGCTAACTCATTCAGGTTCTCTCCGTCGTATAACAACAAGCTGTTCTTCGGTATGGTTGATTTTGATGAAGGATCTGACATCTTCCAAATGGTTAGTATTGAATGTACTACTTTTCGAGGTCTCTTGAAACCAAATTTGTAAAGAACTTGTGCAAAAGTTAAGATATCCAACTCTTAAAGTGTAAAGAAACAATTCTGGGAGATTTGAACAAAGTATACATAGAAAAAAAAGAAAAATAAGTCTGTATTTTAACTATGCCATCTCAGTCTGCACATGAACATGGGTCCTAAAAAAATTCACGCAATATTATACAGTTATAATAATTGTAACTTAATGTCTACAAGTTCCGAAAACATAAGAAATTTGTGCTAAAACAGCTATTTAGTTAAATATTCATTGTTGTTTACAAACTATTTCAGCTACGTCTCAACACGGCTCCAGTAATCATGCACTTCCCAGCCAAGGGCAAGCCTAAGCCCGCAGACTCCATGGACTTCGAGAGAGCCGGCATCCATGCCGAGGCTATTGCCAAGTGGATCCAGGACAGAACTGACGCTCAGGTATTGTTGGCAAGCAATTGGTATTGTTGGAACCTTGTTTTTCCAATTAACGCATTACTGTCATGTAAAGCACTCGCACTGCATGTGTACACTCGTAGCTCATAGTAGCAGTTTTTATTTGTATTTTCTCAAACAAAATTAGGAGGTCACAAAATCTACATGCTTGAGCACCTTAAAACAAGGGATCCATGCTAGAAAGTCCTTAAAAATTAGTCCAGTAGTATAGTCGATAAACTAATTGTTTAGCCATGTTTGAACCTAATATTGTAATCCTTTCTAATAATATAAATGCGAAAGTAACTCTGTCTGTCTGTCTGTCGCGCTTTCACGCCAAACCTACTGAACCGATTTAAATGAAATTTGGTACACAGATACTCTAAAGCCTGAGAAAGGACATAGGCTACTTTTTAATGCAAAAAAAGGGTTGTAAGGGGTTGAAAGGGGCTATGAAAAGTTGTATGGAAGAATCGTCATTTTTAGAGCTAGAAGCCTTAAACTTACTTTTTAGGCCGTTGATTCAATATAAATAAATATGACATTCAAAGTTTGTAAAAAGTTTACCCTCAAGGGTGTAAAATAACAATAGGCAATAGGGGATGAAATTTTGTATGGAAATATGTTAGGTTTAAGTGAATGTTTTATAACTTCGCGACAAGAGACAAAATATTAGAGCTATTCTACACTACCAGCTATTTACGGAGTCATTATAGCGCAGGGAGGGGGGGGGGGAGCGCGGCGTTCACGAACGGTCAGACACGTGACGGCAAATACACTGCAAATAGCTCATTAAAGTATTTATATGTATGTCTTATTTGTAAACTAATTAGGCAAAATAATTAAAAATGCTACCCAAAGACACTAATCCACGCGGATGAAGTCGTGGGCATAGCTAGTACGATCATAAATGGTTGAGCAATTTCTTGATCGATTATTTATTGTGCTCCATGACTAGGGTTACCATTTATGTAAGGAAGCATGGCTATCTAGGATGCACAAAATATCAGATTTTTTTGAAAAATGCATCCCTATATCTACAGTAAATAAATAACTGTAAGTCGGGCGCGGGCATGCGTGATTGGAGGGTGTACACTGTACACGAGCTTTCAAAATTCAGCTCGATCAGCCAAATTAAAAAATGTCTGCTGGTCTGGCTGGTGGCGTAGTAGGCACGGCAGCACAGGACACCTTCAAGGCCGGGCCTTACCAAATGCGTATGCAGCACGGCTCTGGAGATACGCACGTGCACAGGCTGGTTGTAATTATATGGTGAGATGCTGCATCGCTTGCGTTGCATCGTAACGCAGCTCTGTTAAGAGAGCTGGAGCAGTGCTGCAAACGCATCCGGTGTGTCCTGGCCTTTAGTTCTTGGCGTTCAAAACTTTAAAAGAAAAAAAAGCGTGGCCTGAAAACGGAAAAGTTTGCAGTTTGGAGTCCCATAGAATAGGGTAGGGTTTTTGTTAGAACCTTGTGCCAGGTCCGTCCGGATCGTTACTACCATCTTGCTCGCTAATCCTGCCGCTAAGCAGCAGTGCTTGCACTATTGTGTTCAGGCATGGAGAGTAAGACAGCCGGTGAAATTACTGGCACAAGAGGTATTCTATCTCAGCCCTCTGGGTTGGCAAAACATCTGCAATCTCCTTGGTGTTGCGGGTGTCTATAAGCGGTGATTATCACGTACCATCAGGTGAACCCCTTGCTTGTTTGCTTTCTTATTTCATAAATAAAAAATAAAAAAATAGGATAGCTTGTGAACCACCTTAAGAGGAGTGTGAATCCAGCCCGAAAAAGAGTTCTCCATACAAACGGCGATAACGTTTTCCACCCTCTAAACCTTAACCTATGGCAAAGATTTTTTGGTATGTTGTCATTATGCCGTAGAACTTGGTTTGTATGTTTTGATTTTTTTTATATTCTTCATAGATTTGACAATATTTGGCTTTTAGTAGTTTCATACAAAACAAAAAAGCGTCAATATTGTTGAAACTATTAAGAATATTGAAAAAATCAAAACATACAAACCTAGTTCTAGAGCATACTGACAACATACAAAAAAATCATGGCTATTGGTTAGTGTTTAGAGGGTGGAAAACGTTATCGCCGTTTGTATAGAGAGTGCTGGGTTCACACACAAGTCTATTCTAATGTTAACTCTCAGTCTTTCTATTACAGATACGAATCTTCCGCCCGCCCAATTACTCGGGCGCCGTCGCATTCTCCATGCTGTTCGTTCTCGTAGCAGGATTCCTGTACCTCAGACGGAACAATCTAGAATTCCTCTACAACAAGCAGATGTGGGCCGTGGCGGCGGTGTTCTTCTGCTTCGCCATGGTCTCCGGCCAGATGTGGAACCAGATTAGGGGCCCCCCGTTCTTCCATAGAAGCAAGACCGGTCCGGTTTATATCAACGGAGGATCGCACGGCCAGTTCGTGTTGGAGAGCTACATTGTGGCCATATTGAGTATCCTTTTTGTAATTAAATAAATATTTGAATTAAATAGAGGGCGGGCTCGGCGTACGTTCGTTGACCAAATGTGCGACGTCCTAATGACAGGCAGAATTAGAAGTACCCGTAACCGCCGAGCGTGTATGAAGAGAGGAATGTGTGTGGAGGAAGCGAGGGAAGTATGCCAGGATCGGAGGAAATGGCGTTCTGTGGTCTCTGCCTACCCCAAAGGGAAACAGGCGTGAGCTTATGATAATAATAATAATAATAACGGCGTCGGGATGTGACGACCCCATCGCCCACTGGTGCTGAGGGGTCACCAGTGCAGTCGGTCACGCAGGGCGGATAGTGGCGAGCTGTTGGTGCGTAGCGACACCACGGACCCGAGACCTCCAGGGGGAACACACACGCACATGCGCTTACACACACACTCACACACAGTTACACACCTCCCCTGCCTCTAGTTTGCCTTAGTTGGCCGCCTAGAGTAGGGCGCGAGAGCTATATGCTCGAAGGTTGGACGTGTTTGCGTAAGTGGCGAGTGGGCACCTGATGAGACCGTAATGGATCAAGTGATGGTAGTTTAATGTCCAGGAACACCTCTGCATCCTTAGCCGGTCACACCAATGTTGCCACCTCGTTGCCCCGAGTGGGCGACAGTTTGAGGGGCCCATTTAGTGAGCCGGCAAGTCACCTCCTGCCGACTTTTGATTTTAGAGATACTCAAATGGCAGGTGTCCGCTATCTCAATCCATAGCCCGGTAATCCTGTCCACAGCATCCCATCCCCATAGCGCACTCCATGTCGTTTCCTACCTGGCAATAGTTTGGCAACTGGGGAGGACTGTCCGCTAGTATCCTCCATAGTGTATTAGGGGATAGACCTCCATAGTTGCGCCCATCTCATTTATATTATATGGAACCAAAAAGGACTCTTCATGTTGGCTTCGGCCCCATGAACGCCTTTCAAATGACCGGGCCCCCATGGACGGATGCACCGTGATCGGAAACCGTACCAACAATAATAATAATAATAATATTGAATTAAATAATTTAAAAAAACTTGTCCGCTGAGGGTTCATGGGTTTGATGCTAGGCTCACACATCTTTGGCGTACAACAGTACGCCATTCGTTCAAGTAGCGAACGGTCGTACTGTTAGATCATGATGATGCCTCGTACAGAGGTGAAACGCGCGTCGATCGTGTTGTTTAGTGTTTAGTGGTGGTGGTGTGTAGTTGAGTCTGTGTGATATATGTTGTTTCGTGTGGAAGCGGAGGAGGGTGGGTTTTTGCATGAACATATATGTGTCGCACAGACGCAGATATTTTGCACGAGCCCGGCACTGGTTTCGCTCGGTTTTGGTTTTCACCCGCAACATCAAAGAGATTGCAGATGGGTTGCCAACCCAGAGGGCTAAGATGGAATACCTCGTGCCAGTAATAACACCGGCTGTCTTGCTCTCCTCGCCCGAACACCACAGTGCAAGCACTGCTGCTTAGCGGCAAGATTAGCGAGCAAAATGGTGGTAGCGATCCGGACGGACCTTGCACAAGGTCCTACCACCCGCAAAATCTATCCTTAACTCGACGTACTCAGACGGAGCAGTAGTGGTCGGCATGATACTTATGATCGAGGCGGCCGGCGGGGTGAAGAACACGGAAGCGTCCCGCAGCCCGGCGGAGGGCAAGAGACGCAGGTTCCAGTCCGTGGTCGGCCTTGTGCTGGTCTGTGTGTTCTTCTCACTTCTGCTGTCGGTCTTCAGAGCGAAGACGCAGGGGTATCCTTACAGGTTTGTATTGTTGTTTAAACTCTACAATTCTACCTACTACACACGTACATAGATTATAATAATCAAGAGGTATCATTATCAAGAAGTATAATTAAGTTTTTATGCATAATAATAATATATGTATGTTAGTCTTCAAGGTATTTATCTATGGGCCTATGCAGGCTGAAATAAACTTATTCTATTCTGTTCTATTCTATAATTATCAAGAGATATTTTATCATTATCACGAAGTATAATTATCTTGATAATGGTCCTAATGATAATTATTATCGAACCCTGATTATAAATAAATAAATAAATCAAAGTTTATTTCGGATAACTTACAGAATTATAAACAAACATTATAAACAAGCTAGAACAAATTACCTTGGTACTTTGCGAAACCAGTGCCGTGCACGTGCAAGACAGCTGCGTCTGTGTGACATATATATTTTTCATGCAAAAACCCAACCTCCGATTCCGCACGAAACAAATAAATATTTACTATGTTTATTATAATTCTCTAACTTCTTAAAATAATTAAGAACATAACAGTTTTGATATTAAATTTTAAGCCTTATTTGGATTTTTAATACATTGGCTCTGATAACTCCAAAATTCGGAGTAGAAAAGTTGATTTTATGCACAACTTGGGTACCTATTTAACTTGTTTTGTTTTTGTTGCAGCTTCCTTTTCAAGTAAGAAGATGGAGTGCAATATCTATTTATAAGTTTTGCAATACGAATGTGTTGGCGTGAGTGAATTTTTAAAATTGTATTTAACATCAGTGTTTTTAAAGGTACGTAAGTATGGCGGAAATAAAATATTTAAATAAAACGAAGTATTTTTTTAAATTAATTTATAATATAATCCATTTAAAAGAAAAAAAAATCAACCATAAAACCATTCGGACTACTTATCTTCTTAAACATTATACTTACACTTCATCATAATATTAAACAAAACTGATACCATTTAAAACATTTTTTAATATTTTTTTTTTTAGGTAGGTATATTTGTAATAATTTGTTTTAATAAAAAGACAAATAAAAAAAATAGTGCCTAATTTCAAGTCTACCTCAGTGGTTGCTGACACAAACACGGGTGATATACCTACATGCTTACACATCGAAGTTTCGCCAAAAAATCTTTACAAAAAAGCGTATCTGAATTACAATGAAACGAGGACATTATTCAGTTCCTGTTCAATAGAAAAATCTGGAATTTGTAAGCATTCTTTATAATGTTAAATTGGAATTTTACATACTGAAGTAAAAAATCAAGTGGTATCCAAGTCATGTTTTCAACATCCTGATTTTGAATAGAATGTTTATTTACATTGAAAAGTCTTTGTAATTTACTTCGTTTTTTTAACATTGAAATAAATTTAAATAATAATGACAACATAAAGAAAAATTTGGATAGTGGTAAGACTCGAACCTCGTCATATTGCGGCGGTGTTATGACACCGCGGGTAGTTTTACAAATTGAAAACATTGAAAAATTCGCAGGGTATGGTAGTTGGTAATGTGGCGAAACTGGAAACCGTAAGGTATGGAATGCTGATTTTGCAGGTTCGAGTCCTGCCATTCCCCTAATTTTTCTTTGTGTTGTCATTCATTATATAGCCTTTTATTGTACTTTTGTTCGACTTTTGATACGGCCATTTTTTAAACGCTGACTAGAAGTCCATTACTTATAGGTCAGTGTAGGGCCCTAATTTGTTATTGCCCGAGGACCAATGGTCACAGAGCTACGCCACTGGATGCAAGCTTGTATCTATAGGCTTTCCGCTGCTGATGATTCTTTTTTAGTAAGTTATCACAACCGTCCATAGACACACAACACCAAGGAGACTGCTGATGCGTTGCAACCCCAGAGGGCTAAGATGGAATACTTGTGCCAGTAATTGCACCGGCTGTCTTGCTCTCCACGCCGTAACACAACAGTGCAAGCACTGCTGCTTAGCGGCTGGATAAGCAAGCAAAATGGTGGCAAGAGGATTCAAACTTACAGTAAATACGGAAAGATAGCCTTCCTGTTCTTGGGATACGTTTTAAAAGTCGTCCTGTACCAATCGTCGGCTTGCTTTGCTGCTAAAGCCTGAAAATAAAACATACATAAGACCAGTTGGCCTAACATGGCCGGTCTAGGTTGAATTTATCGCTCCCTGCGTCTCTGCCGAAGTAGTATCATAAACAAGGGATGACTCTTTCCATGCGCAAGCTTCTTCGCCTGGCATACAGCTACGGCGCAGTACGAACGTAAAAATGTCATGCGCAGCGGCCCTAACATGACAGCCCAGGTTTAGTTTAACCCCTCCCTGCGTCTCTGTCTAACTAGTGTCATAAGAAAGGGACGCAGATAGAGATAAACTAAACTTGGCCAGTCATGTTAGGGCCACAGATGAGGTTCGCTATGCCATGGCGCATACGTACCTATCAGACAACAGGTGAATATGAATGTTTGTACAGGCAATTTAATTCACACGCACTTGTGGAAGCTTTTCTCAATAAATATCACACTTAATAACTTCTTAATGAATGTCATAATATCCTAGCGATGACGCATTTCCACAACGTTCTACAGTGGCTTATTAGTCAAATTGGTTGACTGTACCTAACCTGAGTATCTTGGATGTTATATGTAAGTATTTAAGTATCCTTCATAAGTAAAAGTACGTATATCCATTATCTAGTACCCATAGTACAGTCAGCTGCAGAGAAAAATAACCTTTGATGCATTCGTTTATACAAGGGTTACTTTACTCTGCGATTGACAGTACAAGCTTAGCTTGGGACTAATTCAATTAATGTAAAGTGTCCCAAGATATTTATTTACAAGCGAACGCCCGCGATTTTTTCGCGTAAAATTAGAAGCCTATGTCCGTCAGGAATAATGTAGCTTTCTATCAGTGAAATAATTTTCGGAATCGGTTCAGAAGTTCCAGTGATTTTACCCCCTACATACAAACAAAGTTTACCTCTTTATTATATTAGTGTAGATTAATATCTCACCTGATTTACGAGAACCCAGACAAAGATGCAAAAATACGTCCTAGTAGGCACTAGGAGTGTCAAGACAGCGTACAGAATAACTTCACACATTCTGTGCGGACTCGTGACCAGTTCAAACTTCCTTCCATGCGGTATCCCATAGTCTTCCGTCACCACTGCACCTGACTTCTTGTCTTTCCGAAGATTTGCCAAGATAACGTTGCTTTGGTGCTGTTCGTACGAAGCCCACATAAATATAAGGATGCAGAGTATGGATATGTTTTCGGTCCATGAGTCGGTCCATGTTACGCTATTTCTGTTTTGAGATCCTGCAAAATATTAAACTGATCCAGTACAGTTAGCAAATATATCCGAGCGGGCGAGGTGGTCAAAAATATCTGAACTCGAATCTCTTGTCAAAAAGTAGGTATGTAAGTGTGTATGTAAATTCTTTACTGTACATAACATTCATTAAAAAAAGAGATACAGTGATGTACTAAGGCGAACTAAAATAACTAATAGTTTCGGGTGTGTTTACATATTTTTGGCCAGCTTTATTATTATATAGGTATAAGCAGTTTTATTATGTCTTCTCTTTAGAATTTGTCACAGATTTTATTTTTCTGCTGGTTTTTTTATAAAGTAGGCACGTTTAAGACTTTTACAATACTAAATAGATCCAAAATTAAACGAGAAACAAACTAATACACAATCATCACAATAGTAAGTACTTCACATAAAGTGTAAAAAAAAGATAACAATAAATAAATAAATAAAGTAGATAAAATAAGATAACGGCATCCTTTCCTTACCACAAAACAAAGGGCTTGCTCCAATTATTGCGACGTTGATGCCGAAATAGTGGAACAAAGCAGGTGTATAGTGCATTAAGTTCATTTTACTGTGCTTGGCGAACACTTGCAGGTGGTAGGTCTCGTGGAGTCTTCGGGCGCAGTGTAGGGTCAGCAGAGACATCGCGATGACGGCTGCTGCTACTGACACTGTAGACATACGGTCAGAAGAAAAAACCAGTAAAATTTTACAGAAAACTTACAGCTAACGGATCGTCCATTAATTGAGGCTCGAAAGGGGGGACGGGGTTCGGCAAAAGTCACGAAATATCACAAGGGGGTCCCTCCTGGGGTGTAGTGAGATATCACTTGTAGGTATCAACCTATATGTCGGAGATGACAATAATTAAGCGATACAAGATCGTCATTTGATATTGTAGTACCTACTAAAGAAGACCTAAAATGGCGGCAAACGCCGTGTGACGTAACTACCGGTTGCGGTGCACGACGACAGGTTCGCCGGGCTGGACTGAGATTCTCTTGCGAGCCTTCGAAGTGACAACACCTGCCTAACGATTCTGTCGGTTTTTCTGCCGATTAGATTAACATCAAGTCATTGTGATTTAATTCAGTATTGTTTCGTTAAATACAACGCCGCATTGTAACAAGTTATTTCCTTTATTCACCACGCGAGTACCTACGCCATGGACCCCATAGAACCAGATCCTGACAAAGAGAACGAACCGCCTCTACCATCCCTCCGTCCATCCTCCCCCGCAACGATATAAATATTTTTTCGTTGAACGCGCGACTTCTAAACCAAAGTATTGTAAGTGAAAATTTGCAAGGTACTTTGTACTAAAAAATACACGTGATATCTCACTACACCCCCTCCTCCTTGTGATATTTCGTGATTTTTCGAACACTCTCCCCCCCTTTCTAGCCTCACGGGATTAATATACGACAATTGGACTGAAAATACTAAATAACAAACTTACCAGCCGGCTGGTCCCGTTTCAATAACAACTTCATAACACCCCGAACGTACTCATTCACACCAAACTCGAAGTAATATACTAAAACCATTGACATCAACGAAATGGCATTCAACGTTGTCGAATACAAGTAAAAGTGTCTGTAATAGGACTTTGGTATTTCAATGGCGTTTAAGACGTTGCCTCCCGGGCCTCGATACGCGAAGGCACCGTACTTGAATCCTTTCATCACAACCGCTGGAACACAGTTCTCAAAATTGGTAATAACAAATGCCGCGCAACTAACTATGAGCAGAAGGCATACGAATATAAAATCGAGTATGTTTATATCGGCCATTTTCAGGAGCTATATATTCCTGACTGTTCACTAGCAAATAGCGTAAACGACTGTACGATCACAACTTTCGTTTCGCCCCAAATAAATATGTATATCCTTTTTTACATTACAATAAAACGGAAATTTGTGCCGAAATGAATGTTCGTCATAGCTTTATACTCAGGAAGAGGTATAGGTACAGTCAACCAATTTGATTTATAGGCCATTGTGAAACCATTTCACAATAAACGTTACAATGACTGTTGAATAAATGACAGAATATCTCAGTGATGACATTCGACAGTGGAGAGGCAAAAACGCTTGAGCGCCATTTTGGACAAAAAATTGTTATACATATATATCATTCGACTGCAAATTTATTTCTGAGGCAATTGTTATATTTATATAACTCATTTTCGTCAAAAATGGCGCTTTAGCGTTTTTTCCTCTCCACTGTCGATATTGCTACGTTGCAATGCCTAAGTCCAATTTATATTTCTTATGACAATAACGAGACAGAGTATCGCGTAACATACAAAAACACCATTAGAATTGACAACCTCCTTTTTCGTAGTCGGTTAAAAAAATTGCTTGCCTAGTTTTAGTAACATTGATTTCTTAATTTTAGTGAAATGCCAACTTTCTCTATACCATTACTATCTTAAGCATAAAAATGATTTGGTTTCAATCATTTAAATTTAGAACTCTATCCGCAATCTGTGGCCCTAGCATGCCCGGCCAAGTTTAGTTTATCTGAGTTTATCTCTATGTGCGTCCCCTTCTTATGACACTAGTTTGACAGAGACGCAGGGAGGGGTAAATTAAACCTGGATGGTTGTGTTAGGCCCACTGGTGTTAGTGCGTGATTAGCTGGCACCTCCACCACTTCGATATATGTGATAGTTTAGCGATACTGTCCTACTAATTTATAGTAACTTGTAAGTTAGACTATAACGCAAATTTTTACATATTTTAAATATTTTTTTCATAAGTTTTAAAATAAATAAATAATTAAATTGTTGTGTGTATAGTCGACCAAGAAATTGGTTGACCACTTTTCGACCGTATTACAAAGAAATAAGGATCAAAAGTGGTCAAGCAATTACTTGATCGACTATAGATACATACACCTAATCGAAACTTTCATTTATTAATTTTTTGTCTGGAACATTTTTTAATTACAGCTATGAACCTGGCAGAACTCCTTAGCTACCTCGGCATTCTGTGCCCGCTCTTCCCAATTAAATCACAGATTCCCTGCCGGACGCTGCGAATTTCTCAGTGCTTTGATTTTACGATCTCACATTCTTGATTTTTTGGTGTAACTACTCTCAATGCTATCTATGAGAAGCTTATTTCAACTTATCTAGTTCAATTGGGTAACGTTGCCTCTCTCTATCCTCCAGCTGCTTACAGATTCAAGTCCTGTCAGATGCTGAATATTTTTTTTTATGTTGTCATTGCATATCATTAAAAAAATTAAAAACATTTAAGCATTTCAGACTTTATAATGATCCATAATTTGGTTAAATACATTGTGTTTCTTAGAAACTATAACATTGTAAATAAATATATAAATTGAGCCATAACATATTTTATAAAAATTTAAACAACTTAACAAGTATTATTTTATCATATATTTAGTCAGTATTTTTAAATAAATATTACTATCTACATTAATTCAGTCTTATAGTAAATACGGAAAGATAGCCTTCCTGTTTTTGGGATAGTTTTTAAAGCTCATCTTGTACCAATCATCGGCTTGCTTTGCAGTTGAAATCTGAAACGAAACAGAATGCAATATGACTAATTAATATTGGTGATTTTTAAAAGCAACTTTTCTTGCAGGCCTGTTGTCTTTCAACTTTAACATCTAATAAATATCCGGCTCATTTTGCTACAGTCCTATATTTGAGATAAATGTGGTATAGTGGACAATCAACCTGACAGACCTTAAAGGCCTGCACAATTAATCAGAGACTTTTGAGTATTAATATAAAACTACCGTGAGACTTGGACATATTAATACAAACGGATCACTCACGTATTTTAAAGTGCGGAATTGTTCCAACATGTTTCGGACCAGTCCGTGGTCCTTTATCATAGCTCCCGCGGTGGTGTCGCGACGACGACTGCGCACCGAAGACCACGGACCACGTACCACGGACGGGTCCGAAACATGTTGGGCAATTTTAGACTTTAAAATACGTGAGTGATCCGTTTTTATTAATATGACTCTTGAGTTGACTGGTTTCTATAGGCAGCCATGATCACTTTCTTCCTTACAAAAAACAAGAAACTCACTTGATTTGCTAGCACCCATGCATATATGCAGAAATATGTCTTCGAAGGCACCAGGAGAGCCAACATGGTGTATAAAATAACTTCACACATTCTATGCGGACTGGAGACCAGTTCAAACTTCCTGCCATGTGGTATTCCATGGTCTTCCGTCACCACTGCACCAGACTTCTTGTCTTTCCGAAGATTCGCAAAGATGATGTTGCTTTGGTATTGCTCATACCAAGCCCACATAAATATAAGGATGCAGGGTATAGATATGTATTTGGTCCACGAGTCAATCCAAGTTATGCTATCTCTGTCATGGGGTCCTGTAAAATAAAAAAGTTAATTGTTTAATATTTTGTTGAACCTTACACATGCTGTATAATGGGACTGTATAGCTTAAAAAACTTCTTTTTTGGCTCGACATGGTCACGGTTAGTAGTAGATTGAAGTGGCGGCAGGTGAGGCACACTTCGCAAAGCTACAAGTCGTTCAATCCAACTATGTACTGCCGCGCGTGTGTAAGACGAGTTATACGATAAAAGAGAGATACGGTAGGACGCTCTTTATACCTTAACACCGTTTCTGTTTGAAGAGAGATTTCTGTATTTGTATAGTTATTTTTTCTGTGATGGAGGGTATCTCTGTATCCATAAACTATCCGCGCCTGATTCCGTAACCACTGTATGAATGCGACCTAAACGTCAAGGTAAATTTTGTATTTTTTTACGCAATTTAGCCTTGATTTAGGACACTAATTATACAAGGATGCAAACCCAGAACCCTCTTCGTTGAGAGGCAGTAAGTCAATTAATAAGGTGATTCCCACACTGCTATCGGGCCCTTGTGGGCGGAGCGACAAACATTTCCCCCGCGCGCGTTGCCAGATTGAGAATCGCCTAAGGGTAACAGTTTTTTTAAGAAAAATATTACTATGCCTTTTTTCTTACCACAAAACAAAGGAGCTTGTCCAAGTATGGTAATGGTGCAACCGAAATAGTGTAACAACCCAGCTGTGTAGTGACTTAAGTTCATTTTACTATGCTTGGCGAACACTTGCAGATAGTGGGTCTCGTAGAATCGTCGGGCACATTGTATGGTCAACAGAGACATCGCAATGAGGGCTGCAGTTGCTGACACTGTGGACAATATTCAAATATTATTTGTAATATAATAATTGACTGATAACCCTACATTGTCATCGCAGGCGCAATTCTACAGTACTGAAAGATTAGGTTGCCAGTACCGTCAAATCTAGACAGAAACATAATTTTAAGGATTATAAAAAAAAGAGTCGCACACAGCTTGCGCTGAGACATACTCTACAGTCCAGTGACATTTTATTAGAAAATTTACTAAACCATTAGTCAGAGTAGGCAACTGCCTAGGGCCCTGCGTCAGCTAGGGGTCCCGCATGCACAAAAGAAATTGAAAATGTTTCACACTGTCAAAACAGCTGAAAAGGGGCCCGAGAATTGTCTAAGGGCCTCGACATGGTGAGTCTTCATTTAGTATTATATAGTATTATACCTATGTTATAAGTCTTAGCCCATCTAACTTAATGACATTGATTCAAAACAGACAGACCAATTTCTAAAGGTATATTATTTCAAAAGCAACAGAGCGAAACTAGGTCAGCTGTTTGCGAAACATTCGATGGCATCCGTTAGGCGTGCGTTAAACATTACAATTTAGTTTTTGTGTGCTTTAACTATTAAAATATTAAATTAGAAACTTACCAGCCGGCTGATCCCGTTCCAATATCCATTTGAGAACACCCCAAACATACTTATTTACACCAAAGTCCAGGTAGTACACTAACACCATGTAAATCAACGTAACCACATTTAACACAGTCGAAGAAGAATAAAAGTGTCTGTAATAAGACTTTGGTATTTCAATGGCGTTTAAGAAATCGCCTCCTGAGCCTCGGTACGCGAAGGAACCGTACTTGAATCCTTTCATCACAACCGCTGGTACATAGCACTCAAAATTGTTAATTAGAAATCCCGTACAAGTAATCATGAACGCTAGGCTTAAAAATATAAAATCGATTATGTTTATGTCGAACATCTTTACGTAGATTTTAGGTGACTATCTAGTTACTTTTCTAACGGGATTCTTCGTCTACGTAACAACAACACGATTTGAACTTTCTTTTCGTAAATATTTGAGTCACATCACGGCTCCTTCTGTCACTGTCATTCTGTTTTTCCTTTTTATCACTTCCGAACCAGGCAAAGGGATCTGAGCTTATACAGTCATATCTTATCTGAAAAGACCTTAAAAGGAGGAAAAACGAACTCTTTTAGTTTAAGTGGAAAACTATCACGACTAATTTAACTAGTTTTTGGGTGCATTTACGCGACTAAAATATTATTACTTACTTACTGAAAATCATCAAAGGTTGCACAAAAATCTTTGAACTGAAAATTTAGGTAGCATTTTTTTTAACAAGGTGGGAAAGTTCTCGGGTTTTTAATTTTTAAAAGTTTTTATCTGGAAAGTTTCTACTGGCACTTCATAGGGTTTAAATAATAAGTAGCAGAAAATCTTGAAAATGGTGAAAATGTTTTTGGAATTCCTTTTTTTCTTTTGTTTTCGGAATTTTGTTTGTTTCAGTTTTTTTTACTTTAAAAGTTTTGCAATTTGTAAACTTTTTGCCAAGAGACATAATAATAAGTACCTACCTATGGTTGCGACATGACAGGTTAAAGCACCTTACTGACCATCCATCCTGCTGTACGCCCCGCCAAGGCCATGCACGATGTACGATGCCCGATGT
The DNA here is from genome assembly GCA_963691745.1 of Ditula angustiorana. Classification (NCBI taxonomy): domain Eukaryota; kingdom Metazoa; phylum Arthropoda; class Insecta; order Lepidoptera; family Tortricidae; genus Ditula; species Ditula angustiorana. The sequence continues at coordinate 15,044,332 of OY829476.1, forward strand.
AGCATACTCACCATCGTGCGCGCATCCAGCATGCTAGATGTAATCGAACGAATTAAATGAATGCACGTGTTTTACTTATTTAAAATGCCACCATTTTTATCAAAACGCTAAAAAATTTAGATCTTCTGATGTGCAGCAGCAGCAGAAGCAAAGAAAAAAATAGGAAGAAGTTTTCAATTAAAAATGTCTCGCTGGATCCAAAATTGATCGTGCAAGTCCAGCAAGCAATTAACAATAAAATTGACGTACGTCAAGCCTACTCACGCTCGTGCGTCGTGCATGACCTTGGCGAGACGTACAGCAGGGTGGATGGTTAGTAAGGTGCTAAAGTTTGCCCCTGTACTTTGCTGTCTGATTAATTAGTGAGTATGTCAAGGGGCCTAGCACGCTAGCTTTTATCGATGGCATAAAGCATTTATCCCGTTCTAACCAGTAAGTGTGTGTGTGCGAGAAGGACCGAAGCGTTTATGTACGCGATAAATGTTAGCGTGCTACTATAGCATAATCATAAGAAAGGGTCATCTATAGATATAAATTAAATCTGGCCGATCATGTTAGGACTACCTACTATTCTTATTCGTAGGACAAATACAATGGAGGTTTAAAAATAATCAACTGCTTTTGGGTCCAAACCTGGTCTAAACAAATAAGCAAAGAGATTAATTGAGAAAATTACTGTGAAATTATTGTAATAAAACAATTTAAACGGTTTATACATATAACACGTGAACATAAGACCTGAAACTCTAAACGTCGGGAATTAGATTCGTTACAATACAACGATATAATCCTTTTGATTGTTTTATTTCAATATTATTTGCAAAAATATAAGAAATAATTGCTACAAGTGTGACTACTTAATTACTACTACTACTTTTTACTTAGATTTTATGATTTTTTTATTCGTTTAGTCGTCATTTTCTGGTTGCAGTGAAATTGGCCAGCTGGACCGGGGTAGTACGACATTCTCACAAAATTCCAATGTGAAGTAGTAGCTTGCTATTTAAATAGCAAGCTACTACTTCACATTGGAATTTTGTGAGAATGTCGTACTACCCCGGTATGCCTATCGTATAGTATGTGAAAGATCCGGTGACCCACGAGGGAGGACCAAGGACTCTCTTGGGATTGATTGTTTTAAACTTTCGCGATTGTCACACATACCTATTACGTTTATCGGGACTTAAACGCGATAATAAACTGTTTATTTATTTACCTCGACGTTTCGGCCGCGTTGCAGCGGCCGTGGTCACGAGCAGACTGAAGTGGAGGGTGTCACCGCTGTTTAGCCGCGCGAATTTTACGAACTACCCGCACTTGGTCTTATTTATTTATAATCGTCGGTAAAACTCGCGCGGCTAAACAGCTGTGACACCCTCCACTTCAGTCTGCTCGTGACGACGGCCGCTGTTATGTGGCCGAATGCGGCCGAAACGTCGAGGTAAATAAATAAACAGTTTATTATCGCGTTTAAGTCCCGATAAACGTAATAAGTCAACGGCCGGCGCTTGCGATTCTCTTGATATTGCAGGTGTCTATGGGCGGCGGTGATTGCTTACTATCACGTGACCCGTCTGCTCGTTTGCCCCCTATACTATAAAAAAATTCTCTTGGGATTGTTGATTCTCAGAAACGACATCCCCAATTTATACGACAAATTATATAAATACAAATGTAAACAAACTGTAACAAATCACCTTGCTACTCTGCGAAACCACGCAAGAGCAGAGTGCAAGAGAGAGGTTTCGCGGAGTAGCAAGGTAATTTGTTATAGTTTGTTGATATGGACCTCCTCAAAGTAACGCCTGAATCTATTAATATACATGTATCTTTTAACAAATATAACTATCACTTCAAAATGATCCACTATGGCACCTTTAATCCCATGTTGTATGTTTTATCTCTGTAGACGGACTAGGCCGACCACAATAGTAGGTTCGCTGAGTAGCTAGTACTTTATTAATTTGGACCTCATAAAGTACCTCCCATTCCAACCTTAGTCGCAATTGACAAGAGTGACCATAGTTCAAATTAAACCTTCGCTACTTCATACACCTCTTGTCTCCATTATATCACCAGCCTTTTAACTAACACAATACCTAACTAAAGATAACGGGCGTCAAGCCGGCGCCGGCACTTAACCTGTCAACCGCGATGAAGCCGCGTGGAACATTGGAGCCGACGCGCCCCCAACGCCGGCGCCAGCCGACCTACACTTCATTTGTTTAAAGTCAGCTTTAATACCAATCACGTGTGCATCTTGACTTGAGACACAGTTTAGATACGTTCAGCCGATAAACTTTGTCATTAACATGAAAGATGAACAAAAAGGGTGCGAAGGGAGTTTGAATGGAAAAGTGGGACAGGGAAAACCTCGGCTAACGTACTCCGATCAAATCGGATATAATCTGGAGAAAGGTTAGGTCAGGAGTATCATAAACCGACGAGCGAGCATGTATGGAAAATATTATGAGAGTAAATTGAAGTAAAAGGCTCCGCGTACTGCCCGAGAAACAGGCTTGACTGTATTTAACAGTGATTGCCCCTTTTTGCATCGTTTGTCACCCATTAGGGTGCTGCATTGGTAACACTAGCATTTATTGTCGGCTTAAAGCGTTCATCCTTTTCGGACATGGAAACTATGTAGTTAGAAAGGCATATGTTACAGAACAGAACCATTTATTTAAGGCCTATAAACTTAAAATAAAACATTAAAGCAATAAAATTAGCACGTTACTTCCTAACAAACCTAGTGCTTAGTGACCGTGACAAAAGCTAGAGCGTTAAGGCCCTTGGTCATTACATTAGGAAGCTATAATGCCTCGGACGCTCAGCATTCGATAATGCTCCATCCATACCGTGCTGCACCAATATCGCATTCATTGCTTTGCACGAATACGTTAACTCTGCTGGGCTAGGGTACCAAAGTCAAAGTCAAAATGTCTTAATCAAGATTAGGCTAACGAGAAAAACTTTTGAATGTCATAACCTTTCTCAGCGTTGTAGCCTCCACGTACCCTTTCATATTCAAAATAAATCTGAAAACGAAGAAAAATGGATGTTTTTTTGAACATCAGCTTTAAAGGCAGACATGAGTGCATTATATGTATAGAATACTCATTTTTACAACGTCGAGGCGTTTAACAACAATTGTATCGCGTTAAAAGTCCTGTTTGACGTATAATTACGTGTGTAAATCGCAAAAGTTTAAATCAATTTTATTTAACTTTTCTTTCAAGTGAATTCTGAATAACTTCCAATGGAACAAATTACCTTGCAAATTAATTTCGCGGAGGTGCAAGGTAATTTGTTCCAGTTCGTTGATATATGGACCTCCGTGAAGTAACGCCTGAATCTATTAATAATTTCCAGTACTGGGCAAGGTAATTTGTTCCAGTTTGTGAGTAGGTACCTAGTTAAAGTTTTTTAAAAGGCGCGTGTTACATTTTATTTTCAAATTTACGTCTTTACGTTACATTTAAAAAATCCTTTAAAGTTTAAACTTGACGTATGTTTTCTGTCGCGACTTAACTACCCTTCATCTACAAAATGGCGGACCAAATTATTCCCATATTTATGCACGGCCAAGGTTACAAATTCAGAACGTATTAGTGAAACTTAACGAGGTGTGTACCTGACATTTTGTTGAATATTAATATTACAGGACGGACAGGTAGTATATAAGGGAGTCCCAGTTTCAGCCACCGCATTCCTTCAGCGTGTGTGGTCTGTGAGAGTTCAAAGGTAAGTTGTAAACAAGATAAGTTTGTGTTGACGGTAGGGGAGGAAATTAATGCTCGCTTCTGAATTCTAAACGTTTGTTAGGTTTGTTTGACTCGACTAACGTGCAGGGTAGGGAATTTAGCGAATTCCAATGCTGTGTCGCTCTGAACGGAAGGCACTTGCAAACCAGCTACATTTTACGGAAACGTGTGGCTACATACGGTATGCTTTTATTTTCTAAATGTAAAGAATTCGTTAAAAGAAATACCTACTGTACTTTTAGATTTAAAAAAAATATTAAAGTAGTTAACGACGAATGGACAAGCCTCGTGAAATGCTCTATCTCGCTACATACAGCACTAAACGTCACTATTATAATAACTAGCGACCCAATCCGGCTTCTCATGGGTACTAACATGATTTTATGTACAGTCAGCGTCAAATATACTCTCTAGCCTCTCTCTATTGCCAAATATGCTCGGGCGTGGTTTGATATTTTTGACCACCTTGCTCGCTCTGGTATATTTGACGCTGACTGTACATAAAAACCTGGTGTAAATATATCGCACCGCGGCGACCGGATAGCCTAGTGGTTAGTGACCCTGACTATGAAGCTAGAGGTTCCGGGTTCGATTCCCGGGAAGGGCAAATGTTTGTATGATGAATATGAATATTTGTACTCGAGTCTTGGATGTTATATGTATTGAAGTATGTATCTATCTATTGAAGTATGTAAATCCGTTGTCTAGTACCCATAACACAAGGTTTACTTAGCTTGGGACTAGGTCAATTGGTGTGAATTGTCCTGAGATATTTTATATTTATTTAAATTTTATATCTCTACATAACAGTGAAAACGGTATCAAAATCTGTTGCGTTGTTGAAAAGGAGTAAGCGGCCGAAGATACCTACAATGAGAACAGACAGGAACGGAAGGCGATATTGATTTATACTGCGTAAAGAAAATAAAGAAAACTAAAAACCCTTCCTTTTGGCTTTGCCGTAGTCGGGTAAAAAGACCATGTTTGAAGCGGAACACTAAATTGCGATATTCTTTTAACAATGTAAGAGATGTAAACTCTTAAAATAAAACGTTTTTTTTTCAGGATTGTAACGAACGAATTTTTTAATAATAAATAACTGTTTCTTCATTATTAATTTCGTAATTATGCACGGCTATAATTTCTAAAATATCGTTTTTGATTATTTTTTTTCTTTCGAAGTTTTTATTTGCGGTAAAACGATGCTCGTTTAAAAGCTTCTTAACTGTTTGAAAAATTGGATCGATTTTAAACGCAGATGCCTTGTACAGCTTTCCGCCAGCAATTTGTTTTAGCCTTGCATTGTTTGTTTGTTGGACTATAATTTTTATTTATGTCAATTAATGGTATTACTGTACAGTCGGCATCAAATACACCAAGCAAGGCGTCTAGGTGGTCAAAAATAACTGAACAAGACCAAGTGTATTTGATAATAGAGTCGAGTTCACATATTTTTACCACTATATTTGATGTTGACCTTACCTGTATAAACTCATAGATCACAAAACACTTCGAACCTTCAGTGGTACAGTCAGTCTCAGAAGTAGCTTAACACCTAAGAACCTTGTCGAACTATCGAGCTATCGAATGTAATGAGAGTTCCTCGAATTTATCACTTCACTGACAGCGTAAAGGTACGGTCAGCCTCATTGCATACGTTACTACGACCAGGGGGGTTCAACTCCGCACTATAGGTGCGCTCGCCGCATTACCTATGGCATAGGTTAATCGCAGTAGGTTGCCCGCTTGCCGCGCGCACGCCCGCTCACTCTGTGTCGCGCGTTGATAGTATTACAGTAAGCAGCCCAACCCTAGCGGTGCGCCAGGGCACTGCGGGTGGAAGGAAGGCGGGCGTCTTCCTTTTGACGCATGCCTACGCGAATGTTTATGAAGTAATACGAACTTTTCTGCCTGATCATAAAGTTGAAATTCGTTAATGGTGGTCGAAAAAGAAGTTTCTGTACGTTAGTACTATTATTTATTCTGCGTGCTACGACAAGGTTCTGAAGTGTTTAGCTACTTCTGAGACTGACCGCACAAGGGGGTGGACTGATTCACATGGTGTTAAGGTACTTAAAAGATAGTACTCACGTTTCAGTATGATACCTACTGGTCAGTATCTTCCCTTCTGGCAGCAGTAGGATAAAAAGTTATATTTATAAAATAGGACGGCAAACGTGCAAGTGAGTCACCCGATGGTAAGTAATAACTACCGCTCATAGACACCCGCAACACCAAGGAGACTGCAGATACGATGTTGACCCAGAGGTCTTAGATGTAATATCTTCTGTGCCAGTAATTTCAGCGGCTGTTTTGCATACGCTAGAGCGCAACAGTGCAAGCACTGCTGCTTAGCGGCTGGTAGTAGCGATCCGGACAGACGAAATTAAGTCATCACATCAATCTTAAAGGCTATTGAAATAATAACGTTGTTTTAGTCGCCTAGTATTCAAAAGTAGTACGTATCCTTAATAGAAATGCGAATACTCTGAATGTACCTAAATCTATTTGACCTCTAAATCTATTCTACGAGTTGTATGGCACAATGGCACATGTGTCTGCTTACTGTGCAAGAGGTCCCGGGTTCAAATTCTGGTATGGGCAAATATTTGTGTGACGAATACGAATGTTTGTACCTGAGTCATGGATGTTATTTGTATTTAAGTATGTATTTATCTATAAATGTATGTTTATCCGTTGTCTAGTATCCATAGTACAAGCTTTGCTTAGTTTGGGACTAGGTCAATTGGTGTAAATTGTCCCGAGATATTTATTTATTTATACCAGTAGATTATCCCGGTATCTATTATATCAGCGGTTCTCAAACTTTTTTAATGCGAAATATTTGACGGAACCCTTAAAAAACAGTGTTGAACTATCGTCCAGAGAGGAGTGTGTTACAGATTTTTTTCACCTTATAACCAGTATTCACACGGAACCCCCATAAAGGCTTTATGTAGAGCCCTAGGACTCTGGGCACACTTTGAGTGTGGCTGTATTATACTATCACAGCAGATAGGATGTGACTTGTGGGCGACCGCATGCCGGCTTGCGGTGGCGACGATAATGCTCGGTTAGTGTTAGTAAATGCAATTTAGTTACAGCCTTAGTTTAAGCGTAAAACAAGCGTCGCTTATACTTAAGGACACCATTATAGTTGGCACCAGGCGGGGCATACTTAAAACTTCATATTAACATTTAGCAGCGTCTCCTGGCGGTTGTTGACTGAACTACTAATAAAAAAAAACTAGCTGTCACTGCTAGCCACCCGTGCGTGTCGATGGAATACCTCTTGTGCCAGTAATTGCACCGGCTGTCTTGCTATCCACGCCGGAGCACAACAGCGCAAGCACTGCTGCTAAGCGGCAGGATTAGCGAGCAAGATTGTGGTCGCGATCTGGATGTACAGTAGGGGAAATATATTCACGTACCACCTTAGAACCCTATCGCAATGACGCGAGGCGTTAAACGCCAGGCTATGTCATACAAATGTTATGCGTATGTCTCTTCGACTAGGTTCTACGGCGATACGTGTTTCAATTTCCGTGACTGTACCTTGCACATGAACCTACCATCCGCAGACCTACCTACGTGTTTGACAAAAGAGTCGAGGTTCAGATATTTTCATCACCTTGCCCGCTTGTCATATTTGATACTGACTTACTGAGTTTTCAAGGTCAATTTTCAAGGTTATTTGACGTTTCATGCCTTTAGAAACGAAATGTCAAATTAATAGTATTATGTATTCTGTGGTCAAATGAGACTTTGAGAAAGGTTGTACTTGAGAATGATATTTAATTACAGGCCTCAGAAAGGTGTTAGAAGCTAGATGGTATTAAAATAAAGCGGCCATGATTTCAAAGGGATAATGGGAGGAGAGGGAGGTAGAGGGTATAATCTAGATTATTATGTAAACGGTTGAAAATACAGAAAACTTGTTTTAGGCACCCCACATATTTATGAAATGCCTATTCGACGATCCCCACGAAGGTAGGTAGGTACTCGAGGTCGGTTACATTCAAATTTAGAGAAAATATTCCAAAAGTGGGTTTTGCTCGTGGTAGGACCTTGTGCAAGGTCCGTCCGGATCGCTACTACCATTTAGCTCGCTAATCTTGCCGCTAAGCAGCAGTGCTTGCACTGTTGTGTTCCGGCGTGGAGAGCAAGACAGCCGGTGGAGTTACTAGCACAAGAAGTCATAAGTCATAACATTTATTGATATTTTATCTTAGCTCTCTGGGTTGGCAACGCATCTGCAATCTCTTCGATGTTGCGGGTGTTTATAGGTGGTGGTGTACACTTACCATCAGGTAACCCACTTGCTTGTTTGCCTTCCTATTTCATAAAAAAAAGTGGAAAATCAAGGGACGAACCACCGTCTACGTATGAAGTCAGTTAATTTGAAAAAGTGTATTGTATAAAACAAAAAACGCTCAAGTTCACGAAAACAATCTCACACCCAATTGCCCTCCGATTCGTGTGCAGACATCATTCTAGAAATCTAGAATTTTAGTCACGTCACGCTGGCAATGCTAAGAAACCTTCAAGTACTTACTGTTTCGCTCTTTGAATTTCGAGTATTACAAAGTTCCAACGTGACTTTTGCTTATTTTCAAGTTGTGTCTGAGTCCGAATGTAATAAAACGTCACAGTGCTCATAAACGTTACTATAGTAGTTTATTAAGTTTCATCTCTACTTGAGTTTAAATATGTAGCTTGTTTTTAAGGTACCCGTATGCTCGTTTGCACCGTTTATGTTTTTTTTAAACTGTCTATCCTGATACTGCGATTTTTTGTACCGTCATAGTCGTTTTATGATAAACTTCGTTGTTTTAAAATACATTTATCATAGTTACCTACTACTAAAATACTGAGGCAATGCTTAGAGAATGCTTATTTTTCATGAATTAAAAACCTCCTTCGTAAGGCTTCATTTTGATACAAGATAAGATAATTTATTCATTAAAACTTTACATTGCATGATAACGTTATAATAATATATATTTACGGTGTATAATTTTCTACCCTTAGAATATTTTCGCTAAATTTAAACAAAATGAACCTCGACTATAATCAATTCAATAAAAAAAATCGTTGATATCGTTTTACAATTGGCGGAGATATCTCGTAAAATAAACAAAAAATGTTCAGTTGAATTAAGGACCTTCTTCTTTTTGGGATGGATTAAAAATACCCTTTTTACAGCTAAATTTTTTCTCTGCTACCATTTACTAATAAGTATTAGTGATGGTTTTTAGGAAAATAGGATTCTGGGAAACGAGTAATCTGCGAAGCAATACATTCTACTAACCGTAGACCAACAGAACTACAGGATTACGTAAACACTACTTTGCGGGTGGTAGGGCCTTGTGCAAGGTCCGCCCGGATCGCTACCATCATCTTGCTCGCTAATCCTGCCGCAGCAGTGCTTGCACTGTTGTGTTCCGGCGTGGAGAGCAGGACAGCCGGTGCAATTACTGGCACAAGAGGTATTCCATCTTAGCCCTCTGGGTTGGCAACGCATCTGCAATCTCTTTGGTGTTGCGGGTGTCTATAGGCGGTGGTGATCACTTACCATCAGGTGACTCAGTTGCTTGTATCCCTTCCTATTTCATAAAAAAAAATGACTAAACGTTTTTTGATATTTTGAAACTATAAAATATTGGTTAATTATAGGTTATTAATCCTACCGTAATATTTGCCTTATCTGAATTAATTATGAGGTATTTGCCGATTTTAAGTTAACTCTCCCTGCGGTTTCTTTTTTTAATTTATCTCCATATACGGCTCTAACTAGTGTCATAATAAAGAGATACACATAGATACATATACACTAAATTTGATAAATGTGTTTTCTTTTTGTTCTTATACAATTTAATCATCTTCTTTATCTTCTTTATATCTTTTATCTTCTTTGTGTTCTTTATTTTCTATATCTATTTTTCTTCATTGCATAGTACAAAGTCGCTATCCAATCCTCTCTATTCCTATACCTTCGGCCGTGTAAACCACGTAATACATTTTGATACGCTTTTTACGGGCATTTAGAGATTTTCACGGAAGATTTTTATGACGTATGTTCCACCCTAATTGCACCCATGCGATGCCGGGGCAGGTCGCTAGTAACAAATAAAATTATTTTAAAACCGGTTGCCTGATGACGCCTTACCTTTTCCAGATGAAACTCCAGAACTCTTGCGTCTTTATCGCCATGTTGGCTGCACTGACGATGTGTTCCGGACACATCGGCGGCGGCCAGCTGATGATCCAGGAGCTGAACCCTAAGATCTACTGCGGCAGAAACCTGGCGCGCGCGCTGGCAGAGCTCTGCAGTTTCCAGAGCGCTGAGAAGAGAGGTGATTCTGGAACTATGTACAGTAAGTTCTGGACCAGGTGATGGTTCACAACCTGATACTACAAATCTAGTGCAGCAGAAATATAGCCCACGTGTTCGCTGAGCTTCGCAGTATCCAGAGTGCTGAGAAGAGTGGAAATTCTGGAACCATGTACAGTAAGTTCTGAATCAGCTGATATTCTAAAAGCTGACACCTAAGGTCTACTGTGGGAGAAACCTGGTTCTCATGTTTGCTGAGCGCTGCAATTTCCAGAGCGCTAAGAAGAGAGGAGATTCAGGAACCACGTACAGTAAGTTTTAAATCAGCTGATAGTCTAAAACCTGAGACCGAAAGTCTATTGCGACAGCAACTTGACGCGCGCGCTGGCAGAGCTCTGCAGTTTCCAGAGCGTTGAGAAGAGAGGAGATTCAGGAACCATGTACAGTAAGTTCTGAATCAGCTGATTTTCTAAAAATTGAGACCTAAGGTCTACTGTGGGAGAAACCTGGCTCTCATGATTGCTGAGCTCTGCAGTTCCCAGAGCGCTGAGAAGAGAGGAAATTCTGGAACGATGTAAGTAAGTTCTGAACCAGTTGATAGTCTAAAAGCTGAGACCGAAGGTCTACTGCGACAGAAACCTGACGCGCGCGCTGGCAGAGCTCTGCAGTTTCCAGAGCGTTGAGAAGAGAGGAGATCCTGGAACCATGTAAGTAAGTTCTGGACCAGCTGATGATACAGCAGCTAAATATGTTCAATGAAGCCATTATCATTATCTGTGTGTTTGCCCAAACTAAAACATCTCGTGCCTCAAACGGGAGAACCATTACAATACATTTATAAGCTGTATTTTTGGGCTGGTTGTCTACGAGTATGTTTGTTTAAAATCATTCATCAAACTTATTATAGACATCGTTCACTTTTGGTAACTACACCTATCCCTATCTAACGTAAGGTAATCACCCCTTTGATTGGCATCCAAAGTACCAGTCATTGACACCTAGTTATAGTATCGCAATATCATTGGTGAAGTATCAAGGTATTTACCCTACAGTTTTTTAGTCACAGCCAAATAATATTTCAGTAGCCTAACCTCTCTTCCAGACAACATCCTCCCACCATACTACAGAGAACAGGAACAGTACGCGTGGCCCTGGCTCGCCCCCCACAAGGCTCAAGGTTTGTCCTTCCCCAACCGCGGCAAGAGGTTCACCGGTGTCGTCAACGAGTGTTGCGACAAAGCCTGTAGCATCGATGAAATGTTGTCGTACTGTAACTAATACGAGTACTGTGCCAATGTAGCAAATTTCCTTACGAGTTTCTTGTAAATTTCTTTAGTATAAACTTGTACTTAGTTAAGCGTAACATAAGTTAACTAACAGTGATAGCTCTAAGTCTACTCGGGTGAGAGCTCTATTGAGGCTCTGTTAACTGATGCCCTCTCATTTGACTCCGAAGTTAGGTGGACTCGCCTTCGCTTAGGGCTCCGGGCGTCCCCAAAAGATCTAGCGATCAGTATCATCATGAATCACTTGCATCCTTCGTAGAGTCGCCTCCCTAAAATAAAGCAAATTCTAAAATTCTATAATTAGGGATGATTGGAATAATTTTTGACAAATTGGATAACATCGGCTCACTCCCTAAAAATACGAGGAGTAGTATGTAGTTTGTTCCAATTTGTTAAGATGGATCTCCACAAAGTAACTGTGTTCCTAACATGGGAGCCTAAGTGTAATTTATCCTTCACTGCGCATCTGTCCAACTAGTGGCATTTGCATAGAATTATATATTAAACTTGGGAGGTCAGGTTAGGGACGTAGTACAAAATAATTAATTACTTCAGAGTTGTAAATTAGGGTAAGTTCACTCATTTACTGCCGTAGACGGATGTGTTTTTAACTTAACCAGTGCAGTTGGTTGATTTTAGGGGAACTATAAAATATAAAAGTCTTCGCCGTTGGATTATCAAAATTAAAAAAGTTGATTTCGATTTAAAACAATTGTAACGGTTTATACTGTAATTCTCCAGCGTTTTCACCTCTACTTACTAGCGTTCCTTCATTAATTGTTAAATTACAGGCCCAGAAACGTGGATTTCAGGCAAGAACAGAAGCTGTACTCGGAATTGATACTAGTTTTAGCAGAAATTGGTGCCAAACGGTGCCAAAGTGGTGTATTTTATCAATTAATTAAGGAACGGTAATGAGCAATGCTGAAGACGCTGGAGAATTACCGTATATTGTGTATTTAACAAATCAAATTTGAGAGGTTTAGAACCCTTTTTGAGCCTCAAGTTAATGGGCAGGCTGAGAGCGCTGAGATGAATACAGCCTATGATAAAATAATTAAAACACTCAACAAGACTACTGACTGCTTTGGAAAATGGATGTATGTAAGAATAATTTGCCGCAAGAAACTCAGCGTCATACAATAATTATGTTAACCTTTTACAAACCAAAAATTAAAGCTGAAATGTTACTTGCTACCATCAGTTTGCGGTTAAAACGGACACAACAGGCTATAATCGAAGAATTATATCGTCCCACTATCAAACTCAAGATAATATTAGTTTAGAATGTTTAAGGATTTGCCACACTGGATGCGTTCTGCGGTCTGTGGTCAGGTCAAATTGAAATAATATTGAAATTATGCGGGCTGTGTTCAATTTGACCTGACCGCAGACCGCAAAACGCATCCTGTGTTTCAAATCCATTAGTTTTATTTTTAAATTCTTCTTCTTTGAGTTCTACTTCTTCTTTAAAGCCCTAACTAAATAACTGGCGTAGGTTAAATTTATCCCTCCCTGCTTTTCTGTCGAACTAGTGTCATAAGACGCACATAGAGATAAATTTAGTGCACCGCATGAATCATCTTGACACGCATTAACTAGCTACGTAACTCAGTGCGTCTCTCTCCCACCGGGGTGGTTAGAACGAGACGCACTGAGTTACGTAGCAAGTTAACGGGTGTCGAGAAGTTTTGTGCACCAATAAAGTTTGGCCGGTCTTGTTAGGCCATTGGAGGTTGGCTCCCCATACATCTGTCTATCCTTTCCAAACGGAAAAGCTCTTAAAACGCAGCGACGCAAGTTCAGTCTTTTATTGTGGTTATTTAATACTAGCGGACGCGCGCGACTTCGTTTACATAAAATTAGTAGCCTATGTCCGTCAGGAATAGTGTAGCTTTCTATCAGTGACCGAATTACAAAGGAATAAAGTTCTAAAGTGGTCAAGCAATTACATGTCGACTATACTTAAAATAAGGTAAACAAAATAAGTCACGTGACTCGCCAAATCAAGCAATCAAATCAATCTTTTGGGTCTCCACAGATCCAAAAGGTTGACTTGATTGGTTGATTTGCTGAGTCACGTGACTATTTTGTTTACCTTATTTTAAGTACCTAAAGAAATAAAGTATAGGCAGGTACTCTGTTAGCGTCAGTGTAGCAACATTATGGATTTGACGTAAGATAGCGTAAGCAAACGTCACGATGTGTCGATTTCCAATGTCAAACCCATACAATCGGTCGTTGGACTACGTCGACGCTAACAGAATTAATTATATTAGATTAAAAAAAACCAGTTTTAACCGGTATTTTTCACTACGAAAAAACCGGTTATAAGCGGTTTTTATTAGTAAAAATAACCGGGTTTCCATGCCCTAAACAGAATATCACTTTATCAGATACCATGTTATTGTCTAAAGCGCATCGCGCACAGTTGAGGCATCGCTCTGTCCCGTTCATTCGTGTTGCGCTAGCGCAAGACAGGGCGGTGTGCCAGAGTTGAGCATTATCGCTCTTGCGCTTTGAGAATTAACCCCTAGAGATAAATCAAAAGGGCTATAATTTCAGGGCCACTGATTGGCTAAAAATATCGTGACAGTTTTGTTTAATTTTCGAATAATATCGAAAGCGGTTAAACTGAAACATTTTTGAATATTATCGTGGAGGAGTTCATAGTCTGCATTTATATAAGTGTCGAATTATTTAGATAATTAATTAAATGTAATAGATAAAATTTAATTACATCTATTTTGTGTTTTTGTGTACTAAGTGTTGTAGAATTTATAAAGGGAATAAATTGTTGTTGCACTTATAGTTGATTTTGATTAAACAATTCCCACCGCCTGCCGGTGTTCAGGAGAGTAATACTCTAAGCACAACAGCGACGAGTTCGATGCTGGGGCCGCGCCCTGTCTCGCTCTAGCGCGCTAGCTCGTGTGAGCGAGACAGGACGATGCCTCGACGTCGAGTCCGGCGCTGATGCGATTAGAGAATAACAGTGCTGATGATAAGGCGACGTTCAGAATCAGAATCAGAATCGTTCATTGCATATCACATTACGGGCATATTAAGATAGCGTTCTGTCAACGTCGGCGCCAATAAAATGACATCTATGAATGAATGAAAAGCTGTAATCCGGCCTGTGACTGTCGATCCATAAGTATACAGTAACATAAAAATCATAAAATATTTTTTAGTAAGTGAGAAAACACTTTATTATACACTAGCGGACGCCCGCGACTTCGTTCGTGTGGAATTAGTACCCTATGTCCGTTAGCGATAGGCTTTCTATCTGTAAAATAATTTTTGAAATAGGTTCAGTAGTTCCAGAGATTACCCCTACATACAAACAAACAAACAAAGTTTACCTCTTTTTTATATTAGTGTAGATAAAACCACGCTACTTAACACTTAAAGTAAATATTAGTCAACGTAAGAAAAACTCTGTTCTAGAGCCAAAATCGAAATAGAACACAGGTGAGAGAGTTTTTTAGAGAAAACACCGCCGTTTTTGAAAAAAAAAGGTTTAAATTTTTTTGATAATCCAAAATATCAGAACATAGGGATTGTATGAGTAGAGTAAAACACAGATTTAAAAAAAAACCACAATTCTATATCCAAATTCGTAAGAAGAAATAGAATATTACGAATGTGGGGGAAAAAGCGCAAAGTGGTTTCCCGTTTCATCAAGACTCTAATGTAATAAAAAACAAAACAATCTTGAAACACGTACGAACTCTAGTTCTGGTATCGGTATCTGCATTTGCTGGTATTCGGTATCCTCGTCACGTCGGACTCTAGGCGCTTGCAGTGCATCCGGTTTGCATGGAGTTTTCTTCGCGTCAACATTTACAGACGAGCGGTTCGAACGATTGTTGCCTGCGCCAGAGTTTAGGGCGTCCAAAACGACCGAAGACGGACGGATAATGCTGAATTCTCGCTGTGACTAACGCGAATATTGCTATACTTATTTAGTTTTATTTATTAAAATAATTATTAAGTTGGTTACCAAAAACCAACACACAATTAATATTTGTGTTGTTGTTATGAAATTTACTAAAACAACTCGTAATAAAAAACTCTGGTATGGTCCAAACGCATGGTAGGTACATTACGTTTTTATTTTTTGTTGTTTAAATACCGACAGTACGTGTGACATAACACGAAAAAAAAATAGTTTTCGAGATAAGTAGACCCTGAATAGAAAATGGCCTGAAACTGACAAACTTACCAGTAGCCATTTTTTGACTGGTGATTGTATAAATTACATTTACAATTTGATTTCTATACAATGTAACCCCCACATGTAAGGCTTAAATATTTTTTGGCTTCTTTGCATTAGCTTTATTTGTAATTTTAATAACTTAATCTGCCAAATTTGAGATATTGGTCAAAATGGACACCGAACGAAGAAATTGTAAAAATAACTACAACTTTTGTATGAAATGATTGGTTAAATTATTGTTTCCATGTTATTAAAACAAAATAAAATATTGCGTTGTATACTACGGTTAATAGAGACTTTAGTAACGGAACTCTACTATAGAGTTCCGTTTTGTCTGTTATATAAATATATAATCCTAAAAACAAAATATAACCGCTGATTGCGGTTAAAATATTAAAAGCAGTATGAAAATCTCTGCTAACTCAGTACAGAGCTACGAGTAGGTATTTACTGGCAAATAAATCAAATATTAAAATGAAAGCAATAGAGCTGACGGGAGTAGAATCAATTATGCGGCTCGCCATCTGCGGGGTAACACCGTCGCGGTGAATTTTTAACACCCCACTTAATGCCAATTTTTTTGCGATAAAAGTTGAAGCTTTGACAGGCGATTGGTTCCAGAGATTTTCATTGACAAAGGTTAGTTACTTCCTGAAATAACCTCAAAAAATTCGTTTATTTACGAGTACGCTATCCGTCCGTGTTTGGGTTGTCTATTATATAAACAAAACAGTCAACATTTTTCATCCTGTACATTCAGAAAAATTAGGTTGTAACAGATAGACAGACACCCATGGGGCCCATGAGGGGAAGGAGACCTAAAGACCGAGAACGGATCAGTAATCTCTTGAGGTAGCTGGTGCCTCTGGGTGGGAATGATCACTTCCCATCAGATGACCCGCAGTCCTACATGCTTGTTTGTCTTCCTTTTCCCCTAAAAATACAGACAAACAAAAGAGTAATTAATCTTTCTCATCGGATGTACGTTATCCTAAAAAAGTTGTGGATAGAGCTCGTCGAACTTCAATTATTTCGTAAAGAGTGTGTTACAGCATGGATTTTTAGAGCGTTTTTAAACCGCTAGTCTGCGTTTAGTAAACAAGACAAGATTTTCAACTTCTTGAAAGAATAACTGAAGCTCCTCGAAATACAAATTAGAGTGGCTTGTTAAGCTCTTTGTTCATTCGGAACAGCGGCCGACAGACTAACAAACAGGCTCGGCCAATGTGGACCTTGTGCTGTTGACAATGTGTTGAGAGAAGTTTTGCTTTTTGTTTGATGCAGCACAGCGCCTTAAAAGATAATTGTACCTCTGTTTGACAAGCATAGGGCATGGCTTTCACCAGTGGTCGACAACATTGTTTCTTGTTTTTATTCGAAAACATCGTCAAATTAATAAACAATCGAAAATTGTCAAAGCTATGAAGAATATTAAATAAACCATACCTACCTAGTTCTAAGGCATAAAAACAGCACAAAAAAATTATAACAATACCTAGAGGTTTAGAGGGTAGAAGTACGTATCCTATACGGCATAAAATACTGGACGCTGTTAAGGACATTGCTTGGGCATTGTCTTATTAATTAATTTGTTTAAAAAATTAATTTGTTTTTGACCCTTAGAGACTATACATCGCTAAGTTATTTAGACTAAGTATTTGATTATTATTATTTCACGGACCAAATACATCCCGATCTAATTTCTTTGATCTGGGGACCCTATACATCTCTTGGTCAATCTTAACTAGTGCCAGTTCGTTCATTATGTTTAAAGCTTGCTGTGCTATTTATTGTTATCTTTTTTTTACACTTTATGTGAAGTATTTACTATCGTGATGATTGTGTAACTATATTGCTCTGTAATCTTGTTTTGAAAAGAGAAGAATAAAAAGATAAACTGCTGAGTTTCTTGCGGCGTTTCTTCTCAGCAAATTCTTCCATTTTCCGAAGCGCTAGTAGATTCAGATATGTAAAAGAGCCTATATGGCCTTCTTGCAAAACAAACGTTTCATTTAAAAAAACCTGTTTTATTTTTTTAATAAACGCGACGTTAAATAGTGGCCAGGACGTAAAGTTTAAGGGAGTTATAGTACGTAGTCTGGCAACACTGGAAGAGTGAATAACCAGAACCAATAAGCGTCTCTCCCGCCATAAAACATCGGAATGGCCGTCCGAGCAACTTGTATTCATGTTATGAAAAAAGTTGTAGAAACAAAAGGAAAACCGGGGAAGTTGAAAACTATTACCCAGTTTTTATTAGACGTCAGCCCTGACTTTAGTTTGAGCTATAGTTTCAGCATCTATATAAATTAAAAACCGGCCAAGTGCGAGTTGGACTCGCGCACCAAGGGTTCCGTCATCAACAACATCTAGTATCGAATTTTTGCTTCGTAAGACCAAAAAATGTTTGTGTGTATTGTATTAACTACAAATTTACGGTTTTCAGATTTATTGTTTTATTTATGTTGTGAGACCTTGCTTCTTGCCAAATTTCATAGTTCTAGGTCAACGGGAAGTACCCCATAGGTTTTTGAGTGCCTTGCAAATGTATAAAACATGCGGCAAAAACGGCCGTATCTTTTTATTACGTTGACTTAGAAGTTTGATTTTTTCACGGCTCTAAGGGACTGCAGACTTGAGTATTTGATATTAATTTCAACTCAATACCTCCACGCGTTCGTGAGAAAAATGGTCTTGAGAGACAGACAGACAGACGGACAACAAAGTGATCCTATAAGGGTTCCGTTTTTCCTTTTGAGGTACGGAACCCTAAAAAACTGGCCAAGTGCGTGTTGGACCACGCAAAATGTAGGGAAAAAGCAAATAATACATACCTACTTTAGTTACAGGTTTGTAAACTTTTAAGAATAAGGGAGAAAGTTCATATTTTGTGTAGTTATTTCGTTTAATTTCTGAAAACTTTTCTCTCATCTCGTTATAATTGAAGATTTCAGATAAGAATAATGTCGAGTAATGTTACCTATCTCATCTTTTGGTACAGCAGACACTGCAGTAGATAGTTCATGATGGCTTGTGTAAAAATGTGAATTAGTTTTTATTGGACCAACCGTCTCTCTCTGAAAATCTTATTTGTTTACTAGCATAAAGCAAAAGCTTCAGTTTTTTCAGCGTCTTACATCTGTCTCCGAGAATTACGAATTATTTTTTGTTAGGTACGTGAGTTTTCTTTTTTATCACGAACACAAAGATAAAGGTTTGTTTGTCTATTATCTACATGTCATCGTAGCATATGCTTCAAAAGGATAGATAGACTTTGAAAATAAGAATTCGGGTAACCCTGGCGACTTGTGAGAAAAGATAGAAAGTAAAAAAAAACTTTAAGGCGTTAGTGCATCACATAAAAGAAAATAATGATCAGAAGGGTTATCGGTCTAGATGACTTCTGATGGTGTATCGAACTGCCGACCGGATGTGTCGACAGTGTTGCCGACTTAGTTTTGTAGAAGTCGCTAGAAATGTTGCAAAAAGTCTCCAGTTCATGTCAAATTGCGCGCGTCCGCTAGTTATTAATAGATAGATGACAGCACGTTGCCATGATGAGATGCGCCAGGTTGCTGTGGTCAGGTGTCTACCCTCAAGGGGTGCCGTGCCTTATCTGTGATCCCAGTGAGATTGCACTTCTCGGAGCTTGCGGAACTCAACACGGTCGGTTCTATTAAACTTAGAATATGCTTGACGTCCTGAGTATGCGAGTGAAAAAATAATCCATAATAGCAAATTCACGAATAAGAAATCAGGACCGTAAAAATAAGATATTACTTGCTAGAAGTTTAAAGTTTTAAATCTCTAAAATATCGTTAAAGGTTTAATTTTTGAACAGATAAACTCGCGTTAAACTGAAAATATTTATTCAGATAGAAAATACTTACTTTATTCACGAGGTGTCCTACCATCTTGTACAAGGTCCTACCACCTGCCAAACTATTGCAGACAAAGTCTGTATACGAAATAGTAGTAGTACTGTAGCGCCTACCTAACGCTATGGACCGATGTTAGTACTGGCCGGTTAGATCCGTGACCGCTGCGCCGTTCTATGATAAAGAAATGAAACAATTGACGATGTTTTTTCCACGTCGCGGCCAATGCACTGAACTACGAGATTTGTCTAAATATAATTTTATAATTAAAATTTTGTCTCTATGCGATAAAGTTTGTGACATTATCGGGACCCCGAATAGGGGTTCCAGTACTCAGTTCTACCTATCTCTACACTACCTACATCCTTCTTCTCTGCTCCGCTTCGGGGCCGTTCAAGTATTACGTAAGCAGTATAGGGGGGAGGGGGGGGGGGTCTTTGCTTTGCTTATTTTTGATGACATGGGGGGTGGGGGGGTCTAGATGGTGATTACGTCAGCAGTAGTTATTTACTTTTTTACACATATGGAACTGATGTGCATTATTCAAAATTTAGAGCACCAAGATGTTGAATGGTTCGATGAGATGAGAACGACGTAGGCATTCCAAAATCGGATAAAAGTGAGCCGACATACAACATTGAGGAGCATTTTTTAATTTTCTTATTTCTAGAATTATATCTGCTGCTCATGAATCAATAAAAAACAATACATTAAAAGAAAAATGCATATACCAATGTTTACGTAGGTATGTGGGGGGGGGGGGGGTAAGAGCTTTGATTACTTTTGATGACAAGGGGGAAGGGGGGGTAAATAATTGTAGTAAATCTGTTTACGTAATACTTGAACGGCCCCTTCCTTACTATTTTCCTCTCCTGTCTGCTGCTCTGCCTGGGACCGCCGCCGGCCAGTTTGTCTCTACCTACAGTCGGCGTATCAGTGCTGCAAGTGCCAGGGGAGGGCTTAGTATTTTTACCGGTTAGATTCAGTGCCAAAGCCCATAAAGAACCTACGACCCTCTCATATTGTAAATATTATTTTCACTATTTTTAATTAAGTAACCTTGTTCACTTTTATATTTCTTACTGCAATTGTTAATACTTATAACGTTTTTAATAGTTGTAAATATTTTTTTTAATATCTTGTGGCAAACTAAATCGCTACAGTCCAAAGGAGCTTACGATAAATGTTAATAGATACATTTAATTTTAATTATCAAGTATTTTTGTATACTTGGGGTCTTAAGCACCTATCTATTGAGACTGCATCGCTTAGTCTTTTGATCCAACTCGCAAGTATATACTCGCTTGCGCTTGCTTGTGTCGCAGAATCCGCTATCCTTGCAGCTTTACGTATCGCATCAGTTTCAATCAAGATACAACATTGCTTTGAAATCGAATCGGTTCATTGGGTTCCGTCTAGATCTTGATACGAGCTTTATCCATATTATATACTAGCGGACGCCCGCGACT
Organism: Ditula angustiorana; assembly: GCA_963691745.1. Classification (NCBI taxonomy): domain Eukaryota; kingdom Metazoa; phylum Arthropoda; class Insecta; order Lepidoptera; family Tortricidae; genus Ditula; species Ditula angustiorana. Next base: position 15,065,285 of record OY829476.1, read on the forward strand.
TCATTTGCGTGGGATTAGTACTATATCCGTCAGGGGCAGTGTAGCTTTCTATTAGTGAATTTTTTTTTAAATCGGTTCGGTAGTTCTAGATATTACCCCTACATACAAACAAACAAAAAACAAACAAACAAAGTTCACCTCTTTATTATACTAGTGTAGATTAGTGTAGACTAGTGTAGACTAGTGTAGACTGGTTTAGACTAGTGCATACTAGTTTAGACTAGTATAGACAAGTGTAGACTAGTTTAGACTAGTGTAGATTAGTGTAGACTAGTATAGATTGTAGCGTTTCTAATAAGAAACATACGAGCCAAGCAACGGTCCCAGTCATTGACAGTAACTTTTGCTACTGTCACTCAGTGCGACGAGTGCGAAAGAGACGCACTAAGCGATAAAGTAAGTCTACGAGTACAAATCTATAATAAATAAATCCTTAATTTGTAAATTTTGTCACTTTTTATTTTGTATGAAACTTCTTAAGTGCAAGTATTGTCAAATCTATGCAGAGTAAATATTAAAATCAAAATAATATCTACGACAGAAAAACAGCATGCTAAAAAACGTTTAGAGGGTGGAAAACGTTATCGCCGTTTGTACGGTGAGCGTTATTTTAAGGCTTGGTACACAATCTTAAGTTATAAACACTAGACATCTCCACGTGTAAAACTATACGTAGGTTTGAACAATATTTTCTGTTCAGTTTAGAAGACAGCTTCTTGTTTCAATGTAATTGGTTCAACTCCTCGGGGCTGCATCGGCAGAAGAGGACATATAACCTATTGAACAATAGCTTTTATCTACAACTTTGTTAGGGTAGAGTTTGTTTTAACCCCCCGATAGAAAAACAAGTACCTATAAGTAGAGCAGAAGTTTAAAGTCAACGTTTTAATGAACAGTTATATTTCTGTAGTGCTTCAATAGTATTTTAAGTAAGTACGATTTTAATGATATTCCATAAAAAATCTTAGTTATTTTCATTGTACTAATAATTTAACAGAACATTTTGTTAAAATTGAACCGTACTTTATTACAATAAAGTTTATTATTGATTGATTGCAATTACTATTTCGCTCTAGAAAGTTCTGCGCTACAGTTGGTACAACAATGTTGGGTGGGGACACTGTTTTTATCGATACATGTATCGATGAAAGAAATTAAGTAATCTTTATTATGTAATCATCTATTCATTTACATACATAATAATATATCTGTAACAAGTCCGTGTCTGTACATTAATTTATTTTGAGAAAAACTATTACTAGGGCTATTTATTTCGTATCAATAACTGTTTTAATATCTATGGATACTAAAATAGAGACCCACTTGAATTTTGACAGCTGTTCCAAATTTAAACTCATATCGTTGCAGAAATCGGTATGCAATGCCAATTAAACTTCAGATTTACCTACTACCACAGACAAGAAATTTCTCATAATAAAATTGGTTGTAATAATGCTGGTCATTGCCTACGGTTTCTGAACGCATTATAGAGCACTTATGATATGTGTTTATATAAAATAAGTTTTACTACAAAGTATACACACCTTTACACGTGTCGTGTTTTACTTTCTAGAAGTATAAACGTGTGAAGTGTGAATAGTGGTGGGTAACAACCATTTAACTAAAAATTGCACTTTTTGCCGCTTACTTTTTTTAATTATAGCCTAAATTCGTAACTTTAGGTCATGGTAGACCTATTATACATAACGTAAAACAATTAAGGCTGAATAGACTTCATGTTGTTTCATGTGAAGGCAGCGGCAGGCGGGTTTGAAGTCGAAACATCTTACCATGTCTGTCTATAATGTCATAGAATATAATATAATTAATAATTCAAAATGAACAACACCGATGTCTGGTACAATATTTTGTGTGCGATGAAAGACATCGATATCGATAGATAGCTAGCATAGCTACAACCCGTCTACTCGGTCTGTCAAAACGAACCAAAACCATGTGTCACTTTGAATTTTTAGTACGAAAGCAGGCCGCAAAATTTCTTACCTACTTGATACCGCGGTATCCGCTTAGAAATCAACAATCGATTTTACTTTTTTGTATCTACTAGTAAATTTCTGACGATGAATTTCTTTTCTGATAATGTGACAGTCATTTCAGGGTAGTCACTTGGGTAAAATACACCCCAGTTTTTGCACCGAAAGTGGCACTTTAGAACTTTTGCAAGTCCAGAATTGGCAGATTATTACATTCAGACTTAGCATCTTTTTTAATGAGAAACCATTGTGCATTTCATCGCGGTATCAAGTAGGCACAAAATTCTGCGGCCGGCTCTCCTACTATTGAAGTGAAGTTGTTTTAAGTGACATCTAGTGTTGAGTAGCGGAACTACGAAGCCAAATTTTCATTTGACGTTTACATATTAAAATGTCATTTAATCAGTTTGATGTTAATAAAAAGTAAACCTTACATGTTACTGATAAGGTATGTTTTACTTACGAAAACTTGTGTACTATTTGTCTTATATCGTTTGACAATTTTAACCAATCAAGATTATGTTATTTTAGTAGTGTAGTATAAGACGATAACCACAAGTGTGTGCGAGTGGCGACACCGGTACTGGTACAAATAATGCTTTAAACCATTTCCCCCGTTTCTTTTTTCCGTGGTGATCCCCAATAAACACAGACTACTAAGAGATACTACCCAATAAAGAACAGATTTACCTACTACCACAGACAAGAAAATTCTTATAATAACATTGGTTGTAATAATGCTGGTCATTTTCTATGGTTTTTGAACGCGTTATTGAGCATTTATGATATGTGTGTAGATAAACGCAGTTTACCTTATCTTCCGTATCATACACAGTTATATAATACTATATTATACGAAGTTACAAAGCTCACAAAATTCATAGGAAAAAACAGCGAGCAGCGTGTAAGCGTTAATGCTCGATATTCTGTTACAATTGAATGCACAAGTCTATCAGCATCTTTAGTTGATTAAAAAGAAATGCAGCGTTTGGCACAACTGCCTAACGCTGCTTCCACGTTCTATATAGGGTTGCCAGGTGAGTCGCGAAAAAATACCGGACAACCCCAAACAGGGGGGGGGGGGGTAAGCTTGGTCGCGTAAGTGTGGTGTAAGCGAGTAGCGCGCGCAAGTTTTGCGTTTGAGGGATTTCATATGCCTACTTTTGTAGGCGCTTGTGACCAGTAGTATCGACTTTCCTCAAAATACCAGACATTGTTCTGTCCGGTACGACTATTTATTTTTTACCGGACAGGCCTGGAAAATACCGGACTGTACGCTTAAATACCGGACATCTGGCAACCTTAGTTAGTACAATTATTAATAGTTTTAAAAAGTTCAACGGCGCATAGCATCGACTACATCATGTCATCATCATTATCATTATCTATCTTCTTAGCGCTTTTTTTCATTTGTAAATCAATCAAAGGGTGCATAGTTCTAGATGACTTTTAGACACCTGCAACAACAAAGAGAGTGCAGATGCGTTGCCAACCCAGAGGGCTAACATGGAATACCTCTTGTGCCAGTAATTACACCGGCTGTCTTACTCTCCACGCCGGAACACAACAGTGCAAGCACTGCTGCTTAGCGGCAGGATTAGCGAGCAAGGTGGTGGTGGATTTTAACCCTTATGATGTTTTATTCATTTTAATTGCTAAGTAGTCGTAGTCGCCCGTACCTCTCGCGAGGACTACGATATGAAACATTAGATGACAAAAAAAGTAATACAAACAATTCCGTATTCCGTGTTTTACCTACGCATGTTCCTTATTACTAAGGTGTATGTTGTGTAGGTTTAAAAGCCTAACAAAATTCGAAACTTTAACTAACCACGTTTCTTTGCGCTATTGTTATGAGTTACGAGACCGTTCTAAACTTCTAGAAAACTTAAAAGAGGTTAATTGTTTCGAAAAGGGCAAGGCTTCTTCTTATAACGCAATTGTTAACTATCAACTTTGTCGCCTGTTTTTGCTAATAATAAATTTTAATCTGGCCTCATGAAATTTTTATTAGTTGAAATTATGTACAATGACACGAGTCGGCTGGCAAGAGAATACCTCATACGTTTTTTAATTTGTGATGAAACAAGTCCAAATGTATTATTTTTATACATTACGGCGTTATTTTGCTGAAATCGATATTGAAACCCGCATTAATTTGTCGATCGAGCGTCGAAAAGTGAAACAGCTCCTGATGATGCCTCATAGAGAGGTGAAACACGTAACGCTAGTAAACAATAATCATATCAGCTTTTTAACATAAAACTACCGTGACATTCAGACACATTGACATACACGGATCACTCACGATTAAAAGCAGAGTTATCGCTCGACATATTTCGAACCAGTCCGCGGAAGCACAGTATACATATAACCAGTAAGGAATCTACATACAAACGCTCGGAACCGACGCACTCACACAAACGCACGCTCAACACGGCCGCTAAGGAGTTTTCACGTCCGTCAGTCGCAGCTGCCGCGTCGAGCTTTACGGGTGGACGCGCTTTGCGTTTATCGTTATTGTCTGCGCCCGATGCGCGATCTTTTTAAAGATGCCACAAAAGTATTGCGTCGTAATATGGCTGCTTGAACTCGAGTTCTTCAAAACCGGAGCTTTAATTTAATGTTACTTCTTGAAATTTTGAACTTTTTTTAATAACCCAATTTTATTTGTAAACTCGTTAATTTATTTCATTATTTGACCGTCATGGAACCCAAGTGAACGTTGTTATAAATAATAATAATATAACTTATCAATTTTACCCCTATCACTCCACCGGAGCGTAGGTATCCATCTCAACAAACAGGCCCAGTTTCGGTACTGCTGTATTTATATACTGTGGCGGTAGTCATCGTTGAGCCACATAGCCACGGAGGCTCATGATAGTCATGATTAAGGACCACGGACTGGTACGAAACATGTCGAGCGACAACTAGGTTTAAAATACTTACGTACGTGATCCGTTTGTTTCAATATGTCTGAATATCACTTTAGTTTTACGTTAAAAAAACTAATATGATTACTTGAATACGTATATTGCCAATCAAATTGAATTTTTATGTGCCAATCTGACACCACAATGTCGCCAAATTGACTTCATTGACTGATGATCCGAATCCAGTGGCCGTATTTGTGTACCTTTTCTCTTGTACCTACTAGGCTACTAGCTATATACTTATAAATTGGTATTTTTTATTTTTACACTAGATGGCGCGCGCAGCACAGTTTGGTCCGTCGAGCCGGATTACTAAAGCCACATGTGCCCTCGTTTAACCAGCTTTGCTAACCTCTCACTCATATTAATTAAGTTAGATATACATGAGAAAAAGGAGTTGGTATTAAGGCTGACAGTTTCGTTGCAACTGTGACCACCGACAATGATTTATAGGCTATTCTAAGGATTTTGCTTAAAGGTTACTTATAAATTGTATCCAGCATTATTGTTAATTCTAAATAGAATTCATAAGTAACGTAATAATGCTGCTTCTATAAAAATTTGGATTAAAAAACCGGCCAAGTACGACCGCGCACCGAGGGTTCCGTCATCAATAACATCTAGTCCCTACCTATCGCATTTTTCTTTGTAAGACAAAAAAAAATTTTTTTTGTATGCATTAACAACAAGTTTACGATTTCCATATTTCTTATTTTATTTGTGCAAGGTCTTACACGACGCTGCTTCTTGCCAAATTTCATATTTCTAGGTCAATGGGAAGTACTCCATAGGTTTTTTTAGTGCCTGGCAAATGTATGGAACATGCTGCATAAACGGCCGTATCTTTTTATTGCGTTGACTTAGAAATTTTATTTTTTCACGGCTTTAAGGGGCTACAGATTTGAGTATTTGATATTAATTTCAACTTGCTACCTCCACGCGTTCCTGAGAAAAAGGGTCTTGACAGACAGACAGACGGACAACGAAGTGATTTTATAAGGGTTCCGTTTTCCTTTTGAGGTAAGGAACCCAAAAAACAGAATAATAGAAATTATTTTTTTGCCGTTTTTATAGATAATGGTACGAAAGCCTTCGTGAGCGAGTCCGACTCGCACTTGACCGGTTTTTCAAACATGGAGCGTCAACATGTCTATACGCACACGTTACTACTACATGTAAGAGAGTTATTTTTTAATTTTTTTAGCTATAAATAGATCAGGTAAGAGCTGATGAAGGTTGAAAGATATCGTTTGAATTTCCAAAAACAAATAGGCCAGTAACTTTTAAACTCCATCACGTAAATGAAGGCTTGTTGTAAACCGCATCGGCAAACAGTGATACTTCAACAGCCAACCCACGGCTGCATAACCGCACTTACCAATAACTATTTGCTATTCACTCCCAAACTCCATTCAAATTTATGCACTCCGTTACAATACCCGCTCTAATTTTGGATGTAAAATGATTCGGGAAATTCAATATTCTTGAAACAATATAGCAACACCTGTGAAGCTTATTTCCATTCTATCCCTGAAGGGATGCGGCATAAATTCCCGATAGGAACCAACAGGGCACGTAACGACAATCGCCAGTTTTGGGCATCTGCTGTACAACGTCTTCTTATTGTTAAGGTGTGGAGTTTATTAAATAAATAAAGATAATGATCTGAATATTTTCGCGACTGTTTTGTTATAGTATTCGTCCGCGGCTTTGCTCACATTATTTTTTGGAAATCAGCAATAAGTTGGCCTTAGGCTTAGGCTAAGTTCGCTTTTAAATATAAATAAATAAAATATTTTTATTTCAGACCGGTTGATCCATAGTGTGTTAGAAACAAAAAGACTTAGAAGCTATGTTAGTAATAATAAAATAAAATAAATGGTACCATCATTTTACCCATTGCCATTGGTCAAAGTTGCCGGTTTAGACTTGTAAAATTGTAACTTGTAGCTTCGTGAAACGGGTCACAGATCACACATTAAAAACCCTATTATTATTATTTAGGGTCCTCCTCTGAGATAACATTTCGTCGCTTACCGTACGAAACGCAGATGCAAAACAAGAAAGACAAATACACTTTATTATAAAACCACACAGAAAAGGTTGTCTGGAAGAGATCGCTGCTTAGCGATAAGACCGCCTGTTGAATCCCATGTAAAATTTCCCTGTGTGTGTTCTTTTATTTTGTTTACTTGTGTGAATCAATAAAGAGTATTTGTCGTTGTTGTTGTAGTAGTTCAAAACTATTCCACTGAAAAATTTGCGCCGGCATTTTGAGAATGTGTACTACCCCAGTCGAGATGGCCATTTGCAGTAAGTACCAGCAACTCGCTACAGTATAGTTTTTTACTGTTATAAAAATAGAATAAAGAATAAGAATAAAAAAAAGGCCAAGTGCGCTTCGGACTCGCGTGTAGAAGGTTCCGTTATCAACAACATCCAGGTATAGTCGACCAAGTATTTGCTTGACCACTTTTGAACCTTAGCCCTTTGTAATACGATCGAAAAGTGATCAAGCAATTTCTTGGCCGACTGGATCGCATTTTTGCTTTGTAAGACCAAAAATTTTTTTGTGTTTTAACTACTTTACGATTTTCGGATTTATTATTTTATTTGTGCTGTGAGACCTTGCTTCTTGTCAAATTTCATAGTTCTTGGTCAACGGGAAGTACCTCATAGGTTTTTGAGTGCTTTGCGAATGTTAAAACATGCAGCATAAACGGCCGTATCTTTTTATTGCGTTGACTTAGAAGTTTGATTTTTTCACTGCTTCAAGAGACTACAGATTTGAGTATTTGATATTATTTTCAACTCAATACCTCCACACGTTCTTGAGAAAAATGGTCCTGACAGACAGACAGACAGACAGACAACGAAGTGATCCTATAAGGGTTCCGTTTTTCCTTTTGAGGTACGGAACCCTAAAAAGATTTATTATCACAATAAACTTCGAGGTTAAAGGTGTATCAACAAAAAGCATTAAAAAAAAGCAGTATCACATAGGAAAACGAGGAAGAACTAAAACTACCCTACAGTGCATCATTCTTAAAGAATTTCATTTAGTTCACCAATATTGGAGAAACGAGTAGTATTTAACATCTAGAACTTCTAGAAGTGAATTGACCCGATATTAGAAATGTATAAGACGAAGTATTGTCATAAAAAAACAAATATCTTGGGACAATTTGCACTCTGATTGAACTTGTCTGCCCTTAGTGCTTACTTAATCGAACCTACGACCTCCAGATTCGTACGTACGTGTTCTTAGCAAATAAATATTCTTTCTTTCTTTCTTTCACAGTCTTAACTTAACTCTTAACTTAAATATTCTTAACTTCGTAGGTAGTTACCATTGTTTGCGGATCCCCAATTGGCAACCGATTTACGCATCAATAGAAAAATGAACAAACTGGAACAAATTACCTTGCTACTCCGCGAAACAAATGGACCTCCGCAAAGTAACGCCTGAATCTATTAATTATTTAATAGAAAAATGCTTTTTTTTCTATGAAATAGGAAGGCAAACAAACAAGTGGGTCACCTGATGGTAAGTGATCACCACCGCCTATAGACACCCGCAATAGTTAAGAGATTGCAGATGCGTTGCCAACCCAGAGGCCTAAGATGGAATATCTCTTGTGCCAGTAATTGCACCGGCTGTCTTGCTCTCCACGCCGGAACACAACAGTGCAAGCTCTGCTGCTTAGCGGCAGGATTAGCGAGCAAAATGGTGGTAGCGATCCGGACTGACCTTGCACAAGGTACCACCTGCTATTCTATAAGTACGACTATCTACTTACTTGTTCTCGTAAAGTATGTAACATGTGGAGGTAAAAACTTAATGAATAAAGGAAAAACCCGACTCTGTCAAAATACCTGAAAAGAGAAATAAGCCCAGTAGAAAGTTAGTTCCATAAATACCTCTAAATAGTATCAACGTAAAATCTCAAACTTAATAGTTTCAAAAATATTGACGCTTTTTTGTTTTGTATGAAACTCTTACAATGAAAATATTGTCAAATTTATGAAGAATATTTAAAGAAACAAAACATACAAACCTACTTCCAAGGCATTGTGACCAGATATCAAAAAATCATTACTATAGGTTTAGGTTTAGAGGGTGGGAAAACGTTATCGTAGTTTGTATGGGGAGCGCTTTTTGGGGCTGGGTTCACACTCCTCTTAAACGGAGTTTAAAATATTGTAGGTATTGGAGACAAAACAGTAGCGAAAGTACGTTTGGTGGTGGTCAAATCATTCCTCCCCCCCTCACATACATTCGAAAAACCAGTCTCCTTCGCGGCAATCGGGTAAAGCATCATTGTTAAATTATCAGTCATTATCATTAGATGCCTTTGCAAACCTCATTTGCCTCCAGGAATAAATAATAATAATATTACAATTTAGAAGATATTCGTATTAAAGAAGCCGAGTGTAATTTAATCGCGGCTTGGATTTCCGGATTATGGGGGACTGCTAATGATATCACTGCGTACCCTCGTTCTTGGGAAGAATATTTAATACGTCATACTGTATATTTAAAAATAACTTTTCCCCGCGGTTGCTCCTGCGTTGCTTTTATTTAAGTTTTCTGGATAAAAACATTTGTTACTTTCCGCCATTTTAACTGGCAGTTGCTGGGGAGCAATTTTTGGACTAGGTGACTAGAGCTCACCAAAATGGCCGAATCTCTATGAAAAACGGCTATTTTGGCGATCTTTAGTTACCCGGTGAGATTTAAATGCAATTTCTGAATCTCACCAGGTAACTAAAGCTCACCAAAATGGCCGCGTTTCTATGAAAAACGGCCATTTTGGCGAGCTTTAGTCACCGGTGAGATTCGAAAATCGCACTCCTAGCAGTATAGTCGACTAAGAAATTGCTTAGCCACTTTTCGATCGCATGACAATTGAATAAGGCTCAAAAGTGGTTTGGCAAATTACTTGGCTGACTATACGTATGGATAAGCTCGATCGGAGCAGTATCACACTCTTACAAACCATCAATTGTTATTTAAAATTATAATTATTAGTATGTCTTTCCCATTCACGGGACAATAGTGCCCCGGACCTTTGGGAGGCGTGCGCGGAGCCGAAGCCAACACGTAGAGGCCCTTTAGACAATTTAGACAATTAGTATCATTATTAAAAAATTGTAACTCGATCTTCAAAAATAAAAACGTTAACTGGAAGAGATCCCTTAAGAGGACAAGTTCCGCTTTGTACATCACTGTGTCTGTTTTTGTCATTTATGTTTATTATACAATAAAGAATTTACATACATACATACGTACAGTCAAGGAATTAAATTTCCGACCCACCTAAGGTTCAATATCGTATAGCAAACTGTCACCATAAGAGCTAACTAGAGCAAAGCGTTGGTTTGACATATCGACCTTAATGCATTGCGAATGTCAGACAACATTTCAACGAAATGGGTAGGGAATTAAATTCTTTGACTGTACATATGAGATACAATCGCGTAAGAAATAGTCCTTTACTATTGCAAAACGGTTCGGATTGTTAAAAGGTCACAAAGGTCAAATTTAGACACACTAAATTAATTACATTTTTTTTATACAACATAGGACGGCAAACAAGCAAGTGGGTCACCTGATGGTAAGTGATCACCACCGCCTATAGACACCTGCAACAACAAAGAGAGTGCAGATGCGTTGCCAACCCAGAGGGCTAAGATGAAATACCTCTTGTGCCAGTAATTACACCGGCCGTCTTGCTCTCCACGCCGGAACACAACAATGCAAGCACTGTTGCTTAGCGGCAGGATTAGCGAGCAAGATGGTGGTAGCGATCCGGATGGACCTTGCACAGGGTCCTACCACCCGCAAAACTTTACTGCGATTTTTTTTAAATTTGCCGTAAGCGAAGCGATCCTCTTTAATTTTCACATAAGCCTTTGGCTGTCATCCGCCTCTAAAAAAAATATCCCAACAAATTGAGAACCTCTTCCTTTTTGCAGTCGGTTGAAAATTTAACGTCGATGGCCGCTTGCGCAACTTTAACTCTGTAATTTCGGACATAAAGTTTGGCCGAAATATGTTTTTAACTGCGTAAACAATAGCGAGTTCGCTTAATATAATAAGTTAAACAAGAGTTACTAAAATTCAGAGCAAAATATTTGGCGGTTTCATTGGGTGACCGCGCGCGGAAAGTTTGTGTCTGTAGGTTGGCGGTTTCAACAGTTTTGTTCAATAACAACCGTTAAATAAAGGATAATAAACAAAATAAATAACGTAGGATGCTTGGGTAAATAAATCAGTAGTTCACTCTTTAACATAGGTAGAAGATTTACGGTGATTTCCTTAAGAAATAGTGAGATTGAGCACGGATTAGGAGTAGACAATGCATACCAGGTTGTTTTCTCTAAGCAATAACCGGTTAACACCGGTTTTTGTAGAGAAAATAACTGGGTCTTCATTTACTAATTAGAAGTAGAAAATACGGTAACAATGAGCTGTTTTAGTATCGCAGAAAACATCAAAAATTGGTCCAACAAACTGGAACAAATTACCTTGCTACTCCGCGAAACCAGTGCCGGGCTCGTGCAAAATAGCTGCGTCTGTGCGACACATATATGTTCATGCAAAACTATGTGTCGCACAGACGCAGCTATTTTGCACGAGCTCGGCACTGGTTTCGCGGAGTAGCAAGGTAATTTGTTCCAGTTTATTGATATGGACCTCCGCAAAGTAACGCCTGAATCTATTAATTATTAATTAAAAATAGGTCCCACAAAATCACTGTAAAACGAAATTTGTCTCTCGAGTGGGGAAAGTTAATCACAAAGATGACCGACTAAGTTCAGTTTATACGAGTTTACCTCTAGGCGCGTCCCTTTCTGACAGAGACGCAGGGAGGGATAACTTAAACCTGGACAGTCATGTTACCGTTGCAAAGACCTGGAGGCTGTACAACAAAAAGTATTATGGACGTCAGTAACTAACAACACTTTTTCATTTGTTATACCTAACAACAACAGTAATACCTATAATAAATAAACAAGCACAGTACATAATTAGTTAACTTAACAAAACAAACGATTCATTAGAGGGGTACTACACAAATACCAATGCGCATACAAATAATCACAGGAACATGGTAAAATTATTTGTTTTCACGCGTTGGTTCATTCCGGCACCGCAATGTTTAATTTACCGTTATGGTGGCGATTTAAATTAAAATTAATTCAGATCATCGAAATTGGAGTTATTTTTAACATTGTACAGCTGAATAGTAAATGTGTTGCTTTTGATTGAAAGTTATTCCGCAATGGTTTCACGCTGACGATAATTTGTTCTCGTAATTGGAGTATTTTAACATGTGTACAGTAGGGGAAATATATTCACGTACCACCTTAGAACCCTATTACAATAGGGATGTCTCCTGGGTTAAAACAACAAGATTCTAATTAGTCCGTCAGTTAGATTATAGAAAAATACTCGATACGTATTTTTTTAATTGTCCATACGAATAATATTGACAAAGATACAGCACATTCAAATTCAGGAGTAGGGGCTCGTGACGTCACTCGATTCGTAAAAATTTTACGATATAATGACGTAGCGCGAACTTTCGCCGCTCTGTAACTTTGTTATTTTAAGTTTTAGAAGCAAAAGAAAAAATACGTATCTACTATTTTCTGGCGTTCTAAAAGATGGACTAATTATTATTTTTTTGTCAACATCCCAATGACGCGACGCGTTAAACGCCAGGCTATGTCATACACATGTCATGCGTATGTCTCTTCGACTAGGTTCTACGGTGGTACGTGTTTCAATTTTTTTGACTGTACAATCAACTAAATCTAGGGCATTAGTGGCTAGGAGGTATCGCATTGGATCCTTAGAGGTCACCATCTACCAATGTGTTTTTCTAATTGTATAGTCGACCAAATAATTGTTTGGCCACTTTTGAACGTTATTCCTTTGTAATACGGTCGAAAAGTGGTCAAGCAATTTCTTGGTCGACTATACATCACCTTAGTACTAAAGTAACCACGCTCTTATGGTGAGGGAAAACATCACGAGGAACTCTGCACATTCCTGTCCAGTCAAGGAAATTGAAACACGTACCACCGTAGAACCTAGTCGAAGAGACATACGCATGACATTTGTATGAAATAGCGTGGCGTTTAACACGTCGCGTCATTGCGATAGGGTTCTAAGATGGTACGTGAATATGTTTCCCCTACTGTACATAAGTCTCCGTGTATACGAGTATCCTATCGGTCTGGTTTCCCTGTAATTGGGGTTACGGAGGTTACACGGACTCTTGTGCCAGTAACTGCACCGGCTGTCTTGCTCTCCACGCCGGAACACAACAGTGCAAGCACTGTTGCTTAGCGGCAGAATTAACGAGCAAGATGGTAGTAGCTTTCCGGACGGACCTTGCACGAGGTCCTACCATCCACAAAATTCCGAAAAGCACGGAGTCGCCGGCGTCCATTACATGAGTAAGACTTTTTTTGTGAAATAGGAAGGCAAACAAGCAAGTTTGTCACCTGATGTTAAGTGATCACCACCGCCTATAGACACCCGAAACGCCAAGGAGATTGCTGATGCGTTGCCAACCTAGAGGGCTAAGATGGAATACCTCTTGTGCCAGTAACTGCACCGGCTGTCTTGCTCTCCACATCGGAACACAACAGTGCTAGCACTGATGCTTAGCGGCAGGATTAACGAGCAAGTTAGCTTTCCGGACGGACCTTGCACAAGGTCCTACCACCCGGAAAATTCTGAAAACGGAGTCGCAATAAGACAACGAGTAAGACTATTCCTGCGTGTGGTCAATGCACGTTACCGTTTTTTCCAGAACATTCGCTGTTTTTTTTTCAGAGAGTGTTGGTTCCGGGAATTCCCGATTAGCGATTCCGAGCACGGAAGGATTTCATTTCTAGCTACTAGACGAGGAACGGGTGGTAACTGAGACGGTTTTTACAGCAGTTCAATAAAATGACTGTTAGAGCTGGAACGTGGGATAGAAGACATTTTAAAAAAGAAAAAGGAAACAGACAAGTGCGAGTTGGGCTTTTACACTGCATCTATGCACAGATTGTTTTATATCTGGTTTGCTTTAAGGGTTCCGTACCTCAAGAAGAAAAACTGAACCCTTATAGGATCACTTTGCTGTTCATCTGTCTGTCTGTTTGTCTATCAGTCAAGTATTATCAAAGTATTACACCGCTAGCTATAGTAGCTTAAGTTGCTGAATTTGTGGCTAGGTCAATTGGTGTTAATTGTCGGTATTTATTTTATTTATTTTAAAGGTTTTACTTAACTATCGATATATCTTTAACATTCATAACTCCGTAATATTTGGAGACATTTAAAATGTCAGAACAAGCAGTTTTGTTCCACTTTCATCCCCCATTTTTCATTTTTAGGTCCACTCCCCAGATTTCCAATCAATGCACAAAACTCAGAGCAACCTACTACCCCAATTATCACACAAAGCGCTACATAGGCTATATAGCAGCTGTATAGAGGCCATTAAATAGCTACTATGGATTGTGGGACTTCACTGATACTGCAATGAGAAAGCATATTTTGCGAAGAAGATACTCGAAACCTAAAACTTTGAGGTACTAGTATCCATCAATCATAACCCTACGATACTGCAGTAATGGCCAGGCCTGACAGGCAGTTCGTAGTTTGCTAAGCAAGTTTTGCGGGCCCCGGAATAACTGGAATTAGTGCAAAACGGACCGATTTCAAGGGTTAAGCCCTCATGAATAATAATACAGGTCAACTGTGCCCTTTACAGACATTTATTAAAGTATCATTGAAATTAAAGGATGGTGTTAGTTTTAATCGGATCGTCATAACTTCTAATGCTTTTGAAACTGTTACAGATTGAAATAAAGTCATTTTATTGGTTTAGAGCAAGGCCACCCAATATATTATTCAAGTTATGTTAAGTTATTATGTTATGTTCAGGCGTGGAGAGCAAGACAGCCGGTGCAATTACTGGCACAAGAGGTATTCCGTCTTAGCCCTCTGGGTTGTCAATGCATCTGCACTCTCCTTGTTGTTGCAGGTGTCTATAGGCGGTGGTGATCACTTACCATCAGGTGACCCACTTGCTTGTTTGCCTTCCTATTTCATAAAAAAAATATCCAAGTGGGCAATTTTCTTTACACGCTGGCAGCGTCGGTCTACTAATTTACTTGTATGGCTGCTTAGGTTAACAGTCAGTAGCTAACACTTAAGAACCTTGTCGTAGTAACTATGAAATGAGAGCAACTGGAATTTGTCACATTACTGACAGCGACAAGGTACTAAAATGTCTAGCTACTTCTGAGGCCGTCTGTACGAATTCTGCGTAAGCTCACGCTTCGAGTCGAAAGTTTAATTTAAATTAAGATTGAGTTTTCACATTAAATGTCTAACTAGTACTACAATGACCGCCGCTTAGCCTAGGGGATGGCGACTTGGACTACTAAGCTTAAGGTTCCGGGTTCGGTTACCGTAAGGGCATATTTGTATGATGAAAATGAATGTTTGTATTTAAGAGTTGAGTTTTATATGTATTTAAGAACATTTAAGTTTTACTTCTACCTTCAGTAGTACCAGAAATTACCCCTAGTAAAAAAATCAAAGTTTATCTCACTTTACATTAGTGTAGATTAAGTGTAGTTAAGTGTAGAAGTGTAGATTAGTTTAGATGCGTAGATTAGTGTGGAAGTGTAGCTAAGTGTAGATGAATGTGGTAAGGTTCTACGCGTGCCACAGAATTAAGTTTAGCTGACCGTACATCTCAATCATCGAAACATCTTCCAAACAACCCTTTAATTAAACAAGTTCAGTCATCCCTCAGCTGGTGGATAGCAACTATCCCTCGAGACCATCAATCTACTCGACCGCACTGTCCGAGCCATCATAACTCCAAAATTGATTAATTCCTCTTGTTAGACAGCCCTATGGTGTACCCCAAGCCGATGAGTGAACCTATTTATACAAAACAAAGCAGCGACAGCGATTTAGGTATTTTATAAAAAGAAATATCATCATCATCATCATCATCATCATCATCTCAGCCACAAGAATTCCACTGTTAAACATAGGCCTCCTCCATGGATTTCCAAAGTGACCGGTTGAAAGCAGCATGCAACCAGCGCCTTCCTGCCACCAAAAAGAAATATAAATAAATAAATAAATATCTTGGGACAATTTACACCAATTGCCCTAGTCCCAAACTAAGCAAACCTTGTGTTATGGGTACTAGACAACGGATAAACATACTTATATAGATAAATACAAACTTAAATAAAAATAACACCTATGACTCAGGTACAAAGGCAACTCACATGACTTAGGTATATGAAGGCAAACGAGCAAGTGTGTCACCAGATGGTAAGTGATCATCACCGCCCATGAAAGAGATAACACAACACCGCAACACTGAAGAGATTTTAGATGCGTTGCCAAATGCAACAAACTGATAGATCGGCACAATATTTACGTAACTGATATTAGTTATATTAGTAATGGTACAATACAATACAATTTTTAATTTTAACGCTTTTATGAGTTAATTTGTGTTGTACTAACATAGGTACCCCTATGTATGTATGTATGACTCTTTATTGAACTAAACACATAAAATAACAGATAACAAGACAAAACAGGTGTACAGAGGCGAACTTATCTCTTTAAGGGAACCTTTCAGCGATTGACAGGACCCAAGATCTATAGTAGACACACAGAAAAAATAAATATATGGTGTGTGGTGTGTGGTGGCCTATGTTTGGTGTCATTGCTTAAAAAAATAATATAGGAACGGATATGTTTTTGGTATTTTATATGTTTACGGCAAGGATGCATTTGCTGCGAATTGGCGTTCGTATGTGTTGAAAAAATACGGGAGAAAATATTTAAAAAAAACTTCGCGTTTTTTACACATCGCTACAAAATAAAAGTGTTATAGTGAAAAAGACTCACTGACTGCTGAATAAAATAATATTAAGGTGCAAAGATTTAATATACTCTTAATGTAACTTTTTAAGCGATAATGATCCGCCTTCTACGTAAGTAACTGTTAAAAATATGTTAAAATACATTAACTGTAATACAATTAAAAAGACAATTATAATTTGTAATTAGTTTATATTTTATTTTAGTTCTTAGGTTTTAAGTTTATGTAGTGTTTTTTGTTAATTTTTACATTCCGTAAATAAATAAATTTTTAGATTAAAAAGAAATCGAGAAAGTCAGCCCAATAATCTTATGAACAAAGTGACAAAAACTCACATGCTAGGAAATAGTGCACCTAGCACGAATCTTCTTGATACGAGTTAACGCGCTACGTAACTCAGTGCGTCTCTTTCTAACCAGCCCAGTAGGAGAGAGACGTACTGACTGAGTTACGTAGAGAGTTAACGCGTATCGAAGAAGAAGATTTGATACTAGTGCTCTTTATGGTAAGTCTTGTAAGTATATTATAAGTTATGTATTTAGCCTGTCTGAGGTTCACAGGTTGCGATCGAGTTCTATAAACAAAAACATCCCCAAATGTAAAGAAATCGAAATAAAATTTGAAACAGGGAGTACAAATAAAATAATTAATTATTAAATCATTTGTCGATCTATGTTATACTTAAGACTATGTATGTACGCTTTCCATACAGATTTGTTTTATATGGAACTCTTAAATTGTCAAATCTATGGTTTATTAAAAAAACATAAAAATTTAGTTCTAAGGCATAACAGCAGCATATAACTTAAGCTTTAGAGGGTGAAAAACATCACCGCCGTTTGAATGACGATCGCTTTTGGAGGCTTGGTACACAATCTTATAAATAGACCTGTGTCGATCGCAATTGATTGAATCTGTTTGATTCGATCGCAACCTTTAAGATTTTTCTTTAAGATTCGATCATAATTGACCCGCTGACAAAACAAACCAAATTGCACTTTAGCATAATATTATTACCGTAAATAATTGCTTGCTTGTACAAATCATCGAGTCGTGTATTCATTCGCGCACTGAGACGTAACAAACAAAATTTTCTATCTCTTTCGTTTACTTACATTTTAAACTACGTTCGTTCGCACTCTTTCTCGATAAACCCGTTTGTGTCTCGTGGCAAACAACAAGCAAACGAACTGTGACCCAAATGATCGAAAAGATCGAATCATTTTAACCCGATCACCACTCGAGTGGGTCATGATCGACCCGGGTTAAGACGAATGATCGATTGACACTGGTCTACTTATAAATAAAAATCTTCGCGTTTCATCCCGCAATACTCGCCCGTACGCTCTCTTTCGTTATTTGCTATAGTGTTCCCACATCCGCCGCCACTTGCCAGAAAAGTTTCTCTATTCAACACTTAAAATGAATTACGTAAAGCACAAATAATATGCATAGCTGCACAGTGGCTGTTTAGCGAGATTATGCTCTCGAAACTTTTGTCTGAAGGAAATTAAACGAGAGCTTTCAACGTATTAAGACCATACGAAAGGAATGGTGTAAGTTTATAGTGTTTTTTTTTATTATTATATAAAATAGGAAGGCAAACAAGCGGACGCGGACTAAATCGCGCAAGCTAGATATATAAATAATATCTCGGACAATTCACACCAATTGACCCAGTCTCAATCTAAGCTAGACTTGTACTATGGGTACTAGACAACGGACATACTTATATAGATAAATACATACTTAGATACATATAAAATCCAAGACTCTGGTACAGACATTCGAATTCATCATTCAAACATTCACGCCTCCCGGGAATCGAACTCGGAACCTCTAGTTTTGCCACCAACCACTAGGTTATCTGGTCGTCTATATTCTGCGACTTCGTTTTAAAATTCCGTCATGCATCACCAAGATTCCTTTATCTAGCAAACCCTATTCTGGATCGATGTTAAATTGCCTACTTAGAACTATAAATATCCCTCAAGCGTATACATCGCCGTGCGACGGTTGTGATGTAGGGGCCTATTCCGAGTGCCGATCGCCTCATCTGTCAGGCATGCTACATTGCGCGACTGAGCACTCATGGTTTAGATTTAAATCCACGTTAGATACGTCAATAGGTTTCAAGTTGTCTACTATTTAGCGGTGGTTAATATAACAACAACAACAACAAATACTCATTATTGATTCACACAAGTAAACAAAAAGGAACACATAGGAAATTTTACATGGAATACTACAGGCGGTCTTATCGCTAAGCAGCGATCTCTTCCAGACAACCTTTGGAAAGAGATACGGTGAGAAATAGCCAAGTACAACGGACAGTGCAAATTAAGAAGAACCAAACACACTCACAATAAACGTACATAAGACAAAGAAAGTAAAGTCAAGAGTTGTATATAATGTATTAGCTATGAGGTAGCTTATTATTATTATTATTATGTATGTCTTTCCCATTCACGGGACAATAGTGCCCCGGACCTTTGGGAGGCGTGCGCGGAGCCGAAGCCAACACGTAGAGGCCCTTTAGACAATTTAATGAAATGTGATGGGTACACCGGGCGGATGCTGTCCCTGCCCGCATCGAAGGGACACGAGCAGAGGCAGCCACCGCCAGGCGTAAAGACTATTGTGGAAAGATGGGACCTAAACCGTACAAGACTATAGGGGGAAAACGATGGACTAATGACTGGGCTATTGCGTGAGACATCCGGACATCTGCAAAATAAAAATGTCTCAAATAAAAGTGATCTTGGCAGACGGTGACTCGCCCTCCGCTAGATGGGCCCCCTTTAAAAGCGACATATAAAATGGCTCAGAGGCAACACCGGTGCGGAAGGCTAAGGGTAGAGAGGTGTCACTGGACTTTAAACTTATCGCCAACTCGCCACTTATGTTTCCACATCTACCCTCGAGCATACAGCTCTCGCGACTCCACTCTGACCGGCCGGCTAAGGCTAGCCTGTCCCTCCTCAGGCTTCACTCCTCCCGGCCGCGGGGCAAGGGAGAGGTGAGGGACAGGGGGCTTCCCCGGGAGCACTCGGGTACGTGGGGTCGTTATTATTATTATTATTAGCTACATAATAATAACGCAAAAAATTAGGATAATGACAAAACGCAGGAATCAAACCTGCAACATCAGCATTCCATGCCTTGCGTTTGCCAGTTTCGCCACATTACCATACGTTACCACATTACCATAACATTCTTTTAAACTAATCGTCATTCGGTAGTTAAGTTATTATTATTTTAAATAAAAAGTTCTTGTGTTACCAACCTTCAGTTACATTCTATATTTAACTTCATTCTTTTACAGATGATTTTCAATCCTTCGTTCCAATATAAACCTGTCTCGTGAAAGTTATAAAATTGTATAGAAAATTCTAAGAAAATTATATCTCACCGTCCTGGAATGGATTAATCGAAAGAATAAAAGATTAAGATTCTCAGAAAATATTTTTCAAAGAAGAACCTCCATTACAGTTCGTAGGTGTCTTACAGTGTTGAGGGAATTTTATAAGACTGTGTAGAAAATACTCCAACTCCCAATGAGCAAGTTTAAATACAATATCGAAAATTTTAATCAACTAACTTTTAAACGAATGTAGACATTATTAAAACAATTAGTAAAACTAATCTAAAGAAAAACAAAATTTTAATTTACAAACTTTTTAAGTTGATATTAAAGTTAAGTCTAAAAGAAATTTAAAAAAACGGCTCATTAGTATGATACAGTCAGCATCAAATAATACCGGAGCGGGCAATTTGCTCCAAAATATCTAAACACGCCCGAACGTATTAGCACAGAATAAATAATAGTACTAGCCTACATAAACTTCTCTTTTACGACTGCGATTAAACGAATTCCAACTTTATTAACACGCCCAAAGAGTTCCTATTACTTTATACGCAATCGCCAGGAGGCTCGCGTTAAAAGGAACGCGCCGCCCGCGTCCGCCTTCACCCCGCAACTCCCTAGCGACACGTTAGGGTTGCACGGCATTCGTTTTAAATTACACTGCCACAGATGAGCAAGCGAGCGGGCGCGCGGCGAGTCGACAACCTACGGCGATTTGCCTACGCTGTAGGCAAGGCGGCCGAGCGTAACTATAGTGTGGAATGGAACCCCCCTGGTATTAAGCATTAGTGATGTTCAGATATATTTGATGCTGACTGCACTAAAGAACTGACATTCTTAGTTTAACTTCAGTTGGAATGTTAAATTAACTTAATAGAATCTCTTTAAGACGCTAGAAAATCATCGCATCTATAAATTGAGGTGAATCTATTTCAATTGTAAGTACTTATGCTAAGGTATTCGCAGTCACAGCACGAGTCGTTGGCGGTGGGAAACTTCATTCGAATACCTACTTTAATCAAAACCTAGATTAGATCCATTTTGTTTCGTATGAGCCTTGAGAGGCAAAAATCTAAACACACGGCAGTGCTATGTGTATTTAACAAAAAAATAATGTTTATCTTTTTATTTTTATGAAATAGGAAGGCAAACAAGCAAATGGGTCACCTGATGGTAAGTGATTACCACCGCCTATAGACAACAACAAAGAGAGTGCAAATGCGTTGCCAACCCAGAGGGCTAAGATGGAATACCTCTTGTGCCAGTAATTACACCGGCTGTCTTGGTCTCCACGCCGAAATACAACAGTACAAGCACTGCTGCTTAGCGGCAGGATTAGCGGGCAAGATGGTGGTAGCGATCCGGACGTACCTTGCAAAAGCTCCTTACGCTTGCGGTGTAAGAGTTTAAAAAAATATATGAATGTAGTTTTTCTTGTCACTAAAATCGAAGTCATTGTTTATAAAAGAACAGTGGCCCGTTTCACGAAGCTACAAGTTACAATTTTACAAGTCTAAACCGGCAACATTGGTCAATAATGACCAATGGCAGTGGGCATAACGACCAATGTTGCCGGTTTAGACTTGTAAAATTGTAACTTGTAGCTTCGTGAAACGGGCCATAGATTTTGCGGGTGGTAGGACCTTGTGCAAGGTCCGTCCGGATCGCTACCACCATCTTGTTCGCTAATCCTGCCGCTAAGCAGCAGTGCTTGCACTGTTGTGCTCCGGCGTGGAGAGCAAGACAGCCGGTGTAATTACTGGCACAAGAGGTATTCCATCTTAGCCCTCTGGGTTGGCAACGCATCTGCACTCTCATTGTTGTTGCAGGTGTCTATAGGCGGTGGTGATCACTTACCATCAGGTGACCCACCTGCTTGTTTGCCTTCCTATGTTGTATAAAAAAAAAAAAACTGTCTTTTTATAGTTTCAGACTTGCCCGTGCTGACCCACCTAAATGGCCCACCCTGTATAAATAAAGTTCCGATCACAATGACGTAGCAATGACCTTTTTAGTAGAGATGTGCCAATTCGGAATAACACAACTCGAGTATCGAGTAAAATCGACGTAACTCGAGTCGACTCGATTTTGCAGGATGATGAGTTAATGATTTGTAGCCGAGGGGGGGGGGGGAGTCGCTGTTAGAAAGCTGGGCCAGCAGTTTTAGGGAGTATCAAAGTCAAAATATTTTATTCAGATTAATCTTACAGGTAGCACTTATGAATGTCAAAAAATTTACCACCGGTTCGGAAAAACCTCTGATGAGAAGATACCGGCAAGAAACTCAACGAGGCATCATTGCTAAACTTGGTAGGTATAACTTAATTCAAACTAAAGAGTATTCAACCCGAGTTAACTCGAGTTAAGCGCAATTCGAGTATTTAGGGTGCAAGGACCTTGAGCAAGGTCCGTCCGGACAGCTACCACTATCTTGCTTGTTAATCCTGCGCCAAGCAGCAGTGCTCGCACTGTTGTGTTCCGGCGTGGAGAGCAAGACAGCTGCTGCAATTACTGGCACAAGAGGTATTCCATCTTATAACTCTAGGTTGGCATCGCATCTGCAATCTCCTGGCGTTGCGGGTGTCTATAGGCGGTGGTGATCAGTTACCATCAGGTGACCCAGTTGCTTGTTTGTCTTCCTATTAGAAAAAAAACACGAATTGACTCATCACTACTTTTTAGTAGTAGGCAAATGAAATGAATTTCGTCCGTCGGTTTCGGAGAAGACACGACAAGGGCGTGGTTGCAGGTGGTGTTCCTCGTATCCATACTTTAGTGGCCAATTACTCGGGCGAACATGGACGAACATGGACGAACATGTTCCCTGCCTTACCTAATGCCGTGTCTTACGACGGTTCGGATGGTTTAATGTAAAACGGAAATGTCATTAGCAGGGCTTGAAATCCCGGAATTTCTACTATGACCGATCCCGGTATTCCGGAATTGTACTAAAAAATCATGTATTAGAAACCTTAGTAATTAGTGATATATTGTAGAGTTACTATTACCAATCTTCTTTAAATGGTACAAAACGAAATAGCCATTTGTCATTGTCTGTCCTGATATTTTCGGCCGCGTACTCCTTCTAAACCACGTAACGGATTTTGATTTGGTTTTCACTGTCATTTATAGATTTTTTTACAGGAAGTTTTTATATACAAACTGTTTATACGTTGATGTAGTTGAAAAAAAAAAGGATTTTTCCAAAAATAATTATAATAAAAAAGAATACAAAATAGGACACAAGTAGTAGTTAGCGGATTCAAAATTGCATTGTCACGGCTTTACGTGAATCTTCAAAATTATCATTGGACGGTTTCGTCCCCCGCGGCCCGAGTCCCCTCAGAAGCCCTTGCGTTTCGTTACAACACATACAATACAGCTGTATTAAGTTAAGTTAAGTAATTAAGTTTTGTTAGTAAATTGCACTCGTGCGTAGCTGAGGCGAGACACTAGACCATTATAAAACAGCTTTGCCTGAAAAGTTCGTGGTGGTTTTTGAACCAACGTGCCTCAATAATAATATAAAAATACTCTTTGTACGGTTATATTTTTCCCAATTATATTAAAAAAAAAATCCGTTATCAAAACAATAAATATCAGTTTCGTAACGATTTTTACCAGTTTATTAACGATTTATTTACTAAACTGCTAATAATTATTTTAGTAACAGGGAAATGTTTTGATTTTGACCCTGTTATAGTCTGTCATTTTTGACAGCTCCTAGCTACTTCCACCATAGAGTATATCGCTTTTATAGGTAAGCTTTACGTAGTAGGAAATGAGGAAGTGACAGTTCTATTTTAAAAACGCACGTAAAAATTTAAAGATTTTGACGAATTCCTTGACAAAATTCTTCGCAAAATTCGCATTCTTTTTTTTTCGTCTACCCACCTTAAAAAACGCACTTGTGTTTATTGTTACGAATTCTAAATTACTGTATTATAATTACTTAAAGAACTGGTTTTCGTGTGAATATTGGTGTTTTCCCTTGGAAATTAACTGGAACAGCAGTGGAAGTGTTATCGTGACAATCTTGTTGTGAATTGACTGTTAAGTTGGAACTATCTAGATAGCCACGTAACCCGGAACATTCCTCTCCTTGTTGTGTCGAAGATGGCTGTGTGTCTTAAATGCGAAGATGATTTACCTAAAATTGATGACAAAAATCCAAGAATAAAGTGTTATGGTTGTGAAAGACTAATATGTGTGAAGTGCAGTGGGTTGCTTGCTACCGAATTAAGAGTTATTACGTTGCAATCTCCCACTCTAAAGTACCTCTGCCCAGATTGTGAGCAAGGAGTGCGTCAGCTACCGGCCTTGAGGATGATGGTTGCTGAGCTAAAATCTGAATTAGAGGCCCTAAAAGTCAACCAGAACCAAAATGCTAACATGGAAAGCATTTTAGGAGAATTAGCCGAGAGGAAGAAGCGCAGTGTGAATGTTATCATGTACGGCATTTGTGAGAGTCAGTTGCAGTCTGGAGATGACGCTAGGGATAAAGAGGTGCGAATTAATCATGATAAATCGCAAGTCCAGCAGGCCCTGGCCAATATTCCGAATTCTGAAATCCCTGTTGCTGTGATTCGTCTGGGTAAACCCAATCAAAACTCCACACCTCGGCCTCTCAAGGTTATCTTCCCAAATAAAAAAGCCGCTATAACAGTTCTAAAAAATAATAACAAGCTCCAAGACAATGTGTCCGCAAAAAATGATCTCACTCCTTACCAGCGTGAGTTTCTCAAAAACTTGCGAAATCAATTGGAAAAGCGAATCGAGAACGGCGAGCAGGATTTGACAATTAAATATGTGAATAACACCCCCAAAATAGTAAGCTCAAAAAAGTAGCAAGTTCTGATAGTGAGATAGTTGAATTTACAATTTTGTATACAAACCTGGCATCCATCATGGCTAAACGAGATTTGCTTATTATTGAAGTCAATAGATTGAAACCCACATGTATCATTATAACCGAGACGCATTTGAAACCAAGCATTAATAATAGTTTGATAGAGATAAATGGATATGCTGTGTATCGACATGACAGAATTAAAGGAACAGGGTGGGGGGTGTTGCTATTTATGTGTCGCATACATTTCATGGCAGGCCTATACAAGTGACTCCTCACCCCCTATACAATGCTAACACACAGGTAGAAGCACTATGGTTAAACCTGAAATATGGGAACTTTAAATTGACTCTTGCAGGAGTTTATCGACCAACGCATTACACATTTGAAGAGACAGACCGCCTTTTGTTTGATATGATCGAAGAGGCATCCGGGGGCAGGGATCCATTGATCATAATGGGAGACTTCAATCTTCCAGATTTGAAATGGCCGCTGCATGAAGTTGATGTCGATAAATACAATTTGCTCCATGGGAAGTTTGTGGACATGTATGTAGGTGGTTCTCTTCATCAACTTGTGACTAAAGTAACAAGGAAGCGAAACAGTGAAGAATCCTTACTTGATCTTATACTATGTAATGAAGAAAATTTTTGTACAGGAGTAGACCATTACCCGAATATAGGGAAGAGCGACCACCAGGTTCTTCTAGCTACGTTACAAATCCATTGTCAATCATCTAGTAAAACACATTTCCAGCGGCCAAGAAGGAATTTCTTTAGAGGTAACTATGAGGGAATGATACAAGCATTTAAAGTTAACGAAAGCGGCGACAGTGTTGGTAAAACTGATATTAACGAAGTCTGGGGTGATTTTAAAAGAAAGATTCATGATGCTATTAAAACCCCTGAAAGCTAAATATAAGAAACCAAACATCAATAAACCTTGGATCACCAATGAAGTACTGGATCAAGTTGAAAATAAGCTGAATTTATGGAGGCAATATATGCTTACTAGATCTGAAGAATCATACAAGCAATATAGACTGGCAAATAATAAAGTGGTGGCTATGGTCAGAAATTTGAGAATGGAATTTGAAAGAGGAGTAATACAATGTGGACCTAAGTCGTTCTATCAGTATGTTCGTAGACAATTATCTTCTACGGTATCAGTGCCACCTTCGTTGAAGGACGGTAATGGGAAATGTACTGATCAAAACATTGTAGCGAAGTTATTCGCTGAGCAATTCAAAAAGTCATTTGTACTCGAATCAGCGTATGTATCGGTACCTAAAGTGCTGACCCCGCGCATAGATAATGGAATTACATCATTAATATTTACACCAGATAAGGTATCTAAAGCCCTAAAATCCTTTAAAGATTCTACATCTATGGGACCGGATTCTCTGCCCTCCATACTACTAAAACAGTGCAGTGATATACTTAGCCATCGGCTGGCGAATATAATGAATCTTTCGTTTCAGACTGGTAAACTACCACAGGACTGGAAAGAGGCACATGTCACACCAATATACAAGAAAGGCGATAAGTTTAATGCCGCTAATTACCGTCCTATTAGTCTTACTAGTATAGTTTGTAAAACCATGGAAAAAGTGATAGCTAATGAACTAAGACATTTTATGAATAATGAACATATTATTATTGACGAACAGCACGGTTTTGTACCAAGAAGGTCTACAGTCACAAATCTCCTCCAATGTCTTGAAAGGTGGACACATAATTGGAATGAACGCCAGCCCACAGATGTGATATACTTGGATTACGAGAAGGCATTCGATCGCGTCCCCGTAAAGAGGCTTATAACAAAACTAGATCACTTTGGTATACGCGGACAGCTGCTCCAATGGATATCAGACTTTTTGACAAATAGGAAATTCAAAGTAAGAGTGGGAGACACTTATTCGGACGCATATGATGTGGATAGCGGCGTGCCCCAGGGGTCTGTACTGGGACCCATTCTGTTTGGAATTTTTATAACAGACCTAAAAAGTGTAATACAGTCTGATGTATCGATATTTGCAGATGACACCAAAATTATGGGCAACCCGCTAATTACGCACAATGTTATCCAAAGCGACCTTGATCGCATTGTACAATGGACAAAGGATTGGCTACTCTCACTAAATGCGACCAAGTGTACTGTCCTACATATTGGTAATAGAAACCCTAAGCTACAGTATAATATTGACGGAGTACCCCTGGCACCCGTAAACGCACAAAAAGATCTTGGTGTGATCGTCGCTAATAACCTTAAATGGGATTTGCACATTGCTCAGATTTCAAAAAGGGCCAACTCCATGCTTTATATGGTTAGGAAGGCGTTTTTTGTCATTACCAAAGAACTGTTTGTTAAAATTTATAAAACTTATATTCGACCCTTGCTTGAGTATGCCTTTCAGATATGGAGTCCATACTTCAAGAAAGACATTGATATGCTGGAGAAAGTCCAGAGAAGAGCTACAAAAATGGTTTCACCAATTAAAAGAAAGTCTTATGAGGAACGCCTTTCGGAGTTGAATTTGACCACACTGGAAGAGCGTAGAAAGCGAGGCGATCTTATTGAAACTTATAAAATACTGCATGGACACTACAATGTACATTACATGGAAGACCTGTTTAAGATGAGTAAAAATACATATTTGAGGGGACATTCTATGAAACTGACTAAACGTCCAAGTGCCAGCAACCCTGGGAAACACTTCTTGGCTAACCGTGTTGTAAACTCGTGGAATGCACTACCCGAACTTGTAATTAGTGCGCCATCAGTGAATTGTTTCAAAAATAGACTAGATGAACATTTAAAAAACATAAGGACACAAGTGCAGTGATATACACGCATCAGCTCAAGAGCTGCTAGTGTATTTAACTAATAATAATAATAATAATAAAACAAATTGAAGTTCGCAAGCATTTAGAAAATTCGAAATTAACGAGTTTCAAACGAATCAAGTACCCTACAAGACAAGGTATTTGTGGAGCTCCTTGAAAAATCGGTTTTCCTGCTCTCCTGGGGAGTAAAAAGTTAACTAAGCATAGTAAACAAGTTAGCGGGTAAAAGGAAACTTGTCGGGGAACAACGGGCACACCTTAAGCTTAAAAGTTTGGCTCGAACAATAAAATTGTTTCTATTATTAAGAAGAAAAGTAAAAAAGTAAGTTAAGCTCACGAGTAAAAACGCCACGTATTATTTGGGACGATCCGCTTTCTACCTACACTTAAAATAAGTTTGATGTCACCAAAATTGAGAGAGAAGAGAGAAGAATAATAATAGCTTAAGTACAGAAGTCTCATTCTGAACAAAATCGGCGTTTAAGTAAAAGAAACGCGCGCAAGGGTAGTGATTGTGGCGGCCCCAGTAAACAGGTTTACATTAACCTAACGGCTTGTAGGTTCACGAAGTGCGCCGCAAAGTCGCTTTTACTGTATAATTAGTAAGTAGGATATGATGAATAAACGTACGCCATAAATTAAATTATACAAAAGCCATTTATACTAAGAATAAAATATTGCCTATGATTATTCTCAATATGCTAACGTCCTTTCCTTAAGATTCTCTGTTGCCTGTAACTTTTTTCGTCCCAAAATTCAGCAATTTAGCATTTTCCATACAAAGTTTCAACCCCCATTTCACCCTCTTAGGGGTAATATTTTTTTAATAAAATAGCCTATGTCCATTCCCAAGTGTTAAACTATCCCTGTACCAAATTGCATCCAAATCGTTTCAGCATGAAAGCCAAACAAACAAACAGACAGTTAAACCAGGGGGGTTCCACTCCGCACTGTAGGTACGCTCGACCGCCTTGCCTATTGGCATAGGCAAATTGCAGTAGACTGTCAGCTCGCCGCGCGCTCGCTTGCTCGCCCCCGGCCCCGCCGTGTCAGTGTAATTGAAAACGAATGCCGCGCAACCCTAACGTGTCGCCGGGAGTAGCGGGGAGAAGGCGGGCGCAGGCGGCGCGTTCCTTTTGACTCGCGCCGCCTAGCGCATGGTCTATGAAATAATACGAACTTTTTAAGGGTGTTAATAAAGTTGGAATTCGTTTAATCGCGGTCGTAAAAGAGACGTTTCTGGTTTTGTACTATTATTTATTCTATGGTAAAACATAATAAGATAATTTGGATTTTCAACACTTGGCTTTCACCGCCTCTCCTTCCTTTATTATAATTACCTTACGCATTTTAATCACCCAGCGTTGTCAGCTATTCATGGATCCGTACACGGTTAATCAGCAGTACAGTGCGTGGATGTCACTCGGAACTGCTCCCCGAGGCCGTCGTTACTGCTTCGCGGCGGCCGCAAATGCATCCAATTTACCCGCTAACCGAGAATGGCCCAAGCGAGAATCCACTGGACGTTTCTGTCACGTTTTATTTGTAATGCAATCCACTTGAGTGGATTCTAAGTGTTGCAGGAATATATCGACAAAGGAGTCGTCAGCGTCAGTTGGTGCCGCGGACTTCTGGTGGGTGTCAAAGTCAAGGATTTTTTTTAAATTCAGATTAGGCTTGAAGCACTTATGAATGTCATAGAATTTACCACCAGTTCGGAAAAACCTCTGAAGAGAAGCTACCGCCAAGGAACTAAACGAGGTATAATTTTTGTAATAAATCAAAATTAAAATGTTATTTTTACATCTTAAATATTTAAAAATTTAACAATTTAACACAGTAGTATAATATTTAGTAGCAGTAGTATAGCTGCAGCTAAGGTTTTAGTTACTGCAGTTAAGATCTTAGTTACTGCATCTAAGATCTTAGTTACGGCAGCTAAGATTTAAGCTACTGCAGTTAAGATCTTAGTTTCGGCAGCTAAGATTTAAGCTACTGCAGTTAAGATCTTAGTTACTGCAGTTAAGATTTTAGTTACTGCAGCTAAGATCTTTGTAACTGCAGCTAAGATCTTAGTTACTGCAGCTAAGATCTTTGTAACTGCAGCTAAGGTTTTAGTTACTGCAATAAAAATCTTAGTTAATGCACCTAAGATCTTAGTAACTACAGTTAAGATTTTAGCTACTGCAGTTAAGATTTTAGCTACTGCAGTTAAGATCTTAGTTACGGCAGCTAAGATTTAAGCTACTGCAGTTAAGATCTTAGTTACGCAGTAAAGATGTTAGTTACTGCTGCTATGATTTTAGTTTTTGCAGCTAAGATTTTAGTTACTACCCATAAAATCTTAGTTACTGCAGCTAAGATCTTAGTGTGGGTATAATGGTAAACGAATAAAATATTTATCTGTCTACTAGACAAAACCATTGAACCCACCGTCTGACATCAACATAACTGCAACCTAGTTTCGTCACCGCAAAATCGCCACTATAGTTGCAAAACTTCTGAAATATTCGGAATTATTCCGGAAAACTTCCGGGAATATTTCGATTACTCGGAAACTTTCCCAGTAATAAAACCGGTCACGTGCGAGTTGGACTCTTTTATTATATTTAACAGAAAACATTCCTTAATCATAAGGGTGCATACATTTAGTCATTCTACTTCAGAACGAGTAATTAAAAAAAGTGACAGGAAATTCGATTCTAATGATGTCAACACTAGAAAGAGACAGAGGCGTTTAATTCGAGTCTTTCGCTTAGACCGTTTGTGCTGTTCACAGCGCGCAGTCCATCAGTTCATGGTTCGGCCATTTTGGAATTAAAGTGATATATTTTTATTTTAAAATGTCCGTATGAAATTATACATACATATAATATCCAATCAGGCTTATATTACGACTATTTACGACCGCTAGTCAAGTCTTTCGTCGGCGATGTGACTTTGGTTAAACAACCTCCCAGAGACTTTAAAATGCGTAACACCAGCATTTCATCTTTATTAATCATCATCAAATTAATCTATGATCACTGAAAACATAGATTTAAAAAAAGGATCAGGCTTTTTGTATTATTACAAAACATGGTTGTATGTGCCAAGATACCTTTGCCTTTCAACACTAAAAATGACAGCCCGAAGCCGAGCGGAATGAATACTTCCTCCCCTCCCGGAATAGTTCCCCACCTCATACGTCCCTGGGAATGTTTCCGAATGTTTCCGAAGGAATCAAGGAAGTTTTCGTCTTTGCCTGGGAATACTTCCCAGTAGGTAAATTAAGTTTCCACCCGTGTTGATGTTAAAAAAGCGTAAATAAAACATAAATATTTATCGTATTACCTATGTCAGGGCAAGTTATGTACCAATTTTTGTAATTTAATCATGATTTTCTTATGTTGTTATATTCGATCGAATACGCAACTTAAAAACCTAGCCGCCGTGTGTTTTTCTTCTGTCCCATGAATTTATGTAGAAAAGCGTAGATATAAAGATACTTGTTACGTACATCCTCGTCTTGAATGTAGTCAACGCTTGTAGTCCAGGGCCCAATTTCATAAACGTGACAGGCGACAGGTGACAGTGACAATTCGGTGTACATTGCTTGTCCACTATGATGTTAAGTCTGTAGCGTTACTTGTTGACACAATAATGTACGGAAAACTGTCACTGTCACCTGTCGCCTGTCGCGTCGATGAAATTAGTACCAGTGTCCAATCTCATAAATGTGACAGGTGACAGTGACAATTTGGTATACATTGCTTTCCCACTATGATGTTAAGTCTGTAAGTCTGTAGCGTTACATGTCGACACAGTAATGTACGGCGAATTGTCACTGTCGCCTATCGCCTGTCACGTTTATGAAATTAGTCCCAGACCCCAATCTCATAAACGCGACAGGCGACAGGTGACAGTGACAATTTGATATACATTGCCTGCCCACTATGATGTTAAGTCTGTACAAGTCTGTAGCGTTACTTGTAGACATAGTAATGTATAGCGAATTGTCACTGTCACCTGTCGCGTTTATGAAATTGGGCCCAGGTAACTTGTTCATTGTTAATTTGTTAATTTTACAATAAAAGAATACCATAACAGTAGTAGGGTTATTTTTGTGCACGAGTATGTAGGTATGTACCTATGTAAGGATTGGAATGATTAAAACGATGTTTTTATTAAGTGTTTAAAAACAATTTCGTCGTAGTTTTTATTATTTTGTTTTGGATTTCTACAAAGAAAGTCTTTATCGGTAATCGCCTGCCGGAACCATCCAGTGGATATCTACTTTTAGGTTTTTCCCCTACTAACTACGGACGTACTGCGTGTAATGTACATACGGTTGCAAAATTACGTAAGTAATTTTAACAAAAAGGCGCGTAAAATACCGATAGTTTGCGGCGTGTGTTATATAAAACATGGTTGTATGTGCCAAGATACCTTTGCCTTTCAACATTCAAAAATGACAGCCCGAAGCTCGAGGCCAAATGGAATGAATACTTCCTCCCCTCCCGGAATAGTTCCCCACCTCATACGTCCCTGGGAATGTTTCCGAATGTTACCGAAGATGGAATCAATCAAGGAAGTTTTCGGCGCGCAGAGCTGGCGGGCCGGGGCGGCGGCGGCGGCGCACGGCGTCTTTGATTTCGTTTACTTGCGTTGTGTGTGAGAGCTTGTAAAACGCCGCACGCGCCGTTCAGTTTATTCGCCTATTCTTCGTGTTGAATTACAGTTAAGTAATTTAAGCAAGGTACTTAGGTAGGTACCTCGAAATCAAGCTGAAGTGTAGAATTATTTCTAAGATGAAAGAAATATTCAGCTCGCACAGCCCTGTCGAATTTCCATCTCTTTCTATCGCGTTACTCTTACCAATTTTTTTTATACAACATAGGAAGGCAAACGAGCAAGTGGGTCACCTGATGGAAAGTGATTACTACCGCCCATAGACACCCGCAACACCTAGGAGATTGCAGTGCGTTGCCAACCCAGAGGGCTAATATGGAATACCACTTGTGCTAGTAATGAAGTAAGTATGAAAAATAGTGAATTTTACCGTATTTTACCAGGGTAATTTTATCGGTCTGCATCACTACTTACTATTTAAACAGTGATTCTATTGGAAGTTGGAATTACATATTTTATAATTATGTATCATAATTCTTAACTTATAGTGTAAATAATGAGTAATAACCTCAGAATTACATACATTTTTTACTTTTTTCACAAGTAAAGGGAAAAGTCCGAAAACTGTAAACTTGTAAGGTATGTTACATCACATTTTGTATTTATTACAATCTTATATTTGCACTTAGTACGTATGGGACCAAGAGTTTTACAATAGCAAAGTTAAGTTTGTCCCTCAATTCGGTTTCTTTTTTCATTAAAGCAATGCTTGGTGCTTATTAGTTTTGTACGGAACCCTCGGCGCGTGAGCCAGACACGCACTTGGTCGGTTTTTAACGAAATTTTCGTATTTTTCGGCCATCGAAAACTTCCGAATGTTTCGGAATGCTTCCGAATGTTACGGGAAGTATTCCCTGGGAAACATTCGGAAAGATTCCCGCTTGCATCTATAATCGCCACCTCCAAACGCGTAATGCCCGAATTTGCTCAATTCCTAAGTAAGTGTCGTTCAATATCGCCGACCATCGGCACCGGTTCGGTGATAATAAACTTCAACTAGAAATTTAATTAATCCGAACGCTCCCGAACGAGGTCGGAAGTTTCCGGAAATAGCACAACGTCGAGTTACCGTAATTTTAATCTGTATCCAATAACGTCTCAAGTGAGCGGTGAATGGTAACCGTTTTTGTGGTTAGCTTTTGTTGGATAGATACCCAGACATCGAGCATATTGTTAATAGAGGGGTTATACTGACTATTTAGCTCCGAAACTGGCAAGTGTTCTGCTACTTGAGTGGATTTACAAGCGTTATTACCTATTTGTGTAAATATGACTAGAGCACTGACGAATAATGTAGAATTGTCAACGACAGAAGCCGTGTCTGGAACAGAAATTGTTCAGAATTACCGGAATATTGATGACGGCTGTTGAACCGGCCGTATCTATCTACTTACTGACGAACGTCAACTGTCACTCGCATTGAAAAAGTACAGCGTAAAAACGAGCATGTGTAAATCTCCGTATTTTTCCGGCATGATAATCAAAATCTTATTAGTGGAGTTCTATTCATTGGTATGGGAAACAGTAAAAAGTCGAACAATTCAACAAACAGAATCATATTACATCGGAAGGTAAGAATAAATACTTAATTTCAATTTATATTTATTTATTTTCAAAATAAACATGCAACATTACAGATTAACTTATTAATTTATCTAATTTACACCCATTTTAACATGGTTCAAGTTAGACTAGTCATTTAAAATGAGTCCAGTGTCGCGTGTCTGTGACTTTAGATCGGCCAATCGGAGCGTAGCGATCGTCACAGTGATTTATCGGAATTAGTATCAAGGAAAATGAGTGACTTCCTCTCTATTGGCTATATGCTCGATGTCTAAAGATATTAAGGGGTTAGGGTTCGGGTGGATCGACACTTTGAAGTTTTGAAGAAGAAAATATAATGAACTTGTTTAAAACTTCGCACTTCATTATTGAGCCAGAATTAATATAAGTTTTAAGTTTGCTTAATATTTTTTGTTTTTGCGACATCAAAATAAGTTGCGAGCCCTTTTCAGGTCCCACCTTCACAGACAGACTGATACTTATTACTGCTAGTTAAAAATACAACCCAGAAAGTACAAGTATTTTTTTATTAAGAATTTATAAATCGTCGACTTTAGTATTTTTATAAATTGATATTATTAGTTATAAACAAAATAAATAAATATCTTGAGATAATTTTATACCAATTAACATAGTTCCAAACGAAGCAAGCCTGTACAAGGTGCCAGAAGGGTATATGCTTAAAAAGACAAATACACACCTACTTAAATAAAATATTACACCTACAACTCAGGCACCAACATTCATTTTTTTTTTGTAATCGAAATTTAGTTCCGATTTTTATTATTTTTATTTTTTAACATTCAAATAAATTTAAAATGATAATGACAACATAAAGAAAAAATAGGGTAATGGCAGGACTCGAACCTGCAGCATCAGCAAAATTCATATTAATGTTTTGAACAATTAATGTCCTTCACGTGAATCGAACCCGAAATCTCAAGCTTAGTTGTCACGGTCACTTATCACTGCTATCTAGTCTTCAAGTCAAGTGTAGAGCGAATATACTGTATGTAGAACACGGCTCGCGTTACAGTATTAGTAAGAGAATACAACACATCATTCCAACCTCAACATAATATTCTCACACATTTCTGCACTGAAAATCTCAATTGTCGTAAGGGACATGTCCCCTAATGCCACTTACGACATTTGAATGTTCAACTGTCGAGTCTTCTTGAGAAAATTCGCAGCACCCAGACACGTGATTCACCTGACTCCATGTTAAAAACAGGACACGTACCAAATTAAACTTAAAGCGTAATTAAGCGTAATCAACATTAATAAAGCGTCTGTGCCGGGAATAGAGATGGTAATCATTAACAGACGGTACTTTAGAACGGTATGTAAAATCTCGTCTCTACATTAAACGATATTAAATCTAAAATGCAAATGTTCACGTCCTTTATGCCGAGAACAAGTGTAGGAGATACGTTCCTGGAAGGGCCGAGATCATTTATACTACTATAGTTGCAGGCAGACAACTTGAGCATAAATCGAGTGGATTGGGTAAGTTTACGCATACACATTTGTACTTGAAACGGCTACTGCGCAGTCAAAGTCAATGCTCAAGTTGTTTGCCGGGAGCATTAGTATGGAGTACTTCGCTAAGTATAAAGACCTCGCGATGATCTCTGTTACCCCTCAGTTACTTTTGTCAGAAAATTAAAAAAAAACTGTAGTACTCGTTTGCCAAACTCATTACGATCGAATGGATCAAAGCAACAGTGAAAATCAAAATGTCTACATTCATATGAGGGTTACAAGAAGCATTTATGTTTGGAAATTTACTGTTCTGACTGGAAATGGTATTTGAGTTTTGTCACTGAGACAAAACAAACATACCCCTCAACTATATGCAAAAGCTATGAAGTGTATAGCCGCTTTGAAAAATTGGCCAGTTATGATGTCACAATGTTGTTAACATTAGAAAAACAGTTTCTAAGCCGCTGTGCAGAACTGCTGGGTCTTCAAATCCACTTTCCTTACTTACTTTATTCTTATTCCTTCTACGCCCATGTTTTCCTTTGCCCATCTTGTCATTATACGGGTTTCTCTAAATTTGTCCGAGACTTAACTCTAACTCATCGCTTTCCAGACTACTTCTACATCTGAGTGCATTCATTGCATGTTGCATACGAGAAAACTAATCTGCTAATGCTTCAGCTAGAGCTATCGACAGTCTATTTCTATTCGTCCTCGGAAATCGTCCAGTCCTCTAACCACAGTCACATTTGGAATTCGGTTGAAATCACTGACGGGAATGGCCTCAAAGGTTACAAGTAGGGACATTTAGCTGATGGAAGATTGTACATAAACTGATGTTGTAAATGCGAAGTGATTGTATAATATAAGTACTAGAAGTATATTATCAAACCGTGATTGTAGAAAACATATATTTAAGAATGAAACTGTATTGATAAATTTAATAATTAGGAGCTGGAGAAATTAAAATACGTGCTACGGAAACAATGGAATTTATTGAACTGAATAAAAAGAGATTGTCATAGACAATTTTTAATGTTGCAAACAGTGATTATAATACAATTGGAGGGGTACGTCAGCACACTGTCTTTTCGAAGACTTGCGTCAAGCTTCTTTCCTATATCTATGAAATGACAGTGTACTGACATTGCCCGTCAATTGTATTCTACTCATGGTTTGATAATACATACTTTACTCGTATTTTTGACTTTTTATTACGTGACGAGCTTTAAACCGCGGCTTAAACAAATTACCTTGCTACTCCGCGAAACCAGTTCGTTAGGTTCGTTCAAGTAGCGAACGGTCGTACTGTTCGATCTTGATGATGCCTCGTATAGAGGCGAAACGCGTGTCGATCGTGTTGTTTTAGTGTTTAGTGGTGGTGGTGTGTAGTTGAGTCTGTGTGATATATGTTGTTTCGTGTGGAAGCGGAGGAGGGTGGGTTTTTGCATGAACATATATGTGTCGCACAGACGCAGCTATTTTGCACGAGCCCGGCACTGGTTTCGCGGAGTAGCAAGGTAATTTGTTCCAGTTTGTTGATATGGACCTCCGCAAAGTAACGCCTGAATCTATTAATTATTTTGTATACATATTATTACGAAATTATACGGGATTAAAGTATATGTTTAATCCAAGATATGCTAATAATGATATGATAGGATATGATAAAATGTACATAGTCTTAAGTTAGTCCTAAGATATTGCAGTGCCCTAACGGGGTGCCATGTGCTTACTTACCCGTGTATCTAAAACATTATGTAACCATGGTCACAATAAATATATGAAAATGAACATGATTTATTTATCTGCCAAATTTCATCTAACTCCGTCCGGCTGTTAATGATTGAGGAACATACATTTTAACATCTAAATATCAAATCACCAATACTTCCGCATTTATAATATTAGTAAGAA
This sequence comes from Ditula angustiorana, assembly GCA_963691745.1. Taxonomy (NCBI): domain Eukaryota; kingdom Metazoa; phylum Arthropoda; class Insecta; order Lepidoptera; family Tortricidae; genus Ditula; species Ditula angustiorana. The sequence continues at coordinate 15,102,846 of OY829476.1, forward strand.
GTAGAATACAGATTATACGTTAACAGGCTAAAGGGGCAACAGGATTTGCGAGTGGTAGGGCCTTGTGGAAGGTCCGTCCTTATCGCTACCACCATCTTGCTCGCTAATCCTGCCGCTAAGCAGCAGTACTTGCATGTTGTGTTCTGGCGTGGAGAGCAAGACAGCCGGTACAATGACTCGCACAAGAGGTATTCCATCTTAGCCCTCTGGGTTGGCAACGCATCTGCAATATCTTTGGTGTTGCGGGTGTCTATAGGCGGTGGTGATCACTCACCATTGGGTGGCTCACTTGCTTGTTTGCTGTCCTATTTCATAAAAAAATAGTGTTACTAGCATTGTTTTCAATATCATTGTCGCGTGTAAAACACTTTTATTTTGATTCGTTAGTTAAACTCTTTCCCCTAAACTGCCCCAGCTAACGCGGTCAATCAATTTATAATGATTAGTGAACGCAGTCAGATCCCTTTAGACTTAAAAAAATAAAAGAAATATATTTATGTTTTTGAGCTCAGAATTTACTCTTCTTTCATTTGATATCCATGACGACATGATAGCCAAAAAAAATTTTTTTAGACCCTCTCTTTTTTGGATATAACATTTGTCATTTTCATTTTGTTCACAAAAAATATAGCCTATGTCACCCAGACTACAATTACGAACCGATTGACACCTCATTCATCAAAATCGGCTCAGTCGTTTAGGCACTACCAGTGGAACATACGTAAATACAAACATACATACATAGGCTGCTAAAAACATAACCCATCCTTTTGGCTTTGCCGTAGTCGGGTAAAAAAGGCATCGGAACTATTTATGCATCCAAGCAAAAAACTCCGTTACAATTTATTGTTCATTAACAATTAGTTGGGCGTGGGATAAAAACGCTTTCTGAGTCGGTAACTCAAGTTAACAGCCAGCTTTCACAAATTAAAAATAAATCCGAGAAGTCGGCGAATGAAACAGTATTTAGCGTTGCAAGTACTCAGACGAATTGAATTTTTTGCTGATAGCTTGCACTTAGCAATGACCGTTTTATTTCACACCCTTGAATCATTTTATACCTCACGAGACCGAAACGGTTACGACAGCGACTCTTAAAAGTAGAGCGTAGTTAAAGCTGGCTAAAATTAATTATTATTACCACCTAATGTAATGTTTTGAGATCTATTGATCTGCTTGTTTAAATGGTAAAAATTTTGAGCCTTATTACAATGGTAAAACATTTCAATGTAAAATTACATGTTTCCTAGAAATGACGCTGTAATTAACGTAACACACCGCCCCTTGAAGACCAAAAAATTAAGATAACAGCATGCAGATCTGGAGCAAAATAGTAAGTGAATGACAAAATAGTCTTTTTAAAAAATTTATATTGCTTCCGATGTACAGTTTGCCATCTAGTAATAGAAAAATTGGCTACAATATCCCTCCAAAAAATACATTATTTATGCAGTAGATACAATCACTGGCATTTTAGGGCCAGCACCTTACAGACACTTCAGTTGTATGTTGTTCATTTTCCTAGAACATGTGTCAAAATTTAACTTTTGGTAAGTAAAACGACCCATTCAATATATAAACAGAAACAGCCATTAAACAATTGAACTGTCTGTGTGATAACTAGTTAAGATACAACTCATTTTACAAGAAATAGAATACTAATTGTTCAGTAACAGACGTGACTCCTAACGCCATCTCTAAAAGTTCCGGTCGACAACGTCGCTTCAAGTCGCGCGGATGCGCATGTTCACCGCGAGGGAGCGCCACTAACGACTGGACAATTACCGTCAAAAATACGTTAACGAAGAATGACTCGTACTTTTCCGATTCTCGAGCTAACGGTCGCTACTGATTTTATTTAATTTTTTTATATTCGCTTAATTTATTCAAAGTCTCTGTAAACCTGAAACAATATACGCCATCTCCAAATTAAGAGGATTACAATTATTGAAGAGACCCCTACCGTCGTCGCTTATCCTGAACGGGCCTGAAGGAGCGCCCAAACATTGGTCCATCGAGCCGACTCTTCGGATCTTGAACACCGGAGAGCTTCGTATCGTCAGCTTCGCTACGAGGAAGCCAGAAAAGAAGAAGATAGACGGTCGGGTCATAATTATCCTTTTATCCTTTAAACCTATCCGAGTTTTCTATTGTGCTAGTTTTGTGCTGAACTGTTCTTACTTTACTGTCTGTCTACGTGCTACGCCAAAACCGTAAGTATTCCCTATTCTTAAATCCACCACTATGACCGGCGGTAATAAGTCCCCTCTTACCTTAGTCCTACGAGGATCCGAGGACAAAGTCCGTGATTTAACTAAAACTAGGGGCACTATCAAAGGCCGATTAACACTTTTTATTAAATTTGTGGAATCGTTTGAGAGCCTACAACTGTCTGTAGTTCAAATAGCGGAGTTTAAACTGCGTGTGCAGGCAGCTAAGTCTCTTATAAATGATTTTAATATAATTCAGTCACAGCTCGAGGAACTCTCGTCGGATGATGAGGCATTATTTTCATTATTAGAACAACGCGAGTCCTTCGAAAATGACTATTATAAAGTTATGGCTTTAGTTACATGCAAGCTTAGTGAAGACAAAGAAGTGACAAACTCTAAAGGGTCAAAGTCCGGATCTTGCCCGGTAAAGCTCCCTACAATATCACTTCCTTCCTTTGACGGTTGTTTCGACAAGTGGCTAGAGTTCAGAGACATATATAGCTCCATGATTCACAACAGTGATGAGATAGGTGATGTGCAAAAGTTTCACTATTTACGTTCGTCACTCACCGGCAATGCGTTACAGGTCATAAAATCCATCGAATTAACTGCCACTAACTATACGATTGCCTGGGAATTATTGCAGAACAGATATAACAACACACACTTACTAATTCACAATCACGTTAAAGCTTTGTTCACGCTACAAACACTAAATAAGGAATCTCCTTCAAAAATACACGAATTGACGGACACCGTTCAAAAAAACCTACGTGCTCTAGAAACCCTTGGGGAGCCCGTCAATTCGTGGGATACATTATTGATATATATTATAACTTCTAAACTTGATGCTACCACCGAACGCGAATGGGAACAACATAAACTGGCCATTTGTAGTAACAAAAAACAAGAAGATTCCTTATCAAAATTAAAACTTAGCGATTTAATTAAATTTCTTTCGACTCGGGCGGATATGTTGGAGATGGTCAATCAAAATCAAGCAAAGCCGACCGCGGAAAGTAGTAAAAAACAACATAACCTACAAACCACGCATAGTTACGTCGCGTCGCAAACTGACTTTAAAAAACTTGAGCATAAGCGCGCGCCCCGTAGCTGTGTAATGTGCAAAGGAAACCATTCTCTTTACGCATGTTCTAACTTCGTAAATATGTCAGTACAGCAAAGGGTTAGGTTTATCGACGAAAAAAGGTTATGTCGTAACTGTTTTAGACAAGGGCATGCAGCGACTGACTGTTGGTTCGGGCCATGTCGCATATGCAGTCAAAAACACAATTCTTTGATTCACAGCGAATGTAGTGATAACGACGGCGCATTATCTTTGACGGCTGCATCGGTGTCGCATCCACTGACGGCTAACAGACACGTCTCCACTACATCATTAGGTGAAACTGAAAACACATCACATAATCATAACACCGCGACTTCATCAGGAATTTATAATACTCCTAGCAGCTCTGTCGCGTGCGCCGCCGGCGGCGTCCCGCTCGAGTCTAGCGCGCCGCAGGCGCAGAAGCAGCCTAGCTCTTTGGAACCGGTTCTATTGTCGACGGCGCTCGTGGACATAGCTGACGCTAACAATGTTTTCCACACAGCTGTTGCATTACTAGATAGCGGTAGCCAATATTGCTTTATTACAGATTGTCTTCGCAAAAAACTTAAAATCCCAACGATACAGTCCACTCTTCAAATAACCGGCGTTGGGCAATCTGTGACGCAATCGACGCAATTATGTAAAATCAATGTAAAATCAAAGATAAATAATTACAATACTCGCTTGAAATGTTTTGTTTTACCAAGTATCACCGCAAAGCTACCATCTTTAGGTGTAAGCGGTGACTCATTGCGTATTCCTAACGATATAAAATTAGCAAATCCCAACTTTTTAAGTCCGTCAAACGTTGATTTATTGATAGGAGCTGATAAGTTTTGGAAATTGCTATGCGATGGTAAAATTCGGTTACCAGGGGGTCCGTATCTTCAAAATACGAAACTGGGTTATATAATTTCTGGGGTCGTATGTAATAATAATAATGATAGCTCGCGCATTAATCGAGCACAAGTAACTTCAGCAAATCATTAAACACTAAATACAGTAATAATCTGACCGTCGATGAACGCGCTTGATTCATGAATACAAGGCTACGCGACCACGACGGTAGGTATTGAATTCGAAAATCGTTAAACAAATCAGCTGATACATTCATTAGGCGATAGTATTCAGATAAAAAAAAAACAATTTTTACACGCTTGAACGTAAACTGGCACGTTTTCCAGAATATAACAAATAATATTGCGATCTTATACACGAATTAAAACTATCACGAGCGCAAAACCGGTTTGTTATTAGTCGGCGCGCTTAACTATTTAATACGGGGAGCACAAGTGCAATCTTTTCCTAAGCAATATCAACTTATTACGTAATCAGTCTTTAAAACTGTCACGGAGTCTTTCCAGTCTATCTTTATATATAGACAAAGACGCCATTTTTGCGTGTAAGGAGCATTAAAATTCGATGGATTTTAGATTTAGCAAAATGCATCCCGTATTACTATGCAACAAGAAACATTTTATTTTATTATTATTTCGCAGCGAAACCTGTTGCACACTAGGTGCTCAACTGTTACTACTGAGTACTATCCGAGACAGTCGGTGGCCGCTGCGCGGGTCCGTTCGAAATATTAAGCCGTAAAGCAAGGGGTGCTTAATAAAATAAAATAAAATATTTATATTTGTTATGTTTGTTTATTTTAGTACGCGACATGTACACTTGGAGGCTGTCACTTCTTTGTCCACGGAAGCTTACCTCCTCGCTTTAAAGAGATTTATCTCACGTTGTGGTAAACCGCTAGAAATTTACTCAGACAACGGAAAAACGTTCGTGGGAGCAATGAATGATTTTGCCGCATTCTTAAAAAATAACTCTGGTCGTATAGTCGATGATCTTTCAAACGAAACCATCAAGTTCAAGTTTATTCCCCCTTATTCCCCGCATTTTGGTGGGATTTGGGAATCGGGAATTTCTTCCTGTAAACACCACCTTAAGCGAGTCATGGGTAACGCAAATCTAACGTACGAGGAGTTCAGCACAGTTCTGGCACAAATAGAAGCCGTCCTAAACTCCCGTCCCCTGTCCCCTCTGTCTACGGACCCGACCGACCTACTCCCACTCACGCCAGCACACTTCTTCATCGGCCGACCGCTCACGGCGCCAGCCTGCGAGGACCTGACGAACAACGCTACCTGCAGTCTGTCACGATACAAGAGGGTCGAGCAAATGAGACAGCACTTTTGGCAGAGGTGGTCCAAAGAGTATATCGCTGAGTTGCAAACCAGAACCAAGTGGCAGACAATTCAAAAGGACGTCGAGCTGAACACTTTGGTGCTCATAAAGGACGACAATTTGCCGCCTCTCAAGTGGCGGTTGGGACGAGTGACAGCAGTATATCCCGGGAATGACGGCGTGTCTCGAGTGGCTGACATCTATACTGCTTCAGGGCTCGTGAGGCGAGCCTTTTCAAAAATCTGCCCCCTACCAGTGCGGACAGAAGACGAAGACGCCTAATGCTAACATCACATACTCACTTTGGGAAGCTGGAAGCTCCCAAGGCCGGGGGCATGTTCAGTAACAGACGTGACTCCTAACGCCATCTCTAAAAGTTCCGGTCGACAACGTCGCTTCAAGTCGCGCGGATGCGCATGTTCACCGCGAGGGAGCGCCACTAACGACTGGACAATTACCGTCAAAAATACGTTAACGAAGAATGACTCGTACTTTTCCGATTCTCGAGCTAACGGTCGCTACTGATTTTATTTAATTTTTTTATATTCGCTTAATTTATTCAAAGTCTCTGTAAACCTGAAACAATATACGCCATCTCCAAATTAAGAGGATTACAATTATTGAAGAGACCCCTACCGTCGTCGCTTATCCTGAACGGGCCTGAAAGAGCGCCCAAACACTAATAATTGAATTGACTGATAATGTTATTATTCTTATTAAATCATTATATATCTTGCAAATGTTTTTTTTTACACCGAATGGGTTCCTTTTCCATAGTTACTCGTAATGTTGACTGTAAACTAAATTATGCCATCAAAAAATTCCTTAAAATATATTCAAAACAGTTGTTGTGCTTGTCTGTGTTCTATTTAACCGACGTTAAAAATGGATAGCGTTCTCAATTTAATTGTCTTTTTTTAACGTAAGTATCTAAAAATCAAACGAAAGTGACTAATTACCACTACCAACCAGCGTCGCGGCGTCGTTAACATGTCGTAGCCGCTAGGTGTAAACGCAGCCATTAACAACTGTTTCACAATCGATTTTTAAATGGCGTCTGCGTCTTTGATTACAGGAACAGCGCTTCCTCAGTTTACTAGCGTTAAATATCAACAGTTCGAGAGAAACATTTGTAAAAAAAAACAGTTTTTTTATGGTCTTGACTACTTAGGGAATGAGGTCCAGGCAGGCAACATGGGGCAGGGGTAGATAAATGAAAATGAAAATGAAAAAAATATTTTGCAAGTGGACCGTATAGGCTCTTTTATCTACACACATATCATAAAGGCTAAATAACGCGTTCAAAAACCCTAGGAAATGACCAGCATTATTACAACCAATGTTATTATAAGAATTTTCTTGTCTGTGGTAGTAGGTAAATTTGTTCTTTATTGGTCATCACATTACCGATATCTCGTGACTGCTCGTGACGTTATCAATTTAAATTTGGAACAGCTGTCAAAATTCAAGTTGGTCTTTATTCTAGTATCCACAGATATTAAAACAGTTATCGATACGAAACGTCAACTCAGTATGTTTTTTTTAATTTAAACGCACGACATTTGATCTCGAGTGACATGACAATAGGGACTCATTCGTTCGTCTATGGTTTAAAAAAAACGTTCGTCTTGACGGATAGATCGAATCACAGAGTACCTTTTTAATATACATGGCGGCCATTAGATGTCATCGTTTTTGGTTTTTTGCTGTTACGGTTTTTTGCAGTTATGATATGTGTAGATAAAGTAATGTATGCAACTGTATAATAATTAGGCCTTAAAACACTCGTGTGATCCTATTATGAAACTCGCTAACGCTCGTTTCATAAAACCACACTCGTGTTTTAAGGCCTCTCATTATATAGCAGTTGCATAAAATACTATTACATGTCTGAATCTACTACACCGTTTCTCGATACAATTAACTCTCAAAATTGCTACTATTTTGTACTTCTATTACAAATTGTACCTCAACATGAATCAGCCATAACATTGGTATCGTAAATAATAATTGGAAAATTGGATGAGAAACTTAGACCCGGTATCACAAAAGCAACATGACACGGGGTTTCATAGAAATCTAAATAGTATTAAATATTAATAATACATAATTGTTTTTAGAGATAGTTCGTAAGTCCTCCTACTGAAAATCAGGCTGCTAGCCGCGACACCGACCATATGCTCAGTGGGGCCCTTTTTAAAGTTTTCGGCACATACTTCAAATATTTTTGATTTTCTTTAATTGTTTTTTTTTTCTTATCGTAATATGGCTATGTCGAATTGTGACCAAATTGAATTGTTTTATTCCCTTCTAAATATTGTCTATATATTACAAAATAATAAGCACCATGTACGCTCCGATATTTATCTGATGGCGACTTAACAAGCATGAAAGAACAGTAAGACTAGAAAAACTCCTTTGATATGCACAAGTACGAGTACACTCAAAACGGCTAACAATACAAAAGAATAAGGCCTGAGCGAAACCTAAAATATTTAACAAAGCATCGTTAGAGGAATTTTAAAACAGTCCCATCCTTTTCCGGGCGAAGACTTTTTCCCACGTGGGAAATTCCGCAGTCCCACAACTAGTGGAACGGAGATAAAGTACCAGGGTAGCATGCGTCAGTGACGTTTAACAATTCAAGCGGGGTGCTCGCCGCTCTTTTGTGTTCGCAGTCGCTGTTTGCTTTCAATTAGACACTGCAAATTGTTGGCGCGCGACCTCTAGCGGCTATGATAGCCTAGTCCATTGTGTTCCATATTACGGCATTGATGCGAGCTTTTGTTAAAAATTAACGATTATAATATTCATACTAATTTAAAACAATGAAACTACATAATAATATACTAAACATTAACCCCCTTGTACATAAAATAAATAACAATCTTTTTGCTGGCAAACGCAAGGCACGGAATGCTGATGTTGCAGGATCGAGTCCGCTACTACCCATATTTTTCATTGTGTTGTCATTTTTAGAGAATAACAGTGCAGGTCCTGGGCCACCGTCGCCTTAACCCGTGGAGTGCCCTATGATCACAGGTGTGATCACAACTAACTTTGGCTAATTGCGCGCTATGATCACACGTGTGATCATAGGGCGCTCCACGGGTTAACTACCCGAGTTCACCTGATTGTATCTGGCTCTAAAAGATTTTCCGTTGTGAAACGCTGTTCAACACTGTGCTGTGATGTGTTGACCAAGTACCGGAAGAAGTGTTGGTAGGCCTCCCACTAGGTGGACCGACGGTCTGGTGAGGATCGCTGAGAACCGGTGGATGCGAATTGCACAAGACCGACCGGCGTGATCTTTGGAGAAGGGTTATGCCCAGCAGTGGGCGTCTTCCGGCTGATATGATGATAATGAAACGCTGTTCAAAATCATAGATAGATAATAGCTTGAAACACTTTCCTTATTTTTCCTTGGGGAGTTAATAAAGCAGACTTTATCTCGGCCGATCTCCGCGCCGCCCCGCCCGGTCCGCTTTGACCTACGATGTAATTATAAGTTGTCAACGAAGCGGGTTGACACTACAAAGTTACGGAACTAGCCGCGATGGTTCTTTACTATTTTCGTGTCGGACTATGCTTGGAATATTTAAGTAGTTTAGTCATTAACGGTAGAATAATTTGACTTTGTCCTTCCACGCTTTCATTAGCTTTTTAAGTCAAGAAGTGTAGTTTAAATTAAAATGGAAGTTTTACTAAACAGCTGGTTGTACCTGCGTGAAGTAGTAGGTGTTTTGCTGTTGCGTTTTATACGATGAGCGAGAGATCCAGAGGAGCAGCGGGTCGATTTTGTACAGTACCCGGCAGTAAATATTGCACATCGGCTAGTTCGGCTTCGTATAGCGTCGTCTCTGTCGCACGCGGGTGATTAAATACAAATCTGAAACTAGTCGATGTGCAATATTAACTGCCGGGTACTGTACCTTAGAGCGCTCGACATTCTACAGCAGCGGGCTAATAAAATACGCGAGCGTATGTTTTAGGAGCGGATTTGGGCGGCGGTGTGTATTATGTAAAAGTGTGGTACTACCTCGAGCCGGCCCATTTGTACTACAGTCAGTAACTAGCTACAGCGTAGCTCTACTTCTATGAATTTCTCGGCAATAGCACATTATTAACTTTTCTGTAATCGAAATTTAAACATTAAACAACAAATGGCGCCATCTCTCGTCAGCTGACGGGCATTCATAAATGACCAAGTTAAATGAGATAAGTTTCTCATAGATGACACCGCGGGTAGTTATACCTTAAAAAATCAATTATGTAATGACCGTAAAAACGAAACACTTTCTTTGTGTTGTCATTACATAGCATTTTAATTTAATAATTTGCATGTTAAAAACATTTAAAAAAAAATCGAAAGAAATTTCGGTTACAAAATTTAATAACAAAACGGCGCCATCCCTCGTCAGCTGACGGTAGCTGTAAAGGTACCCAGTTGAATATGATAACTTGTTAAAAGTTTCATATAGATGACACCGAGGGTAGTTGTACCCTTAAAATCAGTAATGTAATGACCGTAAGACGAAGCACATTGAAAAATTCGTAGGGTATGGTAGTTGGTAATATGGCGAAACCGGCAAGCGAAGGCATGGAATGCTGAGGTTATAGATTCTAGTGCTGCCTTTACCCTAATTTTTCGTGTTGTCATTATATATTATTTTACATTATTAACTGATTGGGACACTTCTCGTTTTCCAGCCACTTTCTTGGGGTTTTCTGCTTACAATGTTACAGTGCAAAAAACTAACAAGGGTCAACTCGGAAATACACTTACACAGGGTGATGGGGGCAGCAGAGCGGCGTGACACGTGAGAAACTTTGTTGCCCACACTCTACCGCAGTCGTTATTTATGTATATATTTAAAAACAATAACAACTTCGGCTTTGCGTGTACTACACCAATCTATAAAAGTCAAAAGTCAAAATATTTTATTCAGATTAGGCTTACAGGTAGCACTTATGAATATCAAAAAATTTACCACCGGTTCGGAAAAACCTCTGATGAGAAGATACCGGCAAGAAACTCAACGAGGTGTAATTTTTTAAATAAATCAAAAATTACAATGTTATTTTACATCTCAAATATTTAAAATTTTTACAATTTAACAATTTAACACAGCCGGTGTACAATCTTTGGAGCCAGGGATCGCCAATACAGATCGGGATCATTTCCAAACATCCTTGTCCAAGATATAGTCATTGATTTTATAATACGCCCGAGAAATTAATGTCTTCTTGACAATAGATTTAAATTTTGTATCATTTAGTTCAGTTATGTTTTTTGGAATTTTGTTGTAAAATCTTACACAATTTCCCATGAACGACTTATTGGTTTTAGCCAGTCTGTAAGTTGGAACTTTAAGCTTTCCTGTATTTCTAGTAGCCTTTGGCTTATCGACGTTGGTAGGGAAATTGCATATATTTTTCCTAACGTACATACATGATTATTTCAAAAATATATAGCGACGGTAGGGTTAAGATGTCTATTTCCTTGAAAAATCCCCTTAATGACTCACGAGTATCCATAATGTATCCATATTATAAATTGCTCTAACTGCCCTTTTTTGCAAAATGAAAACTGACTCAATATCTGCATCAGATCCCCATATACCCAGTGACTTGTTATTAATAGACAGGCTATACCCATACTAAAAACTCAAAGAAAAATGATCCGAATGCAGTGGCGAACACACACATGCAAAATATTTCGTTTTACTTTTACGCACACATAGTGAACTGTATAAAAGAGACAACGTGATTAAAACCGTAGAAACAAAGTAGACAGCCAGTATTTAGCTGTTGCGAATATTTTTTTCCAACTGACCAATCACGGCCTTGCAGGGTTTTGGAATTTGGAATTAACCGCAAACACACAGCTTAGGTTAACATGCGCACCGTTCGCTTGTTGCTTGGCAACTGAGGACACTGGTGCTATTTAACTCCAATTTGAAGCTCGTTACCGGAGCGCTTGTAACCTATCTACCTTTTTTTATATCATTGTCTATACAAAAGGGATACACTATATCGTTTGCTGGTTTGCATCTCTTTCGCATTCTGTCGTTTGCGGCGTTTCTTCTCAGCAGAATCTTCCATTTTCCGAAGCGCCGGTAGACTCAGACATTTAAGACGTCGGTTGCACGCTCTTTCTGTCGTCAGTTCAGTCCATCATTCTGGTCAGAATGACGAGAGAATTATCGTGTAACCTGTCTCGTGTCGTGTCAGTCGGAACTGATCGTAACCGTGTCCATTTGGCATCATTCTGGCATCAGGCAAAACTATACCGGAATGGTGGACTGAACTGACGCCAGAATTAGCGTGTAACCGAAGTCTAAAAGAGCCTATATATGGCCTACTTGCAAAATAAATGTTTCATTTTCATGTTCATTTCATTCCGTTACTGACTTTTTCTAGAAAAGGGAGGGATAGAGCAGGCGGGTACCTGATAAAAGTGATCATCATCAAAAATGTTTAAAAACGACGAATACTTAATGTACTACATTTTACAAATGAATGTTTTGTCTATCGTCTACCGCCTTTCGTACCTATTTAGGGTTACCTCGTGTTACAATCACGCATGTACCGAACCACTTTAGCGGGTAGAGTCGCGAGCGGAGGTAAGAAGATAATGGAAACCCTACGCCACTAAGGATTTAATTAATTGTATCTTGTTATAAATTAGCATGGGACTTTGAGCGAGACGCTGAATAAAGCGATTGAGGCTCGTCTAGCAAAGCCAAAAGAAAGGGTCATATTTTCAACAGTCTACGTATATATGTGTGTAGGAGTATGTACGTATGCTCCATTGTAGTGTCTAAACGACTGAGCCAATTTTGATGAATGAGGTGTTAACCAATTTGGTATTGTAGTATGGGTGACAAAGACTACATTTTATGTTAACAAAATCAATTTGACGGATTTTACAAATTAAGTGCCATTCAAATTACATCAACGGTCTAGGTTTCTAAAATTAAGACAAGAAATCTGATCTTTCGTATAAATTGTATGGCATTTTTTTGGTAACAAAATAATAGTAACAGTTATGAGGACAAATAGCAACGGACAGCGACTTGGTTTTAAACTATACCCTGACTAACTAAAAAAACTAAAAAATAAAATAATTTAACAGATTTTGGCGTTACTTTGCGGAACTCCTTATCGATATCAATGGAATCAATAAATTTGCTTCTTGCACACTTATTTGTTTTGCGAAGAAGGAAAGTAATTGATTCTATTAATACAATAATAATAAAGAAAAAGCTAAAAATTAAAGGAGCTTCAAAATTGGCGGCAAGCGATACGTATTGCGATTCGCCTGTCGTTTTATTAACTGACAGAATATACCCACTCTATCCTTCGAAGGCGGGGGTTACTTCGTGTGAAAGTTTTAATAGCGTTATACGATTTCAGAGCTAGGCGCCGCTGCTAGCCCGCAAAGGGTTATTTATTTTGTACACATTTCATGCGGTGCTCGGCTGTTGCGCGGGCAAGTTTTTCAGGTTATTTTTTCAAGTGCCTCTCCACTTTTTTATGAAATAGGAAGGAAAACCTGATGGTATATAATTACCACCACCCACTACAACACCAAGGAGACTGTTGCTGCGTTGCCAATCCAGAGGCTAAAATGAAATAACTCTTGCAGCAGTAATTTCTGCTGTCTTGTTTTCCACCCCGCAATACAACAGTGCAAGCAGTGCTGCTTAGCGGCTGGATTAGCGAGAAAGATGGTGGTAGTGATCCGGACGGAGCTTGAAAATGGTCCTCCTACCCGCAAAGTTATTGGATTTATTGGGGGTTGGCCGTTTACTCTATAAAATTGTTAAGTCCTGCGCTATTGTGTACAGCTTTTTAGCACAAGTGACTGGTCGTTTTTGATTAAATCTGAATTAAAATTTGTGATTTTAATTTCCAAAAAATTACAGAAAAATTTAATTAAATTAGCGTTATAAGTTTCTATCCTAATTTAAAATAAAGAACTTTTTTTTGTACAAGATATGTAGAGATATTGTACAAAAGACATTATTGTTAATGAGCGCTTTTCTCGCAATTTTTAATAGACCCCTCTGCAGTGGGTGGCTTTGAGCTGAAATAGAAGAAGAGTGCTCTTCGATCATGCAAATGTAAAACAGCCATGTTATTAAATGATGTATTGTAACTATGCAGGTAATTAAAGTTAGTTTTGAGTTGTTAAAGTGTGGCCTTCACGTTTTTGGGACTTGGCCCGTCGCTTCTCGGATTATAAAGCGACACGGTACATTCATCGCGGGCTCTTTACAGCGCAGTTATTGCCCTCCCGAGCCCGCGCCTTATGGTTCTGTCTCACTCATGCTTTATTAAAAATGTTTGATGCGGTTTCCGTACAAAAATCGTTCGGTCTGTTTTCTCAGGGTAGTAGGTTTTATTCAGGATCTCTTCTTCTTTGCTTCTTGAACCGGTGCCAACCAATGTTGAGTGTAAGCTTCTAGTAATGTACACCATCTGCCTCGATCTGAAGCCTCCTCTATTCAGTCCTGCAATCCTCACCAAGTCGCTAGTCCACTGTATTGGTTGTCTGCCAACGTTGCTACGACGAGTTCTGGGTTTCCGTTCGAGTACCAGCTTGCCCCGTCTGTTGTCGTTTGTTCCGGCATTTGTGCGGTTATATTCTTGGGGGCGAAACGTATATTCTTTGGGGTGTACAAGTGCACTAAGAAAGGTTTTTTGTATATTCCACCATTAATTGGGTATAAAGAAGTGTGAAAGTTATAACCTAATCCAAAATGTACGTGGACAAAGTCACGAACAACAGCCAGTAGTGGATAAAAATAGACTATCTTTTCATAATGTTTATTGTTATCCTCGTTGCGTCGCGTTAAATAGATAACAAAATGAACTAGCTTTAGGAATAATAAACTATTGAGCCTGCTCGGTAATTGGCGGTAAACGAAGACAACAAGGTCTCAAAGCTTTCGCGATTGGTAGCTTGAGGGCAACAGGGCGCAGACAACGAAGGTCGAAGATGGTTTTGGTTTATTTATTTCTCGATATATTATTACATGATATAAACTAATGAAATAGGTACACTAATAAATAACAGTAATTACTTTTTATTGTAAGACCACGCAAGAAATACAAAGGGGACAAAAACGAACATCTAGAACATTAGTCTTATCGCTAATCAGCGATTTCTTCTAGACTGCCTAATAAAAAATAAAAAATAAGTATCGTGTTAACTATTTATTTTGACATTATGTACTATAAGCACACGTTCATGGTTTTAAGAATTACACCATTTATTCGTTTCTTACTTTGACTTCATGTATATTATATAATTAATTATTCTAAGTTCTCTAAGAAGGCATTGCCCTTCTAATAGGACTTCACACAATTATTTTTATTTTTTGTTTTTTATTTTTGTAATTCTGTGTTTATAATGATTTGATATCTCATTTAATGTGCATGAGAAATTTGTTTAGATGACAGCACAAATTTATTGACGATGCAAAAGTGATTTTTTTCTAAATCCTACTTGAATAAATGACTTTTTATCTTTATCTTTATCTTTATCGTCATGAACTGTGGCAACTTCATCAGCCGACTTAATTTGTTGGTGGTGTTGAAGCCGGACCTCTAGTCACTAAGAGCCACTGGGATATCAGACACAACTCATAATACCATTTAGTCAAAGACGTACCTTGTAATAACAGAGAAAAAAAAATATTAATATGAGTATTACACAGTTTTTTGGTACAGCAGAGTTTAGTTAAAGTTGCTAAGATTTACGGCACGTGAATCTTCTAGTAAGTACTGTGAGAGTGCATTATCTTCTCCGTGCGATCTGTGCATCCCAGTAAGGGTCATTAGGAACGTTTCGCGTTTTATAAACTTAGTTAAGCTATTTCTTATCAAATAATAACATTGTCTCTTATTCCTCTGACTAATTAGACGCGCCCCAGGGGACGAGAGTTACTTCGCAAATTAAATTATAGTTTTGTTTGAAGTGACTGTTCTTTAAATGTTGTTGGCAACGAAAATAAAGAAAAATCTTGGTTTGAAATGACCAAGTGCCAGAATTGTAGCGGCATTCCATGCCTTAATCTTAAAAATTGAGCTGCTGATGGTTTTGCTAGACACTGTGTTTTTTTTAAATATATTTTGTGTTTATATAAAGAGAAAGCAAATCAGCGTGCGAGTCATCTCATGGTAAGTGATCATCACCATCGCTCATGAGAAACTTTAATGCTAAGAGACAAGCTGATCCGTTGCCACGTTTTAGTTTTCCCAGTTGCCTTGACATGATCGGGTCAGGTTTAATTTATTCCTCCCTGCTTCTCTGTCAAACTAGTCTCATAAGAAAGGGGCGCACATAGAGGAAAACTGAAACGAACTAAACTTGGTCGGTCATGTTAGCAGCATAGGGACATAGTATTTTTAATCTTCTTAAACTTAATACACCTAGATTATAGATCGTTCTGCAGACTTGGCTCTTTTTTGTCAAACAGATATGTGCGACGTTATTTTTTCTGTCAAATACAAGCAAAATATTAATAATTATTCCAAATTGATCTGAACAGAAAGTTAGGAAAAGAAAATAAAGTGACATCAGTACGTGAACAGAAAAAATACGTTCAAATTTTGACTACTTCACGGGCCATAAAGGCTTTATGTTTTAAATTACGCGAAAATGTAACAAAGACAAAACTTGAAAAGTACTGATGACATGAAAAAAGAACATTGTACTTACGTCTCTTCAAAACCGGAAGACATCAAAAAGAGCGAAAGTCTTTTTTCGTGTCCAGCTGTATTTTTAATGGTATAAAGACAAACTTTTATTTCCTGTTTTCTTCAAAATATTTTTTTAGCTTCAGTATTAAATCGGCCCTGCATGTTGTGGAGAGTTTTTTAAGAGAGTTTCTTGGCCATACAAATTACGTTAACGTTCCGGAGTTCGAATTAATATTCGAACTCTAGATCTTTAATCTAATTTGTATGACATTATTTTTGACAAAAATATATCGGTTCACGCTTAAAGAGATATTTTTGCACTTGATTTATTATTAAATGCACCTTCCAAACCTATCAATACGTAGGGAAAACGCAAGCTAAATGACCTTGGTCTGTTAATATATTATTTAAATCAAAAACCGACCTCATACATTATTTTGATGATCCACTTATTTGTATGTAGACTGTAATTCATCCTTTAATTTTTTACCCTAATTTGTAAAATATTTTTAAAGATCTAAGAACTGTAGAAATGACGTCAGGGGTAATCTGGGCACAGGGAGCAAACATGTCTCAGTACATTCGTTTTTTTGATCCCACATCGTCAAAAATTAAAATAAATAAAAAGAAAATTACAGGGTTGTTCGAAATCACTTACTCTACCCCACTGTATACGTTTTTTGAAGGGTTTTGGGCCACCCTGTATACTTGTTTTTTTTTATTTTTATGAAATAGGAAGGCAAACAAGCAAGTGGTTCATCTGATGGTAAGTGAACACCACCGCCTATAGACACCCGCAACACCAAGAAGATTGCAGATGCGTTGCCAACCCAGAGGGCTAAGATTTAATACCTCTTGTGCCAGTAATTACACCGGCTGTCTTGCTTTCCACGCCGGAACACAACAGTGCAAGCACTACTGATAAGGGGCAGGATTAGCGAGCAAGATGGTGGTAGGTTTTCCAAGGTCCTACCACCCGCAAAATAACAAAGTCTAATAACAAAGAAAATCCCAACATTTCTCACTGAACATCACGCAACTTAAACTACTAGAATAATCAAGTCCTCGAGGTAACAAAACAGAATTTTTTGCGTCTTCATCAAACGAAATTACTGTACCCTTCTTGTTATGCATGGAACCCTTGCCAAGTGCGCCCCTCTTAAAATAGTGGGCGACGTCTTTATTTCGACGGCCGCGCGTATGTCGGCAGGTTATGGGCTCGGGCACTTTGAAACGAACGAGTATTGTAATTTTATTGTACAAGCCTGAAGAACCTTTTTACAATAATTGTTGTGATGACTCTTCATTGTAAATTTCGTAATAATACATTACGTCCAAAGAGAAATATGTAAGAAGGGTCTTTATAAGAGTAATTGAAGCCAAAACGAGTTTCTTTAGAACTTTTATCTACACACATATCATAAGTGCTCAATAACGCGTTCAAAAACCATAGAAAATGACCAGCATTATTACAACCAATGTTATTATAAGAATTTTCTTGTCTGTGGTAGTAGGTAAATCTGTTCTTTATTGGGTAGTATCTCTTAGTGTGTTTATTGGTGATCACATTACCGATATCTCTGACGTTATGAATTTAAATTTGGAACAGCTGTCAAAATTCAAGTTGGTCTCTATTCTAGTATCCATAGATATTAAGACAGTTATCGATACGAAACGTCAACTCAGTATAATTTTTTAATTTAAACGCACGAAATTTGATTGTGATGTCACTCGGACATGACAATAGGGACTTCATTCGTTTGTCTATGATTTAAAAAAACGTTCGTCTTGACGGATAGATCGAATCGCCGCCATACTTGTTGTCACTTGTTTGTTGGTTTTTTGCTGTTACGGTTTTTTGCAGTTATGATATGTGTGTAGATAAAGTAATGTATGCAACTGTATATAATTAGGCCTTAAAACACTCGTGTGACGCTCGTTGCATAAACCCATACTCGTGTTTTAAGGCCTCTCATTATACTCGTATGTCTATCCGGTCATCAAAGTATTTGATTATTGTTTAGGTGAGAAATTGGCATATATTGAAATTATGTTTGATCATGGCTTTAAAAGGTTATTTACATACATCATACATATAGGTAAGTACTTGTAGAAAAAATAAATTTAGGTACGAAAAGTTTTTGGACGTGTTTTTTGTTTAAATATTCTTCCAAAAATAACACCATTCTGGAATTTTAGGTTATTCTAGGTCAAAACACATGATCTAGTTCAGACATAAACTTGTTAAAATCTATGTTTTAAGTATTTATTATCTTATTTTAACCGTAATTTTTTTTTTTTTTAAATATTTTACCATATCCTTTTACCTTATTTTATGATACTTATTCTTGACTCCAGCTTCCCTTAGCCCGAAATAAAAGCCCGCTTAACACAAACAAGAGAATGCCATCAAAAAATCACAAGCCAAGAACAAACTCCTGAATAAAATATGGAGGGTTCCTGCGTAAGAACGGTTACGAATCATACCCACCTCGCGCATTATGCTTGCATCTTTCATTTTATTACTACAGCACACGATAACAATTTTGGGGTTCCGCGTGCCAAAGGGCAAAACAAACCTAAATTTCTGTGTTTTGAGAATATTGATGATGCTGTTTGGTTTTTTTTAAGCTTTTTATCTTCACTTTTATGTACAGTCAAGGAATTTAATTCCCTACCCATTTCGTTGAAATGTCGTCTGACATTGGCAATGCATTAAGGTCGATATGTCAAACTAACGTCTTGCTCTATAGCTCTTATGGTGACAGTTTGCTATATGCTATTGAACCTTAGGTGGGTTGAAAATTTAATTCCTTGACTGTACTTAAACAGAGCAAGTGAATAAATCTAGAATGTAGTCTATTAAATACTATTACTTCTTGCCTTTTGATTGGTATGAAATTGGGCGTATGAAGACTGGATAACAATCATAATTATAACAATCCTGTACTTACTCGTTGAGTTTCTTGCCGGTTTCCGGTTTTGTTTGTCAAAAAAAGTTAGTCTCTTTTTTATTATTATTGTGTATCAATCTCTCTCCATACAAACGGCGGTAAAGTTTTCCACCCTCTAAACCTAATAGACATGATTTTTATTATGCTGTTGTTGCATATGCCTTAGAAATAGGTTTGTATGTTTTGATTTTTTTAATATCCTTTTTAGATTAGACAAAATTTTCACTTTTTTTTTGTACGGAATTCCAAAAGTGCAAATATTATTACATCAAATGTATGAAGAATATAAAAAAAAAAAATAACTAACAAACCTAGCTCTAATGGTTATGCCACACCGGATGCGTGTGCCTGCGTTACGCATGCGTAACGCAGCGCAACGAAGCTAGCTAGAGCTGTGTCGCATACGCAACGGGGACGCAACCGTGGCCATAGCTTCAAGTTTAGTAGTAAGTTTAATTACAAATATACGTTTGTGCGACTGCATACACATATAAATTCACGCTTGTTTCCCGGAAGGGTAGGCAGAGAGATCACGGATATTCAAATGCTACTATCCTGCCATACAACTTTTGTTAACTTAATCTTATAACATTCTTCATGCATGCTCGCTGCAGTGCTGGGTTTGTCAATAGGCCCTATACCCCGCGGCCTAGGGGAGGAATATTACAGAGGGGACTGGTTCGCTGTACGTTTAGATACTATAAGGAAGGATAGAGGCGGCACAAACGGGGTGGCCTATACTTAAGGAAAGTAGTAGCGGGTGGTGGGGCCTTGTAAAAGGTCCGTCCGGATCGCTAACACCATCTTGCTCGCTAATCCAGCCACTCAGCAGCAGTGTTTGCGCTATTGTTTTCCGGCGTGGAGAGCACGACAGCCGGTGAAAGTACTGGCACAAGAGTATTCCATCTTAGCCCTTTGGCAACGCATCTGCCAAATCCTTGATGTTGCGGGCGTCTATGGGCGGTGGTGATCACTTAGTATCAGTTGACCCACTTGCTCGTATGCCTTCCTGTTGTATTTAAATCGGTCGATCGGTTTAGGGTACTATTGGCGAGACCTTTCTCCAGAATGTCTTCGGAATGTTAGCGCGTCTAGGTTTCTAAAAGTCAGATAAAATTTGGTTTACAATCATGAATAAGCCGAGCACGATTCGGTTCATAGCTGCCCGCTTTGTAATTTCCGAAACGGTGGCTAAACCTGGATTAAGCTGGTGTTGCAGTCAAAGTGCACTAATTTATTGCTAGATCGCATTGATACTAGTTAAACCAGGTATTATACAAGTCTGATAGTCCAAAAATCCAACTAATATTATATGTAAATGCAATTTTATGATGTTTGGATATTTGTTCCTTAATCACGCATTAATGTGGGATCGTGTGAAGGAAACACAACTTTTAAAATAAATTTAAAGAGTATAATTACATAAAACTTAGGAAGCAACAAAAAATACAAGTAGCAGCTAGTCAATCGCCCAACGCACTCCCAGTCGCTCGGTCATACACATTCGTTCTCAAAATCTGATCCAGTCATTCGCTCGTTTCCATCAGTCGTTCATTCAATGTTACTAGCATTCCCACATTAATACCGGATTTAGATGACATTTGAGCTAACAGATAAATATGATTATTTTTAGGAATTTGTGCAGGGTCCGTTCAGATCGCCGCCACCATCTTGCTCGCTAATCCAGCCGCTAATGCACTGCTGTCTTCCGGCTTCATCACATCTTAGCATTCTTAGCCCTCTAAGTTAGCAATGTATTTGCAGTTTCCTTGGTATTGTGGATGTCTATTGGGGATCACTTACCATAGTGACCCACTTCCTCGTTTGCCTTCCTATTATATTTAAAAAAAGTCTCAGTTGGACCATTAAATCTAGATTGACTTTGAAGTTTTAAGCCAAGTTCGATTAAATTCAGTTCTATCAAACATTTTACTACTAAGGCTATATGTTTTAAAATGGTTTCTTCACCTACACCGATCATAATGCATTCAAATAAAGCCTTTGAGCCATGCAATGCATCCAATCCCCCTTGGATTCCTTGCGCCGGAGCCGAGAACAAGGGAACAATAATACTTGTCGGCATCGCGCCGCTGCAATCCTGCTGCCTTTGCGATTTAAGAATACCTACATAGAATGCCTTAACATTTAGAATACATACGATATAAACGTGGTATAAAAAGCAACAAATATAGGGGTCTCGGCTCCTTTATTTCATTCGGAGTTTAGACCCTTGGTCCGTGGGGTCCTAGTGCACTAGTCCTCTTCAAAGAGATCTCGAAAAGGCTTGTCGACGTCACAGGTGATCGAAGAGCTGGCAGCTACCTCGCACAGCGTATAAGCTTAACTATACAGAGAGGTAATGCTGCCAGTATCTTCGGTACCATGCCAAGGGGGCCTTCTTTTTTGATATATACTTTAGTTATAATTTTAGTATTCATGTTTAGTTTATATTTAGTTTTTATGTGGTTTGATTGTTTTGCAATAATTATTTAGTGTTATATTATATAGATGTCTTTGTACAGAAAAAAGTTATAAACGTGGTATTGCACCAAATTCTTCTTCCTTTCTTTTCTGATTTGTATGATTGCATCACTTAAACATTTAAATCTGCTATTGTTATTCGATACATACTTTATTGATCACCAGAAAACAGTATGAAAAGGTACGATTTACATGGTTATTGTTCAATATCAAAACGTTAGTCTGAAAGAGATCGCTCTTAAGCAATAATATCGTTTAATGTCTACTTTATTGATGTGTTTAATTGCCTTTTTTGTTATTGTTATGTGACGCACAATATTGTTGTTGTGTAGTTCATTTAACTGTACTGTAGTTGGTGCTGTCTACGCGAGCCGGGTTTTAAAATATTCATGCTCTTGCAAAAGCGATACCCACTAATAATTAACCAGTGTTGGTTTCCAAAAGGAGTATGTTGACATTCAATTAACCGTCGTATCAGAGCCGTGTGCATTATATATTCGTCCAGCGTGTGCTAAACGGAGGTAATTAGGGTCCTGCCCTAATTCTAATTAGGTACTACCCTTACCATGACTTTACAGAGACCGTAGTCGCTAGCGACAGCGTAAACATTTTGTATGAGTCCAACGGTAAATTAAGAAATAAAGAAAGAAAAACATTTAAGACTATTCAACACAAAACTGACACATACACACACAGAGTATAATTATAACCGATACGTTTGTGTTGAATAGAAACAAAAAGGGCCCCAGTCAGCATACTGCCGCGGTAAAACCGAGACGCTGATTTTCAGTGGGACTCTAAACTAACCTTGCATTGAAACATCGACTTCTTTGGATATACTAGATACGCTGTATAAATAAAAACATTGTCACACAAGGTGCCGTATATGACCACAACTTAAGTGGAATGTGAACCCAGCCCCAAAAAGCGCTCCCCGTACAAACGGCGATAACGTTTTCCACCCTCTAAACCTTAACCTATGGCAATGATTTTTTGGTATCTATGGTCATTTTGCCTTGGAACTATGTTGGTATGTTTTGTTTCTTTAAATATTCTTCATAGATTTGACAATATTTTCATTTTATGCAAAACAAAAAAGCGTCAATATTTTTGAAACTATTGAGAATTTAATAAAAATCGAAACATACAAACCTAGTTCTAGGGCATAATGACTACATACACAAAATCATGGCTATAGGTTAAGGTTTAGAGGGTGGAAAAGGTTATCGCTGTTTGTATGGAGAGCGGTGGGTTCACACTCCACTTAAGATGCACCTACCCATTCTCCATTCGCCAAATGTCACAAAAAATACGGTATCGATTGTAGTTGCTCGCTATCGACTGAAGTAATAATATGAGTTTTCGATAGCAATTAGCAACTCATGGTAGCGGACAAAGGGAAATTAAAATTAGGTTTCGTAATTGGCGTTTCTACTACGCCATTTTGATCAGGTCGAGTATAGCAGCCAGCGGCTAGCTTTACAAAAAAAACGTAATTGAAATTTCGACTATCTTTTAGCTTTTAGCTGGTGGAATAGGCTAGTTGACTCATTTTCAAAGTAGCCCTAATATAATTGTTCATTGTTCTATTAGATCAAAAAAAATACTACCATATTTTTTTGGGCCTACAAAACCGCAAAACTTTATTTTAAAAGTTAACTTTTCATAAACAGGAGAAAACGGCGTCCGCCATATTAGTATGTATATTATCTGTGCTGTGACTTTATACGTCTTGTAGACAATCATTTGACATTTTATCCAACATTCACAGTTTTAGAAATCGCATTTTTTTATTAAAAACCATGGCTTCCACTAGTTTACGCGAAAAGTATAGTAATTATCATTGTTGTATGTACACTGTACTTACATAGAAGTCTTGACATTCCTCAGCGGCGGAACAAAAGTCGGAGTTCAAAGCAAAAAAATTACCGACTATTAGTGCGTCGACTCTTTCCGCTTTCATGAATCCATGATTGTTTTATAGATTAAATGAGAAAATAGGAATAGCAAAACGTAGACGAGATTTTTACTTCTAAAATAACAAGATCACGATCACAACCACCAGAAATATTTACGAAGAGCATAGGTTATAAAACGTCCGTCTGACACATCATGGACCAGTGTTGCCAGCGACAATTTTTTTACTGCCGTGTTCGATAAGGAAAATTGCCGTGTTTTAAAGGAAAAGCTATTTTCGGCTGCTGTAGCAAATAAATTAAATAAAATATGTTTATTTTAGAATTGTATTGAATCATTTTTTAATAGATTTGCTGCCGTAGGCCGTAGGTTTCCTTTTAATTATGTCAAATTACCGTAGAACACGGCAATTACAAGATTAATGAAATCACAACATGTCCGAAAGGGTTTAATGCGTTTAAAAAATAAAATAAAAAATTCAATTTTTCAATTTAAATTATTTTACCATCGTGGACTTAAATTATCTGAAATCGATATATTTCAGTTTCGTAAGTCAAACACTGCCGGAAATATTTAATTATTGCGCCAAATTTGATATGAGTAAACTAGCCTATTGCATTGGTACTACATTGTCATCGCATGTATAAATAAAAAAATTGGAAACTATCAGACCACTGGAAGTTTACCTACGTTTGCACAGGCCAAACCGTTGAACCTAGAGACTTGAAATTTTGTACATAGATAAATTTTATAGTATGAGCATCCACTAAGAAAGGATTTTTGGAAATGCCATCCCTAAGGGGGTAAATTGGGGGATGAAAGTTTGTATGAAAGTCCGTCAGTTTTGAAGTTAGCAACTTGAAATTTTGTTCTTAGGCTGAAGTAAAAAAAAATTTATACAACCTAGG
This sequence comes from Ditula angustiorana, assembly GCA_963691745.1. Lineage (NCBI taxonomy): Eukaryota > Metazoa > Arthropoda > Insecta > Lepidoptera > Tortricidae > Ditula > Ditula angustiorana. Next base: position 15,127,333 of record OY829476.1, read on the forward strand.
ACGGCAAACAAGCAAGTGGGTACCTGATGGTAAGTGATCACCACCGCCTAAAGACACCCGCAACACCAAAGAGATTGCAGGTGCGTTGCCAACCCAGAGGGTTAAGATGGAATACCTCTAGTACCAGTAATTACAACGGTTGTCTTGTTCTCTACGCCGGAACACAACAGTGTAAGCACTGTTGCTTAGCGGCAGGATTAGCGAGCAAGATGATGAAGAAGCTCTCCCCGAAGAATACTCGCTTGTTTCCATTCCTGTGTTGTATAAAAAAATATGGTGCTTATAATGATTATATTTATTTTAGTATAGTAATATTTCGTTTCTGGTACTTCTATCACCTTGCATCAATCACTCATCACAACTCGACAATAGATCGTTCCGGCTGGAAACAATCTTTCATTCAATCATTCATTCATTTCACTGACAAACCGCTGTTTCGGTGTTCCACTTTTCAATAGTTCTAAGTTTAATTCTCCAAGTATCCTAAATTAGACCTTGTTTTGAAAGGAATATGGTTGAATGCTCCCCTTTCAATGTTAGGTGTAATGATAGCCACAGATTTGTCTGCCGGCTGTACCGACGCTCGGTGCAATTCGTTCCTCAATGCAGCCGTATTCTAGAGTAATATTAAAGCTAGGGATGTCAGAAATATTTAATATCGATGAACAACAGAACATCGATTTTGTAAATTGTAATTTTTTTTATGAAATAGGAAGCCAAACAAGCAAGTGGGTCACCTGATGGTAAGTGATCACCACCGCCTATAGACACCCGCAACACCAAGAAGATTGCAGATGCGTTGCCAACCCAGAGAGCTAAGATGGAATACCTCTTGTGCCAGTAATTACACCGGCTGTCTTGCTCTCCACGCCGGAACACAACAGTGCAAGCACTGTTGCTTAGCGGCAGGATTAGCGAGCATGATGGTGGTAGCGATCCGGGCGGACCTTACACAAGGCCCTACCACCCGCAAACTACTACCTTTAGGTGACATACTTGTTTGTTTTCCTTCTTATTTAATAAAAAATACTTTAAACCAATCACACATTTTCTCAGTAAACGCATCAACGAACTCTACGTAAAAGTTCAAACCAAGGTCAAAACTGATCAGTACCGATAAAATATTAAGCTTACATTGATACAAAGTAACAATAATAACACGATAAAACTGACAAACCAAGTCTCTAGTTACTAAAATATTTTCTATAAAAAAAGGTATACGAATAATTTTAACGATACTCAAAGTCACGATCTAATCAACGTCATGAGTATAGATGAAAGTTGGAAATGCCACATCATCTATACATAAAATGTACGTATGTTAATGATGCAAGCAAAATATGGAAGATATCAAAGAAAATATGAAGTTATCTGTCATGTTTGGAAGCTGAGCTTGTATTCGTATACAATAGGAGTCATTGGGTAACAGAATAGAATAGAATCATTATTTATTTCAGGCGGCATAGGCTGCATAGACCTTAAAGCAACCTGAAACAAATTACCTTGCTACTCCGCGAAACTAGTGCCGTTCTCGTGCAAGTTAGCTGCGTCTGTGCGACATATACATGTTCATGCAAAAACCCACCCTCCTCCGTTTCCACACGAAACAACATATATCACACAGATTGAACTACACACCACCACCACTAAACGCGACTCGACGCGCGTTTCGCCTTTGAGGCATCATCGCGATCTAACAGTACGACCGTTCGCTACTTGAACAAATGGCGTACATGGTGGTTTTGTTCCAGTTTGTTGAAATGGACCTCCGCAAAGTAACGCCTGAATCTATTAATTATTTAGACCTTATAGACCAACATAGATATTTATTATACTTAATTGACAACTTAATTACTAGCACGTGAAGTCTGTAACGTGAGCACTTTCGCGGTGTTAGTTAAAAGGCTACGAAGCAGCGGGAATGCGACACCTTTCGGTTAATACTCTTCTCGTAATAAGCTAATAAAGTATTGATCGTGTGGCGATTTTTAAACGCAACAGCGACGAGTTCGAAACGAGGCGAACAATCAAACTAATATTTAAAATGCAATAGTCTGTTTGTCTGTCCGGCTTTCACCCTAAACGACTAAACTGATTTGGGAGAAATTTAGTGCAGGAATATTTTAACACACTGTGACGGATGTAGGCAATTAAAAAAAAATCTGAATAGTGTGAAATGTGGGAAGAAACTTTGTACTAAAATGGTAAATGGGTGAATTTGCGCCGTTCCATTTAACAAAAGATGTTCTAAGACATAACAACAACATAACAAAAAACCATGGCATTAAGGTTTAGAGAGTGGAAAACGTTATCGCCGTTTGAATGGTGAGCGCTCGGTCCACAGTAGTATTTTTTTTATAGCATAGGAAGGAAAACAAGCAAGTGGGTAACCTGACCCACGGGTAAGTGATCACCACCGCCTATAGACGCCTGCAACACCAAAGAGATTGCAGATGCGTTACCAACCCAGAGGGCTCAGATGGAATACCTCTTGTGCCAGTAATTACACCGGCTGTCTTGCTCTCCATGCCGAAATACAACAGTGCAAGCACTGCTGCTTAGCGGCAGGATTAGCGAGCAAGATGGTGGTAGCGATCCGGACTTATGGACCACCTGTCAACTACCCTGTTAAACTGTACAAATAATGTAGTTTTTCATTCAATTTTTCATATTTCTAGGCATTGCACATTCATCTCGACTCGGCGTCTGGAATACTGCCCGTCAACGGCTGCATTTAATAAATCATGAAAATCGTCCGTCGGTCTGTCGTCACGGCAATGACAAATTGCATCCCCGATTGATGACTGCCGATATAATTGCTTTGTTTACGTTTTTAGGGTTCCGTGGTTGACAAGGAACGCTTATAGTTTCACCATGTCCGTCCATCCGTCTGTCCGCAGCTTAGCTCGGAGACCCATAGTACTAGAAAACTGTAATTTGGCATGGATATATAATCATAATCATAATCATAAATTTATTGGTAATATTCATTACACGTCACATTTTAAATTATTATTATTTAACATTAAGAAAGTCCATTATACTTAAATTCATCTCACAATCATTCACATATTATTAATCATATTCAATATATTAGTTCGGCAGATAAAGTGGTAAAATAAAATCTCGATTTTTTTTAATGGTAGGTAGGTACAGTCAAGGAAATTGAAACACGTACCACCGTAGAACCTAGTCGAAGAGACATACGTTTGACTTTTGTATGACATAGCCTGGCCTTTAACGCGTTGCGTCATTGCGATAGTGTTTTTAGGTGGTAAGTGAATATATTTCCCCTACTTTACACGTAAAGTGGGGATGTTTTTTTTTTCTCGTTTGCCCCATGGTATGCGTTGGTTAGGTCTTCCAAAAATATTGCAGAATTTTGTAAAATACTATGATTCTTAGTGTTATTTTTTGTTAGAGTCAAGATCCCCCCCCCCCCCTTTGCCAGCTTAATGGTTGTTTTGGATATGTGAAAAAATTCACTATAGCAGTATACATAATGAAGTTAAAAGGAATACTATCACAGCTAAGCAGGCTTTACAAGTTTACGAGTACTATATTTTTGTAACCGAAATTTCTTTCGATTTTTATTTTAAAGGTTTTTAACATTCAAATTATTAAATTGAAATGCTATGTAATGAGAACACGAAAAAAAGTTAAGGTTAAGTTTTGCCACATTACCGCTACCATACCCTGCGAAATTTTCAATGTAAGCATTGAAAAATTCGCAGGGTATTGTAGCGGTAAGGTCGCGAAAGTGGCAAACGCAAGGCACGGAATGCTGATGTTGCAGGTTCGAGTCCTGCCATTACCCTAATTTTTCTTTGTGTTGTTATTACATAGAATTTTTATTTACGAGTAGTAGTCGACCAACTTATAAAATGCACTTGCAACTACGGAACCCGTTGCGCGTGGCCCTACACGCATTTGGTCGGATTTAGTAGCAAAAACTACACAATTTATCATCGATGCGATGATGGGGTGCAATTTCGTCGGGACGGGACGGTTGAGATAGGTTTTATTACAATTTTGGTAATCAATGCATGCATAAACAATAGTGGCCGTTTAATTGTTTTCGTGATTATTTATTGTTAGATGGAGACGCACACCAACGTCGCTGCACGCACACAGGCAGCGCCCAGCGGCGTGGTGGGAGCTGGCTCGGAGAAGACTCGTCCACTTGCCCGGCGGCCGCGCAACGCATCACACGCACATTCTATTGAGGTCGGATATTGTCACGTGATCGAGAAATAAATATCTTGTACCAGGATCGTTTTAATTTAATTCTAGTTGCTTTTATATTATGTACAAACGGTACATATACTCAACAAACTGGAACAAAGTACCTTGCTACTCCGCGAAACTAGTGCCGTACCCGTCCAAGTTCGCTGCGTATGTGCGACATATAAATGTTCATGTAAAAACCCACCCTCCTCCTCCACACGAAACAAATCACAAACACTCAACTACACATCAATCTCAAATACTAAAAGTGAAAAAATTGTTTGTTAGGTATTATTGCGGATCGCTACCGCCATCTTGCCCGCTAATCCTGCCGCTAAGCAGCAGTGCTTGCATTGTTGTGTTCCGGCGTGGAGAGCAAGACAGCCGGTGCAATTACTCGTACAAGAGGTATTCCATCTCAGCCCCCGGGGTTGGCAACGGATCTGCAATCTTTTTGGTGTTGCGGATGTCTATGGGCGGTGGTGATCATCTACCATCAGGTGACCCACATACTTGTTTGCCTTCCTATTTCATAAAAAAAATATTAAATTTAATACTGTTGAAAAGAAAAAGCATTTATTTGAGTTTTTCCTATTATTTACTTTGTTTCTTGAGCTAAAGCTAAACTGGAAAAATGCAACGAAGAGGTAAAGAACGATATAAAACCTTATTTATCAACGCTTCCAAAGCTTTTCCTTTGTTCAGCCGACTAGAACTTTGTAAGATAAAATTTATCTAACGTTTACTTGTATTTTTTTAAAAAGATACACTTATCTTTATCTTTACATAGTATTAAGCAAAGTTGCTATCCAGCTGTCTGTCCTTGTATCAGCCGTTCAGCCTTCTAAACCACGCAACGGATTTTGATACGGTTTCCACAGTAAAAAAAAAACGAAAGGTTTGTATGTATTTTGGGTCTTAATTGATTTGATACAGATCCGCTCTCACGGAACCCCAATAGGGTTCTGCGAACCCACTGTAGGAAATTAGCTACATAATATTAACCTCCTGCTACTTACATGACTTTCTATCATGACACAATATCTGAATACATACTGGCATTGGTCTTAAATAAAAAATTTTTTTTCATCGATTTTGGTTTTAAGTGTGTTTTGAATTTTTTATCCTATTTATAAGTTACCGGATAGACAAATATACTAGGCAGTGGAATAAAACCACGTTTGCTTTCGCCTGACCCAAATTTAAAAGAAAAGAGTGTCATATCTGGCATCTGTCAGTGTTCAGCGTTAGTTAACCTTAAAATCTTACGCGTCGTGATTATTTGGGATATTTATAGAATCATTTGTACAAGTAGGAATAAAACACTTTTTATAATGGTTCCATTATTGAAACTTTAAAAAAAGTAAATTTATGAAGAATCCAAAATAGAGATTGTGCTTAAACTGACAGTGACAGGCGACAATAATAACACCAATAACACTTGCCAAAGAGAAACTAGACGGGTGGCGTTTTTTTCCTTTTTGAGAGAAGTGCAAAGAAATTCAAAAGGTCAAGCTTTATTTTGCAAAAATATTTACAAATACTGAGTATTTTTTTCTAGAATGTCAGAAAACGGTTTAATATCCCTATTCCTTGAAATGGTTTTGGAATTAGAGGACATTGTAAAAAAGTGAACAATGCCATGACGCTAAGCACCATACAAAACTTAACAAAAATTTAACTCTCCCGTACACACATGAATTGCAGCAGTGTGTGTGACCTGAACTTTGGTTGCGTTACCTGTACTGCGCAACATAAACAAACGACGATCATAAGCGTGCGTGCGCCGGCCACACGACACAGTGTCTTTGAGCCAGTGACACGAGCGACCAATATTGTCGCGCGAGATTTACTGCGGCGGCCGCACTGAGTTATTGCCACGCGCCGCAATCGATGGCTGACACATTACGCCTAGTCCAGCAGCTAGCCGATGTTTTGCAGATCACCTATTTTTTTATCAACATCATCATCATCATCTCAGACACAAGAAGTCCACTGCTAAACATAGGCCTCCTCCATAGATTTCCAAAGTAACCAGTGGGAAGCGGCATGCAACCAGCACCTTCCTGCCGCTTGTATGAGGTCATCGGAACATCTTGTGGCTGGTCATCCTACGCTGCGCTTGCATTTTTTTATACAAACGAACGAGTGGCACACCTGATGGTAAGTGATTACCACCGCTTATAGACACCCGTAACACCAAAGGGATTGCAGATGTGTTGCCAACCCAAATGGCTAAGATGAAATACCTCTTGTACCAGTAATTGCGCCGGCTGTTACTCCACGCCGAAACACAACAGTGCAAGCACTGCTGCTTAGCAGCAGGATTAGCGAGCAAGATTATGGTAGTGATCCGGACGGACCTTGCACAAGGTCCTACCACCCGCACCACCTAAACTCTGTAATGAAATTGGAGATCAAAATTAAATGTCAACAGATGACAAGATCTGGTGAATGTTACGGTCAGATCAGGAGCAATAGTGGTATAGAGGCTCGTTACCTGATCATTTTTTAGGACAAGGCAGATCAAGGCCCAACGACTTCAGTAATCAGGTAATGTAATCTGTAAATCTAAAATTTTGATCTCGGTTTTAGTTCTGAGTGTATGTATCGCTTTGCAGAGCACCTAGCACGAATCTTAACTACACTGTCACTAGTTACGTAACTTAGTGTGTTTGCTTTAGTGTGCTAGTTTGGAAACAACAAAGAAAACTTAAAAATAACCTACAAAAGATTTTAGCTGTATTTTGGTATTAATATATTTCTTGTGTATACTATGTATTAACATTCATGGTCACTTCTAACTATAGCCTGTAACAGTGCTTAAAAGAATAACATGTTAATTCTTTTAAGCACTTCTTTCTTTTAAGGCTTAATTCTTTAAGGCTTATTATGACAACGAAAATTCGTATGCATTGATGTTTATATCGGAAACTAACAAACAACAATAATTAAAGCTAGCTCTCAGCCTATCCGCCCACCCACAGACACGCCAGGAGATAAAGTGTCGAAGGCACCTGCAAACAAGGCCACATCCATCTGCGGACGGACTCGGACGGGCTTCGGAACTCTGTCACTTGGGGACATGTAAGAGGATATTATGTATAACTCAGAATAGACACATCGGTCTGTCAGTCCACACACAAATACACTGGGAGATAAAGTGTCGAAGGCACCTTTGACACTTCATCTCCACTTCATCAGTCTGCAAGTCCGTTAACAGATGGATGCTGCCTTGTTTGCAAGTACAAATAAGGCCGTATCTACCTGCGGACGGACTCCGACGGGCTTCGGGACTACGTAACTTGGTAACATGTGACTATAACAGGATCTCATGTATAGGTTAGAATAGACACATCGGTCTGTCAGCCCACGCACAAATACACTGGGAGATAATGTGTCGAAGGCGCATGAAAACAAGGCCACACCATCTGTGGACGGACATTTTGTTATAAAATAGGAAGATAAATGAGCAAGTGGGTCACCTGATGGTAAGTGGTCACCACCGGTTATAGACATCTGCAACACCAAAGAGACTGTAGATACGTTTCGCCAATCCAGAGAGCTTAGATGGAATACCTCTTGTGCCAATAATTTCACCAGCTGTCTTCCGGTGTGTGCTCCGATGTGAATGTTATTGTTTTATCTTTTTACAAGGTTTTATTTAACATGCCGTGTTAGTTTGTTTGTTACTTTGTTTACACGTTTCTTAAAATTTTGCAAGTTAATTTTGACTAACTTCCACTGGAAGTACTTAGTACACTTACTTATTCAGACCACTGGGTCTGAATAAGTAAGTGTATGCAATTCTGATGACAATGCAATAATTAAGTAAAAGTAACACAAAAAATATTAAAGCTCCAAATAAAAAACAGTTACGCCGTTGGTAAAGTAATATCACTTACATAACGGTTTTGCAATGATTTATATCAGTTTAGCGATGAAATCGTTACTAAACTGATATAAATCGGTTTAGTAAAACGCATTTGTAACGTATTACATCAGATTAGTAGTAAAATGGTTACTAAACTGCTAAAAAATATCACGAACCCATTACGTAACTGATATTAATTGTTTTAGTAATGGTACAATCCTTTTGATTTTGACCATATAGTTTATGTCACAAATTAAGAGTTCGAATCTACTTCATAACATACATAATATTTAAAAATGGTCAGAGGGTTCGCTCCGAAGATTGCCTCGTAATCAGACGTCGAGAGTTTACTCAGTCACCCGCGCCCAGTGCTGCCGCTGATGCATGCTCTGTGGTCGGCCGGGAGGGAAGTAAGGCGCGGTATACACTAGTGGATGTTTCACTAAGTGCGTCAAATAACCAATTACAATATAAACTTAAACCAAAAGTACGAAAAACAAATATACGGGTCGAATTGAGAACCTTCTCCAATTTTTTTCGTCAGTTAAAAATGGGAATTTAATAGACGCTTATTCCTAGAAAACTGCAACCACTATTTATTTTATTCGATTAATGGCATGAATTTATAATAACGACATAAAAAATCTACTTTAGGTTTTTAGGCCCGTGTCGTTTCTACCTCAATCTTTGGGCTTTCAATAATGGGAATTAGTCTTTACTAAGTTCAGCTTTTTTGAAAAATTATGTATTCAAACAACGAAAGTTTTAACTTATGAGTAAAACAGACAATTAATGTATAGATTGTAAGGCATTTAGTTTTCTAGAGTTTTCTTACATTACAATGTATTACTTTCACCAAAAGTAAAATCCTCTGAATCTATATTAGGCTCAAAGTATTAGTGCCAGTTTTTTCATGATTCAAGCAGTTCCACACCCATTTATTGCCCAGGGGAAATATATTCACGTACCACCTTAGAACCCTATCGCAATGCCGCGACGCGTTAAACGCCAGGCTATGTCATACAAATGTCATGCGTATGTCTCTTCGACTAGGTTCTACGGTGGTACGTGTTTCAGTTTCCTTGACTGTACGAGTACGCGGTCGGTACTAAAATGGTCGCTTGAGGTGCGGGGTGAGGAAGCGGGGAGGGAGGTAACGGGAAATTTAAATAAAATAAACTTGTAACTGACATAGTGTGTACCGGCCTCAAGCTCGTATATAACGCGCACGCGGTCTCGACGTTCATTTGTTACCTGAACCAGCGTTTGTACCTTAAGTGGCTGTTTGCTTGTATCAACACACCCTCAAGTGAAGTTTAACTTGCTATTCATACCAAACGGTGCTTTTATCAGAACCGTAAGTGTAGTTTTCGTCATGAAAAACATAGCGAAAGTGTTTGCGTTAACTTCGTAATAACTATGGAAACAGTTGGTTTCGGATACGCGTCGCTGGAGGCGCTGTCTATTTTTACTGGTAACGGAAAAACGGTGTAAACAATTGTATGTTATGTTCCTACAAACTAAGAGTTGATCCAAATTCGCATGCATGGTATCAGGAATAGTTTAATTTGTATATGCAAAAAAAAAAAGATTCAAATCAACCATAACTATAGTCAACCACTGTCACAATACAAGACAAGAATTTGGGAATTAAAACGTCTGAAAAACAGAAGACTTTCCAGAACCCTTTATTCATAAATAGTCACCTTAAGACGCTACCTAATTAAAATTACTTTCGTCTCTATCAGTCACTGTGAGTTTTGTCTTAAAAAAAAAGCGAAACATTTTTCCGGTTTAAAATGTGAACTTCAAGTTCTAGAAGTGCAAAATCTATTTTTTTATTAAGTAACCTGATTGTCAAAGTTAGGTCTAGTTTTTTTTTGGTGGCCTGAATGTCTCAAATCGTAGTCCTCACGAGAGGTACGGGCGACTACGATTGCTTAGCAAGTAAAATGAATAACTGCATCATAAGGGTTATAATGAAGATCGAAGGGTCCATCGGCCCGTGCGACGACTCCGGTCGGCAGATCGAACCACCACCAAAAGTCATCTAGAACCAACTAACTCAGGTCTAGCTTACAAGAAGCACTTATAGTTATCAAAAAAATACTACTAATTTATATATTACTAATAATAAACCTCATTTTCGGAGAAGAATTAAAAATCTTCTACAAAAGACTTCACTCTTACTGTCAGGTTCAGCACAAGTGACAGTCGTGTTTGTCGCGAGTTGTCACGGCGCGCGGACATGGGGCCTCCCGGGACCGCGCACTGAATGAGTGCTAAAATAGCGCTTGCTGCAGATACGATTCAGGGTCAAAATCAAAAACTTTGTACTGTATCGTTACTAAAACAATTAAAATCAGGATTGTAATGGTTTTTTAAATTATTTATGTCAGTTTAGTAATGATTTCATATGCTAAGATAGTGGACACATTTGGGTTTACTTTGAAATACCGACAAACGAAATATCAAGTGTTTTACTTTATGTATTTTTAACAATCAACTTATGTTTGACCGTTGTGCTGACATGACAAACAAATATATTGATGAAATTCGATAATACAAGCGGGTGGTAGGACCTTGTGCAAGGTCCGTTCAGATTGCTACCACCGCTAAGCAGCAGTGCTTGCACTGTTGCGTTCTGGTGTGGAGAGCAAGACAGCTGATGTAATTACTGGCACAAGAGGTACCTACTCCATCTTAGCCCTCTGGGTTGGCAACGCATCTACAAACCCTTTGGTGTTGCTGGTGTCTATGGGCGGCGGTGACCACTTACCATCAAGTGACCCACTTGCTCGTTTGCTTTCCTATTTTGTATATAAAAAAACAAATACATTGATTGTTAAGCCAACGCCATTTTAGTCAAAGAAAAAGTCAAATAAATTCGCTTATGTCGACCCGGGCGCTCCCATGCCACGTACAGTCGTACTCTCGTACATAGGTAGCCAACTTAAAGTTTGATCGTGAATTGTTTTAAGCAACGCTAAGTGGGGAATTTGTTGTGTCCCCGCGGTGTACTGTTCGAAACTAGTGCGTGATGTAAGTTAGCGACGGTATGTACTGAATTCTTACTGACTAAGGCGAGACCCGGTTTTTGATTTGCAGTAAATTCATTCAACAAATGGTTTTTTTATACAAAAATTCTGTAATAGAGGTGGTAGCGGTTGAAACGCTGCAGAACTACCTATGGCTCAAAAAACCTTTTGGGTACGGAACCCAAAAAACATTGGCCTGCTGAATGATTTGTTAAGACAGTAAATGTAAAATTGATATTCACTACCTTTTCGTGGCTAATAATCGTAATGACATTAGCAACTGTAAAGTACTGAATCCATTTTATATTGGTTTAGATCTATTTTTTCTCAGAGATCTGCTAACAAAGACGATTCTCGGTTTTCTGATAAAACTAACTCTCAACAGTCTGGTTATGTCAGCTATGACTCCGTCGTTCAGTATAAAGTGCAGTTTTCTTACCCATTTTCTATCACGGACATAAAATACCATTCGAAAGCTCGTATTTTTCCAACTACTAATAACAAAGGCAAATATCGTCTACAAAAATGTCTACGCCTTTTTGTTTATTATTTTAACGTTACCCTTCCGAATGTTCGTGTATATTTGACGGAATATAAGAAAAATATGATGTTTCAAGACATCACATATCGGGTTACATCTCGCTTACACATACAATATTGCTGATCGGAAATATAACGCTGCCAAATTGGATTTCAACTACACACTGAGAATAAATAAAAATATTTATTCTCTGGAAATGTGACTGGGTAGAGTGAAGGTTAAATATGACAATTGATATAAAACTGACTGTCGGACGATAATACCAAGTGATTTTGTGGAAGCAAAAATGTTTTATTCTGATAGGTAAATAGTTTTAGAATTATTTATTTAAATCATCATCAATTAAATCAACGTAACTATAGACTTACGCCCTTATTCACAAACGCTACGTAAACGTTTGTTAGTAAACATGTTTTATGTCTTTATCTGTCATTGTGACGTTTGCCCTCAAATGAAAGGGAGAAAACATTTGTTAGCATAAAAAGATTGTTCAGTTTCTATGAATAAGGAGGTTAGAGACTATGTCACACACACAGTTTAATGATTAAGTCAAGCTTTTTTAATAAATAAATAATAATATGGAAAAATGCAATGTAAATTCTTGATTTAAAATAAGAGTAGTTTATTTAAGTTTATTATTTAGTCAATATGTATATTGTAAACATTATAAATTGCATCAAATGACAAATTACAGGAATTTATATTGAGATCCTCAATGTTTTGTAAGCTTCGAAACCTTTGTCAATTACTTGACGTACGGTCAGACGGACGGACAGCGGAGACTTAGTAAATAGTGTCCCGTTGGCGCCCTTTGGGCATAGAACCATAAAAAGTGTTGATATTTACAAGGTTATCAAAAAAACAGATAGTTTTTAGCGATTAAATAATTTTTATTACTCTTTATTCATTTAAAACAAAAAATATTAAAAAATAAATTAAAGCAATTTAAATTTAAATTTAATGCCCTGCGTGTTCTTTTTTTATGATATAGGAAGGCAAACAAACAAGTGGGTTCCCTGGTGGTTTACTTGTGTGAATCGCGGGTGGTAGGACCTTGTGCAAGTTCCGTCCGGATCACTACCACCATCTTGCTCGCTAATCCTGCCGCTAAGCAGCAGTGCTTGCACTGTTGTGTTCCGGAGTGGAGAGCAATACAACCGGTGTAATTACGTGCACAAAAGGTATTCCATCTTAGCCCTCTGGGTTGGCAACGTATCTGCAATCTCTTTGGTGTTGCGGGTGTCTATAGGCGATGGCGATTACTTACCATCAGGTGACCCATTTGCTTGTTTGCCTTCCTATTTCATAAAAAAATTATTATATATATTATAGAATTTGTTGTCGTGGTTAAAACCTTGCTTTCGAAAATGAGAACTAAATTAGGACTTTGAAAAAGGGTGTACTTAGTAATCAAAATAAGTGACACTTTGATATTTATGACATCTCTTATTAAAGTAAAGAAACAGATTATATTCCCATAATGTTTTATAAAGTTAGGGATCATTTTGTATAAAGGCAATGATATTGCGGGTTTTTTGGTGTCTGGACTAAATTGGCATTTTCGGTGGGTTGTCTGTCCGTCTCGCATGATCGAGGTCAAGGGCAAACTCAATTTAGGAATATGTACCTAAATATTTTTTAGAGAGGGTCAAATAAAAAACGTACCGTCACTAAAGTAATTACTATCGTTTTTATCATAAAAACTATAGCTAATACAGATTTTATAATATTAGATTTTAAATGATAAAAAAAACTTAAGAATAACTTTAGAATGTCAATCAAAATAACTTAAAATAAAATAACTTAAACGATTTTTATCGCGTACTTTGTTGTGAATTTAAGTCCCGACGTTTCGAGTCATTTTCAGGTCTCATGTTTACGTTAAAAATACGAAATACCCAATTCTGAAAAAAAAGTTAACTAAAAAAACTGCGCTCCAATTAACAAGTTACAGAAAATATGTCTAAAAGTCGCGAAAATATAAGATTTATTTTAAACAATTTATTTTTGTGTTACCTACAACGAAATACATCATAAATTTAAATAGGTAACGAACAGAATTGCTAAAAGGTAGGGGTCTTGAACCTTTTCCATTTTTTCGTCGGTTAAAATTGACAATTCACTTACACGAAAAATAAATTACGCAAATTTTAATAGCCACACAATTTCGTAGCACCTCTACGGCGTAGCAATCAGCTACGCCGCTCCGTAGCCGCAACGTCACCCGGCCATTCATTAAGTATGGGACATTTTAATTAACTCGTAAGTGGTGTATTACCATTTTTCGTGTACGTACAATTCTACTTTGTAGGGATTCAATGACGCAGCGATAATAAAGGTAGGGCAGGGAAGTATTTGTTAGGATGAACTGCCTCTCATTAAAGACTAGCTACCCATCCCGACCGCATGGTGACAATTTACTAACTAAATTTAAAATGCTATATAATGACAACACAAAGAAAAATTAGGGTAATGGCAGGACTCCAACCTGCAACATCAGCATTCCGTGCCTTGCGTTTGCTAGTTTCGCTACATTACCGCTACCATACCCTGCGAAGTTTTCAATGTGTTTCGTTTTTACGTTCATTACATTATTGATTTTGGTTTTGGAGAACTACTTTCGGTGTCATCTATGAGAAACTTAATCAAGTTAGCGATCAAGTTAGTGATAAAAAAAAATCAGAAATTCGATTACAAAAATTTACTAACTTAATTAGAATTTAATGTAAGGGAAGGAAAGTAAAAGAATTGCTTAACTATCGATCGCATTACAAGTTAATGAGGTTCAAAAGTGGCTAAGCAATTATTTAGTCCACTGTACATAAAATCTTCCTTAAAAAAAACTAAAGTATAGTGGAAATCGTATCAAATCGTATCGTGGTTTAGACGTAATAAGCGGCGGAAGATACGACACAGACAGACAGGAACGGATAGCGACTTTGTTGCATACCATGTAAAGTCTACTCGTGACCACGGCCATTGAAACATGGCCGAAACGTCGAGGTAAATCAACAATATATTTCTATCGCGCTTAAGTCCCGATAATGTTATAAATATGTGTGAAAGTCGCGAAAGTTTAAAACAATTTACCATGTAAAGGCCGAAGATGTGTGTCCTATGAGACAATCCCCTTTAAGAGGTGTGACATTGATGTATCCTCGATCTTGCGTTTAGAGATTAAAAACACCGCTGGCGCTCGATGATGAGCTTGAAGGAAAAAATCCAGGCCTTATTTCACCAAACTTTATATGCCAGGTGATAACGACAATTCACTGCAGCAAGTACGAATCTTCTCGATACGCGTTAACTCGTTACGTAACTCAGTGCGTTGCTTTCTAACTTGCCTAGTAGAAACACACTAACATATGTAGCGAGTAAACGCGTATCGAGAAGATTTTTGCTGGCTGCACACACATTACGAGTCTACTATTTAAGCCATGTACACAGAATTGTCGTTATCAAATGTGACTTATCCACCTTGGTGAAATAGGAGCCAGAAGATTGCTTCCCTTATCAGGATCAATGAAGCCATTCGTTCATGTAGCGAACGGTCGTACTACTTGATGCGGACGATGTCTTGCATAGAGATGAAACGCGCGTATATCGTGTAGTTTTAGCGTTTAATGTTAATGGTTTGTAGTCGGGTCTGTGTGATATAAATTGCTCCGCGTAGAAGCAGAGAAGGGGGCCTTGTATGGAAACTAAATATGTCACACAGACGTAGCTGTTTTCCACGTGCACAGTACTGGTTTCGCAGAGAAGCTAGGTAGTATGTTCCAGTTTGAGGATCAATTATCGTACCAAAAGAGCATGTCCTTGACATGTTCTAAGTCCCTGGCATACTAGTTCATTTGTAAGCAATTGAAGGCCTCAAGGGCTAATTAAAAGGATTAGCAATGGCCAGCCGCTTTGTGACCCGAGGCCTAAATTCACTCGTTAACTTATAAAGGACACGTTTTGAGATATTTAGATCAGCAAATAAATGGAACACGTAATGAGACTCTGAGTTTATTAACGTATCGCTATTAAGAGTGAAAATCAAATGAACTGTACTGTTTTAATATCAATATCAGTTTCGTCACGGTTTTGTAACGACTCATTATGATTTGTAATGAAATCGTTACTAAACTGATATTACTTATTACAAAACCGTTACGAAAGTGATATTAGTTAGAGTTACGGTACAATCTTTTTGATTTTGACCCATAAATTGTTACGTTTAACATGACGGATAAAATTTAAAAAGTGTTTTTGAAAAATGTAGCTTTTAGTTTTAGTTTATTGTAGTATTCTCATTCAATATATTTCAAAACGTCAGAAATTAAATCCGTTACAATACATGCGATATCAATCATTTGAACTGTTTTAGTTCAATGCCTATAAGTAGCTAAACATAAGACACTATTAGGAAATTGATAATTTTGTCTGAAAGAGATCACTGTATGTATAACAATGATAATGCCAGGCGTCTAAGTATGTATAGTAGACCAAGAAATTGCTTGATCACTTTTCGACCGTATTATAAAGAGTTAAGGTTCAAAAGTGGTCAAGCAATTACTTGGTCGGCTATACCTCGTGTAAACTGTCTCTTCTATGTTTTCCTGTGTGTTACTTATGTTTTGCTTTTTCGTGGAACAACAAGGATTATTGTTGTGTGTAATTCCATTATAGAAATAATGTATTTTTATTCATTTATAGCAACAGCAGACGTGAAAACTTGGGTGTACTGTTTTTCTATTCCTATTCTCTGAAACAACATTGACAGTTCATGTTTTTCACATGCCTCCGATAAGACTCTCTTCAAAGACTAATATTGAATAGATAGAGCAGGGGTGGCCAACAGGTCGATCGCGATCGACCGGTCGATCGCGACTGTTGGACCAGTCGATCGTGATCGTGATTTAGACTGGCAATGTGATTTAGCCTTTTTGGCAGATTTTACTGGAAAACTGAGTACATTAAATCTGAGTCTACAAGGCAAGTATAAAACATTAACAGAAATGATAAGTTCTATTGCGGCGTTTCAATGTCAAACAGCGTCTATGATAGTTGACATAGAAAAGAAAAAATTTGAACAATTTGTTAACATCAAGGATCATATGGAAAAACATCCTACATACAATTTCATTTCTAAGAAATATACGTCAGAAATTAGGGCAGTGGTAGCAGACTTCGAAGTTCGCTTTGGTGATTTCAGAAAAATTGAGAACTTGGTTCAATTCATCAGTTATCCGTTCAATGATTCCATTGATCATAGTGATATCTATGAATTGGCTACAAAATTTGCAGATGCATTTCAAATGGAGCACATGATGTTACAAAACGAAATTATTACTCTGCGCTGCGACATATTTCTTAAAGCAAGGTCATCGTCAGGTCATGATTTCTGGGCATTGGTTTCCAACGAAAAATATCCAAATTTGAAGGAATGTGTTGAACAACTTCATTCGTGTTTTGGTTCAACATATTTATGTGAATCGGCATTTTCCTACTTAAAGCAAACAAAAAGTAAACACCGTTCTCGCTTGACAGACGCTCATACATTGGATTCTTTAAGGTTGGCAATCTCCAACTACAAACCCGATTATGCTAAACTAGTGGAAGATACTCAGACGCAATGCTCACACTAATATAATATGTAAATAAGTAGTTAGTATGTATAATTTTCACACATATGGTTTTTCTCTTAATAAAATAAAAAATGCTACATGATTGTGTACTGAACTATGCTGTTTCATTTAAGATTCTAGAAGTAGGTATGTAATTGGTAGATCGCGCAGAGTCTCGTTATTGAACAAGAGATCTTGGGTCCAATCAAGTTGGCCACCCCTGAGATAGAGCATTTTCACAGCATACTAAGGGATTTTAGAGTGTGAGTATTAAATATTTGTCTAATTAGACATTCGCGTAATTGGACATTGGGGGAATTAGACGTTCGTTTCATTGGATATTCAGGAATCAGTCGTTTGCGTAATTGAATATTCAGGGAACTAGTCATTCGCGTACTTGGATATTCAGCGAATTAGTAATTAGATAATCAAGATAATTCTCGGAATAATTAATTCAATTAAATTGTTTTTAATTAATGTCTAATGACATTCGCATTGGTCATTCACGTAATCGGACATTCGGGGAACTAGATGTCATGTTCAAAAACGTTTTGAAATAATAGATGAAAGAAAAAAGTGCCAAATATACCTATTACCTGTTGTCGGCCTTATTGATTTAAATTGTTACTATTCTTATGTGTTTTTCGCATTGTGCTCAATAAACAATAATTGTTGTCATTGTTGTTGTAGGTATACCGGGATCACCAAATGGAAGACCGCGGTCCGTACCCGAACGTTGACTTATTTTTCGCGGACCTTTATGTAGTCAAGAACACCACTGTCATTATTCATGGTTTACCAGCCCGCAGTACTAATCGAACCACGACAGTCTTTTGCATTTTTAAAACGTAACTTTAGAGTAACTAATTGATGATTCCTGTTGTAAACAATAGACATAGGCCTCCCCCTACAATCTCTGCAACGACCGGCTCTGCGCTGCTCGTATCCAGCGGCTTTTTGGACCCACGTCGTCTCGGTTCACCTCATACCGGGTCTATCCATGCTGCATCTTCAGGTACGTGGAAGATAGAATAAAAGTTATTGCTGGCTATTGAGTTTAGTGGTACGGTTACTGGGAGATTTGTTGGCTCACGGAGAGGGTGTCCTATAGGCTACAGGCCGTTCCGTGGGTTCCCAGGAGCGCCGGTGATCAATTCCCATAAAGTGACCGGCACGCTGGTTTGCCGCCTTTATTCGTAGAAAAGGGACTTTGCAGATGATTTTGCCGTCTGTCACTTAGTCTTTGGCCACTCGAATATCGGCCATGTTCACATATAACGATAAAACCTCCAGCCATTTGGGAATTCTAAAAAAGTTGTCAAAATATTTTCGGCGTAACGCTGCTATCGGGTGGCTTTCCAATCTACTGAGCGAGAGATAATGTTGTTGAGGTTGCATTGAAGGGTTTTTTATAATGTTCAAATTTTGAATGGTTATTTTTGATGTGTTCCTTTTTTACTGTCACTGTGATGTCAGACGAAAAATATATCGGCCCAATAAAGACATATAATTGAATAAAATCTTGGTTTTTAATAAGTGGCGACCGTACGTGAGCATAATGGACCTGGAAAAAATGAAACGAGAAAGAACAGTATACAGAAGCTCGTTCACACGAACAAAAAACCGATTTTTGGAGAGATGTGACAAAGCCGAAGATTTCGATAGTATTAAAGTGACGTTCGAGATACTCCAGGAAAAAGCGGATCAGTTGTTCGATATCGAGGAGAAAATAAAACGTAAGTGGCTGGAAGTGCTGGACTACGCGAGTAATAAAGAATTCGATGACGACTGCGAGACTGCAGAGGAATATCGATATTCTTGGGGAGAAGCAAAACTTAAATTCAACAGACTCTGCCCACAGGATGCCCGCTCCATATCCGAAAGCCACTCCGTATTCGAAGATCCTACGGTAAGATCCAGAGGGAGTAACATGTCAGACAAGCTCTCAAATAAGTTAGATTGTACCGCATTTGAGTCCAAAAGGAAGTTTGTTTTGCCAAAGATAAAATTGATTGAATTTGATGGCAAAATCAAGAACTGGCTTAGTTTTTGGGGGCAATTCAAAAAGATCGACGAAGCAGAAGACATAGACATTGACGACAAGTTCCAATATTTAATTCAAGCGACATTACCTGGTTCCCCAGCAAGAGAACTCGTTGTAAGTTTTCCGCCGTCAGGAGAGAACTATAGAGCTGCCATGGATCAACTCAAAGGAAGGTTTGCAAGAGACGATTTACTGATCGAGATATACGTAAGAGAACTACTCAACCTTGTTCTTAGTCAAAGCCACGAGAAAACATCTTCGTCACTTAGCTCTCTTTTCGACAAGTTAAACACGCAGTTGAGAGCGTTACAAACACTAGGCGTCACGAGCGATAAATATGCTGCCATGTTGTATCCACTAGTAGAGTCGGCGCTACCCGAAGACGTACTCAGAGCCTGGGAGAGGTTGAGAGGACACGCAGTCAACACTGCTGACAACTTACAGAACCTACTCGATTTTGTCAAGAGAGAAGTCGAAAGCGAAGAAAGAATAAAGATATCTCGAAATGGTATTTCCGGAATTGACTACGAAGATAATGCTAGTACATCGAGTTATGGCGCGAAACAACCTACCGCTTCTTGTCTCGTTTCTGCGGAGCCTAAGAGGGATGTCAAGAGTAACACGTGCGTATGGTGTGAGAAAACACACAGCAGCCTAGAATGCTACAAAGCTGCCAAGATGACACTTGACGAACGTAGAGAGTACTTGATGAAGAAAGGCACATGCTTTATTTGTTTAAAGGCGAACCATACTGCCAAGCAATGCAAGAGCTTTACGAGATGTATTCTTTGCGCACGACGACACACCGTACTATTATGCCCTGGAACTCAAGATAAAAATATTACGCCTTCTGTTAACGAAAAACAAACGAAGAGTAGTACCCAAAATCAAGCCGTCACTCCAGCCAATGAGAACACTATATCACAGAAGACCAATACCACAACTCTACTACAGACACTGATGGTCAGAATTAAACACGCAGGCAAGTCACTGACGACCCGAGCTTTTTTGGACAGCGGCTCGCAGCGATCTTATGTTCGACGTGATATAGTGAAGAGCCTCGGAATAACTCCAGTCGACCGAATATCATTAGCGCACTCACTATTTGGCGGGATTGAAACTGATAAGGAAGAGTACGGCATTTATAATTTGAATGTACAGAGCCTTGATAACGAATTCGAATTTCAAATGTCGGCGCTTGACAAAACAAAAGTCTGTGGCGTTATACCGCGACTACTTGAAAACGATCGCTTGAAGGTACAATTGAAGGAAAATAATATATTTTTGAGCGACAAAGGAATAAATGCACCTGACATCGGACTGCTTATTGGGGCAGATTATTCAGGGATGATATTGACTGGTTGTTTTATACAATTAGAAGAAAACTTGACCGCCATTAAAACAAAACTCGGATGGACGGTTCAAGGGCAAAAAAGTATCGCTTGTTCGAACTTAGAGTACCTGAGTAATAATAATATAGCAGACTTGTGGGAACTCGAGGTACTGGGAATAAGAGATCCGATAGAAGTTAAATCCAGAAAAGAATCACAAGAAGAAATTTTAAAGTATTTTGAAGAGTCTGTGAAGAAAAATGAGATTGGAAGATACCAAGTTCACTTACCATGGAAAATTGGACATAGTAAACTAGAGAGTAATAGAGATATGGCAATGAAGCGATTAGAAACAACGACTAGAAAGCTTATCCAGACAAAAAACTACAATGAATATGATAACATTTTCAAAGATTGGCTCAAGGAAGGCATTATCGAGAAAATTCAAGACGACGATATGAAAGGACACTACTTGCCTCATCACGCAGTAGTGAAAGAGTCTAGCCTGACCACAAGAGTTCGACCTGTTTTCGACGCTTCTGCTAGAGATCGCAATGGTAACTCGCTGAACTCGTGTTTAGACACAGGACTAAATTTTTTAGAGTTAATTCCAAATTTACTGATGCAGTTCAGGAAGCACGCTATTGGAATAACTTCGGACATAAGAAAAGCATTTTTACAGATTTCCTTAACCCCACGTGACAGAGAGTATTTGAAGTTTTTGTGGTGGGCAGACGAAGAAAGGAGAGAGATAACAACATATAGACATTGTCGGGTTGTATTTGGAATTACCTCAAGCCCCTTCTTGTTAAATGCAACGATTGTTCATCATTTAAACATAGCTCCAGACTCCCTGAAAGATACAGCAAATAAATTGAAGAATAGTTTTTACGTTGATAACTGTGTAATCAGTTTAGAAACAGAGCAAGAAGTTAATAAATTCATAGAAGAGTCGAAATTATTGATGACAGCGGCTTGTTTTGATCTCAGAGGGTGGGAAACAGCACCTTACAAATATGATAAGACTGATCACACAGAGATTGTCTCTATTCTAGGAATGCTGTGGAATAAAAATACTGACGAGTTTTGTTGCAATGTCGGCAAGAATCGAGATGATGATGTGAAGATGACAAAAAGATCTCTATTGTCAATAGCACAGAGAGTTTTTGATCCGGTGGGATATACATGTCCTGCTACTTTAATTCCTAAGTTATTGTTACAGAAGGCGTGTAAAGAGAACTGTGGCTGGGATGATCAGTTGCCGGACTACGTGAAGAAAGACTTTATGAAATGGCTGGAGACGGCACACTGTCTAAGTCAATGTCGAATACCGAGACGCATCACTAAGGAAGCCATAAGTAACTGCGAGTGCACTCTACATACCTTTTGTGATGCTAGCAAAGATTCGTATGCCGTATGTATCTTCTTGAGATCCGTAAACAAGCAGACTGGTCGAGTAACTGTTCGGCTAGTCACAGCCAAGGCCAGGGTTGCTCCACTGCGAGAAGTCACTATTCCGAGACTTGAGTTACTAGCAGCCGTGAGCGCGGTGAGACTTTATAAACAGGTGGAAGAAGCATTGAAACTTTATTGTACCTGTTTATTTTGGACAGACTCATCCGTCGTACTAACTTGGATTAAAAGAGATGCCAACTGGAGTGTATTTGTCAAGAACAGAGTTAAAGAAATCAGATGTACGACGAATCCCGATAATTGGCATCACATACCAGGCACTGAGAATCCAGCAGACCTACCCTCACGAGGCTGCGATGCCAAAGCTTTAGTTGAAACAAACTGGTGGTTTGGTCCGTCATGGCTTAAATTGAGCGAAGATAAATGGCCTAGATCAGATTACACTGTAAACGAAACTGAGATAGTAAAAGAACAAAAGAATAGCGTCTGCGCACATATGATAAATGAAAGAGAAGATTTTACAGCCAAATTAATGTATTTTTCGAAATACACACAGATTGTGCGTGTAATAGCGTGGATGTTGAGATTCAGCCATAATGCGAAGAATACCTCTAATAAAAACAAAGGAGAGTTATGTTATGACGAGTATGAATATGCAGAGCGATTGTTACTGAAGTTAATACAGAATGAAACTTACAAGAATAATAACATAAAGATTACGAAAGAGTTACAGACTATCAAAGACAAGGACGGCTTAATTCGGCTTAAGACTAAATTACTCCTTAGTGAAGAGAATAAGGATTTTAAGTGTCCGATTTTATTGCCTGGTAACAACGAAATTATCAGAAGACTAATTCAGCAAAAACACATTCAGTTTAAACACGCTGGAACCAATACTTTGATATGTGAACTGAGAAATAATTATTGGATTACCGGAGTCAGAAAAATTGCCAAACAAGTAAGATCTAATTGTTTGATTTGTAAGAGATTTAGCGTTAAACCAGGAGAGACTTCCGTGGCACCATTACCTGCAGAGAGAGTTGCGAACACAGCGCCATTTGAGGTAACTGGTGTTGATTTAGCGGGACCTTTGTACTTAAAGGGAAATACAAAATGCTGGATAGTGTTGTACACTTGTGCAGTTTATAGAGGCATACATTTAGAATTGACAAAGTCACTTTCCACAGACGCCTTTTTGATGACGTTTCGAAGATTCATTGCCCGGAGAGGAAGACCAAGAATCATAATGTCGGACAATGGCACAAATTTCGTTGGGACTGACAATTTATTTAGAGATGTGGACTGGAACGAAGTACAAAGGTTTTCGATGGTACAAAGGATTAAATGGAAATTTAATGTGCCTAGCGCCCCGTGGTGGGGGGGATTCTGGGAACGAATGATTCGGATGGTGAAAGAGCTGCTGCGACGGATATTAGGGAAGTCGGTAGTAACGTATATTGAATTAGAAACAATTTTATGTGATTGTGAAGCGGTCATTAATTCAAGACCATTGACGTTTATGACAGCTGGAGATACCGCTGAAAACTTGAAGCCATTGACCCCACAATGTTTCATGCAAAGTCTTTCTGGCAACGAGACAGCAGATATCGACCAGGTTGATGCGGAAAGTTTAAATAACAGGATGCGTTACCTTCAAAGGTTACGGGTTGATTTGAGACGCAGATTCCGCAGCGAGTACTTGGGCATGCTGGTTCATAAAGGCCAATCGAAAAGCCCTACACATATCAAGGTAGGCGATGTGGTCCTTATGGAGACAGAAAAGAAGAGGTTGTTTTGGCCACTGGCAATAGTCAGGGAGCTGTACGCAGGGCGGGACGGTGTACCAAGAGTAGCAAGAGTGTGCACCGCAGATGCCGAGTACAAGCGCCCTCTCCAAAGACTGTACCAGCTGGAGATTCGGGACTCAGCTTTGCCGCCCGGAGGATGTTGAGGTTGCATTGAAGGGTTTTTTATAATGTTCAAATTTTGAATGGTTATTTTTGATGTGTTCCTTTTTTACTGTCACTGTGATGTCAGACGAAAAATATATCGGCCCAATAAAGACATATAATTGAATAAAATCTTGGTTTTTAATAAATGTCTTGTTTCATGTAGTGTTCCTTTTATTGTACTCACTCCGATTTTCTGTAAGACATCTTTTGTTACACAAAAATAAAGCTTTCTGTCCTGAAAATATATAGAGTATTTTTTTGTATTTATTTAAGAATTCCTCTATGATCTCTGTTTGTCTAAATCGCTTTATTGCCATGTTATTCCACCACCTGCTCTGTTATTTTTCTATTCTTTCTAACAGTTGCCTGGAAGAGATCGCTTGATTAGCGATAAGACCGTCTATTATGTGCCTTATGTGTTTTCTCTAAATTGTACTTTTTCATGCTGTTTTGTGGTGAAGAGTTATGTATTGTATTGGTATTTTATGATAATTTAGCAGTGTTTGACGATTCGATTTCTATATCTAGATAAACTAGTCAAAGTAAATGATGATGATGTATCTTAAAATCGCAAAGATTGAAAACCTGACAAAGAAAAAAAAACCATCGATCGAATATTTTTTGAACGAAAGCTTTTTGCACATTTTTGCATCACCTTTGCTTTTTGTAACTAAGCTTAGAAGCTTGGTAAGTTATATCTTGAAATTAAAATTTAAACGAATCATAAAATCATTTAGATCAAAAACTTAATGTAATTCAATTATTTTTACCTAACTCAATGTATACCATCTCAAGAGATCCCGCTCCCCAAATAGATAGAACCTCAGCTTTAGGACGATTTAAACATTGGTTTTACATTCAAAATGCCTAAAAATTAACAGGAGTTCTTAATCCATATAAATTGGACACACGGCGAACGAACAGTTTTATTTTTGTACAGGTTTTCGTATCTCTCATAGAAAACCGTGCATTCGCCCGTCATTTTTAGTCACTGCAAATATATATCTTTTTTACAAACCTACCCATACTGTTCCAAAACAACCTGTAGCTCTTAACCACGTTTCGCTAAGATAGATTTTTGTATATTTACGCCTCATCGAGTGAATGGTGTGGTTTTTGGCGTGTACAAAACTGTTATTGTCTGCATTCTAAGCGGTTTTGTTTTGAAAAAAGTCTATTCCCTTGATATATGCATCAATAGCGACAGTGTGCGTACTTCATTCATTTTTGAAAAAAAAAACAGGTAAACCCATCATTGAATATATCCAGGATGTAGTGTTGTATCGGAAACTGGAGCCTTGTAACAAATAAACAAATATTTTGTAACAAATTTATTTCTCGTTTAGACTACCTTAAATTTTTTTGTACAATACAGAATTTACTTACGTATATACAGATAAAGGAAATATGGGACAGACTCAAAATCATTGTACCGTTACTAAAAGAATAAATATCAGTTTCGTAACGGTTTCGTAATTATTTATATCGGTTTAGTAAAGATTTCATTACTGAACTGATATCAATCGTTACAAAACAGTTACAAAAGTAATATTTACTATTTTACTAACGGTACAATATTTTTGATTTCGAACTTTATATCGAGTTCAAAACATTCGTATTTGCGATACAAATCAATACTAGAAATCTGAAATGTCGTAAGAGACATGTCCCTTAATGTCCCTTACGACATTGAGTTTCAACTGTCGAAATAGGTGCCCTCGTCTTAAACATTATATTTTTGAACAAAATGAAATAGACATCATTTCAGTGTGTTGATATCACAATATTATGCTTTTATTCTGAAAAGCAAGTAGATTATTTCTAAGATCTGATGAAAAACAAGCATTTATAAAAAGCTACGATACGAAATAAAATTCTACGTTCTTTTAAAAAAACAATTCGTGTTTTTCGGATTTAATCATAAGACTGAGCCTAACACAGTGGAGTATTCTGAATATATTCATGAAATAGGTTTTTCATATTTTGTTTAACTAGCTGTATTAGATTGTCTGGTAAGCTGGGTTTAAGGAACGTTTAAAGGTAGATCAAAAGGTTAGTTAAGTAGAGTAGGTATAACAATTTGTACTAAATTTTAGGGTAATGGCAGGACTTGAACCTGCAGCATCAGCATTCCGTGCCTTGCGTTTTCCAGTTTCGCCACATTACCGCTACCATACCCTGCGAATTTTTCCAATGTGCTTCGTCTTACGGTCATTACATTATTGATTTTAAGGGTACAACTACCCTCGGTATCATCTATATGAAACTTTTAACAAGTTATCATATTCAACTGGGTACCTTTACAGCTACCGTCAACTGACGAGAGAAGACGCCGGTTTGTTATTAAATTTTAGTAACCGAAATTTCTTTCAATTTTACTTTTTAAATGTTTAAACATTCAAATTATTGACTAGGTATATAAGTCATTCGAAATGACTGACTAAATAAGTTAAAATATTTTTATTCAGCTTTCAAGTCAAGTCAACCAAAAGCACTTAAGAATGCTACAAAATTTACAACTGGTTCAGAAAAACCTTTTATGCGAAGAATATGTAAATAAAGGTTGACTGAAAGAGATCTCTTAAAGGAGTAAGTTTGTATATCACTGTATCTCTTTTATCGTGACATTTATTGAGAAATCATTATGATATTTATTGTGAAAAGGTTCTACAGTGGCCTATGAATCCAATTATTTATGCCTTTTAACTAAACAGTTTATCAGTACAGTTAAATCGGACAGTTAAACTTAAGGTATGTCCGTGTTAATGCCGATAATACCTCTTATCAAACCGCGGTTAGAATATAATTAGAGAGTAACGTCAGCACACTGTCATTTCATAGACTTGCGTCAAGCTTCAGTCCTGTATGTATGAAATGACAGTGGGCTGACGTTACTCTCCAATTATATTCTAATCGCGGTTTGATAATACACACAGCGGGATACCTCCTTGATACTATGTAAAATCGACCAAGTAATTGCTTGACCAGTTTTGAACCTTATCCCTTGATAATATGGTCAAAAAGTGGTTAAGCAATTTCTTGGTCGACTATACATGACTGTACAGAGTTTATTCAGCGTAGGATATTACTCAGAACTTTAAGCCTGATAAGTTAAATTGAAATAGCGATCATCTTCTGACGGTACACTGCAAAATAATGAAGAATAAAATCGTGGAACTTGCTGGGTCTTAGGGAACCTCGCCTGTCTAGGTTTTAATAGCTTTGATGCGATTTTCCGGAGCTATTGTAATAGTTCGAGAGAACGACGGGAAATTGTTTACCTCGTCGGGTAGGTACAGACAACCGATTTGAATTCTAGGCCATTGTAGAACCCTTTTTTATATAGGGGAGTAAAACTATCGTATAGGTCATCTTAAGAGCATCAACGACTTCAAGAATCGTTAATCCCTTGGCAGCTTTTAGGTCCCCTGCCGGCTTCCGCACCTCTCACCTACTGCACGAAACACTGTACAAAGCTACTACTTAACGCCGGTATTCTGCGAGCATCATGTTACTTTTGAAATTTTTATTCAATACTAGCTGACCCGGCGAACTTCGTACCGCCTCATTATTGGAGGCATATTTAGTAAGTCACAAACACACGACACAACTCGAGTGGAACTGAGAGTACAAATACCGTCAAATGTTTGGCAGAAAGTAAGTGGTCAACTTTTATATGGGAAAATGGAATTGTCGTCTTACTCTATCTTACTCGCAATTTTTCCTTATTTGCTCACCGTTTAGACCTACCCTGGACTACGACAAACATTTTAAAACCATCAGCTCAATTGGCCCAGCCGTTCTCGAGTTTTAATCAGACTAACGAACAACAATTCATTTTTATTTATATAGAAGATAGATAGATTATTTAATAGATTTTTGTAACCGAAATTTCTTTCGATTTTTATTTTAAATGTTTTTAACATTCAAATTATTAAATTAAAATTGTAGCGGCAGTATGGCGAAACTGGCAAACGCAAGGCAAGAAATGCTGATGTTGCAGGTTCAAGTCCTGCCATTGCCCTAATTTTTATTTGTGTTGTCATTACAATTTTAATTTATTTAATAGAATTCTAAACTACCTACTGGACTTGTGTTTTCTTTTTAGTTTTTTTTTTCGTTTCGCGTTTTTTGGTCGTAAATTCTGATTGTGATTATGTGTGAAAACTCAAATTTTAAGTTAGTTGTTTACTCCATAAAATATTTTGCGGGTGGTAGGACCTTTTTCAAGGACCGTGCGGATTGCTACCACCATCTTGGTCGCTAATCAAGCCTCTAAGCAGCAGTGTTTGCGCTGTTATGTTCCAGCGTGGAGTACAATACAGCCGGTGAAATTACTGGCACATGAGGTATTCTATATTAGTCCTCTGGGTTGGCAACGCATCTGCAATCTCGTTGGTGTTTATGTGTGACCCACTTGCTTGTTTTGCTATGTTGCTTAAAAAAGACTATTAAAAAAAAATTGAAAGGCAAACAAGCAAGTGTGTCACCTGATGGTAAGTGATCACCACCGCCTATAGACACCCGCAATACCAAGAAGATTGCAGTTGCATTGCCAACCCAGAGGGCTAAGTTGGAATACCTCTTGTGCCAGTAATTACACCGGTTGTCTTGCTTTCCACGCCAACACACAACAGTGCAAGCACTGCTGCTTAGCGGCAAGATTAGCGAGCAAGATGGTAGCGATCCGGACGGACCTTGCACAAGGTCCTACCACCCGAAAATAATGATGAATACGGTTGATACAAAGTGAATGAAGATAATATAAAACCGGTAAAAAAACGGTAACATACAATTGTGGAACCCTCCCCGAGCCCAAACGTCTCAAGTATAAGGGCGCGCACAGATGAGTCAGGTCACGTCTCGTTATCAAAGTAATTTACACCGTTCCCGCGGAACTCCATCAAACTTCGGTGAAGTTGCTTGATTAGGCGCGTGACGCGACTACGCGGTGCGTCCGCTAATTTCAGACGCTCGTGAGACGCGGCTTTAGGCGGAGAAAAAAACGCGGCGGTTTTTAGGCAAGCCTCCTATAGCGAAACTGCGAAACTGGCAAACGCACGGCACGGAATGCTGAGGTTGCAGGTTCGAGTCCTGCCATTACCATAATCTTTCTTTGTGTTGTCATTACAGCATTTAAAGTTTACCCCATATAGCTCTTGTCCCTATTCAAGTTTTCCTAATAGACAAATATTATATTGGAATACAGGGATCACTCAGGTATTTTGATTTGATTTGCTTTATTTATTTTATTTATGAAATAGGAAGGCAAACAAGCAAGTGGGTCACCTGGTCCTATAGACACTCGCAACACCAAAGAGATTGCAGATGCGTTGCCAATTCAGAGGGCTAACATGGAATACCTCTTGTGCCAGTAATCACACCGGCTGTCTTGCTCTCCACGCCAGAACACAATAGTGCAAGCACTGCTGCTTAGCGGCAGGATTAGCGAGCAAGATGGTGGTAGCGATCCGGACGGACCTTGCATAAGGTCCTATCATCCGCAAATTTCTCAATTTAAATTACATGTCTATGTTAAGATATATGCATTCACATTGAGATCGTCAGAAATAAGATAATAAATTAAACATAAATAAAATTAAAAACACGAAATCACAATAGCCAAAAATATAAATCACAAATTTTAAAGTATTTAGGTAAAGCCTAGTTATTGCTGGACACGTTTCGAAACAGTCCGTGGTCCGGAACTTAAGTGTTAAGTCAGTGCTCCTTTTATTTCGATATGTCAGAATCTCATGTCAGTTTTAAGTTTACAACTGACAAATATTCTATAAGTAGCATTTGAGTTTTCCCTAAAACGTAGTGGTGGGCGTTATTAGAATAGCAATGCGCGTTATTGATGCCAGGTTTGGATGCACACATCGGATGCCATGTGGTACCTATGACTGATGCCGATGCCATCTAGTTTTTGTCAACATCACTGTCAATCGTTAGTGCGCATCGTATTATACTTTCAAATAGCTCTGGTGAATCCCCGCCGTAGTAAAGTAGCCTACGTGCCTTCGCAACTCTCGTAAGTGTGAGCGAGATAAGACTATCACGGAGGAATCCTATTTACCAATAACGAAACGAAAACACACACCACAAAACGCGTATCTAGGCGTATCGCCATTCTGTGGTACTTGGTGACATTCACTTGGCATCGATACCGGTATCGATGCGCGCATCGGATGCAATTTTTGTGATACGGATGCGCATCGATATCAAAAATAAATGAAAACGCCAAAGACTGCTAAAACGTCGCGTTTTTTTCTCCATTATGACTTCGGCTTTGCCGAGAGAGCAACTCTTTATTTGTGCGTCCGGTTGCGCGGTGACAGGGCGCAGCGCCGTAATGAAGTAGTTGCTTGCTGGTTATAGAACAGCTTTTACTTTCTCCTACAACAACACAGAATATTTATTTATTTACTCAAGCTTCATTGCACAGTTTGCAAAAACAAACACAATTGACGGACTTAATGAAAGTAGGCATTCTACCAGTCAAACACAACATAAGTAAGAAATACATACGGTCAAGGGAATTGAAACACGTACCACCGTAGAACCTAGTCGAAGAGACATACGCATGACATTTGTATGACGTAGCCTGGCGTTTATCGCGTCGCGTCATTGCGATAGGGTGCTAAGGTAGTACGTGAATATATTTCCCCTACTGTACATGGGTGCACAAAAAAAAAAGGAAATCTAAGTACAACTGAACAAGCTAGCTACCAAATATCAACTAACAAACATTACTAGGTAGGTATACATATATCAACTCGTAATTACAAATACAATACTTAAAATTGTATAATACTGTATTAAATAAATATATTTAAAAGCCACTGTAGAACGCTGTTGTAATGTGCCATTTCCGGAATATTATGACATTGACTGAGAAGTCATTATGACGTTCATTATGTAAAGGTTATACAATGGCCTATGGAATAATAAATTGGTAGACTGTACGGTACGTTTCTGATTGAATAGTATTATAAATTGTGTTAAATATCCCAGTAGCTCGTAGAAGGCAAAGTTAACACGGCTGGCAAAGTTGCCACAGTTTACGGTACCTATAAAACAGGAATAAACAATTACCATCTGCAACTTACTTGGAAACCGTTTAAAAACACCCAAACAAACTCAATTAATCAGAAAGATTTATTATAAAGGCAGCCGTTTCACTTAGCGCACATATCTGGCGCGACATTAAAAAACGATTTGTAATAACCAAGAAGCGATTCGTCTTATCTTAATAGTCGAAGTTTTCGTTCCTTATGTGTAGTATTTTAGGGTCCTCGCACATGCGAAGCTATTCGCGCTAGCACTCGGCGCATACAAACAAAAACCGCCCAAGTTACCGTCGGACTTTCTTATCGAGGGTCCCGTATGTCCAATGTGGTTGTAATACAACATCTGTAAATTAATGCGTCAGAAAAATGAATTATAAGACTTAAAGACCTCCTTATTCATAAAAAAATTACAATCTTTTTAAGCTAGCAAATATTTTGTCCCTTTCATTTGAGTGTAAACGTCACAAAAACAGATAAAGACCTAAAACATGTTAACTAACCAACGTTTACGAAGCGTTTATGAATAAGGGGGTTATAACCTCGTAAGACCCACGTCAAATTTCGTTGTATGAATTTTTACCCATATCGTGAGACAGTGAGTTCAACGTCAGTTTGTCAATTTGTCCTATTTGTAGGACTTGGGCCTTACGAGGATAAGTTAAAATGTTCATCCTAATTTTTTCTGTAATTTTCTATGACATGATAAATAGTTCCGTTTCTGACTGAGTGACTGACAGAAAACACAGCCTTATCCGTTGCTGATAAGATAAGATAATATAATTATCTATCAGAACTATCAATTGATAGAGTCATTAAATTTAAAATGCTATATAATGAATGACAACACAAAGAAAAATTAGGGTACCGCTAAAAAGAGGTAATGTGGCGGAAACTGGAATACGCAAGGCACGGAATGCTGATGTTGCAGGTTCGAACCCTGCCATTACCCTAAGTTTTCTTTGTGTTGTCATTCATTATATAGCATTTTAAATTTAATTTGAATGTAAAAAAAACACAAAAAGGAAAAATCGAAAAAATTTAAAAAATAAATAATTTCGATTACAATGATAGAGTCATGTTTGGAAAATTTAGTATTAGCGGGGTGTAAATAAAAATCTACGCGGACGAAGTCGCATGTCAAAACAATTCTTTACTTGTTTATAATAATATGCTTCGAGAATCTTGTTACAATACTTATTAATAAAGCTACCTTATCAATAAGGCACCCATTACACTGACAACTTTCATTTGTAAACTTTCATGTTTTTTTAACCCAATATTCAAAAAGAGAGTAAAATGCATTTTTCTAGGTAATCACTCCCACCCTCGGCCTCGTCAACACTTTCCATTAGCCGTGTAGGAAGAGACGCACTGAGGGCCAAGCGGGATAATGAGCTAGCCGTACTGGTGTAACTGCGGTCAAATGTAGGAAGAGACGCACTGAGGGCTAAGCGGGATAATGAGCTAGCCGTACTGGTGTAACTGCGGTCAAATGTAGGAAGAGACCCACTGAGGGCCAAGCGGGATAATGAGCTAGCCGTGCTGGTTTAACTGCGGTCAAATGTAGGAAGATACGCACTGAGGGCCAAGCGGGATAATGAGCTAGCCGTACTGGTGTAACTGCGGTCAAATGTAGGAAGAGACGCACTGAGGGCCAAGCGGGATAATGAGCTTGCCGTACTGGTGTAACTGCGGTCAAATGTAGGAAGAGACGCACTGAGGGCCAAGCGGGATAATGAGCTAGCCGTACTGGTGTAACTGCGGTCAAATGTAGGAAGAGACGCACTGAGGGCCAAGCGGGATAATGAGCTAGCCGTACAGGTGTAACTGCGGTCAAACGAAAACCCATCATCAATGAAAACACCAAACATTTGTAAGCCCCACCGTTTAAACAACAGGGTGTTATAAAAATTACAACGCACGCATAACTTCGGCTACTAACGCTTCCGTGATACACGCACGATATAAACTGTCCTGATTCGTCGTTAGTAACGATTAGCGGCGATATGGACAATTAATACAAGGCACGTTTAAAAGTTGAATAAATCTAAGTGACGTTTTCTTTATTTATAAAAATGAACGAAGTTATTACAGAAAATAAAATAGAAAAGTTTAAATTTTTATTATGATTAAAATGAAAAAATACTATTTTTTCGTGACCTTCTAAATAAAGGATTTCTAAACAAAACCTCGGCATTTTTTCGCCACGATCTTTTTAACTAAGCCGCAGATCATCGGCCAGACACTGCGAGTTCTTCAATGTTCTTCGTTTATACGGTCATTCCAACAAACCGGAACAAATTACCTTGCTACTCCGCCATACGCCATACGTTCAAGTAGCGAACGGTCGTACTGTTTCATCTTGATGATGCCTCGTACAGAGGCGAAACGCGCGTCGATCGCGTAGTTTTAGTGTTTAGTGGTGGTGGTGTGTAGATGAGTCTGTGTAATATAATGTTGTTTCGTGTGGAAGCGGAGGAGGGTCGGTTTTTGCATGAATATAAATGTGTGTGTGTGCACAGACGCAGCTATTTTGCACGAGCCCGGCACTGGTTTCGCGGAGTAGCAAGGTAATTTGTTCCAGTTTGTTGATATGGACCTCCGCAAAGTAACGCCTGGATCTATTAATTAACCTTCACAGCCTTTTCAGCTGCAGTGCTTGCACTGTTGTGTTCCGGCGTGGAGAGCAAGACAGCCGGTGCAATTACTGGCACAAGAGGTATTCTATCTTAGCCCTCTGGGTCGGCAACGCATCTGCAATCTTCTTGGTGTTGCGGGTGTCTATAGATTGCTACAACGTGAATTTTAATTCATTTGTGGTGAGAGTTCCGACTGACCAGCTGTTGACCTTCACAAGAGAAGAGTTTTGGCCGAAAGGTGTCGCATACCGGTGGTTCCGCGGCCGGTTAACTGACACCGCGAAAGTGCTCACGTTACAGACTTCACGTGCTGGTAATTAAGTTATTTTGTATAATAAATATGTATGTTAGTCTTTAAGGTATTTATCTATGGGCCTATGCAGTCTGAAATAAACTTATTACAAATTCTTTATTCTATAGGCAGCGGTGATCACTTACCATCAGGTGACCCATTTGCTTGTTTGCCTTCCTATTTCATAAAAAAAAGCCATAGCAAAGCTTAGCTCTGTCACTGTGCAAGAACTCGAGCGAATAATAGTTCTCAGTTATGCAAATCTTTATTGTTCCCCGTTACAAACTACATTGTCTCATTTGTATTTCCCCCGATCTGACTCTGAAGGCACTCTATTTGCAGGGAGATATTTTCGGAAACTGGAATAGACTTAGGTCTCGTTTGTGGGAGGAAGACTTGCTTTGTTAACTGGGTATTATGTTGAAAAGGCACTAGGTTACTACCTCACTATGTAGTTAGTTACATAATGATTTAAATTTTTTAACTGTTCTTTCGTCTCGTCTATTTTTAAGCGGGCTTCATGCCTTTAGTTTTATCTGTGCGATTTAACTATAACTAGTGATAAACTGTACAGTTAAACGCCATTAAATCGCATAATATGAAGGCAAAACTGAAAGCGGTGCAGTTAAACTGAAATGTAATCGAAATTATCATTAGATAAAACTGAACAGTTTAAAGTGTATAGTTTAGGAGGGTGTGTAACAAAAAGTTTTAACAAACAGGAACAAATTACCTTGCTACTCCGCGACACCAGTGCCGGGCTCGTGAAAAATATATATATGTTCATGTAAAAACCCACCCTCCTCCGCTTCCACACGAAACAACATTTATCACACAGACTCAACTACACACCACTACCACTAACTACAGCGCTCGTTTCGCCTCTATACGAGGGGTCATCAAGATCTAACAGTACGACCGTTCACTACTTGAACGAATGGCGTACATTCATTTTGGCGTGACAAAAAGTTTTGTCAGTTTTGGCGTATCATAGTAGCAGCACGTATTTATTTGTTCTTGCGTTCAGCATTTCTTTACAGAAATAATGGCGTCTTATTTTACAAGAGGTTTGTCGGCTGTATGGACGGACGATTTAACTGAACAGTTTATCTTTAACCCGGTTTAAGTAGTGGTTAATAGTTGCGTCTGTGTTAAGTTTGTTGCTTCCTGTAGAAGTGGAGCAGAGTAGGTTCTTGCATTAAAAATATGTAAGTATGTCGCACAGATGCAACTGTTTTAGACGTGAGTACACTACACTGGTTTCGCGGAACACCAAGGTAATTTGTTACAATCTACCTCTATTTGATTATTTTTAAGTTGGAAGCAACGGCACTACTAAAAAGCTTAGTCAATCGGTACGACTCAATCCTGCAACCTCGGCAGTGTAGATGTAGATTTGTATAGATTAGCCTCTCTCTCTGTCTGTGTTTTACAGAGTGAGACTGAAGGCTTTCAACTTTAAAACTAGCAGTCTAATCAATTTATAAATAGTTGACTAGGTGACAGCGCAAGCGACCTTTCATCTATCTTCTTCAATTCAGTGACTATTATTAACTTTTTTGTAAAAGCCAAGATTACGAGCTAGGTAGTTGAACTCCATCTGAAGTTAAAAAACTCTATAAAATAAAACATAGTCTATGTTATATGTATAAATAGTCTATGTCGCTGCTGTTTTTTTTGCTGTTGTGTCTTTATACAATTAAAAATACTATTACTAACTTGTCTTTACGTGTATTTATGTTAGTAAAACTAGCAATCGCCCCAGTTTTACATGTAAGATGTAGTGTCGATAAAAAACGTCTTTACAAAAATCTCTAAATGCAAGGAAAACCGTATGAAAATTCGTTGCTTGGCTTAGAAGTAAGCGAGCGAAAATATAAGAACCTTCTAAGTACTTATATATTAACGCCTACCACAAAACATGTTTTCGTTTCATACATGGCATAGCATGTAATATACGCTACTATATTTCCATTCGTGTTAATAATAACATCTTCCATTATACTGAACGAAAATTCAGCCACATATTTACCTCCCAATCCCCCCCAATTATACCTTAACAACTCCTAATCAACAAGCTATGCCGAATATCAAATAACTGTTTCCATATTTACAACCGCACTAATAAGTTATCATGTTGGTGGGTAATGACAATAATAATATTACTCCAGCGAATGTAAGAAGAATTATAGTGAACGGAAACTGCGGGCAGAGTTCCAAAATCTTCGATTTATGCTACTTGCGGCGTTACTAAGTGAGAGACTATAATAGTCGACAGGAACTCGATAAAGAAAAGTTATACTTTTATAAAACGAGAGGAAAACGAGTGTGCGAATCACCTGATGGGAAATGATCACCGCTGCCCACGGCAACAGAGACTCCAAGAAATGCTGATTCGTTTTAGGTTTCAAAAGGATTTAGGCAGTACGCGTAACCAAGAAAGAATAAATACAAAATAAATACTGTCTTCAATGCTCTAACTACGTTGGTCATTTCTATCTTCTTTATTAATATTATTTTCTTTATCTTTACATAGCACAAAGTCACTTTCTGCTTCTAACGCTTCTCATATCTTCGGCCGCTTAATCCTTCTAAACCACGCAACGAATTCTGATACGAGTTTGATTGTTATTTAGAGTTTTTTTCGAAAAAAATTATGTAGTTTCGAGTTATATTTTCGTATAGCAGAGATAATTCGATATTTTCTAATGAAGTCTTCAAGAAAACAATTTTTACATTTCCTGCACTCGTGCGACCCGCCGGTCTTTAGTTTATTTATACTTTACAGTGCCAATGGAAGCGAGGGGAATATGCCTTATGACATAGGTTTACGGGTGTAGCATCACAGAATAAATAATAGAACTAACGTACAAAAACTTTTCTCTTTCGACCGCGATTAAACGAATTACAACTTTATTAATACGCATAAAGAGTTCGTATTACTTCATACACATTCGCCAGGCGGCTCGAGTCAAAATGAACGCGCCGCCCGCGTCCACCTTCCCCCCTCCCGGCGACACGTTAGGGTTGTGCGGCATTCGTTTACAATTACACTGACACCGCGTGGGCAAGTGAGCGACCTACTGCGATTTGCCTACTCTGTAGACATGGAGACCGAGCGTACCTGCAGTGCGGAGTGGAAACCCTCCTAACAGCATTATAATCTGGGACTCTCTTTGCGAGTTGTGTCCGACCCCAAACTAAGGTTCCCGTAGTAGCCACACATGTGGCCGGCCTCGCGTCGAATCACTGATTTTTAATACATTTTCCTTCGCTTACTCCCTCTGTTGTTCGCCACGGTCGGCCGGTCAGTCCTTGGCATGACGTAGGCTAATAAATAATACATTTTAAATAAACATTCCTATTCAGAATCTTATCGGTATATTTATTTCTGTAAATGTGTTTGATTTATGCTTCAATGGAATGATTCCATTCGATGTTTATTTAATGGTTATTTTTTCTGCTGTAGGCAGCTTTCTCTTGAAAATGAAATGAAATTTATCTCGAAATGGAGTAGATTTTATTTTTATAAAATATTTTTATAATTTCGAGTGAATTGGGGTTCTCACATTTTCATATTTCGTCACTTACAGATCGTAAAAAATATATACGAAACAGTCAAAACAATTCCTAATCTGTTTTTAGTCCCATGGAATAATGTACGCTCTATTATCGTCATATCGCAATTAGATGATTATGTTTTTATATTTGTACTTTTATTCGTGTTTTTTCTTTTCTATTCCTTTTATTGTAAAATGTCTTAAATTTCACAGTGCCCTAGTTTAAACTGTCATACTGTGCAATCTATTGAATAAAAAAAAATCTTATAGCGCTTTTCCCGTATCTTCAGTTTGTGTACGCTTTTAATGTCTAGTTTGGCATTTCAGGTTAATTATTTCATTAAAGCGACTGCTTTTTGACCTATGTAACCCTGGTGTCAGAAAAATCAGACCGATATGATCATAGTTACACACGTAACTACTCTCCCTATTGGCGGCGATTTGGGACAAAATTTTTTTTTACCTTTAAGTTTAGAATACTATTTTATTGTAGTTTTTTTTTTATTTGGAATTTAAAATAGTCAAATAAAAAAGTTACGCATTCATTTAATTGAATTTCCAGGTCACCTCACGATTTTTTACCGTAACGTCGTTTGACAAGCCAATACAGAGGTAATATAATTTATTTAATTAGGTGATTTGTAAAGGGAAATAATTCTGTGGTAGATTGCAACTACTACCACAAACCTACCTAATCATTAACATACTAACCCTTAGTAACCTAACCTCTCAATGATAGTAGAATAATTTTTAAAAATTATAGTCTTACTGTAACATTACGGTGCTTTAGCCCAATCTATATCGCATCAACTTCTCTGATAAATTCCACAAGGCCCTCAAGAGTGCAGTGAGCTCCTATTATGTCGTCTACGTAGCCAGCGCGGGCATAAATCCATGGCCGGGCAATAAATAGCACGGCGCCGCGAGACGCTGCGGAATGCCGCAAATTACTGACCGCCGGTCAATTAGCCGTTTGGTGTAAGGCACTGAATG
Organism: Ditula angustiorana; assembly: GCA_963691745.1. NCBI lineage: Eukaryota > Metazoa > Arthropoda > Insecta > Lepidoptera > Tortricidae > Ditula > Ditula angustiorana. The sequence continues at coordinate 15,165,919 of OY829476.1, forward strand.
TTGGTCAAAGGAAAAGCCAAAGTCCAAACAATTATAATAATCTAGAATTAGGCTCACAGAAACCACTGATAGAATATCAGAAAATTTACCATCGGGTCGGAAAAAAGCCTCTAATGAGAAGATACCGGGATAAAATACGAGGTGCAATTTTCTAAGAAGAAAAATACCATGTTATTTTTACAACTCATGTATTTAATGCTATAGGTATACATTATTTAGAGCTAGGGGTTTACAATACAACTATGGCCGTCGTTCATTCTACGGAAATGATAGTACCTTTCTATGCGATAAATTACGCCGCTGATAATGGCTACCTACTACCACTCATCACCATTGTCAGCCCGTAATACTTCACTATCGAACATCGAAATTAGAAAACGAATACAAGTAAGCGACACTCAAAAAATGATTACCACGGAGTTCAAGGAGTGGTCTTCCATGATGACTTGGATAGGTGATGCGTAAGAGCAAAATGCTCATAGTTGTAGGGTTCCACTGTCACTCTCTGCGACGTTTAGTCGCGTAAGTGACATGCAGCGGCGACGGCGGTTTTGGCACAATCACAACGGAAGGCCACTGAATGGAGATGGAAGGGTCATATTTGTCGTAAAGAGTGTGAATTAAGCATACGTTTATCGACCAATGTCCCGCAGACAGGCAAAATAAGAAGTACCCGGAAACGCCGAGGATGTATGAAGAGTGGAATGTGTGTGGATGAACCGAGGGAAGTATGTCAAGACTGGGGCAAATTGCGTTCTGTGGTTTCTGCTAACCTAAATGGGAATAGGCGTGAGCTTATAATAATAATAAGGATGGAAGATGGAGTCGTAGGACACTGAACTGGAGCCAACGCTTTGACAAAACATCGTCAACTGTTTAAACAGAAAGGAACTAGAAAAGAAAATCTAAAATGCTCGCCGTAAATAATATAATAAATATTGAGTGAAATTTTCAACTAGCTACCTATTACGCTTCAAAAGATAGATCCCTTTAAAGGTGGGACAGACGGCGTGGGTTCAGTAATAGGATGCTATTGTCACCCTTTAGAAACGAAACTCTAAACAACGTATTCCATCTCAAAAGCAGCCTTAGTTGACATTCTAGTCAAATATCGAAACCCACTTAAAAATGTAAGACCACAAACGTAATAGTCCCCGCTCGTAACTTCCGTATGAAACTACCGAAACAAACCTACGCTGTTTTAAACCTTTGGCGCCGATTCTAAAGCCATACGTTGAATAATGTAGAAACTGTTTAGCCTTTCAGATACCGCGAGCGTATTCTAATGGCGGTTGTATTGGAACTTTACCATGAACTAGAAAAGGTGACAAGTTGCTAGCGTTTATTCTGGTCTTAACAGTGTTCGTTTTGTGCACTTTGCACTGTAAATAGCTTTCTTTCTTCTTGCCTATTTCCATCTGTAGCGGTTTTAAAACCTTAGCTAAGAATAGGCCAGGAAGTGATCTCTTATTGTCTAATTAAATCATTCAGGCTAGATGTATTCGTGAATACCATGCAGCAGTAGCTTGCTACTGCGTTTAGTACGATCAGTGAGATATCCGGACGCCCACTGATTCAAAGGTCGGTTACTCATTAGCTATTTTCTTGGAGTCGCTGGTACCTACAGGCGCCGGTGATCATAATTATGCCATCAAACCCATATGTTTGGACGCCTGTCTTGTCCATAAAAAAATAGAATCCTTATACTTTTATTTGAATACGTTTTAGCATAGTTTTGTTGAATTTCTACCTCAGTTCCATTTTAAACTAAAATCACCGAGGCAATCATGGTGTTGTTAAAACTTCCCACGAAGGGTCCACCTTTGTCCGAAGTTAATTTTTACCCTATCATCCTTTATTTAAGTTTTCGATCAACTAAGCTAATTAACTTTGTTCGGAGTTTGTTGTTTTATTTCAGTGGAAAGCCATTAAAAGTCCGTCATTAAGACCTTTGAGTACCGAAGGTGCCGAGTGGAGTCAGTTTTGTATACAGTTGGCAGGTCCGGGCAGTCTAGGTACAGTTTATCGAGTGGGTGGATAAGTATAGTACCTATTTTCAACCATTATATATACTCAACAGTATAAATATTCAACAGTATATATACTTATGAATATACACGGGGAGCGAGTAAATGTATCCTTTTCATTCAGAGACGATTGTTTAAAGAGCTATTTTGGAATAGCTTTTGTGTGCAAGAGTAGGTGAATTTAATAGTTCAGTAAACGTTAAAATAAGCGTCTGGGATAATTAAAAGATGGAATGACCTAGTTGTTAGTGGCTCAGACTACAAAGCTAGAGGTTGTGGATTCGATCCCCACAGGGAGCACATGCTTTTCTGATGAGTATGAATATGAATTTATATGTTGAGTTGTGGATGTTTATGTGTTATCTAGTATCCTTAGTACAAGCTTTGCTTAGTTTAGGACTAGGTCAATTAGTTAATAATCTAAGTTGTTTATTTTATGATAATATTAAACAACAAAAACAACAACAACAACAAATACTCTTAATTGATTCACACAACTAAACAAAAGTAAAATAACACATACAGAGAAATTTTACATGAGATACAACAGGCGGTCTCATCGCTAAGCAGCGATCTCTTCCAGACAACCTTTGGAAAGAGATACGGTTAGAAATAGTCGAAGTACAACGGACAGTGCAAATTAAAAAAGAACCAAACACACTCACAATAAACGTACATAAGATTTTACATAGATAATAATAAATAAATAAAAATAAAAAGGTAAAAGAGGTAGACGTTAGGATTCTTTACTTACTTGTTATTTATTGTTTTTCTTTAATGATCTTATCTATCTTAATGAGTTTCCCGCCGGTATCTTCATATCTTTTGACATTCAACAGCCTAGTCTAAATAAAGATATTTGGACTTACATTGATTGGAAAATAGTCTAGCGAGTTGATTTATGAGCAATGGCTGAGCCGCACAGGGTGTATACGCAGCTCACTTGGCAGCTAGCTCCTAGCTTGGTAGGTTGGAAACCAGCTGGAGCTGTGTTGCGTACGCAACATGTACGCAACCGGTGAGGCCTGGCTCGGGCTTCCAATCCCGGGATTTCTAGACCAACCCCGGGCAACCCCGGGCGTATTGTGCATACTAAAATCCCGGTATTGAAAACCTTAGGCCAGGCCTTAAGAGGAGTGTGAACTCAGCCCCGAAAAGCGCTCCCCATACAAACGGCGATATCGTCTTCCATCCTCTAAACATCAACTTATAGCCATGGTTTTTTGGTATGTTGTCGTTATGCCTTAAAACTAGGTTTGTATGTTTTGATTTTTAAAATATTCTTCATAGGTTTGACAAAATTTTAATTTTTTTTATGAAATAGGAAGTAAAAAAAGCAAGTGGGTCACCTGATGGTAAGTGATCAACACCGCCTATAGACACCCGCAACACCAAAGAGATTGCAGATGCGTTGCCAACTCAGAGGGCTAAGATTGTGCTTGTAATTACACCGGCTGTCTTGCTCTACACGCCGGAACATAATAGTGCAAGCACTGCTACTTAGCGGCAGGATTAGCGAGCAAGATGGTAATAGTGATCCGGACGGACCTTGTACAAGGTCCTACCACCCGCAAATTTTAGTAGTTTAAACAAAAAAGCGTCAATATTTTTTAAACCATTAAGATTTAATATTTAAAAAACCAAAATATTCAAACCTAGTTCTAGGGCATAATGACAACATACAAATCATGGCTACAGGTTAAGGTTTAGAGGGTGGAAAACTTTATCGCCGTTTGTATTGAGGGCGCTGGGTTCACACTCCTCAAAGATCTAAAGATGTGACCAGCAGTTTGCAGACAGCTTTCTTACAACTCGTAGTATCATGGCTGACACTAAACCAAGATTGCTTGCTTGACTGTGAACGGGCGTCTGGGCCCCCGGCGGGCTAAATAGGTTAGCTCGAATACCAAATTAGCTTTCGTTGTGCTCTGTAGCGCTTTAAGACGGCAATAATACAGGCTAGCATGACCTGCCGTTTAAGTAAAATTTTATGTTTAGTTTTTATTTTAAATAGTTTTTATTTTAAAGGGCGCTATCCCTTCCTGTGTGTCCTCATATATCTTCGACCGCTTTCTCATTTTAAACCACGCAACAAATTTTGATACGGTTTCCGCTAACAAACTGGAACAAATTACCTTGCTACTCCGCGAAACCAGTGCCGGGCTCGTGCAAAATAACTGCGTCTGTGCGACACATATATGTTCATGCAAAAACCCAACCTCCTCCGCTTCCACACGAAACAACATATATCACACAGACTCAACTACACACCACCACCACTTTTTAGTGTTTAGTGGTGGTGGTGTGTAGTTGAGTCTGTGTGATATATGTTGTTTCGTGTGGACGCGGAGGAGGGTGGGTTTTTGCATGAACATATGTAAAAACATATGTGTCGCACAGACGCAGCTATTTTGCACTAGTCCGTCACTGGTTTCGCGGAGTAGCAAGGTAATTTGTTCCAGTTTGTTAGCGGAAACCGTATCAAAATTTGTTGCGTGGTTTAAAATGAGAAAGCGGTCAAAGATATGAGGACACACAGGAAGGGATGGCGCCCTTGTTTTAAGCTATATAAAATAAAAACTAAAGATAAAATTTGACTGAAACGGCAGGTCATGCTAGCCTGTATTATTGCCGTCTTAAAGCGCTACAGAGCACAACGAAAGCTAATTTGGTATTCGAGCTAACCTATTTAGCCCGCCGGGGGCCCAGCCGCCCGTTCACAGTCAAGCAAGCAATCTTGGTTTAGTGTCAGCCATGATACTACGAGTTGTAGAAAAGCAGTCTGCAAACTGCTGGTCACATCTTTAGATCTTTGAGGAGTGTGAACCCAGCGCCCTCAATACAAACGGCGATAAAGTTTTTACATATGTTCATGCAAAAACCCACCCTCCTCCGCGTCCACACGAAACAACATATATCACACAGACTCAACTACACACCACCACCACTAAACACTAAAAAGTGGTGGTGGTGTGTAGTTGAGTCTGTGTGATATATGTTGTTTCGTGTGGAAGCGGAGGTGGGTGGGTTTTTGCATGAACATATATGTGTCGCACAGACGCAGCTATTTTGCACGAGCCCGGCACTGGTTTCGCGGAGTAGCAGGGTAATTTGTTCCAGTTTGTTGATATGGACCTCCGCAAAGTAACGCCTGAATCTATTAATTACGGTTTCCGCTGTCATTTAGAAATATTTTTAAGGGAGATATTTATTTTAAAAATGTTGTCAAGCAGCGGGTAGCTAGTAAGTAGAGTATTATGTACTTTGTGCTAATAGGTATAATTTATTGTAAAATTTACAGTAAATCATTTTTGGTGTTTATTATTATTATTCTCGTATATTTAGAAATCTTAGGGTAAGTTTTTACAATACTTAAAAAAGTAATAAAACAATATATTTTAGAAACATTTTAAAAACCTTATCTTGAGTGTCGCCGGCAGCGGGGCTCAAGCTACCAGTAGTATATTATTGTTAATGGTTATTATTACGTAATGTTATAGTTATTACTAATAATATTATGAAATATGAGGATAACAATCATGTTTTCCTAAATAATAATAATACAAATAGGTTTCATCTTCTACAATTCACAACGCATATCAATCATGAGGGTGTTAAATATCCCAAATTCAATAACCGCCGTCTGGCAATGTCCCTCTGATTAAATTATGAAGCGATTACGTATTTCGGACAGGGTTTCGTCACAGTCCACTACATCCAAACAGTAGACAGTCAGTGCAGCGCAAACCGTAGCGTCTAGTCTAAGTTTTTGTTACAAAAACGCACCGAACGCGTTAGAGTTAAGAGGAAACACCAAGGTCTAGAGAATTGAAAAATAGGTATTTGTAAAATCTATTGCTGCCTCCAGATTGATAGATTATCAAGCCTCCCCCCGCAGAGTGCAATAGAGACAGCCGCAGCTTGGACTGAAAATACCTATTAAAAGTACACAAAATCAACGATTCGTAGACCCCTGATTTCTTCTCCAAAACTTATCCGATTTAACTACTTTTTTCATTAAAAATTTAAGAAAAGCTTCGGCAGTGTTCTTATGTTTTTCTTTTTTTATATAATCTAGTAAAATTTGTTTTCTGAATGTATGAACTCAGCCGAAAATCTAGCCAATTTTTTAGGTTTTTGAATGTCCATATCTCTTTTAATAATTAATTTATTAAAAAAAGGAAAACATAGGGACATGCATAATAGTGGCCATCGATTTTTTGGAAAAATATTGCTCTACTGGCATTATCCAGAGAGGAAACAGGGGACGACGTTTGTATGGAAAAACGGCCCTTGTGTTTCCTCTTAACTTCTCAATTACTATGGAAGCAGAGGCACAGCGCCTCTTGCGGCGCGTATTTGCAACAAAATTTTGCGTTTGAGACGTTTTATTGGACAGAAAACTTAAACTAAGGGCTTGGCGGGGCAATTTTCACGTCAGTAGAGATAAAGTCACACTCGAGATAAGCCAAAAAGAGCTGTCAAATCTGTCATATTTGACATCTCGGACGTCAGATGAAACTCGATGAGCGCTAGAATTGGAGGCCTGGTTTGGACAAGCATTAACTCGCCACGTAACTCAGTGCGTTTCGTTCTAACTAGGCCAGTAGGAGAGAGTCGCACTGAGTTTAAGGCTGCGTTTCCAACCGACATGTGCGAGGATGCGTAGCGAGGGATGTGTTTGTAAAGAACCAATTAGTCGTTTCCATCAGAGCTCTGCTGATCGAGGTGAGATAAATGAAGCGATTCTATTGGTTCTTACAAACACATCCCTCGCTACGCATCCTCGCACATCTCTTGTGGAAAAGCAGCCTAACGCGTGTCAAGAAGGTTCGTGCTAGGTGTACGAGGTGGCAATCTCCTTGGTGTTGCGGGCGGTGATCACTTACCATCAAGTGACCCATTTGCTCGTTTGCCTGCCTATTTTATATTAAAGAACCAGTTTGTAAGGCAGCTGGAGAGCGAGGAAAAGTCGAACTAATGATGAATATTTATTTTCCCGCTCTCGCAACAGCGATCATATTGAAAAAAAAAAAATTAAAAGGCATATAATGTGTACTAATTAACACATGCTTAAATAATAGTATTTTATGCAACTGTTGCATAATGAGGGGTCTTAAAACACGAGTGTGGTTTTATGAAACGAGCGTCAGCGAGTTTCATAATAGGATCACACGAGTGTTTTAAGACCTAATTATGTACAGTTGCATACATTACTTTATCTACACACATATCATAAGTACTCTATGATGGGTTTAGAAGCCATAGTGCAATGACCTGCATTGCTACTAGCTACTAGTGCTAGGTACTTATTAAATATCTATAGACTGTAAACATTAAAATAATGTAATAAAAAATGAATTTGAAGAAATATAGAAATAAATTAGACAAATTCTCATAATATTATTGGTTGTTATAATGCTGGTCATTGCCTACGGTTTCTGAACGCATTATAGAGCATTTATGATATATGTGTAGATAAATAACTATTTCAATATTATTTATGGACGGGCTTGAAGAGAACTGTAAGATCCATTCAACGATATTAGTTACTACTGCAATACTTTATAAAAAAATAGTTGTTAGTTTAATACCAGTAACTAGTAATGGCGGTTATTCCACCGACAAGAGCTAAGCTCTTTAATCATATGACCTATTAAGTATTTTCGAAAATATATTGATAAATGTCAAATTAAATAAACAGGTAAGCTAACGGTAGCTTTTTACTTCTGTTTCTTTGGTTACGAATCACCTTTTTGATACTTTACATGTGTTAGTATATTTACACTGTGCCTATTCTTTGCAAGCCACTCAAAGCCCGTGGCTCCTCATCCCCTACTTTGTGCCATAGAATTCATGACTTCGGGCATTATGTTGGTAATGATTGATCATCAGTCTTTGTAACAAATTACAGAGACTAAGTGTAAATTAGGCAATCAAGGAACTTCCTTATAATTGGGTTTGTGAGATCATCCTATAAGTTTGTAATCAGGGTGGATTAGGTGCGGGAATGGAATTTAGGAGTTTAATTGCAATTAATATTAATCGCCTTGGAATTATGTCGATTCCCTTAAAGTATTATTAATAAAATAATTTTATTATGTAGCTTCTAACTTAATTGGTTTGTCCTGGTGCCTATACCACAAAACTAACTATTCCTCGGACCACATTTAAACTGCAAGCCGGCTGCTAAATTGCAATTTTTATGCTGTTGGCATAAATGCATCGAAACTGCAAACGAACTGTGCAGTCCGCTATTAGCTAGAGAACTACACGCCAAATGAAAGATGACTGGAAATTTCCTTTGCAGTTTCGATGCAGTTATATACCAACCGTATAAAAACTGCATCCAAACTACAATTTTAGAGCTGGTTTGCAGTTTAAATGCAGTCCGCCTGCGTCTGTAATGACCCTAAACTAAAAGAAGATGCTTCATTTTTGTATAAATACGTTCAAACAAACAGCAGTATAAACATAACGACACAACTGTTAGAATCTTATTTTCAATGAACAATTGGCTGTGTACCTGTGAGTAAATGACAATATTTTTCCTGCTTAACAAGCACCGCATTCGTAGTTAAACCATTACCCCAAACCTGAATGCAATAACGCATTATTTCCGTAAGTGTTCCAACCTATCTATTTGTCTGTTTCGAGTATTTGTTGGTACAATCTCTTTGAAACCTCACTCAAACATCTTCGTTTTATTCATGACGAGGGTCTTTATATATACACAGTTCAGCTTGACCAATCATTTCACAAAAAAATGTTCCACAAACTGATGCAGTTTTTGCAACTGGCAAAATCCATTATTTCTGAAAGTGTAACCTATCCTGGATTTATTTCGGGACCATCTTGTAGAACCCGCTTGATAGATATTTAATTGTTTTACAAACACCCTACAATATTTATACTCTCAGAAATAAATGCATTGTGCCAAGAAATGATTATTTTGTGAAATAAATTAGTTTGTGAAACGTTCTATGTGAAATGATGGTACCGAACAGATTTCACTATCACCGTTGCGGCAAATGAAACTCATTTGCCGAACTGCAAATTTATTCTCACTCGCCCGGCTTCTTCGATTACTGTTGTATACTTAGCCCCGTTTACACGGCACACTCGTCGCGGTGTTATGTTTAATTTCGGTACAGTCGGCGCGGAATAAACAATGCTCGCTTTACAGTAGGGGTAATGGTATCAGAGGGGAGTGGTACTAATAGTTCTCGATTAGCTCCAAATAGTGTAACATCTACTGTTAAATACTACATTACATGCATTAAGATATCAAAATAACACTGCAATTTTGATTTATTTAAAAAATTACATCTCGTGAGTTTCTTGTCGGTGAGAAGACTCTTATCAGAGGTATTTTCTGAACCGGTGGTAAATTTTCTGACATTCATAAGCGCTGCCTGTAAGCTTTGTCTGAATAAAGACTATTTTGTTAAAGTTTTGTAACCGAAATTTCATTCGATTTTTATTTTAAATATTTTTAACATTCAAATTATTAAATTAAAATTGTAATGACAGCACAAAGAAAAATTGCCCTAATTTTTCTTTGTGTTGTCATTACAATTTTAAAGACTATTTTGATTTAGACTTTGATTTTGATGATCTAACCAATTGAGACGATTTACACTAATTAACATAGTCCTAAACTAACCAAAGCTTGTACAAATTAACGAAATGCCGACGGATTAACGGCTGGACGGATTAAGATGAAATTTAGCAGCAAGATGCCCTAGGTTAAAACATCGAATAATTTTTATCCCGTAAAAATGCATAGCAAATATTTTCATGATATTTTCACACGGGCAAAGCTTTGGGTAAAAGCAGGGGGGTTCCACTCCGCACTGTAGGTATGCTCTACCGGCTTGCCTATGGCATAGGCAAATCGCAGTAGGCTGTCGGCTTGCTGCGCGCTCGCTCGCTCGCCCCCTCCGTGTCAGTGTAATTGAAAAGGAATGCCGCGCAACCCTAGCGTGTCGCCGGGGGCAGCAGGGGGAAGGTGGGCGCGGGCGGCGCGTTCCTTTTGCCCCGCGCCGCCTGGCGCATGGTGTTTGAAGTAATACGAACTTTTCAGCGTGTGAATAAAGTTAGAATTCATTTAACAGAAGTTTCTGTACGTTATTTATTCTGTGGTAAAAGCTTGTGTTTAATTAATGTGAAAAATGAGAAAAAATCACAATCGAGTACCAACAGTACCGCAGTGCTCCCGGAATATTTACTTCACACACTACAAACGAAATGAGATCTTTCTCGGAATTTTAAACTTTTCTCCCGCCAATGGATTCCAATAAACCGGGAACGATTGTGTGAAATATTCAGTAACGAGCCCTTGAATAAAGAAGTCAGGAGGAGTCTAAGGCCTAGGAGCATTTAGTAACAGAATAAACACGATTAAAACTAAAATGGGTTTGGCACTGAAGACGCTTTTAGTCTCCAGAGGTTTTTCACCGGTTTTCGCCAATCTTCGGAGATGCTCCAGAAAATTTCCTATAAGCAAGTATTGTACTTTAATACAATCCTATTGTAGCCTTCCCGTGATTTCTGTCGCAATTGCGCTTAAATACATTTGGAAAAAAAAAAATTTTTTTGAGCAATGTTGCGTTACGTTTTGGCTTTAGTTCCATTGAAAAGACTATAAAGAAAAGGTTTTACATAGAGTACCTAAGTGTCTAGGTGGTTCCGAAAACCGGAGAGGTATAGATTTTTAAATTCAATATCTGAATACAGAAAGCCCAGTTGACGCGAGTAGGTAGGTTAAATCCCCCTCTCCTGCTGTGGCGCATTCATTTGTTTTTACACCGCGGTAAAATAAAACGAACTTTAAAATATTAATGAACGGTTCCGTTTATACTGCGCGGTTGTGTTTGTGAATATAGCTCCTAAAAACTGTGGGTTTACTAATGATTTGCTGGGTTTTTTTAAATGGTTGGGGAGTGTTAGGTAGTCACAGTGGTCACCATCATTATAATATCAGCCGGAACACGACCACTGCTGGGCATAGGCCCTCCACAAGAATCTCCATGACAGTCGGTCTGGTTGCTGTTGGCATCCATTGGTTTCCAGCACCAGATCGCCGCTGCACCTTGCACGAGGTCTTCCAACGCTTTATCCTCCATATCTCCACCGACAACCCTTCCATCTCAACCGCCATCGGTTCTTCGAGAAATGAGTCCTGCCCACTGCCAGTTTCCAATTCGCAAAGCTATATTGGTAACTTTGGTTCTTCCGCTGATCTCCTAATTCCTGATTCGATTTCACAAAAAACCTCCGAGCTTATTTTTCCATTGACCTTTGGATGACTTTGACGCTTATTTGATCAAAGATGACTGAACACGGTCTGACGGAAGTCTGGCAACAACGGTGGTGTTTAGTGAGCGGTGAGCGGTGAATAGAGTAGCGGTAACTGCCAGATTGATAGTGCCTTGTTGCCAAGATTATCAAAGTTAGTTGACACCAAGGTAAGTTGACCGCCTTTGTGTCAACTCACTTTGGTCTCCTCTACTTGGCAATTCTGCAATAGGTCATTGGTTTTTCTACGTACGTTTTGGCGAAATGTGTTGTTTAGTTGTTCGTGTTTTAGTAATTAAAACTCGTCGCTCATTGCAAGGTGCAATATACTGCTAGCAAACTGTCTCAGAATAAGTCATTGCAGTTGATGTTCACTTAATGTTTTAAGTTTTTGGCTTAGATACCAACAATATTGGTTAACTTTTTTACAAACCTTTATTAAATCACTCTACATGTTAGTTATTATTCTCTTATTCATAACTTTTTTTTTATAAATTATATTGTTTTAATTTTTTTAAGCCGATATTTCCTTTAATTTTTTTAAAATTCACATTCTGATTTTTAAATTATAAAGTTATGCCATTGCATAGAAAAAATTGCACAAAAAAAGAAACATTTCTCTTTGTGATATCATGGCATATCATTTAATTTTTAATTTCAAAGGCAAAAGTAACAATGACAGAGAATTATTCGCAACATATTTTTTCTAAAATTACTTTGAGTTAGTCTTTATTTATAAAAGGTAGTACTCGTATGTTAAGTCACTTTGTCGGTGTGGCAATAGCAAAGCCAAGTTACAACTATCTAGTACTAAGTGTTTTTGAGCTAAGCTGCGGATAGACGGACGGACATGGCGAAACTATTAGGGTCCCTTGTCGAGACTACGGAAACAATCATGATTATAGATTAACGTTATAGGTGAGAAACGTGACAGCCGTTTGTATGGAGAGCGGTTTTCGTAGTTTGCTACACAATTTTCTTAATAAGCGTTTATGGATAGATAGTTAGTCCTAGGATTGAAAATTCGTATACCCAATTCTGGGTGGTAGGCATCTACTTTGTTTACATCAGTGGGCGCAGGTGTGTGTAAACATCAGCCGCTGCGTCAGGGATGCCCGATCCATAGCGCCCACTGTCGGCGCTTTACCCTTCCGGCAGTTCGGGTTCCAAATAAATGTCGCATTTGTGTTTTGCGTACATTGCGTGGTTTAAACTGTGTATTAAAACTGTTTCTTAGCTTTCCATCAGCAGTTATGCTTCGAAGGGAGCGTGCCGCGGCCAATGCTGGAAAGCATCTCGTGCACTGATTGTTGGAAACGGGTGTCATGTTCTGGCGGTTCAGAGGCAGCCTGCTACGAACTTGGTACTAGAATCGACGATGCAACGAAGCCGCAGACATAAAACGAAGCAAAATAATTAAAAGTGGTTCATTCTATGTATGTATATGTTGGTATCTTTCCGTTTTTAAGTTAACAACTTAGGTGATTTGTGTGATTTTAAAGAATAGTACTACCCCAGTCGATATTGACGACTAGACAAGGTAACATTTTGTTAGCATCAGTAGCAGTAGAAACGAGCTTATCAATTGGACTTGACGTAAGGTAGCGAAAGTAAACGTCAAAATTTTCCGACCGTAAATGTCAAACTAACAAAATGAAACTTTTTCTAAACATCCAAAAAGGTTAGAAAAGAAACGAAGAATACTCCTTAGAACTATAAGTGACAATGGTATACAATTTACACACGTATATTCGAGGTACTGTTTAAACCGCCGCAATGTACTCGAACCGCTCCATAACGGTTACCGCTTTTAATTAATGCCACAGATAAGACACGTTCGTTTGTTTGTTTCGTTTGGACGCTCCGAATGGACTGTTCAAGATCATCGTTTTCCCGCCGGTTCGGGCGCTGTTAATTTTATAGACGTTGTAAAGTAAAGGGTTTAATGTTAAACGTTTACTGAATTGCGTTTTTGATGGGTTAAACATGCGAGTGAATGCCGTGGAAAGGATTACGACATCAACCGTTTATGGTAAACGGCGTTGAATGTTATCGATTAAAATATTTTTAAAGGACTTTAGTGGTTCCGGACGGAGTCTATCAGGGACACTTTATTTGCGCAATTTGGGTTTGGTTCTTTCAATTCGGGATCGTTACCATCGATTTTGTACAAACCGATGCAGCTTCGAATGTATAGTGTTTGCTAAGATAGGTTTTTTTTGTGTTGTGAATCTGAACTGTGATCTTTTTTGGTATATTGTATTCTAATGAAGCTGACATGTTCAGTTTTGATTAATTAACCATAAAAAGAGTTAAAACATATATTTTAATAGTAGTAGAACTACACTCTCAAAAAATACCGACGTAAAACTTGTCCAACGATTCGTACTTTCTATTTAAAATGGACGTACAACTATCAGTACAAATCCACTTAATAAAACTTGCATCGGTTAGTTATAACTTATAGTTAACCGAGGTAGTTAACTTGTATGTACAGCTGAACTAAGTTTAACAAACCGCTTGCTCAGTAGGTATCTATTAACTATCCGTGTTTATCAACTGCAGAATACTACGGGTTTGCGAATCTATGAACAACAAGAAAAACTATTAAGAGGAAACACCAAGGTCTAGAGAATTGAAAAATAGGTATTTGTAAAATCTATTGCTGCCTCCATCTATCAAGCCTCTCCCCGCAGAGTGCAATAGAGACAGCCGCAGCTTGGACTGAAAATACCTATTAAAAGTACACAAAATCAACGATTCGTAGACCCCTGATTCCTTCTCCTAAAAACTTATCCGATTTAACTACTTTTTTCATTAAAAATTAAAGAAAGGCTTTGGCAGTGTTCCTATGTTTTTCTTTTTTTATATAATCTAGTAAAATTTGTTTTCTGAATGTATGAACGCAGCCGAAAATCTGGCCAATTTTTTAGGTTTTTGAATGTTCATATCTCTTTTAATAATTAATTTATTAAAAAAAGGAAAACATAGGGACATGCATAATAGTGGCCATCGATTTTTTGGAAAAAAAAATATTGCTCTACTGGCATTATCCAGAGAGGAAACAGAGGACGACGTTTGTATGGAAAAACGGCCCTTGTGTTTCCTCTTAAAGCTTGAAATAAACTTTCTTCAGTATTTTCTTTACTGTACTGTAACTGTAATTGTAGCTTGATCATCATCATTGGACTAAGGACTATGGACTATGTTTAAGGACCACGGACTGGTTCGAAACATATTGGGAATTTCTCAACTTAAAAATACGTGAGTGATCGATCATACTGATCATTTTTATTAATATATCATTGTATCAGTTGGAAGACGCCCACTGTTGGGTATAAGACTTCGCCAAGGATCTCCACGATGGTAGGTCTTGTGCTAATTAATAGATTCAGGCGTTACTTTGCGGAGGTCCAGATCAACAAACTGGAACAAATTACCTTGCTACTCCGCGAAACACACCTCTCTTGGTTTCGCGGAGTAGCAAGGTAATTTGTTTCAGTTTGAGGACATGTGCTGTTTGTATCGACGGTGCCCCACAATCCTCACCTGTAAAAATAACTAAAATGGATAATTATTTGGTTTAATTAAATTATGAATACGTTGCGTGTCCTTTGTAGTTTTCAATGTCACTCGTAAAGGTCTTTGGAGATTATTATTGCGTTATATTTAGTAATATTTTGTGTAAACTATGGATTATAAAACGCTTTATAGTAAAAAAGCGTGAAAAAGCACCTTAAACTTAAGAGGAGTGTGAACCCACAGCTCTCCAAACAAACGGCGATAACGTTTTACACCCTCTTAATCTTGTAACCTATGGCCATTATTTTTTTGTATGTTATCATTATGCCCTAGAACTAGGTTTGTATGTTTTGATTTTTTTAAATATTCGTAATAGTTTCAAAAATATTGACGCTTTTGTGTTTTTGCATGACACTCCTAAAATGCAAATATTGTCAAATTTATGAAAAATATTATAAAAATCAAAACACACAAACCTGGTTCAAAGACTTGTTTGTATGGGGAGCGTTTTTTGGGGCTGGGTTCACAGTCCTCTTAAATAATGAGTTAAAAACCTTGTCAAGATGGTGGATGGATTGACATCAAGTTTCTCAAGACTCAAGACCGTTGATTTTTGACTTTCGAGCGCTCCTTATTCGCCAGCCGCCGGCCAATCAGATGCGCGAGCTATATGTTCGCCAGCACTGATTGGCGGGCGGGTGCGAGTGTCCGTGTTCGAAAGTCAAAAATCATCCTGCAAATCGTCGGTCCGGGCGGCATCGAGCGGTTATAATGCTTATTTCGTTATTAACGGTTAATAAACCGCATTTTTACCGACTCCCGAAAGAAGGGAGGGTATGTAAGTACGACTAGCATTTGGCTGGTTTTTAATAGAATTATTTTGTATTATTAATATTTTAGTTACATTAATTGATTTATGTTTACGTTAAGAAACAATAAAACTAATACTTTTTTTAAGGTCACAGTGGGATAGTTCTCAATAACCGCATTTCATCGGTAGCTAACCAATCATTTGATTTAATAACGGTACCTAACGGGTTTCACAACTATAATCACTTGCCATTCGGAACCCCATGCCTCCCTATTCCATAAAAAAACAAAAAACTCTAATCCCGCCAGTTTGCTGACACATTTTCATTGCAAAATTCTAATTCCCAAGCGTAAATGCGACCGAAACGCGTAGTTGTATAAAACAGAGTGGCCCCGGTCAATATTTGCCTATACCTGACCGGCGGCAACACGATAGCTTATTAGAGGAAAGTGGACGTGCAAAAAGTAAACAGCGACCGCTGATTGGTCGGCTGATGACTTGGTAATATTTAAAGCTTCGTGCTTTTAAATGTAAAACAATTTTGCGCAGTTAAATACAAATATAAAGCCTCAAAATGGTGGCTATATACCGATAAAAGTATTTTTTCACACATACAATTTTTTTTTATGAAATAGGAAGGCTAACAAGCAAGTGGGTCACCTAATGGTAAGTGATCACCCCGCCTATAGACATCCGCAACACCAAAGAGATTGCAGATGCGTTGCCAACCCAGAGGGCTAGATGGAATACCTCTTGTGCCAGTAATTACACCAGCTGTCTTGCTCCCCACGCCGGAACACAACAGTGCAAGCACTGCTGCTTAGCTTCAGGATTAGCGAGCAAGATGGTGGTAGCGATCCGGACGGACCTTGCACAAGGTCCTACTACCCGCGGTTTCGGTTGTAAAAACAAGTTTCGGTCGGACACTAACTCTATGTTTTAAATCTGGTAGCTCTTATTAAATTGTCTACTTCGGCAAAAAACAACAACGCCGTAAAGAAAACAGTGTCACTAAAACCTAATGTAACAACATCACAGCATCCCAAATAGCTCCAATCTCCTCGATTACTTAAAAAGCTGATATAACACTGTTATAAAGATCGCACGGAGCGTAAATTTACGACAAACAAAACTTATAAATCGAGCAAAAAAGAAAACAGACTCGCTTCCGGCTATGATGAATGTTGCTCGCTCCTACAACCGTTTTGTCAAGATTATCGTCATTTTTTGACTAAAAAGACTGCTTTCAGGTAATTTATAAGGGAATCCCTAATTTAATACGGATGATGAATTTGCCCCTGGAGTTGTGACGTCGCAGTAATATCGATTAGAGCGATTTGCCATTATGAAATCCTGCGTGATGGTTACGTGGATGAAAGAGATTTCGGAGGCAGATTATATTTAATACCTAATGAGATGATTGCATGTAGGTATCTAATGGAAAACAGTTTTATAATAAGCTTCAGCTTTATAATATTCAATTAAAGTGTATAAAAATCATCATTCATTCAAAAAGCGTTACTCTTTCTTACTTTCATTGGCGATTCCTGGGTTTATAGTGTAGGTATGTTGAATAATTGAGACGTAACTAAAAAACAATATTTTGTAGCAATATTATTTGTTTTTTTTTAAATTATTTTAGCCGACCTTACGGGTCAAAACTAACAACATTGTACCGTTACTAAAATAATTAATTTCAATTACGGTACAGTCACAAGCGCCAACATCTATACAGTCAATCTTCCATAAATATGTATACACAGACCTTATGCCTTTAACAATAAGGTTGATGTTTACATAATTTTGACAGGTTGGGAAGGATTGGCTGTATACATGTTGGTGCTCGTGACTGTACAACGTTTTTGATTTTGACCTTTAAGTGGTACCGAGTACCAGCAAGACAAATAAGTATTAAACTCAGCGTTGCCAGATTTATTTTCAGGCAAAGCGGGATTTCGAAGCCTTTTGTATAAAATGCGGGACTAATTCGGCGAAAGCGGGACATAACATAAATAGCTTAAATAATCAGCAGATTTTTATTACGTATCGTCTTATTTGAGTTTCAAATTAACTTTGATAGAAGACAGCTATAGAATATGTTTTTTAATGAAAATACGGTGCTTGGCCAAAAAACGACTACCATCTAACTAGGTTACTGGTCGAGTATCTCCGTAAAACGGAACTGAGCCTGTCCCGCGCGGGACATTTAATTTTAGGCTAAAAAACGGGACATTTGGCAACGCTTATTAAACCTGTGTTTGCGATCTAGACGCGATTCGTAGCTGCAGGGACTGAGCGAGCATTGATTCGGTTTTATTAAGGCGGCATCTGCGCCAAACTTTCCGAATTAAATACGTGAAGTCGGATTTATCGACGACTAGGTTCAACTCAAGTTCAAGTTACAATGGTGGCAGCTCTGGTTCGGGTTAATGCCACTAGATTAATCTTTATATAGTCGTTAACTACCTAAAAACAAACCATACTTACCTAATAAAGTAATAAAATAATCCTACTAATATTATTAATGTGAAAGTTTGTATGTTTGGATGTTTGTTACTCAATCACGCAAAAACAACAGAACGGATTTAGATGAAATTTGGCACACAGAATTAACAGATAGAATACTTTTTATCCCGTAAAAATGCATAGTTCCCATGGGATAGCGATAAGTGAGTTATACGTCGCCGTGACGTCATGAGCAGCAAAGCAACTAATTATCATTTCGCACGCTTAGAATTAAAGTGACCCATTTCCGAATATTACACGTCCCAAAATATCACCTTAATTAAAAGATTTAGGGTTTAATTTTGGGAAATATCATATTCAGAACTGAGTCGCTTTAATACTAAGGGTGCGATTGTCCAGGAAATAGTGCAGATTGCATGTTTCAAATAAACCAGTCTACGCGGACGAAGTCGCGGGCAAAAGCTAAAAGCTTCGAAATAAAATAAATCTCACGGATTTAAAGTTGAGTTGTGGACAAGTTTTGGACCAGGGCTCAATTTCATAAACGCGACAGGTGACAGGAACAATTCGGTTTACATTGTTTGCCCACTGTGATGTTACTTGCCGACACAGTAATGTATGGCCAATGGTCACTGTCACCAGTCACCTGTCACGCTTATGAAATTGCTCCCAGTCCTCCTTACTCATGAGCCCCCGCGGTCGGTAGCTTGTTCAAAATAAAATATCGCACGCTTAGTATTAAAGTGACTCAATTCTGAATTTGATATTTCCCAAAATTAAACCCTATGTCTTTTAATTAAGGTGATATTTTGGGACGTGTATTATTCAGAAATGGGTCACTTTAATACTAAGCGTGCGATATCTTAGGTCAAGTTACACCAATATTACTGCCAAACTAACCGAAGCGTTCGGCCGCAAAAAATCGCCGTGTGAAAACTGAATCGATATTCGTTGCGTGGTTTCGAAAGATCGGCCGGAGATACGACAAGGACAGATAGAAACGGACAGTGAATTTGTTTTATAATATGTGTTGCGGCGTAGAGCTGGATGAGCGGGTTCGGCTTGCAGGCGGGATCAGCAATAATTAAAATTTGGTCACTTCCAAATGTTGCGTTTAATTGCTTTATAAACAGCACAGTACAGGTTTTAGTTGTATTTAATAGTATTTTATGCAACTGCTATATAATGAGAGGCCTTAAAACACGAGTGTGGTTTTATGAAACGAGCGTCAGCGAGTTTCATAATAGGATCACACGAGTGTTTTAAGGCCTAATTATATACAGTTGCATACATTACTTTATCTACACACATATCATAACTGCAAAAAATCGTAACAGCAAAAAACCTAAAAAGAATGACAACTAATGGCGGCCATGTATATTAAAAAAGTACTCTGTGATTCGATCTATCCGTCAGAACGAACATTTTTTTTAAACCATAGACGAACGAATGAAGTTGCTATTTTCATGTCACTCCAGATCAAATGCCGTGCGTTTAAATTAAAAAATCATACTGAGTTGACGTTTCGTATCGATAACTGTTTTAATGTCCTATGAATACTAGAATAGAGACCAACTTGAATTTTGACAGCTGTTCCAAATTTAAATTCATAACGTCACGAGCAGTCACGAGATATCGGTAATGTGATGACCAATAAAGAACAGATTTACCTACTACCACAGACAAGATAATTCTTATAATAACATTGGTTGTAATAATGCTGGTCATTTCCTAGGGTTTTTGAACGCGTTATTTAGCCTTTATGATATGTGTGTAGATAAATTAATATAAAATAAAATAAATAATAGTGCGCGTCGGCGGCGTAGGGGTAGTAGCGAATGCCGGACGGTAGGGTGTAGTTTTTGTAGCCGTGTAGCTTGACCAATCACAGCAACCGTAGATGACGTGATATCGACGCTGATTGGTCCTCGCTTGATGTCGTGATACGTGTACGGTGAGCACCATGTGTAGTAGTATGCATTTCACGAAGTCATTGCGTACAGTCATCCACATAAGTTGCATCGACATATGTAAAGACTCGTGAACAGTCATGGGAATCCAAACATGTACCACCGTAGAACCTTGTCGAAGAGACATACGCATGACATTTAAATGATAGCGTGGCGTTTAACGCGTCGCGTCACTGCGACAGGGTGGTACGTAAATTTATTTCCCCTGCTGTACAAAGAAGGCAAAGATAAGAAAAATATCGCGGCCTGAGAGAGATTATTGAAGTAATTTCTCACACGTCTCATTTTTCCAAATTCACTTTATTTAAGTCTAGCCTATTAAATCAAAGAAAATTAGGTTGAAGGCTTTGACACGGGGAAGGTAACCCGTTTTGGGGCTAAGTGTTTTCCTGTGTACGCCCGCTCGGGAGATGTAAGGGACGTTTGAATAAATTTGCTGCCACGTATTTGTATAGAGTGTTAGTGAAAAAACAGTTGAGTTGAAACCTTTCCTTGTGAGTTTTTGCTGTACTTATTTGATTTTAGGGTTCTGTACCCAAAGAGAACCCCAGGTACAGGTACAGACTAACAGCTCGCCCTGTTGGTTCATCGTGTTGTTAGACCGACTATCAGTTTCTCATCAAGTTTCGATCGCACGATTTCTTCGGACTGCATGTGTGTGGCGCACGGCGGAGCAGAACTAGGTTTGTATGTTTTTTTTACTATTCTTCATACGATTGACAATATTAGCATTTTAGGAGTTTCAAACAAAACAAAAAAGCGTCAATATTTTTGAAACTTTTAAAAATATTAATGAAATCAAAACATACAAACCTAGTTTTAGGGCATAATGACAACATACAAAAAAAATATGGCTATAGGTTAGGGTTTAGAGGGTGGAAAACGTTATCGCTGTTGTATGAAGAGCGCTGGGTTCACACTCGTCTTAAAGCAGTTGCTATAATTATGCTGGTATTAGGTATAGATCTTTTAATGTATGGGCTAGATAGAATTAGACGGCAAGCCGCCTAATCGGCCCTGTAAACAAAATAAATATACTTAACGAAAAAACTTAACTTTAAAAAAAGATTTTGCGGGTGGTAGGACCTTGTGCAAGGTCCGTCCGGATTGCTACCACCATATTGCTCGCTAATCCTGCCGCTAAGCAGCAGTGCTTGCTCTGTTTTATTCCGGTGTGGAGAGCAAGACAGCCGGTGTAATTACTGGCACAAGAGGTATTCCATCTTAGCATATTGGGTTGGCAACGCATATGCAATCTCCTTGGTGTTGCGGGTGTCTAAAGGCGGTGGTGATCACTTACCATCAGGTAACCCACTTGCTTGTTTGCCATCCTTTTTCATAAAAAAAAATATAACGCACATTAAATCAAAATCAAAATATCTTTATTCAAATTACTTGTATCCTGCGCTTGTGTTTCTTCTGAGTGAATATTTTGTATAGAATTCGTACTTCGTTAAAGAGTTCTCGAGAAGGGATCTTAATATTCTAAGACACTGAAGTACTATCTCCAAATGGATCGATCCCAAACCTGGGCCTGAAGACGAACAAAAGATACCAAATGGGTTGAAATATGCGAGCCTATCGCGATAGGCTTGGATGAATAAATTAAGATAAGGTAGGACAAATCGTCAAATTATTACAAAAGCTTGATAAAAATCTTAAGAACGAATCTCACTCCATTAACCGTCGACACGGCTCGCATTTTTAATAAAAAATAAAACCAAAAATATTTTTAATTATTTATTTTATTTCATACTAGCGGACGCGCGCGACTTCGTTCCTTAGACAAGCTTCGTTCGCGTAAAATTTGTCGCTTATGTCCGTCAGGAATAGTGTAGCTTTCTATCAGTGAAAGAATTTTTGAAATCGGTTCAGTATTTCCAGAGATTACCCCCTACATACAAACAAACTAACAAACAAAGTTTACCTCTCTATTATATTAGTGTAGAAGGTTAGTGTGGATTAAAGCAGACAAACGGGAAAGCGGTTAACCTGATATTAACTGATCACCGCCGCCCACGGACACTTACAGCACCATTAGGACTGCTAGTGCGTTGCTGGCCTTGCAAGCAACGGTACACTTGCATTTTCCAGATTTTGCACGTCCGAGGTAAAAAAGGGCGTTTAAAGCGCATAGTGATTACATTTAATTCCATTATTTTGAAAATGACTACACTAATTAAGAACTTTTGAACGAAAAATTGTGTTAGTCTCATTTAGGCTGCTTTTCCACCAGAGATGTGCGAGGATGCGTAGCGATGGATGTGTTTGTAAGAACCAATAAAATCGCTTCGTTTTCCTCGCCTCGGTCAGCACAGCTCTGGTAGAAAAGGCTCATTGATTCTTTACAAACACATCCCTCGCTACGCATCCTCGCACATCTCAGGTGGGAACGCAGCCTTACTTGCAAAGTTGGGACAGTTTTCTAGCTTATTTATTTATTTATTATGTAGATTTCTGTGACATTTAAATACTAATCAATCAAACCAGCCCACATCCACCCACTGCTAGGTTGAGGCCGCCTATTTCTATTCCTAAGACGTTTCTTCTAATTAAAACAGTGTTGTATTTTTATCGGGTGACATTGTAAATATTTGTTCATTGGATCAGTACACAGACATTTAAAATTCTGCACCAAAAAGCTAAATAGGAACCATTACGGTGCGACTCTTTCGCAGTAATTTGAAATATTGTTTCAACTCCAACATATATTTTTTTAATAAAAGTGAAGAGGCTATTCGTACTAGTACAAGAAGGGTATTAAATTAACCTTTTTTTCCAGGTAATCTTTATTTAAATTCGTCATCATATTATGATGACGAATTTAACATAATATGATGATGATGAAAATATCCGAAAAGGGAAAAAGAGCCCCATAATCCAAAAAAAAGTCTGGGTAATGTAGAGAGAAATACCTTCAAACCCTTTTAAATAATGTCTTAACTGTATTAAAGCTTTAACTAGCGTACCAAACAAATAGACATACATAGGTAGGTATAGTCGACCAAGAAATTTCTTAACCAGTTTTCGACCATATTACAAGTGGATAAGGTACAAAGATAGCTAAGCAATTTCTTGGTCGACTATACTCGAATAAAGCAACGGAAAAATCCTAAGAAATAAAAGTTGTTATGCGCTAGTGCGACGCTAAGTAAATTACCAGAAAGTCTTCAGCAAATATTTATAATTTGACTTAACTTTCAGCCTCAGTGAGCCAGTTTGCATGAAGTTGGTTTGCAGGCGTCTGAAGGCCCTGAAAAGTAAGTGAAGCCCGGAGGACGCTTCCTTGGAATTGGGACAGGCCGCGTTATTAATAATGAAGGTCACCCCAGTGGGAAGTTGTCGTGCTAGTGTTAATTATTAAGATTTTTTAGATTAACTTGAGATAATTGCTGGTTTTTTCATATTTTTATATGTATTTTAAGGTAATAATGAAAGTTTCTCTAAGATATGATAAGAGAACATTCATTTATTTCTCAAACTCTGTATCTAGGTGTACATTACAATTATGTCAAGTGTACAAAAATAGAGATAATGAGATCGTCCAGGTTTGATTAACAAATTGTTATACATAAACTGTATAATAATAAATATACTTTTTAGAAATTATTTATTTTCGGTTGTATGTTTCGTACTCTGTGATTAATAAATTTACCTAATTTGTTACAATGCTGTTGGTTCTCTTGTATATATTTTGTAAATTATACATGACAATGGATGGCATTTTTTTCTTAAATGATAACTTTGATAATGAAAAAATAAGTTGGCAAATTATAATATAAAGCTTTAATAAAAGAATCTATGCAACAAAATAGACAAAATTGTATTATTGAATTATTGTATGAATATTTTGAAACCTTTTAAAAGACACCAAGCAGTGGCTTCAATATGACTGTCCTAGGTTTAATTTACCCCCCCCCCCCCCCTCCCTATCTCTGACAAACTATTGTCATAAGAAAGGGATCCACATAGAGATAAATTCGAATAAACTGAAGTTAGCCCGTCATGTTAGGGCCATAGAAAGTATCGACTCTTTAGTAAATTTTAGACAGAATTACTGTGTTTGGTCCCTTTAAAGTTTAAACCTATATTACTAAACAAATGAATGAAGAACTATAAAGATAATTGTTTTTTTTGACGGCCTGATAGCCTAGTGGTTAGTGACCCTGACTATGAAGCTTGAGGTACCGGGTTCGATTACCGGGAGGAGCAAATGTTTGTATGATGAATAAGAATGTTTGTGCCCGAGTCGTGGATTTTATATGTATTTAAGTGTATATTTATCTATATAAGTATGTATATCCGTTGTCTAGTACCCATAACACAAGCAACTTCAGTTGCTTACTTTGGGACTAGGTCAATTGGTGTTAATTGTCCCAAG
Source organism: Ditula angustiorana (assembly GCA_963691745.1). NCBI lineage: Eukaryota > Metazoa > Arthropoda > Insecta > Lepidoptera > Tortricidae > Ditula > Ditula angustiorana. The sequence continues at coordinate 15,190,396 of OY829476.1, forward strand.
ATATTTATTTATTTAATTTTTTTTAAAGCGACGGGACATTGCAAGGCACTTTCAAGGATTTACCTTAAGATAAAAAGTGATAATTCTTAAAAACTTTTTAATACAAGATTTATGCTGGCGATTTTTTGCTGAAGGTACTCCATTATTCAAATAAATTGTCATCTGAGCTACATATTTATAACGAATCCAGAAACAATATGACCAGTGCAAGAGAAATTGACTAGCAAGATTTGACTTACATGTGCAGATAACTAAAAACTTGTAACAAACAAACAAACACTGCAAGTTAAATAAAACCATATAAAAATAGCATATTTTCTTTAAAAAACTCTCCATAAACCATCAGTCACAACAAGAACCCGATAAAAGGTACAGTGAACCAATTTAATTCATAGGTCACTGTGGAACCCTTTCTCAATAATTCGGTATACATTGTTTGACTATCATCAGAAAAATGATTTCTCAATATACGTTGAAATATCCCAGCGATGACAAATTGCGACAACATTCCACGGTAGCCTATGAATCGAATTGGTGGACGTACCAATCCCTCCAGACACCACAACAACCTCCCAACACTTACTTAACCAGGTGACCTTATTAAAAACCACCGCAGATACCATTCAAATGTACCCATCACCATTAACTGGGCGCGCTGCTGGAAAGCATTAGTTCCCATCGCCACCCTGGCCACGTACAGAACGCGGTCCCCAATTCTTAAAGCAGTTTATACAGACTTTAGTGGTTCTATCAACTTTCCACCCCATAAACGTCTTCAGGGAGACATTGATTGCCGTAGCAGATTCAAGGGAATTTGCATTTTATAATTAAAGAATTAGATCCGACCCTTAAGGCTTTCGAGTAAGGAAAGTTCAGGCTTGAGATCGCGCTCAATATTATGGTAAGTTCGAGAAAGGGTGAATGGGACCAGTACAGTCAGGACAAGTAGGTACAACCTATAGGTACATATCTGTAGGTATATCACCTCCCATGCGTTACTTTGCAGCGGTACAGTAACCAATTGGATTCATAGAGGCCACTGTACAACTATTTCACAATAAACACCATATTAACTTCTTAACAAGTGTCATAATACTCAGGCAATGACACATAGCGACGCCGTTCAATACTTATAGGTATGTACCTTATTACAAAGTGATAAAGTTCAAAAGTGGGCAAGCAGTTACTTGATCGACTATACATATTAACAAATTGGAACAAAATATCATGATGCTTAGCAAAAAGTGTCATATTCACAAACTTTTAGTATACTAGCGGAGGCCAGCGACTTTGTTCGCGAGAAATTAGTATGGCCTATGCCCATCAAGAAGAATGTAGCTTTCCATTAGTTAAAGAATTTTTGGAATCGGTTCATTCGTTCCAAAGATTACCCCTCACATACAAACAAACTAACAAACAAAGTTTAGCTCTTTATTATATTACTAGCGGACGCGCGCGACTTCGTTCACGTAAAATAAGTAGCCTATGTCCGTCAGGAATAGTGTAGCTTTCTATCTGTGAAAGAATTTTAGAAATCGGTTCAGTAGTTCTAGAGATTACCCCCTACATACAAACAAACTAACAAAAAAACAAACAAAGTTTACCTCTTTATTATATTAGTGTAGATTAGTATAGATTAGTATAGAGTAGTGTAGATAGATTTAGGTAAGTGCAAATGTAGATAGTCTAGATGTAGATTAGTGTAGGCGTAGAAGTGTACAGTCAAGGAAGTTAATTCCCTACCCATTTCGTTGAAATGTCGTCTGACATTCGAAATGCATTAAGGTCGATATGTCAAACTAACGTCTTGCTCTATAGCTCTTATGGTGACAGTTTGCTATATGCTATTGAACCTTAGGTGGGTTGGAAATTTAATTCCCTGACTGTACATTATCTACTTTGAACAGTAGTAGAAGACAATCGGTACATGAGAATTTAATTGCACTTAAAAGTAGAAAGCAGCCTTCAATTGTCGTCGAAAACTTGTCTCAGTATGACCTCACCCTAGCCAAAGGCCAGGGTTTATTTACACTGCCGAGCCAAGTTTTACATTTTAATGACGTTTCGAGATCTTGGCGCTCGCGATGATTTTAAGGACTCGCGATAATGGCAGCTGATCGAGTTTTAGATAAGTATTTACAACGGGCGGGCTTAAATTGTGTTCAAGTGTATTGTGGAAAGGAAAGTGGATATTAAAATGAAAATGGAGATCAATGAACTTCAGCTGTTTAGCAGAGCGATATAGAACCAATAGGATTTTTACTTAGCAAGAATCCGTTACATACACTTCCGTGCCCGTTTGTGATTTTTCCAAAATTCTATCATCCAAACTAATACTCGTATAACCAAACTATAATGACAGACAAAAGTCCCATAGGTCCTCTCTTACTTAACCTTACCTTTTTTATGATAGAGGCAAACAAGCAAGTGGGTCACCTGATGGTAAGTGTTCACCACCGCCTATAGACACACGCAACACCAAAGAGATTGCAGATGCGTTGCCAACCCAGAGGGCTAAGATGGAATACCTCTTGTGCCAGTAATTGCACCGGCTGTCTTGCTCTCCACGCCGGAACACAACAGTGCGAGCACTGCTGCTTAGCGGCAGGATTAGCGAGCAAGATGGTGGTAGCTATCCAGATGGACCTTAACGACTTACGTTTTGTGAGGTATTTTAGATCCTCACCACCTTACATCACAGAAAATTATTGTAAAAATGATTTAATAAAGTGTGGACTTGCGCGACTTCTGATTGAGTAGATTTGTAGAAAAGTTTTTTCATTATTTTTCCTCGTTGTACATCCTATCTTATCATAAAAATGAACCAGACATAAAATTATGTTTCTCGTGAAATCGTCCATGCTTCCGCAATTCGATCGCAGTGAATACTTATGTACTTCCTTCAAGTTCGGCAGCAGCACAAACCATTATTTATAACGGTAAAGGCATCAAGAATAACTTGATTCTTTACAAACATTTCGTTCAGCAAAAGAAAGTGTAAAAAACCCTTTAGGAAAACATTTCAGGCTTGGTTTCTTTTCGATTTTGTTGTTTTACCCAAAGCCTGTCGATAAACCGTATTTTTAAACTATTCCATTTTTTAATGACTAAAATTTTACATGATGCAATTTTATTTCAATATATTTCCTTAGTACTTACCTTTATTATACGTATATATTATTCCTTTTAAATCTTTAGATAGTACGAGTACAAAACAAACTCACTATCCATTTCTCTCTGTCCTCAAATTCCTTCGTACGTGCTCCTTCTGAATCACGCAACGAATTTTGAAAAGATTTTCTCTGTCGCGCACTCATGGACTGGCAGTCCATAATAATTTAATTATTTAGACATATTAAATAAATGGATCATTCACGTATGTAAAGTCAAGTTGTCGCTCGACATATTTCGGACCAGGGGCCAATTTCATAAACGCCACAGACGACAGTTACAATTCGGTATACATTGTTTGCCCTTTATAATGTTAAGTGTGTACGTCTGTAGTGTTGTTACTTGTCGGCACAGTAATGTACGGCGAATTGTCACTGTCACCTGTTGCCTTTATGAAATTGGGCCTAGTCCATGGTCCTTACTCGTGAGCCCCCGCGGCCGCACGACTATGACAACTCAACTTCATACACAATTAACCCCCTTCGCCTTTGTACATCACTGTCTCTCTTTTTTTAATTTATGTTTTTTGTACAATAAAGAATTTACATACTACATACATACACACAATTTAACTTAAAATACGTGAGTGTTCCGTTTGTTATAAATGTTATAATATGCTTAAAGCTTGTTGTGCTATTTATTGTCATCTAATTTTTTTTTTTTACTTCTGTATGTTAAATACCTACTTACTATTGTGATGATTCCGTATATTTCTCAGTAATCTTGTTTTGAAAAGAGAAGAAAAAAGTAGGATAAAGCGCCGAGTTTCTTGCGGCGTTTCTTCTCAGCAGAACCTTCCATTGTTCGAAGCGCTGGTAGGCTCAGACATGTAAAAGAGCCTATATATATAACCTACTTGCAAAATAAATATTTCATTTTCATTTGTTTCCATAGGTACGACTGAATCACACGGTAGTTTTATGTTAAAAACAGAATCATTTCGTGAATATTGTCCTTCGCGGTGAAAGGAGCATCCATTCCGTTATGAAACCTGTCACTCAGGTTCAGGTGTTTGCACTGTATCGTTTACAATATACCGAAGTTGTTTTATTTCCCAAACAAAGGGGAATTTAGCTCATTGTACTCAGAAGCCCCGAGAATACAGAAAAACATCTGTTAGCAACACCTCTGAAATGAGTCTTATATTGTCTCCTCATTTTATTGCTCTTTTGTTGAATGGTATTTTATAGAGAATGCTCCAGTTTGTGTGAGATGAATACATTTTTGTTTAAAGCGAGAAAAAGATTTCAATTGTAAAGGTGAATGGGCATTTTTGTATGGGCGCTGTCCCAACCCTTGTATACAATAGTGAGTAGTATGGACGTGTAGTACTCGGTGTAAGGATCATCATAGGCTATGTTTCGAAGACCAGGTGTCTGCAGCATTAATCATTGTTTTGTATGAAAAAAAAAAAAAAACAGCAAATTAGACATATGCTCCCATTACGTTTTTTACTTCTAGTGGCCTCAGTAATGCGTGGTTAAAATCTTTCGGCTATATCTCGAAAATGATTTTACAGATACTTTTCATACAACTGCTAGTACAAAGTGAGGTATAAAATGGGCTGTAGCTTTTTCCCTGCAAACATCTCGGTTTTGCTGTCATATAAAAAAATTAAGCTCTTATTGAGAGCTTTCTAATAAGATATAGCACAACTGTATACAGCACTTGGGACAATTTGCCCATTCTCCTTTAGATTTTCAATTAGTTTTGTCTCTTTTGCAATTATTACACAGTCAAAATAAGACTAGGTACCCAGAAACAGCGGCTTGGGTGACATTTTTAATTTAAAATTTATTTTAATTTCTACTCTTCTATTTTCTTTTTTGTCAAAGTCAAACTCAAAGTCAAAATGTTTTATTCAGATTAGGCTTACAGGTAGCACTTATGAATGTCAAAAAATTTAACACCGGTTCGGAAAACCTCTGATGAGAAGATACCGGCAAGAAACTCAACGAGGTGTAATTTTTTAAATTAATCAAAATTACAATGTTATTTTACATCTCAATTATTAAAAAAAATTACAATTTAACAATTTATCTTTGATATCTCTGTGATATCTTTGTTTCTTTTTCTAAATAAAATGAGACTATAAACTTTCAGCTATTTAAGATACTTAAAATAAATTTTAATCGCCAACACAAAAAAACAATAATTAAATTGTCTTTTAATTAATGTTTGTTAACTATTTTCCGTGTGGTTTTCAACAAACAGTTTTTTTTTATACAACATAGGAAGGCAAACAAGCAGGTGGGTTACCTGATGGTAAGTGATCACCACCGCCTATAGACACCTGCAACAACAAAGAGAGTGCAGATGCGTTGCCAACCCAGAGGGCTAAGATGGAATACCTCTTGTGCCAGTAATTATATCGGCTGTCTTGCTCTCCACGCCGGAACACAACAGTGCAAGCACTGCTGCTTAGCGGCAGGATTAGCAAGCAAGATGGTGGTAGCGATCCGGGCGGACCTTGCACAAGGTCCTACCACCCGCAAACATTTTGTCCGCATTTGTCTTTGTCTTGTCTTGTCACCGTTACGGTGTGAAGGATTTTTTTTTGCATTTTATTAGTATATATATTTTAATTCCTTAATTCCGTGAAAATATTTTATTTCAGTATTTGTCGAATTTTGATTTGTTTGTTTGTGATTGCGATCAGTCACTTGCCTAACTAGCAAAAACAGATTAAAATAAATTGTCCCAGCAGACATCCTAAAGGAACTACACATTTTGATGGTACTTTTTTTTATCTCTTGGCCCGCCATTTTGTGTAATACCATTATCTCACCCCATAAAGTTAGTTATAATGCCAAATTCAATTAAATCATTTATTCATGCAAGTGACTTGCGATTTATATTGGAATAATGCTGGCTCTACATCCAAGCACGTCATTATTAAATACATAGGTACAGTCAGCTAAACCGAATTTAGGACTAGTGTTGAGCCATTTCTTAATAAATCGCACCCTTAGAATTAAAGCGACTCAATTCTGAATATGATATTACCTAAAATTAAACCTTATGTCTTTTAATTAAGGTGATATTTTGGGACGTGTATTATTCAGAAATGGGTCACTTTAATTCTAAGCGTGCGAAATGTCATTATAACATTTTAAAGTTCGATGTCTTCATATTATAGTGATTACTCATTTCGATAAGGGTCTAAAGTCGTCTAGAAATTAGTTTGATTGACTCCATGGTCAGCGTCAGTAGTAGCTGAATGTTTTAGTACCTCGTCGCTGTCAGTAATGTCACAAATTCGAGCAACTCTCATTTCATACGTTAGGGGCCGTTCAAGTATTACGTAAGCAGATTTACTACAATTATTTACCCCCCCTTCCCCCTTGTCAGCAAAAGTAATCAAAGCTCTTACCCCTCCCCCCATGCTTACGTAAACATTGGAAGGTATATGCATTTTTCTTTTATTAAAAAGTGCTCCTCAATGTTGTATGTCTGCTCACTTTTATCCGATTTTGGAATGCCTACGTCGTTCTCATCTCATCGAACCATTCAACATCTTGGTGCTCTAAATTTTGAATAATGCACATCAGTTCCATATGTGTAAAAAAGTAAATAACTGCTGCTGACGTAATCACCATCTAGACCCCCCCACCCCCCATGTCATCAAAAATAAGCACAGCAAGGACCCCCCCCGCCCCCCTATACTGCTTACGTAATACTTGAACGGCCCCTTACTACGACAAGGTTCTTTTGTTTAGTTACTTTTGAGGCTGACTGTACGAGTATGTACTCGTTCCGGATCGTTTGTACGCAAATGTTTAATCACTTCTGGTGGTTGGAATTTGAATTGGTTTTAAACAAATGAGTGTAGGTATGTAAATCTTATGATGATGCAAATAAAAAAGTAACCATACAAAAGAGTTTGTATAAAAAATAACTGTTTAACAAAATACCGTTTAGCATGTGTGTCAACTATTCTGCTGAAAAAGCAAATAATTTTCACCAATAGTAAAAACAATAATTTCGAGTTAGTATACCATTACAGCTTATCGTGACAATTGTCTCTCGAATGGGGAGCCAGCATTACTATAATGTGCAGGGGCGTCAGCGTGGGGCGCTAAACGCCATGGGGGATCTATAGATCATTCGCTATGATTTGACACCCGAATGGGGTGCGAGCTATGGCTGCGGAATAATAAATTGGTACTTACTTATTTACATAGTTTATACTCGTAAGTATTGTGTAGCGGAAAGTTTCATAGTTTTGATATTTGCAAAGAATAATATGTTAAAATCGTTGGAAAATATAAATTTGAAATCAGCAAGTGTAGTGGTTAGCATAAACTATCCTGATGTCCAAAAAGTTTATTATTTTAGATATTTTGTTTTAATTAAGTAATTTCTGGATTTGAAATTTAATATTATATTTTTTGTAGCGTTCGATAGGTATTTCTTTTAGTAACATTGACATTGTGTTTTTTAATTGACTTGTTTCGTTTCAGAATTTAAATATTGTCACTATTTCTGATTGTTCTTTAATTTTCTTTTTATTAATAATGACTATAGTAATACGTTTTTAATTAACTTATTTTATCTTTTTATTTAAATTGTAATTATCTCTAAGTTTTTAAAATTGACATGTAAGGCTTAACTGTAAGTGTTAATTTATGACATGAATAAATAAATGAAAATGAAAAAAAAAACGCATTAACTGTTTTGGATCAAACTTAGTTACGAACCAGCCCAGAAAAATCAGATATTAAAATCAAAAATGCATCAGCATCAAATTGTGCAATTGATATGCTCATCGAGGTGCACAGCTCAAAAGTGAAATAATTTAAAAAAATATTATTGCCAGAAATTAAACCTATGTATCTATGAATACATGCATATTATATGTTGCTTATATAAAAGTATGGGATTATTATTTTATAGGATTATAGACATACTTGTACCCACACACGGCTTAAAGACAGACAGCAAACCTTTCAACCTTATAATTCTCACTCATTTTAAACTAAGCATTCTACGACAGCGAAAACATTTTCCGTTATTAAAATTTTGTAACTTACAACAACAGCAACAAATATTCTTTATTGATTCACACAAGTAAACAAAAACTAACTAACTTTAGTAACGTAGGTCGTAATTTAAAAATATTAAAAATAAACACCGTTACACTTCTTCCAAAATCAGTCACGGTTATTCTGGACTTCCTGCTCAAAGTACATAGTGGAAGCTAGCGCACTTTTATATTAATATTTAAGTGCAGACCAGACATGTCAGCACACTTATCTCAAGCATTAAGGCTAGGTTACACGCTGCCAGCTGCTGTCCTGACAGCAACTGCTAGCTGAACCTGCTAGCTGCTAGCAGATACCGCCATTGTTATAATTATAAAATGTATAGGTTATGCTCCTATCTCGTTGAATTTCCTGCTGGTATCTTTAAATCAGACGTTTTTTGCGAAACGATGGTTTTTCTATCATTCATGAGTAATCCCTGTAAGGAATCACTTATAATAAAGATATTTTGACTTTGGTTTAATACTAATTTGCTCATAAATTGCGAGTGAAGTAGTTGCGATGAAGTAACGTTCAAGCTGTTTAAAGAATAACTGTCAAATCACTTTCAAATCTTTTTTTGTCGTAACTTTAATATGAGATGAATACTCGATAAAAGCGAGAATTAGGAGCTAGGAGGCTTGTATTTAACCTCGGTTGTTTGTGATAAGGTGAGGAGACTATATAATAATTTGAACTATACATTTATGTTTAATCATGCATGTATGTATGTTCTCTGTTTTATTTATTTATATTTAGTGTGTAGATATATATTGTATTTTATTGTATTATTTCTTACTAGTTTATATATTGTATTTATTAGCATGTTTGTTTTGTAATTTCTCGTAGTTGTTGCTATCTTGCTCTTCGTCGGTCCCCAGAATGTCCTGTAAGTGATAAGTTCGTCTAGTACAGCACTGTATTTCTTTTTGACATTTACATACATACATGTTTATAGCTATCAAAATAGCTTGCATTAGAAAGTCACCCCATGCTTGAAAAAAAAAGTCACGTAATTGTAACTATTGACATGTCAATATGGGGTGCAATTTTTAAATCTCAGCAGGTGACTAAAGCTCACTAAAATGGCCGAATCTCTATGAAAACGGCTATTTTGGTGAGCTTTAGTTACCCGGCGAGATTCAAATGCAATTTTTGAATCTCACCAGGTGACTAAAGCTTACCAAAATTGCCGCATTTCTATGAAAAACGGCCATTTTGGCGACCTGGTGAGATTCAAAAATCGCATTCCTGTATGTCTGTCATGTCATTATGTTACTAGTAGGTTAGTTAGTTTAGTAACTGACAAAGATTTGATGAATAAATTATTCTATTCTACTTGTATAATTCTATTCATGTAGCTGCTTTGCGGGTGGTAAGACCTTGTGCAAGGTCCGTCCGGATCGCTACCACCATCTTGCTCGCTAATCCTGCCGCTAAGCAGCAGTGCTTACACTGTTGTGTTCCGGCGTGGAGAGCAAGACAGCCGGTGTAATTACTGGCACAAGAGGTATTCCATCTTAGCCCTCTGGGTTGGCAACGCATCTACACTCTCTTTGTTGTTGCAGGTGTCTATAGGCGGTGGTGATCACTTACCATCAGGTGACCCACTTGCTTGTTTTCCTTCCTATGTTGTATAAAAAAAAAGCTGTATTTTGCTATAATGCTATAATGTCTGCTCGTATAATTCTATTCATGTAGCTGTATTTTGCTATGTCTACAACAGCTATAGTTTACAGACTACCTGCAGGATCGAAATTATATTCGACAATTGCTTCGTGTGACCTAAGCATTACTTTTTTAAATTTAGTCGACTTAAAATGTAAAGCGAGACTGACGTCACAAACGTGGAATATAGCGGGCGCTAATGTTGCCCGGGTAGTATGATATATTTTTTGTCGTTTGTCGCTAAGGGCTTTTTTTAAGTAGCTGGTTGCACAAACGATGGCAAAATCCTTAATTAATTTTTTTGTAACTGAAATTTCTTTCGATTTAGTGGGTAATGTGGTGAAATTGGCAAATGCAAGGCACCGAATGCTGAGGTTGTAGATTGCCTGCCATTATCCTAAATTTTTCTTTGTGTTGTCATTCATTACATATCATTTAAATTTAAAATGGTATATAATTAATGAAAACACAAAGAAAATTAGGGTAATGGCAGGACTCGAACCTGCAACATCAGCATTTCGTGCGTTGCGTTTGCCAGTTTCGCCACATTACCGCTACTATACCCTGCGGATTTTTCAATGTTTCGTTAGCATTTTAAATTTTATTGGAATGTATAAAAAATGAAAAAAAAAACGAAAATTAAAAATTTTGATTACAAAAACATAGCATTTAAGTTGTATTGTAAAAGTTCCGGTTTTAGCTCGACTTCAGTATTAGGTTCTTAAATAGTGTATGAACGCCAAACCGAGTATAGAATATAATAATATATCTGTATACGTGCATAGTGACATAATTATTGAAAAAAAAATAAAAAATAAATAAAAATAAAAATCTTTTATTCTCAGACAACAAGGCCCATAGTTTGTTAGTTACAATAATCTTATTAAACTAAATTAGTAAACATTAACAAAGGCTGAGATAAAAAAGATACAATGCAAATAAAATAAATAAGAAGATATATATTGTCTCAACCGATTTACCGACCAGCATGTCTTATGACATGTAGGTCGATATATCGGCCAAGAACGACCGAATCTAACCGTTCTGCGATCATACTCAGGATACTGTTAGTGCTCCGGCGCATCCGCCCCACTATGGACGCAGTTTTTTTGCGCATAATCGCAAAAAAATCATCCAACGCTGCAGCAGCAAACATGCCCGAAGCGCTGCAGAATCGCGGGAGCCCCAACAACATAACATTTTTTTGTTAAATTCTACTGGTATCACTGCCAATCTGTCGAAGGACAGAAATGCACAAGTATCGATAGAAAAGAGAAGCAATAACCTTCCCTTCTGACTGCAGTCGGGTAAGAAGGTAATGGAGAATTCAGGCCTGTGGTGCTCTCACTAATAACACGAACCTAAAAGTATCGTGGGATACTGTTACTTTGCGTACTCGTAAGCAACTTATGCCACCTTGACGATAATATAAAGACTTAATGTAATCGAAATTATTTATTTCTAAATTTTTTAGATTTTACTTTTTGTATTTTTTTTTTATTAAAATTAAATTTAAAATGCTATATAATGAATGACAATACAAAGAAAAATTAGGGTAATGGCAGGATTCGAACTTGCAACATCAGCATTCCGTGCCTTGCGTATTCCAGTTTCCGCCGCATTGCCGCTCGCGCTTGTTTTATTTACATAAAAAGTTACATTTTAGGAATTAAAAACATTAACAAAATATATATTGTTAAACTAAACTTTACACCCTAACCAAACCAATTTCATGTATTATTCTTGCATAGTAAACGACTGTCATAACTAAACCGTTTGAAATTGCGTTTCTTTATAAATGTAATGTAAAGTGACGTCTTTTTTTTTTATACAACATAGGAAGGCAAACAAGCAAGTGGGTCACCTGATGGTAAATGATCACCACCGCCTATAGACACCTGCAACAACAAAGAGAGTGCAGATGCGTTGCCAACCCAGAGGGCTAAGATGGAATACCTCTTGTGCCAGTAATTACACCGGCTGTCTTGCTCTCCACGCCGAAACACAACAGCGCAAGCACTGCTGCTTAGCGGCAGGATTAGCGAGCAAGATGGTGATAGCGATCCGGGCGGACCTTGCACAAGGTCCTACCACCGCAAAAGCGTCTTCTAAGAAGCTAGACCTGTGGCTTTGTGGAATAGTTTCCAAAGCAGAACATGTTTTGAGTTCAGAGCACCTAGCACGAACCTTCTCGACACGCGTTAAGACGAGTGATAACCCATCGCTCTCCATACAAACGGCGATAACGTTTTCCATCCCCTATACCTTAACCTACAGCCATGATTTTTTTGTATGTCATCATTATGCCCTAGAACTAGGTTTGTATGTTTTGATTTTTTTAATATTCTTAATAGTTTCAAAAATATTGACGCTTTCTTGTTTTGTATGAAACTCTAAAAATGTGCACATTGTCAAATCTATGATGAATAATAAAAAAATCAAAACGTACAAACCTAGTTCCAAGGCATAATGACAACATACCAAAAAATCATTGCCATAGGTTAAGGTTTAGAGGGTGGAAAACGTTATCGCCGTTTGAATGGGGAGCGCTTTCTCGGGTTGAGTTCACACTCTTCTTAAGAGGAGTGTGAGCCCAGGCCCAAAAAGCACTTCCCATACAAACGGTGATAACGTTTTCCACCCTCTAAACCTTAACCTATGGCAATGATTTTTTGGTATATTGTCATTATGCCTTAGAACTAGGTTTATATGTTTTTTTTTTAATATTTTTATAGATTTGACAATATTAGCTTTTTAGGATTTTCATACAAAACAAGAAAGCGTATATTTTTGAGACTATTAAAAATATTTAAAAATCAAAACATACAAACCTAGTTTTAGGGCATAAAGACAACTTATAAAAAATATGGCTATATGTTAAGGTTTAGAGGGTGAGAAACATTATCGCCGTTTGTATGAAGAGCGCTGGGTTCACACACTTAACTCGCTACGTAACTCAGTGCGTCTCGTTCTAACTAGCCCAGTAAGAGAAAGACGCACTGAGCTACGTAACGAGAAGTCCAACCAAGTCAGTTGTACGGCTGTTGCTAAGTCCTTTTTGACAAGACGTAAATACTGAAAGCATAATTTATCTTGCCTTCCCCATGGATCTCCGCGGTCTTGTGCTGCTCGCATCCCCCGGTTTCCAGCGATCCTCACCAGATCGTCGGTCGGTCGATCGTCGTAGAGATCCTTGGGTAAAGCCTATGCCCAGCAGTGGGTGTCTTCGGGCTGATATGATGATGATGAATTTATCTTGAAACATAAGAGACTATATTATTTACAGTTTTTGCTCGGAAAATCATTTTAAACCAAGAATCATCGAACTTTATATCCATTATCTTTGAGATCCGGAGGCCCACAGGGGGGGGGGGGGGAGGACCTACAGGGCGGCAACGGATCAGCGATTCTTTTTGGGATCACTGGTTGCAATGGGCTGTGGTGATCACTTTCCATCAGGTGACCCACAAGCTCGTTTTCCTCCCATTTCCATTACACCAAATTTTGAACCAATCTTTAACACGTGGAATAATTAAATAAAGAAAAATAATAGTTTCTCTTTTAAGTAATATGTAGATAGGAAGAAGGGTGGCCGGAATCGAACCAACCAATATCAAGTCAATAGTTTCATGATTTAAGACGTCTAAACTAAACTCGACGAGAGAAACTCGCCTCATTGCGAACACAAACACACCTCAAACTTCCCCAACTCAGAACATGTGGAACTTGATAAAAAGCAACTCAAAAAAAACACTTAACGCGCCGGGGTACGACCGAAATTAGCATAATTCAACTTCCAAGAACTTGATTGCAAGATGTTACGGAAGCAGTTGCAACGCGCACGCGCCGTTGTTACTGCAGCTTGTCGGCAAACCTGAAACAGCCTTTATGGTTGTCAGTCGATAGCCGGCTGCCCGAGGAGGCGGTCGTGCTTTGAAGTGCCCGGCCGTAACATAAACACGGCGTACGAATCACGATCGTGGGGACAATTTAATTTCGTGAATAATAATTGTGATTAGTGTTATATTCTGTGTAGCTCGCCGGAATGTAGGTGAGTTCAAACGATTTGAATTTTTTATCGTCGGAAAGATCCTGGGGGATTAAGACGGAAAGGAATCGTGTTCCGGGCCACTTTTTAATCTCACTTGTGAGATTTGATTTCTTAACGGTTCGTTACGCTGGGAGTTGAGATGGAACTTTGGCGTATTTCTCTTACCTATCGGCATCATTATTTTCGGGTTCTTGAAAAAGTTGTTTATTCTCTTCCTTTTAAAAAAGACTGGGATATTGTTATGTTCATTTGAAAATGATTGTTATGTAGAGCTGAATTACTGAAGTTAATAAAAGCGTGTTTTTTTACGCTTAGCGTAGCTAGTAGGTTTTAGATTATAGTCTTATGTTGAAGCCTGATAAAACGTTAGTGATCGCGTTTACAGGATTAAGTACTTTATGTATTAAACTGTTGCTAAGTAAGTAAAATATAGTCACAAATTTAAGTCAAAATGTTTTGTATCCTGTCCCAAAAATATTGGTTTCCGTGATATTTATTGATTTTAGTTTAAATTTTGGTAATTTTTCTATGACCATACTATATTTTTATTAAGTTTTCTTAAGTGTTTGTTGCCAAAAGTGATCATCTTTTTTCTACTACCTATCATATTCTAGTATAAATATCTGCATTCGAAGTCAAAGTCAAAAAATGTTTCATCAGATTAGGCTTAGAAGAAACACGAGTACGAATGTCAGAAAAATTAGCACAGGTACGAAAAAACCTATCTTGTGAAAATATCGGCAAAAACCCAACGAAATATCATGTAAACAAAGTTACAATTAAATAGCAAAGTCTAATAATAATTTCAAACTTTATTGTTGTTTTTAGGGTTTCGCAATCAACAAGGAATCCTTACAGTTTCGGCATGTCCGTTTATCCATCCGTCTGTCTGTCCGCAGCTTAGCTCAGGAACTCTTACTACTAGAAAGCTGTAATTTGTCATGGATATACATTAGTCACGCCAAAAAAGTGACAATTATTTTTAGGGTATGTCCCCTACAGTTTCGGTGGGGATGTTGTTACTCGTCTACCCGATGATGTGGAGTGTCATTGGATAGGTCTTTCCAAAATATTTTGGGTTTGAACAAATAATTTTTTGATTAAGGGATCCGTTTGTGAAACATTAAGCTTTAAACTGCTAAATATTTGTTAGAGTCCAGTGTTCAACCTGCCAGATAAATGGTTGTTTTTGGATATGTGAAAATATTAACTGTTGTAGCATATTAACGAAGTTAAAAGGAAAACTTTCACAGCCAAGTACAGAGCAGAGCTAATAAATAAAAATAAAATAAATAACGTAGGCACCTAAGGCTGGTCAAAGATTATTTCTCCTCAGCCTTTAAAAATTTCCTTTCATTCACTTTGATCAAATAAGGCAACGTTTCAGTTCTTTGTATCTGTTTTGAAAGGTAGGGACGTGAAAGGGATTCTTTTTCAGTTATTCTTGGGAATAGTTTGATCTTTTCTATTCCTTTCAGGATTTTCCATTAGTATAATTATTGAATTTTATTGAAATTTTATAAATATTCAACTTTAAAATGAAAAAATAAACTTATAATTAGATCAATGTTCATTATAATGAAACTATTTTTGGGAAGTTAAACCATCACTAAAAATGGCGTATCTACCTTTATCATAATTACAAAATACTATCAATCAATTCCAAGCAAGGTGCGGCATGCGAGGTTGCAGGTTCGAGTCCTGACAGATAACCAAACCTTTTCTTTGTGTTGTCATTGCTTCTCCATTACGTTGGCATCATTTAAATGTAAAAATATGAATTTCTACATTAGAAAAAAAAAGAATTGGAAGTAACCAATACCCTTACAGTAAAGAGAAACATCATAAGGAAACCTTCACAGCCAAAGGAAAGTGTAACCATGATCCTATCGATCTGATTTCCCTGTCACATGAGTACGGAGGCCGAATGTAATATCCTGACCTGTCAAATTGAAAAACATGGTCAAAGCGTACCCCAAAAAAAGAAATGAGAAAAAACGCTGCGAGGATGATGGATGTAACTTTTTTATTGCGAAAAATGTCCAAAAAATTAAAGGACAGCAGTTTACACAGAAATTGAAAAGCTTTGCATTTTCAATTAACCTATTATGGCGTTCGCAGAAGTCGTAAAATTAATATTTTCAAAGCGGTGCAGTCCGAAAAGCGATCGTAAACGTTTTATTATGCACCAGCCACGTGGCACGCGACGAAATGCTCGCGACCCCTGACCGACTGAACTTGTGTGAATGTGTGTTTGAGTAATATTGACGTGTCAAATAAAAGACAGGTGTGGTGAACCATTTTTTTTATTATGCAGCCTATTTTTTTATTATCCCTGTATTTAATTAAACATTGTATTATATCAGTCAAGTTTCGCATTAATTAGTACCACACTGTGATGACCAAAAATGGTAACACGTCAGTGAAGTAATTTTTTTTTTGTTACAATAGTTCATTAAAACATAAATATGTACAAGACATAAGTTCGCCTTTGAACATTACAGTATCTCTTTTTTACATTTAGGTTTTTGTGCAATAAAGAATTTACATGTACATACAACCATTAGTATTTTTCGAAAACCTAGGTATGAATAATTTATCTATAGGTACATTCAGCCTCAAAAGTAGCTGAACATTTTAGTAACTTTTCGAGTCAGTAATGTGTCAAAGTCTCTTTCATTTTATACGTTACTACGACGAGGTTCTTAGTTAATTCTGAGGCTGACTGTACGTGGAATTCTGTTAAATGACTAACTCAGTACACCATTTTAAAATAGACAAACAAAGTTCCAAGCGCATAAAATAATGATGAAAGAAACTCGCTATTTATTTTAATTATGCAATGGAATAAAATGAACTACCACTGTAATATGAAAACTTTTTCCATTCATTTCACTTTATTTAATTACACACCTTTTATAAAATAAAACCGAAAACCCGGTGGAAAAACATTGTCAGTTATTTTTATTTCTTGTACAGGAGTTAATTGCATAAAAGTGTTCGACAGTTTGTGGAAAATTACTGAAAAAATCTACCTCTGATAACATTGAATTTTTAATTTTGCTGTAACAAACTGTATGAAATAGTAAATTTTGTTTTTTTGTAATTTTGTTAAGGTTATCAATGTTATTGATTTTCACGGAGAGTCTATTAAGTTTTATTTAGTTTATATAAAATCTTAATCACGAGCTTTTACCAGCGGTTTCGCCCGCATTATTTTCTTTATCTACACATTTATCATAAATGTTCTATAATGCGTTCAGAAACCGTAGGCAATGACCAGCATTATAACAACCAATATTATTATGAGAATTTTTCTAATTTGTTTCTATATTTGTTCAAATTCATTTTTTATTACATTATTTTAATGTGTATAGTCTATAGATATTTAATAGGTACCTAGCACTAGTAGCTAGTAGCAATGCAGGTCATTGCCCTATGGCTTCTGAACCCATCATAGAGTACTTATGATATGTGTGTAGATAAAGTAATGTAGGCAACTGTACATAATTAGGTCTTAAAACACTCTTGTGATCCTATTATTACCACACTCGTGTTTTAAGACCCCTCATTATGCAACAGTTGCATAAAATACTATTATGTATTTTGTTGGACTTTATGGAACATTTTGGGATAAAAACTATCAACCTATGTTTTAATCCGGGACATGGCCTATCTGTCTGCAAATTTTATCTAAATCTGTCTAGCCGGTTATGCGTGATTGAGGAACAAACATACAAACATCCCTACTTTCACATTTATAATATTAGTATTAAGATTAATTATTTATAATTGGAAGGATCTTGCATTTAAAATGATAGGACTGGTTACATAATTGGCATACACTATTATTTTGGAGTCAAGAATCGCCAATGCAAATCCGGATGTTTTCCAAACTGCATGTCTAACGACTAGTATGAGTTCAAATATGTGTACAAATACAAAACAACTTATTTATCAACACATGATGATTTTTTCAAAACTATCACAATGGTCCGCCTACAGGCACACAAATATTTCGCAAGCCACCGTAGTACCATGCATTATTAATATTAGTATCAAATGTGAACTAAAACGAACGGGATAATGAAACAAAATAAATGAAATGGAAATTAATTACAGCAATGGAAATTGAATTAATGTAGATAATCAAAATGAATTTGTCTGATTTCAAAGCAAAGCTGTTCTGAAGTGGTAGTTATTAACCGAACTCAAATTCTGGATTAGTACTGGATCAGCAGCAAACTGGAATTGAGTTCGTCTATAACTACAATCCTAGGTTTCGAATTAGTTGTCCATATTTTTTTATATTAAATAGGCGAGAAAACGTGCAAGTGGGTCACCTGACGGTAAGTGATCAGCACCGCCCATAGATATTTACAACGCCAAGGAGGTTATAGATGCGTTGCCAACCCATGCTAGCCATAAAAGACCTCTTGTGACGGGAATTTCACCGGCTATCCTGCTCTCCACGCTGGCAAACAACAGGACAAGCACTGGTGTTTAGCGGCTGGATTAGCAAGCAAGATGGCGGTAGCAATCCGAACGGACTTTGCCCAAGGTGCTACCACCCGCGTGGTATATGATTGTTTACACTTTGAACTACACATAGGTATTGACAGAATCGGTAAAATATATAATCCCGGAGCCTCGATCCGGCACACGCGGCTAATTACGTGAAAACGCGTCCGGGAGCCCGGAGCCGGGATTAAAACTGTTCATCTATCTACCTACCTAAATACCTCTTAGATTTTTAAATTGAGTTTTCCCCTCACTCAAGAAAGTCTTAATTATTATAACCATAGATAAACCCCAAAAAAATGTTCCGAACACCAGCGTGGGCACCGTTTGCTTATTGCTTAGCAACTTGAAGAAATTGGTGCCGTTCAGCACCATTTTGGCGAATGAATATTAGCGCACTTGTAACTTATCTACCTCGTTTTAAATATAATATGGCGAAAGTATCTAGGGAGAAGGAGATGAAGGCACAGAACCAAACTCCCATGACAGTCCAGAGCAGAGCTTCCTGGCACCACTGTACAAGAAGACCTGAACCCAAATAGAACTGGGATTAAAGGATGGAAGAAGAAGATTCATGGTAAAGAGGATACCATCTACTTCTTTCAGGGTTTAACACCGGTATCGCTTGGCTTCTAATTGCGTATACCACCCGCTAAATAGCTTCAGGAGATCAGTGAGTGTCTCTTAAATTTTACCGCACGTATAATATTGTTGTGTTAGGCCGGCTTTGTTAAAATTTTGTGCAGGCTCAGGTTGTTGTTGAACTAGCACAATGTCTCGGCCAGTATAAGTAGATTAACTTAATGGAATCTCTAACAATAACACGCATTAAGTTAGGGCCACGGACAAAGGAGCAGGGAAGATGGCGGCCCTCCCTTTTGCAACAATTGTTTACTTCCAATAATAGCCTCAAATTTTCCAGTTTAATATTTTCTTTTGTTTAGTGGCCGGAGTGAGGCGTGCTTTACGAGCTTTCGGTTCTGTGTTTGTTTGTTTCTTTATGTATGTTGGGTTCTAAGTCAACTTGACCTATTTTAGTATTCGGGGTTACAACCCTTCCCAACGGTTTACACGAAAATATGTTGAAAAACGAAATGATAATATCAATAACAACTTATATTAAAAGATGGAAGTGTATTGGCAATTGTACGAGTTGTATGTAGATGACTTGTTACCAGCTCTGTCACTTTTAAGTTATGTTGTTAAAGTGACTGTAATAATTATAGTAGTAAACACTTGTCGGTCTTGAGTAGTGTCAAATTTTTTGTAAGTATGTATGATGTATTTTTTATGGAAAAGTAAGGTAAACTTGAGGATTATTTGTTGGAAAGTGATGACCGTCACCCATGGTATTTAGCGATCCCAAGAATGCCTGATGCGTTTAAGGGCTTGAGGTCCTGTGGTGGGCCTAACTTATTATATTTTTTGGATAACGGGGGAGAATGACTAATTCTTTGAAAATAGGTGTAATGTTTGTTTAGATGAGTTGTTCAAGGCTGTCTTCATAGAGTTAGCGAATTATCATCGTCTTTACCTTCCTACCGCTTTTTACCCCTTTTTTTAATTCGGGGTAAACAAGGGTGCCATGATCCCAGATTTGGCAAGTCAGGTTATTACATTGGAGCGACTGCTGATCTCCGTAATCCCTCTTACAGGCAACCAGACCGATACGATCATGGTTACACATCCATTTTATATGATAACGGTTTCGTTACGATGTTTTCCCTCACCACAAGAGTGTTGGTAACTACATTTGTTAGGTAATGTACATAAGTTAGAACAACTCATTGGTACATGGCGACCGCTGGATATCGAACCCGGTACCTCACGATCACGTGTTCACCCCTAGCCACTGGGTCACTAGCGCTTTTATGCGGAGCCAGCAACTAGGAAGTTAATTGTTAAAAGTCAACTTACGACAAGTATTCGAATACAGCATTTTTATTTCACCTAAAGAAATATTTTGCTCATTTCACGTGACAAAATTACCAAGACACTGAGCAAGATTCAAAAATAATTCGATTCCGTCTCACTTTTACTGAAAGTTTGCGAAACTTCGTCTGGCGAAGGCAAATCTCGGCGTAAATAAAATTATGTCACTGAGATTCTGTCGTGAATAATTCGAGACTCAAAGTAAAAATGACCTTTAAGGAGCTGATAGACTTAAGCATCCACTTGTAACAGAACAGAGAGCAACCGCCATTTTAAACGTTTCTTTACATTGATTTTGTGAGCTTTGTAACATTTGTTCGTATGAAATAAAACAATTAAGACGCGATGTATTGTAACGAATCTAATTCACGACGTTTTAAGTCATTTTTAGGTCTCCTATTCACGGGCAGACTCCTGAAGATCTAAGGCCTGATGTGACCTGAAAAGGGTTTAAAACGCTAGGAATAAGATTTGTTGCCGTCTTATTTCAGTGTCTAGAAGTCTCGAAAAAGTACTGAATTATTATTCGTTAGGATGCTGTATGCAAGTGAATGCTCACGTGCCGCCAGAAGAGAGGAGTTACGTTATTCTCACTTCTATCCTCAAAAAAACATGGTGGCTCAGACAATAGAAAGTAAAACGTTACCATAAGTTAATTAATAGATTCAGGCGTCACTTTGCGGAGGTCCATTTCAACAAACTGGAACAAATTACCTTGCAAGCGGAGTAGCAAGGTAATTTGTTCCATTAGTCTATAATATTATTAAGAAAAACACAGAATCAAACCGAAAAACCGTTCAAACGCATTCACAGTGCTATTCATCCTTAAAATCCACCATCGACACTTGCTCACAGCCCTCACAATTACCCAAACGAGGGTAGGGTTGTCTCAGCCTTGTATGAATTACATGTTTACTTACCTACGAATGGAGGCTGCTTTATCTTGTTGACTCAGTCGGTGGCAGCCCTGGGTGGATTACAATTGAAGCCGTAGTAAGCTCCGCTAGGGTTGAACATTTTGATAAACCCAGTCTTAGTTCAATGTACCGGGCCCTTCATTTACATTTTGTGCGGTGAAAGTAGATATGCCTATATAATTTTTCCTTAATATTATTAAGAAATTTACACACAGGCTGTATTGGCTCATAGATAAATACCTTATGGTGCTGATAGACTTGAGCATCTGCGTGTAATGACCATTACGTACGGGTCCTATTTCATATAACTTTCAATTGTTTGTGACAGGTAACAAGTTGACGATTCGACAATTAAACGTTTCATAAAACTTTTGGCAGACCTATTTGTAATCGAAAAACCGACAAGTTGTCGAAATGTCACGACAATTCGACATTTTTGCGTTTCATAGAAAGGAGAATGGGCATTTTTGTATGGGCGCTGTCCCAACCCTTGTATACAATAGTGAGTAGAATGGACGTGTAGTACTCGGTATAAGGATCATCATAGGCCATGTTTCGAAGACCAGGTGTCTGCAGGGGTGACGTGCGACGCAAAAATAAAAAAATATTTTTTCAATAAAACTTAAGTGTAACACACCCTAATGTATGCGACGTTGCCATTCTGTTGACAAAAAAGTCATAACGAAATGTGTCACGTCAATCTGAAATAAGCCTTTGTCATTTAAGTCATCTACGTGATCGAAAATAAATAACCATTATGACCTAACGTGTCCAAAGTTAAAGTAGTACGTTGCCAGCTCGTCCTAAAGCACTGTTCGACTGTGGTTTACCTTAAGAATTGTAATTAATAATTGTTTTGTATGAAAAAAGAGAAAAATAAAACAGCTAATTAGACCTATGCTCACATTACGTTTTTTACTTCTAGTGGCCTCAGTAATGCGTGGTTAAAATCTTTCGGCTATATCTCGAACATGATTTACAGATACTTTTCATACAAATGCTAGTACAAAGTGAGGTATAAAATGGGCTGAAGCTTTTTTCCTGCAAACATCTCGGTTTTGCTATCATATAAAAAATTAAGCTCTTATAGAGAGCTTTCAAATAAGATATAGCACAACTGTATACAGCACTTGGGACAATTTGCCCATTCTCCTTTACTAGTGACAATGAAAATTGGACAAATCGTCGACGATTTTCTGACATTTGTCGTACATAAAACACATAATTTTTAAAACGCTATTACAAATTTGTATTCCTGTATTGTATTTTTTGTGGTAAAGGGGACAGGCAGACCAGACGAGAGAGTGCCAAAAATTGTATCGGATTCACTAAAAGATGTACATACTAACTTGCTTTTACGTTTCGTACGGTCAAATTCGGTGACCCCGGAAGGGAGACCTAAATGTTGGCAACTGATCCGCGATTCTCTTGGAGTCACTGCTGTCGATAAGCGGTTGTGATCACTCCCAATGCCCCTTATAGTTCCTTAAAAAAGAAACTAAAACCTCAGCAAAATTCTTGCGGGTGGTAGGACCTTGTGCAAGTTCCGTTCGGATCGCTGCCACCATCTTGATCGCTAATCCAGCCGGTAAGCAGCAGTGCTTGCAGTGTTGTGTTCCGGCGTGGAGAGCAAGACAGCCGGTGTAATTACTGGCACAAGAGGTATTCCATCTCAGCCCTCTGGGTTGGCAACGCATCTGCAATTTGTTTGGCATAGGCGGTGATGTACCACTTACCATCAGGTGACCCCTTGCTTGTTTGCCTTCCTATTTCATAAAAAATAAAAGTTTAAAAACTGTTACCCGACTACGGAAAAAACTAAAAAGTAAAAAATAAGTTATAATTGATCACTATCATTGTCCTATAGAGTAAGGCATGTCTTTTGATGTGTTCAGAATTTACTCTTCTTTCATTTGATATCCAGAACGACATGATAGCCAAAAAAATTTTTTTTTGACTCCCTCTTTTTTGGATATAACATTCGTCATTTTCATTTTTCTCACAAAAAAATAGCCTATGTCACCCAGACTACAATTACAAACCGATTGACACCTCATTCATCAAAATCGGCTCAGTCGTTTAAGCACTACAGTGGAGCATACGTAAATACAAACATACATACATAGGCTGCTAAAAACATAACCCTTCCTTTTGGCTTTGCCGTAGTCGGGTAAAAAAACTGTTAGGTCGCTGAAAATAACACCACCCGACCCTCGTACATAAAATCACTATTTTCTCGGAAACTGAATAAGTAACAAACTGCGTAAATATAGGTGCGAGATAAATAACGTCTCCACAAAGGCCTCCTTTCTTCCCGGGAAGCGTTTTGATCAAATTAAAAAAAAGCTCTTAATTCATTTCCTTGCATTTTCTCGTTGACAAAAGAACAAGAAATAACAATCGCGACCGTTATCGCTAATAAGACATCGTTAACCTTAAATGGAGTCTTTCAGCACCCGAAACAGGGCAATCAGGGGGAAACGCACCTAGTTCCCTTCGGTTTAGAATTTAAGTTTGAGTGTGGGCTGTTTGTACGTAAAATAGTAATTGGAAGGAAGTTTTCTATTTATAAAGCGACTTAAAAACCTAAGGAGGTTCTTTACAATGTACCTATATATTAGTTTTTTTACCCGACTACGACAAAGTCAAAAGGAAGGGTTATGATTGTACCAGTCTATTTTAAGCATCTTTGTATTTACATATGTTCCACCGTAGGGCCTAAACCACTGAGCCGATTTTGATGAATGAATTGTAACAATCCCTCCCTCTAGGTTGGCAACACATCTGCAATTTCCTTGGTATTGCGAGTGTCTATAGGCAGTGGTGATCACTTACCATCAGGTGACCCATTTGCTTATTTGCCTTCCTATTTTATATACAGGGTGTCTCATTCAAATTGGTCAGTATGGGAAAGTCTGAAACCATAAGACATACGAAGATTTGTTCTCAGGAACCATGTCATCGATTTTAATTAGAAGAAAAACTGCATCCATACATTTAAAAAAAAAGCTGTACTCAGCTCGGGAATCGAACCCGATTGTTTTGAAAAAATTAACTTACACTGTTTCTATTTAGATATCGATTGTGTAGGTCTTAAGCAGTATATGGCTCTATGAAACATGATGTCTAAAATTTTATTGAATTTTATTATTTAGTATTTTAATTTATTTTAGTAGGTGTTCGAACTGACCGCCGTTTTTTTCAATACAAATTTGTATTTGTTTTTAATGTATGAATGCAGTTTTTCTTCTTATTAAAATCGATGACATGGTTCCTGAGAACAGATCTTCGTATGTCTTATAGTTTCAGACTTTCCCATACTGGTCGATTTAAATGAGACACCTTGTATACAAAAAAAACATGCCAGCTTAATGGGATAATGGCCAGTGTGTCTTTGTAACATATTATTATATATTAAATTAATTAAATAAATAAATAATCCATCTGTTTGAAATGTGCTTCGTCAGATTTTATTCGTACGCTACTATTTTGCGTGCGCTGTTCATATTTCATTCATGGAATGAAAGCTGGGATTTATTTTCAATTTTCCAATTCACTCGTTCAATTATAAAAGCAACGATTAATGTAAGCTGCTTATTAATCACCTTGTGGTAATTTTGCGTGATAACTATTGTTAATAAAATGGTCCGGCCTGACAAGGGTAGTACCACATTTTCCGCTGTGGTGGTAGTGTGTAGTTGAGTCCGTGTGATATATGTTGTTTCGAATGGAAGCGGAGGAGGGTGGGTTTTTGCATGAACATAATATATATGTGGTACAGACGCAGCTAAATTGTACGAGCACGGCACTGGTTTGGCGGAGTAGCAAGGTAATTTGTTCCAGTTTGCGTTTTGTGTAATCGACAAAGTAATTCCTTGACCACTTTTGAAGCTTATCTATTTGTAATATACGGTCGAAAAGTGGTCAAGCAATTTCTTGGTCGACTATACAATAAGTGGGAGATCCGGAGGCTCACAGGGAGGGGACCTCAACGCCGGCAATGGTTCAGCGATTTCTACTGTCGCTGGTATCCATGAGCAGCGGCGATCACTTACCATTAGGTGACCTGTTTGCTCGTATCTTACCTTTTCAGCAAAAGAAATGAACTTACTCTATACCATCAAAACTTACGAATAAATGAGAAACGTTGTTGATTTAAATAAATGTGATGATTCGGTGGGTTGGTTGGCTCTAGCCCCCATTTCACCAAACCAGCATATGTATGTCAAGTGACAACGACAGTTCAGAGAACATTACTATTTTAGTCAGGCAATACAAGAACTATGTCTGACCAGTCAGGCAAAAACCCTTCATCACCAATACATAAAACATACAGATCATCAACATACAGGGCATCAAGCCGAGCTCAAGTTTCAATTCCATACCATGTCAGTATGAAATTCGGACTTGAGTTCGGTTTAAAACTATGATCCTGAGAGTGATCGCTTCGTTTGAGTCGGGAGTTTAAAAAATTGGCAGTAATTAATTTATTCTGGCTACATGATATGACTTTTTAACAATCCAAAATGTTTTGCAGCAATAAAGGACCCTTTCTTATACGATTGTTCGTTCGTGTTTAGATAATGATTAACATTGTGTTTTAACCGACTTCTACGCATTAAATGTACAATTTTATGATTTAAAATCAACATCTTGAATTTTCAAAAACAAAAAACAGTGTTTTACTATTGGAAAACTACTCCAATTAACGAAAAGTCTCACCAATTAGCCGTAATAAATAAAAATTGCGAAAATTTTGAAATTCTCGTCTCATACTAAGCGATCCACCTTAAAGACTTAACGTAACTTCGCTTCATCCCCGTACTTCAAGTCAGGCATACCAACTGTTCCAGAACACTACCACTTGTGACATATTATATCAATCAATCTTTGCTAGGCGTGACGCGATAAAATCGAGGCACGGCGACATAGTTAATGTCTCTTTGTACCACTTAATGGTAGCCGAATAACACAAATTGATATATAATTATGTTTTCGAGGTCACATAAGGGGTTAGGGAAACTCAGGAAGTTGTTAATAAAGCCGAATGAGTTGCTGCCACAAACTGAGTCAGCGTGCGGGTTTCCTTGTAACTAGAATAGGCGTTTGT
Organism: Ditula angustiorana; assembly: GCA_963691745.1. NCBI lineage: Eukaryota > Metazoa > Arthropoda > Insecta > Lepidoptera > Tortricidae > Ditula > Ditula angustiorana. Next base: position 15,216,790 of record OY829476.1, read on the forward strand.
AACGCTGTCAGTCTTTTGCACGAAATATTGATACAATTGCTGTCGCCTTGGAACAGTTTGCGATAGGAAAAGTCCATTATCTAAAGAGATAATTATAGATTCAGGTGTTACTTTAAGAGTTCCATATCAACAAACTGGAATATAGTACCTACCTTGCTACTCCGCGAAACCAGTATACAGGCGAAACGCTGCGCGCGTAGATTGTCATATGTGTTTAGAGGTAATGATTTATAGTTAAGTCTGTGTGTTGTATGTTGTATGTTTATATTTGGGGTTTTGCATAAAGAATATGTACAGGAGTATACATATGTCGCACAGACGTAGCTGTTTTGCAAATGCACTAATTTCGCGGAGTAGTTTAGCAAGGTAGTTTGTTGATAAAATTTTAGTTCATAATGCTTCATGACATTTTTTTTATTCTTGGTCGCTAATCCAGCCCCTCAGCAGCATTGCTTGCACTGTTGTATTCTGGCATAGAGAGCAAGATCGCCTGTAAAAGTACTGGCGCAAGAGGTATTCCATCTAAGCCCTTTGGGTTGGCCACCCACCTGCAGCCTTTTTGGCGTTGTGTGTGTGGTGATCTCATACCATCATGTGACCCACTAGCTCGTTTACCTTCCTATTTTATAAGGAAAAGAAATCCTACTATACTGATTGACTTGAAAGTTTTTTTATGTATTTATGTATTCCGTAAGTTTGACTAACAACATTAGCGATCATAAAGACTCCGACCTGATGGTCATTGAAGTGCCCGGGATTGAACGTACTTTGATGTTTCCACGAAATGGAATAGTTTTTGATGAAATAGTTCTTAGGGTATAATTTATGTTTTGCATCAAGATTAAGACAAACGGTATGGCATGATAATCGAAATTTATGCGCTTTATTAGAACCTCACCATAAGTATGGTCACTATTAAGCTTCAGTGATCTCTGAGAGCATGATAGTGATTGTCTTAATGATAAAAAATGAATGACTTATGAATTTATTAATTCTCTCGTGACCATGAAACTTCAAAAGGTTTGAAAAAATATCGAAATGTAAATACCTATTAGTTCATAGATTAAAAGGAGAAAGATAAGTGGGTATTAAAAGTGATCCTAGGGGGATGCCGAATAACTCAAGGTGTATACGAGTATAATTCAGGTATAATTTTAAAACTATTCTGAAGGGTAGTGTCAGAAGACATCTTGAAATATGTCACAGTGGCGGACGTAGCGAAGATGAAGTTTTAGATAGATTAGGTATGCAGCCACCCAACCAACTGGGCGCGAATTGTGGACAAAAAATGTCGGAAAAACGATTCAGCGATCGCATTGTTCAAAAACAGTCCATTAAAGAACTTCATTATTTCCCCCTCTTTAAATCACCCCCAAGTAACTCCATAATCTTGCGATTCAACCGCAGCGGCCTAATTAATTCATAGAGTAAACCAACTGCGGAATATTTATGGACTGCTCTTAGTGCTTAGGCTTAAAGGGCGGGGATTATTATCATAAAGTCAGGGATTGTCGCGTATTCATTTTAAAACCAACGACCTGTGAAAGCGTACTGTGTTTTCGTGGCCTGTTCTCTAGCACCATAGAATAAATAATAGTACTAATGTTCAGAAACTTCTCTTTTACGACCGCGAATAAACGAATCCCAATTCAATTGACTCGCACACAAAGTTCGTATTGCTACATACACATTCGCCAGGCGGCTCGCGTCAAAAGGAACGCGCCGCCCTCGTCCGCCTTCCCCCTGCAACTCCCGCGACACGTCAGAGTTGCGCTTCATTAATTTTCAATTACATTGAAACAGCAAGAGTGAGCGAGCGGGCGCGCGGCCAGCCGACCACCTACTGCGATTTGCCTACTCTGTAGGCAAGGCGGCCGAGCGTATCAACAGTGCGAAGTGCAACCCCCTGCTAGCACTAAACTTCTTAATACGAGTTATCTTGCTACGTAATTCAGTGCGTCTCTTTCTTACTGGGATCGTCAGACGAAAACTGAATTACATAGCGACTTAACGCTTGTCGAGAAGGTTCGTGCTAGGTGCACTGATGATGAACTCAATCCATTCTAATCATATCCATGGTGGAACCTTTTGACGATAAATTTAATGTCATAATGGCATACAATTTACCTAGAAAGAAAGTCATTGTAATGCGAAATGTTTTCAGATCGGGTCACGATTCAAATTAAACTATAGTAATTTTGTTTTCTATAGTGTTTCTATTGCCATTGACGCGTATAACTTATAGAAGATTAGCGATTACATCTTATTAACTCGTAAAATCAGCTTTAAGTCTGTCCTCAGCTTTTGTCCTTGACCTTGAACTTCGTAATGACCTTGTGATGAATAAGTAAGATGATTCGATTATTTATCATGTTCTTAGCGCTTTTCCGTGTTACTTCATTCGGGGCACGCTTTTGGTCATGGTTTCAAATTTGCCAGGCCGAGATAATGTATTGGAGAAACTGCAAGCTGACTTCCTTAACGCTTGTGATAGGAAAATCGAACCAATTAACCCTGTAATACATGAAATACAGTTTTTTCGTAAAAAAGTAAACAAAATCAATGAATGTGGACCTTTTATCATGGCCACAAAAGTTCTAGATAGAAGCATAGAAACGCATTGAAGGTGATGTATGCAAATTTCAGAAACGAAATGCTTGTTCCACATATATGTGGCCTTAACATGACCGACCTATTAGTTTATCCCTGTATCTCTGTTACCTTAATGTCTTAAGAATGGGACGTACATAGAATTATATTGATTACGGTCAATCAATCAATCAGTAATTTATTTGCTCAAACATGGTATACATACAAACTGGTATTTTACAGTCAAATTACATAACTGCATGTTTCGTCGCAAAGACATGCAGACATTAATTAAACTGATGTGGTGTGTATCACACGCACAAATTACTACGGTAAGATTTCCTAAGAAATAATTTAAGGACAACTTTCCGTACACGCATACTTCGCTGTTCAAGCTTAATGGAAGGTAATGTCCGGGTATAATGGTGCCACACGTGGTTTAGTAAATCTACTATTACGCCAGTTATCTCTCTACAAATCGCAGATAACATACTAACGTTCTAAATTATCTTTCTAAAGACTCTAATTCGTGTTCGTGAAGCGACAAAAGGTAGATTTTATCGAGTCAGCGACATAGGACACGCACCGTCGTTCGTGTTGAAACAAAAACGCGACAAATTGTCCTGCGTCCCCTTTTGTTACGGAACTATTCTATATGAATGTAGATAAAGTTTTCGTACTGTTAAGTTAATTTATTGCTCGCCGGCCGAGGCGGGAGACGTTTTAGGAGTCCGTCCTTGCGGAAAATGGTTTGTTTACGAACCTAATTTTTAGAGTAAGTTAAACATAAATTGGATTATACGAGACTTTTCTAATACAGCATTCGAAGTTTAAGTCAAAAAATATTGATTTAGATTAGGCTTAAAAGAAGCAATTATGTCTGTAAGTTTACTTCGATTCAAAAAACCCTCCGATGAGAAGATACCGGCATGAAACTTAACGAGGTATAATTTAATAAAAAACTCACAATGTTCTCTTCTACATCTTAAATGTTGAACACAGTGTGTAGTTAGCGCTGGGTATCGTCATTCCAAACGTAATTTTTTATAAATACACATACCAAATTTAATTCCAATCTGACCACTGGATGTGGGTTGGAATAGACCTGTAAGATTAACACGCAAAATTCGCAGAGTTTCGGTTCAGAATTCGGTTTGGTGATATGGATCTTCGCAAAGTAACGCCTGAATCTATTAATGACTTGTAAAATTTACCAAAATACCAAAATGTGAAAATAATTACTTTTTAGTAATTAGCTCAAGTTTAATGAAAGCTCTCCATAAATTTTGGTTATAATGAGGCGTGATTGTTTTATACATAAGACGATAATATTTCAGCTAGCCTTTAATAACGCCGTTCAACAGTTTTAACCTAAGTTTATTTCAAAGCTACGGAACCTTGTCTTATAGTCCTGCTCGCTTCGTGTCTCTGAATCGAACTCGCATGAAAATCGCGTTAGCTGGGAGAACAAATGGGCTGTTTTCTAACAGCTGTTTCACATTCTGTAGTACCTTCGACTGACATCTTGGAGCGGGTAGTCAGAAAAAAAACAATTAACAGTTTTTTTATAAGCGTATACACTCAATGTCGATAATTTTGAACACTTGGGTAACATGTAACGGCCTTAAAAGTAGGTAGTGCAAAATGATTTATGTATTTATTTCCTGCTTGCGACTCGCCCGGAAAAATAAAGAAGATGGAGAACCAACACTTTTTTTACAAAATTTATAAATGAAAATGAAATGAGAATAATTCCAGAACAAGATATTATAAACCAACAGTAAATAAAATAAGCTAATTACAGAATATCGCCCATAGCAAGAATGTAACAATTTTAACGAGTGCATTCACAGTCCGAGATACAAATGCAATATGAATATAAGGCACAAACACTGTTAGCGCTAGAATCATCAATATTTAAATACTGCAGTAGAAAATAGCAAGGTATTCATTGAGACCATATTAATCATCCAAACATACGGAGCGGAAACATGATCTCTGACAGAAAATCAAAAGTTAAAACTCAAGGTTTGCCAAAGAGCGATGGAGCGCAGCATATTAGGTGTTAAGAGGATAAACAGAATCCGGAACACACACGCATAGCCGACGTTGGAGAAGAAACTGCCAAGCTAAAGTGGAACTGGGCTGTCGCATGCACCCACAGAGGTGGGCTCGCACAGCCACTTGGTGGGTGCCGCAGAACGGCCAGCAGCCGTACCCTCAAACTAAAGCTTTTGATGCTGATTTCTTAATGGGTATGTTGATGATGTCCTTAATTTTTTGGCACATTTTATAATATCGTTCAGATGAAGAGCGAGCTCGTTGGCCTATAACCATTTTTGATCTGCCGAAGTGTTGATATAGTTCAAATGCATAACTTTATGCTGAGGCACGCTAACTTGGAGCGACCTGTCTTTCAAAACATGTTACAAATAGAGACGTGTTTGTTTTCTCTTTTTATGTGCAACTGTCAATTTGTGCTCATTGCAATGCATTTGGTTAAATGGGGCTGATGGTGAAGAGGTGCAATTTTTGAATCTTACCAGGTGACTAAAGCTCACAAAAATGACCGAATCTCTATGAAAAACGGCCAGTTTGGTGAGCTTTAGTCACCTGGTAAGATTCAAAAATCGCACTCCAGGAGAACTCCTCAAGAATTAACCTTCCCTTGGGAAAACCAATATTTTGTAAAGGGTGGTGAGCAATTGACATCAGGCGTGTAACTTAAATAAACAACCAGACTCACTAAAAAGCAAATTTAGAATTTTCAAAGCATAGATTTCTGACCGAAACAATATCAGATTATGGTACCAATCCGGGCGGAACCTGCACAAGGTTCATCGTCGTAACTCAGATAAAAATATTTTTAAAAATCGTCACTATAGTCGATTGCATTAACCTGCCACCCTTAGTCGATAATCGGTAGATACGTAATCAACACGCCTTAGTCTCGTCACTACAAACGTCAATAGACAAGTGCCAAATATCGTTTGTTAGATCTCAGTGATAATACAGAGATAATGCAACCCGTGATGGCCGACGGTGTTGCCACAACTAAAAACATTTTATGTGTGCTTCACACAATATAGTCACCACGTCTAGTAGGTATGCTTTAAGTTTACAAAAGAATCTAGCTTTTATTTAGTCAGGACATCCTAAAAAAGCTCCTTAGACTTTCGTAGACCCCTTTTACTTTTTTTACGACTCAAAACTGTGCCCCAGCACTCACATTTGGAGAAATACGGCGTGCCCATACAATGTCGCTTTACCTCCGGAGCTTCATATAACTGAAATAAAATGTTGCCAAAGCACGCCTTACCGCGACAAGGTTCCGCATAACGAGCCCTCGGGTGGAACGATGGGACTTTTTTACGGTTACCTTGTTCCAAATGTGATTATGTGACTGGCCTACGAGCCAGCGGGTATTTCGCTTGGTATGTCGCTTGTTGATGCTTAGAATAATGTTTTAGTAACGAACAGAGAAAGAAAAACTCATCTTTTAACTTTTTTTTCTTTAATTATTTCTCTCTGTTTTAATACTTACTACAGACAAAGTATATTGCTCTGTAATTTGGTTTTAAAAACAGAACAAAAACAGAGTACCTTAGGACGCGACTTCTCGGCAGAATCTTTTATTTTCGTAAGCGTTGGTAGAATTAGACAAGTAAAAGAGTCTAGTTACATAATAAATTTTTCCTTTTTAATATATTTGAAGCCCAAAAGTAGGTACAGTAAGAAGGCATAGTAAATTGTTTTAAACTTTCACGATTTTCACACATATTTATAACTTTAACGAGACTTTAACGCGATATAATCAATTCAACAAACAATGAATTCATCAACAATGATTCGCGTTAAAATCCTGTTAATGCTATAAAAATAATATAGAGGGGGGGGGGGGGGGGGCTGTACAGAAAAGGTTTCTGTGCCGAAACAAAATCAAACATATAATGTAATAACTCTATTGATCAACATGAAAAATAATAATTTATGTCCAGTTCCAGGGGTAGCGGGTGTCATGGCTCAATTTCAGTGTGTGTGTGGATGACAATGACAATTCGCTGTACATTACTGTGTCGACAAGTAACGCTACGGACTTACTGACTTAACATCATAGTGGGCAAGCAATGTATACCGAATTGTCGGTGTCACCTGTCGCCTGTCGCGTTTATGAAATTGGGCTCAGATCACTCCAATCTCCAATGTTAAATTACAAGAGTAAAGATGTATTGTCATTATCTAATTAATTATTACTAGCGGTCGCTTGCGACTTCGTTCGCGTGGAATTTGTAGCATATGTCCGTCAGGGATACTAGCTTCCTATTAGCGAAAGAATTTTTGGAACCGGTTCAGTAGATCCAGAGATTACCCACTACATACAAACAAAGTTTACCTCTTTATTATATTAGTGTAAAAGGTTAGTGTGGATTAAAGCTGATAAACGGGAAAGCGGTTAACCTGATGTCAACTGATCACCGCCGCCCACGGACACTTACAGCACCATTAGGACTGCTAGTGCGTTGCCGGCCTTGCAAGTGACTACATTTAATTCCATTATTTTGAAAATGACTACACTAATTAAGAACTTTTGAATTTGCTTTTGAACGAAAACTTGTGTTAGTCTCATTTAGGCTGCTTTTCCACCAGAGATGTGCGAGGATGCGTAGCGATGGATGTGTTTGTAAGACCCAATAGAATCGCTTCATTTACCTCGCCTCGGTCAGCACCGCCCTGGTAGAAACGACTAGATTCGTCGTTTGCCTTCAAATGTAAAAAAAAGTTAGCAGAAAAGGTTGGTAAACTTTTACAAATAAGGGGGTAAGTTTTTATGCTTTTATGGAAAGCTATGCTTTAGGTATATTGCCGGTCAACAATAGTATATTTCTCAAATCGCTCGTAAACCTGAGGATTGCATGATTGCGCTCATTGAAGGAAGGAACGCGCGACGAACGAGTATTGTGGCAGTAGGTGGACTTTCTCTGTGTAAAACTTGGGTTTATTAGAGGTTAGGGGTTTGGTGCAAATCATAAAAGAGTTCGTTTATGAAACTAACAACCCGTCCCGGCTTTGCATGGGTACAATTGTGATGCATGAACATAAAAACCTTCAGTTAAAAATTTGTAAAAGACAGTGAAAACCGTATCGAAATCTGTTGTGCGGTTTAGAAGGAGTAGGTTGCCGAAAATATCAGGACAGACAGGAACAGATAGAGACTTTATACTATGTAGTGAAAGTGAGGATAAGGAGCTAAATAATAATGGTACAAAGCGGTCTTATAAACGGTTTGGCATGATTTTTTACAAAAAAATATTAAAAATGCTTTAAATTTTTTTAGTACGTTCGAGTGGAATTTTGAATGTGAATTTAAACCCACACCCAGGGTCGAATTGCCTAGAAATTTGACGAATAAAACAATTTAGTGTATCGTCACTAAAAAACGCAAATAGTCATGTTACTAAATCTAAAGACTGTTACTATACTTGTCTTACCGTGTAAACAAAATTCTAACTTAAAATTTCACTTTTTGTCACTTAAACATATTTTACTGCTTAAATAAAACAAATTGAAACTGTAAATGGAAAAGATGATTTATAACTTTTTTTTAGAAATGGATTTGCATTTGACCTCTATCTCACCTGACGGTAAATGAAGATGTGGCCGAAGATGTAGCACGCTCACCCAGAAGACGCCTAACTACTCTTACCTCAAAAAGGCCAAGGTTATATTTTTCTGGAAATACAGACGCAGGAAAAGCATTCTAGTCCTTAGCGGTGCGGATCGAGAAAAACCGTGCAAACCGTTCAGTGCGAACTTGTTGCTTTAGAATGTTTAATTTGAACAATAAACAATATTAAGATACTAAAAACCGAAATTTTAGATTACAATGTTGTTTACTTAATACAAGCAGGAAAGAATATAGTTTATGTTTCTCACTAAGCACTCCTTATGGTGTCAAAACGTGATACCAATGTTTTCCGCTGGCGCTTAAGACTTGGACCGTTCACTGGAATTATAATTGTTGTCGTGTAATACTCGGGTGCAAGCGCATTGCAGTTGTTAATTTTTGCCGCGGAATTATTAATTGCAAGTTTGGAAAATTCCCGCGCTCGCGTCGCCATTTGTCTAATTGCTTATGAATTTTCTATGGCACACGTGTGGATTGTACGAGTTTTGATGTGTTAGAAAGATGGAAAAGGCGATTGTGTTTGAAAATAATGGGTTGAATTGTGTTAGCGTTTTGTCAAATTCAAAAACCGCCGCTGGCACGAAAGGCTTGCTCGAAGTTGTCACATTATTGACAGAGATAAGGTACTAAGATGTTCAGCTACTTCTGAGCCTGACCGTACTATAGTACAAGCTTTGCTTAGTTTGAGACTAGGTCAATTGGTGTAAATTGCCCCAATTAATTAACCAGGCTATTTCTAACAAAAATCCTCGAATCGAACAAAAGTTACATCAGACATAACTTCAGAAATAACGTAATAATTTCTAACATATATCTACAGTGAGATTTAGAAATATTCAAGTATGTGAGTGATCCATTTATTTCAAAACAGCAATCAAATTACGAGTATTAGTCGACCAAGAAATTGCTTGACCACTTTTCGACTGTATTACAAAGCGATAAGGTACAAAAGTGGTCAAGCAATTTCTTGGTCGACTATACATACTTACAGAAATGTGATGTGATGCGATGTGTGTGTGTGTGTGTGTGTGTGTGTGTGTGTGTGTGTGTGTGTGTGTGTGTGTGTGTGTGTGTGTGTGTGTGTGTGTGTGTGTGTGTGTGGTGTGTGTGTGTGTGTGTAAAGCATTCAAAGTATTTTTGGCAACACGTGTAAGAGTTGCGCTACTGGTTATCAAAGAGGGTTTGTTACTCCTTTTATTTATTGAGTTTGAATTGAAAGGGTCTATTCCCAGAAGAAAACAAAGTGTAAAGTAGCTTTTTTGTTCGTATTTAAAAGGAGAATGTTTTTGTTTTAAACCAGTAAATAAGGAACGCAAAAACAGCTAAAATGTGCCTACGTTGAGTTTATTTTGAAATTATTTATCCGGGCTTTCATCGAGAAAGTTTTTTTTATGTGACGACTGGATAGCATTTGTGTTAGTGACTCTGGGTTAGAGATTCCGGGTTCAATGCCCGTGAGGTGTTAATCTTTATATTTATAACGCCTATATGGACCTGCCCCTCTAGCACACTAGCATTTATCGCTGACATAAAGCATTTGTCCCTTTCGCACACGCATACTGGTTAGAACGGGATAAATGCTTTATGTCATCGATAAAAGGTAGCGTGCTAGGCCCCTTGGATGTGTTGATCATATTGTTTTTATTACCTTTGACGTTTTGACCGTATCGCAACCGCCGTGGTGTTTAGAGTTTTACGAACTACTATTTTTTCTTAAATATGTCTTCTAACAAACAAAGGCCAGTTATAATGTTATTATACGCATAGATGGCAAGGACTTTAGCCCTCCATTACATACATTCATTAAGACACGCCTGTTTCCCAGAGAGGTAGGCAGATACCACAGATTTTCATTTGCTACGATCCTGACATACAACTTTTTTTTTGCATTGATGTATGTTTTGTTTCATTTAAATTTAATTTCAATTTTGTACTAACATAGTTTTAGGCATTTATGGTTACTATCAAAATATGGATTAATTTATCTGAATTAAATGATTTTTATTTTTATTTTTTTATTTTTTATTTTTGCTTCACTTACTCTCACTACATTCTTCAGGCATGGTCGTCGGTTTAGGATTCGTCTGACCTGAGGTGCAGTTTTTGAATCTCACCAGGTGACTAAAGCTCACCAAAACAACCGCATTTATATGAAAAACGGCCATTTTGGCGAGCTTTAGTCACCCGGTGAGATTCAAAATTCGCACTCCTGGTCTATCTCCAAAATATCTCCGATTCCATCGGAGTACGTTCGCCGAGGTCTCCATTATTTTCTTAAATGTAATGTAGGTCTCATGATAACACAATAATAAAGTAGCACCAACAAAGCTTTAATTTACAATGATTAGTAATAAAAACTCTTTTGGTTAATTCTTCACCCGCTCATCTTATTTCAAGACGTGGCCTTACCGGTATCTGTATAAATCCCGTTGTCAGCAAAATCGTAACCGGAGTATGAATTTGATAGCGCGATTAAAAACTTTGGGAGGGAACTCGAATCATTTTGAGAACAAAAGTTTGTATAATTATTGTTCCGCGCTGTGTCTGTGGCGAAAACGGCGCGGTCACTTGGCTCACTTTTATATTCAAGTTTTATTATGACTTTGCGTATATTGATGTGGACTACATAGTAACTTATACATCTCAATTTTAACTTCCTTAATGATGGAATTTTCGAAAAACCTAACTTAGTGCACGACCAATGCGTATGCCCCTAAGGAACACATTTGTATATTTTTTTCATGCAATAACCCACTGTCCACTGCTTCTACATGAAACGACATACATTACACAGACAACTATTAACCACCAACCCTAAACACACAATCTGTGGGCGGCGGTGATTGCTTGCCATCACGTGAACCGTCTGCTTGTTTGCCCCCTTTTATACTATAAAAAAATTAACGCTTGTTAAAAGTGAGGTAGCTTTTAATAAAAAGATAACACTTCTGTGACGCCTGTGTCAAGCGGTGCTTGTCACTTGGCTGGGAATTAATATCGAGATCACTAAGTTTATGGGAAGATTTGCTCCAAGGGGATCGCGAATATTGTCACAATGTCCCCATTTCCCCGGAGTGGGGTGAGTTGGGACAATTACATGTTTCGAGTAGTAAATTAATTTGACTTATTCAAATAATGACAACAATATGGTCCAATTTTTTAACATGTAATTACCGTGATACTCGGACATATTTATAAAAACGGATCACTCACGTACTTTAAAGTCGAGAATTGCCCATGTTTCGGACCAGTCCGTGGTCCTTAATCATGAGCCCCCGCAGCGGTGGCGTGACGACTGCGTACCAAAGCCCTGACAACTCGGCTGCTCGGTGCAGGCGGTATTATATCGTCCAATATGTGTTAGACTGTGTTAGGATTTAATTGTAAATAGTGATTTAGTCCTTAGCTCTAGTTTGTGCGTCAAAGGACAGTCACATTCCTCGCGTGCGCACATCACATTGCGTGCAGGACGGTGTTGCTGCTGCCGCGCATTCTGTTGAGCAGTGAGGCCGTTAATGATCATAGAAACGAAACTAATTGAACCGGACAAACAAAGTGACGTGTTTTGTTTATTTGTCTACGTGCAAAAAAAAATTGTTTAATGTGGACAAAAAAGTGTTAGTAAAATGTATCATAAACTTAGGCACAAATCTTAAATTATTATAGACTAGTTTTTGCCCGCGACTTCGTCCGCATAGACTTGTTTAATTGAAACATGCAATCTGCAATATTTCTTGAACAAATTATAGAGAATTAGTTGCTTTGCTGCTCAAGACGTCACGGCGGCGTATAACTCACTTATCGCTATCCCGTGGGAACTATGCATTTTTACGGGATAAAAAGTATCCTATGTGTTAATCCAGGTTATAAACTATATGTGTGCCAAAATTCATCCAAATCCATTCAGTCGTTTTTGCGTGATTGAGTAACAAACATCCAAACATACAAACTTTCACATTTATAATATTAGTAGGATTTTTGGGGTTATTGGGTTGTTTGGGTATGTTCTTTGTAGGTTATAAATAAAATCAACATATATCTATTGCCTAGTAGGTAACTTTAAACACAAGTTTGGCTTAGTTTGGGTTTAGATCAATTGGTTTAAATCGGCCCAAGATGTATTAATTTAATTTATAAATTGTATTTTTAATCGACTTCTACGAGGAGGGGGTTTTTCGAGAGTATTTTATAAGTTTGTTTATTTCTCTGGAGCCTTAATGTCTTGAGGAATTTAATGTCACATGTGAGATGTCAAAAAATAGAGCAGAGGGGGATAACTCAATAATATAGTATTCTATGATGGTTTGCAATAAAAATGGTTGTAGGTACCTATTATGTTTTGTCTTTGTGTATTTTTTGTGAATAATCCATCATGATTTTCATGATCATCACAAAAACAAAAATGCTTATATTTTTTATTTGTTTCAGGTATGATCAACAAACTAAACTAAACTACTAACTTAACTAAATAATGATCAAGAGCGTACCCTGAATGAAGAAAGGGGAAAGCTAGTAAATAAACGCTAGTCATAGTAAGTATTTAAAACTTTGTTTTCTATTAAGAATTGAAGTAAAACTTTGATATTTAGCAGCTGCTACCCATAGTGTCTCAAATTGCCCCCAGAGGCTCTAACATGATCACCCTAGGTTAAGTTTATCCTCTCCTCGTCTCTTTCAAACTAGTGTCATAAGAAAGGGACGAAGATAGAGATAAATTAAACTTGGCCAGTCATGGTGATCACTCCAGGTTTAGTTGATCCTCTCCTCGTCTCTGTCAAACTAGAGGCATAAGAAAGGGACGCAAATAGAGATAAACTCAAATGAACTAAACTTGGCCGGTCATATTAGGGCTAAAATTGCAGTATAAAGCATGAGCCCAAATACCGGACTCCATATCTTTTAACATGCCAACTTCAGTGCAAGAATCTTGGTGTGGATAGCTCTTCCAGCTATCGCAAGTGGTAGGATTGCTCCACCATCTTGCTCGCTAATCCAGCCGCTAGCAGCATTTGGGCGCCGACTGCGAAACCTTTTGTTAGACAATCCATTATATTCAATTAAGGAGTTTTTAGACATTTTTATTTAGTTAATTTTAATTGTATCTTTTATTTGTAATTTGACATAATATTTAATGACATATATTTAATTTAATAATATGTTATATGTGTATTTTTTTATCTTGTTCCATTTGTTTGTTTTGTTTGTGTTTTTGACGATCCCTATTGGAGACTAATTTCATTTACCTTGACATTCTATTGTAACCTTCATAATTTTGTATCAAATATGGTGTTATAAATATTGTAGTTGATTTTAATTTAGTTTTTATAATTATTTAATTTTGACGATCTCAGTATAAGTTCGAGTAATTTGACATGCAATGCAATTTATAATGTAACTTTATATTGACTGAATAATAAAAATAAAAAAACAGTGCTTGCACTGTTGTGTTCCGGCGTGAAGAGCAAGACAGCCGGTGAACTGGCACAAGAGGTATACCATCTGAGCTCTTCTAGGTCAGCAACGCATCTACCAATCTGTTTGGTGCTGCGGGTGTCTCAGGGTAGTGGTGATCACTTACCATCAGGTAATCTACTTGGTCGTTTGCCTTCCTATTTTATAAAAGAAATACGTTAGTTCATATTTAGCTTCAAATCTTTTAAAATTATTATAAAAATCAAGGCGTGACTAACAATCCGGACAATCACAGACAAATTCGTACATTTCAACTAAAAACCCCACTGTCTGGCTGAAGTGAGCGGGGATTGAGACCAAAAGCCTATACTACTGCATTATGCTACAATTTAACATATTTATCACATTTTTGTACGAACAACGTTACATTAGTGCAACCCAACCACTGACCATAAAAACTGCAACTCCAAAATTAAATATTGTGAGTCGTACAAAATACTGGTACAATTCCTTTCGCACCAAATCTAATGAAACGACCTGTTACTCCTTTGCACCTGCGGGACAAATCTCGCGTCATTAGAGATGAAGTCACACCTGAGATAAGCCAAAAAGAGCTGTCAAATCCTTTTAAAATCTGTCATATTTTGACACTACTGGAACGTCAGATGAATCTCGATGAGTGCCAGAATTGGGGGCCTGGCTCATTCGCACATCAGTGTTAACTGCCTTTTAACATCAATTCGCAAACCGCCATTTTTAGACAAAACACAAGAATCAACATATTCACAATAATACTGACCTAGGCTACATTATGCACTTAACAATTAGGAGCCATCAAACCACACCAAAGCACGCCAATTTCACCCTTAAACCGTCCACACAAAGTCCCGTCATTACGTAGTAATGCGCGATTCTAGATTGCGTGTGGAAGTATAGACAGAATGTATGAATAATATAACATAAGCCCCGCCGCACACGTGCGGTTGGCTGTAAAACGGGGACGTGCGCGCGAACTGTAATCGCTCCAAATAGCATACGTGTGCGACTGGTCTTGTATCATACTCGGTTATAATGAGATGCCTCCTGAGATTTGGTGATGTGGAAACAGTGATTTTTAGTAATGTTGCCTCAAGAGGAGTGTGAACCCAGCCCGAAAAAGCGCTCCTCATACAAACGGCGATAACGTTTTCCACCCTCTAAACCTTAACCTATGGCAATAATTTTTGGTATTTTGTCATTATGCCTTAGAACTGTTTGTATGTTTTGATTTTTTTAATATTCTTCATAGATTTGACAATATTTGCACTTTAGGTGTTTCTGTATTTTTAAAACTATAAAGAATATTTAAAAAATCAAAACTTTTGTATTAACTACAAATTTACCGTGTTTGTGATTTATTATTTTATTTGCGCTGAGACTTTGCTTCTTGCCAAATTTTATAGTTCTAGGTCAACGGGAAGTACCCCATAAGTTTTTGATTGCCTTGCGAATGTATGAAAAATGCGGCATAAACGACCGTATCTTTCACGGCTCTAAGGGACTGCAGACTTGAGTATTTGATATTAATTTCAATTCAATACCTCCACGCGTTCTTGAGAAAAATGGTCTTGACAGACAGACTGTGCTCCTGACAGATGGACAAAGAAGTGATCCTATAAGGTTTCCGTTTTTCTTTTTGAGGTACGGAACCCTAAAAAGTGCTCCTTTTTTGAAATTGGTTAAAATATGAGCTGTTTAGTTATTAGAAATGCTCAAATATACCCATTAGTGAATGAAAACCGTAGTGTTGCCGCAAGGCGTGGCGGATTCGCGTAATCGACGAGCAAACACCAAATATTGGTCCAACCATTCGATTGTATTCGATTTCAGGAGAACGCCTTGACGTAGAACACACAACACTTAATGTAGTATGTTATAGGAGGGCGTGGTAATAATAATACTCGTCATTTCAGCAAAAACATTTTTTTTTATTATTAAAGATCATTACTTTAGTTCACGACTTTACGTCGTGCAGTGTTGGAAAAACATGCTTTACACCATAATAAAATGGATAGCAAATGTAAAATATCCGAAAACCCTTTTATAATGCACGTCTACATCCAATGATATTATAATGCATGGATGTACATTGTCACACTTATTGACAGTATAAAAACGGCCGAACATGAGAATAGAGGTTGGTGCCAATGTCACAAATGCAAATTATTAGTTTACCATTTATAGTCATTGGATTTACAATTTGACCTCTAAATGCATAAAATAATAATTTATTAGGTTTCGTGGCAAATAGATTTTTTACAAAATAATAGTATTGACAGCAGCGCCGTCTGTCCGACAGACTGACGGCGATCGATTGTCGATTTATTGTACTTTTTGTTCGACTTTAGATGCGGCCATTTTTTAAACGCTGACTAGAAGCCCATTATTTATAGGTCAGTGTCTACATCCCTTGAAAAACAGAAAAACAGTCCCAATAACTGACGAGAAGATACGAAAACCACGAGGAAAAACGAGACAGAATGATGTCAACTTTTGATAAAATCAATCAATCGTGTCAAGTAGGGAATGCGAACCCAGTATTTTTCTAAGAAATAACTGGTTAAAACCGGTTTTCCTTGGAAAAAAAAAATCGGGTTTGAATTCCCTAGTCTTCAGCACTAGCACAGTTACATTAGTCCAATTTTACTTTAATGTTTTAGGTTGTGCGTTTTCTAACAGTCAGTAACGGAACTTCTCAAATGTGCTCCAGAAATTGCTGTTTTAGAAACAACAGAATCGAACCAAGCAAGCTTTCTAAACGTCACAGCGAATGTTCGATAGCTACTACCTCCCCTTTCACATACAAGTCCGCAATCCCGCATTACACGCGCATTAGGGCCACCGCTAAGTCGCGCGGGCGCACGAAGCGGGTGCACGTAGCGGGTGTACGCCTACAGATAAATAGTATGAGAGCGTCCGCTAACTCGCGCGAGTTAGCGGGCGTTTTCACACAATTTTTCTGTAGGCGTGCACCATCCGTGCGCCCGCGCAGATTAGCAGAGGCCCTTAGTTGAACTGCTTTATGACGTCGCTTCGGTCGTTAAGAAACGGAGTTCAGTTTTGTTTTGAGGTTATAATGCGTGTATTCAAAGTAATGTGTCTTGTTTATTTGACCGGCAAGGTACAACCGACTGGCAGAACGATCACATTGTAGTTGCCTAATCTGTTTTCTTCAAACCGTAAAAAAATATTCTCTTAATAAATAATGTATTATTTTATTGGTTATACCTTTGGCCTTAATCTTACCTGGTTGTAAACGAAGACGAGGCCAAAGATATGGCACACTCACCCATAAGGTCCATATTCCAAAACCATAATTAACTTATTTTTAACGTTATCGGCACTTTAACGCGATAAAAGTATATTATTAATTTACTTTGACGTTTCGGCCATGTTTAAACAGCCGTGGTCACAAAAACCACGAAACAAAAAGTGAAAAAAAAAATCTAAAATCAAAAAATGTGTGAAATTCGCGAAAGTTTAAAACAATTTATCGTAATTAATTTATTTTCGGTAGGCAAGGTTCAGAAACATCTCGTTTGTTTCTTTGTGTTGGTTATAATAATTTATATTTTAATATATATTGGTTACATTTTAATGCTTCTATTTGAAATACAACCATTGAAACATTAATTATTAAAGCCCCTAATTACTTAAAAACTAGACTCGGAAGCCACGTTCCTGAACACAGAAAGTGTTAAAGTCTAGATATCCTACCGACTGCGCCAGTTGGTTGTAATTAGATTTCGATTAAGATTATTTTTATACGTTAATTAAATAGATTTTAAATTCAAACTTACGTAACTATGTAAGTCAATTGGTGTTAACTGTCCCAAGATATTTATTTCTTTATTTTATGTATATATGTAATATGAATTTATATAATTCCCAGTACTTTATTTACCTTGATGCTATCAGATCCCCAAGAATTTTATCTTGTTCTTCTTAATATAGTATTAAACAAAGTAGCTTTCTTGTTTTAAACCAAGAAACAAATTTTGAACTGGTTTTCATATCATTTAGAATTTTGGAGGGCTCTTATACACATTAAATCCTAATTGTAACCTTAAAAAAGTCGCGACGGGTCATTAGTAGAAAATACTTTGATTTCTACCTTTCAGCCCGTAGGAAAATCAGTCCGGGGTCAATGCTCACGAGCCCCCGTGGCCATGTCTCGATGATGACTGCTGGCCAGAACTCTGACAGCTCGGCGGCGTAGACAAACTCCTCTCCGACTCTCGTTTGCTTCAGCTTTATTACTGTCAAATATAGAGTTGTACACTCCACTAACTACATCACATTCTAAAAGCTTGTCCACACTTTAAACTACTGAGTTTTTGTAAGCAAAATTTTTAGTTTTAATTTTTTTGTATTTTTTATTATTATTTCACATTCAAATTAAATTTAAAATGCTATTTAATGATAACACAAAGAAAAACTAGGGTAGTAGCAAGACTCGAACCTGCTGCATGTTGCATATTGATTTTGTTTGGGAAAAGTACCCTAATGTAATTACGGTAAAAACGAAACACATTGAGAAATTCGCAGGGTATGGTAGCGGTAATATAGCGAAACTGGCAAACTAGGCACGGAATGCTGATGTTGCAGGTTCGAGTCCTGTCATTACCCTAATTTTTCTTTGTGTTGTCATTATATAGCATTCTAAATTTAATTTAAACCACTGAGGTTCAAACAACATAACTCATGTAAGCATGACGTCACTTGTGTCGCTGTACCCCCAGTATTAATTCTAACAACTCAACCCTCAGCCCATAACCGCCCGTTAATAACGCTCGATCGGATAAATCGCGATCCAAAAGTCAATTTGCCTCACTTTTCCCACTTTGACACTTAATAATGCCTCCGACGAGGCAATCTGAATTGCTAATGTTATTTTTCTTTAAATTACTTCGCTGCGGCGTGGATTAAGGCTCTATTATATTCAAGATTGTTGGCCTCATCGGCGCCATATTGGAACTGCCAAAAGAATAATCTGCTGAAGCGTGTTTGGAAAGATATTTTAGCTTCTTTTTTAACGCTTTATACCGACAAAAGGCGAGCTAACGGTTTCCTACCTGATCTGGTAAAGGTATGCAAAGGCTTGAGGATATCCTTTCAGCTTTGATGAAGAAGCTTTGATGAGTCTTTAATGAGATTTTTGGTGATAAAAGTGCAGTGTGAAAAGTGTATTTTCAATTTTATTGTTCGCTTAATATTTCAACTTTAGACAACAACAAATACTCTTAATTTCGCCTTAGTACACTGTATCTCTTTTTGTCATTTATGTTTTTTTTCTACAATAAAGAATTTACATACATATATTTACATAATACCTTTAACTAACCAATTACCCACAATTAGGAGTATTCGTATTGCTAACAACATTTTTATACCTGTTTTCTGGAAACCTACTATCGCTATTTTTGACACCGAGCGCATTGTAAATTTCTCGAATTATTTAATTAATTTCTTCCTTGAAAAAATATTTTTTCTGTAACCATCAATTCGTTGTTCATAATACTTCTAGGCACACACACAAAGTTTTTTAGTAAGAAAATAAAGGAGCAACGTTACTTGAAAGAGGTACGAGAGGCATTAGTTATAATTACCATGACATAATTCTTCAGAATAAAACATTTTTGTCTACACATATATCATAAATGCTCTATAATGCGTTCAGAAACCATAGGCAATGACCAGCATTATAACAACTAATATTATTATGAGAATTTTTCTAATTTGTTACTATATTTGTTCAAATTCATTTTTTATTACATTATTTTATTGTGTTCAGTCTATAGATATTTAATAGGTACCTAGCACTAGTAGCTAGTACCAATGAACGTCATTGCCCTATGGCTTCTGAACCCATCATAGAGTACTTATGATATGTGTGTAGACAAAGTAATGTATGCAACTGTACATAATTAGGTCTTAAAACACGAGTGTGATCCTATTATGAAACTCGCTGATGCTCGTTTCATAAAACCACACTCGTGTTTTAAGACCCCTTATTATGCAACAGTTGCATAAAATTCTATTATATTAGAAAACTTTTCTTGTGTTAAGAATTTTTCTTGTCTTGTCTATCACCGTTGCCGTAACTGAAACATTTAGCTTAAATTTTTTCTAGAGTGATGCAGTTTTTATTTAGTAGTATTGTTTAGTCTCCCACTCCTGAGCAAAGACCTCTCCTCTTTAAGTACATAAAATTATCAACAAAGTTTACAATTATAAAGATGACTTGATATCGATGTTGAATGGAACGGAAATGCGAAAACTACAAATCACGGAAAAACCCGACTGATTTGCAGCCTTTCCGCAGTTGCAATTGGATTTCCATGAATCATATGATTGCCTAATTATTTATGGGCATGTAGGTACAGTCCACAACACAAAGTTGTATCCGCTTTTGCACCTAATGCCATTGAAAAATGCCGTGTTGAAATGTGGTCATGGGCCTTGTTCTGTAACTTAGTGTGACAATGTTTCTGTTCGGTACAGCGTGTCTAGTCTGTGCATATAAGTCTTTGGCTTTGTAACAATCGTAACAATGCTCATTACAAGTCAATACTCAAGTCTATCAGCACCTTAACTTTTTTTTTTTTAAATGGTACGATTGAAGTGCCAGTTAGATATCCCTGAGCGAGGCGGTTTGACCCGACTGTTTCCACCCTTGAAGTTGTATCGAAACAACTGAAACGTTGTACAACTACATCCCCTAATCGTCTACAACTTGTGGGGGAGGGGGGTTCTAATTACGGGAGTTTGCACTGACATTCATTTGACTACTTGTTGCTTTATCCATGCTTGCTCTGCGTCGAACTATATACTTGTAACACCGCTTTGAATTAGCTCTCGGGACTTCGGATTAGATTCGCCATGTTTGAATTTAAGTCTTTGTGCTTGTTGACGTCTTTATTCTAAGAATAGTTATATCCGCTACGCTATAAATCAAACATTTAGGCGAGTAGATATAGATCAACCTCAAGGACAACAGCGTACTCAAGTACCTACGGATTTGACATTTCTTTTTAGGTTTGTGTGCTGCCAGATGATCTAGATTTTTTTTCGTATTAATATTGGGTTTCTCATTTAAAATTGAATTAAATCAACAGTCACTTATAAAATTAAATTGCGTCAACTACTTAAGTTGCGTCGCACAAACACAAAATTCGTCCCCCCCCCCCCCCCCAAAGGTTGTGTCCCCACTGAACAGTGAGTGGCTCGCTGTTTACCTCCAGTTAGCCAACCTATTTACCTTTAATGGAGTGTCCACACAGTGCGTATTGTACGCAACTTATAATGTTACGCACTGTTCATTTATCTTTCTACTCCATAAAATAAACCTAGGCTAGTAAACCCTTAAAACTAATACAATGGCAGTAAAACAGAGCTTTTATAATTGAAATTTACTTTTTTTACATTCATATAAATTAAAATGCTATACAGCATGTCAACTTACTAAAACCATTTATTTAAAGCAGTTGATGCTCACGTCGAGTTAAGTGTTTTAACACATTTTTTCCTAGTATTTGTCTAATATTTTTAATTTTATAATTTTCGAAAAATAAAATCTTCCCTTTTTCAAAGTCGGTTAACTCTCAATGTATCACAGGTGAAGTAATGTTAACTTCGTGACAGATGACCGCAAGTACGTCTCATATAGGTGTTTTTACATTAAATTTCATTATTTATTCATTAAAATAACTTCTTTCATACCTATTTTACGATCTTGTTAAATAAATAAAAGCGGCAGCCAAATTATTCTCAATTGTATCATGTAAACAGCATCAATCCATGCCATTTATGTCATTTAAATTTCACTGGCGTCAATATTTTTTTTTCTTAATTATTCCAACCATAAAGTTTGTTTAGTAATCAAATGATTACTTAATTTTCAATGTGACGTTTCTGTATTGCAAACAATGCATGTAATTCATGATGGCGTTGAAATTTAGTGCTGAAGAGATAGTGATACGATTCTTATCGACGGAGAATGCAGAAATAATGGTGCGGCATCACTTCGATTGTACGCCGAGACGAGAACGAACACAGCCTACGGACTCGCGAATAATTGTAAGGGTGGTTACCAGAATGCGTAACAATGAAAGAGCGGTTACGGTTGAGACGGAGGACCAAAAAATCAAAACCCTCCTCTCAGCCGCGAACTGGCCCATCAGACTCGTTGGTCTTTAAATGTTTGGGCGAGAATAAAGGGTAACGTCATCAG
The DNA here is from genome assembly GCA_963691745.1 of Ditula angustiorana. Lineage (NCBI taxonomy): Eukaryota > Metazoa > Arthropoda > Insecta > Lepidoptera > Tortricidae > Ditula > Ditula angustiorana. Next base: position 15,238,749 of record OY829476.1, read on the forward strand.
TGAACTCGTGTTTATTAACGGGACGAATAACGGGCGACAATACCTGGAAGTGCTGAATCAATCAGTAAGCCGCTATGTGGACAATTGACTGTTGGCCTAATTTAGAAAAACATGGTATCAGCACGGTGCAGTACTGCCCCATGTTGCTGTTCAAGTGAGGCAAAAATTGAACCAAATCTTCGGACGTCAACGGATTGGCCGCTTCGCGGATAATCCATGGCCGCCACGTTCGCCAGACCTCACACATCTGGGTTATTTCTTCTGGAGTTGGGTGAAGCAGTTAGTATTTAAGAGGAAGAAATGAAGCTGCGGATTGTACAAGCTTTTAACAAAATCAAGCAATGTGCCCGGCAAAATCCAAATTTGTAGCGTAGCGTTCACGAAAACAACCGCCGTCGCTTGGTTCAAATAAGGGCTAGCGGCGGACACCACATTGAGCTACGTCGTATTTAATTGTAAGTGTGCACATAGCCTTACCTTAACTGACGTTGCATGTATTTATCTTGACCTTGACTTGACAACCAGATAACACATGTTAATTTTAAACAAATAATACAGGATGTTATGGAATAATAAATTAATTTTTGAATTTGTATTATAAATTCTAAAAAAGCGTTAGGATTTAAATAATTCGTGTACCACAGCCTTATTCATCATCTAGACACGTCCAGATTTAAATAAATGGTTTTAGTAAGTTGACATACTGTATACTTAAGGGCAATACAAAGAAAGATTATGGTAATGTCCGGACTCGAACCTCCAACATCAGCATTCCATGCCTTGGTTTTGCCAGTTTCGCTACATTACCACTAAATACTACTACTATTATTACTAGTGGTAATGCGGTGAAACTGACAAAACGCAAGGCAGACCTCATACAGCTTCCGAATTATAATGTAAACGACCATAAAATACAAACACCAATCGCCATCATCTCATGAAAACCCCATTATGTACATTTGTTTGTTTACGAGCAAATAAACAAAACATGAATTGTTGTTTTGGATCATAAATTGTGTCTGATTCATCGTCCATCTCTCGTTCATTAATATTTATGTTGTTATTTGCATTTTCTGTAAGTGTTCGGTAAATGATATTTGATTTTGAAATAATATAAAGTGTTTGGAACTGCCACATGACTGCCATGTTTTTTTCAGAATGTTGATTTTATATTTCGCTAGATGTCACTGCACACTGTTCTGTCTATGCTAAATTCTAAAATTGGGTCTACAAAATAATTGTCTGTCCGCTTCATATTGATTACGTGTTTGCTCAATGACAGCATCTTAAAGAAAGAGTAACAAATAAATTCTGATCATTTATTAATCTATATCTGTTAGATTAGCTAATAACGTAATAACTTGAGACAAAAGGTCCCTTAAAATTAAGGACTGAATAAGCCAACCGACTTGGTATACATGGATCTCACAACTTTTTACGGTAGAGAACTGAGTTGCGAGACTTGATTTTTTACAAGTTTTGTTTTTGATGGCTCTATATTATCTGATCTATACATAATACAATATAATATCAACATGCCAAAACTGTCATCACAGCTCACTTTAATAAAAAAAAATCTGATCAGCGAGTCTACCCTTAAACGTAGCAGATTTAATTTCAAGATTAGAGTAACACTTCTTCAAATATCGAGGAGTTTTGATAATAATCTTCTAGTGATTTATGAAATCCGCCGGGGAGTTATTAAGACATCCCGAGCGATAAATCATGGTCGAGATGCATTCGTAGCGTCTGGTACCATCGGTTTTGTCGAGCTAGTCGGGAATTTGCCACTGCGACTTCCTAATGTTTTGTGCTATGATTTACATTGCACTGGATTAAAATTGTGCTACAACGATATTGAAGATGAAAAGTACTAATGATAAATTCATACGATAAGTTCATTTTGTAAAATTCAAGGTATTTAGCAGTGGTATAATAAAAACCGTGACATTGAAAACAGTGCCATTGATGATTATTGACAAGTTCGATAAATTTGACGAGCGAAATATAGAGTTAAATCTTTTGTGCACTCGATTATAACTGTGTTACAACAAAATTGAAGAGAAAAGAGTACTTAAATGACAAATTCATTTTGTTAAACTTAAGCTATTTAGGATCGGTATAGTAAAAACAAAAGTATTCAAAATTGTTAATTTCGATACATTTAAGGAGCTAAATATAGGGATGAAACTTATCTTGTTTAAATAAATAATGGTTTATACATACATCCCATCAGTCAAATTGCAGCGCAGTCGAAACGTCAGACCTGTAAAAAAATGTATTCCTTTAAAGTCCTTTATATTACCATCCGAATATAGAGTTAGCATTGTGAAAAGATCATCGAAAGTTCTAAAAATTTATTGTAAGGCATCGTTTAAATAAATAACCAAGTCTGTACCTACGTTGAAAATTAAACCAACGTTGTGACATCCCTAAAGAAATACCTAAGTGGGTTAGGTTTTACAAATAGAATGAGGAAAGAAATTTTCCTGCTCTATTATTGTGAGAAACAAACGTCAAACTTTATGCAGTACTAAACTCCTTTACATTTCGAGTCACTGAGCAAATAATACACTCCGGAAAACTCCACTGACTTTTTATAAGTGCTGCCAACTTTATAAAAGAAAACTTAAGTGGAAATTATAGCCAATACTCTATAAAGTGCTCGGTTCGGAATCTTAAAACGGTGTCGTGCACGAAAGAAATGTCGATAGACCGAAACGCTTTGAGAATAAAGCCCGGTTTTCTTCGTTAGAGTTAGGAATGGGTAGAAATTGTTTCAGACAAAAAGTGGCACTGGAAATGGTCTTTATCATTTTTCTGGAAGGTAGCAGAGATAAAACCTAGTTTATGTGGCGCGCTAAGAAGGATTTTAGTCGACTAATGCGATTAGATACAGCCTTCCATTTTAATTGGCGAGTTTGAAAAGTCAGATGGAAGCTAATTGGGACTATTTCGTCGACTAATTAATCGAGAAGTCAATAGCTCCTGATGATACCTCGTGGAGAAGTGAAACACGTGTCGAGTGGTATTTTTGCTGTTGGTGGTTGGGTTATGGTCACGTTTTGTGTTGTTTGTTTTATTTCTTTATTAATGTATTCACCGCAGACGTAATTTTTCACGATTGCTGACACTGGTTTCGCGGATTAGCAAAGCAATTGATGCCATTACGAGTAGTAGCCGATTAGGATTTAAATAATAATGACAATATTTTTTTTTGTACATGTGTCAAAATTGTTTTCATTATACCATAATTAAAATTATTAATATCAGTTGGGTAACGAAATTGTTACTAAAATGAAATAAATCGTTACAACACCGTTACGAAACTTTACATTAATTATTTTAGTAACGGTACCAGGTTTAATTTCGATTCTGTATTAAATACGTGATTTAAATAACAACGCTTAAAAGTAATGAAATAAATCTTGAGATAATAATTATCATCAATGAATGAGAAATGTAGACTGTCTTAAAGTCTATAATTAATATAGAGTAATGGTGAATAAATCAACTTGTAAAGTCGACCAAGAAATCGCTTGATCACTTTTCGATCGTATCACAAAGGGACAAGGTTCAAAAGTGGTCAAGAAGTTACGTGGTCGACTATACTTTTGAGTATGGGGTGGCACAGCCTCCTCTCTTGATGAGGAGGTTATAATCCTCATGCGGGCTTGCAGATTGGGATTCGCAAACATCATTAAATTGCTTTGCAGATGAGTGTAGTTTCCCGTTAGAACTATGTGTTGTGTTTAGGGTTGCCACCTTTTTTTTGCAGTTAAAGTACATCCTACTAATATTATGAACGCGAAAGTTTATAAGTATGAATGGATGTTTGATAATCTTTCACGTAACAACTACTGAATGGATTTGGATGAAATTTGGCACACACATAGTTTCTAACCTGGATTAACATAATGGATACTTTTTATTCCGTAAAAATGCATAGTTCCCACGGGATAGCGATAAGTGAGTTATATGCCGCCGTGACGTCATGAGCAGCAAAGCAACTAATTCTCATTAATTTGTCCAGGAAATATTTTAGATTGCATGTTCGGTACACGTTTGCTTGATTCAATTAAACAAAAGTGTACGCGGACGAAGTCGCGGGCAAAAGCTAGTTGGTTGTAATAGATAAGAAAAAGTACATAGTATCAAAATAAAGTAATTTTTTATTATTATTATTATGTTTGAAACATATTTTTTATTGTTTTTTTGCAGTTTGTATCAAATTAGAATATCTACTAAACAATTGCACTTGTAATTGCAAGGTTGCGTTCACTCGTTGTTAAAAACGAGTGCTTAAGTAATGTAGCGCTGCCGAGTGGCAACATCGATTCAGCACCAAACGATAACCTTCGTTTAATGAAAAAATACTCACGACTAAACTTTTCAAATACTCAAAAAATTCAAATCATGTATTTTCGTGTACTTTATTATTCTCAAAAAGTATAAAGTATAATTACCTGAAATAACGTACAACACTTATAATATAAAGTACGGGTGGCAACCCTAGTTGTGTTCTAGTACAGTCAGCAGCTGACTGCTGAGTCGTAGATGTCGTGTTAGTAATTAGGTTATTATGTATTATAAATATTTTTTCAATACAGTTGCTCAAAAAGTGCCCTTTTTTTGGCTGTTTTGCGTGCGCAAAGTTCGTTTTTGCGAACTAGTGCGATTTACTTTTCCAGTTTTTTTTTAATTTGTACTTGGTTCTATTCACAACTACTTACCAAAGAGTTTTTATAGTTTTAGTTTGTACTAAGACGTAATAAAACTAAAAACCTATTATTAATGTAAGAATATCTAAATATTGAGATTTTATATTTTATTACTAGCCTGTTTATCAAAAAAATATGATTTTTTAAATAATAACAGTCCTAAAAACAGTTCTTATTAAGGTGGCTGAATGGAACGGAATTCTCTGAGACAAAAACATTGTTGGCCTGTTTAAAGAGCAAATCGACCAATCACATCAGCACGCTGATCACTGATTCGACCAATCAGAACACGACTTGTGCTGCATACGACATAAAACCGACCAATCAGAACACTGGGTCTTTTCTGGTACCCCATATTTATTTACATTAAAAAAATAAGGTTCTTTTTAGTTCCACTTCTTCAGAAATAAATGGCAAAGATATTCAAACAATAAGCGATTCTGGGTGTTTTTAAGCACTTCGAAGCGCTTCGCTAAATTAAAAAATAAAACGCCTTTGAATGACTGGCCACTAAGAACGGAATCGTTAAAAAAAAAAGTAAAAATAGGCGGGAGAGTGAAAATATAAATGTTCCCGGCAAGAATATTTCGTTTTCCTTTAATAATTGTCCTAACGCTCATATTAATGTCTATTTGAAAAAAAATCTTTCATTGAGTTGGCTGAATAGCAAAATCCATTGCCTTATGACATACGACAGCTAACAAAAACGCGTTTAATTTGTCAAAAATGTTCACTGCTAAAGTTTGTACTTACTTTACTTTAATTAAGAGCTTCAGTAAAAGTCGCAAATTTATTGTAGTTTTTTCGCAACTGTATTGAAAAACGTCGTTCGATACACGCGCGGAAATGTCATTCTTCACTCGTCCCGAGTCTTGCCACTTGCCTGCGGCTCGTGGCAAGATATCTCGGAACTCGTAAAGTAATGACATACCTTCCGCACTAGTATCGAAATGTACTAATGTTAGTCTTTGAGGTATTTATCTATAGGCCTACGCAGCCTAAAATAAACTTATTCTATTCTATTCTAAGGAATCTACACGTAATTAAGTACCTGACCATTTTAGAATTTGGTATTTATATTGTAGCCCTAAAATTGCTATACCTTAGTGGCAGTGGGCTCATAAAACGGATGGCCGATAGAGCCAAAAAGTTCTAGCGTGGCGACTGCGTGCCGAAAGACTCAGCGTGGGCAGATCCGCCACAAGGTGGACCGATGTACTGATGATCGTTGCGGGAACCTGCTGGATACTAGCAGCGCAAGACTGGGCGTTGTGGCGATCCTTGGGGAAGGCCTATGTTCAGCAGTTGATTTCTTTCGGCTGATATGACGATGATGGTAATTTTCATCGCATCATTATACTCATTTTACAAGATTAATGAAAATGAAAATGAAAATGAAAATGAAAATGAAAAAGATAAGATAAGATTAAAGCGATAAGACCTCCTATTGTGTGCTTTGTGTATTTTTTTTGAATTTATTTTTTCATGCTGTTTTGTTGTGATGTATAAAGAGTTATTGTTTTATATTATTCCCAAAGTTTGCACCCTTATCACTAACCAATAGTATACATCCAAATGCAATCGCAACCATTATTCTTTTATGTAAAAGGAAATTTCACACATTTTACCCAATTAAATGTACCCCATCTTTTATCACGTCATTACAGCATCAGTTAATCTCGTTTAAGCGTACCCTCAGCCCTCGAGCGAAGGGAAAACTACCCTCTTTTTATGTCCGATAAATACTATGGCGTTAACTGCGGAGCTACCGCCTATGGGGTGATTATGGGTGTCTAAGGCTTTTTATGACTTTTCTTAGGTTTTCATTAAAAATGGACTAACATTACTGGCCAAGGGCGGGCAGGTTGTTTTTATTAAATTTGTTCAAATATTAATAAGTTGTGTTATTTTTTTATTTGCTGACTAATGCGTTTCGTACCTCATGTTGAGTACTTGGGTATTAAATTAAATTAAAAATGGGATTTTAAGAATTATGATTACATTATTGCATTTTAAATTAAAAACAAAATACTTTATTTTCTTTTCTATGGGAAAGGGAGGAAAAATGAGCATACCGGTTACCTGATAGGAAGGGATCCCCGTCACCCATGGGACCCAGTGAACCGAAGTCAATTGGTCCCCATTGCCTTGATCCCCCGAACCCCACACTCACTGTACAAAACACATAGAAAATACTACTTCACGACGGTATTCCGTGTGTTATACCTGAGTATCGAATGTTTATAAATATTAATTTAATTTATATTTTTATTTTGACGACCTGTATGGCACAGTGGCACATGTGTCTGCCTACTGTGCAAGAGGTCCCGGGTTCAAATCCTGGTACGGGCAAATATTTGTGTGACGAATATGAATGTTTGTACCTGAGTCATGGATGTTATTTGTATTTAAGTATGTATTTATCTATATATGTATGTTTATCCGTTGTCTAGTATCCATAGTACAAGCTTTGCTTAGTTTGGGACTAGGTCAATTGGTGTAAATTGTCCCGAGATATTTATTTATTTATTTATTTTATTTAATACAGTATTTATCTACAGGTCAAAATCAAAACCATCATACCGTTACTAAAGTAACTAATACCAGTTTCATAACTTTTTTGTAACGATATCAGTTTGGTAACGAAATGGTTACTTGACTTATAGAAATCGTTACGAAACTGATATTAATTGTTATAATCTGATATTAATCAAATTAAAGCCTTGAGTGATAAAAATATTTGACTTCAAGTATAAGTAGTTTTGCGGGTGGAAGGACCTTGTGCGAGGGCCGTCCCGATCGATACCACCATCTTGCTCGCTAATCCTGCCGCTAAGCAGCAGTGCTTGCACTGTTGTGTTAAGGCGTGAAGAGCAAGACAGCCGATGCAATTACTGGCACAAGAGGTATTCCATCTTAGCCCTCTGGGTTGGCAACGCATCTGCAATCTTTTTGATGTTGCGGGTGTCTATAGGCGGTGGTGATCACTTAACATCAGGTGACCGACTTGCTTGTTTGCCTTCCTATTTCATTAAAAAGCTTCATTTAGTTTGGAACCTGCGGGTCGATTTTTGACTTTCGAGCGCTCGACATTCGTCAGCCACTGCAGTCGCGGGCCAATCAAATAGGCGAGCGTATATTTTAGCCGGCACTGATTGGCGGGCGACTGGCGAGTGTAGACGCTCGAAAGTCAAAAATCACCCCATTGGTCAGCTGGTGTAAATAGTCCCTAGGTATTTAGGTACTTATATTTTATTTAGATAATGTTTTTTTATGAAATAGGAAAGAAAACAAGCAAGTGGGTCACCTGATGGTAAGTGATCACTACCGCCTATAGACATCCGCAGCACCAAAGAGATTGCAGATGCGTTGCCAACCCAGAGGGCTAAGACGGAATACGTTTTGTGCCAGTAATTACACCGGCTGTCTTGCTCTTCACGCCGGAATACAACAGTGCAAGCACTGCTGCTTAGCGGCAAAATTAGCGAGCAGGATAGTGGTAGATGGTGGACCTTGTACAAGGTCCTACCACCCGCAAAAATAAATGAATAAAATGGTGTAAATAGTCCCTAGGTATAATTATACTTATATTTTATTTAGGTACAGATATGTAAAATCTAGTATTGTAAGCACATCGTCAAACAGTAATTACCAGCAGTCATTGTCGTAGCTCGCGTTGGGCGTTAACGTCGCAACGCGTTAATAAAACTGTGCGGGCGGAAAACAAGCCGTTTCTGACCGCTGTACAGCTGTAGGGGCCGTTTCACATTGGTTAATGTAATCAAGTTACAAGTTTAAAAAAAAATACCTTAAAGATGGTTTTTTTTTGGCATTGCTAGACTTCGTCTATGACTTTATCGTCAGTTCAATAATTAAAAGTGTAGGACTAACTTACGTTATGGTCAACTTAAGTAACAAGTTCTACTTTTAGGCGTTCTTCATTAATCTTTTATTGTTCTTTCCAATAAATAAAATCTTATAAAAAAAACTTTGTGTGTGATAAAGAGTCTAACAGCCATGGATTGGTACTAGTTTTTATTTTTATTGTTATTTCTAATTGACATGCAAAGTAAGTGTAATTCAAATAGATGCCGACTAACATGAAAGAAAGAAAGAAAGAAAGAAAGAAAGAAAATACATTTATTTAAAACTATTCAACATAAAACAAACAAAATACACACAACACAGACAGAATACAAAAAAAAAAACATTATGTTGAACAGAATCAAAAAGGGCCCCACTCAGCATACTGCCTCGGTAAACCGAGACGCTGATTTTCAGTGGGACCCTTGGGATTCTTATTACTAAACTAATATTAAACTAAAAACTAATGGGAAAATGGACTTAACAATTTACATCAATATGCATCAAATACCCCAGGTTTGTATGGCAACACTTAGCAGTTTAACAGTTTCACTACTACTAAACCGCACAGCCAGGCCAGAAGTTTAATATGGTTAACAAGTGTTCTATTATCCATTTTAACATTTAAAAACCGCAATAGATCACACAACCAGACCTAAATAACAACTAAGAAAAACATAACAATACAAAAATACATAAAATGACGCAGCTCAGCGGAAACAGTACGAATTGTCACCTGACATAAGCTCGAATAATCGTGCCGTGCAGCGCAACGCAGCGCCATTCAAATAACATAGTTTCACTTAAGCAGTAAGCCCGCGAAAACTAAAACTTACTAACCCTTAACATGTGTTTGTCTTTGCTTTCAGAGAATAACGTCATTTCCCTGTCAAATTCAATTCGAGTCGGTATTGTTCTCTATGCACGTGTAAAGCTCAATACTTGACTTTGGCAGAATTGTGCTGGTAATACCAGGCCAGTAGCCATAAATAAAGAGTGAAGTGAAATAACATAGTTTCGTAAGCAACAATTGGCACTAACATATTATGGGACCAGCTCCTGAATTAAACGATTTAAATTTTTAGAAATTTAACATCACCGTAAACTACCAGACCAGAGCTGGTTATCGTGCAGGAAAAAAGATTCTCGTTAAAAATCTGGTTATCTGGGAAGAAAATTTCTTCCTTCTTGGCTGCTGGTTAGATAGCTTGGTCATCTGTGAGGAACAAATGCAATCAGTGACATCTCTACCAAAACAGATCATAATAAAACAAATAAGAGAGTAAAACCCGCATGCAGGTCACCACAGCCATCTATAGGAACCAGCCATGCCAAGAGAAACGCTCATCCGTTGCCTTCCTATAGGTTCCCTTTTCCTTTGAGCCTCTGGATTTTTAACTCACCGTACGAAACGCAGCTACTACTTTACGCCGGTATTTTATGAAAGTGTGGTACTCCCACTATGAAAAGTTACTTTTGACTTATATTTAGTGTTTTTTTTTCACATTAAATAAATATTGTAATAATTAGAAAAAAATACTTTTTACTCAAAAGTGGACGCCGCCTTACGGCAGGTCGTTTGCATTCCTCGGTAATTTGCGAGTATGGCCACGAAAACGGCGGGTTACGCGCCGGCCACTTGACTCGGCCGGAACGGACCAGATGAAACTGGTTTTTGATTTACTAAGTGTGATTGGTCGGTTCATGAGAATAACGTTACACATCACTTTTAGGGGTAAACTGTTGAAAAGGGGTAAAACAGCATGCGGGTCATCTGAAAGGAAGTGATTTTTAAGGGAACCAGCGACCTCATGATTCGCTGATCTATTATCAGCCTTTAAGTCCCCCCGTTGGCCTTTAGATCCCTAACTCACCATACGAACTCCAGTAACAAGCTACTACTTCTATCGTGATGACTTTTGATCGTGTAGTTTTAGTGTTTAGTGGTGGTGGTGTGTAGTTGAGTCTGTGTGATATATGTTGTTTCGTGTGGAAGCGGAGGAGGGTGGGTTTTTGCATGAACATATATGTGTCGCACAGACGCAGCTATTTTGCACGAGCCCGGCACTGGTTTCGCGGAGTAGCAAGGTAATTTGTTCCAGTTTGCTACTACTTCAAGTCGGTATTCTGTAAGAGTGTGGTACTACTCGGTCGAACAACTGGCAACAGTGAGGCTCTACTACTCCTTGTTTTAAGAAATACGAGTAAAATTTACACAAAAACATTCCATGTCTAGAATTAATGTAACAACAAAATAACTAAATTACTACTTAGGAAACTAAATGGCTGGCAAGGTATTTCTTGGAATACTTTATATTTTCTGTCGACAGAAAATCCTCTTTATACAGACAGACACGTAGACGTATCCAAAGAACATTAAAAATGTAAAAAAAACGAGCACAGAATAAACAAAACCGTATGCAAACAAAAAGTGTCTCATTACTATTCTAAGACGCGGACGACAGTAATCAGGGAAAATGAAATTGTTATCCCAAATAACATCGTGGGATCTAATTTATTCATTGGGATCTGTTCGAAGCAGCTCCGGTTCTACGAGGGGTATTTAATTATTAATTTCTCTATCAACATTATTATTAATGTACCTACTTAAACTGTAAAATTAATTTGAAACATTTCACTGCAAAAGTTAAAAAATTTAAAGGTGAACGTGCGTCTAAAAATGTTGAAAGAAAATATTAATTCAGCTCTAAAACATACGCAAAAAACTAGATTTATGCATAAAAGACATTAAAAAAGGTTTGTTAAAACAAAAACTAAGAAAAGATCAACAAAAAACAAGTAGCAGCTAACCGTTTGTCCAACGCACTCCCAGTCTCTCATTCGAAACCGTTCATTCACAAAAATGTCTTCCAGTCATTCTACCTGCTCGCTTACATCAATCATTCGTTCACAGTATTGCAATCATTTCTTAAATTAAGGTTGTAGCTTATCTTAGTAACGAAAATGCATAAATATCTATAAATGATTTTTTACACAGACAAAATCACAGCTAAATAGTAAACTTAAGAAATAAAAAAGAACAGCTAAAGAATCTTGAAAGTAAAATACGGATAACCTTCTAAATAAATGAAAGAAAGAAAAGAAAAATGAAACTATTCAACATAAAACATACAAATACACACGACACGGACAGAATAAAAAAAAAACATTATGTTGAACAGAATCAAAAAGGGCCCCCACTCAGCATACTGCCTCGGTAAACCGAGACGCTGATTTTCAGTGATGAATGAAGATATTATGGCAATAATGTACCGTTACTTAAATGAATCATATCAGTTTTGTACCAATTTATCGCACGCTTAGTATTAAAGTGACTCAATTCTGAATTTGATATTTCCCAAAATTAAACCCTATGTCTTTTATTTAAGGTGATATTTTGGGACGTGTATAATTCAGAAATGGGTCACTTTAATACTAAGCGTGCGTTAAGTCAGTTTAGTGACGATTTTATTACTAACGGTTCTAAAACCGTATTATCTTTACTAAAATATTTAATATTAGCGGACGCGCGTGACTTCGTTCACGTAAAATTAGTAGCCTATGTCCGTCAGGAATAGTGTAGCTTTCTATCTGTAAAATATTTTTTGAAATCGGTTCATTAGTTCCAGAGATTACCCCTACCTTACATACAAACAAACTAACAAACAAACAAAGTTTACCTCTTTATTATATTAGTGTAGATTAGTGTAGATAGATGTAGATTAGTGTCGATGTAGAAGTGTAGACTAGTGTAGATGTAGATCAGCATCATAACGGTTTTGTAGCGATTTATATCAGTTTATTAATTAAATCGATACTTATATTGTACTTACAGTATTTCCCAAAAATTTGTTTCCTAAAAATTACCCTGTCGTTCGTATTTACATAACAAATTAAGCATACGGGATTGCAGCTTAATATTTAAATTCACCTCCATCTTGAATTCGATCACACTCACGTTCAAGAAAATTGAAATATGTTGGTAAACTCAAATGTTTTTTTTTAAATGAAAATAGCAGGTAAACCGTGCGGGTTTCTTGATGATAAACACAAACTTTTTTCATACAACATAGGAAGGCAAACGGGCAAGTGGATCACCTGATGGTAAGGTATCACCATGTACCGGATCCTAAATCGTTCTTTTTAATATTATTTTTATTTATTTTATTTGTTTTTGATTTGTAAATTCTTTTGGATTTTAGACGGGAGACTTTATTTTTGAATTTATATGGAGATTTTATGGAGAAGTTTGTTTGGGGAGTTTGTTTGATTTAATCGCTTAAAACTAATACTTAATACTAAGTAATTCTAATTAAAGATTTATCGAAGATTGATGATTGAAGATTTGGCCAGTGATTCGTCTAGTAGTGATAACCCTTCGTTGCGATCCGTAAATAACCTCGGTCCTTTTAGTGCGTAAAAATGATACCTATTTAGCTATAGATTATTACCTTAAATCCTACATTTAACCTATGACCTACTTATTTATATAATACCCAAATATTGCGAACGTGGAACGTGGAATAGATTCAAATAACACCAGTCGATTGGTACTTAGTTAGAGGTTGATTTATAAAGATTATGGAAATAGGCTGATTAGATGTTTGATATCATAATGATGAATTCTAGTGATTTTATTAGCAAATATGTTTTTGTGGTAAAGGAAGTGCCCACTCCCCGCACCTTCCAGTGAGACCGTCACATTACTTCGTCTCTCCTCCACTTTTATTATTATTTAAAGAGAGAGAGATATTTGGGTTCTGCCATATTTTATGAAACAGTTTTATAACCCAGTATTGATTAAAAATTTATAGAATAATATTATTTCATAGAAATGCATAAAGTAAAAGTATTTCTTGCAGATATTTTATTCATGATTATTTTAAATAGGATAAAGTAATTTAGCTTCTCTCTCTGTAGTTAGCAAACATTACCAGCACTTCATAAAGGGAGTCTATTGAGAAGAAATGCCGCAAGAAACTCAATAGATTTGACTTTATCAATCTAAAGCAAGTATAATAAGAATCTTTGTTCTTTTAGTGAATTTACATTATAATATCAAGTTCTTGGTTTATATTTACAAAACCGTGCTTCTAATGGAAAGTAAAAAGGTGGATTCTGTAGGTTATGTAATTCTATTCCAATTATTCGATTGCTAGATGCAGATTATAGCTAGAAGCATACATATTCATACAAAGGTAAGTATTTATGATGAGAGTAGTTTAATGACGAGCCTACGCCCTATGCCTACACTTAGAGAAGGTTCCTATTTCCCTAAATTAAGCTAAGGTGTTAACAAATCTAGAGGTCTGGCCTCATATTTACATTTAATATGTGTGTGTAATGTTGTTTATCCCCGGTGTAAGGAATAAACCCCTAACTCTAACCCATCCTCGGTGTAAAGAATGGATTACTAATCTGTTCTAAAACCCTATAAGATGCGAGGTTCGGGACTACCTCTATAGACCTATACCTAAATCCCGGTGTTACGTCTGGGTTGGGCCCCCACACAACCGAGAGGGTTGGGAGATAAGAAGGGCCCCCTGATACCCCTACACAAACGAGTGAATATATACGTATATAGATCAGAACGGTCCACAGCAAGCTGGACCACATGAGAACCTCACTGTCTAGACATCCTCATGGTGGACCAACATTCCCGTGTGTGGCAAGCTCACACAGGAAATTAAACATGATAATCAATAAAGTTTATCATGAATGAAAACCCATGCCCAAAAGAGGCCACATTTTGGGGCATCCAACCGTTTGGATTCTAAATCCAGAGGACTTCGTTGTCACCATGTTAGGTATCCGTCCCAAGGATCGCTCCGGGTGAGCCGTGAAGTTACACCAAGGCAACAGCAAGATGCAAGTTTCATTTTGCTAAGACATTTACTTTAACATTAATTGAAGTTAAATTCAAACAAGTGAAATAAACTGCTGAAACAAACACAAAGCACATATATTTGAACAAATAATACAGTTAGGAAAGATCTCACCAATGCCGAAGCGCAGTTTCGTTCGATTCGAGTGTGAAAATAATAACGATACTTCAATATGGTAATAAAGAATAATTAATGCCAGCTGTACGTCTGCTCCGTATGAAACCAGAATAGTAACTCTTCCCACGTCTACTCAGTACGCAATCAAAATAGAAACTCCCCCCCAGCCGCACGTCTGCTCCGTACGAAATCAGAATAACAACTCTTTTCAATTCACGCTTCTGTGGTCTATTTATAACTTTTGCCGTTGCGCGTCCCAGAATGAGCGGTTCTCGGTCATCGCGGTCTTCAACGACAAACGCAGCGGTTCTCGGTCATCGCGGTCTTTAACGACAGGCGGTACTCGGTCATCGCGGTCTTTAACGACAAACGCAGCGGTTCTCGGTAATCGCGGGCTTCAACGACAGGCGGTTCTCGGTCATCGCGGTCTTTAACGACAGGCGGTTCTCGGTCATCGCGGTCTTTAACGACAAACGCAGCGGTTCTCGGTCATCGCTTACTTTAACGACAGGCGGTTCTCTGTCATCGCGGTCTTCAACGACAGGCGGTTCTCGGTCATCGCGGTCTTTAACGACAGGCGGTTCTCGGTCATTGCGGTCTTCGCGGTCTTCAACGACAGGCGGTTCTCGGTCATTGCGGTCTTTAACGACACTGGCGCCAGCAAGTCTGACTCCTTATATGGTCATAGCTTTTGGTTTGTTTATCTCCTTAAATGGTCATATTTCCAGACATTGATTCATACTGAATTAAGCGCATTGGACTAATTACCCATTGCCTCTTTGATTGTCCCTTAAAAGACAAATCGTTATAGTAATAAATAATGTTTATTATATATTATTGCAAAATATCTAAAGGTATTTTCCTATAGATAAGTATTTATTGTGCGAATAACTTTTATATTTATCATAGATATCCTTACAAGTATGACTCTAAGTAGAACTACGGGCGCATATATTGTGACGGGCCGTATCTTAAATGATAATTTCATTAATTGATAATTATTTCAGTATAAAATATATTTGTGAACGTGACGGGCTGCTGAACCCAAAGCCAGACCGTTACAACCACCGCCCATAGATACCCGCAAGACAGGAGATTGCAGGCAGTTAGTGATTATAGTACGAATGAACCGGATCAACCGGAGTAATACTACTATTTCAGAATACTATCGTGACGTAATAACTTGCTATTGCGTTTCGTACGGTAAATAAGATATTGGAGGCCAACGTTACCTAAACGTCTGCAACGGATCAGCGATTCTCTTGGGCTTGCTGATTTCTATGGTCGGTAGGCATCACTTCCTATCAAGCAAACCGCATGTGGTTCTCCCTCTTTATCTATAAAAAAATCATTTTACGGCAAAACAACGCGATTGGCTGCGGGTGGGAAACTAGAATAAATATAAATGGAAACATAAAAACAAACTCATCATCATCATATCAGCTGAAAGACGTCTAGTGCTGGACATAGGCCACCCCTAAAGATCGCCACAACGCCCGGTCCTGCGCTGCCCGCATCCAGCGGGTTCTTGCAACCATCACCAGGTCGTCGGTCCACCGTTGTTTAGCGGGTGGTAGGCCCTTGTGCAAGGTCCGTCCGGATCGCTACCACCATCTTGCTCGCTAATCCTGCCACTAAGCAGCAGTGCTTGCACTGTAGTGTTCCGGCGTGGAGAGCAAGACAGCCGGTGTAATTACTGGCACAAGAGGTATTCCATCTTAGCCCTCTGGGTTGGCAACGCATTTGCAATCTGCTTGGTGTTGCGGGTGTCTATAGGCGGTGGTGACCACTTACCATCAGGTGACCCACTTGCTTGTTTGTCTTCCTTTTTCGTAAAAAAAAAACTTTGTGGCGGGTCTGCCCACGCTACGTTGTCCGATACGTGGTCACTATTCTAGAAACCTTGGGCCCGTCGGCCATCCGTTCTACGCGCTATGCGCCTGCCACTGCCACTTAAGCTTAGCAATTCTTAGGGCTATCGCGGTTACGTAGATCCTTGTGCGATTCTCTTTGTTTCTGATTCAATCACACAGACAAACTCCGATATCCCTCTGTATTGCCCTGTGAATTATTTAAAAACCATATTATTAACAGGTTTTATAATTTCTATCATCGCAACGAAATGTAATTTTGTTATAACTTTGTAAATTTACCTTTATTAATTATTATAATACTCTTACCAGCCTTGTTTTAAATCACAATCATGAAATATTTAACATTAATTAATTATGCACAGTCGCATTAAAACACTACGTTAGTTGTCACTGAAATATTACGAATTTTAAATTAAAAGCTTATCAATACAAGCTTTTCATTTAAAAGGCGTAATATTCTCAGCTCTGAGGTCATATTCAGCACTCAGCTGACTTAAACCGACACGATTTTGCTTTGAATTGAAGTTGGGAAGCGAGGTTATGTTGTATTTTACATTTAACAAAGAAGATTTCAGTTTACAGTGGATTTTATTTTTTATCTCTATAGAAGGTAGGCCAATACAGGATCTCTCTCCAGGCGGGTGTTATGGCTGGGGACCGAAGACCGAAGGATGAAAATTGGGAGTTGTATATATACGTCCGGGTTACGAAACTTCGTTAGCGTGAGTTAGCGCATGTCAGTTGGTTTCATCTATTCAACACTAGATGGCGCTAGAGTCGCTACATATTTAAATTTCGTTTATTTTTCGGCTGCAAATCCATTTTTGGTTCGACTCTAGGTCAAAACTTAACGCTTGGCAAAACGATACAGTGTTTAAATATTAAATCTGGCCACAACTCACTTAAAACTCGATGCGTCCGATAGTAACCTGTTGTAGCGCCAAGCAGATCGTTACGATAATGAGTAATTCGGTTAGTGCAAAATTCAATAGGCGCTGTTTATTCGACTTGTTTGCTTGCTAGTGACAATGTAATCAGGCTTAACCAGCGTTCATTTGTTTTATGTTTTTTGTATTTTACCTTCGATGAAATACAACGGAGCATAGACACGGCATCACATTTTGAGGGTCATACTGCCAAATACCAAGAGATTTCCTTAATACATCCTACACTTCAGATGGCGCGCTGATGTGATGGCTAATTTTTTGCTTCCTTGGGGCAGGGAACGGGGAGGCAATACATAGGGCACACAATATGCGGTCTTATCGCTTTAAGAGATCTCTTCCAGACAACCGTTAGAAAGAATAGATGAAGAACAAAATATAAGAGCAGGTGGTTATGCATATAACATGGCAACAAAGCGATTTAGAAAACAGATATATATACACATACTATAATAAACTTACAGATAAAATAATATACACACATACATACAAAATACAAACACATATAATATAATGATATGAATGATTATACATACATGTAGTTGATAGAGTTAGCTATAAAGGATTAGGACAGTAGACTACAAAAGTGTATAAAAAGTGTTTCCTAAGATTATTTTGAAATAGGGTATAGGATTTAACTCATCTATACACAACATTAAAATATTTTAGACAATGCGCACGAGTTTTTCCAGTTTCAAGCCGAGCTAATGCGTTTATCGCGTTCTCTGTAAATTCAAGAGGAACCGAATAAAACAACGTACAAGCTATAAATTCTCAGATATCGTTAAACAATGGCATTAGGGTTGCCATTTGTCTTTAAACCGGTGTTTTACTAGTAGAACTTAAAAACTGATATTAAAATAAACTTACGACTTCAAAACCCTTACGAGAGAAGCGGCAGAATATTTAAGGCAGTGTAAATTTAAGCTAGAATTGTCAGTTGATCAGTGTGACTTATTTGTTTTAAGCCATATGATAAATAAATAACTTACTTTTAATAGTTCCACTTACCTTCTCATGTTTCTACCATCAGCTCTGGATCTAAGTATAATTTAATTATCCTTTCAAGCAAACCTAAAAAAAGAAATCAGTTTACATCTTAATTAATAATTTATTATTTTATAAAAAAAAATCATCTGTGTGGAATTTTATAAGCTTTCATTTCAGCTGGTCAGGCCTCTATACACCATACACATTACGAGTGTTAAAATGAGACATAATTAAATAATTTTCATACAAAAATCTGATAAAAAGTAATACTTATAATTTCTATGGCACAGGCTGCAGGTCTGTAATGTGTATGTACTTATCTTACAAGTGAATTTTAACAATAAATAGACATAATAACAGAATCAATAAACCATTATTATTATTATTCCATTAATATCAATATGGACTTCCGCAAAGTAACACCTGAATCTATCTATATATATAAAAATGAATCCCTATTTCCCTTGGTCACGACATCACGCCTGAACGGCTGGACCGATTTCGCTAATTCTTTTTTTGTTCTGTTCGTTATTATCAGGAGAAGGTTCTTATGAAAGAAAAAATCAAAAATCTGCTCATTTATGGCGTCTAAGGCGGAACAAAGTTCGCCGGGTCAGCTAGTAAACAATAAATAAAGAAACGTCTACATGAGCTTGTATTAAAAAGAGACTTTCAATAAAAGCTTGTTTACTGCAATTGAAACTTATCACACTCTTGCGCAGTTTTGTGCACTTAGACAATGAAGATGACAACCCTGTCGACCGTCGCGACACAAAAGGCAGCTGATTGTCCGAGCGCACAAAGGCTTGCCAGACGCATCCTGGCTTCAAATAATCTGACCAACAAGCGTTTCGGAACGACACTTCTAGCAAATTGTTGTCGTCATAGTGGTTGCTTTCCCGTTTTCCGTTCAAAGTTACGATATTAAATTAAACAAAGGAAGACAAATGACCGAACCTATGAACTATTATTCGAGCAATACTTTATTTTATACACAGAAGACTTCGTTTATGCGAAGCGTTTATTGATCAAGATGCAAGGTCCGTCCGGATCGCTACCATCTTGCTCGCTAATCCTGTCGCTAAACAGCAGTGCTGGCATTGTTGTGTTCCGGCGTGGAGAGCAAGACAGCCGGTGTAATTACTGGCACAAGAGGTATTCCAACTTAGCTCTCTAGGTTGGCAACGCATTTGCTATCTCTTCGATGTTGCGGGTGTCTATAAGCGGTGGTGTACACTTACCATCAGGTAACCCACTTGCTTGTTTGCTCTCCTATTTCATTAAAAAAACGATCTCGCACGAAACTAAACGTTAAATACTTTTGGAATCTGTATTTTCTGTCGTATCTAGATCGTGAGATGAATTTCGCGTGACACGAGAATTGGGGTCCTGTACTGACTAACTAACAGATAACTACTACCTAGAGCGGTAAAGATAGAAACATGACATTTGGACCATTTACGAGTACTCCTAAAGGGCTCTCTTTTTGAAGAAATAAGAAGGAAAACGAGCAAGTGGGTCAGCTGATGGAAAGTGACCACCCATAGAAACCTGCAACACCAAGGAGTTTGATATTGCATGGGGCGGGTAACGGGCTAAGATGGAATACCTCTTGTGCAACACGCCGTGCAAGACGCCGGAACGCAACTGCTCCTTAGCGGCACGTTGTTGTTGTTTTGAGGGTGGAGGACCTTGTGCAAGGTCCGTCCGGACCGGACATACAGATATACATAAAGTCACGTCTGTGTCCCGGAAACCAGAGACCACGATCTTCAATTGCTACGATCCTGACATTCAATTTTCGCTTCATTTACTCTCATGACATTCTTCATGCATGCTCGTCGGTTAAGAGCAGTGTAGACCCAGCGCTCTCAATACAAACGGCGATAACGTTTTCCACCCTCTAAACCTTAACATATTATTGCTATTTTTTTTGCATGTTTTTATTATGCCCTAGAACTAGGTTACTAATATTATTGACGCTTTTATGTTTTGTATGAAACTCCTAAAATACAAATATTATCAAATCTATAAAGAATATTTAAAAAATCAAAATATACCTAGTTCTAATGCATAATGATCACATACCAACAAATCATTGCCATAGGTTAAGGTTTAGAGGGTGGAAAACGTTATCGCCGTTTGTTTTTTGGGATGGGTTCACACTCCTCTTAAGAGTAGGTAATTTTATATTTAAGTTCAAGCTGTTTAAGAGATTCTTCCGCTATAAAAACGAAGAAAGCCTCGGCGTTTCAGATCAAAGCGGTTATTTTAGAGAGCAAGCTGCACCACCGTGCCCTAGCGCCACATTTTCTCCGCTATATCACAGTATATAAATACAGCAGTACCGAAGCCGAGCCTATTTGTTGAGATAAATACCTACGCTCCGGTAGAGCGTTAGGGTTGTTCTCTTATTTTTTGTAAAATTTATAAGTTATATTATGCGCTGGGTGGGACTGGTCCGACACATGTCGGGCATATCTCGACTTAAAAGTGATCCGTTTAATAATAGGTTATATTATTATTGTTTATAACAACGTTCACTTGGGTTCTATAATGAAATGATCAAGAATGAAATAAATTAACGACTTTACAAACATAAATTGGGAAACTTATTTTAAAAAGTTAAACATTTTAAGAAGTAAGAAAAAAATTAAGCTCCGGTTTTGAAGAACTCTAATTCAAGCAGCCATATTATGACGTA
Source organism: Ditula angustiorana (assembly GCA_963691745.1). Classification (NCBI taxonomy): domain Eukaryota; kingdom Metazoa; phylum Arthropoda; class Insecta; order Lepidoptera; family Tortricidae; genus Ditula; species Ditula angustiorana. The sequence goes on from OY829476.1 coordinate 15,259,848, forward strand.
ATACTTTTGTGGCGATCTCTTTTAAAAAGCGCACGCAAGAACGATAAACACAAAGCGCACCCACCCGTCTCGACGTGGCAGCCGCGACTGACGAGACCGCGAAAAAACCTTAGCGGCCGTGTTGAGCGTGCGTCTGTGTGAGTGCGCCGGTTTCGAGCGTTTGTACGTAGATTCCTTACTGCTTAAAATATATACTGTGGCTATATACTTGTAAACACGGCTAAATCCATAAGTATTTATAGCGCATCTATCTTGCTCTCGCATTATATTTTAGTATTTTATTTCCTGCCTCCTCGGGGCCCTTTAATTTCCGTTATTCCTAAAGCGAGAGCCTTCCATACGTGAAATGGGCTTTCACAGCTTCTTTATATGCTTAAGGATACAATCCCCAGCAGGGTAGACAGTAACCATTGTAATGAGCACTTGAGCTGACCTTATTTTGGAAAGGAAATTTAAACTCTTCCCTATGAAAAATAATATTCCCATCCCATCCCATCTGTAAGGATGCTTGCTTGAAAAAATGTATTTTGTTACAGAAATAAACTGGTGTGTGACATTCATTTTAGGGTTCCGTAGGACTAGGAATGCTTATCGTTTCAAGATGTCATGTATTTTTAATAACTGTATTATTTTATATTTATATTGCTGGAGGTCTAACGCAAAATGTTGTGCATGTTTTATTTGACTAAGTTTCCTAGAAGCCAAGTTACTTTATTTACCTGCTTTAGAATTCCACGCGTTTAAAGTTGCAAGCAAAAGCCAGTGCAAAATATTAAAAAAAGTCGCCTACTAGAATAAAACGATAGGCAAATATTCAAAATAGCACGAAATATTTGCAAAACCAGGCCTCCATTAATTCCAAAACACGATTTAAAATCGATACTCTAAATTACAAACCGTAATTAGCCGACTAGGGTATAAATTCTCTCATACCGCGGGGAAACCGTGGTCGTTCATAACATATTTATAAAGGCCCGGCTTGCCGAGCTGGCCCACTCTGCCCGTATTCCAAATATTTCGGACACTGACGACGGGCATCACGCTGTAGCTGACTAGAATTGTTTTGTCTGGTATGTTTCGCATTTAGCGCAGATATTTGGGCATGCCTTTAATGTATATTTATGTCATTATTAAAGGAAAGTTAGGGTTAAACATTGTATTCTAACTACAATGTTTTCGCGTTCTAACTACTTATCTCAGTGATAGAGAGACATAGTGAGTTATGTAGCGAGTTAACGTGTCTTCAGATAATTCTTACTAGGTAAACAGTTTCGAGACAGTTATGTAACGATTAAATCAGTATAGTGACGATTTCATTACCAAAGTGATATAAATCTGTACCATATTTGTTACAGTATGACGTATTAACCATCGATAGTTTAATAGATATTAAACTATCGACACAAAAGTTTTGATAGTCTGACATGGATATCTACTAATGTTAGACTATTAAAATGTGTGTATTACACAAAAAATCATACACAAAATTAAAGATCCCCAAGAGCCAAAGGGCGGCATCGCAATCTGTAACCGACCCTTGCGCCTAGTCAAGAAAATGTAATGCAGAAATAAACTGTCAGATACTTTATTCCGTCTCTGACCAGCCCCGGCCTTCCTAACAGTAAGCGACTCACGTCACGTCTATAAAGCGACCGCTAAATTAAATTCATGGAGCCTGTGTCCACTCGATGTCGAGATAACAATGTGCGGTTTAAAAAGTTTACTTACAGACTACTGGAGTTGGTATTTGAGGCTTTCCCGTTCGAAAATAGCCATCTGAACTTAGAGCTTGAGAGTTTTAATAAACGTTTTCGAATGACGCTCATGGCTTCAACATTGAAGTTAGTTTGTATACGAAAAGAGGTCACCTTATGGGAAGTGGATACCGCCACCATGGAAACCAGATATCCTAAGACAGTCAGGTCCTTCTCCCGTGGACTTACGGATTCCTTTGTATTCGGATCAATTTCAGTATAATTTTAGACATTAGGTACTTTTAATTTTGCAGGATATTCGTAGAACAATAGTCGGGGTTGGATAGTTTTGGAATGGTAGCCTTGACCAAAACCAATAGTACAACTTATTTTTTTAATTATATACATCTCTCACAGACGGATATAGTAAAAAAAAACATATAAGGCCAAAGCGGAACGATAACCTAGATCAAGGATCTGTTGAATGTTTTCTAGCTGAATTAGATACATACAGCGCAGAATCAACAGCTGTAGAATAACGCTTCTCTTTTGTTAAACAGTGAAAGTCTTTTGGAATATCGTACTCTTTTCGTAATCTCAATGCCACCAACTGTTGAGTCATTTTTGAGCTCTCATTTGTAAGATCTCGATAATATTTGAATATTACGTTAAAATTGCCCACAACCTCAACCTGCTCTTCAATATTAAATTGCATAAAACAAGAAAGAGGTAAAACTAAAATGTGCACTGATTTTATGTGTTTGCTTACTTAAAGTTTTGAGTTGACTGCAAAGGTAAATACTACTCCGAAGTTAGCGGTGGAAAGTTTGTAATGTTGGTGGATTTTGTTAGTTATTTAATTTGGTTACGTGTTAGTTTGAGTTGTTGATATTTGTTGATGGTCGTAAATGTTTCCTTTTCTTTCGACTTATTGTAAACTGCTTCTGAAGACGTAACCTTGTATTAATAAACTTTATTTTTATTGTCTCTATTAACATGCGAAAACCTTCCTTCAAGATGTGCTAAAGCGACACGCTAGCTTTAAGTATATTGTTTTAGCACCTCCAGAACGGACATCCTACAAACTGAGCTACGAATGTTACATTCAATAAATCTTATCAAGATGAACTTGATAAAATCAAAACTATTCTGAACACTTCAGGGTTATTCGAAGGAGAGAAAGTCACAAAAATGAGACCATAATCATCATCACCATCAATATCTAATTAAATGTCAGTCCACTGTTGAGCATAGGCTTCTCCCAAGATGTGATACTGAGCCCGATCTTCAATTCCTCTCATCTAGCTGTTGTCATCCTGCGTCATATCGTTGCTTCCTCTAGCTAAAATAGGCAACGCAATCGAAGATCAAACTAAGTGTCTACAAATGACATTATCCGGTGAAAGCTACTATAGCCAGATCAGGAACAATATCAGAAGTGTGGAAGATTTCACCTGATAAATGTCTCAAACAAGACAGATCAGACCCCGACTAGATCAGGCATCAATTAAAAATAGTGTCTACAAATATCATTATCTGGTGAAAGCTATGGTCAGACCAAGAGCAATATCAGAAGTGTGGACGATTTCACCTGATAAATGTCTCAAACAAGATAGATTAGAGCCCGACCAGATCAGGCATCAGATAATGTCTGTAAATCCCAAATTTTGATCTCTGATTTCATTTCTGAATTTAGAGGACATCCTACACTACGATTAAAGAAGAAATGAGTACAAACATAAAACCAATAACGCATGAACGTAAATTATTGACGCGTTTGATTTATTAGTGGTTACTAATTTCAACACTCGAATGATAAATGACTAATGTATTATTAGTAATGTCGCTAATCGTGTGACGGTGACAGCGATGAATTAGTAACTACTAAAGGTAGAATCTATGTGAGTGGATTTGTTTCGTTTCAAGTATTATCTCACCTCATTATTGGTAATCAAAGTGGAGATATTAGTACCCTAGTTCTTGGAGGATTGTCATAATATTATTGCCTTGTTATAAAACTGAACGTGCTCATAGTTGGAAGGGCGATGACAATATAATTTGAAGTCATAATGCGGGTCTTCTTAACGTTTTTTTTTGGTATGTGTAATTTTTCACAATATTTGCATCGTTAGTTCATCGAAACTTAAAATTGTAATGACAACACAAAGAAAAATTAGGGCAATGGCAGGACTTGAACCTGCAACATCAGCAACAACATTAAAATCAATAATGTAATGACCGTAAGACGAAGCACATTGAAAAATTCGCAGGGTATGGCAGAGGCAGTGTGGCGAAACTGGCAAAACGCAAGGCACGGAATGCTGATGTTGCAGGTTCAAGTCCTTCCATTGCCCTAATTTTTCTTTGTGTTGTCATTACAATTTTAATTTAATAATTTGAATGTTTAAACATTTAAAAATAAAATCGACAGAAATTTCGGTTACAAAAATTTCATCGAAAGGAGAATGGGCAAATTGTCCCAAGTGCTGTATACAGTTGTGCTATATCTTATTTGAAAGCTCTCAATAAGAGCTTAATTTTTTTATATGACAGCAAAACCGAGATGTTTGCAGGGAAAAAGCTACAGCCCATTTTATACCTCACTTTGTACTAGCAGTTGTATGAAAAGTATCTGTAAAATCATGTTCGAGATATAGCCGAAAGATTTTAACCACGCATTACTGAGGCCACTAGAAGTAAAAAACGTAATGGGAGCATAGGTCTAATTAGCTGTTTTTTTTTTTTTTTCATACAAAAAAAATATTAATGCTGCAGACACCTGGTCTTCGAAACATAGCCTATGATGATCCTTACACCGAGTACTACACGTCCATACTACTCACTATTGTATACAAGGGTTGGGACAGCGCCCATACAAAAATGCCCATTCACCTTTAACTAAATATGCCTTTGATGTGTTAGCCGTGACCGTGGCTTCAACCGCATGAGAAATAGATTACGTTCAACTTGAAAGCCTATTCTAGATATTGGTAAAGAAACTTTTGGAAATAACGGATGAGTAGTATCGATAATTACTTCCTATACAAGTACTACTAAGGAGAACTACTATTAAGAGGATTAAAAGGAGGTGAAAGTTCGTATGTAAAACAAACTCAATGCGCACAAAGTCACGTGCAAAAGCTAGTGAGAAACATACAATACAATACAATACAATACAATATGCTTTATTGAATACCACATTACAGTTTGACAGAATTACAGATAAAGCTTAATATAGGTATCCAAAACGCCTTTTGAAGATCGCCATCTTATCGCTTGAGAGCGATCTCTTCCAGACAACCTTTGGATAGAGATAGAAATTAAAAACTAAGATAACAAGATACATAGTAAATCTAATCAAATCCAACCAGGTGGAGCAGTTGGTACCCGCTAGTAACAATTATAACTTTTAGCTTCATGAAGTAATTAATTATGTAAAGTCTTAAAGTTGTCAAGAACATGCCGTGCCTTGAAATACAAGTAATTCTGGAGTATGTTCAAGTTGAAGTGAGCCTGTCTGTGCGTTGTCTAGACATGTCTGTGGCTTTTAGTTGAATTAATTTGAATCACAAATATTCACGTTCTTCACAGGTCACCTTGTTTCGTAATTTCATATTTCAATTAAGAAGCTGTAGTTTCTACATCTCTAAGATAAGGACTATTGCATTAGAAGCTAATGTACGTCGTTTCAAATAACTTTACCTAATTGCCTTATTAATTACTCAATACAAATACTGAATGAATAACAACTTAATACTTAGACTTAAGAATAGGGTGCAAAGCTTTTTATCAGGTACTTCGAGCAATTCGAGCTCACTTTCATATTTCATACTGTGCCAATGCAACTTGTTTTTAGTTCAAGTTATAGGTTTTATCTTCTTAACTTGTTAGTTTCATAAATATATCAAAACTCAAAACAGTCATCAGGATCCAGTTATTTCTGCTTCTGATCTCTGAATAACTTAAGAGGAAACACAAGGGCCGTTTTTCCATACAAACGTCGTCCCCTGTTTCCTCTCTGGATAATGCCAGTAGAGCAATAACTTTTTTTCCAAAAAATCGATGGGCACTATTATGCATGTCCCTATGTTTTCTTTTTTTTTCATAAATTAATTATTAAAAAAGATATGAACATTCAAAAACCTAAAAAAATGGCCAGAATTTCGGCTGTGTTCATACATTCAGAAAACACATTTTACTAGATTAAATAAAAAAAGAAAAACATAGGAACACTGCCAAAGCCTTTCTTTAATTATTAATAAAAAAAAGTAGTTAAATCGGTTAAATTTTGGAGAAGGAATCAGGGGTCTACGAATCGTTGATTTTGTGTACTTTAAATAGGTATTTTCAGTCCAAGCTGCGGCTGTCTCTATTGCGCTCTGCTGGGGGAGGCTTGATAGATGGAGGCAGCAATAGATTTTACAAATACCTATTTTTCAATTCTCTAGGCCTTGGTGTTTCCTCTTAACTACTCGCTTATTTCAAATTGACTAGTTTACTCGCATCATTTCGTGTCCTTTCTCATATCAAACATTACACAGTTAACAAGTGCTAAAAAACCGACACAGTTGTAACATTTTAGTGTGGAAAAGTTGACATTAATATCAAATTATGGCAACTGTAACGTTTATTAAATGTTCACCAAGTGACATGGGGTGGCCCGCTTGCTGGTTTTCCTTCCTTCCACAAACAAATACTCATAATGTTTAATATGTTGATATATAATACAGATTGACTGATGATTATTATATATAATAAATTATCGAATCTGAATTCGATAGCGAACGAATGATCGCTATTAATTCCGGCGCACGGGAAGTATTCCACACGCGGTAATTAATTAACCAAGCGTCGGATAACTTCATTAAGGCTGAGTGGGTATTTGACAAACGTTTGCTTATTAGCGAGAGATAATTTCAGGCGATTTACATTTAGCCTATTCACGAAGCAGTGGGAAAGAAAGTGGAGATGAAAAAGGCACAGCGATTTTTAGGCAACTTTACTTGCGTCTAGATAAGCCGGGCATGATTGGAACAGCTCTGCGTTCACGTTAAGTGTGGAATTACAACGAGCTTACACACCACTGTTCTCGAGAAGTACAACTAGTCTAGAGCAACCAATGCCTGCGAACAAAGCAATCTTTGTGGCAAAACTGACTATTGGGAGAGCACAGTTGAGCAGAAGCCAAACACTCGAGGCTCATTCGACACTCGTAATTCCGTCCACGTTACATCATTTCGTGCTACCCTTGAACTGCTCATACCGTTACCAATGGCCATTATGGTAGTAGTTTTTGTATAGAAGTCAAAGGTAGCAACACAAGTAAATATTTACATTCTGCAGTTTGGAGTCAGCAAAGCGTTAAACAATAACAAGTACTGTATCATCCTCAATTGCACGAAATCTAAAAAGATGGCAATGTACTCGCTGATAACCTTAGTATTTTGACCCGATCTCTATGACATTTATTTATAACATTATCGGGACTTTAGCGCGATAAAAATATATTGTTGATTTACCTCGACGTTTCGGCCATGTTTCAATGGCCGTGGTCACGAGTAGACTGAAGTGGAGGGTATTACTTCTGTTTAGCCGCGCGAGTTTTACGAACTACCCGCACTTTGTCTTGTTTATTTTCCACCGGCATATCACTACACCGACACACAATGCTCACAATGTCCGACGATTTATCCGAAGATATATCTCGACGCTTACACTTGCTGATTACAGGATTCCATGATGAAGAGAGTTTATATCCGTCTTCCCGGTTGAAATTTTTGGACTTTTTAATTTCAATCGCTTCACGTACTATTCTAGGATAATAATGTCGTTCTGCAGAGAGGAAAATAAACAAGACAAAGTGCGGGTAGTTCGTAAAACTCGCGCGGCTAAACAGAAGTAATACCCTCCACTTCAGTCTACTCGTGACCACGGCCATTGAAACATGGCCGAAACGTCGAGGTAAATCAACAATATATTTTTATCGCGCTAAAGTCCCGATAATGTTATAAATATGTGTGAAAGTCGCGAAAGTTTAAAACACTCTATGACATTTGACAGAGGCGTAGTCAAGTCAGATATAATTTCTGAGTTCGAAGTTTTTCGGACGACCGTTTCGGTTTGAAGTGTTCTTACAAAGAAAGACGCATATCGCTCCACATAGTTATCACAAGGCCTGTTTAGAGCTGAACTACTGGGTGAATGAATTTATTGTAAAATGATTATCATAACTATTAAAGCTCTTATTATCTCTCTGTTCCCTGTATTCTGTTAACAATTGTAGCCTGTAATTGTGGCACAAGAGGTATTCCATCTTAGCCTTCTGGGTTGGCAACGCATCTGCACTCTCTTTGTTGTTGCAGGTGTCTATAGGCGGTGGTGATCACTTACCATCAGGTGACCCACCTGCTTGTTTGCCTTCCTATGTTGTATAAAAAAAAAAAGCCTTTGTTGTAAAACCATTACGTTAACGCGAAAGAAATATTGAATTTGCAATCACGTTCCATTTCACTGTCAAAATGCACATTGCGATAGCAAAAAAATATCGAATGCAATTTATAAATTGACTTTTGAAATAAAACAATTTTAAGCTTTATATCCCGTCAGTTGTAACAAAGCTAATTCCCTACATTTGACCCCTTTTCAAGTTTCATGTTAACGGGCAGACGGCAAAAGTAGTTCAAAATACAAAGTACCGAATTTCAAACGCCGGGAATTAGATTCGTCACAATATACGCGACGTAAATCGTTTAAATTATTCTATTTCAACGTCTACACGTCGCTAAAAGGTATGATATTATTAATAAACTTTTGTCTTAAAGGTCAAATACCCCAAGAAGCTTCCTAAGCGATGATTAACGAAATGTAATACGTCAATTCTGGATGCTTCAATATTGAAGCGTAATGAAGTCAAACGTCTGTCTATTAGCTAATGTTGAACGTGTTACTAGGTTTATCACTTACGATAGTGAATAAATAAGTACACATCAACTGAAACTAGGCTCTCCTTTATAATTAAGGATTAAAGCGGATTTACTAATTCCCAATTAGAAGCAGATCTAACGACCGATCGACTTACCCAACGACACTCATCATGGGATAAAAGAAACATGCCCATGTTTATGCATGAAAAATATATCACTCAGAAGCACTGGTTTCGCTGAGAGCAAGGTAATTTGTTCCAGTTTATTGATATGGACCTCCGCAAAGTAACGCATGTATCTATAATCACAAAAGTAATATATAGGTATCTTTTCCGCTATAAAGCCCTGTTTCAATATAGGTAGTAATTGACATTATTATCTCTCGTTGCTACCCGACTATGCGATGTAAAGGAGGGTAATGTGTTTTCAATTACACTAACGCGCGAGGCAAGCTGACAACCTACTGCGATTTGCCTATGCCATAGGCAAGGCGGTCGAGCGTACCCAAAGTACGAAGTGGAACCCCTGTCCTTACCTAACATATATGTCTGTGAGAAACGTCAAGGTTTTCAACAAACACATCTTGTTAGCAGAATTCAGTTAAAACCCAAGTACTCTATCGATGATAATCGATATCCCACAATATCGGGATAGTATTTATAATGCAGGAACGTGTCTCACTAGAGATATTTGTTCAACTAGACGCGTGATAACGAAGCATCGATCCTTTGGAAAAACGTAGCAAGCGTGCTAACCGCAGCGCTGACATACTAAACAGAGTCAGAGCTCTATACAACTGCGCCGCGATTGGTTCATAACACATTTTGAGGGATGATGATTGGAGGTAACGGAATCAACGTGATCGTAGTATGAAGATTGAATGAATATTTATTTACAAAATTATTTACATATATTACAATTTGGAATCGCACAACTAGTGCTAGTACGGCCTAGTACACATATTAAACCACGCCTCCTTTCGCGGTAGGCGTGTGAGAGAGACGGCTTGCGAGCGAGACGGCGATAGGCGGTGGGTTATTTAGATTCGGAGGCCCAAAAGGGAACTTATAACCCGGCAATAGATCAATGATTTACTGAGAGTCACTGGTTTTCATGGGGGACGGTTATTACTTCCCATCAGATGACCCGCAAAAAAAATTGTTCCCCTTTTTACATAAAATGATCTTCAAGAAGCAGCGGCGTTTGTGTGACCAAGTGCAATTGTTCACGTTGCATTAGTTTGTCTTTGCCAGGTCTTATAGCATGATACTATACATGTAGTAGGTACAGTACCTGAACTAGTTGGATTCTGTGAGTAAAGCTTAGGCATTACATACAGCTGAACACTCTTCTCCCCCGTTCCCACTGCCTTAGACTTCCTTATTGATTGTGTTTACTGCAAAACTGGTTTTATTGCGCCGCGTCTGTTAATGCATTATTGCGAATGTTACTTATTATGAATTTATTGTGCTGCTCTAACTAAGAGCATAAAATAAATACATATCTTATTGTAGCCAGGCCTGGCGGACTGTGCGTAGCTACATGTGCATTAGCGCGCCCTTTCTCTGGGGTTGACGCAAATACGTTATCGTTATATGATAAAAAGAGATGCACACAGTGGGTCGCTTTTATGCCTAAACCTTATTTTTATTCGAAGATAAACTTTTGTTCTTGTACAATTATTGATACTGTATTGTATCGCGTTTGTATGAAGGTCTGTCTCTGTACGGTATTTAATCATGTGTGTGAGCTTGTTGTTAGTAAATAGGTTTTTATACGAGATAGGATCGTGATAGAGCCTCTGCTGGGAAAGACACGTCGTGGCGCGAAAACAAAGTGCTGTAGTGTGTGTATTGGCCATGTATACCTATGAATGTGTGTAACTTTTCTTTTTACCTTACTTACATACATACAATACATTAATTCACACCTGTTTCCCGGAGGGGTAGGCAGAGACCACGGATTTCCACTTGCTACGATCCTGTAATACAACCTTTGCGTCACTTACTCTCATAACATTCTTCATGCATGCTCGTCGGTTTAGGGTACTCCTGACCTGGCCTTTCTCCAGAATGTCTCCGATTTGGTCGGAGTACGTTCACATTACATTACTGAATAAAGCTCAGTAATATACAATTAACTTATCATTTGCGTACCAGACCCATCCTCATGTATCTACGGAGCAATTCACTTCAGTACGCTGCAGTTTGCTTAGTTAGTAATTAAAAGGTTGTTTTTTTTTGTTCGTCGAATTATTGATTCGTCGAATTCTTCATTCAATTGAGTTTTGTTTCGTCGGATTCTTGATCCATGGGATTCTTGTTTGGTCGATATAACTTATACGTTGCATGTATAATAAAATCGATTATTTGTAATACCCTATGTTTAACCCGCCTGCCCGATTTACTAAAGCTACGATTAGGTTCCGTCATCACGCAAAATAGGCGCTTTTCAAGTTGTTGAGTTGCGGAAAACCAGCCTGCAAGAACCTAGGTGCCGTCGCTCCAATATTCCTTCCTAGAGAAAATTTAGTCAAACTTCGACTCTGTCCAATTTGTTATTAAGCAAACGCAAAATCATAAAAATATAACCTGGGACTAGCATCCCGCCCTGATTTCGCTCGGGTAAAGGGTATTGTAGGTACAGTCAAATATACCAGAGCGGGCAAGGTGGTCAAAAATATCTGAACACGCCCCAGCGTATTTGACAATAGAGTCGAGTTCAGATATTTTTGACACCTTGCCCGCTCTGGTATATTTGACGCTGACATAAAAACCTTTTGTATAAAAAATTCTAAATGACAGTGCAAACCGTATCAAAATCCGTTGCGTGGTGGTAAACGGCTGAAGATACGCTGAGGACAGACAGACACAGATAGCGACTTTGTTTCATACAATGTAAAAAAAGAAGATTAGGATTATTATTTGGGCCAAAATTCTTTTTAGTGCCTAAAAAAAATTAAAAATGTATAAGCACTTTTACAAAATTGTAGATGTCTCGAAATATTTTCTTAGTAATATTACGTTAGTTCTCAACCGGGCCCCAATTTTTATTATGAATTTTCCCACCATCCTGGGTTTATTATTACAGAAAATTCTCATTTGGTACCCAAATTACCACTGCGTTACCAGTCCCCATGACTCCTCAAGAATAGTGTCCACTGCGTTACCAAACAATAGTTTTTTTCTTTTTCTGACCCCAAATATTTTTATAACAGTCATCATTCGGGTATGCGTATGTCATTCCGAATTTAAAGATAACATATTATTTTAAGAATGTCAGGATAAATAAAAAATATGCGTTAAAATGTACAAGGGACATTTTTATAGGCATCAAAAAGAATTTTGGCACATTTAATTTGTTAATTATTAAGTGTTCATTTCTATTTCCGGTCCAATAGTATTTTGATTGCTCTTATTGATATGCATTGCCAAGCGATTAGCAATTCGATTAATTGAGCGAGAAGATATTATATTAGTTCTCGATTATGCATCCATTATAGGTACCTGAATAGCGCATCAGTTAAGTAGGAACGACAATTCGTAACTAACACAACTAAACATCGTCTTATGGAAACTCTTCATAAAAAAATATTGTTAAAATTGCCAGTTTTTCGGAGAAAACAGTAAGGTAAGGTAAGTTTTGCGAGTGGTAGGTCCTTGTGCAAGGTCCGTCCGGATCGCGACCACCATCTTGCTCGCTAATCCTACCGCTAAGCAGCAGTGCTTGCACTGTTGTTCCGGCGTGGCGAGCAAGACAGCTGGTGTAATTACTGGCACAAGAGGTGTTCCATCTTAGCGTCTCCTCTGTGTTGGTAACGGAGCTGCAATCTCTTTGGTGTTGCTGGTGTCTATAGGCGGTGGTGATCACTTACCATCAGGTGAACCACTTGCTTGTTTGCCTTCCTATTTCATAAAAAAAAGTGATTCTGACACTGCCGCATAGACACTCTCAATACCAAGGAGACTGCAGTTGCGCTACCGAACCGACCCAGAGGGCTAAGATAGAATACCTCTTGTGCCAGTAATTTCACTGGCTGTGTTGCTCTCTACGCCGGAACACAACAGTGCAAGCACTGCTGCTTAGCGGCTGGATTACAGAACAAGATGGCGGAAGCGATCCGTACAAACTTGCATAAAGTCCTACCACTCTCAAACTCGTACTGCAATTCCTTGTTATTGAGTATTATTTGCTTAACCACGTCCACAACACACGGACGGTAAATCCCATATAATTCACATTTGTACTTTCCTCTCGGTACCCCGGATTCGTACTGGTAAATAGAAATTCTATTACTTTGTTCCCCATTTTGCAACAAATTCAATGGACGTCCGGAAATTGTGACTTGAAATTCGCAAACTTATTACGAGATTATTCAGAATATTGTTCTTTGTATTAAGTAAATATGATTTTGTGCATTATGTAAAATTTCTGTGTAACTTTCAATTGGGGTTCCAATTTTAATATGATTAAGCAGGATACATGTTTGTCTATAATAGGACGAAGCAACGACCGATTTGCCTTTTTAGGGTTGCTTACCATACTAAGCCTCTACTGTCCGTCCGTCCGTCCGTCCATCTGTCACAGGGTTATATCTAATGTATCGTAATAGATAGACACTTGAAATTTTCACAGAGTCGGTGTTATAACTAAAAGAAAATGAGGTCCCATACAACGGGTTTTTTATAACAACGCCATCTGTTGTAGAGTAACTACGTATTAATTCCGTCGTATATTTAGTACTGGCACAAAGTACTTATTGTAATCGAAATTATTTATTTTTAAACTTTTTTCGATTTTTCTTTTTGTATTTTTTTTACATTCAAATTAAATTTAAAATGCTATATAATGAATGACAACACAAAGAAAAAATAGGGTAATGGCAGGGTTCGAACCTGCAACATCAGCATTCATGACCGTAAAGACGAAACACATTGAAAAATTCGCAGGGTATGGCAGCGGTAATGTGGCGGAAACTGGAATACGCAAGGCACGGAATGCTGACAAAGTACTTAATAACTGGTATATTGAACGGCGGTGCGGAAACTTTCATAAGCCAGTCCGAATCGCGCTTTGCCGGTTTTTTAAGTCCCGTGGATGTTGGCTCTAAATGCCTCTTGACTACGGGTAAATATGCGGGGATATGGACCGCCGTCTTTGTCAGCAAAATTACCAGAATTTTGAGGAAAGGAATGACACTTGTCCAAGCTTTGCCAAGAAAAATACCTAATTTGACTAAAAAAATTATTGGATTCCCTTAGAGGGGAGGAGACCGACAGATTCTCTTGAGATCTCTAGTTTTTATGGGCGGCGGTGATTACTTCCATCATTTGACCCACATACTCGTTTTTCTCCCTTTTCCTTAAAAACCATCCGTTTTAATTCTGTCAGCAAGTTATTGCTCTTACGGGACTGTAAAAGATGACGGCGGTTTATAAGCACAATATTTATTTACTGCAATACCGAATCTGCCGAATCATCTTTATTTTAGAAAGAAAGGCAAACGAACAAGGCGCACCTTTAGAATTAAAGCGACCCATTTCTGAATAATACACGTCCCAAAATTTTACCTTAATTAAAAGACATAGGGTTTAATTTTGGGAAATGTCAAATTCAGAATTGAATCGCTTAAATTCTAAAGGTGCGAAGTATCATCATGGCAAGTGATCACCACCGCCAATAGACACCCGCAAGACCAAGGTAATTGCAGATGCGTTGACAACCCAGAGGGCTAGATGAAATATCTCTTGTGCCAGTAATTTCTCCGGCTGGCTTGCTCTCCATACGCACCGGCACTCAACAGTGCAAGCATTGCATTAGCTACTGGATTAGCGAGTAAGATAAAGTACCGATCGAGTCGGACGGACGTTGCACAAGGTCCCACCCGCAAATCGAATAAAATTATCATATGAACTATAATGATATTAATGATATTTTAACACGAAAATGAAATTATAGGAGAAACTAGGGGTGTAAACTGGCGTATAAAATAGCAGAAGGATCGCTCCAGTTCTCATATATTTCGAGCACGTCCCGAGCCCTCAGTAGGCTACGTGAAATTCATGGCGCTGCGCTGATATTGCTTGCTTTATTGAAAAATAGTTATTTAGATTAGTTTCACGGTATGACGGACTCGTACGGTTGTGTAGCTAAGAATTATAATTTGAAATACGTCATAAATATACTTCTTTATTTTAACATTATTATAAATAAAGTTAAGTCGATCCGTTCCTGTCTGTCCTAAATTTTCATTGTGTATATTTGGCTGCCTTCTCCTTCTAAACCACGCAACGGATTTAAATACGGTTTTCACCGTCCATTTTCATTTTTCTGTGCGTTATATCCTAAATGTACCCTCGCGAAGCTCAGGCGGTGCAGCTCGCTAGTTCTGATATAAATAAAACTAATCAGAATTCTCGTTTGTTTCAGAAAAAACCTAAATGTGCAAGTGCCGAAATGTGACAGTGCGCATACGAACACCGAAAATGAAGCGCCGATCGCTCCCGACGGTTCGCGAGGAGCCAGCAAAAGACAACAGCGACGTGGTTATCTACTGCATGGTGACGACCACTGCTGTTCTTAGCTACCTCAACAGTTTGAGTGGCGAGTTCGTGCATGATGATATCCCAGCGATCGTCACGAACGCTGACGTGATCGGGACGAACTCTTTGCGTCACGTGTTCGTTAATGACTTTTGGGGGACACCCATGAGTGACGTGAACAGCCATAAGAGCTACAGGCCCCTCACTACGCTTTCCTTTAGGTAAGTTTGCATGCTTCTTTAAGTGTCTTATAAGGTGACAGTTAAGCGAGGACTAACCCAAAGAAATAGGAAGATATTGAAGGCGTTTGAGATGTGATGCTGAAGGAGGGGCAAGAATTAGCTTGACAGAGAAAACTAAATAGTGATGAAAATGGTGTAAAGGACAAATATGACTACTGAGAACTGTTGAAAACTGAGCGTCTAGTGTAAGTTTTTGTCACAATAAACGCAACGAACGCGATAGTTCTTAATCACTATGGAAGCAAAGTCCTAAGAGCCTATGTCCAACAGTGGACTTCTTGTGGCTGAGATGATGATGATGATGATGATGATGATGGAAGCAAAGACAGCGCCACTTGCAGCGCGTATTTGCAACGAAATGTTTTCATACATTTTAGAAGTTAACGCTAACGCGTTCGACTCTTTTTTACCCGACTACGGTAAAGCCAAAAGGAAGGGTTATGTTTTTTTTTACATAAAACTTAGAGAAAATGATAGGATGCTTGATACGACATAACAGTACTATGGTACGTACTGTGGTATGGTATGCCATATGACGTCTTCTAGCGTATTACAGTAGTTTTAAATGCGTTAGGATAAGGACTACTTTTGTAAGTGTTCATTATGAACATGATTCTCACTATTAGTTACATACTTTTAACTGTCATAGAATGCCCGGTACCAAGACATCTTACGACCGTTAAACGGCAATACCGCCATATGAAAACGATTGATTATGGATCTTATTAAAGATTTTGAAACATTAGGTCCACTTGATAATAACTGTGAATACTCTGAGATTTTCTCATTTCAGTTACTTCCTCCTGTTACAGGAACCACCCTGTATAACTAGGACATTATCGCGTAACAGACTTGATATATCGACAGTGGAAATGTCAAATGTCGTAAGGGACATTAAGGGACATGTCCCTTACGACATTTGAGATTTCGAGGTTCGATATAAGTGTGGATAAATCTTTACGTTTTGTTGGCATTCTGTGTAACCATTTATAAATTACGCAGCTGATTGCAAATTTAAAATCCATAAAAAGATAAAAAAACTTTAAAGACAATAGACAGAAAAATCTTTATAAATGAAAGTTTTAATTAAAAGTATAGTTAATTATTAATCATTGTAGGTCAATTGGTAAGAGGAAGTTTTAGAAAGCAGAGGATGCAGCTTCAAGTCCTGTCAGAATACCTATATTTTTCTTTATGTTTTCATTGTGTCTGTCATTTAAATTTAATAATACAATATAATTGTATTACATAAAAATTCAAAAACCAAAAGGAGCTTCTGTAATAAAATTTAAAAAATCTGAATGTTTGTACAAGTGTAAACCACAGGGTGTCCCAATAATTCCCATCCACCTAATCTTAACATCCCTCACCCCGGAGCACTGTTTTAACACCCGCGACCCTCGATTTGTCAATAGCCGGGCTATCTATTCTCACCTACCCCCCATATATCCTGGACTAGTTGTCACACGCGCCTTTGTCTGTGTCACGAAGCTTAGTTCAGTTTATTTATTCAGCCAATATAAAGTTACATTATAATTGATAAAATTACAATTTAAATGAATTTGTATTGAAATATCAAATTAAAAAAAAATAGCATCGCCACTTTAGGATCGTCAAGATGACACACAAAATACAATGCACAATAAATAAATCATCAAATTTTTATGTGACGCGTACAAATAAAGAAAAGAATATCAAGACTAAAAATAATGCAATAAATTGTTTTAAACTTTCGCGATTTTCTCACATATTTATAACGGTATCTGGACTTTAACGCGATAACAATAGATGGTTAAATTACCTCGACGTTTCGGCCATGTCAAAGTCCCGATAACGTTATAAATATGTATAATAATGCAATCATAAATTAAGCTTATTTTAGGTGCTATAATGAAGATTTTATAGTTGTAAAACACTACACTCTTTTGCTGGATACATAAATGGGCAAACGAAGTAGGACCACACTCGATCAACGATTCTTTTGGAGCCGCTGGTTACTATAGATGCAGGTGTTTACTTCCAATCAGGTGACCCGCATGCTCGTTTTCATTCTGTTTTCACAAAAAGCTTAAATTTGATTTACGCCATTTTTTTTAACGCACGATTATGTAGGCAGAAGGCTTCAGCGCATTTGAAAGGTAGACGGAACGAAAATGTCTAGTTTTATGGAATTTTATTCTTAAAATATTGAGTTTGCAATGAAGTTTATAGTACTTCACTTTTTTTATTTGGATACGCCCTTGTACATATTATTTGTGTTTTATTTTGTTGTTATGTGCACTAAAGAGTCTTACATACATAAACTATTCTTACCCCCGTAGAACATTACATAAAACCTATATCACTACTAAATGACATATTTTTAACAGAGAAAAATACTTCTCTGCAATTCACACATCCATAGATATATTAGCTGGATAGATAACCCACCTGCAGGACACTGCGCTAATAAATTATGATAGCGCGTGACGTTTCGTGCGCTCACAAAGAGTGCCCCTATCTCTTTTGCCGAATTCGCAATCCTATAAAATTCATATCATGACGTTGGCGAGCGTGCACCTTTGTGGTTTGCCTTTTTAAAAGGGTTATAAATGAGGTTGAAATTGGATACTCCATCTGAAATTTGGAACATGCTGTATGTTGTGTGAGTACCTTGTAAGCGCTTTATAAGTACAATATTAGTGGAAAGCTCTGGGTTAAGACAAAAACAAACTTAGTTAAGCAAAAGGCTGCTTTAACAAAGGAACCTACTTTAGCTAGTTCCGTGACTGTAAGATACAAACAACTAAGGCCTGTAGTTATACAGAACGCTAACAAATTAGATACCGATATTTCTAAAGCAGAATCTATTTATCAAAATAAAACCTATTTTTCTTACCAGTTCTTTAAATGTCAGAAAAATATCACACTGACCCATACTAAAGTACTCATCATCATCATACGTGGATATGAAATGTTATTTTTTTTAACGAAATTGGAAATGCTACGATCAAAACTTGCTCAAGAAGATTCAACCAAGACAATGTTGCACCTAATTTGGAAGCTTAACTCAGTCGGGACAAAGGTACAGTCAAGGGAATGCATTCACGTACAGTCAAGGAATTAAATTTCCAATCCACCTCAGGTTCAGTAGCATATTGCAAACTGTCACCATAAGAGCTATTACGACGTTAGTTTGACATATCGACCTTAATGCATTACGAATGTCAGACGACATTTCAACGAAATGGGTAGGGAATTAAATTCCTTGACTGTACCACCGTAGAACCTAGTCGAAGAGACATACGCATGACATTTGTATGACAGAGCGTGGCGCTTAACGCGTCGTGTCATTGCGACAGGGTTTTAAGGTAGTACGTAAATGTATTTCTCCTACCAAGTACCAAGTACCAAGGCAAGCATGAAAAGGCAAGGCAGGCATGGAAAGGCATACAAACCTGTTTCTAGGTTGTAATGACAACATACAAAAAAATCATGACTATTGGTTTAAGCTTTAGAGGGTGGAAAACATTATCGCCGTTTCTATGGAGAGCGCTGGGTTCACACTCCTCTTAACAGTTCCGAAACCCAAGTATCCGTGTGCGTTATTAATCAGGGTTCCTCAAACAATTCAGAAAACTACTTTAAGAATATGAGGAACAAACACCCAAAACCGGATTACACGCGGGGGCTTGTGCAAAAACCGATAGCTAGGGGCGCAAGTCAGGAGGCACTAGAAAAAACTTAGCACAGTAAGTCCATTTTTTCTATTATACTACTAATTCCACTATGTGTAATAATAATGATACAATATTTTTGCAATCCTTATAAAAAAATACAATAAGTTTTAAAATCAATACTAGCATTTTTAATTTGGAGACGTGTGACCAAGTTTCAGGTTGTGGAAAATCTGTCCACAAAAATGAGCGTAAGCGACTCCCTTTTGGTCAAAATTCCTACTTCATAAAAGCCGCCAGATGGTCGTTGCCCGCAACATAAATGACATAAAGTTCACGTAGTGGCAGGAATAGAAATATCTTTTATGTCGTGAGTCTACCATCTGTGTTTAGATGGTCTCGGTCTATGTCACAAAAATGACGTAAAGTTCAAGTAAATAAATTTACATGATAATGACAACACAAAGAAAAAATTAGGGTCATGGCAGGTCTCGAACCTGCAATATCACATTCCGTGCCTTGCGTTTTCCAGTTTCGCCACATTACCAACTAACAGACCCTGCGAATTTTTCAATGCGTTTTGTTTTTACGGTCATTACATTATTGATATTTTTAGTGTTTAACTACCCGCGGTGTCATCTATGAGAAACTTAATCAAGTTATCTTATTCAACTTGGTAATTTATGAATGCCCGTTAGCTGACGAGAGATGACGCCATTTGTTGTTAAATTAAGTTATCGAAATTTTACTTAATTAGTAAAAAAAATCGGAAGTGAAATTTCAAGTATTTAGTACCAGGAATCGACATGTAATTTACGTCATGAGTGCACTATCTGTTTTTAGGTGGTTTCGGTCTATGTCACAAAGGACGTAAAGTTCCAGTGCCAGTTACAGAAATGTCATTTATGTCGCGAGTGTACTATCTGTGTTTGGGCGGTCTGTGTGTCGCGACGTAACGTGTAATCTTGTTTTTATAGTATGCGAGCATTTCCTCACCGATAGTTGATGTCAGAGGAGCATCGATTTTTACGAACACACCGTAAATAGTGGTTTTATCTCGGTTTATTACGCAATTTAAGATAAAAATCTTTGCAAGCATATTAAAGAGAGTAACTTTATTTAATATAAACGGGAATTTTTCTCTTTACTATACTTTACAACAACAACAACAAATCGATACTAGAAATCTCAAATGTCATAACTGACATTGAGGAACATGTCCCTTACGACATTTAAGATTTCTAGTATCGAAATGCTCTTTATTGATTCACACAAGCAAACAAAATAAAAAAACGCACACAGGGAAATTTACCCAAAATCAGGATTTTATTTTGCTTTACTAGGAACCTTCAAAATTATGTTACTGTAAAGTTTCCTTGTATGTATTTTTTTTTTTACATTTTTTGTAAATCAATACAGAGTATTTGTCATATAAAGTTTTCCTAAATCCATACAAAATGCCATACGGAATGTACCGTTTTTGGTGATGGATTACATCATTATTCCACTTAAAATTGTTATACCGAATTATGATTAAGGCGCGCAGCGCACTTAGTGAAGCTAGACCTACGGCGCACCACTGCACTGAGGCCGTCACAATTCAGTTCCCTTGCATGCGAATGAAAGAGTTCTACGACAGACAAAGAGCCATACAGTAGGATGATTTTTAATACCTTAACGCCGTCTTTGTTCGAAGAGAAACTTCTGTGGGGTAATTTTTGACTTTCGAGCACTCGACATTCGACAGCCGCGCGCCAATGAGTGCCGGCTAAAATATACGCTCCCGTATTTGATTGGTCCGCGACTGGAAGTCAAAAATCGACCCGCTGTACTTATACTATTAGCTATTCTGTGACTTAGGCAGCTTTGATATGCGTCAACAGATTTCTATCCTCAAGCTGAGTGCGTTTGAACAATTGACGAATAACACATCAATTAACGCGCATTCTGTATAACATCGTCACACTGCACACAATACCGTACTATTCTCTATAATAGCTATTTAATGTCATGTCGAGGGTGATACTAAAAGCCAATGGCAACGAGACGACACCGACATCTGAGGGCCAATTTTAAACCGTAACCTCACTTGCAATCATTCCATCGCCGCTTTCCATTAGCTTGTCGTTAACATCCCCTGTCAAAACGGTCAATGGATAGTGTACAAATGCGGGCTCACGTCAGTCAGGGTATTTCGGAACGTTCGAGAGTATCATCCGGAATATCAGTTGCAGGTTGCGAGCTATCTTCGGAACAATGGGGGATCAATTAGGGTTGCTGTATACAGGTTGCATTGCATTGCTAGGTAACTGACAAAGGGGTGCTAATCACAATTGGCTAGTTATATATAACGCTATGAGCATGAGCCTTATTATATATTAAACTTGTGCAATACGTCATTACGTTTCGAACAAATTGGAACTCAAGTCAAATACCCTATTTTGGTTCTTGACACCTTGAACAAAATAGTGTGAAAGTGTTAAATTGTTGTAAGGTACAAAGGTACGAAACTTATAAAAAAAATTGTTTCAGATTACAGTTATTTACTCGTAAAACATAGTTCAAAAATATAACAATTTTGTTATTGAAGTATAAAAGCTTATAATAATTAAAGTCATTTTCGTTTACGCTTCGTACGTAATTATCAAAAATAGTGAAGAATTAATTAAATTTCATCAACAATTTACACTGAAGTCTAAATTTATACAAATTTGAAGCAAATTAATACACTATTTACTGGCTTTAAAAGCTAATTTATTCGTAAGCATGTTGTTTTAGTATAGAAAGTAGCTTGGAAGCTAAGTATGTCTTCAGATCCTTGGATATGATGTACTTAGATATATTGCTAGATCGAACGCAAAATCTAGGCTAAAGCATTGAATATAAACACTAGTAACAAAGTATTCTGATATTCGTATCCACAGCAAACACAAAAGAAACAGTAATCCAATGGACTGTTGCATACAGTCAACTAATTTGTTTCATAGGCCACTATAAAACGTTGTCGCAATATGTCATCACTGAGATATAGTGGCATTTATTCAGAAATCATTATGACATGAATTGTTAAAAGGTGCTTCAGTGGTCTTTAATTCAATATCATCATCATTTATGGCCATTGATGCTTGACTGTATACTGTTGTTGTTGTTTTTGTGTGTACTGTTGAGCCACTGTAGACGCTGTAAGACGCTGTTTTAATATTATCATTGCCAATCTCTAGATAGCGCAACTTATGTTTAAACAATCGTAAATAATTATTTTACTAAGACAAGGTTCCATTTTATTATAGGCTCATCGATGGTACAGCCAACAAAGCTGATTTCTCAAACTATACCGATATTGAACTTTTCCACAATAAGCGTTTACCACTGTCTGATATGTTCCTGGTACTCGTATTATTTCTAATAGACATTTGTGAAGCCATCTCTGTGTATTCTATGGACACAAACAGAGACGGTATTACAGATATCTGTTAGATATGACATCGGAAACTTATCAGTGTTGAAACAGGGCCAAAATATTGTAATATCACAGCGGTGACTGACACATTGCCCCAAGAGTTTTTCAGTGTAGTGAGTGTTCGACGGTAGTAGAGACGATAATACACGGATTTGACGTAAGGCGAACAACTCGTAGCTTTGCGAAGTGCGCCGCATCCGTCCACCTAGCAAAAACCCACACACCCAAACCGACACACGTTAACTCGCTATGTTAATCAGTGTGTCTCTCTCCTACTAGGCTAGTAAGTACGAGACGCACCGAGTTACGTAGCGAGTTAACGTGTCTCAGAGGTTCGTGCTAGGTACACTGGTATGCTATGGTTAGGATACTGTTAGCTGCTATGTGTGCTTGGGTTCAACTGTATATTGACTTGGACGCTCTCCAGGATGTAAAAAGTTACGCTGGTGCTACGGTTAAATTATTGACTGGACTTTATGTCTAAGATTGTTGTAACTGAAGGTAATAAACTTTGATAGTTTAGTTAACGGTATGACTGCGAATATTATTAGATTATCAAACCCTTTTTTTATAAATAGGAAGGCAAACGAGCAAATATGTCACCTGATGGTAAATGATTACCACCATCAATAGACAATCGGAAAACTAAGGCGATTGCAGATGTGTTGCCACCCCAGAGGGCTAAGATGGAATAGCTCCTGTGCCAGTTATTACACCGGCTGTGTTGTTCTCTACTCCGAAACACTGCTGATTCGAGCGACGGAATTAGCAAGCAAGAAGGTAGTAGCGATCCAGACGGACGTTACACAAGGTCCTACCACTGAATATCCCTTATTTATAAACGCTCAGTAATCCTACATTAGTTAACACATGGGTAATTTATCTATTCGATACTAGAAATCTGAAATGTCGTAAGGGACACGTCCCTTGATGTCCTTTACGACATTTGAGATTTCCACTGTCGTTTTATTGTAGCGTTTGCCATCGAATGAAATAAACAAAATATGTAAAAGTCTAAAGACATTGGTTATTTTTTATGAGTAAGGGAAAAATTTGCACACTCAGCCACTTAATAGTACTTTAAGGGCCAAAATTCTTTTTAGTGCCTAAAATAAAGATGAAAATGTATAAACACGTTTACAAAATTGTAGATGTCTCGATATATTTTCCTTGTAATATTACGTTAGTTTTCAACCGGGCCCCAATTTTGATTATGAATTTTCCCACCATTCTGGGTTTTTTATTACAGAAAAGTCTCTTTTGGTACCCAAATTACCACTGCGTCACCAGTCCCCGTGACTCCTCAAAAATAGTGTCCACTGCGTTACCAAACAATAGTTTTTTTCTTATTCCGACCCCAAATATTTATCTAACATTATAACAGTCATCATTCGGGTATGCGTATGCCACTCTGAATTTAAAGATAAAATATTCATTTAAGAATATCAGAATAAGTAAAAGATATGCGTTAAAATGTACAAGGGACGTTTTTATAATGTAAATGTTTTATTCTCAGGAATTACCCATATTGGTGTTAGTAAAACATTAGTAGCTTAAAAACTATGTTAGTATACATTACATTGGATAAAATTAAAATCAGAAATAATGAATAATTAAAATCAAATAAAATGGAACACGAATCAATTAAATTTAACGAATAATCATATAAAACAAATAATAAAATAATCAATTCATACGATTAAGACTAATTAATTTAATAGGCATTTTATAGGCATCAAAAAGAATTTTAGCCCTTAAACCAACTTTGGAAAAAGAAGGATTCGTTTGTTTTGAATTTTCTGCGAAAACTATACTGTTCTATATGAGGCGACTTTTTTTGCGAAGTAATTCTTGTTAAGGAGTTGGTGAATCTTGTGTCAGACGGACGGACGGACAGTGGAGCCTTAGCAATAGAGTTAGAGACTAGTTGCCACCATATCTACGAAACCCTAAATAACCATATCTTGATGGAAAATGTCATTACGCTACTTGACACTCCTATGGAATGGCATTATGCTTGGTAAGGATTTACTTTATTGTACAAACAACAAAAACAACAACAACAAATACTCTTAATTGATTCACACAACTAAACAAAAATAAAAGAACACACACAGGTAAATTTTACATGGGATTCAACAGGCGGTCTTATCGCTAAGCAGCGGTCTCTTCCAGATAGCCTTTGGAAAGAGATACGGTGAGAAATATCTAAAGTACAATGGGGGACAGTTCAAAACTAGTCCAATAAACTGACTACACGGCCTCGAGCACCGTATTTCAAAATAGTAGACACTTTTACGAAGCATTCCAACCGGACATTTTATTGCAACGGAATCTTCAATGATAAATGGAGCGAGCGCGGTCAAATTAAGCGGCGGACGGTATAAATTGCTGATATTAATCTATGTCACTTAATACTCCATAAACCCGGACCGAGACGAATTACGAGGCGTCTTGATAATTGCCCTCCTTCAGGGAGGAACGCTCAAAAGGATGTAAGTAAATAGTCACATGTCTGTCTGTTGGGTTAATTTTGTTAGAGTAATCTTTTCTGTGTAGACGAAGGCGGCTGTGTGAGACCGTGAGTCTTCTTAAGGTTTCGTATCCTATATACTACTCACTATAGCTACCCTCACCCTATATAGTGCGTACTACATACACTATTCAAAATAAAATGGAGCTCACTCGATTTTCTCAGTGAAACAAAAATATAAAATTATGGATGTGCCAAAGCATGTTATATATCTAGTAGGGTTTTATTAATTGTTTACACATGAACACTAATCTACACTATTATATAATAAAGAGGTATACTTTGTTTGTTTGTTAGTTTGTTTGTATGTAGGGGGTAATCTTTGGAACTACTGAACCGATTTCAAAAATTATTTCACTGATAGAAAGCTACACTATTCCTGACGGACATAGGCTACTAATTTTACGTGAACGAAGACGCGCGCGTCCGCTAGTAATCAATAAAATCAAACCCTACTTTCAAAACGTGTATTTCTTGAAACACATACTTATTTTTTGTATATTTTTTTACAGAGAAAGGCCAAGTTGTATTTTGTGTTGAGTAGTTTATTATCAAACGGCGCTTAGATTGGGATTGGAGATTAACGTAACCAGCATCTCTGAAATGTCAGTGTGCTGACGTTACTCTCCAATCCTTTTCTAATCGCGGTTCGATAATATTAAGTTTCTGCTACTCGTCTGTTAAAGGGCTGTACACTTTTGAACTGTATCAACTAAACACGAGTCAAAAAGTCTAAAATTGTGGTAACATTATTAATTATTGTAATCGAAATTATTTATTTCAAAAATTTTTCGCGTTTTTCAATTTTTTTTGCGGTAATGTGGCGGAAACTGGAATACGCAAGGCACGGAATGCTGATGTTGCAGGTTCGAATCCTGCCATTACCCTAATTTTTCTTTGTGTTGTCATTCATTATATAGCATTTTACATTATTAATTTACGAAATTATTTTTTAAAATGCTTGATGGTGTTTAAGTTATTTTTTTTTAATATTTAGGATAGGCAAACGAGCAAATGGATCACCTGTAAGTACCTGTAAGTCACCTGTATGAACATCGTCCATAGACACCCGCAACACCGAGGAGATTGCTTACTCAGTGGGGCTAGGATGGAATTCCTCTTGCGCCAGTAATTGCACCGGCTGTCTTGCTATCCACGCCAGAACACAACAGTGCAAGCACTGCTGCTTAGCGGCAGAATTAGCGAGCCAGATGGTGGTAGTGATCCGGACACACTTTGCAGTATGTCCTAGCGTTTGCGTTACACGGGTTTAGTGAAGCACCAATTACGGAATAAAATTACCAGTGAAATCCCAAAAGCTGACGGCCACGGTCACCCATCCTAAACCAAGCCAGCGCCAACATTGCTTAACTTACACTTCCAACATACTCAAAACCGTTGAACCATTTGTCTTGCACATAAGAGCGTATAAAGTACGCTTGCTTACAAAAACATTCCAAATTCATGAAACGCAGGAACATTTTAGCTTCGGAGATATTGTACGAGTTACAGTAACGTGGGGCTTGCAATAATACAGACGTTGTTGGGGAAATATTTTTATTTAGTGGGTCCCCTTTGCTTTCTAACCGGGGTCGGGATTACAATAAAAATATTATATACCTACCTAAGTGTTTTGCGATCTTGGCCGGTTAGAGACGGGCGGGAGTTAGAAAAAATATGCGACTTACAATCTTTATATTTAAATCTCTATCTTTGTCTTCCTTTACATGGTTTAAAACTAAGTCGCTTACTCCTTTTAAAACCAAAGCAACGGATTATGACAAAGTTTTCTCTGATGTTTAGAGATTGTTTTACAAAAGGTATAACTTATTAAACTTATTTTCCGATTTTTATTTTTTAAATGTTTTTAACATTCAAATTATGAAATTTAAATTGTAATGACAACACAAAGAAAAATTAGGGCAATGGCAGGACTTGAACCTGCAACATCAGCATTCCGTGCCTTGCGTTTTCCAGTATTGCCACACTGCCGCTGCCCTACCCTGCGAATTTTTCAATGTGCTTCGTCTTACGGTCATTACATTATTGATTGAAATTTAATAACAAAAATGGCGCCATCTCTCGTCAGCTGTCGGTAGCTGTAAAGGTACCCAGTTGAATATGATAACTTGTTAAAAAGTTTCATATAGATGACACCGAGGGTAGTTGTACCCTTAAAATCAATAATATAATGACCGTAAGACGAAGCACATTAAAAAATTCGCAGGGTAGGGCAGCGGCAGTGTGGCGAAACTGGAAAACGCAAGGCACGGAATGCTGATGTTGCAGGTTCAAGTCCTGCCATTACCCTAATTTTTCTTTGTGTTGTCATTACAATTTTAAGGTATAACTTATGTACGTACAGTAATCCTAATCGTAGCGGTGTGAAACCGGGAGGGTCGCTAGTTAAAGATACGAGTATGTTTTAGTATATTTGAGACTAGCAGACGCCCGCGACTTCGTTCGCGTTAAAATTAGTAGCCGATGTCCGTCAGGGATAGTGTAGTTTTCTATTGGTGAAATAATTTTTGGAATCGGTTCAGTAGTTCCATAGATTACCCTCTATATACGTACAGACAAAGTTCACTTCTTTATTATATTACTGTAGAAGTGTAGATTAATTAATATATTGACATTAATAATATGTATAAATACTGAGTTTCATGATTCTAAAACAATCTTATAATTTTTTCCATACCAACTTCACCCCCCTCCCATTTTTTTTATGGCCTAAGTCCTATTCTAGATTTATTTAAATAGATCTATGAAAATTCCATCCAAATCAGTTCAGCGGTTTTTACGTGATGCGCGTCCAACATTTTTGTCTCAACGATTTTATTATATGTATAGATATATTGAGCAAACCATTTCCTAGTTGTAATACTAATTTTATTTTCTTTTATTTTATTTTTATTTTATTTATTTTATAATCACAATATATATAGTCTTACCCGCTCATTCATAGACGCTTCGTAACCGTTTGTTAGTTGACTTGTTTTATGTCTTTATCTGACATTGTGACGTTTACCCTCGAATGAAAGGGATAAAACATCTGTTAGCTTAAAAATATTGTTAAGTTTTTATGAATAAGGGGGTTTCAGTACAAGGCACCAAAGCACCTATATTGTTAAAAAAAAAAAAATTTATTCAACATAGGAAGGCAAACAAGCAAGTGGGTCACCTGATGGTAAGTGATCACCACCGCCTATAGACACCTGCAACAACAAAGAGAGTGCAGATGCGTTGCCAACCCAGAGGACTAAGACGGAATACCTCTTGTGCCAGTAATTACATCGGCTGTCTTGCTCTCCACGCCGGAACACAACAGTGCAAGCACTGCTGCTTAGCGGCGCATTAGCGAGCAAATGGTGGTAGCGATCCGGGCGGACCTTGCACAAGGTCCTACCACCGCAAAACAGACATACAGAAAATCTAGAAAATAATATACAATAACAAAATGGTCAGCATTCTTTTTTATATTTTTTTGTTTGTTCTCACTTTTGCTGCCAGTAACATTTTTTTCAAATCGCTTTCAGCCAGTATCTCATACCACAACAACCACAATGGATACGGCGTTATCCCTTATGTTGGCCATACATTCGCGTCTCCCTTGGCTTTTACTAGCAAGGTAAACCCTCTCTCTAATTTATGTAAGATGCAACGTTCGTGCGTTCACTTTGTTTGTTTTTATTCTTAGGTTGGCAATAGCTGTAACAAATCTGTAGTTGCCAGTGACAAAAATGGGTGAGGGTTTTGTTGCCAATTTTAAAAAGAAAATGTATTTGTTCGAGGCTCTGAATATTTTTGTTCCATTTAATTAGCGCTGGGAAAGCACGCTATGCCAATTCCTGTGCGAATTTGTTTTAAGATATATTTTTTTAATGAAACTAAAAGGCAAACGAGCAAGTCGGTGCACAATAATTTGTAACAGTTCATCATTCGGGTATTTTTATAAAATTTTAAACTATTTTGCAGAAGTTAAAGCTGCTTCAATGTTTTTCTGCAGTTAAAGTTTTTGGCAGTCGTATGATTTAGCGACAGCCTTTTGTATCTTGAATTTGCATGCAAATTAATTCAAGTTTTTGTAATCGATTTCTTTTTAATTTACGTATTTTTGTATTTTTTTTATACATTCAAATTAAATGTAAAATGCTAATGAATGACAACACAAAGAAAAATTAGGGTAATAGCAGGACTCGAACCTGCATTCCGTGCCTTGCGTTTACCAGTTTCGCCACATTACCGCTACCATACCCTGCGAATTTTTCAACGTGTTTCGTCTTTACGGTCATTACATTATTGATTTATTTTTTGGGAAAAGCTTCTACTTAAGTTCAATGCTTTAATATTAGAACAAATATTTTTAATGTATTTTTGTAGAAAAAAGCCAAAACTAGAGTCCCAGAATCTAAAAACACTTACAAAAACAAAAAAAAAGATCCTCCTACTCGGTTAAAATTTCACCGACCCTAACATCAATACTTACATTCAACCGATTTGTAAATATATGTATTTACATAAAAGGCTACAGACTATCGACAGACTGTTATTTAAATAAGCATAATTGTCGGAACGAAGCCCACTGGCGTGGTTGTGCCCAATTAGGTGCTTCGAAATTTTGGCAGCCCCGCTCCGGAGTTATTAATGCTCGACCATGGTACACTGGAAGCGGTAGACATCTTGAAACAACAAACAGGAACAAATTACCTTGCTACTCCGCGAAACCAGTGCCGGGCTCGTGCAAAATAGCTGCGTCTGTGCGACATATATATGTTCATGCAAAAACCCACCCTCCTCCGCTTCCACACGAAACAACATATATCACACATACTCAACTACACACCACCACCACTATACACTAAGACTACGCGATCGACGCGCGTTTCGCCTCTATACGAGGCATCAAGATATTTAGATCTTGATGATGCCTCGTATAGAGGTTTTAGTGTTAGTTTCGCGGAGTAACAAGGTAATTTGTTCCAGTTTGCTCACCAAAAGGGCCGTTTTTCACAGAGATGTGTCACCTGGTGAGATTTAAAAATATCACCACTGTCCACCGACAACTGATTCACTTTCTGATACGACACAATAAAAATATAAGAATAAATTTCGAGTTTTATGGTACAAATTAATTTATTTATAACGTTATCGGGACTTTAGCGCGATAAAAATATATTGTTGATTTACCTCGACGTTTCGGCCATGTTTCAATGGCCGTGGTCACGAGTAGACGCGATAACGTTATAAATGTGTGTGAAAATCGCGAAAGCTTAAAACAATTTACTAATTAAATTAAAATTGTAATGACAACACAAAGAAAAATTAGGGCAATAGCAGGACTTGAACCTGCAACATCAGCATTCCGTGCCTTGCGTTTTCCAGTTTCGCCACACTGCCGCTGCCCTACCCTGCGAATTTTTCAATGTGTTTCGTCTTACGGTCATTACATTATTGAT
The DNA here is from genome assembly GCA_963691745.1 of Ditula angustiorana. NCBI lineage: Eukaryota > Metazoa > Arthropoda > Insecta > Lepidoptera > Tortricidae > Ditula > Ditula angustiorana. Next base: position 15,290,354 of record OY829476.1, read on the forward strand.
TTTAAGGGTACAACTACCCTCGGTGTCATCTAAATGAAACTTTTTAACAAGTTATCATATTCAACTGGGTACCTTTACAGCTACCGTCAGCTGACGAGAGATGACGCCGTTTTGTTATTACATTTTGTAACCGAAATTTCTTTCGATTTTTATTTTAAATGTTTTTAACATTCAAATTATTAAATTAAAATACAAAAAACATTAAACACACAAAATACAATAAACATTTAAAATAAAAATCTAAAGAAATTTCGGTTACAATATGTAATTTACAAATTAATTTCTCTCCATTAAAGAATTAACATATTTTAGCTCTTCCAGCCACGAATATAGCAATGACTTATGTATTCTGAATTCAGAATATCCTGGCACGAGCCGGTACAATACGCGACGCAGCTCTATTTAGCTATAATAATTACCTTAGCAAATAAATGTGAGTTTACAAAGGAATGGCTTTCCGTGAAATATGTGAGGAAAGTTTCGAAGACATGTTGTTGGAGCGACTTGCCTTTTTAAGTACTTTAAATACACTGTAATTTCCTAACTAGCGTCAGTTTTTTTGTTTATGAAATAGGAAGGCAAACAAGCAAGTGGGTCACCTAATAGTAAGTGATCACCACCGTCTATAGACACCCGCAACACAAAAGAGATCGCAGATGCGTTGTCAACCCAGAGGGCTAAGATGGAATACCCCTTGTGCCAGTAATTACACCGGCTGTTTTGCTCTCCACGCCGGAACACAACAGTGCAAGCACTGATGCTTAGCGGCGGGATTAGCGAGCAAGATGGTGGTAGTGATCCGGACGGACCTTGCACAAGGTCCTACCACCCGCAAATGCGGGTTTTAATGTTCTTTGCTACATTTAGTAGGGTTTCGTACCCAGAGGGTGAAAATGGGACCCTATTATTAAGCTTCCTCTGTCCGTCCGTATGTCACAGGGCTGTATACTTTGAACTGTTATCGGAAATGTCATCAAACTAATATTATGAAGCTGAAAGTTTGTGTGTGACTTAAGTTTTTTTTTACTTCTTCACTCTAAAACGGCTGGACAGATTTGGATTAAATTTGGAACAGAGATAGCTTATACCCTGACTTAACACCTAGGCTACCTTTTATTATGGAAAAACTACGCAGACAAAGCCGTGGTTAAAAGCTAGTAGTAAATAAAATTAAGCAAAGCACATTGCTGCCTTTAGTTAGAAAATCAAGGTTATGTAATGGTCTTGACTTGGAGCTAGAAGGCATACAATAACAATAAATGGCCATTTAGATGGGGCGAGTTCTCGTATTCGAGTCGTATTACATTGCGGGCTACCGAGGTGTGATGTGATCGATCGAACGATCGAACCGCGCAATGTAAGGCAACTCGCATGCGATAACCAGCTCCATGTAAATAGCCCTGAAAAGAATAAAATGAAAGCGTTGGTTGCGAAGCAGGAAGTTCAGTTTTATTCGCAACTAGTTACCAAATCGAAATAAAATATGTACTTAAGAAAACCTCTTTGACGAACGGGAAACCGAAAGTAAATAATTGTTTATTTACTTACGTTATATTGATCTTACAAATACGGTATTTCTTTCCTTTGAAAGAGCTCAAATACCTCACGTCGAACATAACTACGTTTAATACGATAGGATCGGGTTAGTATCTAATTCCTGAGGTGGCTATCCCTTAGAATGTTTTTAAATGTATTCATTTTTAACATGAAACTACCGTGAAAAAACACACAAACATACATACTTACAAAACACACAAAAAAACATACGTAAACATACATTAAAAATAATGAAGCAAACGAGGGTAGTTGTTCGCCGCCGCCCGAGCCGCCTGTGCCGAGTAGCCGAGTTGTCAGGGCTTCGGTACGCAGTCGTCGTCGCGCCACCGCCGCGGGGGCTCATGATTAAGGACCACGGACTGGTCCCAAAACATGTCGGGCATTTCCCGACGCAAAAATACGTGAGTGATCCGCTTTATTAATATATAAATGTATTCATATTCTTTTTATCAATTAGGTAAAATGAAATAAAGATTTACACTAAAATAAGGTTTCAAATACATCAAAAAACAAAGCTGAAAAGATTTTCACGGTGCCGAAGATGCTGGCAGCATTACCTCTCTGCATAGCTAGCTTATGTGCTGTTCGAGGTAGCTGCCAGCTCTTCGGCCGCCTGAAATTTCAACCAGCCTCTTCAAGATCTCTTTGAAGAGGCCTAGTACAATAAAACCTCACAGAGTCTCAGCTACAGTCTCCTTTTTGTTATTTTTTTTATCAACACTACTACATAGTGAACCTGTAATACCTTAAACTTCTCTACGATTGTCGTAAATTGTGAGTCATTTTATTATGGTAAATTATGATTATTAAAAATCAAGATTTTCTTCAGAATAATATATGTCTTTATTGGGCCGATATATTTTCGTCTGACATCACCGTGACATAGTAAAAGGAACACATCAAGTTACGATTCAAAATTTTAACATTATAAAAAATACTTTAATGCAACCTCAACAATAATATAACATAAAACAAAAAAAAAACTAAAATGAAAGGAAAGTAGGAGGTATGTACTTTACACATCATTATATTATAACATTATTTGCAAACCTAATTTTGACTTTGACACATTTGTCTTGTCTTGTCTCAATTAATAGATTCGGGCGTTACTTTGCGGAGGTCCATATCAACAAACTGGAACAAATTACCTGGCTACTCCGCGAAACCTGACAAGAAGCTGAAAGCGTAGCTAGTTTCGCGTAGTAGCAAGGTTATTTGTTATATAATTAACAGATTCAGGCGTTACTTTGCGGAGGTCCATTTCAACAAACTGGAACAAACTGGTTTCGCGGAGTAGCAACGTAATTTGTTCCAGTTTGTTGTTTTGTTATTTATATTAAGGTTTGTATGGGTGAGCGACTCCACTATCCTGTCCTTAGTACGAGAATCGAATCACTCAAGGTCCCCCCTAAGTCTACTTACCTCAGTTCGAACTGGAGACTTGTTCAAATGCGTTAGGTTTCTAACTTCGGCTGGAGTTTGAGTGAAACTTTCGAGTTAATTTGGCTTTCTTGAAATATATTGGTATTGAGGCAGCCTCTTTAGAAATGTAGACTTTGCGGGTGGTAGGACCTTGTGCAAGGTCCGTCCGGATCGCTACCACCATCTTGCTCGCTAATCCTGCCGCTAAGCTGCAGTGCTTGCACTGTTGTGTTCCGGCGTGGAGAGCAAAACAGCCGGTGTAATTACTGGCACAAGAGGTATTTCATCTTAGCCCTTAGGGTCGGCAACGCATCAGCACTCTCTTTGTTGTTGCAGGTATCTACATATAGGCGGTGGTGATCACTTACCATCAGGAGACCCACTTGCTTGTTTGCCTCCCTGTTGTATATAAAAAAAAAAGTAGATTTAATTTAACAAAATATGCATTAATTTAAAGTCTTATAGTATTAAGTGGCAGATGCAATGACAATGTAAAGGAAATTTTGGTTATCTGGCAGGGCTTGAAGCTGCTACCTAGTATTCAGTATAGAAGTATTTGGTAAGGACTCGTGTTTTTCTTATTTTCTGTAGTCACGATCTTGCACCGATTTGTTTTCTATTTACCTGGTTGTTGACTGGTTGAGAATGCCTTAAGGCATTAATTCCGCCATTTTTACTTACATTCATTTTATTTTGTGCAATAAAGTTTAAATAAATACATTTTCCATACGTAATTTTTATTATGAAATAGGAAGGCAAACTAGCAAGTGGGTTACCTGATGGTAAGTGATCACCACCGCCTATAGACCAACCAAAGTTGCCAACCCAGAGGGCTAAGATGGAATACCTCTTGTGCCAGTAATTACACCGGCTGTCTTGCTCTCCACGCCGGAACACAACAGTGCAAGCACTGCCTATTTTACACTATTGTCTGCCTTATGCTTTTTCTATAAATTGTTATTGTTCATATTCGATTGAAATTCGTAGAGCAGTTTCAAAACTAATAAATTGTTGTAAAACTGATGCCAACATTAAAAAAAAATTAAAAAGGAAAAGGTTTTCTAGAATGACGTTAATCTTTTTTTCTTCATGTCATTGGTTAACAAATCGATTTATTTTCAGGTTGAGGCTGAAATCCATTAATTTAGTGCAAACCTGAAAACTCCTGAAGCCATGCGTCATCATTCATAACCGCGACGTTACGCATCTCCTTTCACGCACTGAATTAATGGACGAAGGCACGCGAACGTTTTTTATTTGAATTGCGCGGCGCAATGTACGAGCGGGTAGCGTAAAACGCAATATATTTAAACTAGCAACTCGCTCTTGCTTCGCACAGGTTCAATTAGTGTGTAAAATTAATAAAAACCTAAAAATCAAAATGAAAAATTATCTAAATAGCAGTGAAAATCATAAATTATTGTAATCGAAATTATTTATTTTAAAATTTTTTCGATTGTTCTTTTTGTATTTTTTTTTTCATTAAAATTAAATTTAAAATGCTATATAATGAATGACAACACAAAGAAAAATTGGGGTAATGGCAGTGTTCGAACCTGCAACATCAGCATTCCGTGCCTTGCGTATTCCAGTTTCCGCCACATTACCGCTAAAAAAAATCGTATACGTTGCGTGGTTTAGAAGGAGTAAGGGGCCGAAGATGCGATGGGGACAGAAAGGAACGGGTAGCGAATTTGTTATATACTGTCTTCTTTATCTTTATCTTTAAATAGTATAAAATAAAGTCGCAAACCGTTTCTGTCTAATCTGATGCCTTTTAAACTACGCAACGGATTGTGACACGGCTTTCAATGTCATTAAGAGCTTTTTATGGACGGCTTTTTATGTACAATATTTATTTCATAATCATACTCATGCAAAGCCAGGGCGAGTCAGTAGTGCTCTTACACTACTTATTCTTATAAATAGCTATAAACATTCAATAAAGCAAAGTACTTACTAAAGAATATCAGGTATCACATAATTGTACAAATATTAAAGCGTCACCCAGGTTATAGTCTTTTATGCAACTGCTACATAATGAGAGGCCTTAAAAGGCCTAATTATATACAGTTGCATACATTACTTTATCTACACACATATCATAAAGGCTAAATAACGCGTTCAAAAACCCTAGGAAATGACCAGCATTATTACAACCAATGTTATTATAAGAATTTTCTTGTCTGTGGTAGTAGGTAATTTGTTCTTTATTGGTCATCACATTACCGATATCTCGTGACTGCTCGTGACGTTATCAATTTAAATTTGGAACAGCTGTCAAAATTCAAGTTGGTCTCTATTCTAGTATCCACAGATACTAAAACAGTTATCGATACGAAACGTCAACTCAGTATGTTTTTTTAATTTAAACGCACGACATTTGATCTCGAGTGACATGACAATAGGGACTCATTCGTTCGTCTATGGTTTAAAAAAAACGTTCGTCTTGACGGATAGATCGAATCACAGAGTACCTTTTTAATATACATGGCGGCCATTAGTTGTCATCGTTTTTGGTTTTTTGCTGTTACGGTTTTTTGCAGTTATGATATGTGTGTAGATAAAGTAATGTATGCAACTGTATATAATTAGGCCTTAAAACACTCGTGTGATCCTATTATGAAACTCGCTAACGCTCGTTTCATAAAACCACACTCGTATTTTAAGGCCTCTCATTATATAGCAGTTGCATAAAATACTATTACCTACACACCATATCATAACTGCAAAAAACCAACAAACGACTGACCACTAGTAATGGCGGCCATTAGATCTATCCACCAAGACGAACGTTTTTTAAACCATAGACAAACGAATGAAGTCGCTATTGTCATGTCACTCGAGATCAAATGTAGTGCGTTTAAATTAAAAAACATACTGAGTTGACGTTTCGTATCGATAACTGTTTTAATATCTGTGGATACTGGAATAGAGACCAACTTGAATTTTGACAGCTGTTCCAAATTTAAATTCATAACGTCACGAGATATCGGTTATGTGATCATGAATAAACACAGACTACTAAGAGATACTACCCAATAAAGAACTGATTTACCTAATACCACAGACAAAAAATTCTCATAATCACATTGGTTGCTGGTCATTTTCTATGGTTTTTGAACGCGTTATTGAGCACTTATGATATGTGTGTAGATAAAAGATATTAAGTACAAAACATAAAAATGATGTGTCAAACTTTGGAAAATGAATTGACATTTAACGTTACCACTTCACCGGTAATAGCTAGAACTGAAGTGAACCTAGACTTTATGAGTCTTATAATTTTAACTCGTCACAAGTCGTGAAACAAGCTCTAAACCTGGCTTCGTCATTAAAGTCACGTAAGTGCGGACAAACATATAATGCAATCTAAGTTTACCCACTCGCAAGAAGCGTGGTGTGTGCAGGCGATACTTTAATGGTTTCATGTTTTTTATGTCACAGTTTTTTTGTGACACGTTTTATTTTATAGCTGCACTTCGAAACTACACCGTTTAACTAAAAAACTGTACATTTAATTTAAAAAAGTGCCTCTGAACACCTTGATAACATTCTAAATTGACAATACATCTTTATAATAAGTAGATAATTAGTTATCTATATAAATAAAAATGAATTGTTGTTCGTTAGTCTGATTAAAACTCGAGAACGGCTGGGCCGATTGAGCTGATTTTGGTTTTAAAATGTTTGTCGTAGTCCAGGGTAGGTCTAAACGGTGAGCAAATATGCCTCCAATAATTAGGCGGTACGAAGTTCGCCGGGTCAGCTAGTTCTTAATATTATTAAAAGTAACTTTTAATTGAATATAAATTAAGTACACGAAATAATCACAATTAATTGCTTTATTGTGATCAAAAACACACCTCTTTGTTTAAGGGACATTAATAATTGCTAAATCCTGTTTCTGACGATGATTATAAGTTTAATAAGTTAAACGACAAAATTTTGAAGTCTTAAAAATTACTACTTGGTGATTTTCTTTATGAGGCTTCTAAATTAGCAACCTTTACACAGTAATGGTAGATGGTTTTCATTAATTTAGTAAAGTGCCTAATGGGATTTGATTTAAAGAAAAATAGTGAACGGTGCTTTTTTCATTATTTATCAACAACATAACGCATGGTAAAAGTGAAAAAAAAAATGTGACACTGTTTAATGCTATATAGGATCATATATATATGTGTGTGTGTGTGTATATATATATATATATATATATATATAATACTAAATTAAATGAACTGTTGAAATTAAAACTCATGATATCATATAATAACAATGTGAACAGTTCCGATAATACATTTTATCTTTATATTATCAATTTGAGTTGTATTTTTAGTTCTAAAAACAAAAGAAAAACGATTTAAGGCTATTCGCTGTTGCCTTGTCCCCCACCGCTGCAAGAAGCAGATTTCTGTCGTGCCAGCATTCCGTCTTTCGTGTGCCATCCCGTAACTGTCACACGGATATTTTTGTGAAACATTGCCTTTTGTTTAAAATTAATGTGACGGTAATGAAACGGGACGTCGTTCAAAGTCGAATTTCGAGTTTATTACGGCGTTGACGTGTGCGTGCCTGCGCACACTTCTATAAGCCAGTAACAAAAGGTAGGCAATTTATTTCTTACAAATATTCTACCCCGATGTGATAAATGAAATACTCTAAAAGGTAATTATATTTGAAACCAATTACTTTGCTGTATTTAGATATTTAAAGCCAGCTTAACTTAATCCTGTTAAGCGAAAAGGCTCGGTTTTATAAAAGTCGGTTGGGTTACATTTTGGTCAGCAATGTCAAAACTTGTGCTAAGGGACTTAAACGCGATTATCATTTTACCACGACTTTAAAACCGTATTACAACAGCCATGGTCATATAAAATCATGATAAATCTTGTGAGTAGTAAAATTAGAGCAGTTAAAATAAGAAACTCCTATTTAGAAGTCGAATTTTCAATAAATAAAATAATTTCTTAAGTCATCCAAGGCATTTGCAGATTACAGAAACTCGCAGTGAAACATTTTCAGCTTCTACAATACTGTAAGGAAGCTGGAATACTTCAGAGTTTTTCATTGTGCTAAAAAATGGAAATAATATTAAAATAAACACAATCATTAATCACGTCACCTGTCAGCGAAGCCATTGAAAAAATAGTGAAGCGTGAAACATTGAAACTTTGCGAACCAACTCAAAGGGACTGCAGAGGTCTCTTAAAAAAAACATTAAAAAGTTGAAACGTCATTAATTCTGTCACTAATGACACTCTCCCTTGTTAGTAATGGTCGTCAAAGGTTGGTACACACTAGAACCGCTTTTATAATAACTATGCTTTGAGCGTAGAGTTAGAAAATGCGGTTGACTGCAGAAAGGGGTTGCAAATTAAGGAGAGCTGTATTTTTAGGGTTCCTTACCATAATGTTAAAAAGGGAACCCTTAAGGTCTTCCTCACCCTTTTAATGCCGTGTAGTTTTTTAAAAGTCATTATATATATAATATATATATATATGTATATATATATATATCCAAACAAAAGTCTAAATGGTAAGGTTTCTTCCCTAAAACTCGTGTAAATATTATAGTTTAAATAAAATAATCTTTTTGAATAGCTTAGTTTTTAGGATTAGTTACTTACTTATACTTAGTTTTTTTTTCTTTTATGAAATAGGAAGGTAAACAAGCAAGTGGGTCACCTGATGGTAAGTGATCACCACCGACACCAAAGAGATTGCAGATGCGTTGCTAACCCAAAGGGCTAAGATGGAATTCCTATTGTGCCAGTAATTGCACCGGCTGTCTTGCTCTCCACGCCGGAGCACAACAGTGCAAACACTGCTGCTTAGCGGCAGGATTAGCGAGCAAGATGGTGGTAGCGATTCGGACGGTCTTGCAGAAGGCCCTACCATCCGCAAAAGTTGTTGTTGATTGTTGACTTTCACTAGTTGTTTTAGAAATGTCAATAAATGATGACGTGACAAGATTTATAGTTGTCCATAATTTTGGTTGACTGTATGTAGATAATAGAAACATGATGCGTGGTTATACAGAACCTTTGATGTGTGAGTCCGACTCGCATTTGGCCGGTTTTTTAACCTTAGGCTGAAAATACACTGGGGACTTATGTTTCACCACACGTCTCAATTTACTTGAATGTGATATTTTGTTTTTCTTTTTTTGTTATTTCATACTCGTATATGTCTCACCTTTGCTATTTGCGACACTTTGTTGATAATGTTAAAAAAAAAATTGTCACCGATACCTTACACGAAAAAAAACAGTTTAATAAAAAAACTTAAAAGTTGAAGAATTTTCTTATGTTTTTGCGACTCATGTACATTGGAATAAAACTAACAAACTGGCACAAATTACCTTGCGAAACCAACGCGCGCGGAGTAGCAAGGCAATTAGTTCCAGTTTGTTGAAATGGACCTCCGCAAAGTAACGCTTGAATCTATTAATTAGAATAAAACTATTTAAAACTGTTTATAACGCGTATATTGTAACATCTAATTCCAGATATTTTGAGTCCTTTTCAGATCTCGACCGAGAACATGCGATCTGAAAAAACCTCGGGAATTAGATTCGTTAAAATACACGCGTTTTTTTCAATTAAATATTCTAGTCAACAACAAAACCATGGACTGAACCTTGTTTGCTTATGAAAATATCTATCACATCGTCTTACATCCAACATTCACCCAACGCTAACTAACTGACAGCAAAATACATTTAATTCCTCATGCGTGTCGAATGACTTACCGTCTTCCATTTATATATGTAAAGGAGGTTAATTTAGCGTATCATTTCCCGACAAAAGTGTCACACGCGGTACCGGCCCGTACCGACTTATTCCAACCCTACGGTTACATTTTAACTGGTACCTTTACTGTGCGAGGGCACGCAACTCCTTACAAACAAATCTAACCTTCTCGTACTCAGGAACACGCCAATTCAAACCTTATTCTGAAGGCTAACGGTGCCACGTTCTAATTTCCGTGTTCAACTTGCACCGTTTTACCTGACGCGTGGCATTGACGTTTTTCAGTCTTGAATTATGTCATTATGGAAGGCTTCGATAAAAATAACGGTTGTTGGTTGTCATACGGCTGTGATAAAACATTTTTATGTTTGATTTGTCTTCTGGAATCGAATATTTATTTATTTTATGGTTTTCAAGAAATGGAACAATTCTGCTTTTCGTTAAATTACAAAACAAACATACAGCATAGATGTATATAAACTCCCTTTTTCTATACATTTGGAGGTTATAAAGGTTTGTCAGATTTGCACCCTATTGCAATTAAAGTGCGAAAGTGACAAACCTTTGTCAAATCAATAGGGTTAGTCAAACCTCATGAAAGAAACCTTTTCAGTCTTAATACTTAACAATTGTTATCCAGCCGTCACTTATTAAATAGCTTATACTCGTAGTTAAAACGAAATATAAGCGTATCGGTCAATTCATTACATCTGGCACTGAATGTCTATGTACTCGTAATTAATGACAGTTTTCTACATTTTCGGCCTCAGCTCTAACGAATCGACTTACATTTACATTCTTTATTTAGTCCAATAAAATTTGCAGCGATACAGTTAAAACCAATGCACCCTTAAATTAAAATTTTCATAAAACAAATTGAAACTAATTAGGTTAGTCCAGTGTGCCTTTTTTGGGGCCTAATTTGCCGAGGGCAGACTTCGGTCATAATTTTGGGCAATGTATGATCTCACTTAATCGTCACATCACGTAATTATAGCTTTTTATAGTTTGCTCTTATCTGTTTCCTAGTTGATGCTATTAAATGCAAACCTGGTTATTTTCTATAAGGAATAACCACTTAAAGCCGGTTCTTTTTTTAAAGAAAATAACTAGGTTCGCATTCCCTAGTTGATGCCACTCCTCTTTAAGTCTAGGAACCTCACCGTAATGTTTGTTTACAATTTGGCGCCCAACATGGGGCCAGTCCCTAAAATTCGAAAATTAGCGCCACCCTCAAAAACGATTTAATAAGCCTAAACAAAAGATTGTCTGACAGCGTTTATATCACGCTGATTCAAGCACCCACAAGATAACGCGTTTCTAAAGAGTTAGCCCAACTTACGATAAACTTACTTTTCTATAGGCTGAATACGTCCTCATATTTACCGGGAGATTACATTATAAATGGCGTAAGTTAGCGGACTGGGGTTTATAATAACAATGCGCATTGTGCCGGGTAAAGACCCTTATATTCCCTGCAGACAGAGAACGTCGCAACTACCCCAAAAATTGGACGATTTAGGAGTTTAACACTGGAAAAATTGGGTTCAATTTGTTAGTTTGCCTTTGGGTGAATGTGGGTTTTTAGGGAAAGGCTGTCGATATTTATTGTGGGTACGAAATTAATTTGGCCTTTACCAATAAAATGTTGGTCGATATTATATTTATTAGAGCTATTATGGGCGTGTTCGCGGTCGTGTGGATTAGACGCGGGACTAATGGGTGGAAGGTGAAATGTTGCTTTGGGGAATTCCGATGACCTGTTTTCGTGTTTTTCATAGTGACTGTCTGTAGATCTTAGGATGGGGTCAATGATGTGGTAGCTATCTTAAATTACAATGTGCAAGTTTCGTGATTATTTCGAGAAGCTTTCTTTTTTTAAATCTTGTAACTTGCACATCTCTAAATGACGTGTGGGAATATAATTCTGGCACAAGTTTCGTGATTATTTCAAGAAGATTTCTTTTTTTAAATCTTGTAACTTGCACATTCCTAAATGACGTAGGTATGGGAATATAATTCTGGCAATGGATGTGAATATTGTGATATTTTTAAACAAAATATGAGTGGAGATTTCGAGAATTAATCAATTCACTCCGTTCCTATCCACTCCGCTCACCTCCTGCGTCAGCGAAAACGCATCCTAACACTAGTACGGGAATTAGTGATGGGTCTATCATCATCATCATCATGGGCTATGCGCATTGAGTTACGCTTGGCTCGCCTTAACTTGATTTCAGTTCTCTCTATCTCTAGTGATGTCCCTCCAAGCTGCAAATCATTTACTCATCGTCCTGCAAGCTCGAGTTACGTGAATTTGAACTCAAGTAATCTCGAGTCGTGTTTTGTCCGAGTTGAAACATCCCTAACGGGCATGTCACCGACTTTGTTAGTCTAACCAGAACCAACACATTCTGACAGGTAGTTTGCTGTTGCGCGTTCGTGAACCGTGGCCTTAACTTATTCATGGTTTAACTTGCATTATGTTTATTAATGGAGATACATATTTCAGAACCCCTTCACCAAACCACAGTGTAAATAATAGTACCTACAAGTTAAGAAGTTTAAAATTTTGGTAACCGAAATTTCTTATGCTATGTAACGCCAATACAAAGAAAAAATAATGTGGTAATGGCAGGAGTCAAACCTGCAACCTCAGCATGCGCTGCCTTGCGTTTGCTCATTCTGCCACTCTACTAACAACCATACCCTGCGAATTCAATAATGTAATGACCGTATAAACAAAGCTCATAAATGGGAGATTTTTCATAAAATAAGTGCAAAGGTGCAAGTGAATCACCCGTGGCCCTAACATGACTGGCCAAGTTTAGTTTATCTCTATCTGCGTCCCTTTCTTATGACACTAGTTAGACAGAGACACAGGGAGGGGTTAAACTAAACCTGGGCTGTCATGTTAGAGCCGCTGGTGGAGAGTCACTACTTACGTATCTCACCTCACACGAATATCGATAGCAGTTTCTTAAAACAACGCTTTTTCCACTTTTCTCGTCCCTCCACGTCTTTTCAAATAGCTCTAATTGGGATGTTGCCTAAAAAATAATAATTAGTCCATCTTTTAGAACGCCAGAAAATAGTAGATACGTATTTTTTCTTTTGCTTCTAAAACTTAAAATAACAAAGTTACAGAGCGGCGAAAGTTCGCGCTACGTCATTATTTCGTAAAATTTTTACGAAAGAGTGACGTCACGAGCCCCTACTCCTGAATTTGAATGTGCTGTATCTTTGTCAATATTATTCGTATGGACAAATAAAAAAATACGTATCGAGTATTTTTCTATAATCTAACTGACGGACTAATTAGAATCTTGTTGTTTTAACCCAGGAGACATCCCTATTTATTTATCTGAAGCAGTGATACCCAAACTGTTTGTCGCGGAGCCATGGGGCTCCGTAAAACGTTTGCGTGGGCTCCACCGAAATAATAGTCTCTGTTCTTCTACCTTCTCTAATATAGTATGTATAGTCGACCAAGTAATTGCTTGGCCACTTTTGAACCTTATCCTTTTGTAATACGGTCGAAAAGTGACCAAGCAATTTCTTGGTCGACTATACAAGATGTAAAAATAGTGATTTTGATTATTTAAAAAATTAAATCTCGTTAAGTTTTTGCCGGTAACTTCCCAACAGAGGTTTTTTCCGAACCGGTGTTAAATTTTCTGACATTCAATAAGTGCTTCCTGTAAGCCTAATTTGAATAATTGGCTATGTGAAATATGATTCTCAGCAAGTTCAGCTATTAGGTAGAATACCTTATTAAATTTGATGGCCAACCTGACCTCAGTCTTCTAACTCCCTCCTATTTGGATAAATATCAAAAAGATAACAGTTAATCAAATCTATAAAAACAAGTTTATATCTCCAATAATTTTGCCATCTGCATTTGACATTCTCTATGCTTATTTGAGGCTTGTGTTTTTATAAAATATTTTTTCATTTTTTATTAATTACCTTGACAAATATTAATTTTGTTTACACCATGTCTGGGCACTTTAATAAATAGTCATTTCATTTCATATTGACATGTATAATGAATTGGAACTTCTGATAAGAAATAAACGTCTAATCTAATATAATCTGTGCAGACATAGTGAAATATTTAAGTGTGAAATTGTTTTGAAGGTATCATAATGGAATAGTAGCAACCTCTGTATTAGATATTGTTTTGATTAAATGATGTACTTTTATACATTCTTGTACTGAATGATCTTTATGATTGATTTGTTTAATAAACTCACTCTTTGGTCAGCATTCAAGCTGTATGGTGTTTCAATATTTCAATAATACTAATTATTTAAAATGGATATTCTTATTTTGTACGATTCACCATCTTCCAGGTTTTGCTCATTATTGGGTACCGCGAAATATTGAGTTGTTCAGAAGGGTTCTATCGCTAAAATGGTTTGAGAGCCACTTCTAAAAGAGACTAGTTGCATCTATTTTCTTTGAGACGGCATGTTGTTCTGCTTGTTCCGTTCCGGAATCGATTCGGTACCGTTTTCCGGTTGGTCGGGCTGACTGCTTTGTTATTGGATGTGTTGGAGAGGGTTCAAGTAAAAAGCTATCTATTACCTTCAAACACATACAGCCAGCTGGCTACTGAAGCTCTTGTGATGTTTACGGTAGTATAGAAGTAAATAAGTGACATGAACTTTATAATCTTGCTCGCTAATCCAGCCGCTTAGCAGCAGTGCTTGCATTGTTGTGTTCCGTTGTGGAGAGCAAGACAGCCGGTGCAATCACTGGCACAAGAGCTATCCCCATCTTAGTAGTCTGGGTTGGCAACGCATTCGCAATCTCCTTGGTGTTGCCGGTGTCTTTGGACGGTGACGATCGATGGTAAGTACCATCATATTTTGCGTGTCAATGTAGTTTATTGCAAACTCTACGGTTTGAGATTAAAATCCCATTAAAAACACCATGTTCTTTCTGTGTACTCTTTATTTATTTCCAAATCATTTATCACATCGTTCCGATAGACATATTTTACCTAAAGCTAAGCAACTAAAATCAGGCGCGGCTTACTTCGGAGCTACCAGAATATCGGCGGACCACGGCACTGGGGCCGGCGCAACTGAGTTGCCACGCGTGCGAATGAATACGAGTTAGATTGAGAGGCATACAGTGGGACCCTTGCTTAACTTATAACCACCGTTTTGTTTGAAGTAAAAGTTTTCTATTATTAATTCTGTGCTAAAACGGCCAGGTATACTTGCGAACATAAATACATTTCATGGGCAAACAGAATTTGAATTTTTAATGTACGTAACGTTCATATTTGAAGGTACTTCTTTTGTGCAAAGAACAATGTTCGACGGTGCAGAAAATGAAAATGAAAATAGGAGTTAGAAAGTGCTTGTTACAGCCCACGGAGCGTTCGTAATAATACTCGCCGTGTGTGTTTTATTTAAAACTGGGACGGGGGTTTCTTAAACCACATTGACCTACAATCTACATCCCTTTTTCTCCTGAAATTTGCGCGCGAGAAACATATTAAACATAATTTCTTATGTTTCCACGAGTTGTAGAAAGGGGCTTGAAACGTCAGAAATTAAATTCATTACAATAAACATGATATAAAGCTTTAAAATTGTTTCGTTTCAAAAAACAATCTTGCAACCGTAAAAACAACGACAACTGAGAAAAGCAATTTATTTGGCCGTTTTGCACCCATAAATAACATTTTCTTATGTTGTGGTTGACTAGTAGAGAATGCCTAATGGGATTAAGTCTGTTATTTGTTTTCTTTAACTGTGCGATGAAGCTAAAAATCTTAATTTCTTTACATTGTATAAAACAAACTCGCTATCCATAAGTCGCTAGTCGCGGATCAGCTAATCGCGACCCAACACGTACTTGAGCTTGGTCTGTAACTACCACCCTTAGATTTTTTTTATGCACTACATAAAGATGAAAGTTGTCCACTGCTGGACATAGGAGATTTGGGAGAACCCAAAGAGCCTTTCACTTAGATCTTTTTATGTATCTCCTAGAATTGTACTCGAGTGAATCCAGAACGAGCCGCTAGTAAATAATAAATAAATAAACATTTGCAGTATCTCCGGTAGAGTCACCTGTGCCAACATCAATCTTTCAAGTCTTAAATCGATATTACAGAATCTTCCTTAAATTGTTTTACTTTGTTTTAAAATGATAACTTCAAATTTAACCACACGTTATAAAAATACACAGATATACCTAAGATAAATATGCATTCAATACATTAAAAAAATAATATACGAATTGAGAAGCTCCGTTTTTATTGTCGGTTGATAAAAGTAGGAAAGATTATTGTACCAACGCATTTAAAAACCTCAAGTGTTTTGGTTGCTTAAGCACTTCCCGTGAACATGCAATCAAAGATAGGACGGTTTAAATATTCTTCTCTAAATAAGGAAGAATCCGTTTCCAAGACTCGTTGTCATGGAGACGGAGAAATTGTTTCCAAAGACGCCAATCCCCGTGACCCAAATATCGAGCATTAAAATCTTATTTACTTACCCGGAAAATGTTCAACGGGCCACAGGTTTTTTTTTCAACGCAAAGATAAAATTAACTTTAAAAAATTTTAGAAATACGTTTCAGGATAAATTAATTAATATAAAATGATTACGGCAACGTAAAATTTGAGAAATTTAAGAAATAATGATTACATGTTTTCATGGATATATTTTTTTACTAAGCGATTTAATTTAATTTATATTTATTTATTATTCTGTGGTAATTAGTGTAGACTGTCATCGCTTTAGTCGATCCTTTAATAAGAAATACGTAGAAAATTATTTGATCCTTACGAATAGAGAACCTCCTCCTGTTTTGAACTCTTTAAAAATGAATACTGCATTTGTCATTTGTGTTTCACTCTCTCAATACGCGTTGAATTGCTATAACCGTGTTATAACATGTACTTATAGACTTATACGAGATCTTGTAATGTTACACGTATATTGTCTTAATGCTGCAATCTGTATACCTCGCTTTGCTTCCTGCAATTTCACGATTCATCGGATCCGAGGAGATATTGCGTGGCACACAAATGTGCCATGTACACATGTATCTACAGGTTCAGAGTATGTACAAGTGTGAACCAGAGTGTAATAATAAATAGCTTTTGCGAGCCACTTCAACCGCGAAGATTTTAGATTTTAATTTCATCCCCCTTTACTCAGCTTCTTCCTTTCTTATTCATAGAAAAATAACAACTTTTTTTTTTTATACAACATAGGAAGGCAAACAAGCAAGTGGGTCACCTGATGGTAAGTGATCTCCACCGCCTATAGACACCTGCAACAACAAAGAGAGTGCAGATGCGTTGCCAACCCAGAAGGCTAAGATGGAATACCTCTTGTGCCAGTAATTACACCGGCTGTCTTGCTCTCCACGCCGGAACACAACAGTGCAAGCACTGCTGCTTAGCGGCAGGATTAGCGAGCAAGATGATGGTAGCGATCCGGACGGACCTTGCACAAGGTCCTACCACCCGCATAAACTTTTTAAGCTAACAGATGTTTTGTCCCTTTTACTTAAGGGAAACGTCACAATGACAGATAAAAAACTAAAAAACGTTTACGCAGCGTTTATGAATAAGGGGTTAACCTTTATATTCTATACATAGTTTAAAGTAAAGTCGCTATCCATTACTGTTAGTCCCAAGTCCTTATAGTTCAGCAGCTTTCTCCTTCTAAACCACGGAACTGATTTTAATACAGTCTTTACTGTCATTTAGAGTTTTTTTTACTCAAATATTGTATGTATAGTCGACCAAGAAATTGCTTGACCACTTTTCGACCGTATTACAAAGAGATAAGGTTCAAAAGATGTGAAGCAATTACTTGGTCGACTAAACATTTTATCCTAATTGTTCTGTGCAAAGACTGGGCGGGTCGCTAGTCTTTACATAGTATATAAGTCGCTATCCATTCCTGTCTGTCCTTATATCTTCGGCCGCTGACTCCTTCTAAACCACGCAACAGATTTTGAAACCGTCTTTACAGTCATTTAGTCATACAATCTTGGTGAGCGTGGCGTCACCCCATAGGTTTTGATTTAAGGTTTCTTAGTTTTAATTGTTTTAAACTTTCGCGATTTTCACACATTCTTATTACGTTTATCGGGACTTAAACGCGATAAAAACTGTTTATTTATTTACCTCGACGTTTCGGCCGCGTTGCAGCGGCCGTGGTCCTCACAACAATAGGACCAAGTGCGGGTAGTTCGTAAAACTCGCGCGGCTAAACAGCGGTGACACCCTCCACTTCAGTCTGCTCGTGACCACGGCCGCTGCAACGCGGCCGAAACGTCGAGGTAAATAAATAAACAGTTTTTATCGCGTTTAAGTTCTTAGTTTTTTTTTACTTCAGGGCCCCACTGAAAATCAGCGCTGCTACTTACAGTAGCATATCCCTTTCAGCGTCAATAGTGTTGTACCTTTATTTTTTCTTATCTGTTTACTGAATTAATCTTTTCTTTCTTTCTTTCTTTATTTCTATTAAGAATTGTTTTATGGAAGGCTTCTATGTACAATGTATTCTAATTAGGTTTTCGATCCTAAATTGCACCTGTACGAAACCGAAGCGTATCTCTAGCGTTAGATAAAATAAACTTAGGAGCTCATGTGGCCGCCATTGGTGGAATATAATCAAGTTTTTGTCGGTAGGTACAGACGGTTCATCTGGCTGATCGACCATTAAACCATTATACGTAAGACTAGAACGCCATTTTGTATTTTAACAGAGAAGATCGTTGCGCCATTTTCCTGTAAGATGGAAATTGCACCCGTCTCCGCCATACTTCACTGTACATATTTTAGCTGCCTTTGTCTCCGTATAATGGCAGCAGATGTCGCTTCGCTATGCAGAATGCATTTTCTAAAAGCAATCTATCCTAAGGGTCAGTGTAAAAGGAATATTAACAAGCATTATGGAATGTTTGATCAAAGTCACAGTCAAAATATCTTATAAAGTTGTGTCTGATAAGAACTTATTAATGCCAGAAAATTTAACACTCTTAGAAAACTTCTGATGAGTTGATGCCGGCACTAAACTTAACAAAGTAGGATTTTTTCTTTTAAGTTAGTAAAAACTCAATTTAATGTAATTTAACATAAAAAAACAGCTTTAAAATCGGTTCAGCCAACGTCAGTTTGATGTCTCAGTCAGACAGAAAAACAGACAAACACACACATCCTCTACCTCTCTCTTACACACACTCGCTCGTACATGATGTGCGTGTGTAAAACAATACCGGACAATCGCTGTTAGTAAGGTGAATCTCTGACAATTTTATTTATAAACGATACCATCGAACTCTCTAATGTGAATACTTTTACAAGAAAATTAAAAGCTTTTTTGGTAGGGAAGTGTTTGTACTCTGTGGAAGAATTTTGACCACAATGTTAGGCACGTTAATAATCAATCATAATAAATTTGTCATGTAAAGTTATCGTAATGTGTGTAGCTATTATGTTTTATTATGACATGTGTACTTGTACTAACTTATTAATTTTATATTTTCAAACACAATGTATATTGTTTCTGATTAAATGACTATATTTACTATCACATCTATAAATCGTAATATTAAATCGTATATTAATTACTTTTCTAGCGGTGATTTTTTTTTATTTGGATCCATTTACATATGGTATTTAAGTATGAAATATCAGATCGCCCAACGCCCGCCGCAAATGCACTTCGCACTACACCGGGCTTCGGACAATGGACATTAGTGCGCATTTAGCGTTCAGGATAAATCCTGTATAAATGCTTTGGAAATTTTGGATGTTAATGGACCATGTTTAAGGCTAATATTTCAATTGACGATAAGCGCAAATGGTTTCCGGAATCGTTTTATATGACGATTATACAAGGTTTGAATATTATCTTAGCTTTGAAAGGAATGGGTTTGTTATTTGTTTGTGAGACAGGTTTAATGTATCCGTTCTGTTACAAAGATTACTTCAAGTTCAAGCTTGAGTTTCAGGCCCGAAACTTTTCAATTATCGAATATAAACTAATTTATGTCGGTTTTTTTTTTTAATATTTTACTTGTTGGGTGATTTAAAGGTTTCTAACAGATCAGCGATAGTTACATATAAAACATAACCCTTCCTTTTGGCTTTGCCGTTGTCGGGTAATTATAAACAGCATATTCGATTGCTTACTTTTCCATAAAAATACTCTGTGAAGTTATAAAATAAAAGCAATGTTTTGATTTCATAGCTTCAATTGCAGTATTTCAACAAATCCAGCATTACTTTTTGATGTTTATTGAAAAATGATTAATTCGAGACTCAATTTGACGTTGCAGCGTAAATAAAATTCAAATAAAAAATGTTGTTAAAATTTCAAGTCTAGAACAGTTAAAGTTAGTAGTTAATTAATTACTAAACTCATATAAATCGTTACATAACCGTTACGAAACGGATATTAATTATTTTGATAACGGTACATAGTTTTTGATTTTGACCTAAAAAAGTTGAAAGAAGTTCCTCTTTTTACGGTTACACATATCCAATGCGCGAAGTGTTGCGGATGTTAAAACCTTGTGCAAGGTCTGTCCGGATAGCTACCACCATCTTGCTCGTAAATCCTGCCGCTAAGCAGCAGTGCTTGCACTGTTGTGTTCCGGCATGGAGAGCAAGACATCCGGTGTAATAACTGGCACAAGAGGTATTCCATCTTAGCCCTCTTGTTTGCCTTCCTAGTTTATAAAAAAAACGACATAAAACTGAATCTTAATAGTTTACAAATATTACAGTTGACAACAATCATAACCTCCTTCTTTATCAACGTAGTTCCGCCCCAAAAAGTCACAAAGAAGATCATATTATAAATCAAACCACACCTGATTCTCTTCAAATCGGTACGAGAGCACGTCACATCATTTTTCATCGGAGCCCGAACATCTCCGAAGTCTATCGAACATCCCCGAAGCACTCATAAACAAGCCGAGTGATGAAGTACCCTCATTTCGACACGTTCCGTGTAACGCAAGTCTCGTACGTCAAGGAGGCTGCGCCTACTTTTCATTTCGAAGGTAGGAACGGAACGTTGCTTCGTATTGGAAAGTTTTTTGGACTTAATTTATTTTCGAGATTAACCTGACTACCTGAAATAGTAACATGTTTTTGCAGTTCATTCGTGAACATATTGATTCCCCTGGGACTTTTAGCATATATTTACTTTTTAATTTTAGTTTTATTTTAAACTAGCGACTCGCCTCGGCTCCGCACGGGTATAGTTAGGATTTACCTAATGTACTTATTTAAAGAACTTCCTTAAAAAAACTTCAAATGACATTGAAACTTGTATCAAAGTCCGTTGCGTGGTTTAGAAGGAGTAACCTGCCGAAGATATAGTGAGGGCATTATACGAACGAAAAGCGACTTTATTTTTTACTGTGTAAAGAATATAAAGGAGTAATTAGTATGGTAAAATAATTGTAGACTCTGACCCTCTTATTGATAAACGCTTCGTAAACGTTTGTTAGTTAACATTTTCTATGTCTTTTATCTGTCATTGTGACGTTTGCCCTCAAATGAAAGGGACGAAACATTTGTTGGCCTAAAAAGATTGTTAACTTTTTATGAATAAGGGGACTATTATTTACTTAACATAATGTGTAATGGTAGATGTAATGTGTTAATAAATAAATAAAATAAAATAATTAAATAAAATGTCTAAAAAAAACTCAAAGGAAAATATGTTTGAAGATTTACCCAATTATGGTTTATAATTAAATATATAAGTAAATAAAAAAGAAATAATAAATAAATAAATATCTTGGGACAGTTAACACCAATTGACCTAGTCCCAAAGTAAGCAACTAAAGCTGCTTGTGATATGGATACTAGACAACGGATATAAATACTTATATAGATAAATATATACTTAAATACATATAACATCCACGACTCGGGTACAAACATTCGTATTCATCATACAAACATTTGCCCCCTCCCGGGAATCGAACCCAAATAAAAAAAATGATAAGTTATATCGAATAAGTTAGTTAAGTCCATCTTCGTTTGGCAATGTTGTAGAGCAGAGTACAAATAGAGATCTAAAATTACCGATATGAGTTGTTTGATGAGTTTATTTGTACTAAATACATTATTAAATTACTTAAGGCTTTCGCCGATGGTGACCCAGAGACAAAAGGTTAGCGCCTATTGTTTTAACTGCCATCGCCATTTATCGTCGCCGAACGCGGCAATAAACGTTTATGTTGTATTAAACTGGAAAGTTACAGGTAAACTGTGAAATAAATAAACAATAAAAATCAATAAATAAATATCTTGGACAGTTAACAGCAATCAAAGTCAAAGTCGAAGTCAAAATGTTTTATTCAGATTAGGCTTACAGGTAGCACTTATGAATGTCAAAAAATTTACCACCGGTTCGGAAAAACCTCTGATAAGACGCCGGCAAGAAACTCAACGAGGTGGAAAATTGACCTGGTCCAAAGTAAGCAACTAAAGCTGCTTATCGCACCTTTAGAATTAAAGCGACTCAATTCTGAATATGACATTTTCCAAAATTAAACCCTATGTCTTTTAATTAACGTGAAATTTTGGGACGTGTATAATTCAGAAATGGGTTGCTTTAATTCTAAAGGTGCGTTATGTTATGGGTACTAGACAACGGATATAATACATTTCGATACTAGTGCGGAAGGTATGTCATTACTTCACGAGTTCCGAGATATCTTGCCACGAGCCGCAGGCAAGTGGCAAGACTCGGGACGAGTGAAGAATGACGTTTCCGCGCGTGTATCGAACGACGTTTTTCAATACAGTTGCGAAAAAAATACAATAAATTTGCGACTTTTACTGAAGCTCTTAATTAAAGTAAAGTAAGTACAAACTTTAGCAGTGAAAATTTTTGACAAATTAAACGCGTTTTTGTTAGCTGTCGTATTTCATACGGCTTTTGCTATTCAGCCAACTCAATGAAAGATTTTTTTTCAAATAGATATTGATATGAGCGTTAGGACAATTATTAAAGGATAACGAAATATTCTTGCCGGGAACATTAATATTTTCACTCTCCCGCCTATTTTTACTTTTTTCTTAACGATTCCGTTCTTAGTGGCCAGTCATTCAAAGGCGTTTTATTTTTTAATTTAGCGAAGCGCTTCGAAGTGCTTAAAAACACCCAGAATCGCTTATTGTTTGAATATCTTTGCCATTTATTTCTGAAGTGGAACTAAAAAGAACCTTATTTTTTTAATCTAAATAAATATGGGGTACCAGAAAAGACCCAGTGTTCTGATTGGTCGATTTTATGTCGTATGCAGCACAAGTCGTGTTCTGATTGGTCGAATCAGTGATCAGCGTGCTGATGTGATTGGTCGATTTGCTCTTAAACAGGCCAACAATGTTTTTGTCTCGGAGAATTCCGTTCCATTCAGCCACCTTAATAAAAACTGTTTTTAGGACTGTTATTATTTAAAAAGTCATATTTTTTTGATGAACAGGCTAGGAATAAAATATAAAATCTCAGTATTTTGATATTCTTACATTAATAATAGGTTTTTAGTTTTATTACGTCTTGGTACAAACTAAAACTATAAAAACTCTTTGGTGAGTAGTTGTGAATTGGAACAAGTACAAATTAAAAAAAAACTGGAAAAGTAAATCGCACTAGTTCGCAAAAACGAACTTTGCGCACGCAAAACAGCCAAAAAAAGGGCACTTTTTGAGCAACTGTATTGAAAAGAAAGTTATTTAAACACAACCTCTTACTACTTACACAATACCTGGTCCTGCTAGATCGGCGACGCATGTTGAAACTTTTGATGTTACAAGCGTCTTTAGGGAGCGGTAATGCTTACCATCAGGCAAGCCGCATGCTTGTTTGTAGTTAAAACGTTGTTGATTTAAATAAATTTGTAATAAAAAAAATAAAAAAATAATTATGGTTTTTGAAAATGGAATTATCTGGGAGTAGAATACATTTTAGTTTGTGTGGTTGTCATTTGTTTTTTTAATGTGGTAACGTTTTGAAAATTGTGTGTCGACATTACTATGGATTTAACTCGAGAAAATTTTCGCGCCATGATTTTCTATGATTTTCGCTGCGGCCTAAGTGAACAAAACAGTTGCCAGAGACTTCAATTGGCATTTAGTGATGAAGCTACATCTCGTAGCTCTGTGTGTTCCTGGTTTGGTGAATTTAGACGTGGACGTGATCATCTCTGTGACGATTTTCGTGAAGGTCGGCCGGCGACTGCTGTTATCGAAACTAATATTGCTACAATACGACAATTGATAGAAACCGGTAAAAATAATACTTCTCAGGAAATTTGTACTGCTTTAGGTATTAGTATGAGCCAAGTGCAAAAGATTTTGCATGTACATCTCAAGGTTCGGAAGCTTTGCATTAGATGGATACTGCATAATTTAACGGATGACCAGAAACGACTGCGTGTAGAGTGGTGCCGAAAAATGATAAAAAAATGTAATGGAGGACAGTCATTGGCTGTATATAATATTGTCAGAGGTGACAAAATCTTCGTGTACTGCTTTGAACCGGAAAGATTAAGCCAATCAGTAGATTGGGTCTTTCCTTTTGAAGATTTGCCGATGAAAGTTAAGAAAAGTCGAAGCATTGGTACGAAGATGGTTGCTTCTTTTTTCGGCAAATCAGGATATTTCACTACAGTGTCGCTAGAAAACCAAAGGACATTGACTGCAGATTGGTATGTAAATATGTGCTTGCCCATAGTAATTGAAAAACTTCACGAAAAGCGTCCTCGCAGCAAAGTCGTCTCTCACCACGACAACGCGTCCTCACATTCCGCCAAGGTATCAAATGAGTTTTTGAAGACCTCAAATCTAGAACTGGTGATGCATTTGCCACACAGTTTGAACCTTGCACCTTGTGTTTTTTGTCATTCCCGAAAATTAAAGATAAGCTTACAGATTTACGATTTACAAGCCCCGAAACAGCGGTGAATGCGTTCCAAGAGGCCATTGAAAACGTCCCTACGGAAAACTGGAATAACAGCTTTTTGCAGTGGTTCCAAAGAATGCAAAAGTGTATAAATAGTGAGGGAATAGACTGTGAAAAACAATAAATTTACATTAGTCATAATATGTGGTCTTATCGATGAGAATCCAGAAATTTTCAGTATGACCTAAGTATACGCGAGTACGCCATTCGTTCAAGTAGCGAACGGTCGTACTGTTTGATCTTGATGATACCTCGTACAGAGGCGAAACGCGCTTCGATCGTGTAGTTTTAGTGTTTAGTGGTGGTGGTGTGTAGTTGAGTCTGTGTGATATATGTTGTTTCGCGTGGAAGCGGAGGAGGGTGGGTTTTTGCATGAATATATACATGTCGCACAGACGCAGCTATTTTGCACGAGCCTGGTACTGGTTTCGCGGAGTAGCAAGGTAATTTGTTCCAGTTTGTACACATTTTTTTAGTTTTTGTAACCTGTTTCCACTGTAGCACACCATGAAATCCGCGCAAGTTCCCTATTTTAATCTACATCAAATGATAATAACAAACAAAACAACATTGCAATATCACATCGTTAGCAAAGTTTAACATTTCTCAAAGAGTTCTCGGCGATGTTTAAGGAAAATACAATTCCAACAGAGTTACGGCAGGGTTTTAAATTTCAAACAATGTGTTCTGGACCGCAAGGCCTTTAAAATACGCGGTTAGTTAATGGAAACATGCCTGCATAGCTTACGTGTATTAAGGCCTCCGTTAAGTCGCACGACATGTAGCAAGGTACGTCGAAAAACATGTACCTCATGCGACAGGCCTGCTTTGGTGGTAAGAGCGCCCGCTACGTCGTGCGGGTGCACGGAGCAGGTGCACGCCTAAAGGCGACCTGTATGGCACAGTGGCACATGTGTCTGCTTCCTGTGCAAGAGGTCCTGGGTTCAAATCCTGGTATGGGCAAATATTTGTGTGACGAACACTAATGTTTGTACCTGAGTCATGGATGTTATTTGTATTTAAGTATGTATTTATCTATATATAAGTATGTTTATCCGTTGTCTAGTACCCATAACACAAGGTTTACTTAGCTTGGGACTAGGGCAATTGGTGTAAATTGTCCCAAGATATTTATTTATTTATTTATAAAGAAAAATAGTATGAAAGCGTCCGCTAACTCGCACGGCTGCGGGCTCATACTATTTGATCGATAGGTGTGCACTCGCACGACGTAGCGGACGCTCTTACCACCAAAGCAGGCGTGGCGCACTTCACGAAGCTACATGTCTTTCGACGCACCTCAGCAATGGGGTACAACACGATTAATACGATAAAACAGTACACCTAGCATGGACCTTCTCGACATGCGTTAACTCGCTTCGTAACGTAATTTATTTAGTTAGAACGAGACACATTGAGTGACGTAAAGTTAACGCGTTCGTGCTAGGTGCACAGATAGACGTATTGTAGGAAGGACACTTCTTATAAGTTAGTTAATCCTGCCGCTAAGCAGCAGTGCTTGCACTGTTGTGTTTCGGCGTGGAGAGCAAGACAGCCGGTGCAATTACTGGCACAAGAGGTATTCCATCTTAGCCCTCTAGGTTGGCAACGCATCTGTAATCGCCTTGGTGTTGCCGGTGTCTATAGGCGGTGGTGTGACTTACCATCAGCAGACTTACTTGCTTGTTTGCCTTCGTATTTTATAAAAAAAAGACCAATACTTTCAAGAGACACAGCGACAAACGAAACGGCCAAGGATTGCAATTTTCCAATTTTCGCAGTTTCCAAATGAGCGTTTGCAATCAACTGTACGGAATAGCTTTTGCTTTGTTTTTTTTTAATAATCACTAGGCACAGGCTCCTTTGCTTTAGATTGTCGCGGTTCTTTTGTGTTCATGTTTTTGTGGAAGGAGTTAATACCGGGCTCTCCAGGCGATGGGGGGGACTGAGGTCCATTCAAAGGGGGGTGGGGACTAGCTTCTAGGCTGAAAGTCGCATGCGCCGTTCAATGAACACCATATGAATCTTTGTTGTTCGAAATAAATGAATTAATTATAAAACAAATGCGTTTTGTGGGATGTAGGTTATAGAAATTGATTCGCGAATATTTTGAATAATAATATGTCCTTTATTTTGTACTGACATGTTATTCGGTTTTTAAAGGTCCGTAGGATCCAATTTGGATCATTACTCACTTGTTCTGTTGTCGACAACAGTATTTTTTCTTTTTTTATTAAAATTTTATGATATATTATATATTGACGGATAACTGACGACTTTTAGTATGTCGCATATACATAGGCGCGCATACAAACGTCACCTTGCTCAAAAAATGCCCTAGTTCCAAATTAGGCAACTAAAGTTGCTTGTGTTCTGGATACTGAACAACGAATATTATTATACATACTTATATGTATAGGTAATACACTTAAATACATATTAATATTATGTATATGACATGTATACTATAGGCTATAGGTTAAGGTTTAGAGGGCGAAGAATGTTATCGCCGTTTGTACGGAGAGCGCTGGGCACACACCGTAGGTTTTTTCAAAAGGATTTAACTCGTAAATAAATATTTAATTCCCACGCAATTTCAGCTATACTGCAACGGATTAATCACGGAAGCTTGTTTTTATTAGCGCACAGCGGTGACAGAGACACAAATCCGTCAACTGATTGCTCAATTATCAACCACAAGCAATTAAATGGAATTACACGAAAAAAATGTTGTTTTTTTTTTATGAAATAGGAAGACAAACAAGCAAGTGGGTCACCTGATGGTAAGTGATCACCACCGCCTATAGACAGCTGCAACAACAAAGAGAGTGCAGATACGTTGCCGACCCAGAGGGCTAAGATAAATAAGGGCTTTGTTTTAAATTAGTAAGGCCAACGGGCAGACACTCACAACACCAAGGAGACTGCATACGTCGCTAACCTAAAAAAACTAAGATGGGATACCTCGTGTGCCAGTAATGTCACCGGCTGTATTGCTCTCCACGCTCGAACACAACAGTGAAAGCACTGCTGCTTAGCGGCAGGATTAGTTTGCTGTGGTAGCGGTTTGGATTTTGGATGGACCTTAAGTAAGGTCCACCAACCACACCAACAACAACAAAAAACAGTCTAAATGTAATACACAAGAAATGAATGAAATAAAAGAAACCAGAAACCCGCCCTCAATACGAATAGGTAACTAAAAATAGAATAAGAAGTTCTGTAATCCAAAGAGACCATTAAGACCATCCTGCGACCTTCGTACCTATATCTGAAATGCAAGAAATATTTCTCTGAGAACTCCATCTTGCATGTCCAAGGGCGGATCCAGCTTTGACGCCAGGAGGGGGCACATAGTCGTGATCAAGTCAAGAACTTATAATTTAAGTTTGATAGCAATAGATACAAGTGGTCCACCTAAGTCCTGGAAACAGCTCAGGGGAGGGGTCCGCCTGGATCCGCGCGTGTGCATGTCAAAACACAAAAACACCACAAAAACTAAAAAATCTGTACTTAATTTTAAAATCTCGTCCCTTTAAAACCAATCAACCATTCCTTAATTAAATTACGCGCCAAAACAAAGAAAAAACTGCAACGGTAATTCTTTCATAGTTCGAAATTGGAACTAGCAAACGAAATCGTTTTTTTTTTATTTAGTGATATGGCGCGGGCATTCCGGTCTGCCACTGCCACATTTGTTATTGGCCGGTATATTGGATATGGCCTCTGTGCGGATTAGGAATGTGACCCAAGAAGTAAATTAAAAAAAGCCATTTTAGTACCTTATCGCTGTCAGTAATATGACAGATTCGAGCAACTCTCACTTCATACATTACTACATCGATATTTTATAAGAAGACAATAGATCTGCTTGCTTGTTCGGATTGTTACAAGCCTAGCGTCACCACTTTAGGACGGGGTGAAGCAGGTGAAGAGGGGCTTTCAATATTTAGCCATTTGCTCAACTTTGAATCTTATCGTAAGTGAATAAAGTGCTTCTAAGTTTTCTAACTAGCAGCGACACAGGCGTCTTCTTCACAGCGTTCTGCTATCCGAACTAAAAATATGACGCCAATGTAAAACGTACAAAACTCAGAGCTGTTTACTTGACAATTGGCACAGACAGTTTTATTCAGGTTATCCAACATAGCCTACCAAATAGACTATGGTCGGCTACTCTGCCATTGCGTTGTACACAGTTCTATAGTTTTCTCATTTCGATGCGTTACTACGACAAGGTTTTTAAGTGTTAAGCTACTCTGAGGCTGTACCAGGGGGTTTCCACTCCGCACTGTAGGTGCGCTCGCCGCACTACCCATGGCATAGGCAATTAACCAATCGCAGTAGGTTGCCGGCCCGCCGCGCGCGCGCCCGCTGACTCTGTGTCGCATGAGATAGTATTATAGTAAGCAGCCCAACCCTAGCGGTGCGCCATGGCATTGCGGGTGGAAGGCGGGCGCGGGCGGCGCCTTCCTTTTGACGCATGCCGCCTGGCGAATGTTTATGAAGTAATACGAACTTTTTGAACCTGATCATAAAGTTGGAATTCGTTTAATGGTGGTCGAAAAAGAGAAGTTTCTGTACGTTAGTACTATTATTAATTATTCTGTGGCTGTACGAAAACCTAGCGAAGTAGCCGGGACTTAACTAAATACCGACCCCGAAGCCTTGTGTCCCAGTCACCGCAGCAGTCATTTGTCACGTGACTGTGGGACATTCGTGGGGGATTGTGAAGAATTACGTTGAAAAATTACAACGTCGTCATGCTTACGAGTGCGTTCGACGAGCGCGGAGTGTTTCGTGACGGATTTAAGTCTTTGTTTCCCTGTATGAAAACTTTACCAATCTATTTTAGAATCAAAACCAATGTATAGTCGACCAAGAAACTGCTTGACCACTTTTCGGCCGTATTACGAAGGGATAAAATTCACAATAAAAATAAATAAAGTACATAAAGTTTTATTTGTAGGCACAATACCACCCATATGATTATTATTAAGTAAACTAAAGTAAATTAAATTTAGCTTAGTCAAAAGTGATTAAGGAATTACTTGATCGATTAAACCGTTACTAAAATAATTTATGTATGTATGACGTAAAACTCTTTATTGCACATAATAATAAAAAAAAATAGAGTTTACAAGAAAATAAGTAACATGTACAAAGGCGAACTTATCCCTTTAAGGGATGTATGTATGTATGCAAATTCTTTATTGTACAAAAAACATAAATTAAAAAAAAGAGATACAGTGATGTCTTTTGGTATTGTCAGAGCTTTCATGCAAACACTGTATTTTTTGGAAGTTTTTAGCAATTTTGTATAGGTACGCAATAATTTTCAAGTTAAGGTACGGTATTTGGCGGTACTGTATTAAGCAACACTGATAACACCCCTCTCTTCCATCAGAGGTTATAAAAATGTA
The DNA here is from genome assembly GCA_963691745.1 of Ditula angustiorana. Classification (NCBI taxonomy): domain Eukaryota; kingdom Metazoa; phylum Arthropoda; class Insecta; order Lepidoptera; family Tortricidae; genus Ditula; species Ditula angustiorana. Next base: position 15,320,486 of record OY829476.1, read on the forward strand.
AGAGTATTTTTTATTTTTCTTGTTTGTTAGCTGAATAAAAATATATTTTTTAAGTGCATTATTTGTTTTGTTTACTTCACTTAATACAATCCAATTCACAGCTTAACAAAGAAAAGAAAGCTCTAATGCACCCTCCGTCAGCTGCTCGCGCGCCACTGGTTACATTTAGCGCTTGAAAAATTGTTTATTCTGTAAACAGCGCTGTTTAAGTGCTCGGCAAACACGCCGACAGGTGAGTGGCGAATCTGATCGCGCAGTAAGCTGTGTAAGTGTTTAGAAATCGAATGGATTTCGTAGTATTGTTTGGTGTAGTTATTTTAAATTATTTTCCGACGGGCAACGAAGTGATCCTATTGGTTTCTTTTTCTTTTTGAGGCACAAACCACTTGCAGAAGGGTCATAGAAAGTTGGGTACAATTTAAAAAAAAGTTTTTTTTTTTATATAGGAAGTTCATCATTTGCCCCAGTCGCCCATGGTCTCAATAAGTTTTTGCATCCCTGGTCTAGACCATTATCAAGACAACGATCAAACAAATAAAACACTCGTGTGATCCTATTAAGTAAAACCACACTCGTGTTTTAAGGCCTCTCATTATATAGCAGTTGCATAAAATACTATTATATCTAAAGAAACAGATTTAAAAAACTTTATTTTAAAATTTAAAGCGATAATTTACAAAAATTACGAAAAAAAAGTTTGTTTTTGTTTTGAAATAATGCTCATTTCAATCCAGATCAAAATAAATCATAAATTTAGAAAATTTTATTAGGTATGAGAGTCATTAGGTAATTAAAAGCAGACTGTACTAAAATAAACGCGATCTCACTTTTAAAACCGTACAACTTAATAAAAACGTGGACTGTGACATCAAAGTACAGTCAAGGAAATTGAAACACGTACCACCGTAGAACCTAGTCGAAGAGACATACGCATGACATTTGTATGACATAGCCTGGCGTTTAACGCGTCGCGTCATTGCGATAGAGTTCTAAGGCGGTACGTGAATATATTTTCCCTACTGTACATTCAAAGTCAAAGACAAAGTCAAAATATTTTATTCAGATTAGGCTTACAGGTAGCACTTATGAATGTCAAAAAATTTACCATTCATTCGCCCTTTGTATGGAGCGTTTTAGTGAGTCTTGTTCACTGTCAGTTTTCTATTTACGAGTTTTTTTATTTCTCAAATAAAATAAAAAATGCACCAAGCATCGTGCATATCGTCAATTACGTGCCCATGTAAGTTACTCCGGAAAATTAGACCAGCGCCGTTTAAATACAAAAAAATAGGCGGCAATTTAACTCGAACTATAATTAAACGATCCCAGTACAAAAGGCCCCTAGAGGGGGCCGCGAACTGAGCCGGCGACAATGCCAGTGACTTGTGTTTTTTCCGACGTGCCTGATAAATGGGAGGACGCAAGCCCCCGACAGCCGCTTAGGGGCTTCAGGCCGAATTTCGATTTTGTCTCCAGCCATCTCATTTTTCACAAATGTAATGCCAGCGACCTTGAATAGGTATTTTATTATGAAAATAAGTATTTTTGCATAAGGACGGCAAACGGAATGTGTTACCTGATGAAAAGTAATCACTTTCTCCTTAAGACACGTGCAACATTAAAGAGATTGCATGCATTGCCAACCCAGAGGGCTAAGACGAAATACCTCTGATGCCAGTAATTTCAGTTTCCGATAGAGATTTTTTTACAGGCGGTTTTAATGCAAAATACATTCTAATTAAATATTCGTTAGTGAATTGCACCCGTCTAAAACTGGGACGGGTTGCTGGTTAGTATATATTAGGAGTGTAGAACTAGTAAGACTGACGAACATATTTGTTACATATTTGTTTTGACTGAACAAAGTAACAATATATTTAAATAAATTCAATTTGTTATGCCGAAGACGTGTCTGCATAAAAATAAAGGCAGAGTAACACCGCGTGGGTGGCAGCGAACCGTGGAACACGACCATGTAATATTACCTCTGTAATAAACCACGTCGGCAATATGGCGGCCGTGGCTATAACGCACGTTCCGAATAATGAGAGAAAAGCGTGGAGATATAGTACTGTGCATTGAAAAGCGAAGAGCAACTTGTATAATACCAAGTGATGAAGTCTTTTACTTAAAGCATTGCCTTTATTATTAACTAGCCGTCTTCGTACGGGTATAATCGGATTATAATGTACAAAAAAACCTTCCGTAAATAAATCTCTAAATGACAGTGAAAACCGTATCAAAATCCTTTACTTGGTTTAGAAGGAGAAGGCAGCCGAAGATACAATATAAGGATTTAGGACAGACTGAAACGGACAGCGACTTTACTTTATACTAATTATGATAAAGAATACTATATTTATTAAAAAAAGAGGTTTCTCTGAATATTTAATTCAATTAATGTACTAAGAAGAAGAAAAACGAGTGTGTGATAGCTTAAAAACATTTGCCTCTGATTCTGTTAGTACAGTCAGCCTAAGAAGTAACCAAACACTTAAGACCTACTATGTTCAAAATGTCACTGAAAATACTTACATGAAGTCATGACATAAGAATTTTCCATACTAATGTCGTAAACTAAATTGATCTATATCTCAGAAAATACTAATTTTCGGACAGGGTATCACATGACCTTTTTTGCTGCAAATAACCTCCTCTATAACCACTTTATAGGAATAGGTCGACTTACCAATAACCCTGTATATGTATAGTATAATATACATATTATTAGGAACACATATTATAATAATCTCATTGCTCCACTAGCTTAAATTCATGTGAACTATGCATGTAGTTCGATGAACTTCATCAATGCAGTCAAAACATTTCGCATAGTTGGCTGATGCTGAATAATCAACAAGTTTGCCATCCACTAGAATATGTTATACTGAGCAATCTGAATGGGTCAGTATGGACATTCGAAACTGTAGATAGCGAAGTTTAATACATTAAAACATATATCCTTGTAACTCCGCTAAACTTAAACCAGGCCCCAACTTCATAAACGCGACAGGCAACAGGAGACAGTGACGATTCGCCATACATTACTGTGACGACAAGTAACGCTACGGAATTACAGACTTAACATCATAGTGGGAAAGCAATGTATACCGAATTGTCACTGTCACCTGTCACCTGTCGCGTTAATGAAATTGGGCCATGATGAGAGAAAAAATCTGGTTCAGCGGAATAGCAAAGTGATTTGTTCCAATTTGTTGATTATGGACCTCCACAAAGAAACTTAAATCTATTAACTATAGAAAATAAATTGTGCGTAGAAATCGTAAAATAAATTAAACCTGAATTCAAAGAATTTTTGAAACTCAAAAACAAAATACCCAAATACACGGCCAGAGACCCAAACAATAGGGAAAGAAAACAATTTTATCAAGGCGCTAAGCAGCAGTGCTTGCACTGTTGTGTGGAGAGCAAGACAGCCGCTGCAATTACTGGCACAAGAGGTATTCCATCTTAGCCATCTGGGTTGGCAACGCGTCTGCATTCTTCTTGGTGTTGCGGGTGTCTATAAGCGGTGGTGATCACTTACCACCAGGTGACCCACTTTGCTTGAAATTTTATAAAAACATGATGTAAACCTTTGATCTTAGTAAGTAAATACATACCGTCGTTATCAAACCGACGTTTTGACTGAGTTGCTAAAACTACTTCCTATGAAGTTTCCGTTCCACCCGTCATATCATTCTCAACCTGCACATTACAAGCCGCCAGCAATTTCTGCTGTATTATGAAGAACGCCTAACACCTTGCCTCAAAAATACCATTGGAATGTGAACTTTAGCTCTTACTTTGCGGGGAACAAATTTCAGTAAAGCTTCGTTTATGGAAGGCGGTTTGACCCGCCATGCCTGCAAGTCAGAATTGAAGACGTTTCCATCGTTCTGTTCAAACTTCAAAGGTTCCACAGTTCTGTTACGGGCGGCTGTGTCAGTTTTTGAAATGGGCTTTTCTTATTGATGTAGGTTTTGTGTGGTAAGCGCATCAGGTCCTTTAGCAAATGACAAGTGACTCTTAAATCGCGTTTTGAAGTTGATGGGTATTGAGTTGACAGACGTTTTTGTGTCTAGTTGCTTACCTTGTTTTTGTTGGTTTGAAGTAGTTTAATTATCACTTTGATTTTATGCAATGAACCCGTGTATTCATTTAGCGAAATGGTTAACCACGACGATCTTTTTGGTTTTGATCTGGCTGGTTTCCTTATAATGGTGGTCAGAAAGGTGAGATGACAGTTCCTGCAATTTCCCTGACCTGCCAAAATTTTAATTATGATCAAAAGCGTTCCGCCAATGAAGGCATGGGAAAAAGCTGGAAGATTGATTGTATATAAAGATCAAATACTACTCGTAACATAATATGTATCAAAGATTTTACCAGTTACTGCATATGTATGGCATAAAAAATCCAAGTAAGACGCTAACAAAAATGGAATTTTCTACTAAAAGCTAAAGCGCTTTAGGAAACTGAGCAGTTTATCATATTTTTTTACTTTTCAATATGCAATTACAGAGCAAAAAATGTATATTGTAAGCGCATTACCAAAAATTCAGATTAAAGTAAAATAGTAAACAATACAGCACAGCAAACTTAAGCATATGTTATGATACTTGTATAAAGTGATGTGTGTGTTCCCCCAACTGTGACGGCTTCAGTCCACCGCAAGCTCCCACATTTCGGGCGTTCAGAAAGTTTCATGCCTCCCACTCGCGTGACTACGGCTATTAATATTTCCTGTGCACTGACAACCACTGCATTCGCTGCGGTTTACGAGTCTGTTGCTAATTAACTGTTTACAGCTTTATTTCGTAACCGAAATTGTGTTTGGTTATTAAAATTATAATTATTGTCACTGCAATATTCACGCTAACGACGGCGCCGTAAAATCCACTTTGTATTCTGGTTGTTGAATTTAAAACGTTCTCCTATTCAATAATGGGTCAATGATTATTTATTTTAATATTGCGTACACTTTGTTCGTTTTGCTGAGGTTCAAGAAAGGAGAAACTTTAAATATTATGTAAAAAAATTGTACTAGTTGATTGTACTTTAAAATTGCACTGTTTTTAGATCCACATGCACAAACCAAATTTCAAATAAACCTGATCTGATCTGATGAGATTTTGTCACAACTAACATCGTTAACACGCTAACATAGTTGATCCATCAACCATTCTCGGGATCACCCTAAAACTAGAATAGAATAGAATAGAATAGCATAGAATAAGATTATTTAAGGCTGCATACTTGATTATTTGTACTTGATTATTCATTGTTAATTATTATTTTGTGATTTTTATTTTTGCTAACAATTTTAATGTCATTTTGTGTTTTAAATATTAATTATGCTTAATTTATTATACTCTTGCTGACGATCTCAATGTGAATACATATATCTTGACGATGACATGTAACTTATATTGTAATAAAGCAAATCAAATCAAATCATAGGCCCATAGATAGAATACTGTGATGTTGGGAGTTAATCGATAAGACCGTTGAGTATGAGAGGTGTCTTTATTCTGAGTTTAGGCACGTTGTACAGTTGTTATATAGAGAGACAATATGAGAGTGACTTAAAGACTAACATACACATTTATTTTACATAATTACTTAATTACTAGCACGTGAAGTCTGTTACGTGAGCACTTTCGCGGTGTCAGTTAACCGGCCACGGAACCGCCGGTATGCGACACCTTTCGGCTAAAACTCTTCTCTTGTGAAACGATGATAAATAAATATTAATAAATAATAATAATCATAATAGTAAATATTATAAGCACCTCCTTTCCCTGAAGTTGCGTTAAAAGCCGTGGCAATTGCTTTACATCGAGCTAAGCGCATACCAGTATTCAATCGACGTTTCAATAAAAAAAACAGACAAAAAGTATTTCCATCACAACCCAAACGCCCTAACGCCTACAATTAGGCCAATGCAACATAGACGTATCACCCGCACAAACTGCATCCCTTGATTGCTTTTTAATAGACCGAGCACCACCCGAGATAGTCCGGCGGCGGTCGTCGTTTTGCCGTACGTGGCCGGTTCCTATTAGCAATCGAAGTGCTTGTTTTTCAATCGCGATAGATTCTAATTATCAGGGGTCGTTATTACGAGTGGGGGTTGCGTTGGTTGTGTTTGCGACTTTGTTACGAGCTTTTAGTGGTATAATAGCAACTACTACAACTTAAGTGACTATTAAAGAGGGAATTGAGAAAAGTTGTCTATGCTCTAAAGGGAAGTTTCAAGTTCATAGTTTACATTTTGGACCGTAGAATAAACCATGTTGCATTATTTTCAGGAATGCACCAGAATATCAAATGTCACTTTTTAACCTCGCTAAAGACTGGAGGAAATACTCTGAGCTGACTGCCTAGTTATTAGTTAGAGTTACTAGTTAGTTCACTAGTTAGAGAGGCACTACAAAAAAAGAGTGCATATTTTATGCCTCTCTTTCGAAAAATGACACCTCTCAGTTCCGATTTTAAACGTCACTTACGTGTCTTTGACTGTAAAGTACTATTATTTCACGAAGTGACTTCGGCTGTTTTCGAAAATATCAAAGTGTATAAAATACATTGCTGCCTCTAGATAGAAGGTCAATCACCACGCAAGGGTCCAAAAAAGCAATGTAAATAAAAACGATTTTCGTCGACTAGTGCCGAGGGGCATACTTTAGGTAATCTTAATGTACTGACATGTACTTTTCTTGTTTTCGCAGCTAATCCGGAAGACACTTAACACACGTGTACCAGGGAAAAAAATGGGGTCCCAATGAAATCCAAAATAACGCTTGTCCTAATAATCATTTGTCATAATAGATTTTTTGCGAAAGCCTTTTTTTTCGATAGGTAACATTGCGAATAGTATCTAGCTTGAACTTTTTTCTTCTGTTTTCTAACACCTCACTATAGATTGTCTTGTTGTTTGTTCGTAAATAAAAATAAAACTTCGTTTATTTGAAGAGCCGTACGTTCGGGATAACAAACTTATGTCAGAGTAATTTAGTTCACTTCTATTGATTTTTCTTCTATCTAATTGAATTGTTCGTATAAATTATTTAAATGACCTAAAATGATAAACGTTTATGTAATGACTTTTTAATTATCACTGTAGGAGTTTTCTAGCACAGATTCAGAAGTACAAGGCCTTATGTCACTTTTTATTCCTTTCAAAATATAACCCAAAACCCAAAGACATAAAGTTTTATTTCTCTTGTCTTATGCTCAAGACAATTGTCAAAATATTGTCTCATTTATTTTATTGTTGTGTTTAGTTTTGTGTTACTGTATGCCGTTTTGCTTTGACCGGATAGCCCAGTGGTTAGTGACCCTGACTTCTAAGCTTGAGGTTCCGGGTTCGATTGCCGGGAGGGGCAAATGTTTGTATCATGAAATTTGTTGAAAGATTTTGAAATGTGTTACCGACATAGCTCTACGAATTGCAAACCTTAATTAGCAGTAGCGGGACACATTGCTCGTAGAACCGATGGCCGTTGAGGCGGAAAGGTTTTCGAGTGGAGACCACGTACCGGAAGACGAAGTGTTGGTAGGCCTACAAGGTGGACCGACGATCTGTAAAAGATCGCTGGAAACCGGTAGATGCGAGCAACACAAGATCGAACGTCGTGGAGATCCTTGGGGAAGGCTTGTGCCCAGCAATGGGCGTCTTGATGATGATGATGATAATGGTTGTGTGCTGTAATAAAAAAAGTGTTGAGACAGATAGGCGCACGAGCGATCGTATAGGAGTATCACTTTTCAAACTAGATCGTTATAAATCTAAAGTGTACGTGGGAGAGGTGCAGGCAAAAGCTAGCAGTAATCGATTAAAAATAATGATCTATATATCTTCTATATTCTATATAAATAAAATTGAATTGTTGTTCGTTAGTCTGATTAAAACTCGAGAACGGCTGGGCCGATTGAGCTGATTTTGGTTTTAAAATGTTTGTCGTAGTCCAGGGTAGGTCTAAACGGTGAGCAAATATGCCTCCAATAATTAGGCGGTACGAAGTTCGCCGGGTCAGCTAGTTAAAATTAAAAAGAATTGCAATTGCGTGTTGCAGCCTCAATGGTAGCGTGTGCCTAAATGTTTTATAATGACAGCTTCGAATTGCCCCCTGCTATTGTCCCTTTGTGTCCACGTTTTATTGTACGCTAATGGTGCCTTTGTGATCCCGGAGATAGCACGTGCCGTTAGTGCTTTAGGTGATTGACGTGATTAAGGATTAAAAATGAAATTGGTTTAGTTTGGTTTCAGGTTAGCTGGTTTTTAATTAATCGAAAACCAATTGCATGCTCTGGTGAAATGAAAGAATAATATCCCTTAATATTCCACCCTTAGAATACTGTCTCCAAATTTAAATGAGACTAACCTTTAGTTTAACGAATGCAATTCAATTTAAATAAAACTGTTCCCAATTGAAGAAGATATCGTGTAACATACAAAAAAAACGTCAAATTGAGAACCTCCTTTTGTTAAATCGACGACAAAAACTTGTCAATTTACATTATAGTGGTAAAATCAGACTGTAGCTAATTACTGGTTGCATTGCAGCACACACGGATGGACTCGACCGGCGTAGTACTAAACTATCACAGAATACTGTTGTAAAGAATCAAGTAAATATCTCTGGACAATTCACACCAATTGACCTAGTCCCAAACTAAACAAAGCTTGTGCTATGGGTACTAGACAACGAATATACATAATAATATAGATAAATACGTACTTAAATACATATAACATCCGAGACACGGATATACAAACATTCATATTCATTATACAAACATTTGCCTCTCCCGGGAATCGAACCCGGTACCTCAGAATAGTAGCTTGCAATTGCACATTTTGTACGGTGGTGATCTAGGAGGCTAGGTAAAGGGCGAAAACGGATCAACGATTCTCTTAAGGCTATGGTACCATGGACGGAGACCACCTTCCCATCAAGTGCTCATTTGCCTCCTTATCCCATAAAAAATATAGTAGGAAAAACATTTTTTTTAAAGTTCCCGGAAAATTTCTAATATGGCAACAATGGAAATATTACGTCAGGCAATATGGCAGGGAACGACTAACGAAAAGTTGCAAGAACCATAAAAAGACAAGTGTATTTTTCAACCAACAGATAAAAGGACCAATCAAACCTTATTGCAAGCCGTAAACTCACAAGAAACGCTCCCTCAATTTCGTAACATAATCCCTATTATTTCGTGATGACCTTAAAAACCGATTCAATCAACTTTTACGTATAAAAGTAATGCTGATCGAATAAGTCATAACCCCGTATTGTTACAGTTTCGCGGGCAAGGTAACTTTTGATTAGACCGTGTTCCAATTTTAGGGGCGTGTAGGAGACGTGTTTGGTTTTTGTTCAGGATCTAGTACAAACGTTATAATTCAAAAATTTTAACGGTTTATGTCACGTATTATAACGAATCTAACGTTTGCGCATTTTAGACTGGTTTGCTAAATACTTGAAAATTAATAATTTTAATAAAAACGCACTTAAAAGGCGCAGAAGGACCACGGAAGAGGATTTATTCTCTTTTAAAGAGCACAGATAACATAGAAATATAGATAGGAAATTATTGAATGAGAAATTACGGTAAAATAAGCACAGGCAGCCAACATAACCAAATGAGATTAAATGTGAAATGAAACGTTTTGAATCATCAAGAATAAAATTAACATTTCAGTCTGTAGTTTTAAGGTCTTTTTAAGTCTCATATTCACGGAAAAACTGACAAATAGTTATGTACTTAGATTTAGCTTTGTCGCTCTACACATGACATAAACAGTTTTTTTTATAACATGTCTACTACTAAACAAACTCATCTCTACTACTAAATGAAATATGTTTTTCATTAAAAAGGAAAGCAAATTTGCAAGGTATAGTCGACCAAATAATTGCTTGACCGCTTTTTACCTTATCCATTTGTAATACGGTCGAAAAGTAGTCAGGCAATTTCTAAGGCGACCATACCTTGATCGGAAGTGATCAGTGGTCACCACCGCCAATGGGGACCAGCCACGCCAAGAATTGCTGATCCTATTGCACCTTTAGGTACCCCTATGGCTCTCCAGATCTCCTACTCACCGTACGAGTGAGTAGCAAGTTTCTTTACGCCGATATTTTGTGACGGTGGTACTACCCTAGACAATCAGGTCTATACCTACTGCAAGCAGCATCTGGCCATAGTTTGTCGCCGGCTAGCCGGTCGGAGAGAAAAAACTCAGAGGGTTACGATAAAAAGTATAATACAATATAAAAATAAAATATAATACAGCTTGTTTCAGTCAGTACTGCTCTTGAAACGGATTAAACTGGCCTTAGACGTTGTGTAGGCAAATGTGAAGGCAGGGCAGGGTAATCCAGGAGGCTTCGGAGCTTCCAGAGGGATTCAGTCTTAACCGGCGGTCTGCTCCGAGGCAGAAAAGTGATAGGAGAAAGCCGGAGAGAAGAGGTTGGAAGCAGGGAAGCAGATCAGGAAGGGCTGAAAGCAATACCCTGCCTTATAGCTGCTTTAGGGGCCCATCCAAGCCTCGTTATACTGTCTAGGCCAGTTATAACTAAACGAGACTTGGATTAGGTTTCATATTAAATTATTATATACAGTTAAACAATAAGATAGTATGTACAAACAATACCTGCGTAAGTGGCAGCCCTTTTTATATGGTTTACAACACCAAAGTATCACGAAGAACGAAGTTAAAATTAAATTATATAGTTCAAGTAATTAAATTGCGCCTTGCGCGTTGCAAATTGTACAGCGGAGTGAAAAAAAACAAAAGCCAAACGATCGATTTAAATTTAAAATTTAGTTTTTATTGTAGGCGGCCAGTTACGCACCATGGAGGTTTGTCACGTTACAAGTTTAAGAGTAATGTGTACCCAACGCTTTCCATACAAAATGTGGTATTGTTTTAAAATCAAAACATACAAACCTAGTTGTAACGTATACAACGTATAGTCGACCAAGTAATTGCTTGACCACTTTTGTACTCCGTCCCTTTGTAATACGGTCGAAAAGTGGTCAAGCAATTTCTTGGTGGACTATACTTTAAAACCATGACAGTAAGGTTTAGAGGGTGGAAAACATTTTTACCGTTTGTATGAAGAGCACCTTGTCAGGCTTGGTATACAATCGTCTAAAATAAATGCTTATAAAAAGAGCTCTAGCTTTGCTTTCCAGTTTTTTATCTTAAATTCCATTCCACAACTCCAAGCATGTAAACTCACTGATAAATATTACGACAATACAGTTTCTATTTATAAACCTCCTTCGTGATAACATAGCAGAGCAATCGCAAGTTAATATCGAAAGGGACAAGATCCATTGCTTCATTTGGCTTGTAATTCTATTCCGCCACTTCGAGTATGCGAACTGCCTCGTAAATGGAACGGCAACACTGTTTCTATTTACAAACGCGCCGGTAATCTCGGTGAGTGACTACGTGAGACCCTTTTTCCCCACAATTTACCTCAGAACGGTGCCTCTATAAAAGCAGGAAGCGTGAAAAATATCCGCCTCGCGACGTTACCATGAATGCTGAACTCGCAAATAAATGTTTTTTGCGTTATAGTTTCGTAAGTAGTTCAGGGTTTTTCTTGTTTGGTACCTCAAAGCTTGATTGGTGTCATTTATTTTAGGTTAAGAGGGATAGCAATTGGAAATAAGATCAGTATTGTATATTATTGCTGTTTGTGGTAAAGTCTTAAGTCGCACTTCGTTCCAATCGTTTTTCCTTGTATTGTCGTCCATGTCATTAAAATGAACATAACTATGCAGTGTTTGCTTAGTCTTGACAATAATAATAATTTGTCACATGTAGTTTTTCCGTCCGTCCCCGGTAACACCGATCGATCGCGAGGTCAAGGGTACCTAAGCTCATATTTATAATTTACAATACACTTATTTAGTTTACGAGCCCCCGGGCAAATATTAACAAGTAACTTTAAGGATCAATTTAGAAATTACGGTCAAGGGTCGGACGTGCGCTGCTTTGGTTTCGGCTAAATTCAGACGAATTGAAAGACGATATTTTAAAATAAAACTAGAGGTACTCGTATATTGAGTGGTCGTCGAGTTGCGGATATTGAGCCCCTAAATTCCTTTACCTTTAATGGGAAAGAGAATGTAGACGCAAAATATCGGAACATATTTAGACAAGTGTGAACCCAGCCGTAAAAAGCACTCCCGATACAAACGGCGATGACGTTTTCCACTCTCTAAACCTTAACCTATGGCAATGAGTTTTTGGTATGCTGTCATTATGCCTCAAAATTATAGGCTTGTATGTTTTTTTTTTTAAATATTCATCATAGATTTGTCAATACTTGCATTTTAGGAGTTTCATACAAAAGAATAAAGCGTGAATATTTTTGAGGCTATAATGAAAAGTAATAAAATAAAAACATAAAAATCTAGGTATAAGTTAAGGTTTAGAAGGTGGAAAACGTTATCGTCGTTTGTATGGAGATCGTTGGGTACACAATAGTCTTAAGGTAGCACTTATGAATGTCATAAAATTTACCACCAGTTCGGAAAAACCTCTGATGAGAAGATACCGGCAAGAAATTCAACGAGGTATAATTTTTTAATTTTTTAAATAAATAAATAAATAAATATTATGGGACAATTTACACCAATTGACCTAGTCCCATACTAATCAAAGCTTGTACTATGGCTACTAGACAACGGATATACATACTTATATAGATAAATACATACTTAAATACAAATAACATCCATGACTCAGGTACAAACATTCGTGTTCATCACACAAATATTTGCCCATACCAGGATTTGAATCCGGGACCTCTTGCACAGTAAGCAGACACATGTGCCACTGTGCCATACAGGTCGTCAGTATAAATCAAAATTACAGCTTTACATCTCAAATATGTAAAAATTTAACACAGTAGGTGTACAATATTTGGAACTAGGGATCGCCAATACAAATCGGGATCATTTCCAAACATCCCTGTTCAAGATAAAGTCATTGATCTTATAATACGCCCGAGAAATTAATGTATTCTTGACAATAGATTTGAATTTTGTATCATTTTGTTCAGTAATGTTTTTTGGAATTTTGTCGTAAAATCTTACGCAATTTCCCATGAACGACTTATTGGTTTTAGCCAGTCTCTAAGTTGTAACTTTAAGCTTTCCCGTATTTCTAGTAGCCTTTGGCTTATCGACGTTGTAGGGAAATTGCATATATTTTTCCTAACGTACATGATTATTTCAAAAATATATAGCGAGGGTAGGGTTAAGATGGTATGTATTATGTAAAATGCTCAAGTTGTTTGCCGGTCACTGTACTTAATACACCAACAATATTTGAAATCTTCTAATCACTAATAAAAATCTGAACATTCTCAATTAATAAAATAACACCTTTTTACCTTAACAGTCTACACCAAGTCGATATAGTGTAGCCATAAATTGAAATTTCTTTGTTTCGTTTCGTTTCGGCCAAAATTGGTTTCTTTTCGGCGAATAACCATTTGCAGTCACTTTTTAGTGACAAATATAGATAAACAATAATCACTTGTCCGCAGTATGTTGACTTGTTTCGTCAACGTACAATATTCTACTTGCTTTCGGATATACAATTCAATGTAAACATAGTCCCATAACATTACAGTCAACTTATATGTAAAAGGAAATATAGGTATTACTATAAATATTTGTTCAATAAACATTGACTAGTCTTGTTTAGACATTCTGGAAAGTATATGTAAAAGAATAAGAAAGAAACACTTCGTTTATTTACATAAAAATAAATGTTTGCGGGTGGTAGGAACTTGTGGAAGGTCCGTCCGGATCGCTACCACCATCTTGCTCGCTAATCCTGCCGCTAAGCAACAGTGCTTGCACTGTTGTGTTCCAGCGTGGAGAGCAAGCAGCCGATGTAATTACTGGCACAAGAGGTATTCCATCTTAGCCCTCTGGGTTGACAACGCATCTGCAATTTCTTTGGTATTGCGGATGTCTATAGGCGGTGGTGATCACTTACTATGAGGTGACCCACTTGCTTGTTTGCCTTCTTATTTCATAAAAAAAGACTAAAAATACAGATTTTCTTCTATTGAAGAGTTCTTTCGATTTTGATAACAGACAAATAATCATTATGCCTATTGTCGCTGTCACAACATGTTTGATTGGTGAAATAGTGGGGCCTTTACCACAAAACTTAAAAGTGCTACAGTTTAACATATTTGTCACATTTTTCAATGAAAAACCTCTACAATTATGTCAAATTGTAGTACTTGTATTTTTGTGGTACAGCGGGCTGGTTGACGATAAAAATAAACAGTATGACGGTAGCTGTTGCTAAGAATCCAGTGGGCGTGGCCATGTCAGTGCTGTAAAATGTGTCATTACCTTTTGTAGGTTATTTTATTGATAAATGATGCTTTGAAGTGTTTCAAAAAGGGCATGGAACCTGTAATTTCCAAAAAAGCATAGTTAATGTTTGTAAGTATAAAATAAACTAGCTATAATTTAACGTACCAAAATATATAGTATGGACAAGTCCGTGATATACTGAAATAGTATTCGTTAACCTACATCTCACTAGCTCTCGATATTTACAACTCATTAAAATTACGGTTGTTTAACGTCAGGTAAGTTTCGAGAAACAGAAATTCTTATTTTTTTATGTTCTACTATTTTTTACCCGACAGCAGCCAGAGAGGGTTATGTTTCACATTTTTGTGTTTTTTATGCTACGTTGTGAAATTTGCTAACATTTCTCAAAACAGTTACATTCTTTATCAAAAATCGACTTTAACTGTTATCGAAAATGTCAAAATAACACAACAACAACATAACTATGTCAAAGTGAAATTTTAAATCAAATCGTAACACGTCTCTTTTTATTTCACTTGGTAAGTCAATTTGAAATAGTTCCATGATTCTGATAGTACATTACTGCTATAAGATAGAAGGTCAAGTATCATGTAAGGGTCCAAGAGAGAAGGTAAATCAAAAGCGATATTCGTCGTACTGTATTTTTAATACATTTACAGACATGCTACACATAAAAGTTATAGGTTACATAGTTAATAATAGATTATTTCGAAACGAAACAATTACCAAACAAAATACATGTTTTATCTATTGATTTACTATAATTGTCATTTTTTACAGCGAGCCTTACATGCTAGTTAAATAAGTAACTCAAAGTTACAATAAAAAAACATTCGTATGTACGATTGTACCTAGATAGGTACAATTGGTTTAAGAGACAGAGCCATAACAAAGGTCGAACCGATGTATGCTTAGTAAGCACCTTTATAGGCCGTTGGGACCAAGTTGTGATCCTTCGGGTACGGACCCTAACAAACCGATATTCAGCATTTTTTACTTTGTTGCAGATTAAACCACGCATTAGCCGGACTCCGGCCATGGTGGTGGCACGCCTGCAACGTTGCGTTGCACGCTGCGTGTTGCGCGCTCGTCGCGCGCGCGTGCTTTACGATAGCGCGGTTGCAGCGACCGTTCGCTGCGCTTGCGGCGCTGCTGTTCGCTGTGCACCCTGTACATACTGAAGCGGTGAGTCTTTTACACAACATCGACAATAAGCAGCTACCGTAGCTTATAGACGCTTATGTTATCAAGCATCACTTGTGTGTTGCTGATCTTGTAGAACTAGTTTATTGTATGGGCAGCCAAAAAGAGTCCTTTTACTGCCTAAATACAGCTACTCAGTGAGCTCTGAACGTTACTCACCACATTAGCAAAGCAATTTAGTACCATTGCAATAAATACCGCACAAACAAATGTAACGCAGAGATTTTTTTAAAGTATGAAGTTATAGATAGTTCTTAACTACTAGTATATGTTTTGAGTACGCAGTCGTACTCAAGAACGATCTATAACTACACTAAGATGTAGTGTGTTTGTTTTTTTTCTAGTCTTTCTCATAGTGACTCTAAAAGTATTGAAATCTTTTGAGGTTTCTGAGATTAAAAAGCCAATGCAGATTCAATGGGTCTTCAGGCAAGAAACTTTGGTTGATGATGATGATGATGATGATGCAAGCCTCTTATCTTATCCCTCATCACGGACGGATAAGATAAGAAGCTCTCAAAAGATGCACCTATACCCACTTCTGATTCGATCTAGCGTGGCTACCTACAACTCTCTCCAGTTGATGAAGCCTGTATCTGGGGGCACGGTAGTGCTCCCGCCAAGTCGAGCAATCTCCTTAATTCCTTAAACAATCAAAATAGAGTCAACATTACTGACAAACGTGATATACTAACCCTTTAACTGCCGATAAAATTTTCATCGGACATGCTCATGTCGCCACCTATACATAAATAAACTATTTGACATTTGTTTTAATTAGAAGACTACGGCGGAATGAGCTGGGGTGCAATTTTTGAATCTCACCAGGTGACTAGAGCTCACCAAAATGGCCGAATCTCTATGAAAGACGCCTATTTTGGTGAGCTTTAGTTACCCGGTGAGATTCAAATTAAATTTTTGAATCTCACCAAGTGACTAAAGCTCACCAAAATGGCCGCATTACTATGAAAAACGGCCATTTTGGCGAGCTTTAGTCATCCGGTGACATTCAAAAATTGCACTCCTGGTTACTTTGTGTCTTAAATATCAGAAAACGGCGGTTAAAAGGTGATATATTATGAACAACATCCTACATATGTGCTACATCCTCGGCTTCATCTTCATTTACCATCAGGTGAGATTGAGGCCAAACGCAAACCCATTTCCAATATAAAAAAAGTACACATCTAAAACAATCTGGCATGCTCTCTAAGTTTAAAAACCCTAAGATATATATAAATAGGTATTAAATGACGTATTTATAACATTGCTGTTAAAACTTGCCGCCTAATATCAGCTAGCGAAACCTTTCAAGAACGTTTATACGACTTAAATCCTGAACAGCGTTTTACGACATTCGTTTTTCACGGAATAGTTAAGCGGGATTCTTCGCAAGATTCATTACGGCTATAAGAACGGTAATAACACAACTTATACAGCAAACAAACGTCAGGGGGAAAATATAATTTCATATTCATGGAAATAAAACACGTCCGTACATCTCGCTCGTGCATTTATCTCGTTCCCTCATCCATCATTTAAGCGAGACAGAGTCACTTTAGTTACGGCGGGTTGTAAATGTATTATGAAGCAAGGTTAAGTGCATTGTCCACTGAATTGAATGGAGGAGGGCAGATATTTTACGTGTTTCCGGCATTTTTGCCGTATCATACTTTTAAGTAATCCTGTGGAAAAATAATCCCATGATAAAAGTGGATTGAATTTTCACGTCGTGTCTGCCATTTTTTTAACGTCGTGTGAACTGCGTATGCCCGTAATATGTTTCTTATTTGTCTATCATTTTGGTTCTCTGGAGGAGAACGCTATTTAGAGATGCCGCCTACTTGAAGTGCATTAATCATAAATAGTGTTGGTAGTTTCAAAATTGCTAGGTTTATAGAAACTACACTTGCAATTTTCCATAGAAACGTTTAATTTTGTTAATTAAAGAGTCAATAAAAAAAGATAAAACATTTAAAATATTCAGACTCGCTTATCTAAACCACCTGTTTGAAGAACTCGGGTTCATAATATTATGTTAAGTATGAATATAATGTATTAGATATTATTATGAATTAAGTATAATACAGTCAATACAAGTACAGTCAATAGCTGAAATAGCTAAATACTATTAAAAAAATCAGATCAGATTTTTTGTGGATTGTAGGACCTCGTGCAAGGTCCGTTCAGATCGCTACCAACATCTTGCTCGCTAATCCAGCCGCTAAACAATGATTGTACTTTTATGTTCCGGCGTGGAAGGCAAGCCAGTGAAATTACTGGCACAAGAGGTGTTCCATCTTAGCCCTCTGCGTTACCAACGCATCCTCAATCTTCTTAGTGATGTAGGTGTCTAAGGTGATCAATTACCATCAGGTGACCCACTTGCTCGTTTGCGTTCCTATTTTTATAAAAAAAGTCGCGTGTTTGTAGATCTTATTGACTTCTTCGTCAGTGGATATATATCTGCTTCTGACTGTACAAGTTTTCTTGCATATATACGCAACTATATTTATTGATGTATTTTCGAACACATTGCCAAGTAGACCTACAGTTTAACTTTATTTTTGCACTGTTTTTTTTGTGTACCTAACCTTCCTTGTAATCTTTTGATTTCTGTTGTTTACTTTGGCAATTAAAGAGTATTTTAATTTTTAATTTTAATTTTTAACTAAACTTGGGATATCCCAAGCCGCCCAGTGGACCGCGGTCTTTATTGTTTATTGTCTTGCCTAAGGAAAATTCCAACCTTTTATAGAAAAGTGTTGTTGAAATTTTAAAATGGAATCCAAGGGAACTTTGCCCATTGAAATGGAGCTCCCTGGACACTGTAGGGTTATTATTTAGCAGTCGCTCTTTGATTTAACGTTCTAGCGTTTAGCATTAACGTAAGCTTTTATCTTTGAGTCGTTATGAGCGTTTCAACTGCCGTCATTGCGTTTATAGAAAATAGAGAAAAGAAAGGAAAGATTGCAGATGCGTTGTCAACCCAGAGGGCTAAGATGGGATACCTTTTTTGCCAGCAATTGCACTGGCTGTGTTGCTCTCCACGCCGGAACACAACAGTGCAAGCATTGCTGCTTAGCGGCAGGATTAGCGAGCAAGATGGTGGTAGCGATCCGTATGAATTCTGCACAAGGCCCTACAACCCCCAAATAAGATACTTGACAAAGTAATTATAATGCTTTCAATGATATTATCGAAGTGTGATTTGGACTAATTTTAAAGGTCCGCAACCGTTAACTATTTTCATGGAATCACTGGTACCAATGGGCGGTTTACGTTTTATTCTCTTTTTCACTAACAGACTGTTTTTTTTAACAGGTCGCTGGTGTTGTAGGCAGAGCCGATGTGCTGGCTTGTATATTCTTCCTTTCCTCACTCCTAGTTTATCATAGGTAAGTTCTTCATCCTATTAAGGTTTCGTATCACGGAATGCGAACCCGATTATTTTCTTGCGAAACCGGTTATAATCGGTTATTTTCTTGAGAAACCGGTTATTACCGGTTATTTTCTCGCGAAACCGGTTATAACCCATTATTTTCTTGCAACACCGGTCATAACCGGTTATACCGTAGATATAATAAACGGGTTTGCATTTTATGAGTCAAAGTATGCAAATTATATGAGTCAAAGTTACTTGAAATAAATGATTTAATAATAATAATTTACTATTCCGAATCCAAAAGGTGTCAATGGACCCCTATAACTGGGATTCTATACGAGACGTCACCGCGAACTATGACAAATGAGTATCGACAGTGGGAAACTCAAACGTCATAATGGACATGTTCCTTGCGACATTTAAGATTTCCGCTGTCGGTATGTCATTGGTTTATGTAAGAAACGGTCGCATCATTTAACATAAAATTATAATAATAAATATATATTTTTTTATCTTATATGAAATGATAACACACGGAAAAATCTCGGTCATCTGGCAGGATTTGAACTGTCAACTCGGCGTCCATGCCTTACCCTTACAAATTAAAGTGGTCCTGCTAAACACTATCTATGTTAATAGTATAGCTAAGCTTTCTGTCGAGCTAAATCAATTGGAAGCTCTGTTTTTATTTTAGAATAAATAAATAAAATAAAGTTAATAAAAAACCCACCCCAATTCCCACTCCTTAATCACCTAATGTCTAAAATACTCTAGTGCCGACAAGAGTACAAAACGGTGTCACATGTCATAAAGTGCTAATTCTTGTTTTACCATAGTTTGGTATACAAATATTTCTTAGTTATACTTTATACACTTTGAGTATTTAACCAAAGGAGATAGCAAGCCGTATTATTACCTAACAATTTGTTCTGCCAATTTTAGCGGGGGAAGGATAAATTAGGCACAATTAACCATTTTTGCAGAGATCGCTTTTGCGATACGGACTAAAGCAAAATGACACACGATATCGCGGCGAACTGGATATTAACCGTTATGACCAAAACTCACGGTTTTGGTCATGTCCATTGGGGAATGCGTGCGCTTGCCAGGTCCCTTGGTTTAATTGTCTAAGTTTATGCATAATCAAGTCGACATGTCGAGTTGAATATTTTAATAATAGAGCTAAAGGTAAAGACGCCATGTAGTCTTCGAATATAATAATTTCTAGGAAAATCTATTACAAACTTCAGAACAAATAGCACTCGCAAACTTCTAATTCGGCCTTCAAAAGTTACTAGCTATCCCTAACATTATAATCGAAACTTAATTGAATCTAAATTTGTAAATCTGAAACGGCTGGCAGCAGTAGGGTTGCCAATTTTTTTTTATATCAAATAGCATTATAGTATTTACAAAGGCAAAAAAATAAAATAAAAAATAGTATGTGGTTAAAATATGTTCTTTATTTTTAAATGGATATTTTTAATGCTCTGCGCCTTATTAATAAAATTTATATTTAAGAAAAAGGATTCAAGCGATACCCAAGTAGGCAAGGAAAATGAAAGATTATTGACATTGACAGTTGACGTGACAGTTGAATGTTTTTTTTTTCGCGCGAGATCCACGGCACGCAGACACAGAGCGGGCATGAGTTAAGACTGCGTTCCGCTTTACGCAAAATATAGTAGTTTCGCCTACTATATAATTATATATTTTTTAGAAATATAGTATTTCATCTCCTAAAATAGTAGAATATGATATATTATTAGTAGTAGGGTTGGCAACCCTAGGCCGCAACGTCCCATTAAATTAGTGAAATGAGAACATTAATAACTTAATACTTATTAAGGCACTAAGTAATTAATCTTGGGTGGTAGGTACGGAATTAGGAAAATGTTAATTCTTAATCGACCTTCATTTGGGACCCGAAATGTGTTATCATAATCATTTATTTGTTACTTTTCTGGGTATCGTCATTTTCAAAACTTAACCTATGATATTTACCAACATGAAACCATGTAGTTGAAAGCAATGCAATATATTGAAATGTATGTATACACTACACTAATTTACACCATTTAGTTTACTACAATATCCTAATGGCCGATAGGGACGAAAAGTTCTCGAACGGCGGCCGCGTATTGGCAAGCGCAGAATAGGACGACCAGTCACAAGATAGTCCGATGACATCATACAGGTGGCAGGAAGGCGCTGGTTGCATGCCGCTTCCAACCGGTCACTTCGGAAATCCATGGAGGAGGATATGTTCAACAGTGGAGCTTTTGTGGCTGAGATGATGATGATGATGAATATCCTAATACTACTTTCTTTCAGTAATATGAGCTGTTTTACTATATTTTAGGTTTCTCAAGTTACAATTTACTGGTATCTGCGTTTTGTATACAGCGTAGCTCTGTTTCGGTGTTATTAACTGTCTACAGTTCTTAGTTTCTAAGATGGCTGCTTAGAATCTAACATTGTCCATTTATTCTAGACCTACAAGTAATAAGAAATGCGTGTGGCTGAGCATACTTCTCGGGGCTCTGAGTATGCTGGCCAAGGAGACGGGTGTCACCATCCTGATGGTGAATCTGGCCTTCGACTTCTATAGGTGTTGGCCGTTTGTAAAAAGGTTAGTTTTTTCTTAATTTATCACTAACTGCATAATAGTTATTGGACATGGATGCACAGGCCTCAGTAACTTACGGGAACTTAAGGTATCAGTACTTAGGAATACCCTAATTTTAGACAATGGTACGCAATTTACTTATGGTGATATATTACTCAGTTTATTCCACGTCTATGATTTTATGCGTGAGAAATAAAAGATAACTCGGATAATGAACACAGCAAAGACTCAAATACAACATTAATTAGTTATATTCCTTTTTTCTAAAATACAGAATTGTTAAGTCAGCGAAAAAGCAGAATCGTAAAAAAAACTTGCACGAAACCAGTAGCAAATTCAGGAGGCAAACATTATGTATATTTGTAGGTAAAATAGAGTAGGTATTATACAAAAAAGACATACTATTTGATTAAAATGTCTTCGTCGTTAAATAACAAATCTACAAGTACATAATAACAAAACGTCATCCTTAAACTTTACAATGTACAACCAAATCACCTTTCTCCCGTACCACCGAAGACATCTTCAAACAAATAAAGAGCCCACTGACATTTCAACGTCATTACAATAACAATTCATCATCTCAATTAGATTCTGTGCCCCATTTCGAGTAAAAGCAACGCGTAAACATAACCATCTCATAACGCATTAAGAACAACCATACACTTAACTTAAGCACCTGTTTCAACAAACAGACATCGTCAAAACTTGTTCGATGTTGTCACGAACTTTACCCTAGAGCACTGACATGCCGCTCCATATTTTATTTATAGAATGGAAGTAAAACAAGACGCCATTTACTGCCAAATGGGACCTTTTAAAGTCTCAATAAAAGTCCAGAGTAAGTCCCGGGCGAATTTGAAAATGTACAGTGAAATTTGAACGTCGCTTCAGACAGTTGCACTTAGAATGTTTAGTAATTTAGTTGAGTTGCCTTTATAGCTTTGTTTTTTGATGATTAAAAACCATGCAATGATAATGACGGAAACGTTAAACAGAATATCGCGTGCTATAAATTTTCTAATCTTTTCTAGATAACGGTTTCCTGTATTAAGAATTGCGTCGTTGTCGTTTGAATCATTGTTATGTAGTGTTTGATGAAGACGAATTTTGAAGACGAAGAGATAAATTTTGCTGATGGAGAATTTTTGATTTTTATCAAGTTAAGAGACAAAATTGGTAAGCTTATTTCCATCCTTAATGGTAATATTATTTTCTAGATCAATATGCTCCCTAAAGATCGAGAAGAAATGCACGGGCCTCTCGATACGATCAGTGAAGGTGGTGGTATCCCTCACGCTGCTGATCTGCTTGCGACTTGCGCTGCTGCAAGGGACTCTGCCTATATTCTCATCGCAGGACAACCCGACTGCCTTTCATCCAAGCTTCTTTGTAAGGTAAGACTTCAGACTTTCAAAGTAACTGTAGCAATGTCAACCAGTGTTTATGAATAAAGACTAAATAGAAACAACGCTGCTAGCACTACCATGTTTTATTATTTAAGATGTAGTAGCGTAGTTTCAGTCTACTTTTTAATCTAGTTTAAAGTTTTTAATTTTAATATTTTTTAGTAATTTTTATTTCATTAAATCTTTCAAGAAGACTGTCTTCTGTCTGAATCATGACTGCCTTGAATACGAGCACACATGTCTGACAGTAAATAAATGATTCATTTTAATTTTCTTCTTGTCTTAAAGAGCTGGTTCTACCGATACCATCTTTGGTGTTTCCTTCAACAGGTTGATGACGTTCTGCTACCTAGCAGCGTTCAACTGGTGGCTGCTACTCTGCCCGTGGACCCTCAGCCACGACTGGCAGATGGGCTCTGTGCCCATCATCACCAGTGGCTGGGATCCTCGGAACCTGCTCACCTGCGCTGCTTTTGGAGCTCTGTTGCTGCTCTGTTATAGGTGTATAGCAGATCTGGAGGTAAGATCCTAAAATATATACATTGTAACCACTAATTTCTGTACGTAGTTATAATTTTCATGTTAAAAAATCAAGGGAAGTGGACCTGAAGGAAGTTGGTTACTTTGAGTTCACGCAACTGAATTGGGCATTTTTTTACCGATAGGGTTCACTCCAAAAATTATGATCTGATAATGGCATCCATAACAAATTTTTGACGTTCATATAGGAAGGTGGTTTTGTTTATTCTTAAAACAATATACCTAAGTTTAGACACAGTTTCAAAGCCTAAAGATCGTTCTATTTATGTTTAAAAATTGTTTAAATGCCAATACAAATATTAAATATCGCAGTTAATAAATGCTTAAAAAATCAAGATGAAAGCACGGTTTCAAACCCTGGGCCCTCTGCTTGATCAAAGTAGTACCTAGTTATATTTTCTTCTTCTGTTGTTTATTTGTTTCCTAACTTAAAATATCTCCTGGTAATCAAGCTTTATTTGAGCATTTTTATTTAAATGCTATAGCATAGTCATATTATTATTCTTCTGTGAATACTCTTTAAAGCGTATCAAAGTAGTAGAAAGTATTAGTTTTATTTATTTATTATCTTGGCTTTTGAGGCTTTCTCAAATTGACGTCATCATCAGAATCTTTTTTTTAAAGGTTCAGAGGCACACGCCAGCAGTCATCGGGCTAATGCTCCTGGTGATACCTTTCGTGCCTGCCAGCAACTTACTCGTCACGGTTGGGTTTGTCATCGCTGAACGTGTACTTTACATACCTAGGTGAGTAATGTTCTAATATGCAACGTTTTTATCCAACTGCTGTCAAGTAATTTAAAATATTTGGATTCATTGGTGATGTTGGTCGTTTTTGATTTCAAACAGTCTAACAGAATTTTTTTAACCGCTTTTGTCTTATTCTTACCTACAATACACACGGCTTGTAACCACAATTGTTCTAAGACAATCAAACTATCCATCATAGTCTGCCCGACCTGAGCCTGAATAGTCATTACACTAAAAACTAACTAGGCCATTTTATTAACTTACAACTGCTTTGCAACACTTGGTAATTACTTGGCATCATATAGTGAACAACGAGTCTAGTGCGACAGCCTGACAAAAATTGCCTCCTGTAAAAGCCCTAATTGCCTATTTATTTCAGCGTGGGCAGCGTTATAATCACGGCATACGGCGTCCAGCTCATGTGGTACTCCAAGCCCGGTACCAAGATATTCCTGGTGGTCGGCCTTGCCGTGTTAGCTGCCAGTGGAGTCGCGAAGACTTACAGGAGAAACGCGGATTGGCGGGACAGAGCTACGTTGTTGAGGTGAGTTTCGTGGTACAAGGTCTGATGATACAAACAATTTTAAGCGGCCGTCTATACGATTTTAATTTATTCAGAGTCAGAGAAATACTGTTAATAGGATGAACGATGATGTTTTACTAATAGGAGTACATGCGCGCATTGCTGCCTCTGCTGAACGTTGTCGTCCCGTTTCCGAAAACACTCACCTTGATAACATTCATAAAATTGGACTTTCATGTATCCTTTGTACAAATAACGAAAAACTGAGGAAAGTATGGCAAACCAGATTATTCAGTTCCTTAGCTTTCAAATTAACAGCTAAATATTGTTAGTTTGGCGTTTTGTTACTAATGCTAAGTAAGGTCTGAGTCGGGTCCAGAGTTTCGTAAGCAGTTGCCAAGTGTGCAGCGAAGGGACATGAGACTAAGAGATCGGGAGTGTCTTTTGCTGCCCGTAAAACAGTTCATCCTGCAGCGTTAGTTGGGTTCATAATTCTTTGTGTTGCAAGAGTCTTTTGGATGCACTTAACCCTTTAAACGCCAAGAACGTTTAAAGGTGTCTCGAGCTGTGGTGCTCATTACGCCACCGACACATATAGTGGACTGATGATACAGCGCATCAAGTGACCTACGTCAATATCTTTAAACATCAAATTCGCGTTTGACGTTATAGCGACTTGGCTTGTCGGTGACAACTTTAGTTTGCGTTGTTGGCGGTGAAAAGGTTAATGGCCACTATCAGGTGATCAATATGCTTGTTATCACTGACACGTGGAAAAAATGTCGCAACAGACGTGCCAAATCTCTTTAATACGACAATTACTATGAATAATCGCCTTTATCAATACCGCCATAATCTCGCAGGCTTAGTCCAGTGAATCCTGTTTTGACAGCTGTCATTTTGCAGCCCTCTGTCAATTGCTGATAAGTCTTGCAGGATTACGCTTTTTGTACGTTCAGGTATTTTTTAGCCTACGGTGTAATTTTGGTACGGTGGCTTTATGTTGTCAAAATGTCTAAAAATGGTTGTGTCGAGACTTAAAGTGCGATTTTCACCTGGCGCGCTGAGTTAGCAGTACCTCCAAAAGATTTTTCATGGTTCAGGCAGGCAAAAGAGTATGCAGGCTAGCTAAATAAAGACAGCGCCTCTGGCGGTGCGTTTCTTCAACCAACTGTTACTAGTACAGGGTTATTTAATGGTTTTCGCATGTAAGTAGCATTACATTGCGAGCTACCAAGGTATGATATGGTCGATCGATCTATCGAACCCCGCAATGAAAGCAACTTGCATGCGAGAGATCATACCATGTAGATGGCCTTAAATTGGGAAGTCAACGCTAGCGCGTTTAAGACGTTTGTTGTAACAAAGTACTTACATTAAAGGTTCTGATCGCCTTGGAAACCAGTAATTACAAGCAATTATAAGCGCCCTGAGGAGCTATTCTCGCGTCAGAAGAGACGAAGTCAGATTCGAGATTGAAAAGAGCTGTAAGATTCCTTCCCAAACTGTCACTTTTAGAAGCATGCAGGCAGGCATAGTTTTGGCCAATAGTGGCAGTAGAAAATAGATTTTCTACAAGTACGTCTAGGTAATTTTCGGAAAAAGAAGGACATAAAATATCACGTATAATAAGGATGGATAATGAAGATTAACAAAAAAGATGTATGAAGGAAGAATGGATAGAAAAATAGGATAGGGAAGACATCGGCGAACGTACTCCGACCAAATCAGAGTCATTCTGGAGAAAGGCCAGGTCAGAAGTATCCTAAACCGACGAGCATGCATGAATAATGTTATGAGAGTAAGTGAAGCAAAGATTGTATGTCAGGATCGTAGCAAGTGGAAATCTGGGGTCTCTGCCTACCCCTTAAGGGAAACAGGCGTGACTTTATGTATGTATGTAAAAATACCACTTTTGTATGTGAATAGAAATTCTACGGGATTCGTTCAAAACTCCCTCAAATCAAACATAAAAACTCAAATCTATAAAATATCGCAGTATTGACCATATGTTGAGTTCAGCGTCATCTGCCGTGTTCGTTATAAATTTCACAAAATTGAAAACATAACGTATTTACTGCTTCCACATTGAACCGTACGTTTTTAGTGCCAATAAAAATAATATTGCTAATGCCAGCTATACACGTTCGTAAAGACGTTTCATGCAGTTTTACGAGTGAGTTAAAGCCATCCACAGACGTTCAATGAATTTAGTTTTAATGGTGCGGTTATAAACGTAGGTTGCAAACAGATGGGATTACAATGATCCAATATTTTGTATTAAAATACAATGTGCGGGACGTTAAAACACAATTAGGTAAACATGCACGTAGTTTCATTTTTATGTAGCCCTGAGTTCCCAGGGCTGAATAATACGGTAGGCGGTCTTACCTTATCATTATAATGATATGGTAAGACCTCTTACCTCATTATTGTCAACAACAGGACTTGGCATTACTAATATGCCTTTTTAGGGTTCCGTACTTCAATTGCTAAAATCGGAACCTTATGGGATCACTGTGTGTGTCTTAATTGTCAGTCTATCATGCATACTCCATCCAGCACTAGTGACTATACCATAGTAGTGTCAAAATTGAATCACATTTATTCTAATCATGACAGGTTTTAATTAATACCTACTCTCATAATGAAACTTTGTAAAAAAAAACCAGCAAATAATTAAAAGTAATTACACAATTGAAACAAAAAAATAATATTTATTTATTTTATTTTTATGAAATAGGAAGGCAAACAAGCAAGTGGGTTATCTGATGGTAAGTGATCACCACCGCCTATAGACACCCGCAACACCAAGAAGATTGCAGATGCATTGCCAACCCACAGGGCTAAGATGGAATACCTCTAGTGCCAGTGATGACACCGCCTGTCTTGCTCTCCACGCCGGAATACAACAGTGCAAGCACTGCTGCTTAGCGGCAGGATTAGCCAGAAAGATGGTGGTAACGATCCGAACGGACCTTGCACAAGGTCCTACCACCCGCAAAAAAAAATATCTTCTATATTCGTCGTAAATGTTTGTAATAATGATCTTCAACACTGTTTACTTTAATGACAAACTTTAATGACAATTTTTGTTTGACTGCAATACCGTATTCTCAAAGCTCGCGCGAGAAGTATCGTGAACGAAACAATTCAAAATTAAGTGCATTTGTTATGCGTCTGGAAAGTTCGACAGTTCAGTAAAAGATATTTGTTGTGACTTTAAGACTATTATCAAAATTGCTTTATTGACTCTGTGCTTCGATATATCTTTTTATAGTCCTTATAAATATCTTTCTAGTCAAAAAAGGGATAACCATACTAGTTTTTGCGGGTGGTAGGAGCTTGTGCAAGGTCCGTCCGGATAAACCACCAACTTGCTCGTTAATTCTGCCGCTAAACAGCAGTGCTAGCACTGTTGTGTTCCGGCGTGGAGAGCAAGACAGCCGGTGCAATTACTGGCACAAGAGATATTACATCTTAACCCTCTGGGTTGGCAACGCATCTCCTCAGTGTTGCGGGTGTCTATAGGCGGTGGTGATCACTTACCATCAAGTGACCCACTTGCTTGTTTTCCTTCCCATTTTATAATAAAAAAATAGTTCAGATATTTGTGGGATTGTTTTAATAGTACGATTAAGTTCAATAGTACGATCAAATTAAATTTAAAATGCTATAATATCATGACAACACATAGAAAAATTAGGGTAATGATAGGACTCGAACCTGCAACATCAGCATTCCGTGCCTTGCGTTTCCCAGTTTCACCACATTACCGCTACCATACCCTGCGAATTTTTCAATGTGTTTCGTTTTTACGGTCATTACATTATAGATTTTTGTTCGGAAAAACTACCCTCGGTGTCATCTATGAGAAACTTAATCAAGTTATCTCATTCAACTTGGTCATTTATGAATGCCCGTTAACTGACGAGACACAATACAATTTGCTGACTTATTTACGAATCACAAGACATTGCCGGCAGGGACAAGCATAAATTCCAAAACGTATTTATATGACCATCACAGCTGAGATATACAGAAAGTTTAACGCAGCCATATATCTTCGGTGCCATGTCAATGGGGCCTTCTTTTGATATCTTTTAATGGTATTTTTAGTACATATTAATGTTTAGTATATATTTAGTTTTTTCGTACATTTTTTTAGTTCAATGATTACATTTATCTGTTACTAGATTCATATTTTTTTAAATTTATTTAATAGGAAGGAAAACAAGCAAGTGGGTCACCTGATGGTAAGTGATCACCACCGCCTGTAGACTCCCGCGACACCAAGGAGATTGCAGGTGCGTTGCCAATCTAGAGGGCTAAGATGTAATATCTCTTGTGCCAGTAATTGCACCAGCTGACTTGCTCCGCACGCCGGAACACAACAGTGCTAGCACTGCTGTTTAGCGGCAGGATTAACGAGCAGGATTAACGTCTTATTGACACATTTTTTTGGTTATAGGTAATTGGTAAACTATTTATAACGTTATCGGGACTTTTCGGCCATGTTTCATTGGCCGTGGTCACTAGTAGACGTTATAAATATGTGTTAAAATCGCGAAAGTTTAAATCAATTTAATTGGTAAACTCTTTTGGCGGCAGTAGGGTAATTAACATCATGTTAGCCGAATAAAACTCGGCAATATACCTTGGCAATATTCACTACGTGCCCGCATCAACTAAATCACCGCCGAATGTGTTTTGTTTGCAGGGCGGATTTGGTAACTTTGCCGCAGAACGCCAAACTGCACTACAACTTTGCCAACTTCCTGCGGGAGACGGAACAGCAGGACAACGCCATTAAACATTATAAAGAAGCACTCAGGTAACGTTTAGATTTTCACGGTTGTAGGTGGTAGGCCTTGAATGCCTCGTTTCTGTATTCAAACGGATCGTTTTACCATTGGATGGAGAACTACAGCATGAATTTAACCTCAGTACGTGTCAATCCAAAACTGTTGAAATGGCGTCCTTTGGTGTGCGTAAAGGTAGTAAAAACTTGCAAATTAATGACAAAAACGTACACTATACTATACAATACATATAGTACACTAAAGTTAAACATTTTATCTATTGTTTGTATAAAGCGGCCCTAACATGACAGCCCAGGTTTAGTTTAACCCCTCCGTGTGTCTCTGTCTAACTAGTGTCATAAGAAAGGGACGCAGATAGAGATAAACTTAACTTGGCCTGTCATGTTAGGGCCACAGGTTGTCAATTGCAGAGGAGGTTTAGAATTTGATAGTCGTCTTTTTTGTCACATTGTTTTGTAATTTCAAGTAAACGTCTAATTTTTTTTTTAATTAACACATGGCATATTTGTTGTGGCAAAGATATCCAACCCAACTCGGTAGTTTGTTCGACAATTAAAACGAAATGTACTGTATGCAAATTGAAGCGAGCTTTCAAGCAACTTTTAAGTAGCGAATAGTCCAAAAACGTTGAAAAAACAGAAGCAACTAATTACCATGTTGTTACTCTAATTAAGAGAAAATAATAATGTTCAAGTTGAAACACAGCATTAAGTTTTGCAAACAGTTTAAGGAGTAGCTTCTTTGGTATCGAATTTTAATTAAGTAGTGCTTAGTCTTACATTATAAATAGGAGTTTCATAACACCCTAACATCGTGTCTATCAGTTACACACTGTGTAGAACAAATTGTGTTTAATTTTCAAAATTATATCAAATTTTTTTTTAGTGCTTTATCAGATAGTTTTGTACAAAAATGTATACCTATTTAAAGAAAAGTTTCTGGACTAACCTTACACTTGATCAATTTTGAAACGATTTTATCAGAAACTTTTACAGCCCCGTCGCTAGCGTTGAACTTGACGTCGATTCGCTCTGTCTCGCCAACTAGTGCTTAGGTTCTAACATGACTTGCCAAGTTTAGTTTATGTGAGTATATATCTATGTGTGTCCTTTTTTTATGACACTAGTTTAACAGAGACGCAGGAAATGATAAATTAAACCTAGGCCGGAGGTGTTAGAGCCATTGGTGCCAAAGAGAGACGGTTGATTTCTCGGCGCTGAGCGCACCGCTAATGCGCTTGAAAATCACCACATAGAACTCTTTGAAACCTCGGATTTTACAATTGCTTGCAGCAATTTCAATATTTATTCATTTTTATGGTGGCAATAAATGATTTTTTTATTTTTTGTCCTCAGGTTATGGCCAACGTACGCCAGTGCCCACAACAATTTAGGAACCCTAGTAAATGGGGTCGACAACGCCGAGCAACATTTCTTGCAAGCCATCAAGTATAACAGAAGACATGTCAACGCACATTATAATCTTGGGAAACTATACAAGTAAGGGGTTCTTAAAATTTAAAGTGCTACAATTCTATATTACTCCTACTAATATTATAAATGCTAAGATAATGATGTTTGCATGTTTGTTCCTCAATCACGCATTAACAACTAAACATTTCGTACGGCGGGTGAGAGATCCCGAGAAACACGGACCTCCGGGAGCCCTCTAAAGGCCAGCAACGGATTAGCTATTCTCTTGGGTTCGCGGGTTTTCATGGGCGGCGCCGAAATATCTCATCAGGCGATCTGCACGCCCATTTGCCTCCCTTTTTTATTTAAAAAGTTTATGAAATGTTAGATCTCTTTTTGGTTTCGAATGTTGAAATACTCGTAAGCTACTTTAATATCACATTTAATATTAAGACATATCCATGCCAGTATTTATTTTCTAACGGTCGTCTGGAAGAGATTGCTTAAAGCGATAAGAACGCCTATTACGCAATAGGCGTTCTGCTGCGGCTGACACAATTCGGCTGGTACAATTGAGAAATAGTACATTAGAGACACGTCTGATCTACTTTCTCTCAATTTTGTACCTACTTTTTCATGATTTTTGTGGTGATCAATAAAGAGTTATTGTTGTATTGTGTGTTTAGAAAAAGTGGGCGTACGGACCAGGCGATCAAAATGCTGGAGAAGTGTATCTGGCTGCAGCCACGCTTTGTACAGGCACATGTGGAGCTGCTGGCTTTGAAGCCGGAATCCGATCGGCTGGCGATCCTGAGGAGGCTACTGCATCTGGAGCCTGGCAACTGGGAGCACTATATGCTTTATGGAGGCTGGTTAAAGAACAAAGGTTAGTGGATTCAGAACGCTAGAAGCAAACAAAGAGAAAATTATTCAAATGACTAATTACAAGCACGTGCTGTTATCAGCACGTGCTTGTTTTTGCTTTGTCGATAAAAACTAACTGTTTCTAGTAACTTAAGGTATCGTAAGGTATATGCACGTTGAAGCATTAAAACAAAAACGCATTTACGACAGTTGATTTAGATGGTGTTTCAACAATCAGAGTCAAAAAGATAGATCATAAGAAATAAGCAGCCCAAGATCTGTTATTAATTTACAATACAATAAAAAAACTAAATATACTCACATCTTCAAGATCAGATATTTTTGTGGTCCGAAAGTTCTCTTTGCCTTTCATCTTTAAAAAAGACCTAAATATTTATCAAAAGCTCCAAGTTTCCATGTACAGTGAGCATCACAAGTAGGTGTTCAACTACGCAAGCTCTGTCTTCTTGGCAATTAGTCGTGTGCAGATCTTTTTCATAATTAAATTCATAGACATATCAGCTGCTTCTGCTGATTGTTCAATTCGTGTCGATACGTTCAAAAGATCTCGTCTGTTATAAAGAGAGATGCCATTAAAATTTATGTATGTCTCTAGATATTACCGTCGTGGCGTCCAAATTCTTCCTCGAAGCGGCCCGCCTCAGCTTCAGGCAGCGCAGCGTCGCACGCGCAGTCAGAGGTGACCTGATATCGGTGCGCAGCGCCGCGCTCATGTATCGCTCGTTGGGCCAAAAGTCCAGGATTCTGCAGCTTTTGACTAGGTATTTGAATTTTTAACTCGAATTTTTTATATTCATGTTTTGTTTTTTGCATAAATATTGTATTTTTTTGGGTGTTATTAATTGTTAAGTTGAAAGTTCAAAATTACACAATGACATCCTTTTGGCAGTAGACTACATGTATGCATTATTATTATTTTTTATTGCAGTCGTAATAGGTTTTTTTTAAATATGGGTTTCCGCTTCACCACAGTCACTCCTGATATTTAATTGTGTTATTATTTAACTAAGTTTGTTATGATTGTTAATTTTTTTACGATTTTATCCAAGCGTTCACACCGGTCTGATTTCGGTAGCTAACGACTTAACTTTTGCTATAATTATTAACGATTTTGTTCCAAATTAGTAATATATATATATAATATGTATATTAGTATTATTATTCAAAATATTCATCAATGAATCATCACCAATATTTTGGCCATCGAGATCACGGCAGTGTCTAATGTTGCGTTTAAATTTAAAGAAGAATTTGAAGCAATTGTAATAAGCTTGAGATTCTCTCTTAGATGGCACACATGGCGCAGAGGCTGGCATGACGCGGCCGCTGCTCACATGTATCTGAGGGATTGGAGGCTCAAAATGGAATTGGAGGGACGAGTCCAAATATACTCCAAAGCTGTCAATCCTACTGTAAGTAATATAAAGGTTATACATAAAACTATGATAGTAATCTGTGGTCTCTGCCTACCATTCCGGGAAACAAGCGCGACTGTTTGTAGAAATCTGTGGAAAATAAACGTATTATACATGTCATCAGTATTGCTTGTGAAGGTCATAGCCTCATTACACATAATTGCACTTAAATAGCATCTATTAGGAAAGTATTGGAGATCTTGACAAGAATGTTTAAAATGCTGATGATTTTAGGATTAATAAATATTGTTTTTATTCCCACAGAAATCAACAAGATGTTTCGACCACAATCAACTTACAGTCATAGATAAACAAACAGTGGAAAACACCAATCCGAACAAAGCAGAAGTAGTAAAAAATACTAAAAATAAACAACATAGTCAAGACAGTGTAGTTAATGCAAAAAAAAGTGACAGTAGTGATGACAAAGTGTGCGTGTGTAAGACGTGTGGGACCAAAAAAAGGAATGTGTCAATAGCCTCTCAAATTAAGACTACTCACAATAAATCAGAAACTGGACATAAAGATAAAAAATGTGCCCTGCACAGAAAAGACAAGACAGTTGGGAATACTGATGTGATACCTAGCATAGGTGCACCACTTGAACATATATTGATGAAAACTTTTTAACTTGAACTTGATTTAAAATGGGAAGAGTAACAAGGAAAAATGATAAGGGCAATGAAAACACAAATCAATTCTAACCATCACAATTTAAATTCGTTTTCCTTGTACCTGTTCTCAGCTCCAAGAACTACAAAATATGTTTATTTTAATTGTGATACAGTGTGAGTATATGTTGACGATATGGTGTACACGCTTGTGATTTTAATCTGATTCCTTGTGTTACCAAAAGTTAGTGAAGGCGACAATATCGCTAAGTTTAAATTAAATGATAAGTCATAAATTGATCTCAGAAATTTCATTAATGTTTTCATTCATCAAAATCGAATTCTGATTATTTCAGATGTCTCTGTCTGGTTTATTTACTGACCTTAAAATATCTTTTTGGAATTTTGTTTGATACTGAAATTTCTTAGATCTATTTCATTAGATAGAAAAATAAATAACTTAAAGTAGTAAGCAAATTGAATTGAGGGAAGTATATTTTTGTCAAAATTTTCGGGTTGGGCATTTTTTATAAACGTGCACAGTTTTGCGCTAGTTAGTATTGTACGCATGTCAGAGCCACAGCTAAATGAGCTTTTGAGTCAGTCACAAAATACTTGTCAAGTCGGATACACCAAAATTTCAAAACAACAGTTGTCGCTCCATATTTCCATACTTGAGGAGGTAAGTTGTTTTATCTTTCGAGGGCATGAAATGAATGTAGTTGACTGAAATTAGCCAGTTCTACTGCATTTATCATCTCATCTTTTCTTCTATTGCCATTTATTTTAACAATTTCTATGTCTTCTTTAGTCTATACTATTTCTTTTTCATCTACGCTTTGTTTCCTCTGAAGACCAACTATGTGATTGATGTCATCTTATTTGTTCATTCTTGGTCTTCTTAGAAGGTGTGCATCATCTACGCAACAAGTTTATCAGTCTAACAATTATAAGTATTTTATGCATCAATTCATTTATCTGTATCCGTTACTCTTTCATAAATAAATGAAACAACAACTTGCATAAGTTTGACAAGATGTACTGTTTGTATTATACCCATTCATTTACTGATTGATACATGTTCATTAGGAAGCCCTTAGCTTGAATCAAAAGTAAAATGTGACTGAGTCAATATATTATGTATAATCAAATTTTTTTTTGAGTCAATGATTTTGAGGAAAGCAGTGTTGGAACCCAAATAAATTGATGATGATTAATAACAGTCAGTTTTGTTAAGACACTAAATTCTGTTCCACCTATAACAGATACAGATACTTCACATGTGAATTGAAAGAAGTGATAAAAATGACGATTGAATTAATCCCTATTCATCATTCATTCTCAAGATCATTGGTCTTAAAAAGCAGGAAATGTACGAGTGTATCGCATTTTACTGGCTACTGGAATCGCGATAATTGCTTTATGTAAAAATAATGTATTAGATCATACACTAAAACAATATATTTTAAATAAAACTAACGATGATCTCAATACAATAAGTGTACATAATAATGTTACTGCTAAGTTAATGATAGAGTTAAAGGCACATGACAATGC
Source organism: Ditula angustiorana (assembly GCA_963691745.1). Classification (NCBI taxonomy): domain Eukaryota; kingdom Metazoa; phylum Arthropoda; class Insecta; order Lepidoptera; family Tortricidae; genus Ditula; species Ditula angustiorana. The sequence continues at coordinate 15,356,024 of OY829476.1, forward strand.
TTTGAATGTACTGAACATTAAACATTTGAATTATATACTGACTTTTATTTAAACGTTTAACTTAAACATAACAGTATAAGTATTTAACTAAAGAGTTTAGAATCTATCAGATAATGCTGAAATAAGAACGAAAAATAAAGGAAATAACTACATTGACAAAGATAGCACCACATTGACCAGATGGGTAAAATAAAAGTAATAAATATTCACTTTCTGCACAACATCGTTATAATGGATTTGTACGGTTAAAGTGGCCGTTGGACTTTGCTTTATTAAGTCCATGCTCGGTAGGGAATAACCATCTTCTTTTTCCCGAAAGCCGACAGAATGTACCGATAATCAAAAAATATGTTTCATGGTGTCCAAAATAATACGTTTCGTGATTTTTGTTGGTCTTCACCGGCCAAATCTTGTATGGCCAGCCTTAGAAGTAGTTGAACGTTTTAGTACCTTGTCACTATCAGTATTGTGACGAAATCGAGCAACTCTCATTTCATACATTACTACGACAAGGTTTGTAAGTGTACTTCTGCGGCCCTAACATGACAGCCCAGGTTTATTTTAACCCCTCCCTGTGTGTCTGTCTAACTAGTCTCATAAAAAAGGGACGCAGATAGAGATAAACTAAACTTGGCCAGTCATGTTAGGGCTACAGAGGCTGACTGTAACATTTCCAGTTTGAGGCTTTGAAGGTTTTCCTATCCACAAAACTTCTTTGAATTATAGGGCTTGCTTTTCTCTTCCCAGATATTTATTTTCTACGCAATCGAGTATTTATTTGCTTATTTTAATAATTTGTTTGATACCCTGAGTCTTCCTAAAACGAATACTGCTGAAGTTTTTTAGTGTTTCCTAGTGATAGAATAACACTGTAAATACTCAGTTGTTGGTTGCAGTACCAATGGGCGACTTTGACCTGGGTAGTGTCACTTCCTTACAAAATACCGGCGTGGAGTACTACCCTGCTATTGAGTTTCGTACGATGAGTGAGAGATCCGGAGACCACTGACCTAAGGAGCAGGGCGCTGATTTCCACGAAGGGCGATGATCACTTCCCATCAAGTGAGCCGCATACCTGTTTGCCTTTTTTTAAGAAGAGAGAAGTTAGAACACTTTTACTTAAACGATGTTAATTCCAATTAAAAGGCGTTCGAGCAATTAGGTTAGTCTTTAGAATTACAGAATTAAAATTAAAGCAAATTAATAAAGTTAGAGTGATAGCTGGAGCAGTAAGCTTTACTAATAATAATTTAAATATTAAAACAGGAAAGAGAATAGAATAGAATAATCATCAGACAACTCGCAAGCAATTCTTTAAAAGACTTTAAACAAACTAGTCACACAAACTGTGCAGTTGAAACGTATTTAATGCAGCGGCAGACGTGCTTCGCTTTAAGAACGTTCCAGGACGTTCCAGAACGTTCGAGAAACGAGTATGCTCAGTAACTGACGCAATTACATTTGCCGACTGTTTGTTTTTTCTACACTCGTGCTATACTAGATTCCTTTGTCCGCGAATGCCGGCGTGAGTTTGAACCGTATTGGTGGTTCTGAAGGTTCATTTGTAAAGGTATGATGCTTGCCTTTGCCGTCTACAGGTTGTTTTATGAGGTATGATAGTGCCTACCATAGTAGTACCTCACGTTTGTCATGAAAGAGCGATCTCCAGTTGCGTTAGTGCTCTGTCAGCAGGTTACTGGGACATCTGTTGTAAGTAAAGTCATAATATCTTTGACTTATTTTGACCCTTTTCACTATGTAAATTATAGCTAAGATGAGTTTATTGATAACTTTAGGTTACAAGTCACCTTGTATAAGCAGTTACTAGCAGTTTGGAATAGACTTAAAACTAAAATAATTAATATTGCAAATACTTGTATTGGATGAAAGAAAATTAACAAAAAGGTTGTATGAAAGGAGAGTGGATGGAAAAATGGAAGACCTCGGCGAACGTACTCCGATCAAATCAGAGACATTCTGGAGAAAGGCCAAGTCAGAAGTACCCTAAACCGACATGCATGCATGAAGAATGTCATGAGAGTAAGTAAAGCGAAAGTTGTACGTTAGGTATTCAAATTTCCAAAACCGACAAAAAATATTCATACCACATTTTGTCATGGATGCAGCTGCGTTGCCAACCCAGAGGGCTAAGATGGAACACATGTGCCAGTAAATGCACCGGCTGTCTTGCTCTCCACGCCGGAACACAACAGTTCAAGCACTGCTGCTTAGCGGCAGGATTAGCGAGCAAGATGGTGGTAGCGATCCAGATGAACCTTGCTCAAAGTCCTACCATCCGCTGAATTTTATCTTTTAAGCTCATTTTCTCTATTTAACTGAACAAACATAGACTATCTACACGCGCGTATAGCAAATTCCAATTTAATAGAATACCTAGAACTGAGTCAAAGCCGGCCTCCTAGATTTGTTTACATTAGAGATGCCACGAATATTCGGCAACTATTCGGTATTCGGCCTATTCGGCCACTTTTTTTGCTATTCGGTATTGGCCGAATAGTACGTAATATTCGGCCGAATACCGAATAGCAAATCATGTAAAAAGAGACATGTTGTTTTACTCAAAATTATGTATTTATTTCCAAATTACAACATTTTAGTAGTTAAAATTAATCAGTGGTAAGTTGTGATGAATAAAAACGAGCTTTTCAGCATTTTTTGGTAGCAAACGATTGCGCTTTTCATCGTAAACGTTACCAGCCTCAGAAAATAACCTCTCACTATAAACGCTACTTCCAGGCGAAGAAAGATAAACTTTTGCAAATTTCGAAAGGTTCGGGTATTGTTAAACTTCTTAGCAAAATAGTAATTAAGTTTCACTTTACGTATTATTTGTATACTAACAAAGCGCTCCGTGACGCGACGCAACGAGAAAAACAGGTTGTGACTTGTCCTATTCCAGCTAACGCGCCCCCACCAAGCATGTACTTCGCGCCGAATATTCGGCGGCCGAATATTTGGCGCTTCGGCCGACAGCGTTGCCGAATATTCGGTATTCGGTATTCGGCCAATTCACTATTCGTGGCATCTCTAGTTTACATATGTACTTATTACGCTAAAGTGACGCTAAATAGTAGCTTATTTAAACATATTATTAACTGAGAAACCAGTCCCAATTTAAGAAATTAAAGTAGGTACTATTTTGTCGAGCTTTCTGACGTTCGTGTGACGAGTTAATAATGTCGTCAACCCTATTTACAACGTACTAGTTAACCGCCTGGTTTCATCATCATCATCATCATCTCAGCCACAAGAAGTCCACTGTTGGACATAGGCCTCCTCCATGGATTTCCAAAGTGGCCGGTTGGAAGCAGCATGCAACCAGCGCCTTCCTGCCACCTGTATGAGGTCATCGGACCATCTTGTGGCTGGTCGTCCTACGCTGCGCTTGCCAACACGCTTGCTTGGCGTATTGGCCTGGTTTCGCTCGGATGCAATTTAGCAGAAACATCGTAACAAATTATCTAAATGACACTAAATATGGTGAGGCCAGACAGGAACGGAGAGCGGCATTGTCTCATAATGTAATGCTGCTAGTATCTTCCGTACTATGCCAAGGTTTTTTTTTTACATAGAAAAGCAAACGAGCAAGCGGGTCACCTGATGGTAAGTGATAAACTACTGTAACGCCAAAGAGATTGTAGATGGTTGGTCAACCTAAGGCTAAGAAGGGATACCTCTTATGCCAGTAATTTCACCGCCTGTGTTGCTCACTACGCTGGAACATAACAATGCAAGCACTGCTGATTAGCGGCAGGATTAGCAAACAAGATGGTGCCTCCTTTATTTAAATATCTTGTAGTGATAATTTAAAAAAATACTAGGTAAACAAAATTTAGCAGTAATTTCTTAATTGCTGCAATGCCAAAAAAGAAAATAAAATATCATCATCATCATCATCATCTCAGCCACAAGAAGTCCACTGTTGGACATAGGCCTCCTCCATGGATTTCCAAAGTGGCTGGTTGGAAGCGGCATGCAACCAGCGCCTTCCTGCCACCTGTATGAGGTCATCGGACCATCTTGTGGCTAAATAAAATATGCACCTCTTTAAAAATCCTTATCGAAATCGAGCAACTCTCATTTCATACATTACTACGACAAGGTTTGTAAGTGTACTTCTGCGGCCCTAACATGACAGCCCAGGTTTATTTTAACCCCTCCCTGTGTGTCTGTCTAACTAGTCTCATAAAAAAGGGACGCAGATAGAGATAAACTAAACTTGGCCAGTCATGTTAGGGCTACAGAGGCTGACTGTAACATTTCCAGTTTGAGGCTTTGAAGGTTTTCCTATCCACAAAACTTCTTTGAATTATAGGGCTTGCTTTTCTCTTCCCAGATATTTATTTTCTACGCAATCGAGTATTTATTTGCTTATTTTAATAATTTGTTTGATACCCTGAGTCTTCCTAAAACGAATACTGCTGAAGTTTTTTAGTGTTTCCTAGTGATAGAATAACACTGTAAATACTCAGTTGTTGGTTGCAGTACCAATGGGCGACTTTGACCTGGGTAGTGTCACTTCCTTACAAAATACCGGCGTGGAGTACTACCCTGCTATTGAGTTTCGTACGATGAGTGAGAGATCCGGAGACCACTGACCTAAGGAGCAGGGCGCTGATTTCCACGAAGGGCGATGATCACTTCCCATCAAGTGAGCCGCATACCTGTTTGCCTTTTTTTAAGAAGAGAGAAGTTAGAACACTTTTACTTAAACGATGTTAATTCCAATTAAAAGGCGTTCGAGCAATTAGGTTAGTCTTTAGAATTACAGAATTAAAATTAAAGCAAATTAATAAAGTTAGAGTGATAGCTGGAGCAGTAAGCTTTACTAATAATAATTTAAATATTAAAACAGGAAAGAGAATAGAATAGAATAATCATCAGACAACTCGCAAGCAATTCTTTAAAAGACTTTAAACAAACTAGTCACACAAACTGTGCAGTTGAAACGTATTTAATGCAGCGGCAGACGTGCTTCGCTTTAAGAACGTTCCAGGACGTTCCAGAACGTTCGAGAAACGAGTATGCTCAGTAACTGACGCAATTACATTTGCCGACTGTTTGTTTTTTCTACACTCGTGCTATACTAGATTCCTTTGTCCGCGAATGCCGGCGTGAGTTTGAACCGTATTGGTGGTTCTGAAGGTTCATTTGTAAAGGTATGATGCTTGCCTTTGCCGTCTACAGGTTGTTTTATGAGGTATGATAGTGCCTACCATAGTAGTACCTCACGTTTGTCATGAAAGAGCGATCTCCAGTTGCGTTAGTGCTCTGTCAGCAGGTTACTGGGACATCTGTTGTAAGTAAAGTCATAATATCTTTGACTTATTTTGACCCTTTTCACTATGTAAATTATAGCTAAGATGAGTTTATTGATAACTTTAGGTTACAAGTCACCTTGTATAAGCAGTTACTAGCAGTTTGGAATAGACTTAAAACTAAAATAATTAATATTGCAAATACTTGTATTGGATGAAAGAAAATTAACAAAAAGGTTGTATGAAAGGAGAGTGGATGGAAAAATGGAAGACCTCGGCGAACGTACTCCGATCAAATCAGAGACATTCTGGAGAAAGGCCAAGTCAGAAGTACCCTAAACCGACATGCATGCATGAAGAATGTCATGAGAGTAAGTAAAGCGAAAGTTGTACGTTAGGTATTCAAATTTCCAAAACCGACAAAAAATATTCATACCACATTTTGTCATGGATGCAGCTGCGTTGCCAACCCAGAGGGCTAAGATGGAACACATGTGCCAGTAAATGCACCGGCTGTCTTGCTCTCCACGCCGGAACACAACAGTTCAAGCACTGCTGCTTAGCGGCAGGATTAGCGAGCAAGATGGTGGTAGCGATCCAGATGAACCTTGCTCAAAGTCCTACCATCCGCTGAATTTTATCTTTTAAGCTCATTTTCTCTATTTAACTGAACAAACATAGACTATCTACACGCGCGTATAGCAAATTCCAATTTAATAGAATACCTAGAACTGAGTCAAAGCCGGCCTCCTAGATTTGTTTACATTAGAGATGCCACGAATATTCGGCAACTATTCGGTATTCGGCCTATTCGGCCACTTTTTTTGCTATTCGGTATTGGCCGAATAGTACGTACTATTCGGCCGAATACCGAATAGCAAATCATGTAAAAAGAGACATGTTGTTTTACTCAAAATTATGTATTTATTTCCAAATTACAACATTTTAGTAGTTAAAATTAATCAGTGGTAAGTTGTGATGAATAAAAACGAGCTTTTCAGCATTTTTTGGTAGCAAACGATTGCGCTTTTCATCGTAAACGTTACCAGCCTCAGAAAATAACCTCTCACTATAAACGCTACTTCCAGGCGAAGAAAGATAAACTTTTGCAAATTTCGAAAGGTTCGGGTATTGTTAAACTTCTTAGCAAAATAGTAATTAAGTTTCACTTTACGTATTATTTGTATACTAACAAAGCGCTCCGTGACGCGACGCAACGAGAAAAACAGGTTGTGACTTGTCCTATTCCAGCTAACGCGCCCCCACCAAGCATGTACTTCGCGCCGAATATTCGGCGGCCGAATATTTGGCGCTTCGGCCGACAGCGTTGCCGAATATTCGGTATTCGGTATTCGGCCAATTCACTATTCGTGGCATCTCTAGTTTACATATGTACTTATTACGCTAAAGTGACGCTAAATAGTAGCTTATTTAAACATATTATTAACTGAGAAACCAGTCCCAATTTAAGAAATTAAAGTAGGTACTATTTTGTCGAGCTTTCTGACGTTCGTGTGACGAGTTAATAATGTCGTCAACCCTATTTACAACGTACTAGTTAACCGCCTGGTTTCATCATCATCATCATCATCTCAGCCACAAGAAGTCCACTGTTGGACATAGGCCTCCTCCATGGATTTCCAAAGTGGCCGGTTGGAAGCAGCATGCAACCAGCGCCTTCCTGCCACCTGTATGAGGTCATCGGACCATCTTGTGGCTGGTCGTCCTACGCTGCGCTTGCCAACACGCTTGCTTGGCGTATTGGCCTGGTTTCGCTCGGATGCAATTTAGCAGAAACATCGTAACAAATTATCTAAATGACACTAAATATGGTGAGGCCAGACAGGAACGGAGAGCGGCATTGTCTCATAATGTAATGCTGCTAGTATCTTCCGTACTATGCCAAGGTTTTTTTTTTACATAGAAAAGCAAACGAGCAAGCGGGTCACCTGATGGTAAGTGATAAACTACTGTAACGCCAAAGAGATTGTAGATGGTTGGTCAACCTAAGGCTAAGAAGGGATACCTCTTATGCCAGTAATTTCACCGCCTGTGTTGCTCACTACGCTGGAACATAACAATGCAAGCACTGCTGATTAGCGGCAGGATTAGCAAACAAGATGGTGCCTCCTTTATTTAAATATCTTGTAGTGATAATTTAAAAAAATACTAGGTAAACAAAATTTAGCAGTAATTTCTTAATTGCTGCAATGCCAAAAAAGAAAATAAAATATCATCATCATCATCATCATCTCAGCCACAAGAAGTCCACTGTTGGACATAGGCCTCCTCCATGGATTTCCAAAGTGGCTGGTTGGAAGCGGCATGCAACCAGCGCCTTCCTGCCACCTGTATGAGGTCATCGGACCATCTTGTGGCTAAATAAAATATGCACCTCTTTAAAAATCCTTATAATAGAAATTTGCATTTGCTAGATTATACTTGTCGAAAGGTTTTATCTACTGCATTGGTCACATTTCACATAATTTATCTCTTTGCTAAAAAAAAAGATTTTCAACTGCTCCAGTGAACGGATTGCCTTCACAAATGAAATGAATACGTAATTCTGAACACCATGCAATAATAAAGTACAGCAATCAGCAAAAGTCTGCGTACAGTCAAGAAATTAAATTTCCAATCCACCTAAGGTTCAATAGCATATAGCAAACTGTCACCATAAGAGCTATAGAGCAAGACGTTAGTTTGACATATAGACCTTAATGCATTGCGAATGTCAGACGACATTTCAACGAAATGGGTAGGGAATTAACTTCCTTGACTGTACCTTCGACTTTTCACTTTGGTTTCGTTTGTACCAAGGTAATTTATTCTAGTTGGTTGACAGGGACTTCCACATGACGCCCAAAAAATTTTATCACATTTTTAGGGTTCCGTTCCTCAATAGGAAAGACAGAATCACTTTGTTGTCCGTCTGTCTGTCTGTCTGTCAAGACTATTTTTCTCAAGAACGCATGGAGGTACTGAGTTGAAATTATTATCAAATACTCAGGTCTGCTGTCTCTTAGAGCCGTGAAAAAATTAAACTTCTAAGTCAACGCGATAAAAATATACGGCCGTTTATGCAGCATGTTCCATACATTCGCAAGGCACTTAAATACCTATGGGGTACTTTCCGTTGACCTAGAACTATGAAATTTGGCAAGAAGCAAGGTCTCACAGCACAAATAAAACAATAAATCCGAAAACCGTGAATTTGTAGTTAATACAGCCAAAAAAAAGTTTTTTGGTCTTACAAAGCAAAAATGCGATAGATCCTAGATGTCGTTGATGACGGAACCCTCGGTGCGCGAGTCCGACTCGCACTTGGCCCGTTTTTTAAAACTTACTCCCTCAACGACGTCTTAACTCCACAGTGTCGTGTGAGCTTAAAATATGGTGTTCTGTTCAGTAGCTGCAGCACGCTTGCAGCGGCACGTAGGAGCGTACGGCGAAGACAAAGATGGAGTAGCGCGTTAAGAAGCTGCACCCTATAAGTTGTTAAGTTTATTCTATTTGATTTATTACACTTTGTACTGCCACCTACGAATTGATCAGCTTTGTATACTCGACCAAGAAATAGCTTAACCACTTTTCGATCGTGTTACAAGAGGGTAAGGTTAAGAAGTGGCTAAGCAATTAATTGGCCGAATGTACTTAAAATACAACGAATTGGTCGGCCAAAATGTTAAGCATAGTTAGAATAGAAAGCTGTTATTGGTAAAATGAAGAGTGTAAGACTGCCACTCCGTGTAATATCTTGGTAAGTGTACATGGTCCTAAGATACTCAACATTTGGTGAGATAACTGTATACACCAAGTTCTTGTATACAATATTTCGGAAATATGTTAACTTCGACCTAATTGTCAGAGACATAAGGCCCTTTTTCACCAAACTAACATTAGGTGATGACGATAATTTACAATACATTACGTATCATATACGTACAATTTGTAGAAGGAAGGACCAATTGATTTTAACGCTCATGATCGAACTGAATGGTGAAATTTACTCTATTCTACAGTACATAAATTTAGTTATAATTACCACCTACTAACCTATTATTTTTGTTTATCCTAAGGTTATATGAAAGAGATTGCTCTCAAGCAATAAGACCTAACACATAAAATTACCTGTAATTGTTTAAAAATAATGCAAAAATGTTATTTGCATTGTCATCATCCAAGAAGTCCAATGTTGAACATAGGCCTCCTCCATGGATTTCCAAAGTGACCGGTTGGAAGCAGCAAGCAATCAGCGCCTTCCTGCCTGTATGAGGTCATCGGACCATCTTGTGGCCGGTCGTCCTACGCTGCGCTTGCTAATACGCCTTATACACAATACGCAATTTGCATTGTATTGTATTGAAATTAGTCTAATACCATACGGTATCGTACATCACAGGGCTTCTGAGAACTAATTCCTCGCACAACGGAGGTAGCCAGACAAAGGGACTCAAGTGCACTTAGTTCACTTTGTAAATAAAGGAAGCCTGCGATATCGACACTTACAACAATTGCTGGGTAATGGGTGAATCAGTTTAAAAGAAAATTTACAGCATTAGTGGCTCTGTGGCTAGAAATCAAAAAAAGAAAATGAAATGAAATCTTTTATTTTCAGGCAACAAGGCCCATAGATAAATACCTTACAAACTAACATACATAAAAATATATAGACTAAAATACAATAGGTACAAAACAAAACAAAACAATTTTCATGTTGGCGACAAAACGGCGTGGCCCCGTTGCGTCGTCACTTCCGATGTCGCGTTCGCCACCGGTAAGGTGCCCCGAAACCGGCGAAACACGACATCCTTCGGCCAGAAGGCTGCAGACGCGACGGACTCCAGCAGCGGCCGCGGGACGCGCACCACAAACGAACTGAAGTGCACGTAGTGCCGTGACCGCAGCTGGAACACCCTCAGCGAGCACCCAGTCTTCCGGCGGACATGTTCCACCACGTCTGCGACTGCGACGGTGTGGTGCAGGCGCGACACGTACAGTGCCGTGTGCGGTGTGGCTGCTCGCAGCCCGGAATTGTCCGGCTCCGCAGTGCCACACTGGCTCTTGCAAGGCTTCCTGTGAGCCCTGCTTCTTTTCTGCACTTTTTTAGAGGGCGGACTCGTAATGGTTAGGTACAGAGTTCGATTCCCAGCGGTCGTCGTGTACCAATTAGTTTTTTTTTAGTTATGTAACACTAGCGATAATACACACACAAGATACTTTAGAAGTACTAGATTTTGAAGGGATTTGACAGCTTATTAATATAACGGATCACTCACGTATTTTTAAGTCGAGAAATGCCCGACATGTTTCGGGCTAGTCCGTAGTCCTTATTCATGAGCCCCCGCGGCGGTGGCGCGACGACGACACATTAAGGTCCACGGACTGGTCCGAAACATGTCGAGCCTTTCTCGACTTAAAAATACGTGACTTATCCGTTTTATTAGTATGTCCGAGTCGCACGGTAGTTTTATGTTAAGGTTTTGACAGCTGTTTTTGACCTAACTCAAATGTTTGCGGGTGGTAGGACCTTGTTCGAGGTCCGGGTCGCTACAGATCTTGCTCGCTAATCTCGCTCGTAGGTTATTTGAATATTGATATTTTATTGACATGGTTTTAAAAAATTATGACATTGTGCTTTTATGCAATATTTTTTTTTACTTTGACTTTAATCCTGCCGCTAAGCAGCAGTGCTTGCACTGTTGTGTTCTGGCAACGCATCCGAAATTCCTTTGGTGTTGCGGGTGTCTATGAGCGGTGGTGATCACTTACCATCAGGTTACCCACTTGCTTGTTTTCCTACCTATGTTGTATAAAAAAGAAGTCAGTTTGTGACTACTGACTACCAAAGTCGAGGCACAACCAGCAACTGCCTACATTCAGTCTAATTTATTAAGACAGTCATAATTTCAGTGCAAAACCCGAACCGACAGGCAGACGGTAACAAGTTATACCGGTATTATACCGGTACCGCTGTTTACGTCACGCGATCCATACCGGAATGAACGAGAGGAAATTTACGACTAAGGGGTCTATTTTTAAAACGATAGACCATTCTCAAAATCTTTGACAATAAGCACGATACGAAAGTAGAGAAATAGCGCAGATGGCACCACCTATGCATACGACACATTACGATACAAACAGGAGCATAAGATTGGAACCTTAACGTTATGGTAGCTACATTTCAAATTTCATCACATGAAATAGTTTGGCAGGGGCTCATGATTAAGGACCACGGACTGGTCCGAAACATGTCGGGCATTTCTCGACGTAAAAATACGTGAGTGATCCGTTTTATTAACATGTCCGAGTCTTACGTTAGTTTTATGTTAAAAAGTGAAATTGTTTAAAAAAATACCTTTTTACCTACAAATTGGGAACTAGGGCTTGTACCATAAGACTTACAAGTACTACAATTTGTCACATTTTTGTACGAAAACTCTACAATTATGTCAAATAGTATCACTTGTAGTTTTTGTGGTGTCAGGGGCTGAGGTTGAAATAGACTATGCTTTTAATGTGTAGTAGTTCATAATACTATAACAAGAATCGCTTTTAACTGTGCTTTGTCTGTCAGTGTCACACAAATGTAACTCGTTTATACTATGTTAAAAAATATATCGAACGTTACCATAATAGCGACTCGTGAAATGCCACGCATTGGATGTTCATCAACTACATCGCTTCTGTTGGTTAAAATTAAGTTTAATTTCATAATATGTACATCCATTTCATTAACTTTAAACAAGCAAGCGGGTCACTTGATAGGAAGTGAACACCTCCACCCTGTGCGAACCTGAGATACCAAGAGCATCACATTCAATGATATTATAATGCATGCATACAAATGCAAATTATTAGTTTACCATTTATAGTCATTGGATTTACAACTTTACATCTGACTACATAAAATAACAATTGATTAAGTTTCGTTTCAAACAGGTTTTTTTTTACAAAATAATAGTATTGACAGCGGTGTCGGTCCGACAGACTAACAGCGCGAGCGATTGTCTATTTATTGTACTTTTTTTCGACTTTTGAGGCCATTTTTTAAACGCTGACTAGAAGTCCATTATTTATAGGTTAGTGATCGCACTTGACAGTAACTTATCTTAAAATTTATTAAGAGGTATCTCCTGTGTAATATTTCGGCAGATTAAAACTTCTCATGCACTCATTGTAGCATTGTCACTGCTGATATCGCTAGTACTCGTTTTCTACGCGGACGAAGTCGCGGGTGAAAGCCAGTAGTGTATAAACGGGAAGGTGTTAACCTCTGAGCCGAGGAAATAGAAGTATTCGCACGCTGAGCGCTCATTAGTATCTAACAGGTTTCAGCGTAGCCTGACGTGCGTCGGCGCCGCGGCCGCGCGTCACACTGCAGCGAACCACGCCGCAATGTAGCACCCACAAATACTTGTAACGATTCTTAAAAAAATACAGCACAAGAATATCCAAGTCAAGTGGAGGTTGTGCAGGTATCGCAAACTATTCATTTCTATTGCCCGGTAGATTAAGTATGTACAGTTCGCTAGGACCACCTACGGTTGCAGGTGTGCAATGAAGGCATTAAACGCCTAATAGATTCAGGCGTTACTTTGCGTAGGTCCATATCAACAAACTGGAACAAATTACCTTGCTACTCCGCGAAACCAGTGCCGGGCTCGTGCAAAATAGCTGCGTCTGTGCGACACATATATGTTCATGCAAAAACCCACCCTCCTCCGCTTCCACACGAAACAACATATATCACACAGACTCAACTACACACCACCACCACTAAACACTAAAACTACACGATCGACGCGCGTTTCGCCTCTATACGAGGCATCATCAAGATCGATCTTGTATCGCAGAGTAGCAAGGTAATTTGTTCCAGTTTGCTTTAAACGCCGTCAAAATATTTTATAAGTTAAAAAAAAATGGCACAAATCACACATACTATCACACTAATATTACAAAGCTGAAAGTTGTTTGTGTTAAATTTTTGTTACTTTCTTTCAGTTCAGCTGGAAGGATTTAGAGGAATGAAAATAGCTTATACCCTACAATAACAAACAAAAGATACTTTTTAGTCCGTAAGAATGCGAAGTTCCCACGGGATAGGGATAAACGAATTTTATACGAACTAAGTCGCGGGTAACAGCTACTTTTGTAATAAAATGTACACAGTTTGAGGACCACAACTATTCCAACAAGACTTACAAGTATTAAATATTATTTAAAGTAAAAATAATGGATGATTTATTCACGGAATGTAAAAATTAACAAAAAACACTACATAAACTTAAAACCTAAGAACTAAAATAAAATTTAAACTAATTACAAATTATAAAGATGAGGCCCCCGCGGTATGCTGCCCATAATACAAGCGGCGTTCCCGCGCTGGATAGCTAAACTTATCCTTTGCGCGAGAAAGCCGCCTGCGCGAGGGTCACCTGTCGCCTCCCTTAAACGCTTGCTGAGCTCTTTGTAGAGCCCGTGTGCACCGCTTCCCCAGGGCCCAAGTGTCTCGACGCCAAAGGCCACGAAGTCGTATTGCGCGTCGAGACACCTGTATTTAAGACATTTGGCACGCTCTCTAGCCTCGGCCGCCGCACCGGCTTGTTTATTAGTCATTGGAAGATAGGTCGCCGCTAGAGTGTCGGCGCACGTGGCGTCCCACACCAGCGCACGGCCCATCTTCCAAGGTATTAATGACATCCCGTCGGGCCTCTTGCCATCGTCCCGCGCTATTCGGGGCTCAAGAACTGCGGGGACGCTGGCACTGGCGAGTGCCCTTCTAAGGATGTCATTCAGTGCGGCGTGACGGGAGTGGCGGCCAGCGCCAGAATGACATGAAAGGCCGTGGTGTCCGAAGCGGTCCACACTGGCTCCGCATGAAGCGCAGCAGTGGGCTGTACACACCATGTTTAACCTTGATATTAGCGGGAGCGAGAAAATGACACAATGGCTTACGTTTGATGTGTGTTTATTCTTTTTCTTTTAGCATTAGACCATAAATTGTCAAAGGAGGCTAAACATACCGCCCACCAAAGTATAACTACTTTACAAACATAAAGTGCTACTCACTATGCACATTAGGTATAAAATCTAAGCAAACTCAAGGTCCTAGTACCTAGATTCATATTTGACAATAGACTGAAGCATTAAACATTACTACTTTAAGTAGTCATGACATAACAGTATGTTTATACACATAAAATAAATCATCCTGTACATCAGCATGTTACTTTTTTTTTTTTTATATAGTATAGGGGGAAAACGAGCAGACGGGTCACGTGATGGTAAGCAATCACCGCCGCCCATGGACACCTGCAATATCAAGAGAATCGCAAGCGCGTTGCCGGCCTTTAAGAAAAGAATAGGCTCGTTTCTTGAAGGTCCCCAAGTCGTATCCATTTGGAAACACCGAAGCCGAAAGTTGATTCCACAGAGCTGACGTACGTGGTAAAAAGGTACGTTTAAAACGCACAGTGGTTGAACGCCAACCATCCAGGTGGTGAGGATGAAACGAAAGCTTGTTTCGAGTAGTGCGGTGATGGAAGTTAGCTGCTGGTATTAATCCAAACAATTCCTCGGAACACTCCCCATTACATAGGCGATAAAATATGCAAAGAGATGCGACATCCCTCCGCAGAGCCAGTGAGTCGAGCCTATCAGACAGCACCCGGTCGCCGACGATTCGAGCCGCTCTACGTTGTAAACGGTCAAAGGGCAAAAGCTGATACTGTGGCGCACCGGCCCAGAGATGGGAGCAGTATTCCATGTGCGGCCTAACCTGAGCCTTATAAAGTTGAAGGCGATGGGTTGAGTTGAAATACTGCGCCGCTCTACCAAGTACACCAAGCTTTTTGGAGGCTAGCTTAGCCTTGCCTTCCAAGTGACCTCGAAACTGAACGTCGCTCGATATGTCGACACCAAGAATGCCGATACTAGGCGTTGCAACAACGGGAGTCCCATCAAAAAGAGGAGATACGACAAAGGGGTCTTTTTTAGCGGTGAACGCACAAACTTGTGTCTTAATTGGGTTAAATTTAACTAGGTTTTGAAGACCCCAATTTGAGACATTCGTTAATGTAGTCTCAATTTCAGACACAAGTTTGGACCGGCTCTCGTTGACATGGCCTCGCGAAATGTTTGAATGCCCTGTGTATAATGTATCTCCAGTGCTGTCGTCTGCATAGCAATGAAGGCTGTTGTTTTGCAACATGTCATTGAAACTATACTATTCCATAAAACAAAATTTGATACAACTACTCGTTCGATTCATAGTGGACTGTAATTTGGTGTAAAATAACTATGTATCAAGTACTGTTGTACAGAAATCATAAATAAATTTGTTTACTTTACATAAAACTAAAACTTGTAAATGCTTATGTATTTGTGCACACTAAGACAATATTCCAAACTAATAACTAACATAAAGTGAACCGCCCACCATTAACAAACCGTTACGATATGCATCAGGTTGTAAAGTAAAGCGAATTAATATTGGAATGAAATAGAATAGAAAATTCACGTGTAATACCAGCTTTTTGCTGACTGTACTTTATTTTCGCATCGTCATTTGACTTTTATACGCATACCAAACTTGAAAACGATCCGACCATTAAAAGTGAGTCGAAATTGTCTTCCAAAATTAAAAAAAAAACATGTGGTATTGATTGCAACGCTGTAATGAATTATTGATTCAAGTATGAATGGAAGAGATTTTTGAACGGCTTTGCACAGGGTGCAGCTGATACTTGTGTTTTCTATGGCATATTTCAAAGTTTTATTTTAATAAACTCAATTTATTTTTATTAAAACAGTTCGGTTCCTTCACACAATACATTTACATGTTTAAATTCTTGTAAGAACAGTCGTATTTCTCGACGGTGTGACAGGCACTCCGGCGCAGGGCAGCGCGCTTCGCGCCGAGATAATTTGATTACGTATGCATTAAGTGCATTTCCATTTCCCAGTGGAGGAGGTTCTCTTTTAAATCCTTCGATGTAAGTCTTAATGACGAGTTCCCGATTATGCGATGAATATAAATATCCTTGTTAAGAAGTGGATGTCAGATGTAGTTCGTGACGTTCTTAAACCGTCTGGGTTGTGATGTAATGGAAGAACGGGGTTAGGATTTTAAGTAGATTTTGTTTGTGACTCGTAGCTGTTTTTTTTTACCCGACTACGGCAAAGCCAAAAGAAAGGGTTATGTTTTTTGTAAGAATTATTTAAATATGACTTCAGTAGTTAATATTATACTATTCCCTCTAAAACATGGAAACATACGTTTTATGGATAATCCTATTCTAAATGCACGATATTCAAGTTATTTAAGGATTCCACCAAAACGTACAAATTGACAGACGAATAGACAAACTAACGTGGCAACTTCAGATATAATCTCATAGGTATAATATAACTTGCCACATCACTAATTTTTGATGCATTCATTTTTAATTATTATTTTTTTAGCTTTCAATTTCAGAAAAGACATAATAACACTGTTTTTCTGGGTTCTAAATTCAATTCATTTGTTTTTCATGGAAAAGGAACATAAATCACGTTATGGGAAATATTCTATAAAAGTGTGGCACTACCCAGGTCAAGCCAGCCCATTTGTACTGCAACCAAAAAGTGGCTACAGTATTACTCTACGTACAGACCTTGGATGGTGACAAAACGGCGCCATCTCTCGTCAGCTGACGGTAGCTGTAAAGGTACCCAGTTGAATATGATAACTTGTTAAAAAGTTTCATATAGATGACACCGAGGGTAGTTGTACCCTTAAAATCAATAATATAATGACCGTAAGACGAAGCACGTTGAAAAATTCGCAGGGTATGGCAGCGGTAATGTGGCGAAACTGGCAAACGCAAGGCACGGAATGCTGATGTTGCAGGTTCAAGTCCTGCCACTAACCTAATTTTTCTTTGTGTTGTCATTACGTAGTATTTTACCTTGGATGGTGTTGAAAGTTACTAAAAATTTTGTTTCCACTAAGTTCGCCATACACTAGGAACGCTTTTATTAAAAACAGTTTGAAAAGCTAAATAACACCTAGCGCTAAGTTGCAAAAGGAACTAAAAATACATTTGACACAAAACAAAATATATTTGCGAAAAATATTACTGCCCATGTTTCTTCATTAAGGGGGACCGACTAGGGTCGCTCTCAAACAAAGTCCCGTTAGATGGCGCTGTAAAAAAAATTACGGTTTTTTCGTAATTTTTCGTAACCTATCGCTGTTTTTTTATTATTTTTTTGTTACCGTAGGTATCTGAATACGGTTGATTTTTTGACTTCACAGTTGGAAGGTATTGTTGTGCCAGTCCTGAGAAAAAATGCAGAATCTGTTTACGAGCGTATACAGACACTATCGTCACACACACACATGCAACTATACAGCGCCAGCTAGCGACAATCTTTCGCGCAGTTAGCTAGCTAGTTGGCGTACGTTTTCAGACTGCAATAAAACTGATATAAAATATTTGTATCGTGTTGTTAATTTCTGTATACCTGAATACACGAATGACTAAAATACATAACTTTTATTAGTTTTACTTGTGTAGACCAGAAAAGCCATCTCTTATGATTTCAGGCTTTCAAGTCTAAGATATAAAGGCCCACAAGTGTGATTGTGATTATCGTAGTAAAAACTGGTGACCATGAAAGACTTTGGTGCTAAACTCAGATAAAGTCTTAGTAACGTTTTTAGGTGATATCAATCATACACATCACACCTAGGTACTCCTTACTCGAAATCTTTACAACTTTATTGTTGTTAAAATACCAGTGCCTCATGATGGCTGGCTTTAGTGACCTACTGATGTCATTACAGGGTCGGTTACCATAAGTCGACCGAAGGACTGATCCTAAGGATTATGGTTCCTGATAGAAGGTACCTGTACCTAAATAACCACCAAGCTTATCTCGCTGACTGCCATAGGTTTGACCGATAATATTTTCGACGGTCTGATGCGGTAAGACGTTGGATACAGAATTGGTCTTTGTGAAGAGCCTTACTTATATAGTTAGCATAGATTCCTGAGCTAGCAATAGCCCGACTATTGAGCGGAAGGTTCCTGTACCAAAGCAAAACCAAACGTATAGTGGAAAATAGAGACTTACAGGAGCCTTCCACTCGTCGTCAGACCGTAGTAGGTAGGACTTACCATACTTACATAAAAGCCGAACTTTCTCCACTCGCTGATAAGCTGAAGCATCGTGGCAGAGGTGGAGCTCCCTTGAGTAGAATACTTGCTTCACTAAATACCAGATTCGGGGTACGACCAAAACAGTGAAGTTTATTTATTTATAAAAAAAAGTAATGTGGAGTTACGATTACCCACAGAAAACGTCCATGAATACCAGTTTCGCAAAGTACCTGACTCTCCAAATACTAAACTCACAAAATATCAGAATCTCCCACAAATATTTATACCGGCTGCCTACGTTAATCTTCTACTTTGCGTTTATCGAATGATAACCACTCTTGAGCATTTTCTAGTGCTACTGCTGGTAGGAGCACAAGGATGTTCTGTTCCTCAGGGTGGGGTCGACGGAACTCCGCTACTGGGCACTGGGTTATCTGACCATGGCCCCCAAAGCTCATGAGCCTTGATATAGCTTGGGGTTATTGTAACCTAACCTATGACCTATGATTATGAGTTTTTTCATACTCTTACTGTGTCGCACTACTCAATGCGAGCGAGTGAAAGTGCCGGTAGTTGAAAAATGTCTTATATGGACTAAGTATTTTGCGAATCTCTGATACGGTCATGTGTAAAAGTATATACTTACCAACGCTTTAATTATACATTGTTATAAGAGCGGTCGTTCATATTTTTGAGTATGTTAAATGGACCCTGATGGATGATATGATATTTTATAAATCCGATTGAACCTCAACAAAGAAAGGTACATACAATTGGTGTTGAAGCGTGAATGTAGGTATGTCTAATCAAAATATTTTTTGAATTTTGCTTTTGCCACCCTTACATCGAGTCTGTGCAGACAATCAATGTGAATTCTGAGAACCTTTACCAATAAATGTCAAAATGACTTTTCATAGTAAATGTCTTAATAATATTGCTTTCATTCATTGCTACTAGTTCTCTAGAGACCCAGAGTTCAATTTGGCTGACTACACCGTCGACGTCAAACACTTTATAACTTATTCCATTGCAATAAGGTGGAAAACAGTAAACAGTCTTTGGCGTCAACCGCACAATGTTGTTATTTCTACCAGAACGTCAACGCCAACAATGCCACTTTGTTTAGGCACGCTGCTTTTGAGAGAAATGAAAAAGATGGGCTGTTATGAGTCTGTGAGATAATAAAACTAGAAAAGTGGTAATTATGTAATGCATTTTTATTGTTGAGACACATGATAATCCTAAGGAAAATAATAGTTAAGACACGTATGATGCACCGTTGATAGAAACCCAAAGACAACAGCTAACTAAACGCCTAGCCATCGTTGAATAATATCACAGAATACATGAATAAGATAGAATGCGCCTCCGACGTCACGCGGAATCTCACGGGCATTCTGGAAGGCCTTGGCTGCCTGACTTGTCAGGTAGCAGTTAGCTATTATGTCTTGTGACACACCAACTATAGTGTGAAAGATGCAACATTCTGTTTTCAAAAATGGAGTCATGACACTTTGTTGCTAAAGTTGCAAAGAACTGTAGGTACTGATTTTTTTATATTATGAAAGTTAATAACCACTTCCTAAAATAAATTCACCACTTCCCAAAACGACCACTTCCCAATGTCCACCCCCATTATAGAATAGAATCAATTCATTTCAGGCTCAATAGGCCTATAGACATAGTTTATAAATAAAGCAGTACTGAAACTAGGCCTATTTGTTGAGATTGACATACCTACCGGTGGAGTGTTAGGGTAGTCCTCGTATTTTTTATAAAATGGATAAGTTACATTTTTATTATTTAGAACAACATTTACTTGGGTTCTATAACGATCGCGCGATCAAATAATGAAATAAATTAACGAGTTTACAAATAAAATTGGGTAATTAAAAAAACTTGAACATTTTAAAAAGAAAAAGTCACCCTGCATCCATTCGCAGGTGTCAATATATAAATAGACTAAGCCAGTAACGCGTGAGAGCTGGTCAGACAAATAGACAGACAGACGGAATTTCGCATTTATAATATTAGTTATGTTTATGTTAGATTTTTAAATGTTGATATTCTGTCTTTCGTATATAATTTCTTTTGAATCTGTCCAACAATTTCCTCTGGATGAATTGCAGCAAAGTGCTTGGATATTTTTACATTACAAAGTAATTAGTGCCCCAAATAACATTAGACTTTTTAGTTGCGCCATATAATTGTAAAAAATAAAAACATTTTATGACATTTTACGTTTTTATTTTTTTAAATTAAATGAGGCAACCAAAAATGTGATATTGTTTTGGTTCACTTACGAAGCTAACAACAACAACAACAAACAGCTAATTACTTGGTACCGAAAAAATATCCAAGCATTTTGCCGGTGTTCATTCCCATGGATTTGCTGTGGTTATAGTTAATGTATTAAAATAGGCGCCGTGCTTAGTAACCACAAAAGTGACCATATCATGACCGCTCTGCAGTTCAAGAATATTTGTCACATGCCCATAATCCAGGCTTTCAGCAGTTCAGGGGCCAATGAGATTGGACATCTAGAACTAGAACTTAGGAACTGCTACCAGCCAGAATTGGGC
Organism: Ditula angustiorana; assembly: GCA_963691745.1. Classification (NCBI taxonomy): domain Eukaryota; kingdom Metazoa; phylum Arthropoda; class Insecta; order Lepidoptera; family Tortricidae; genus Ditula; species Ditula angustiorana. The sequence goes on from OY829476.1 coordinate 15,377,036, forward strand.
TTTTTTATAAAAAACTAAGTAATTTAACCCTTTCGATTCAAACTGATTACTTTCTAAAATTACCCATTCGAGATAAAACCGTTTCCTCTTAAAACTACCCCTAATCCGAACGCTTTTCTATAACTTTCTGAAACGACCAATTAAGATGATACCATTTTGCTTGAAGACCACACCTAATATGACCGCATTCCGATATGATCTCTTCAAGATATGACCAATTTCTGAGGAGACCCCTTCCTTATAACTCCCCGATATGACCACTTGTAGTCACTTCCCGATATGACCGATAATAATTTTTTTACTAGCAATCAGGTTGAGTAACAAAAAAAAATTAATTTCTGCTCCACATTTTAAATAGAAACCATTAGTACTGTGCTAAAATATGCCGCTATGACAGATAGATGGACAGATGGACGGACGGACGAATCGAGTCGTACCAATAAGCTTCCTTTTTGCTTTTCGGTATGACACCCAAAAATGATAACGGTTTTAAAAATTCAACTAGTAAGGTAGGCACACCGCCATATCATAATACTTTTGTAGTCTGAAAAAAACCTATGAAATTGGAACAAAGCAACAGCGGGTCGCTAGTAGATTTGTAGTCAAGTCACGTCACGCTATGAAATACTGGGAGTGATTTTATCAAGAAGTGTTCATTTTGGAAAGTGGTCAAATCAAGAAATGTTCATATCGGGACTTCATTTTATAAAATTGTTGCATTTGGTAAGAGTTCACATCTGGCAGCAGTCATTTAAGAAAGTGCCTTATACGAACCACAATACCATACAGTAGGTACTAATTAGAGAATGCAATCCGGTATGTTTCTAAACCCGGCCGGGCCCGGTTGCATTCGTCGCCAACCCGGCCGGGTCCGCCGGGCCCGGCCGGGTTGTGTGTTAGTGATGAAACCTTTCAAATATTTAATGAAAATTTTCTATACAGGGTGTAATCGTTAAGTGTAGTCGGGCGATTATTCTGTAAATGTAACAGATATCAGAAAACTTTAATCTGATATCGAGAGTACGCTACCCAATGAGTAAAATTACATTAATAACTTTTTAAATAAAACTAGAAATATCCCAAATATTTACTTCAAACTCTCCTTTGCGGCCGTAAGTCTCACGCAGCCTCAAATAATGTCGTAAGAGAAAAGTGCTTAAAATTCATTATTTACGCAAATAAACTGTATTAAAACAATTCATGAATCATTTTATAATGGTGAAATGACTAGGCCTTATATTGTCTTTCAACGAACGGCGTACTAAATGTATGGGAGGGTTTGAAGTTAATATTTGGGATATTTCTGGTTTTATTAAAAAAAGTTATTAATGTAATTTTACTCATTGGGTAATGTAAATTCGACATCAGCTTAAAGTTTTCTGATATCTGTTAAATTTACTGAATAATCGCCTGGCTACATTTAACGATTACACCCTGTATATGAATGGAAAAATAATGATTCAAGGTTGATGTTTATTTCAAACTGGCTTATGAACAATTATCACAATAATCAGTCTCACTCAAGTCTCAAAATCACACTTATTACAGAATTGATTACTTTTACTTATGGGCGGAAAGGTAACATTCGTATCAGTAATTTATTCATTTTTATAAGTTTAAACAAGCAAGCTTTCTCTTTACTCCTTATAGTGTCTATTTGAACACATAGTAAAAAAAAAAAACTAATAACGTACATTCTACGAGTTGGCGCTCCCGCGCAGCGCGCCGCGGTTTACTTACCGGGTCCGGTGACCGGGCCCCGTAAGAATGGTCGGGCCCGGTGGGTGCCTAAAAGGTCACCGGGCCCGGGCGGGCCCGGTTTGCAATCTCTAGTACTAATGCGTTCGAGTGGGGTCTTATCTAAAAGGATATTGTTTGTACTTTTAAAAACAATTTTTCATACAAATATGTGGTCTAGTGTGCGACACAATAGGTAGCTAAACATTCCAAAAAAAATACCATTCCGCCCTTCACCGTTTATCATCGGTCCTCTCAGTAATTGCCTCTCTTCTTTGTTCTCCGCCAGCTGTATGATATACCAATACCACGTGCTTCGAAACTTCTCTTCCACTTGCTCAAATTACGTAAATCTGGGTCTTCCTCTCTCGTTTATCCCTTCAATTAACGAAGCTATAAATCTAAAATAAATCATGATAGTAAAATATTATGAGCTAAATAAATGTATGTCACTGACGATACATAACGTTATAGTTTTAGAAAACAAAGTGAAGAAAAAATGTGATTAAATAAAATATTGTCTACATATATGTGCAATATTTTTAAAGTAATAAGCGATCTAATCATAACATATTTCGTTCAGACATGGTTTTTGCATTGTGAGCCCCTCATGTCCAAATTAAAGACGTTTCATGTCAAAAGTACCCTGTATTATTATGTATGAAACTATTTTTGTACAAAAATTTATCGAAATCGACTCAGTAGTTTAAGTGCGAAAGCCGTACAGATAGACAGACGGACAGGCAGACTTTCGCATTAATAATATAGTATGGATGACTACGTAAGCCTATTAATTGGTAATATTCTGACCATCCTACTTTGTTTTAAGTCTTTTTTTTGCCACAGGCTAAAATCTCGCCTTTCAGAAGTCCAGTGGTTAGTGACATTGGACATTCTGTTCTAGAATTCCGATATTGGTACCAGAAATGGGCGTTTTTTATAAAAAGTTTTTAAAAAAAATTAACCCTTTCTGTTAAAACTAATTACTTTCTGAAACGACAAATCAAGATGATTTTGCTTGAAGACCACACCTAATATGACCGCATTCCGATATGATCAGGTCAAGATATGACCACTTTCTGAGGCGATCCCTTCCTTATGAGACTACTTCCCGATATGAACACTTGTAGTCACTTCCCGATATGACCGATTTATGATATTATATTTTTATTTATGACCTTGAAGTACCTGCAAATTTTATATTTAACATCAACAAAAACCATTTCTCAGCTAATGATACTCAATTGATTAAGCTACTACTACTATTAAAACGGTATTTCTCTTTGAACATAATCTATTTTATCTCTCCGTACTAGCCGAAATGCATGCGGCTCCATCTGACTAGTGTTATAAGGAAATGAGAGCATCGAGAGACATACATTTCACATTTTCAGATGAACCGAAAGTATGTTTCTTAATTTTTTGACTAGCAATACGGTTGAGTAAGGAAATTTTATAATTTGTTCAACATTTCAAATATATAGCATTAGTAATGTACTAAAATATGTCGCTATGACAGGTAGATGGACAGATAGACGGATGGACAGACGGACGGAACGAATCGCACCAATAACTTTCCTTTTTACTTTTTGGTATGCCACCCAAAAATGATAACAGTTTTAAAAATTCAACCTGTAAGGCAGGCACCACATCATAATACTTTTGTAGTCTGAGAAAACCTATGAAATTGGAACAAAGCAACAGCGGGTCACTAGTAGATTTGTAGTCAAGTCACGTCGCGCTATGAAATACTGGGAGTGGTTACACCGAGAAATGCTCATTTTGGAAAGTGATCAAATCAGGAAATGTTTATATCAGGAAGTCATTTTATGAAATAATAGTATTTAGGAAGGGGTCACAACTGGAAGTGGTCATTTTAGGAAGTGCCTTGTACGAGGTACAATACAAAATACAACAGGCTCTTTTGATAAGTCCGTAACGAATAATTTCTGAAGAAGCTTATACTTTTTAATACACTGTTTGGATCAGCCTGAATCAAATGTGTTTATTTCTTTTGATACTCCATGTGACCTGTTTAAAAAATACGACATTACTCTTTTCATTAATAATTTGAGAGCTTTGTAGGTACATGGTCTAGTGGGATCTTATATAAAAGGGATTTGTTTGTATACTTTAATACTATTTTCATACCAATATGAGGTAAATTTTGTGACAAAACAGATAAATAAAACTTGCAAAAAAAAAACCATCCCGCCCTTCACCGTTTATCATCAGGTCCTGTCAGTAATCGCCAGTCTTCTTTCTTCTCCGCCAGCCGTTTGATGTTCCAATACGATGCGGTTCGAAAATTTTCTTCCACTTGCTCAAAATATGTCAGTCTGGGTCTTCCTCTTCCTTTTGTCCCTTCAATTAACGAAGCTATAAATCTAAAATGACAGTTTAATATTATTAGATTATCTGACACTTGAAACATTAAATACAAAAGCAAATTTAAAAAATAAGTAACAGAAAAATAACTAAAAACTTGAAATAAAAGTAAACTAACAACTTAAATAATACTATAACTAAAACCTGAAATCTGGCCTGGCCACATGTCCACGGCGCGGAGTCGTTACCGTGAAACGGCGCGGCGCCGTTTTACCGTGCATATTTACGGTCCGCGCTGTGGAAATACACCGCGCGGTGCCGTACTGAGCGGGTGCACGGTGGGGCGCCGCGTTGTACCACGACGCCGTGTTATTCAGGCGCGAAAAGACAAATAAAAAGAATGTTCTGGTCAAACCCATTACTTTCTATTATGAATCAGGATGGGAGTAATTTTAAGAGGAAATACGAGGAGGACAAAACATAGCAGGCGCCCGAAGCGTGCGTCCGGGGCGTTGCGTTCTGCGCGCTCCGATTAATTGTATAGAATTGTATGTGACGAATTATAGCAAGCGGCCGAGGTGCCGCAGCTCATTATAGCTTAGGAGCAGTGGTAGATAACAAGTTAGCAGGTAAGGCGGTTACGAAAACTACTTACCTCCAGGGGAGCCACTTGCCTGTTTTACATTTGTAAGCGCATTGTAGCTTAAGAGCAGTAGTATATGACAAATTACTAGGTAAAGCATTTAGGACAATCACTGACCACCAGGAAAGCCGCTTGCCTGTTTTACACTTGTATGCTCATTGTAGCTTAGAAGCAGCAGTAGATTACAGATTACCAGGTGAAGCATTTAGGAGAATTACTTACCACCAGGGAAGCCATTTGCCAGTTTTACACTTGTATGCATATTGTAGCTTAAAAGCAGTAGTAGATGACAAATTGCCAGGTGAGCCGGTTAATATTGACATAGCTTAGTCACCCCTCCAATCAAGACGAATCCAACGACACCTCACAAATCAAAATCCATCAAACCGTTTAGGGTGCAGCGCATGGCACAGAAAAGACATACATACATACATACATACTTACATACATACATACTTACATACATACATACTCACTTACACTCGAAAAACATATAACCCTCCCTTCTGGCGGCAATCGAGTAAAACATGTTTTGATTTCGTACAGCTATACCGCGTACCTTATGAAAATGAAAATGAAAAATTTATTTTGCAAGTTGGCCATATAGGCTCTTTTACATGTCTGAATCTACTAGCGCTTCAGAAAATCGAAGATACTACTGAGAAGAAACGCCGCAAGAAACTCAGCTATAGTAGTTATAGTTAATCCTAACATTTTCAAAGGTCCCACAGGTTCTCTAAATACGTGTTGCTTTTGAATACAAGGAGATTACAATATATTTTATCTTGATACAGACATTCTAAAGTACTCGAAAAATTTGTGTTCACTTATTTTCAACACCTCGTATTTCCTCTTAAAATTACTCCAATCCTGATCCATAATAGAAAGAAATGGGTTCGCTCACAATTTTTTTTTTTCGCGCCTGTACAATACAACACGCCGTCGTATGTGGCCAGGCCCTCAGACCTATGAATTATGATCACTGTTAATGATCAGTGATGGTAACGAACTTCGCCTCTGGTCACCTGTCTTTTCTGTAATTTTGTACACGATGGCTTTTATCATAGACAAGGCGCCAAGCCCCCAACATAAAAGCTTCTTCTTATTGCTGCATAGTTATACGTTTAGGGGCTCTAGGTAAGACGAAATCATGGCAGATATTCGACGCAGGTGGCTTCCCGCAAAGGGCCGTTCGGCATCTTCCACAGTATAAACGTCATAACGTTTGACCTGTTGTCGTCGTCCCGAGGCGTACCAGGCGACCAGCTGTTGCAGGTCAGTTCGAGCACGACGAAGAGATCTAGTCGCAGCAATGAGGGACAACCACAGCGTCCACCGTGAAATCGTGGAAGTCTTGTTTTAGTGTGATAGAGTCAGATTCTAACCAGTTCAGTTTGCTAGTTGCAGTTTGAGCTACCACTTTTTAAATAGTGATTAATTGATTGATTTGGAAAGCGAGAGAGGCGGGACCTAAAAACTGGCAATAAATTAATATGTATCTTAGGGTTGCTGGTTTTGAGATCACTTACCAAGAACTGGAAAATGTTCAAATTGTTCTGGGTTTTCTTTCACGTAAATAGTGTAACAGCATCGCAATAGCTTAGACAATCCCTTTGTCATCGAACATTTTTTTTCCTCTGGCAGGTCATAGACCACAGATTTTTTATTTTTATCCTTATATCAGCCTGAATCTGATAAAAAGGTTTGTTTCATTAAAAAGTTCTCAGGTCGGAGAAAATCCTATCACTCGACCTAATATAATTGTAAAACGAAATAAATAAGAGTCCATACTGCGGGCAATTTTATTCTGTAATAAATAAAGGATAGTATCATTGCGTGTATGATACAGTGCACAGTTGCACCGTTTTGATCCGCGAACCACTGCACGGAACCTTTTCACAGTAAATATTTTAAAGATGTGACAATCCCTGTGAAGGAATCAGCATGTCATTTATTGTGGAAAAGTACCACAGTAATCGTGTGAGCCGGATGAAATTTAACATAGTTGTAAACTTTAAATTTCTACCTTTTTGAGAAATTTCTGCAGTTTGTCCATATCCTTTTATTCAAGGCAGTTTCTTTATTTGTTAAACGAACGTTTATTCCATTTAGATTGTAATAAAAATGAGTCATATTACGTTGTATCCAAAATCAGAAAAAAAAAATATAGTTTTATCATTTCCTTTGGAAGACTATATCCTACTTTGCAAAACTCATTGAAAAAAGAAAATTTTAAAATACAAAAAAAAAGATACAACGAGATTTGAACTTGGTCTTTCACGATCTTTACCCATGTAAATGTTACCACGGAACTAAATAGGTGGTCACGTGACTGGTCGAAATTGTCAATAGGATTTAACTCACCTATATTAACTGTCACTAATTGACGCACCCATCTAAAGATATCACGCACACATGGTTGCGGTTGTACTCCCACAACGGTAAAATGCATCATAATTTCCTGGATCCTACTGCAGTTCAGGATCGGTAAAGCAACTCTTTGTTTGGTTTTACGTAAGTAATTAATCCGTAACTAACTATTTACAAAAAAATCCGTTCAAATTAATGTCCTAGAAGCTTCAAAAGGTGCACCGACATTTTCTATGGGAATCGAACCCCCTTAAACTTGCGTTTGAGTACAGTCGGGTTCAAAATACGGGTACCTTAGTAATTTGTTTTTCGACGTTAGTTTTTTTTTTAATACAACATAGGAAGGCAAACATGCAAGTGGGTCACCTGATGGTAAGTGATCACCACCGCCTATAGACACCTGCAACAACAAAGAGAGTGCACATGCGTTGCCAACCCAGAGGGCTAAGATGGAATACCTCGTGTGCCAGTAATTACACCGGCTGTCTTGCTCTCCACGCCGGAACACAACAGTGCAAGCACTGCTGCTTAGTGGCACGATTAGCGAGCAAGTTTAGTTAGTTAGTTTTCCATGCTATTTTCGGAAGGGAAGAATGAAACATAATGTAATCAACACAAATTCAACACAATATAGACAAAAACAAAAATGGTGAAAAACCCGATCAAGTTCGAGATAGACTCGCGCGCAAAAATTCAGTACCCCACGAAAAAAAATGTTTTATGTGTTTAAAAAAGTGCGCGAAGGAGGTATTCATTACGTATTTTTTTGGGTAATTTCTAAAAACTCTACTAATTACAGAGATCGTTCTACTTTCCTGTAATATTTACATTATTTTTACAAAAAATCTTTTTAAAAGAGAGCTAAATGAGCGTAATGCTGATGAAACAATGATGCGGAATCTTATGTCTTTTGTAATTTTGCATTCATCATCATCATCATCATCATCTGCAGCCGTGATAAGTCCAGTATTGGGCATAGGCCTCCCCTAATGCTCGCCATCTTGTTCTGCTGTTAGTCTCTCGACTCCACTGTTTGCCAGCGACTTTCTGGACATCGTCAGACCAGCGCGCTCTAGGTCTGCCGGGCTTTCTCCGGGCCGGGAATTTTGCATTATTATTTGATAACTAAACAAATCAACAAAAAATACTGAAGCCCTTTCATTACGATAGGTAAGTACTATCCCACTTGGACTAGTAACACTTTGAAACTTTGATCTTTATTGCAACCTCTGTGGTAAATAAACTAATTATATTTTTTATTTTCTACTAGCAGTAAGGTCGCCGGTAAGCAAAATTCTAAACCAAGTGAAATTTCAAATCAATAGTATCAGTATTCAATTAGACTGACGGACCGAGGCGAACTAGAAGAGCTTTTTTTACTTTTAGGTACGTAACCCTAAAATAACACTCAAATAAGGTTTGTGATAGAGCTTAAACTGTTAATATCATAATCCAATTTTTCAATTAAATTTCTTGTTAAAAACAACTATGTTAACGTACTAGGTCGGTTTTTCAAATTCTCAATCAAAGGCAAATACCGAACACAACTACGATAAAAACTTTTTCTATTGTGTGTTACATGAAAAACAATATTGCTTTTACAGCCCAGTGGAACAATAGTGACTTCGCAACATTTTGTTTTTGCTGACCACATTAGTATTGTTGACGTTTCATGAAAGGGTCCACACCAAAAACCTATCGCGAAATTACTTTTGTTAACCATACGTCATTTCAATTTCATATTTAATTCATACTTCTTTATTTTGACGACCTGTATGGCACAGTCACAGTGGCACGTCTGCTTCCTGTGCAAGAGGTCCTGGGTTCAAATCGGGTGACGAACACGAATGTTTGTACCTCAGTCATGGATGTTATTTGTATTTAAGTATGTATTTATCTATTTAAGTATGTTTATCCGTTGTCTGGTACCCATAACACAAGGTTTGCTTAGCTTGGGACTAGGGCAATTGGTGTAAATTGTCCTAAGATATTTTTTTTATTTATTTTTTTTATCCATGTACTCGTTCTTTTGTACTTGGCGATGTTATGTGGATTCTTCAAAGCTTGAAAAAAAACCGGAATTTTCTGTGCTTTTTTTATATCGTTATTTATAAGCGACCAAGAAATTGCTTGACCACTTTTCGACCGTATTAGAAAGGAATAGGGTTGAAAAGTGGTCAAGCAATTACTTGGTCGACTACACTTCTTATTCGATTGTACGCTCGGGGAGAAAAGTGTTAACTTCCGGCCTCGAAACGTGTGCTTTATTGATTCTACGACTTGCCTCGATTTATTGGTGACAGCCAGCAAACTTTCATAACAGCTGGTTATGTCATTCTTTTCTAATTCCGAAGGAGAAGCTGCATTAAGCGAAAATGTACTGAATGGTAGCTTGAATATATTTTATATTAATTTATAAGTAAATAGCAAGCATGTTGCGAGCATTTATAGAATGTTAAAAGTAACCCACGAATGAGCTAAGAAAATCATACAATCTCAGTAGCTAATCCTGCCGCTAAGCAGCAGTGCTTGCATCGTTGTGTTCCGGTGTGGAGAGCAAGATAACCGGTGTATTTACTGGCACAAAAGGTGTTCCATCTTAGCCCTCTGTGTTGGCAACGCATCTGCAATCTTCTTGGTGTTGTGGGTGACTATAGGCGGTGGTGATCACTTACCATCAGGTGACCCACTTGCTTGTTTTCCTTCCTATTTCATAAAAAAAAACAAGTTACATAGAATAGCTAATGAGGTTAAATGACGATAAAATGAAAAACAAACATAAAAACACATTAATTACATTGTTAATTGTCCAAAGATTTATCAATTTGGCTTTCAATTTTTTTATGGTTTTTTTTATTACAAAATAAAAGCGTAAACATTCCACTTTTGAAGTTAATTGGCGTATAATTAACGCCGAACAGTTATCTGTAGAGATAATGTGGCGCGATAGTTGGCGGGCATACGAGCATCACCGAATAACGTGTCGCGGTCATATATTTTAGAGATTAAAATTCGTTGGTTAATTTCATGTATTAGTTTACATTGATTTTTATAATTTCTATTTAAAATAAAACTGCAAATCTATCTATGTGGGATCGCGAGAAGGAAAAACTTTAAATTTCAAAATTAAAAGTAAGTTTAATCAATTAAAAACTAGGAAAATACAAAGAACACAAGTGGCAGCTATCCGATCGTCTAACGCACTCCCAGTCACTCTGTCATACCCGTTCGCTCACAAAATCTCTTCCAGTCATTCGCTCGTTTACATCAATCGTTCATTTTGTGTTGCAAACATTCCCACATCTATCCTAAAATTAAATAAAAATAATAATTATTAATATATTTATTGTATAGTATAATATTTATCCTGCCGCCAAGCAGCAGTGCTTGCACTGTTGTGTTCCGGCGTAGAGAACAAGACAGCCGGTGACATTACTGGCACAAGAGGTATTCCATCTTAGCCCTCTGGGTTGGCAACGCATCTGCAATCTATAGGCGGTAGTGATCACTTACCATCAGGTTTGCTTGTTTGCTTTCCTATTTTATAAAAAAATATACCCGCCAGACGAGGCGACTGCAAGCGGTGCCGCGGCGGCTGAAGCTGCTTGACAAGAACCCGCGTGTCATAGGCCCTAGGTTTTACGAGCGCTTACCCGCCGACCTAAAGAATGAATGTTCGGACGAAGCATTTGGTAGCCGACTAAGAATTTTTTTGTTAAATAAGTCATTGTACTCTGTAAAAGAGTACAATGAAAACAGTTGACATTTAAATTAATTTGACATATTATTCTTGCTTATTGTTTTAGATTATTATTTTGTACCTGATTGTTTTTGTTTTGTTTTCATTTTATTATTTTTTGCCTATTTTGACATTTTCACCGTTTGTGACTTTGAATTTATATTTGTATTTTTATTGTGACATTTAAATTTTTTATTTTTGAATTTTTGACATTTTTCTAGACGTATTTCTAGATATTTTTATTTTATTATTTTGTTTACCTTTTGACGATCTTATTGTGAATTTGTTATCTTTGACATTCTAAATTTAATGTAATTTCCAATAAGTAATAAACGAATCTATCTATCTATCTATCTATATAAATTCATCTTCTATTGAAGGTTGGCGGCTATCGCAGCGAAGTAAATCTTCGACACAGCAGCTTGTTTAGAAGCATCTTCAAAATATTTCGGAATGGTGCATCGCTATGGTTAGGTGTAGACAAGACAAAGCTTTGTGTTAGAAATAATAAAATAACAATATTTTTATTTTTAAATCGTAAAAAATGTATGAAACTCTATCTTCCTGAAACCTTAGGAGTCTCAAATATGCTGAAATTTGTCTGAGAAAATATTTCCAAGCACGGCACACCAGTACCCGACACATTGAGCATTCCCGCTTACGTAATCTAGTTAAAAATTCCAGTTAACTCGCCAAAATTACCAACAAAGCTCCGAAAATGAAAATCAGTTTTACCAACGAAAAAAACGCTGTAAAATCAGCATAATTTTTACTGAGAGATTTGCATTTTTGATTACATGAAAAAGTAGAGGGTCGGTTTTTTTAGAATGTTTTAGTACGTTTCGGGTGGATGGAATTTTGTTCTTTTGCCGAAAGTTTTTTTCAACTTTCGTCACCTCGGGCGCCGGCCGGGCAATCAAGGCAGCCGATTGAACGAAAGTAATTGAATGAAACCCTTTCTTTTTCTCATTTAAGGGACTTTGCTTTCATTATCACTTGCGGGAGTTCCTTGCATTAGAGTACTGTATCGGGGTGGCTGGAGCGGTACTAGACTGGAAGAGGAGAGGGCAATAACGAAAGTATTAAAAAAGAAGGTTAGCTGTTTATATGAATCACGACTGAAAATGCTGAAACTAAGTCCAAAGGGGTTTGGCAGTGAGATAAGAAATAAAATCTATGAACTTAGAGACATTTTAAAACTTTAAATATCTTAAGAATTCTCAGCCGTTAGGATTCGCCAACAAAGAAAGCCTCAAAACCATCTCGCTTTACTCATTTACGAAGTCTCTAAAAGACAAACAGACAAATGGACAGACTGATAGAAAAGATAGCGGTTTTGTCATACCCGTATTTGTGTTGCATCGGGGGTATTACTTTAAATTAAACTCTTTGTAAAGCAAACTAAAAGCACAGAAACGCCGAAATCCATTTTACGTCACATTTTTTGTAGTTCCTAAATTTAAAAAACTTTTTGCGCGCACTCCATAGAACGGATCTGAATCGACACCAGCAGGCCTTTTTATGTTGACATTCAGGTTTAGCGGACCTAATGCAAATAGAGCAACTGAACGGTGCATGCCTTTTGGATGGTGCTAGCTGTATGGTTCAACCGTCAAAGCCAATACGGTCGGCTTCGGAATTAGCTGAACATTTTAATACCTTCTCGCTGTCAGTAATGTGATAAAATTGAGCAACTCTCATTTCATACGTGACTACGACAAGGTTATTAAGTGTTCAGTCACTTCAGCGGCCCTAACATGACAGCCATTGTTTAGTTTAACCCCTCCCTGTGTCTCTGTCTAACTAGTGTCATAAGAAAGAGACGCAGATAGAGATTAACTAAACTCGGCCAGTCATGTTAGGGCCACTGAGGTGGACTGTACCACCAATGGCTTAACATCTGTCATTTCATTCATGATCCCAATTTAAAAAAAAACACCTAGTTTCTTCCGCCGCAAAGAAATAGCTTATGTCCCTCTCACTCTTACCGTCTGAAGGCCCGACCAACCAGATGTATACGCAGCATGGCTGGTTGTAATGTATGGAATTCTATGTTGAGATACCATATCTCTTGCGATGCGTGCGTAAGAAGCGAGCTGGAGCCTTGCTGCATACGCATTCAGTGTGACCCGGCCTTAACTCCAACCTATGTGCCAAAGTCAATTCGTTGCTGCAGTTAAAGTGAAAAGAGGATGAATATAAAATTCGCTTTCGCATTTGTAGCTTTATTTTTTTTTCTCAAGGAACGATAACAGACAATAACTGCTACATAAAACTGCCGTGTGGTTCAGAAATATTGAAATAGATGGATTGCCGAGTCAATCTCGAGTCAGTCGGGGGCTCATGCGTGAAACCACAGATTGGCTCGAACCATGCCAAGCGACAACTTAAATAAATAATAATAAATAACTTGACTTGACTTTGAAGGTTTATTTCAATAATATTGCTACAGTTTAAACAAAGAATAATAAAAACGCAGACAATACAACACAGTTTAAACAAAGAAAACAAAATGTAACGCGCCTTTTCACAAAGACTATTGACAGTCGTCGATTACCCTAAACCGCAGAAAGCAAAATGGCCGACGCTTCGCAATTGAAGGCACTGGCAACTAAAAACAAATGAGATTAGAAAGTGCAGCAACGGGGAATCTGCATCACAAACGTATGGGCGATTTTTCACGGACGCCAGGAATTTTCAGGACCCGCCTGCATACATTTTCATGAAGGTTTGCATTTTTGATGAACTCTTTGAAAAAACACGTGAAAATCGCTGCTTATTTTCTCGTAACGCAATATTTTCAGGTTTTTCATATTGGTATGGCAATATGATTGTTCGCTAGTTGGAATCAAATAAGAATTTGATTAACATTTGCAATTTGCAAAAGATTTTACTAACTATCTGCAATCAATATTGTCATCATGCAAGCGTATAAAATTTTAATTTACTTTGGTGTAGAACAAAGTAAAATTGTAAGTCAAGATCAGCAAAGTCATATAAAAATTCCTACTCACAGTTTTTATAAATGCTAAAGTTTGTGTGAGGTTTCTTATTATTATTATTCTTTCACGCTCAAACGGCTGACAGAATTTGGATGAAATTTGAAATAAAGATAGCTTATACCCTGATTTAACAGTTACCATGTATCCTACGACAACCAGATAGCCTAGTGGATAGAGGCCCTGACTAAAAAGCTTAAGGTTTAATGTTTGATTCCCGGGAGGGGCAAATGTTTGTATGATGAATACGAATGTTTGTTTGTACCCGAGTCTTGGATGTTATATGTATTTTTAAGTATACTTTTATCTACTTTATAAGTATTTATATCCGTTGTCTAGTACCCATAACACAAGGAGCTAAAGTTGTTTACGTTGGGACTAAGTCAATTGGTATTAATTGTCCCAAGATATTTATTTATTTATTCTGAAAGAGCGTCACGCGAGTAAAAACGATAATGGAAGAAACTTAAACTAGTGACTAGTGAAAAATACGGCTGTACAGTGACATGTTAGAGTTTTAAGACGTGTATTAAGGAAGGAGGGTATTCCGTGGGGAAATACGCAGCTACGGTCCTATGTTTTCACGAAACACGTTCGTATAATAGTAGTTCTAGTGTTAAAAGATTCTAGATAAAGTTGAATTCCCGGAGGCAAAATAGGTAAGGACTTTAGTTTCCTTAACATACAGTAAATTTTTTCACATGTCCAAAAACGGATCACCCTGTTGTGGCATAATTTATATAGCTAGTAACACAAAGAAAAACTAAAGAAAAAACAAAAAAAAAAAGTAAAATAAAAAGAAGAGTTTCTTAATTTTTTTTGAGTGGTAATGTGTTGAAACTGGCAAAACGCACGGCACGGAGAGCTGATGTTGCAGGTTCGACCTGCCATTACCCTAATTTTTATTTGCGTTGTCATTATATGTATAGCATTCAAATTCTTATCTTATTTTAAACAATAAACATTAAGCCAAAATTAAATACTAAATCTAAACCCGGCTCCTTATTAGCATTGCAGTCTTGTAACAAACCGCCTTTATCAACCCACGGAAATAAGATTTCACGAAGCAGAAAAGTAAAAAGTAGCAGAATGAATTATAAACCTATTACGGTTGAGTAACTCGGGGGAGATTATAATGTTCATATTTTTGTTGGGGGCCAATTTTACAGACAAATATGGTGCGCGTGCCCAGAATTTGGAGGGTGCAAAGCTAAAATTGTGGTGCAGAGGGAATGACAATTTTGAACCCAATAGGATGATTTGGAAGCCGTCTGCAATTACATTATTAATTTGTGTTTATTTGGCTGTAAAGGGCATGAATTTGGTATTTTTTTTTATGAACTGGTTTCGTTTAATTTGACCAGTGGTCCCAACATGAGCGGCCTAGGTTTAATTTATCTCTCCCTGCGTCTCTGTTAAATTACTATCATAAGAAAGAGACGTCCATAGTTGCTCGTCTGCCTTCCATGTTGTATAGAAAAATCGTCTAGGTAACGTTTCTGTGGAAACAAACATTGAAGTATGGTTTGATGAAGACCTCAGAACTATTGTTCTTACTTTAAATTCGGTTCATAGGGATGAACTAGGCTTTTTACTTAGTACAGTCACGAGCACCAACATGTATACAGCCAATCCTTCCCAACCTGTCAAAATTATGTAAACATCAACCTTATTGTTAGAGGCATAAGGTCTGTGTATACATATTTATGGAAGATTGATTGTATAGATGTTGGCGCTTGTGACTGTACTTTTATTTTAATTGTACCCGTGCAAGGCCGAGACGAGTAGCTAGTTTAAAATGAGAGCGAATTAAAGTGGCCAATTTGCGGATTTGCCTAAGAATAAAAAGAAGTATAACTAGCTTACACCAGTTAATTTCAGCTTCTATTTGTCCGTTTCAAGAAGTCTCATTAGTGGTTGGCTAATACAGATGAAAGAAGTAACAATTGGTGACAACCTTTTATTAAAATCTATTTCTGGAAACCGGCTTCTGTTCTGTTAAAAAAATTGGGTAGAGTCAACCAAGAAATTTCTTGACAACTTTTAGACCATATAGAAAGAAAAAAGAAAGAAAATATTTATTCAGAGAACAGAAAAAATAAAGGTAAAAAATTACACTATTGATGCTGAAAGGGCTCAGCATATGCTGCTTTAGGCAGCAGCGCTGATTTTCAATGGGGTCCTGTACTTTAAAAACTAAAACTAAAAAAACCTTAAACCTAAACCTATAAATAAATATAAATATCTCTGGACCTAGTCCCAAACTAAGCAAAGCTTGTGCTATGGGTACTAGACAACGAATATACATACTTATATGTATAGATAAATACATACTTAAATACATATAACATCCAAGACTCGGATACAAGCATTCATATTCATCATACAAACATTTGCCCCTCCCGGGAATCGAACCCGGTACCTCAAGCTTCATAGTCAGGGTCACTAACCACTAGGCTATCCGGTCGTCGTTCTATGGGGTGAAGTCACGCTCACTAAGACCGTATGGTCATAAACACCTTTGCCTTACTGTAGGAATAAATAAAAAAAAATTACCAACCCTACCTTACGACGCTTACATGCCGAACAACTAAACAAAAAATAGCAAACCATATCATAAAGGGATAAAGTTCAAAAGTCATCAGTAGTTTCTTAGTTGACTATACTTACATTTTTAACCAATATTTCGCCAAATACTAATGATTTTTTGTCAACCGAGATAAACGGTTTCTAATTCATCTACCTACACCTATGATCACTTGGTCAGTATAGCTAGTACAGCATGCCGTCGCTTTCTAATGAAATCAGTTAAAAAAGGAAGCGCTGAGAAACAAACGATCCTTTTACCGTCCAGATTCAACTGCTTGTGAATCGAACGTTCTACAAAAACCCTCGAACTGTGAGTCGAACTCGCACACGAAGGGTTTCGTATACGTACCACCGTGTAATATAATACTACTGAATATACCGAAATTAATACAGCTACTCCAAAACAGATGGCGTTATAGTCAAAAACTCGTCTTTAATGAGGATTTCTTTAATTTTTTTTTAATTAACTTTTTTTTTAAATAGGTAGGAAAACAAGCAAGTGGATCACCTGATGGTTAGTGATCACCACCGACTAAAGACACCCGCAACACCAAGAAGATTGCAGATGCGTTAGAGTGCTAAGATGGAATACCTCTAGTGCCAGTAATTACACCGGCTGTCTTGCTCTCCACGCCGGAACACAACAGTGCAAGCACTGCTGCTTTGCGGCAGGATTAGCGAGCAAGATGGTGGTAGCGATCCGGACGGACCTTGCACAAGGTCCTACCACCCGCATCTGCAACTGTCGCAGTGTTTGACACACATAGGAAATTGTTTTTACCAATAGTTAACCCAATTTTAATTTTACTCGTATATTTCCATATCTGCCTGTCAATTATTAGGTCGTTTGCAAATACTGGGACCATCATCTTACTATCTGTTATAGCGGTCATATTAACACACACGTTAGATGGCAACGCACACCGACGTCGCTGCACGCACACAGGCAGCGCCCAGCGGCGTGGTGGGAGCTGGCTCGGAGAAGAAGACTCGTGCACTTGCCCGGCGGCCGCGCACATTCTATTGAGTTCGGATATTGTCACGTGACCGTTTTAATTTAATTCTAGTTGCTTTTATACTACCTATTATGGATCAAAAGATACGGCCCTGTGACAGACTGACGAACAGCGACACTTATGGTGGGGCCATAATAGCGGCTAACATAAATGCCCACTAGCGCGATAATTTTTAACGCGTTAAAGTGGGTAGCTACACTTGGAACGGTCAGCGTGAATGCCCATTATTGGCGTTAAAAACGGCGTTAATTTTACTTGCTTACGACGCACACTGACGTTAGTGTGGCCGCTTTATCGGTTAATCTCTTTGATGTACCGCCACTTGAGCTATCGCCTAACGCCAAACGGCATTGTTAATGCCGTTGTAAAATTATCGCGTTCAGTCGTGGCCACACCTACCGTTAACGTCCATTATCGCGATAATTAATGGCATTTCTCGTTAGTGTGGCCCCAGCATTAGGCAGGCTTCCGTTGGTACACTTTGGATACGGAATCCTAAAAACAACTGAACCCTTTTGGCACAGTGTAGACAATAGCAGCAGGACGAAGTTAAACGTTTTTGCTTCAAAGTTTAGTCTTTGTTTCACAATTTAGTATGCAGCGGTAGTTCCTGCTAATTGCGACTCCGCTGGCTCCGCGCCAGGCCTACTGGCGTGACAGTGTGAGCTCGTGTGGAATAGTTCATTTACTGGACCCTAATTCTCGGTTCATGCGAGATGCATCTCACGTGCGAGATCTGTCAAAAAGTGACAGATTTCCAAGGGATTTGACAGTTGTTTCCGTGCGAGATATATCTCGCATAAACCGAAAATAGCCACGCTGGACGTAATAAGGCCAAAAATTAAAAGAAACTGACAGAAACACAACAACGTGATCCTATAAGTTTATCGTTTTGTAGTACGGGTCCCTAAAATAGATGTTAGGCTATTATGGTGTTTGGTGATATTTGTTGTTTTTTTTTCATATTTGAAAAAAGAGAGAGAAACTAGCACGCGGGTCACCTAATGGCAAGTGATCACCGCCGCTCATGGGAACTAGAGACCACAAGAGAATCGCTGATCCGTTGCCGGATCTTTTGAACAAAAACATTCCAATTCGATTTATAGTATGGTAAGGATTTCTACGTATTCTTCTTTATTTCACCTGTTTAAAATAAAAAAACTTGGTTGTGGTTGTGTTGGCGTATTTCTAAGTTTTCGTATGTTTTAAATTATTTCCTCAGATGTTAATAAATAAACAACTTAAAAATATAATATTTAACTCCTGCTAGTAATTAACGTGAAAACACTTTAGTTATTTCATCGTTTTCATCATTTATTCATTATAAATATTATATTTTATTTAACTACCTATGTATTTATCCGTCGTCTAGTCTCCATAACACAAGCGAACTAAATCAATTACTGTAAATTGTCCTAAGATATTATGTTTTATTCCTGCATCCAATATGATTTTCTTTACAGACTCTGTAACACGATTGACACTGGCCATAAAAACTTAAAAACAAATTCCCTTTTTAAACATTCCTCGCTTGATTAAAACAATTCCAAAATTGAAAAAAGCTGGCATCCAGCCAGTGTCCTGTAACTTGCGTATCACGTGGCACATATTTTATCAGAACTGGCAGCTTTTTTAACGTGAATTTACAATTGTTAAAAACATAACTTTTATTTTGTATTATATTGATGTTCGACAGCACTTTCGAGAGTTTATGCAGTGATATATTCCTGAAAGATACCCTATCTTATCGTTTTCATTTTAGAAATGACCTTTGAAGGTTTGTTCTTTAATCACGTATTAGGCTTAAAAGGAGTGTGAACCCAGCCCAAAAAAGCGCTCTCCATACAAACGGCGATAACGTTTTCCACCCTCTAAACCTTAACCTATGGCAATGATTTTTCGGTATTTTGCCATTATGCCTTTGAACAAGGTTTGTATGTTTTGATTTTTCTAATATTCTTCATAGACTTGACAATATTAGCATTTTAGGAGTTTCATACAAAACACAAAAGCGTCAATATTTTTGAAAATATTAAGAATATTTAAAAAATCAAGACATACAAACTTAGTTCTAGAGCATAATTATATCATACAAAAAAATCAGGGCTGTAGGTTAAGGTTTAGAGGCTGGAAAACGTTATCGCCGTTTGTATGGAGAGCGCTGGGTTCACACTCCTCAAGGAAATTAGATGAAAGGAGGATGTCATACCCCATACAAAAAAAAATGCCTGAGACAGACAGGCAGACAGATAGATCATGTCCTAGACTAACGCCGCGAATGCTCGTATTAAAAATTAAACAGTTATTTAGTTATTATGCCTTAATGCATAATAATAATATGCCTTAAGGCATTAAGTCCACCTTTTGCACATTTTATTGTTATTTTTGTACAATAAAGATTAAATAAAAAACATCTTTTTAATACTTTTTAACTTATTGCCTATATCGCTTATAATGCAAGAATAAGAATATCTCAATCAGACACTAGTCCTAAAATGCACGGTTTTAAAGAAATCAACAACAATGTCAAAGTTCGTACCCCATTCACATTAAAGTTCATTATTGCTTGGTTACACAGATGGATTAGTATCTCCTTTATCTTTAATAGTATGAAACAAAGACGATATCTGTTTCAGTAGGTGTTCCTGTCTGCCCTAATATCTTCGACCACCTACTCCTTCTAAACCACGCAACGGTTCTGATACAATTGTCACTGTCATTTAGTGAATATTTTACGGAAGATTTTTGTAAGTATCGAGTTACGTGCTATCCTAGAATGTTCATAAACAAAAACGAAACGATCTTGCGGAAATTCGCGGGTTGTAATAACAGTCTATTTTCACAGTCCAAGGCTTACCCTATTGTAAACAAATTAATTGAGTTCCAAAATATATAAATTCCCCTTAGCCCATTCGAAACACTTCTCCAAGAAACCAAGAAACTTTTTACGAGCTAAATACAAGCCGAACACTACTTACAGACAAACAGAGTAAAGGGTGAGAAAAAAGTGGTCACTGTCCCTCAATAAATTATCTCGTCGTTCCGTAGAAGAGGGTAACAAATATACCACTGACAAAACCGAACACTACCACCAAAAACACCAAGAAACAACCCTAACACCAAAGTAATAGAACCTTTGTCTCTCGTAAACTTAACGTTGGACATAGCAAGCGTGATTGTTGAATTCCCTTACTTTCCGATTTCGTAAAATGGACTTTCCCTGCTGGTGATAGGAACGAGATTGTGGGAAAGAAAATTATCGCTTTGTTACGCTCAAAGGATTCCTCTCTTGAAACAATTTATGTGTTTGCCTAAGTTGAAAGTTTTTGGGTCATTATTTTATTTATGTCTTCGTGATAGTCGATGGAGGCGTGAATCGGCTGAATCTATTCAATTAAGCTATTATGGTAAACTATTCACTATTCACACTTTACGGCCGTATTTACTTTAGCGCTTGGAATCATCCATTCATCATATTTTCCAGGCAGGGCGTTATATCGTGGTCTTTGTCGCCAGCGCAGTACAGTGTAACCTCAAAGTTAAGTAAAGATGAATACTTAGGAGAATACGCAGTAGAACACGTACCGGAAGACTGTTGGTAGGCCTCCCACAAGGTGGACCGACGATCTGGTCAGGATCGCTGGAAACCGATGGATGCGAGCAGCACAAGACCGACCGTCGTGGAGATCCTTGGGGAATTCCTATTTTTTTTTTTTAATACAACATAGGAAGGAAAACAAGCAAGTGGGTCACCTGATGGTAAGTGAGCACCACCGCCTATAGACACCTGCAACAACAAAGAGAGTGCAGATGAGTTGCCAACCCAGAGGGCTAAGATGGAATACCTCTTGTGCCAGTAATTACACCGGCTGTCTTGCTCTCCACGCCGGAACACAACAGTGCAAGCACTGCTGCTTAGCGGCAGGATTAGCGAACAAGATGGTGGTAGCGATCCGGACGGACCTTGCACAAGGTCCTACCACCCGCAAACCTTCCTATGTTTTCCGGCTGATATGATGATGATGATGAATACTTAGGAAGGAAAACAAGCAAGTGGGTCACCTGATGATAAGTGAGCACTACTTACCCGACATTCACATGTGCAAGACCAAGGAGATTTCAGATGCGAATACCTCTTGTGCCAGTAATTACAGCGGCTGTCTTGCTCTCCACGCCGGAACACAACAGTGCAAGCACTGCTGAAGAATATTTGAATGGCAGGGTGTCTAAGTCGCTAGTTTTGCTAAGCATTCTGCTTAATCCACTGACCTATAAGTAATGGACTTCTAGTCAGTGTTTAAAAAATGGCCTTATCGAAAGAAGAGTAAAAAGAGGAGTAATTCGCACCTTTAAAATTAAAGCGACTCAACTCGTCTTTTAATTAAGGTGACATTTTGGGACGTGTATCAATGTCAATGTTTTTTTTATAAGTTGCCAGACATATTTTAGAAATGCAATAATAAAAAAACCTATTTGCGACAAAACTTTATAAATGATAATTTTATACAGTATGGCGACGTAGTAAGGTTGAAATTAAAGTAAATATAAAAAGTCAATTAAGAGTGTACATTTTGAATATTGGCGTCAACCTATTCTCATTTGTCGGGCCATTTTTCGGCTGACATTTAGTATGACATTGTACATCCATGCATTATAATATCGTTGGCTTATTCGATATTTTCTTCTTTTTAATATCTTCTTTACATAGTGAAGTGAAGTCGCTCCGTTCCTGTCTGAACTCATAGTAATTTCGGCCGCCTACTCCTTCAAAACCACGCAACGGATTTTGATACGGTTTTCACCGTCATTTAGATATTTATAATATCATATAATATCATAAATGCTCTATAATGCGTTCAGAAACCGTAGGCAATGACCAGCAGTATAACAACCAATATTATTATGAGATTTTTTCTAATTTGTTTCTATATTTGTTCAAATTCATTTTTTATTACATTATTTTAATGTGCACAGTCTATACATATTTAATAGGTACCTAGCACTAGTAGCTAGTAGCAATGCAGGTCATTACCCTATGGCTTCTGAACCCATCATAGAGTACTTATGATATGTGTGTAGGTAAAGTAATGTATGCAACTGTACATAATTAGGTCTTAAAATACTCGTGTCATCCTATTATAAAACCACACTCGTGTTTTAAGATCCCTCATTATGCAACAATTGCATAAAATACTATTTTTACGGATTTTTTTTAAGTACGTTACTTCCTAATTGTACCCGAGCATAGCCGAGGCAGGTCGCTAGTTACATTATAAAATAAAGTCATTGTCCATTCCTGTCTGTCCTGATACCTTCCGCATTTTACTCCTTCTAAGTCACGCAATGGATTTTGATATGGTTTACACTGTCCTTAGAGAATTTTCTACGGAAGGTACACGCGTTAACTATGTACCCGTAGAAAGCTAGACCGTGAAACTTGTATTGGTATATGTATTAGTTATGTGGCCTTAAAGCATCGATATAAGAAGACAATAGATCTGCTTACTTGTTCGGATTGTTACAAGCCTAGCGTCACTTTGCGACGGGGTGAAGCAGGTGAAGAGGGGGTTTCAATATTTAGCCATTGATTCAACTTTGAATCTTATCGTAAGTGAATAAAGTGCTTCTAAGTTTTATAACTATGGTCGGCTACTCTGCCACTGCGTTGTACACAGTTCTATGTATAGTTTTCTCATTTCGATGCCTTAAAGGTAAACCAGCGGACTTCATTATGCGTAGTTTTAACGCGCGTTTGTCAACCATGTGCGTTAATTACTGTACGCCCTAGAAGCTCAAAGGCGAATGGAACATAAAATCGTTTGAGTAATTAAGTGCTGGCGGAATTTCTCCACTACATGACATTCATTTAACCATATACTTATACGAGGTGAAGAGTGAACTATGGTTTAAACTCGGGTGCTGCTGTAACGACAAAAATAAAATCAATTTATTACCTCAAACTGGAACAAAAATTACCTTGCTACTCCGCGAAAAGTACCGTGCACGTGCAAGATTGCTGCGTCTGTACGACACACACACACACACACACACACACATATATATATATATATATATATATATATATATAGATAGATATTTACATGCAAAAACCCAACCTCCTCCGCATCCACACGAAACAATATTACTTGTGATATTACAGACTCAACATCACAGACTGAACTATACACTGCTACTAAACAATAAAACAACACGATATCGGCGCGCGTTTTGCCTCTATACAAGGCATCATCCTGATCAAATAGTACGACCGTTTGCTACTTGAACCAACCAATGGCATACAATGTGAGACGCAGCTATCTTGCACGTGCACGGCACTGGTTTCGCGGAGTAGCAAGGTAATTTTTTTCAGTTTGTTAATATGGACCTCCGCAAAGTAACGCTTGAATCTACTAATAATTTATAGGCACTTCTAGATTTAACTTAAATGTTGAAAAGGACATTTTAAAAACAGTTAAAAATGGGCACAACCCAAGCTTTATGTTGGTAAAAGCTGAGGACATCCAGCTCGGCCGGGGTAGTATCACACTCTTACAGAATGCCGGCGTCAAGTAGCAGCTTTCTTCTGTGGTTTATACGGTGAGATATCCTGAGGCCAAAAGGGGGAGGGACCTTAAGGCAGATATTGGATCAGCAAACCTCTTGTGATCGCTGGTTCGTGGTGGTGTCCACTTCCCATCGCGGGACCCGCGCACTCGTTGCCTCACTACCTATACAGTGATCCGTTTTACTTCAATATGTCCGAATCTCACAGTAGTTGTCAATTTAATATTGCAGTTCATTTGGTAAGGTCGATATGTCAAACTAACGTCTTGCTCTATAGCTCTTATGGTGACAGTTTGCTATATGCTATTGAACCTTAGGTGGGTTGGAAATTTAAATCCTTGACTGTACAGTTTACCCTACGGAACCCTGGCAGGTACAAATTAGAATTGCACTTCAAAGTGAGGTCAAGGAATGGCTGGTAGGTTCCATTTCATTTTAAATTAAATCCCGCATTTTACTTTGCCTTGAGTATTTGTTCATTTACTTTTCAAAGCCTCAGAATTTAACATGAAAAATATTTTTACTTGCATAACCCCAAAATATACTTACGCTTAAGCCCGTCTGTCTGTTTGGTAATGCTTAAAGATCTGAATCGAATTTTGGTACAGGGATAGTTTAAGACATGGTAACGGACAAAAACAACTAATTTTTCAAAACTCTACCTCTAGAGGTGTGAAATGGAAAATGAAACTTGTTTTGGCAAATGCTAAACTGCTGAATTTGAGACGGAAGAAGCTGTGAGCAACTGTGAATATTGTTGAGGCGGGAAGATGTTTCTATATCGAGAATAGCAGAGCTGTTTTGAGGGTGGTAGGATCTTGTGCAAGGTCCGTCCGGACCGCTACCACTACCTTGCTCGCTAATCCTGCCGCTAAGCAGCAGTGCTAGCATTGTTGTGTTCCGGCGTGGAGAGCAAAACAGCCGGTGCAATTACTGGCCACAAAAGTTACTCTATCTTAGCCCTCTGAGTTGGCAACGCATCTGCAATCCCTTAGGTTTTGCGGGTGTCTATGGGCGGTGGTGATCACTTACCATCAGGTTACCCAATTGCTTGATTGCCTTCCTATTTTATAAAAAAATACATGTATTCCTTTCTCATGACACCAGTTAGGCAGATACGAAGAGTATAAACAAAACTTGAACCGTTTTGTCAGGGTCGCAGGTATCAGTTGGTATCACCCACACATACTTTTCAGAATGTACAGTAGGGGAAAAACATTCACGTGCCACCTTAGAACCCTGTCGCAATGACGCGACGCGTTAAACGCCACGCTATGTCATACAAATGTCATGCCTATGTTTCTTCGACTAGGTTCTACGGTGGTACGTGAATGTATTTCCTTGACTGTACACACACTGTACACTATTCAAATATGATCATAGGAGTCTATAAAAGACTTCGCTTACAGAAAGAGCAGACTACAAAAGGCTCACATCCCTTCCCCAGGGTGCGTAGCGGAACAAACCGTCTTTGTCGGTACCATTCTAAATTCAAATGTAAATATTTTCGTTTATCTTGCATGCTATTTGTAGCGCTTTGCTAGCTAGTTCTTAGTCTATCTACAAATTATAGAGTTTAGAAAAAACCTGAAGCACAGAAGGGAGTCATAGGGTCGTAGTTTTAAACCTAAAAAAAACCTAAAAAAAACAATAATGTAATGACCGTAAAAACGAAACACATTGAAACATTCGCTGGGTATGGTAGTGGTAATGTGACGAAACTCCTTTCTTTGTGTTGTCATTATATAGCATTTAAACAAACTGGAACAAATTACATTGCTACTCCGCGAAACCATTCGCGATTCGCGTATTTGGTTTCGCGGAGTAGCAAGGTAATTTGTTCCAGTTTGTTGATATGGACCTCCGCAAAGTAACGCCTAAATCTATTAATCATATTTCATTTTATATGAGCCCTGTGTTTTTTCTTAAAAACTTAATAACGTCTTAATTACACACAGTTTTATTTACTTCGATTCGCGTGCATTTGCTTTCTTTTTTGTTCAAAACTTCAAAGAGATGTTTTATCGTTTAACTCTTTGATATTTCGCTGTCGTAAAAACATGAATGCTTTGTTTGCTTGGTGAGCATATTTATCTTGATCTCTTAACCACATTCATTAAGTACTATTCACAGAGTTTGTGTTAAGCTCGATAAGCAGACTTATGAAAGAAAAGACGCTCGAAGCTAGGTAAAAGCTTTATTTGTCCAAAAATAAAGCTTCATTAACTACGACGAATACAAACGCGTTGAACTAAAAACCGCTGCCTTCAGTTTTTGGCAGATAATTACCAGTGGCGCTACAAAGGACGCACAGAGAGATAAATTACAGTTAATATGCATGTGTTGTACATAAAAAAATTTGAAAAAAAACCCTAAATGACAGTGAAATCCGTATCAAAATCTGTTGTTTAGTTCTGTTAAAAAGAAGTAAGCGACCGAAGATATGAGGACAGATACAAACGAATATCGACTTTGTTTTATACTATGTAAAGATTATAATGCTAGCGCATTTTTTGACGAAATGAATTTTAATGAAAATTGCATCTATCATTTAATATATTTTGTATTTATTTTATTTCAAACATCGTTTTTTAATAAAATACTTACGGCAAGTATAACTTTTTAGCAGACGTGACCTGTGTCCTGTGTGTGTCCTGGAAGAGATCCCTTAAAGTGATAACTTCGCCTTTGTACATCACCGTATCTATTTCTTTTTTACATACATACATACCTGTGTTTCGGCGTGGAGAGCAAGACAGCCGCTAAAATTACTGGCACAAGAGGTATACCATCTTAGCCCTCTGTGATGGCAATGCATCTGCAATCTCCTTAGTGTTTATGGGCGGTGATGATCACTTACCATCAGGTGACCCGCTTGTTCGTTTTCCTTCCTATTTAATAAGCCAAGCTAAAGTGGGACTGGGCTGGACATGTCTGTCGCATGCACCTACAGAGGTGGGCTCGCATAGCCACTGGGTGGGTGCCGCAGAACGGCCAGCGACGACGAGGCAGGCCAAGAAAGAGATGGCGGGATGACTTGGACGGGTTTGAAAAGGACTGGGCTGACATTGCGTCAAACCGGGAGTTGTGGAAGTCTTGTGGAGAGGCCTTTGCCCAGCAGTGGGACACAAAGATAGGCTATTTAAAAAAAAAACTTTTCCAGCAAAAATTTTAATGTAGTTTTTAGTTGAGACGAAGTTTTTTTTCAGATTTTTCGGAGAATGCAAGCAAATGAATGTATCATTCCAGTGTCTCATAAACTCGTATAAAACGTGGCGTGACGTTTGAGCTCTTAGCGTCTTAAAGTAACGCTGAACTGACAAATGACGGGACCAAATGAAGGGGCATTAAACGAAGCGTTACCTTCAGAACTCGATAGGACAGGCAGGTGAATTCGTATCGAGTTTGAATCCGAACGTGTTAAAGTCAATCGTAAACTTAAAAAAAAACCAGTTTCGTTTCTACTTGACGCATAGCTGCGTGTTATCCACGCTTATAGTTGTAAGGTTTTAGGATCATTGTTAAATACAGACACAGACACACCTTACAGACACAAAGGCGAAACGCGCGTCGGTCGTGTTGTTTAGTGTTTAGTGGTGGTGGTGAGTAGGTGAGTCTGTGTGATATATGTTGTTTCGTGTGGAAGCGGAGGAGGGTGGGTTTTTGCATTGAGAGCCTTGGGACCCAGAGATTGGGACCCATCGCCAAACAGCTGTATTGTTTCTTTCTCACTTTCATTTATTTGTAATTGTCATAATATGTCATTCCAACTACCTGCTGATGTCCATGTTGTGGCAATAAAGGTCTTTTTTTCATAAAAGTGTCTGCCCAGTTTAGCTAAGGTAATCCCTCCCGCCTTCGCTCTAGCACTTGAGAATTTTGTCATCTTTTTAATTTTATTGTGACTTTGGGAATACAGCAACAACCCACTTCCGGGTCAGTTATAACGTTTATTAATTTGGATTATTTTGGATTCTTTCAAAATGTGCGTTCTCGATCTTCAGCGTAGCTAATCGACACTTCGGTATTTATAAGTTAGATCAAACGCTGTCCTATTTCTAGTAATAAAACGTATTGTATTATAAAAGTTCAGTAGTATCACTAAGCCCACCGCGCCGCGCCGCCGACCGTGTAATACATTCTGGTATTCACGCCGAGACAAGGGCGTGCGTTTATTTTTAATAAAAACGTTCCCTCCACGAACAACCGTGTTTAGGCAAGATTGATATCTGCATATCAACGGAGTCTCGTGTGATGTCGGATCATTTGATATTCATGTGAGGCAGAGGTTTCAACAACCCCTAATATTCAGGCGTTTGGTAAGCTAGCATGACGTTGTCTACTTCGTATGGATACAGTGGCGAATGGAATGGAGACAGAGTCTCGGCAAACGTAGTCCTCTGGGTAGATGAAGCAATGATGAACGCAACGTGGTTTGCAGCACCTGGAGGAGTTGAAGATCGGACTCAAAGGCACTAATACAAAGGACCACGTCCACTAGTGGACTAATATAGGCTGATTATGATGATGATGATGACAGTTGAAGAAACTACAAGACTTTGCAACTGGATGGTGCACAACGACGTGATGACGCAATGATAGCTTGTTTGCACCGGTCGTTTCACAAAGTCATTGAAATACGCGTAAAATGGCGGAAAGTAAAGTACTGTTTTAATAAAATTTAAGTATAAATTCAATGATTTATATCACCTGTAACCCTCAATAAATAGAGAGTTTAGTTTTAGGTATAACTAAAGCTAAATAGTAAGCACAATGAGACACAAATAATAGTTTTTAGCCTATTTTTTCCAAGCACGGCCAGCGGCCGGTGTTGCACTAACTTCTCCATTTTATGAAGGTAAAGTGGCTACTGAGTTGAACCATGTTGCAAGTGTATTTTTAAAAGGTTGGGTAGAGGCTGGCCGCTTACCTTATAGCTGAGGTGGCTGTATTGTTTTCGCTTTACGGACTTATCTGGCTAACACCACTAGTTTACTGGAAGTGACCGACATTGTTATTTTATTAATATCTTTCTGCCGTTGGAACTCTTAATTTCACAAGTCTTCATTTGATTCAGCATGAGACGAATAACCGTGAGGTAGAGATACATAAACAAAGCGCCACAAACACCACCCAAACGAGGATTTCCTCTAACACTGTCAAAGTTGGTTGAGAACATGTTGAGGTCGTTTTACAAGAGCTGCGACCTACTATGAAATTTATGACAATTTCATACATTTTCAGCGCCAGCACTTCAGACACTCCCCTATCGACTAATAGAATTTCGCCACTAGGTACTCTACTAGTTTTAAGTCCTTCTTCTTCATAACCAAAAGCTATTACCTATTGTTCTAGCTGTATCACGAATCTTTTCGACACACATGATTCACAACGTAACTACTGTGGTAGTTAAAAAGAGACACACTGAGCCACGTATCTAGTTACGGCGTGTCAAAAAGGTTCGTCGTCTGACTGAAGAAGTCATTGCGTTAATCAGTCACTATTGATAATATTTTGTACCTTAGGCCATAAAAGATCATTGTATTGTCAATGCTGCTTAAAGCACTGCCTCCTCACTCAGTCAGGTCCTAACTATGCAATTATAAGTCCAACTCAGTGGATGGTGGTCCTCTACATTGTGCGATTAGCGGTCTTTTTTGCCTCGTACGTGTAAAATTTTTAATGAACATGCGGCTAGGGTTTTTCCATCATGCCACAACATGGCTGATAAAGGGCGAGTGCACTTTTTGAAAGTTGACTACGCATCAGTAGGTCGTACAAATATTAGTGTCCATTTAAAAGATAGGTTAGGAAGACTAGCGTTTCTAGTATTTTGTTATCCTTGGTTACCCTGGACCCCTCATATTTCTGAATAATTTTGCCTCCTGCAACCCCTGGCGGGCTTAGTATTCAATTTATTATAAATTCATACCGGAACGCCGCGAGAGTTTGACCGAAAGACATATTTGGCGGCTGGCTTAAGCCGGGTAGTAATTAATTTTAACTATTTAAACCTGTTTCCGGTTAATGATGGCATTGATAGTTTTAATATTAATATCTTTGGTAGGACAGGAGTTTTGATGGAAGTTTAAATGGTTATGGATTATTGCGGTTGAAAAGTTAGCTTGCTATTTTGCTATCTAGACAGAGGCACCTGCAGAAGAAGAAGTAATGTTTGATTTAGCAGACAAGGTGCTCAAAAATCAATTATTGAATTTATACTATAATTATTTTCAAATGGAGTGCCATTTCGGGACTCGGTCATTTGATGCGAAAATTGACCCAAGAAAACTTATTGAGGACTGCTTTTTTGTTCTGAAGCCTTTGGGCCAGGTTCTACATCATAGAATGGAGTAGGAAAACTTTGGTAAACAGACACAAGATGAAATCTGTTAAAAATGGCTTAAAGCTTAGTTTAGTTAACATTAAGTGCTTAGCTTATTAAAGTATACAAAGCGTGGGCACGGAGTCTACTCAGCATTTGTCGAGACATTGAGGGCCGGTGGCCATGTTGTGTCCGAAGATGCCTTTTACACATAAACATAACGTATAAGTATTTTTATTAACAAACATAGATTTCCCAGTTTTTTTCAACTTGATTACAAATATATAGACCAGCGGCTTAGCCTGCGCGGGATTATTTATGCATTTTACGAGATAAAACGTATCATGTGTTTAAATCCAGTACATAATCTACTTGTCTGCCAAGTTTCATCTAAATCCGTCCAGCCAGTAATATTGATTGAGGAACCAACATTAAATCATCTAAATATTCAAACATCATTATTTTCGCAATTATTATATTATTCGGATTAGTAGTAGGTACAATAAATACATAATTACATACATGTTTCTGTTATCAGTTCCCTTCATTGCAAGAAGAAGCTTGTGCCCAGCAACTAAACATGTACAGGTTAAACCTTTAACTTATTCAGCTAACCTTTTCCAGTCGAAACCAGTTTTAAAAGAATATACGGTACTGATTAATTAATGTATCATCAATCATCACAGTGGCAATCATTTATAACGCGTCAACTAGTAAAGGCTTCCGCCTACTAAACCGGATCACATCATGCCCGTAGCTGGCCCGCCACAGACAAAAATAGCCGCCTGCCTGCACTCGTGGGCTCATACGCGTTTGTACGCCGTCGAAGCCGTCCTAAACGGGGTGACGAGCTGTATGGTAACGTTTTAATGTCAGTAGTAAGCGAATACATTTATGTTCTGCAGTTCCTTCAGTACGGTGTACAAACGATGGCTGCCACCTGCAAGCACCGGCCTAGCAACGTCCCGTGTCTGGAGCTGGTGCAGCAACTGATAATTATTCATACAATAATCATTCAAATATATCATTTCAATATCATATTGTTTTTTTGTGTGTGTTAAAACGGTTACAGTCCTAGCATGATACGGTTTAGTGGGCGGAAACCTTAAGTACGTAACTGGAAATTATTTTGGGAGGTTTTTTTTAGATTGAGTGGGCAGCTTCCTAATTTAAAAGTACTGACGTCATGTTCTGACGACTTTTGAATTATATTTAAGAAAGCTTTGTACTGAATCAGATATTAAGGTTTTAACCCGACTGCTGACAGCGAAGAGGGTATGTTTTTTGAGTATTTATATTCTATTTCTTTGGCACGCTTTGTACGCGAGGCAACCTGAACCAATGTTCAGGATGTAATTGGATATACCTATGTCACTAAGATACTATCGGTCTGGTTCCCCGTCACAGTGGTACAGAAGTCAGGTGGCCTGATTGTCACCTGGGCCCAATTTCATACATGCGACAGGTGACAGGTGACAGTGACAATTCGGTATACATTGCTTGCCCACTATGATGTTAAGTCCGTAAGTCTCTAGTGTTACTTGTCAACACAGTAATGTACGGCAAATTGTCGCAATTTGGGCCCAGGTCTGCCAAATTTCAAAACATGGTCAAGCGTACGTTAACAGAAGGGTACAAGTGCTTGGAAGATGACAATTGTCTGTCAGTGGAAGCTAAGCTCTCTACAATTATTCTACAGCAGTTTAATGACAGCTGCACCTACGTGACGGGGCATATTTTAAATCTCTCGAGCCATTAAACTCCCACTTTAATTCCAGTTTGAGATAAACAAGTCGTTAAAACACAAGCCCGGGGACATTACAGGGGTGATTTTAACTTATACATTAGAATAAATAAGCTTTTAATTTTATTTGATTAGGAAGAAACAAAAAAAGTTGTATTTTAACATAAAACTACTATGAGACTCGGATATATTAATACAAACAGATCACTCACGTATTTTAAAGTCGAGAAATACCCGACATGTTTCGGTGCTCGGTGCAGGCGGCGCGGCTGGCGGCAGCGAACAAACAAAAAATATGCCGGGCAATTTTCGACTTTAAATACGTGAGTAATCCGTTCGTATTAAAAAAAGTTGTGTTAGTCATTATTATTATTATTAGAAATGTTAGGGTAGTTTTTAAAATGTTTTTATGAAAAGAAATAAAACAATATGAATACAAAATATAGAAACATTATGAAAACCTAACCTAGAGTGCCGCCGGCAGCGGGGCAGGGCTCAAGTTACCGATGGTTAAGGCCGCAGAGTGAGGACTCTCCCGACTATTCGGGTCGTGCCCAGTACAAGTCATTATTATTATTATTATTGTTAATTCATCAAGTCACGAAATTAATAAAAAGCCTGAGGCAAATAAGGTTAGGCTTGAGGTTTAAGCATCAAGGTTAAGCAAGTACAATACCGTATTCTAATGATTTTTTACTTCCAAAATTGATAGAGTTGGTTAAAAGAAGAAAAACTGTGTTATCAGTTTTCTTCTACGATCATTATTTTTCGAAATATCACAAGTAATAAAATGACTACGGGCATGCGTCGGGAAAACGCTCTACTTATCGCGCTGCATACAGGGCCAGTGACATCACTAGCGTGATTCTGTATGGAGCCAACACTAAATCGGGTTTATTTTAATACTGTAGGCTTTTAACTAATTACTTACTAAAATGTTCTACACTAAAAATAAATTGTTTTAAACTTTCGCGACTTTCACACATATTTATAACATTATCGGGAATAAACAAGACAAAGTGCGGGTAGTTCGTAAAACTCGCGCGGCTAAACAGAAGTAATACCCTCCACTTCAGTCTACTCGTGACCACGGCCATTGAAACATGGCCGAAACGTCGAGGTAAATCAAAAATATACTTCTATCGCGCATAAGTCCCGAAAATGTTATAAATATATGTTCTACACTTTTTATAGGGATTCAAATGAGCATATTTCAAAACAGAAAAAAAATAACTTTTCTCTTCGTCATCTTTGTAACTTTTTACCGCTGTAACTCTTAAAATATCTTATTTACCTACTTCTTTGGACATAAATATATTTTTTAATTGTGATCTACAACAATTTTGCAGTTAAATGGTATTCGATTTTTGAGTGGAACACCGTATTATGAAACAAAACTGTATGATGTTAAGACTATTGTGTACTCAGCTCTCAAAGCATTGCAATAGCATGTTAAAAAACCATGGCTATTGGTTAAGATTTAGAAGGTGGAATTTGTATAAAGAACCCATTTTGGCTTGGTAAACAATTCTCATAATGTATCCGCTGCTGGGAAATAAAGAAGATTTGAATAAGTGAGCGTCAAAACACAGATCTTTTTGGCTGCAGCGCACACTGCCTCGGGCGACTGGCGACCAGCGAGCTAGAATCGTTTGAGCTAGATACTGCCGGCTGGAAACTGAAAATTGAAGCTAACACAGCGTGGTGAAACTAACCTTTGAGATGGTGTATACCGTTGTTCTAGAGGGAATCGCCTAAGGGATTTGAAGTTGTACTCTGCATGCAATACATCCCCGTGTATTCTAGATATATAAAATCGTATCTAATATTTTGTCTTATTCATTCGTTCGATAGTTCGTTCAATATGATTTAAGCTTGCTGTGCTATTTATTGTTATCTATATATTTTTACACTTATTTATGTTAAGAACTTACTATTGTGATGATTATGTACATTGCTATGTAATCTTGTTTTGAAAAGAGAATAAAAACGGGATAAGCTGCTAAGTTTCTTACGGCGTTTTTTCTCAGCAAAATCTTCCAATTTTCGAAGCGCTGATAAATTCAGACATGTAAAAGAGCCGGTAGATTCATACTTGCAAATTTATTTTGCAGGTTTTGCGGGTGGTAGGACCTTGTGCAAGGTCCGTTCGGATCGTTACCACCATCTTGCTCGCTAATCCTGCCGCTAAGCAGCAGTGCTTGCACAGTTGGGTTTCGGCGTGGAGAGCAAGACAGCCGGTGTAATTACTGGCACAAGAGGTATTCCATCTTAGCACTCTGGGTTGGCAACGCATCTGCAATCTCTTTGATATTGCGGGTGTCTATAGGCCGTGGGTAACAGTTACCATCAGGTGACCCACTTGCTTGTTTTCCTCCCTATTTCACAAAAAAAAATAGTAGGCTACTGCTTACAAAATAAATTTGTCATTTTCATTTTCATTAATTTAAACGGACAAACTGAGATAATAATCCTTTAAAAGTGCATAATAGGATTCTTGGAATGGCAACGTGCAACTGATATTTCTGAAAATTGTATTTCAGTCAGTTCTAATAAAAGTTTGGAATGTTTTTGAAAATCCTTCACTTGATTCTTGGAACTAATCCCTGGTACGCCGGGTGCGGGCCAGCCCTAACATTTCGTTTAGGATAGAAGTCAATAAATACCTCACAATCACAAGTATAAATTGTATTTTAGTTAAGTTTTCTCTTTAATTTTACTATATGCACTCAAATAATAGTTCTAGTGTTGGGTACCTAACTGTATTCGTATAAAAAATTATACGTACAGTAAGGACAAGTTAATAAAAGTTCTGAAAAAGTTTGGAATGTTTTTGAAAATCCTTCACTTGTTCTGTTGCGGGTGTCTATAGGCGGTGGTGTACACTTACCATCAGGTGACCCACTTGCTTTTTTGCCTTCCTATTTCATAAAAAAACATTGTTATACTATACGATCATGCGCAAGCGAAGCAGAGCAGGGAAGGCAGCAGGGGGTGCAGGAAAGCGATGCGCATCCTTGGTGCGATTAGGTTCCGATTCGCCGGATTCTTGTTTGGTCGGATTCTTGTTACTACGGATTCTTAGAACTAATCCCTGGTGCGCCGGGTGCGGGCCAGCCCTAACATTTCGATTGGGATAGAAGTCAATACCTCACAATCACAAGTCCACTCTTTACTACTAGGCCACTACCGCCCTCTACATTATTAACCTATTTTCAAAAATAAACTAAAACCAAAAGCCAACAGTAAAATGGATGCTATAACTTAAATTATTATCACCTGGCATCCAAATTTCTACCTTAACGCCATTAACAAGTTGTAACCTTAGGCAATAAATCCCTGTGAAACTTATAGTCGTAAATAGCTTAACCTATTATAAACCGTCGGATCCACTTAATATTATCTTTGGGTTGGTGAAATTAATTTTAGATTCAAGTTAGTGCGTAAACATGGAGATTTGCTTAGAAGTCGCTTATGAATCGTTTATTAATTCAACCTGTTTCAATCTGTTTGCTTAATCCACTTTTTAAGAAATCTGTCTTCTTTAGTGTTTAAATTCGCAACTAGTTTAAAATTTAAACATTGTTACTTAACTAGAGGTACATAAAAGTCTACGAATTTTTTTTTGCATGAAGGCGCTTTTACTTGTTTTAATCTACCAGCGTTTAGGAAACTGTGAGACTATGCTAAGAAGAAAAGCCGCAAAAAACTCAGGTACTTATCCTTTTTTAGGATTCCGTACCTCAAAAGGAAAAACAGAACCCTTATAGGATCACATTGTTGTCCGTCCGTCTGTCTGTCAAGACTATTTTTCACAAGAACGCGTAGAGGTATTGAGTTGAAATTAATATCAAATACTCAGGTCTGCAGTCCCTTAGAGCCGTGAAAAAATCAACTTCTTAGTCAACGGAATCAAAAGATGCGGCCGTTTATGTCGCATGTTTCATACGTTCGCAAGGCACTCAAAAACCTATGGGGTCCCGTTGACCTAGAACTATGAAATTTGGCAAGAAGCAAGGTGTCACAGCACAAATAAAATATTAAAATTCGAAAACAGTAAATTTGTAGTTAATACACACATAATAATTTTTTTTGGTCTTACAAAACAAAAATGCGATACTAGATGTTGTTGATGACGGAACCCTCTGTGCGCGAGTCCGTCTCGCACTTGTTCCTTTTTTTTTTAAACAAAGTTACCCAGTAATATATATGTATAAGCCTATTGTAATTACTTAACGTAAATGAAATTTAAAGAAACATCTCTTCTTCTTTGTCGTTTCACTCTTGGCAGGGTGGTCGTGGACATTATTTCAGGGTTGGGCTGAACACTGCCACTAGTTAAAATTGACCAGGAGACTTAATCGGGTTTATATTTATTGTTATCTTTTTTTACACTTTATGTGAAGTACTTACTATTGTGATGATTGTGTACATTGATTTTATTATTATTATTTATATTGATTGTTTTTTTGCGGGTCGTAGGACCTTGCGCAAGGTCCGTCCGGATCGCTACCACCATCTTGCTCGCTAATCCTGCCGCTAAGCAACAGTGCTTGCACTGTTGTGTTCCGGCGTGGAGAGCAACGTGGGTCACCTGACGGTAAGTTATCACCACCGCCTATAGACACCTGCAATAACAAAGAGAGTGCAGATGCGTTGCCAACCCAGAGGGCTAAGATGGAATACCGCTTGTGCTAGTAATTGCACCGGCTGTCTTGCTCTCCACGCCGGAACACAACAGTGCAAGCACTGCTGCTTAGCGGCAGGATTAGCGAGCAAGATGGTGGTAGCGATCCGGACGGACCTAAACTACTAACTAAATTTTTGTTAGTGAATTGCACCTGTGCAAAGCTGGGGTCGATCACTAGTCTACACTCATATAATAAAGAGGTAAACTTTGTTTGTTTGTATGTAGGGGGTAATCTCTGGAACTACTGAACCGATTTCAAAACCTCTTTCACAGATAGAAAGCTACACTATCCCTGACGGGCATAGGCTACTAAGGTCATGCGACCGAAGTCGCGGGCGTCCGCTAGTTGTACATATAATAAAAAGTGTTTTCAAAGCCGTAAGTAGACCTCGTAATTTTGAAACAGACAGACAAAACTGTACATGACTGAGCACTGGTTTTTCTTACCAGAGGTTCAGAGGGAATTTATATCCAAAAGGTCTAAGCAAGCCGCCGTATATATTTCAAGGCCCAAGATTATTCGTCAACACACGTCCCGATTTGATTTGGTGAAGCCTCACTATTTTTTCATATCATTTTTTTTTCATATCACATTTTTTTGTTATCACATTTCCGTTTTCAATATTCCCCGCGACGCGCGATGATGTCGAACGCGATGTTTTATTCATTGGAAGAGGTCAAGCGTAACGGGATGTGGGGAAAAAACACAATATGACAAACCCGAGATATTGTGGTTTTTTATTATTCGTCTGTGGAATGATTAGGGAATGATTTGAGAGACAAGTTGGAGGCATATGGCAATGGAGCGGGGGAAGTTCTGGCATGCGATCTCTCTTAGAAGAAACGATCAGTTATACTTCGTTTTGTAGAGTTCCGTACTTTCAAAAGGAAAAAAGGAACACTTATAAGATCACTTTTTTTATGAAATAGCAAGGCAAACAAGCAAAAGGGTCGCCTGATGGTTAGTGATCACCACCGCCTATAAACCCCCGCAACACCAAAGAGATTGCAGATGCGTTGCCAACCCAGGGGACTAAGATGGAATACCTCTTGTGCCAGTAATTGCACCGGCTGTCTTGCTCTCCACGCCGGAACACAACAGTGCAAGCACTGCTGCTTAGCGGCAGGATTAGCGAGCAAGATGGTGGTAGCGATCCGGATGGACCTTGCACAAGGTTCCTTTTGCAAGCGAACCCAGCCAACCAAGGAAAGTTCTATCTTAATAATGCAAGTATATTTCTTTTAAAGTAACGCTTGAATTAAAACAAACTGGAACAAATTACCTTGCTACTCCGCGAAACCAGTGCCGTGCTCGTGCAAGTTAGCTGCGTCTGTGCAACATATATATTTGTCCATGCAAAAACCTACCCTCCTCCGCTTCCCCACGAAACAACATATATCACACAGACTCAACTACACACCACCACCATTAAACATTAAACAACACGATCATGATTGGATCACGAGTGTTTAGTGGTGGTGGTGTGTAGTTGAGTCTGTGTCTTCTGTGAGATACATCGCATGCTTAGTATTAGAGTGACCCATTTCTGAATAATACACGTCCCAAAATATCACCTTAATTAAAATACATAGGGTTTAATTTTGGGAAATATCATATTCAGAATTGAGTCGGTTTAATTCTAAGGGTGCGACATGTCGTTTCGTTTTTTTACCTATACTACAGTGCAGCAGTGATTACGTATTGTGACAAAGCTGACCCAGAATGAGGTTTGTTAACTTAAAACTTTTTCACAGTATTCTTAGAATCAGTGTTAACCACACTTTTGCCACAAAAAGTTCTGCTAGAAGCACTTTAATTTAATGTGCTCACACTTTGCCGCGAACTTCAAACGTCTCACCTCAAGCTTTGTCACATTAGCAGCTCGTTTCAGCGTTTTTGCAAAGTCGGGAGTGTCCCGATAAGTGCCGGTCGCCTTGTCACCCGAGACACGGAGTTGCTAAGAGAGAAAAAAACAGTAGGTAATGTTTAACGTAACTTTGCCAATTAGAACCTATATTTATTTATGTTTATAATAGTAGCTACAGACAGGCAGACAGTCCACTTGATAGAAAGTGGATACCGCCGTCTTCAGGACATTTTGCAACATCAGAAGGTTAGCAAGTGCGACTTATTTATTTCATTTAATTGTTGTAGTATGGTAGTAATTTTGTTTCATATTGGTAGAGCCACAGTGTTGTCTGGAAGAGATCGCTGCTCTGCGATAAGACCGCCTGTTGTATCCCATGTAAAATTTCCCTGTTTGTGTTCCTTTTTGTTTACTTGTGTGAATCAATAAAGAGTATTTGTTGTTGTTGTTGTGTAATCAGATACTAGTTGCAATAGAAATGGGCCGATTTGACCGGAGTAGTACAGTCAGCTTCAAATATTCTACTCAAAATAAAGTAGGGCCCACTCGTCCTTTCACCATATTTATGTAGTAAGGGTTTATTAATTGTTTACATATTAAATTAATGAAATAAAATCCTGCGTTCAAAACGTGCATTGTTAGAAACACATTTTTTTCTTTATTTAAAATAGGAAGGCAAACAAGCCAGTGGGTCACCTGATGGTAAGTGATCACCACCGCCTAGAAACACCCGCAACACCAAGGAGATTGCAGATGCATTGCCAAACTAAAGGGCTGAAATGGAATACCTCTTGTGCCAGTAATTGCACCGGCTGTCTTGCTCTCCACGCCGGAACACAACAGTGCAAGCACTATCGGTGTAATATTATGACAAAATAGTTAAAAATATAAACCACTCAAATAAAAAAAAACACG
This sequence comes from Ditula angustiorana, assembly GCA_963691745.1. NCBI lineage: Eukaryota > Metazoa > Arthropoda > Insecta > Lepidoptera > Tortricidae > Ditula > Ditula angustiorana. Next base: position 15,416,563 of record OY829476.1, read on the forward strand.
AAATAAGACTAGATACTAGATAAAATTCACGCTAGGTGCACTCGTCGCTAAAGCATAAAAAATCGTCAGGTATAGTGATTTGCCAAAGATTAAATAGCAAAAATAGCTGCCGACCTACTGTAAAATGTCCCGCTGCACTTTCAGAATCTGGCAACTTTTTCGTTCCCCTCGGAGTTTCATTGTGTCCTTGTTTGACATTGAATTAACTGTACTTTACGCACGGAGCTTTCGAAGCTCACGTCTGACGTTACGTAACGAATGATATATGTTTGCAGTTGGGAATACTAGCCTGGTTCCGTTGCGTAATAGAGTTTCATGCTCTCTAAATGGGCGCTCTGTTAAGCTAAGGGCTTGAGCTTTCTGCGTCTGTATTCCAGAAATTTATAACCTTGGCCTTTTTAATGCAAGAGTGAGTAAGCAGTTTCTGGCTTCTGCTACATCTTCAGCCTCGTCTTCAAAAAAATGTGCTAGCCGAATTGAGCACACCTTTTAGAGATAGTGTCGAGTAATCAATGATGTCATTCTCTAATGTGACATTGACGCATTCAAGGTTTGCAGGTCACTTTACATGTGATAGTACTCCTAATGCCCTTGAGTTTAATCACAAAAAAGCGAAAGCAATTCCTGACCAGTTGCTTGCAAGCCACTTGCTGTTTCAGTTCAAATGCCCTAGCATCACTTGTCTGTCAGGGATAGTGTAGCTTTCCACTGGTGTCAGAATTTTAAAATCGGTTCAGATTATTCCTTACCACATAATATATAACGTGCAGAAACTTCTCTTTACGACCGCGATTAAACGAATTCCAACTTTATTCACACGCTCAAAAAGTTCGTATTACTTCATACATCATGCGCCAGGCGGTGCGAGTCATTAGGAACGCGCCGCCCGCGCCCGCCTTCCCCCTACTACTCCCGGCGACACGCTAGGGTTGCGCGACATTCGTTTTCAATTACACTGACACGGCGAGGGCAAGCGAGCGGGCGCGCGGCAAGCCGACAGCTTACTGCAATTTACCTATGCCATAGGTAAGCCGGTCGAGCGTACCTACAGTGCGGAGTGGAACCCCTCTGCCCTTACACAAATAAATAAACAAACAAAAAACCTCTTTATTCTCTTAGAGTAGATTTAGCGGCCTTTTAAATTTCAAATCAATGGCATTAGTGTTACTGAATTATGACGCTGTGTCAGATAGACGGACGCACAGACTCGCAGCACGAGGGCTATATTTTCATCTTTTTGATACGGAACCCCATAAAAAGAACTATTTGAACCGAATAATGTATGTACTGCTTTGATAAGAAGCGTAGCATTCGTAGCAAGCGCTACGCCGTAGCTGTAGACTTAAGCTGTAGACGCGCCAACATTTCCGTAGCAACTTCGAAACGAAAACTTACTTTGTCTACACACATATCATAAGTGCTCAATAACGCGTTCAATAACCATAGAAAATGACCAGCATTTTACAACCAATGTTATTATAAGAATTTTCTTGTCTGTGGTAGTAGGTAAATCTGTTCTTTATTGGGTAATATCTCTTAGTAGTCTATGTTTATTGGTGACCACATTACCGATATCTCGTAACGTTATGAATTTAAATTTGGAACAGCTGTCAAAATTCAAGTTGGTCTCTATTCTAGTATCCATAGATATTAAAACAGTTATCGATACGAAACGTCAACTCAGTGTGATTTTTTAAGTTAAACGCACGACTTTTGATCTCGAGTGACATGACAATAGGGACTTCATTCGTTTGTCTATGATTTAAAAAAAACGTTCGTCTTGACTGATGGATCGAATGGCCGCCATTACTTTTTGTCACTCGTTTGTTGGTTTTTTGTTGTTACGGTTTTTTGCAGTTATGATATGTGTGTAGATAAAGTAATGTATGCAACTGTATATAATTAGGCCTTAAAACACTCGTGTGATCCTATAATTAAATTCGCTGACGCTCGTTTCATAAAACCACACTCGTGTTTTAAGGCCTCTTATTATATAGCAGTTGCATAATAGTATTTTATGCAACTGCTATATAATGAGAGGCCTTAAAACACGAGTGTGTTTTTATGAAACGAGCGTCAGCGAGTTTCATAATAGGATCACACGAGTGTTTTAAGGCCTAATTATATACAGTTGCATACATTACTTTATCTACACACATATCATAACTGCATAAAACCGTAACAGCAAAAAACCAACAAACAGTCATGGCGGCCATTCAATCTATCCGCCAAGACGAACGTTTTTTTGAAACCATAGACAAACGAATAGAGTCCCTATTGTCATGTCACTCGATATCAAATGTCGTGCGTTTAAATTAAAAAAACATACTGAGTTGACGTTTCGTATCGATAACTGTTTTAATATCTGTGGATACCAGAATATAGACCAATTTGAATTTTGACAGCTGTTCCAAATTTAAATTCATAACGTCACGAGATATCGGTAATGTGATCACCAATAAACACTGACTACTAAGAGATACTACCCAATAAAGAACAGATTTACCTACTACCACAGACAAGAAAATTCTTATAATAACATTGGTTGTAATAATGCTGGTCATTTTCTATGGTTTTTGAACGCGTTATTTAGCACTTATGATATGTGTGTAGATAAAATACTATTTAAATACGACAAAAAATTTACTCGGTTTCGTGCACCTAGCACAAATCTTTTCGACACGCTGTAACTCTCTACGTAACTCAGTGCGTCTCTTTCCTACACTAAATTTGAAATAAAAGATAAACAAGAGACACGACGAGAAGTAATACGACCCAACGTTCGGCCTCTTTCGCCTTACTGTTTGAATGCCTTTACGAATTTAATACCTTTACTAAACAACAAAATTTAAACTGTGCTAGGAACAACTTAAGGTGTACATTTGAATGTTTATTTTAAATCGAAAGGTAGATGTGGAATTTTTCTCCTGTAAATTTCACATTCCGTTTGTATCGTTTGGAAGTCGCGACGACTCTTAAGTGTAACTTGTATGTACTTGTAAGCTTAGGTCAGCGGTTCTCAATATATGTCGGGGTAATTACCCTCAAGGGGCAAAATCCACTTTCCTGTGGGGTAACGAGGAAGTCAAGACATCGGGCACGAACGTAAGCAAATCGCATTCATTTGTTTTTTAATAAGTAATGTCTTATTATTTAGAGATTTTAAGGATATAAATAATTCAAAGAAGGGTTGGGAATTAGGTTATTTTAGGTAAGACTGAAAATAACTTGTTTTGTTTTTTTATTTTGAGATAAATTGTAACCTATGTCAATTTTTATGACAGTCTTAATATATACTTGTAAAAAACCCGTGAATTAGTTTCTCAGTTGACGAGCTAGAAAGCTAAACAAAGTAACAAACATTATTAGTAGGTTATAGGATTACTTAGTCAGAATTGGAAAATATTGCTTACTAATAAGTCAAGATTTTAAAGAGATTAGAACCTTGAAAACTATATAAAGGAATGTTAAGAACTAAAAATCTGCTCATGACAGCATCTTAAATAAATGGCTACTTGCCACTCACAAGAAATATGTTTTAACTTTATACTATACCAATACCATTGTTGTTAACATTAGATTAAAAAAAAAAACTAAAACAAAATAAAAAGCTTAATAGACTCCTGGACTAGGTGTAGTACAAAATAGTCCAAGAGACAAGAGCGCAAGTTGAGCTCCACGTATAAAGTGGTGTTAGCAACCATTATAAGTTCCACTTTTCTGATGCGCCGCAGTTTTCCCTTAGTATTTCCTTTTTCTTTAAAGAGCTATTGGAACGGGAAAGCTGAGTGGAGCGAGTTACTATAAAACTAGCCTGGACTTATTAAAAAGATAGAAAAACAAACAAGCAAGTGTTTTGGCTGATGCTAAGTGATCACTACCACCCGGAACACTAAGGAAGCTCCAGGTGCATTGTCAACCAAGAGGGCAAAGATGAAAATACTTATTGTGCCTGTAATTTTTCCTGCTGTCTTGCTCTCCACGCTGGAATACAGTAATGCAAGCACTGGTGCTTAATGGTTGTATTAACTAGCAATATGGTGGTAGCCATCCGGATGGACCTTCAACAAGGTCCAACCACCCGCGTAACTAAAGAGCAACACTGATTTGCGTCTTGCATTAAGACAGTTGGGTAAAATAAGAAAATACTTAGTTGTCCCACCATTCGGTTTTTCTGTCAGGAATATTTCATACTAGCAGACGCCCGCGACTTCTTTCTGAAAAGTGTATGTGATTAACGCAGTTCACGGCAGACGACTACTACCGTTCACCAGTTACCCCGCCGGCGTCACATTAATTTTAACGTCGCCATACAGGTACATTGTAGTGATACCTCAGACTTCAATCTACGCATGACTCTACCAGTTTCAATACGATTCCACCATCAATGTCAGCTGTAAATTAGGCCACACTTTTGCACTGTAAATTCCTCCTTTACAGTCGAAATGTGACGTGAATTCGCGATTGTTTTTAAACCATGACTATTGGAATATTAGTTAAGAACTAAATTACAATAAGATAATGAAATTTCGTGGTATCTTGACGTAGTGCTCATGACTCCCACTGTACAGTAGGGGAAATAGATTCACGTAGAACCTTAGAACCCTAAGGCAATGACGGGACGCGTTAAACGCCAGGCTATGTCATACGAATGTCATGCGTATGTCTCTTCGAGTAGGTTCTACGGTGGTACGTGATTCAATTTCCTTGACTGTACTTACCTGGCACCATGCGAGTAACTCGCCACCGACAAAGCCAGCATACTCGCTGGCGCTACGTTTACATACAATTTCCTCTGCTTTAGCCGCCTTTGCGCTCTCGAAATTCTACATTTTCGCCGCCGTATAGTTTTATATTTATCTTCTCATTGTAAAGGAACTGTGTGCCATCCCCTTAAGGTGTTTTATTTGACTTCAGTTTATTGCCGAGTTTTGTGGGATGTTCAGATGTTACGGTTTTTTTATTGAAAATAAAACATATATAAAAATTTGATCTCGCATGCTTGGGTTGGTGACTTTTGGGTCGTTTATGTCATAGTTGCTGCGTATGGCGTATTCTACGGCCGTCATTTAGATAGACCACCGTGAAATTTCGTGTACGCTGATAATTCTTTACATTTAAGATAATATCGCACGCTTAGTATTAAAGTGACCCATTTCTGAATAATACACGTCCCAAAATATCACCTTAATTAAAAGACATAGGGTTTAATTTTGGGAAATATCAAATTCAGAATTGAGTCACTTTAATACTAAGCGTGCGATATATTAAAAATCTGTCACTTTTGACATCTCGAATGAGACGTTACTACTATATGCAAGAGAGGTTTTACTTAAGTTTTTACCTATAACATAATTTTACATGTGAAATGTCTATATATAAGTCTTAATTGTGGCAATGACATAATGCGGGTGGTAGGACCTTGTGCAAGGTACTTCCGGATCGCTACCAGCAACTTGCTCGCTAATCCTGCCGCTAAGCAGCGGTGCTTGCACTGTTGTGTTCCGGCGTGGAGAACAAGACAGCCGGTGCAATTGCTGGCACAAGAGGTATTCCATCTTAGCCCTCTGGGTTAGCAACGCATCGGCACTCTCCTTGGTGTTGCTGGTCTCTATGGGCGGTGGTGATCACTTACCGTCAGGTGACCCACTTGCTCGTTTTCCTTTCTATGTTGTAAAAAAAAATAGGGTACATTCAATTTGACATGGCTTCTGCAAACCAAAAAGAAAGGCAGGTTATTTTTTTATTTTTATTGAACTAATAAAAGGTATCAAATTCAAACTAGTAAATAGCCTTTTCTAAATATGTAACGTGTAGGTTTAAGTTACAGGTCAAGCATAAATGCGATGCACATTAAGCAAAAAAAAGTCTAGGACTTCTCACAGAAACAGCTTACATACCTCTCACAGCACAGGCAAATATTCGCTAAGAGAACATAACCTTCCCTTTTGGTGGCAGTCGGGTAAAATTATAAAATACCTCCTTAAATAGGAAGCTTCTTACTTTTATGTTTATACCGTGTTTGTTTATACGAATTTATAAAGTAATTTAAAGTTTGCTAGGCAGACTAAAAACATTAATTTTAGACCTAAAATGATAGCAGTGCCTAGATAAGACTTCAAACGTTTTAATAAGAACCTCAACAATATCCCTGTTAAAGTCTTGATTAAACCAGATAAAATAAAAGATTGCCAGCAATTTAAAACTTTTGAGAGGCCGCTAAAAGATTATTTAGCTGAGCGACTCTACTATTCTATCACACAGTATTATATTTAAAGTTTTAGACTTGTGTTATTTTATGTTTTTTTTTTAATATTACTTAACTATCTTAAATTGGTAGCCGCGTATTGGCAAGCGCAGCGTAGGACGACCAGCCGCAAGATGGTCCGATGACCTCATACAGGTGGCAGGAAGGCGGTGGTTGCATGCCGCTTCCAACCGGTCGCTTTGGAAATCCATGGATGAGGCCTGTGTTCAACAGTGGACTTCTTGTGACTGAGATCATTATGATAATGATGATGATCTATAATTGGATACAACATTATTGAAAAGTTGTAAAAAACTTTAAACTTGATTTATTTATATACATACATACGTAAAAAAGTTATGGCTGTTTCCCTGAGGCGTAGGCAGAGACCACATATTTCCATTTGCTACGATCCTGACATACAACTTTCGAGTTATTTACATTATAATATAATATTTCGATTTTGATATTATTTCTATTTGTTAATTATCTATGTAAAATCGACCCAAGTAATTGTTTGACTACTTTGAGAACTTTATTCCTTTGTAATGTGGTCGAAAATGTTTTTGTTCGACAATACCTACCTTTATTTAAATTCTTTCTTTATTTTTAATAGCCCTTATTTGTGTCCCACTGCTGGGCAAAGGCCTCTCTACAAGACTTCCACAACTCCCGATTCGACGCAATGTGATTCTCACATAATTTCATTTTTATCTTGTTTTTGCTTGTCAAGTTAAAAGAGGTTTGTGACCTTTTGTGAATAAAGAAAGAAAGAAAGAAATTATTCAGCAAACAGAAATATAAAGGTACAAAATTACACTATATCAATAGCTGAAAGGGTGCCCACTCAGCATAAGCTGCTGCAAGCAGTACCCCTGATTTTCAGTGCAGCCCTGAACTTAAAAAACTAAAACTAAATACCTTAAATCTAAACCTATGGTGTGACGTCACGGTCACTAAGACCGTATGGTCATAAGTTCCTTTGCCTTACAGTGGGGATAAATTAAGAAAAGGAGCGATACTCAAAGACTAACCCAACGTTACTTAATAAAGATGTAATTAATAGTAATTTTTAGGATTTTTAAAATAACTGTTATTTTTCATTAATTATCAAAACATTAAATCCACATATAATACCTCTACAAGGCTTTATTATGCAATAGGATCTTACTGTAGTGCATGAATAGTTAATAACCCTTTGTAGTCAGTAATAATCCTGCGCTATAGAGGAACAAAGGTCTCGTTTACTATCTGCGATGCTAGAAATCCTTGGATTAACTAATACCCATTCAGTCAAGTTTGGATTAATTCCATCCATTAATTTCTATTGTAAACGAAAAGTTGAGTTTTAAATAAATTAACAATGAATACATTAGTAGGGTTTAACTTTCAAATGACAGTTCATTCTCTTTGTATAAAATTGAAATATTTTACTCAACTATCAGCCATTGTACTTCGGGGTTAAATGGAGTCAAGTTGGTGGAATTAGATAAATTAAACAATAGTTATACAAAATGCAACTTTCTTAGTAAAAATATTTAGTTTTGCGGGTAGTAGGACCTTGTGCAAGGTCCGTCCGGATCGCTACCACCTCTTGCTGGCTAATCCTGCCGCTAAGCAGCAGTGTTTGCACTGTTGTGTTCCGGCGTAGAGAGCAAGACGGCGGTGTAATTACTGGCACAAGAGGTATTCCATCTTAGTCCTCTGGCTTGGCATCGCATCTGCAATCTCTTTGGTGTTGCGGGTGTCTATAGGCGGTGGTGATCACTTACCATCAGGTGACCCATTTAAGCAGGCAAACCAGCGTTTGCCTTCCTATTTCATAAAATAAAAAAACTAGCGACCTGTCTCGGCTTGGCACGTTTACAATTTGAATGTAATGAACTCGTTTTAAAATAAAAACCTTCCTTAAAATCCATATATAACAGTGAGTGATCTGATAATTGAGTTTGTGACTCAAAACGAGGGTCAAAAATGTAAAAATTGCCCTTCGTTTATTAAACACTGGTACGTGCTTTAATTTACAATTCATGGTCAAAACATACCCCGAATAAAAAAAAAAACGGATAAATGCGCTAAAGGAAGCCAATACTTCCCACAAAATTTCAAGTCTCTAGGTCCAGCGGTTTGGGCTGTGCGCTGATATATCAGTCAGTCAGTCAGTCAGTCAGGACTTTGAATTTTATATATATAGATAGTAGGATAGTATTTTTTATACTAGGCACATTTCTTTGTAAGTGCACTTTGTTTATCATAGCTAGGTAAATTCTGATCAGCGCGTGTAAACATTATATTCCTGAAAACTGTATGTAAAGTGAAAACAATCGACCACCTCCGCCTCAAGTTTGTATTCAACGTGAACAAAGAATATTATGTCACTGCTAAAATGCTGTATCTGGATAATGCAGAAAGTCCTAAAAACGGAATTGAAATTGGTGCCCTTGGTAGTAAAAAGGAAAAAAGATGAATGAACTTAATAAATCATAATCATCATATTTAAACAACCGGCTTCAAAAAACTAAAAAGCGAAAAATAATCCGTCAAGTACAGTAGGGGAAATATATTCACGTACCACCTTAGAAGCTTATCGCAATGACACGACGTGTCAAACGCCAGGCTATGTCATACAAATGTCATGCGTATGTATCTTCGACTAGGTTCTAAGGTGGTATGTGTTTCAATTTCCTTGACTTTACCTAATGTATATAAGCTAGAAAAATTAATTGACACATGACAACGGTTGGGGACCGAACTCCGTACCTTACGATTACAAGTCCACTCTTCTAGCCACTAGGCCATCAGCGCTCTTTAGAAAGGTCTGTATTAGAACCTATTTCAAATGTTGTGATTTAACAGTCAAACGACTAACTTAACTAACCGTCACTAAAATAATACCGGCTGCATGCTCTCCACGCCGGAACACAAAAGTGCAAGCACTGCTGTTTAGCGGCTGGATTAGCGAACAAGATGGTGAAAGCGATCTGGACAGACTATGTACACAGTCCTACCACCGGCGATCATAATTATTATTTTACCTTAATCATTAGTCAGTGGTGGTGATCACTTACCATCAGGTGAAGCACTTACTTGTTTGCCTTCCTATGTTGTATAAAAATGTATAAGTAACATGACGTATTCTCACTTCCGTCCGAGGCCAAGAGCCGCTTTGAGTTGCTGAACCATCGACGCAACTTAGTATAATTTTAGACAACTTTAAAAATTACCCGTTTCCCATAATTCCCAGCAGCATGGATGTGAGATTGAAATAAAAGAGAATTCTTTGTTTGCGCGTGTTCGGCATCGATTGTAAATATTTGAAATAAGTTAGCTGTTGTTTGAGAATGAAATTGTGCAAATAGATAGGCCCTCGTTGAGAGCGCTGTGGTGTTTTCTGTTTCACAGTGGAATAGAAATTGAAGCATTTTTATGTGCATGCAATATAAAGTGCACGAGAGATACTACTCTACTCGTGACCACGGCTGTTGAAACATGGCCGAAACGTCGAGGTAAATTAACAATGATCTTAGCGCGCTAAGGTCCCGCTGACGTTATAAATAATACAGTGAGGTACAAACGCCTGCACCACTTCATGACAGTCGACGACGTCGTGGAGTGCGTCCGCCGGAAGTCCGGCTACAACCTAAGGGTGTTCCAGATTCGTCCGCGCCACTACGTGCACTTCGCTTCGTTCGTGATGCGCGTGCCGCGGCCGTTGCTGGAGAGCATCTCATGTGCGGACTTCTGGCCGAAGGGTGTCGTGTTTCGGCGGTTCAGGGACAGCCTGTCATATTTTTAGTTTTAGTTAGATAATTTTATCTACACGTATATCATAAATGCTCTATAATGCGTTCAGAAACCGTAGGCAATGACCAGCATTATAACAACCAATATTATTATGAGAATGTTTCTAATTTGTTTCTACATTTGTTCAAATTCATTTTAATTACATTATTTTAATGTGTACAGGCTATAGATATTTAATAGGTACCTAGCACTAGTAGCTAGTAGCAATGCAGGTCATTGCCCTGTGGCTTCTGAACCCATCATAGAGTACTTATGATATGTGTGTAGATAAAGTAATGAATGCAACTGTTCATAATTAGGTCTTAAAACACTCGTGTGATCCTATTATGAAACTCGCTAACGCTCGTTTCATAAAACCACACTCGTCTTTTAAGACGGCAGGATTAGCGAGCAAGATGGTGGTAGCGATCGGGACGGATCTTGCCACCCGCTTACACCCACGTACCCGATTACATTTAGAGTTTTCTTAGAAGGTTTTAGCATTGTACATTACAATCCTAATAGAACCCGTACAAAGCCGGGACGGGTCGCTAGTGAAGTTAGTACGTTTAGCGAGCCCTTGGGAGATCAGTTACTTTTACTTTCAAAGTATAAAGAAATTCAGAACACGTTTATGCTTTCAAAAATTGCTACAAGATTTTGTAGTCTCGAAACATTTCGTTAAAATAAATAGCCTTTGATGGATCAGGAGACTTGTCCATCGATCATGCCGAATTTAGACGTTACACGTGGCAATGCATACGAAGCAGAAGCTGTGAGTTGAATAAATAATAAAACAGCAATAATGTATTATTATTGTTGTGCAGTGTTTGGACTGTTTGTCCATTATAATTTACTAGCGGACGCCCGCGACTTCGTTGAATTAGTAGCCTATGTCCGTAAGGGATAGTGTAGCTTTTTATCTGTTAAAGATTTTTTGAAATCTGATCAGTAGTTCAAGAGATTACCCCCTACATCTAAACAAACAAACAAACAAGGTGTACGTCTTTATTATATTAGTGTAGATTAGTAGAGATGTAGACAAGCCAATCTGCACTAATTTGTTTGTGTGAGTAAATGTATCTGTGGTAGTATTAGATCCAATATTCCAGTACATAATGTTACAAGGTGTACAGTCAAGGAATTAAATTTCCAACCCACCTAAGGTTCAATAGCATATAGCAAACTGTCACCATAAGAGCTATAGAGCAAGACGTTAGTTTGACATATCGACCTTAATGCATTGCGAATGTCAGACGACATTTCAACGAAATGGGTAGGGAATTAAATTCCTTGACTGTACCTTCGCTATTTTGCGGGTGGTAGGACCTTGTGCAAGGTCCATACGGATTACTACCACCATCTTGCTCGCTAATCCTGTCGCTAAGCAGCAATGCTTGCACTGTTGCGTTCCAGCGTGGAGAGCAAGACAGCCGGTGCAATTATTGGCACAAGAGGTATTCCATCTTAGCCCTCTGGGTTGGCATCTGCAATCTCTCTGGTGTTGTAGATCTTTATAGACTTTGTTGATCACTTACCATCAGGTGACCCACTTGCTTTGCCTTCCTATTTCATAAAAAAAAGCCTGATGGTAAATAAATCCGAAAGATATATCACGCTTGCCCAGTAAATGCATTCACTCTTACCTAAAAAGGCCAAGGTTATAAACTCCTCAGTTTATTTGTTAAGCTAAAAGTAGCTAACGTCACGTCAGCCAACTTCTCTAGTAATACACTTGGATGAAGGACTAAAGCATGGATATAGCCTCAGTACTTGTCAAGTGTACATAGCCAAAACTGTCAAAATGGTTACCTTTGGGTGCGTCAAGGTAGTAAAACCTGCAAATTAATATTAAACATAGATTATACTACCTTAATGTAAACATTACCATAACCAAAGGTGATCATATTGTCTACTAGCTTCTGCCCGCGGCTTCGCCCGCGTGGCCTACAGAAAACAAATGACATCTAAATCTGAAAACCCCGAAACATCGTTATTTATTTATGATGAGCAGCTGCAATTCTAATTTTCATGTTTATTATTATTCATGTATAATTATTTAAAACCTTAGGTTAAGTTTTTACAATATTTCTATAAAAATTAATAAAACAATATCAATACAAAATATACAAACATTATAAAAACCTAACCTAGAGTGCCGCCGGCAGCGGAGCAGGGCTCAAGCTACCGGTGGTTAGGGCTGCAGAGTGAGGAGTCTCCTGACTATTCGTAACGTGTCCAGGAGTACCGCCTTTTGTATCTGACCCTTGATCCAACCTTCTAGCGAGAGTCTCTTGAGGTGTTATTATTATTATTATTATTATAAGCTCACGCTTGTTTCCCTTTGGGGTAGGCAGAGACCACAGAACGTCATTTGCCCTGGTCTTGGCATATTCCCTCGCTCCCTCCACACACATTCCTCTCTTCATGCATGCTCGGCGGTTCCGTGTACTTCTGGTTTGACCTGTCTTCAGGACATCACAAATTTGTCAGTCACATCACCTTCATAAATTTGCTAACATAATTGCCTATCATCCATTCGTTCAACATGCCCAAACCAACGTTACATTCGTTTCTCTATTCTAGTCACTACATCTTCTTTCAGACCTCACCTCTTTCTTATAACACCATTTCTCACTTTCTCGGTCAGCTTGATCCCACTCATACTACGCAGAGAACGCATCTCCACGGCATTTATTCTACTCCCATGCTTCTTCTCGCAAACCCAGCTTTCATTTCCATACATCAACGTGGAAACTATCACAGCATCGTGAACAGCCGAACGTCGTAAAAGGCACGTTTGGCTGTTCACGTTGCTGGATGCGACATTCTGGCTGCTCACAATAGCACGCAGAGCTCCCAATTTCACTCTCTTTTTAATGTCTTCATCGTGCTTTCCATCCCTAGTAAACATACTACCTAGTACACAAATTCTTTCACTTGTTCAACTCTTTCATTACCAATCTTTATTACACATTCAGAAACCTGTTCATTCTTCTCTTACACCATTACTTTCGTTTTTGTAACATTAACTGTCATCCCTTAAAATCTTCCAAGTTTATATCTTCGAAAAAACCTCCATACCTCCATACAAAGTTTTAACCCCGTTTCTCTCGTTTTAATTGTGAAAATCCAAATACCCTTAAGAGGAAACACAAGGGCCGTTTTTCCATACAAACGTCGTCCCCTGTTTCCTCTCTGGATAATGCCAGTAGAGCAATTTTTTTTTTCCAAAAAATCGATGGCCACTATTATGCATGTCCCTATGTTTTCCTTTTTTTAATAAATTAATTATTAAAAGAATATACATTTATTTCCGGAATGTAAACATTAACAAAAAACACTACATAAACTTAAAACCTAAGAACTAAAATAAAATATAAACTAATTACAAATTATAAAGATGAGGCCCCCGCGGTATGCTGCCCATAATACAAGCGGCGTTCCCGCGCTGGATAGCTAAACTTATCCTTTGCGCGAGAAAGCCGCCTGCGCGGGGGTCACCTGTCGCCTCCCTTAAACGCTTGCTGAGCTCTTTGTAGAGCCCGTGTGCACCGCTTCCCCAGGGCCCAAGTGTCTCGACGCCAAAGGCCACGAAGTCGTATTGCGCGTCGAGACACCTGTATTTAAGACATTTGGCACGCTCTCTAGCCTCGGCCGCCGCACCGGCTCGTTTATTAGTCATTGGAAGATAGGTCGCGGCTAGAGTGTCGGCGCACGTGGCGTCCCACACCAGCGCACGGCCCATCTTCCAAGGTATTAATGACATCCCGTCGGGCCTCTTGCCATCGTCCCGCGCTATTCGGGGCTCAAGAACTGCGGGGACGTTGGCACTGGCGAGTGCCCTTCTAAGGACGTCATTCAGTGCGGCGTGACGGGAGTGGCGGCCAGCGCCAGAATGACATGAAAGGCCGTGGTGTCCCAAGCGGTCCACACTGGCTCCACATGAAGCGCAGCAGTGGGCTGTACACACCTCGGCCCCTAGCCGGAGACCAATGGCTATGCGGAGTGTGTTGGGGTCAATGTAGGTTCCTATGTTTGGGGATGGGTAAGCGTGAAGCCATTGGCCAGATTCCCATCTGGCAGATGCGATCAACCTGGCGCGATCTCTGCCAGAATGGGAATTTATGAGGGAGTTCAGTGCTGTGAGGGATGCGATGTCATCCCAGGCCCTTTGACTTTTAGGTGTGGGTGGTAAATTTGGGTTCGGTCCAGACAGCCAGGCATTCGTAGCTTCGACCAAGCACGAGATCTTGCAGTTTGTAGCCACCGGGGCTTTAAGGATTTTCCCTGCAAGATCAGACGTGCTATGAATCGAAGATAGGAAGGCTGGAAGGGCTACACTTAAAATTTTGCGGGTTCCCAAACCACCGTACCTTATAGGTAAAGAGGCTTGGTTCCATGCTTCCACGTCGAGATTGATATTAATAATCGCCTCAATTTGGAATTTCAAACAATTGTCAATGCGTGAGACCAGAACCGGAAATTTCCAAACAGGACAACAACGGAGGAGATAAGTAAATTTTGGGACAAATAAACAGAATTTCAGAATAAACAAAGCAGAATGGCTAGAAATTTTGAGCAGACGATCCGAGTGATTATTAAACTTCTGAAATGCTTCATTTAAAAATGGTGGAATAGCTTCATCAAAGATAGGAGACCCTAGGAGATTCAGATTGTCCTTCGTCAGTATTTTAATATTTGGAGCCGTATTATCAAAATTTTGATGAATGGAAAAAGCCAAAGAAGAATTAATTTTATCTGAGATGTATAATTCACACTTATTCAAATTTAGTTCTAGGCCAATTTCCAGGAATTTCTTTTTTATCGTATTTAAATCCGCTAGAACAGTCTGCGAATCTCCACCTAGGGTACCATCGTCAAGATACCACACATTTAATTTTGAATTTATTAAAAGAGATATGAACATTCAAAAACCTAAAAAAATGGCCAGATTTTCGGCTGCGTTCATACATTCAGAAAACAAATTTTACTAGATTATATAAAAAAAGAAAAACATAGGAACACTGCCAAAGCCTTTCTTTAATTTTTAATGAAAAAAGTAGTTAAATCGGATAAGTTTTGGAGAAGGAATCAGGGGTCTACGAATCGTTGATTTTGTGTACTTTTAATAGGTATTTTCAGTCCAAGCTGCGTCTGTCGCTATTGCACTCTGCGGGGGGAGGCTTGATAGATGGAGGCAGCAATAGATTTTACAAATACCTATTTTTCAATTCTCTAGACCTTGGTGTTTCCTCTTAAATACGGCGGTATTCATTTATGCTCAATAGTTCTAATTTTCAAGCTTCTACCTTTAAAACACGCCGATACCTCCATACAAACTCCCCCCTCCCCGTGTTACCCCTTCAAAAAAAAAATCTAAAATCTCTGAAATATCTCAATATTTATTTATAACTATCTCCTGCCCGCGGCTTCGCCCGCGTGGTTTACAGAAAACAAATGTCTTTTTTTTAGAATCAGAAAATTTATAAGTGCTCTCACTCCTTCTCATATTGTCACCGCCCGTTTTGCCCCCTTCCAATGTAAAAATTCAAATACCCTAAAACAAACAATCATTTTGAAGTCCTTATTTTTGAATAAACCGATACCTCCCCTCCATACAAAGTTTGACCCCCGTTTCCCACCTCTTAAATTCGATAGTCATAAAACCCCGAAACACATAATTATTTATTTATGATAAGTATCTAAAATTCAAAATTTCAAGTTCCTATTAAAAACCCGATACCTCCATCCATACAAAATTTTAGTCCCCGTCTTCCCCTACAAATTTGAAAATCCAAAAACCCTGTGACGCGACATTATTTATTAATGATAAGTAGCTGTATTTCAAAATTACAAGCTCTTAATAAAAAAAATCAATACGTCCTTACAAACTTTCACCCCCGCTTCTCCCCCTTTAAATGTAAAAATGCAAAAATCCTGAAATACGTTAAAAACCTTTTATGAGCTATTTATGATCAGTAGTTCTAATTCTAATTTTCATGTGTATAACTTCAATCAACAAAGACTTTCATACAAAGTTCAACCCCCACCCCCCGTTTTCCCCCTAAAGGTAAAAAATACCAAAAATGGTTTCTTAGCGGATGCCTACGTTATAAAATAAACCTATTTTCCAAATTTCAGCTTTCTTGATTTAATAGTTTCGGTTGGACGATGATCGCAAATCAGTCAGGACATGTTTGCGCGTGGCAGACAGACAGACAGACAGATAGACGGGTGGTAATAGAGGCTTAGTAATAACACGTTACTACGTACGTTATTTTTACTTCAATACTCAAATACAAAATTTCATCCCCCTTTTCCCCCTTAAGGGTTGTAATTCCAATAACACCCGATATACTCGTTGCGTTATAAGCCTAACTAATAAAATGTAGTGATTTTTGCTGTGAAAATGTAGGCCTTTCCATACACAACTTTATCCCCCTTTTCACCCCTTCAGGGGTGGAATTATCAAAAACACTGAGACCCGTATAAAATAATTTTTTTACGTTAGCCTAACAACAAAATTTCAAGATCCTAACTTCAAAACTGACGGACTTTCATACAAACTTTCATCCCCTAATTTACCCCCTTAGGGGTGGAATTTCCAAAAATCCTTTCTTAGTGGATGCCTACACCACATAAGGTATCTATGTGCAAATTTTCAAGTCTCTAGGTCCAGCGGTTTGGGCTGTGCGCTGATATATCAGTCAGTCAGTCAGTCAGTCAGTCAGTCAGTCAGTCAGGACTTTGAATTTTATATATATAGATAGATTGGTTGTGTACAGGGTGTCAATTAAAGAGGAGTTTAGAGTATGTAGTTTTTGACACATAAGTAAAGAGATCAGCTAATAAGATATCGCTTTCAATTTTAATACTCTTTCTATGCTATACTATTTCTCTAGTTATACATGTATACGTTATGTGAGTTCACGTGTGAATTGATTGATTCATTCCTAAGCACCACACTCCACGTATCTCCGGCAATGACTAATGCTTGCGAGCGTGCAAAAAATATGTTTATCGCCAGCCTGATACTTTGGTGGGTAAAAAATCAGTGCGAAAAGACTGATGTTTTGCTGAGTTGAATATGCCCCGCGGATTGACAGCGAAACTGTATCAGCGAATATACGAGTATTTTTCCAACGACATCCTTTACATAAAGATGTTTTTTCTGAATAAAAACATTCATTAGCCCTTATGGTAATCAAAACCACACCTTCGTAGTCAAGGTCACTAACCTAGGGTTATATGGATTTACCCCACTTCACTTTTATCCATCTGACGACCGGATAGCTTAGTCAGTCGTCAAATGAGTAGTGACAAACTACCTGGAACAAATTACCTTGCTACTCCGCGAAACCAGTGCCGGGCTCGTGCAAAATAGCTGCGTCTATAGAGCCTCGTATAGAGGCGAAACGCGCGTCGATCGTGTAGTTTTAGTGTTTAGTGGTGGTGGTGTGTAGTTGAGTCTGTGTGATATAATATGTTGTTTCGTGTGGAAGCGGAGGAGGGTGGGTTTTTGCATGAACATATATGTGTCGCACAGGCGCAGCTATTTTGCACGAGCCCGGCACTGGTTTCGAGGAGTAGCAAGGTAATTTGTTCCAGTTTGTTGATATGGACCTCCGCAAAGTAACGCCTGAATCTATTAGTTAAATGAGTAGTGAGTTTAGCGCCTCTAGTGTAGAATAGAGGAAACCAACTAACATGCCATGCCATGTGCCATGGGTGGCAGTGATCACTCAAGATCAGGTGATCCACTTGCCCGTTTGTCTGCTTTCATTTAAAAAAAAATGCGCTACATCACGATGACGAAGTTTCGTCACACGGACGCATATAAAACTTCCAAGTTTCATGGTCCTTCGAACTTCGGTTGCCAGGCATAACACCCGTCTGGTGAGAGATCTCTCTATTGTGACTAACCTGCACAAGAGTGAGATTTTTGAATCTCACCGGGTGACTAAAGCTCGCCAAAATGGCCATTTTTCATAGAAATTCGGCCATTTTGGTGAGCTTTAGTCACCTAGTGAGATTCAAAAACTGCACCCCAGATGTATAAAAGTGTATGCATTTGCATGCGAAAATTACGTCATAATATCCTAGTTTTACAGCAGTGAGGCGAAAATAATACCGATTTAAGGATTCTTTCTGCGTCGCAAATGTCAGTGGAGATAGCCGAACGACTTCCACAGGTAACTTACATGTCGATAACTGCATCCCCCACGAGCTACGAACGGATGGAGGAAGTATATCCAAAATAATCCTACTAATATTATATCCTACTATCCTACTAATATTATAAATGTGAAAGTTTGTATGTTTGGATGTTTGTTACTCAATCACGCAAAAACAACTAAATGGATTTGGATGAAATTTGGCACACACATAGTTTATAACCTGGATTAACACACAGGATACTTTTTATCCCGTAAAAATGCATAGTTCCCACGGGATAGCGATAAGTGAGTTTTACGCCGCCGTGACGTCATGAGCAGCAGACCAACTAATTCTCATTAATTTGTCCAGGAAATCTAGCAGATTGCATGTTGGGTGCATGTTTGCTTGATTCAATTATACAAGTTTACGCAGACGAAGTCGCGGGCAAAAGCTAGTTCTCCATAAAACTACCGTGACATTCAGACATATTGAAATAAATGTCCAGCTACGAGTATGATTCTGTTTTAAATACATGAGTGATCCGTTTATTAATGGTTTCGTCTAGATGCATTTTACCGTCGAATAGAAAAAGACTGATGTCAAGGGGATCTGACAATTCTAACATTGGACCCATGAAGATCATACTCGCTTACTGCAAAGTTTTGAGAAATGTACTAAGAGATTTTTATTACGAGTAGTAAAAATGAACACAAACATCTGACTTACCCGTTTTCAAAACTGTCATTTTTAATCAACTGTCTGTAAAAACTAACGAATGAACCTAACTTTTAAATTTTCACACTTCATTTTGGTTCCGTTCGTCTCAAATTCGTACGACCAAGTGACTGAGAACGGGTCAAGAGACAAGCTAGTAAATTATATAACGCTCCGTGCACACTGCACGGCGCTGCAGCGGTAATGGGCTGTGTGCACCCGGCCTTAGTAGGTATAACGGTATCTGGTCTTGATAGGATTGTCATCGCCAGTTTGAATGTGGTTATGCTATGTTAATTTTGAGATATAAAGCGGTTAGAAACAGCTTTATGTTTCTTGATAATCTGTAAGTGTAATTTGAGTTTAAGCAATTTTGTACGAGGGTCAAAGCTCAAAGGTCAAATATAATTAAATTATATTTAGGAGTTAGAAACTAGGAGGTTCTTGACAATGTTCGTCATATTTGCATTACTAAATAAAATAGATTAGGATCTTGATCTTTTCATCCAACTGCCGCCAGAAGGGAGAGTTGTTTTTCTAACTGCAAAGGACTTGCTATTGAAAACAATTACAAGAGGTGAAAGATGCTGGTGTTAAGGTATTTTCATCTTTGATTCTCTTCGTCTTCTTCAGCCTTTCTCTATCCACTGCTAAACAAAGGCCTCTCAAAGATACCCTACTTATTTCTGACAGCGATTACCCTGAGACATTGCGCAAGAGACCATTTAACTCTTCTTCGGTCGTTGCAACTGGAAGAGAGTTAACAAACTGAAACAAATTACCTTGCTACTCCGCGGAACCAGTGCCGTGCTCGTGCAAGTTAGCTGCGTCTGTGCGACATAATATACATGTTCATGCAGAAACCCACCTCCACACGAAACAACATGTATCACACAGACTCAACTACACACCACCATCACTAAACAACACGATCGATACGCGTTTCGCCTCTGTACGAGGCATCATCTGGATCTAACAGTACGACCGTTCGCTACTTGAACGAATGGCGTACATAGTATGTTCCAGTTTGTTTTGGTGTGATCAATAAGGGGTTATTGTATTGTATCTAAGTGAACTAAATATGGTGGTCCCTCCTGCCTCGAAGAGGAAGTTCAACCCTGAAAACTATTCTCGCCGCTAAGGTACTTACGTCACATGAGATATAAGGCGGGGCCGTATCAGGCGTGCAAGTGATTTATGCACTGCGAGCGGAGCGCCGGCCGATAACGTCTAGTGTGTAAGCAGCTTAATTTTACTCTTCGGTTTAGGCGTTTAATTAACTAAGGAACTAATAAAACTAACTACACGTACCTACTAATTTACTAACTTTAGTGGAACTCTTCGTTTGAGGCGGGAATTATAAAAGAAATTCAGTAATTAATTTAGTGTTCCTAAATAGTGTGACTTTTTATCAGCTGGCGTAGTTTTGTGACAATAACACACTGTTCTTACGCGGTATCAAACATATATTAAACACAAAGAATAGTGCCGGCATAACTATATTTTATCTTTGAACTGCCATCAGATATCGTAAGCCGTCATAAAATTGTTTAAAAATGAATTATACACTTATCTAGCCTTAACTATGCACAAAATAAATTTTTTTGGACGATCAATTTGAATTGAATCTAAAACCAGAATCATAAGGACAACACTGATCACATTAAGCTGGTCCCATTATTTTCACGTTTGACATTTCTAGTTGTCATTTTTGTCTCAAAGTTTAAAAATAGACGTCACATCATTGCCATCTATAAAACCGCACCCGCGCGCGTACGCAGCTTGCTCTAAACAGTTACTATAACCGCAAATACTTTTAATACAGTTGAAAACTCAAGCGCCGGCTAGTGCAGTGTCATTATAGTACATTATGGTACAGTGCAGTGATCAAATTTGATGCATTCTGCTCACTAATTTAGTAGTAAGGCTGTCATTTACAGTTTTTATTTTTCTAAATTAGGAAGGTCGTTTGTATCTTCCTTTTCTTCCTTCTTTACGTATAAAAAAGTAAAGTCGCTATCCGTTCCTGTCAGTCCTAAGGCTGCGTTTCCACCAGAGATGTGCGAGGATGCGTAGCGAGGGATGTGTTTGTAAAGAACCAATGAGCCGTTTCCACCAGAGCTGTGCTCACCGAGGCGAGGTAAATGAAGCGATTCTATTGGTTCTTACAAACACGTCTCTCGCTATGCATCCTCGCACATCTCTGGTGGAAAAGCAGCCTTAATCCGCCGCCTTTAGCTTTCACGTTCGGCTGCCTTCTCCTTTTAAACTACGCAACCGATTTTGATGCGGTTTTCACTGTCATTCAGAAAAAAAATACGGAAGGTTTTTATGTACCAACCTAACATTACATCCCAATCATACCAGTACATTGCGGATGGTAGGACCTTGTGCAAGGTCCGTCCGGATCGCTACCACCATCTTGCTCGTTAATCCTGCCGCTAAGCAGCAGTGCTTGCACTGTTGTGTTCCGGCGTGGAGAGCAAGACAGCCGGTGTAATTACTGGCACAAAAGGTATTCCATCTTAGCCCTCTGGGTTGGCAACGCATCTGCACTCTCTTTGTTGTTGCAGGTGTCTATAGGCGGTGGTGATCACTTAGCATCAGGTGACCCACTTGCTTGTTTGCCTTCCTATGTTGTATAAAAAAAAACATAGCCGGGACGGGTATTTTTGTCAGTCTGTCCGTGAACATGAGTCCTGAAATAAGCTCGAAAGGTTGGCAATTAGAGTCCTTATAATACACACGATTTAAACCGTTTAAATTGTTAAATTTCAATGCCTACAAGTCGCAAAAACATAGGAAATTATTAGCACATGTACTCGTAGTTATTTGTGTCTTCAGAGATATCAACGCAACATCACTTATTAATTCAAAGATTAACTTAACGAGCCTCCAGTAGAACTTTGATCAACTATTAAAAAGAGATGTATCATCAGACCGAAACGTACCCTATTCTAAATTACGTACAGTTGAAAATGTACACAGCTAACACAGCTGTCGGAATTCGGACGATATGGTTACGCTGGAATAGTCTTTCCTGTTTGAAGGTTAAAGTTGATAATTGAACGCAGTTTTGTTAGTGTCAGGGTTCACAAAGCGAATGTTAAATGTCCCAAGATGTTTACCTTTGGCTGGATATCTGAGGTCTCTTAGGATTACTATAGGGTTAAGAAGTTTGTTACTAACTATCTAAGCATACCAGATAACCTTTATTCAAAAAAACTTACAAAAAAAAAAGTTAAATAAACTTTAACCCTAACTACGGAAGAAAAACTAAAAAGTAAGTAATAAGTTTTCTTCCTTACTGTATAATGAAAAACTGGCCAAGTGCAAGTCGGACTCGCGCACGAAGGGTTCCGTACGATTATCTAAGAAAACGGCAAAAAAATCATGCCTATTGTATGGGAGCCCCTTAAATATTAATTTTATTCTGTTTTTGTAGTATTTTTTGCAATAGCAGCCACAGAAATACATCATCTGTAAAAAAATTCAAGTGTCTAACTATCACGGCTCATGAGATACAGCCTGGTGACAGACGGACGGACAGCGGAGTCTTAGTAATTAGGGTCCCGTTTTACCCTATGGATTAGGAACCCTAAAGAGGGTAGCAAGGTTATTTTTAAATGCTATGTAATCAATCAGAGCACAAAGAAAAATCTATAAAGATTAAATTTTAAAAAAGAATTTATAAATTTCCGATACAAAAATTTAAGGTAATTTTTGTTATGATACACTTAAGTCCAATTTATTACGACAAAAAAATAATAAATTCTTATTCTAATTTATTTAAATTTAAATGTATTTTTGTTCTTATTAAAAATAAAATAAAAAAATAAATATCTTGGGACAATTTACACCAATTGACCTAGTCCCAAACTAAGCAAAGCTTGTACTATGGCTACTAGACAACGGATAAACATACTTATATAGATAACTACATACTTAAATACAAATAAAATCCATGACTCAGGTACAAACATTCGTGTTCGTCACACAAATATTTGCCCATACCAGGATTTGAACCCGGGACCTCTTGCACAGTAAGCAGACAGATGTACCACTGTGCCATACAGGTCGTCAGTGTTCCAAAAAAATTATGCTCAGGAACTCAATTTGTGTGAGGAAACCTGCAAGCAATAGCTTGTTCGTAACATTTTGTCCCACATCCGGGAGAAAATTACAAGGAAGAGCTTCATTAACTATAGTTCAAAAGCTTTCAAGTATTTCAGTTCGTTCCGGATGCAACTCCCAAGTAGTTATTCTAGCCATTTAGTGGAGGGCTAAATGAGGAAGGGAGAGAGGTGATAGTCTCTCCTAACTTGTTTACCCCATTGGAGCCGAAAGTCAGAGTTAACTAACACGCCTGCTTCGGATAACTTTATTAGGTTATACGGGAATAAACCTAGGTATCTTGCTTTTTGCTTGCGACGGAATTTTGTGAAGGAAAAACTCGTTTACGATATTTTCTTGCTTTTGTTATTAAAAAAAATATGACAAAGAAAATTGATTGAATATTACTGCGATTTAAAAAATGTACACCTACTAACTTACCATTTTTAAGTTATCTAATTAATAGATTCAGGCGTTACTTTGCGGAGGTCCATATCAACAAACTGGAACAAATTACCTCGCTACTCCGCGAAACCAGTGCCGTATTCGTGCAAGTTAGCTGCGTCTGTGCGACATACATATGTTCATGCAAAAACCCACCCTCCTCCGCTTCCACACGAAACAACATATATCACACAGACTCAACACACACCACCACTAAACACTAAAACTACCCTAACACTGGTTAAAAATATTTTTTTAGGTTAGAATGTTGTACACTTGAGACACGTAAGATTAAATTTCTCTCCATTGGAAGCCGATTTGAGGAACACAGGACGTAGAATTCTATCTCCTGTGCTGAGAAAATATTATTTTCTATTTCCATTTCACTGAGATAACAACAGGATATTTAAAGATAAACACGGTGTGTTCACAGTGTTCTATGTGTAAGGTGACTGCACCAGTTCTTGACACGCGTAGAACATTGTTTTTATCTATCATTGACATCATTGTCTCTCGTTTGTGCTCTTAACACTGTCAATGACTGAAACTTTGCCTGTTTTTCGTAATGAATATCTGGATCATATATATATATTAGTTTACAGATGATCAATGGGTCTGTATCCAAAGGGTGCCGGAACCCTATTTACTAAGACTCCAATGTCTGCCCATCTGTCTGTCACAGTGCTCTATCTTTTGAACCATAATTAATTTTTACAGAGTGCAATTTAATGAATAAGCTTCAACAAGAAATATTAAAAATAAAGAAGTTAAAATTTTATGGGGGTTCCCATCCTACAAATGTATTTTATGGCGATTTTTTGATAAAATCCTTAGTACAAGAGCCTCAATCGCACTTGGTCGCTTGTTTTTTTAAATATCAATCACGATATGAAAAAAATACACTAAATTATATTGTTCTAAATAAATAATTTGGGAAGAGGGAAGTATGCCAGGACCGGGGCAAAATACGTCCTGTGGTCTCTGCCTACCCCCAATGAAACAGACGTGAGTTAATAATAATAATATCATAATAGTAATATTTCATTGTCAATAGAATACAATATTTGTACGTCAATTACTCTAAATCAGTGAGAGAAGGTAAGCCTTCCCAAATCCAATAGTAATGACAGGTCAGTGAGTAGGCGCTGCTGATTATTTGGCTGACAGCTGGAGGGCCGACGTTCACTCGAGTGATAAATTAGCTGGCGACACTCCTGATATACTGCAGGTATGTTTGTCGACAAATTAAACCATTTTAATGTTTACTTGTCTTACGTAGTAAACAACATTTTAACCTATAAGTTTTTTATGAAATAGGAAGGCAAACAAGCAAGTGGGTCACCTGATAGTAAGTGATCACCACCGCCTATAGTCACCCGCAACATCAAGAAGATTGCAGATGCGTTGCCAACCCAGAGGGCTAAGATGGAATACCTCTTGTGCCAGTAATTACACTGGCTGTCTTGCTCTCCACGCCGGAACACGACAGTGCAAACACTGCTGCTTAGCGTCAGGATTAGCGAGCGAGATGGTTGTAGCGATACGGACGGACCTTGTACAAGGTCCTACCACCCGCAAATATTTTTCCATCAAAGTATTGTTTATGTTTACATAAAACGTTATTTAACTATTTGTAAATAACTTCTTCTGTCTACAGCTTCGTTTTCTTTAGGCGATGTTTAGGTATCAGAGAGTGAAATTTAAGGTTTGAATTTTGTTTACATGATAAACGAGTGAAGGTGACTTTACTTTGTACCATGAAAATAAATAAATAAATAATAAATAAATATTTACGGACAATTAACATCAATTGACTTACTACCAAAGTAAGCAACTAAAGCTGCTTATGTTATGGGTACTAGATAACGGATATATAACTGATACCTATAAATAAATATATACTTAAATACATGTAACATCCAAGACTCGATCTAAATAAAATATACGATATGAATATACAAACAGACATTAGGTGTTTACACTAAGCCTTTGCTATTGTATGACAGCTCCAATTACGTTGGCCACACGCGACTGCATTTAATCTCAGTCCACAACTAAACCGTAATATCAGTATGATGAGCTCCCAACAATGGGCTCTCAATCTCTGGCGGGTATTAAGTTTCCGCAGATATGACAATGAAATGTTAGTGTGACCGCTTTGTGACGAGAGGAGCGGGTAACGCAACGGCTACTAAGAGCCAAGGCGGATAGCAGCCAAATTTTCGCGGCAGTAAAGAGTCACACTCGAGATAAGCCAAAAAGAGCTGTCAAATCCCTTCAAAATCTGTCATACTTTGACACATCTCGAACGTCAGATGAATCTCGATGAGCGCCAGAATTGGGGGCCTGAATTTCTAATACAAAACTACCGTGAGATTCGAACACCTGAAAATACTACTCAAAATAAAGTAAGGCCCACTTGACTTTTCAAAGTAAAACGAAACTATAAAATATGTCTGTACCAAAACAGATTTTTAACTTATGGTTTTATTAATATTAACACACAAATATGTCCACAACATTGTCAAAACAATTGGAGATTTTTGTTATTTTAATAAAAATCTCCAATTTACCTAATTTAATTTTCGAAGTACGTTAATCCATGCTACTATAAAATTTAAACCTATTATACATACAGTTAAATATCTTTTTGGAAAGAGGTTTTTGCACAGACTCTTAATATTTTACGAATCACACAAGATTACTTCATAATCATGACATAAAAGTTACAGTAGCGGTATGGAGGCGATCACCTTCATACAGCAGAAGCTACTATACAGCTTTAACATTTCTTGAGAACTACATGGGAACTCATCTCGTTTCTCCACCTGGTGGGTAGTACAGGGTACCTTCACCCTATCATTTGTGAAAGTTACCTTTGCATTGCGCAATTAAGTCACTGTTCTACGTTTCCGTTCAAGAAGTTATGGTTATCCGCTTACCGTTCCGCTCTCCGCTCCGTTTACCGGGTCGCTCACCGCTCCGCTCGGCGCTACGCTCGCCGCTTCGCTCGCCGCTACGCTCGCCGCTCCGCTCGCTGCTCCGCACTCCACCAACAGCTCTATGGTTTGGTCGGAAATCGTTCCTCATGGAGGTTGATCGTGCATCGCGTGATTGCGATCCGAGACTGTTTGTACAGCGATTGTGTGGCATTATTAAACGTCATTGTAACCACACAGCTGTTAAGTATTCAGTATAATAATAATTATATAATATGGCTCATATGCCACTGAATCGGTACAGGCTTCTTTTTTATTTTAAAACTGGGGTGTTGTTGGCAATACAGCCAACATTAATAGTGTAATAAGCACTTTAATATGTATGGTATTTTTTGTCTGTGCCTTTTTCTGTGTATCTGTCAAACTCTCTGTATGGTGTTGTGGTTGTGTGCTTCTAATTAAAAACTTGAAGATAATGAACCGGCTTATCAATTAAAATACAGTCCACTAGAAATAAATAACCTGGGACAAGCTCCTACAGGTGTAATCTCCAATAGAAAAAGAGTAATAATTTCTAAATGTAAAAGGCAATAAACCTGGTAACAAAAAATCAGAATCCTCCAAAAATTTCATTCTAAGTTGAATTGTGTGTGCCAAATAACTTACAATGTTCTCTTTAAAAAATATAGTTTTCCTACATTTATAAAAGTTCAGTTTGTTCCGAATTGGTGTTGGATTTTATGTCGTTCTTACCTAAAAATGCTTAATTTGAGCAAGATGAATTGAGTTTACTTAGACCTTTATAATTATTTTACTCCATGTTATTATACGCGATGAGTTTTAATTGGTAGGTATACTCAGAAACAAATTTTTGTAACCAAATAAGAGATGGCCATTATTATTATCTTCTTTATTCAAGTTTTTATCTTGCTTTTTACATTTTAAAAAATAAATCATGGTATAAAAATTACATTTCAAAGTACTACAAAAAATATATAATTACATTTTAAAATATAAAACATACAGACAGATAAAATACATTTTATTATTATTATTATTAAACTTTTATTTCGGAAATCTCCATATCGTGTTAGTAATACAGGCAGTTTTATTATGACTAGGTTAGTAAAGAAAAGTAAAACAGTTTCAATAGGAATGTCTAGTCTCCTCTCGCTGACATATGCAGGGTATCCCATGCTTGAACGAAAGGGCCATCAACCCTCTCCGCAACCGTGGCCAGGAGACTGTTGGTACTGCCGCGCACGCGCCGCACCAGGGACGCGTCGCGCTTACGCATAATGGCATGAAAGCCATCCGTACGCGTCTCCGCAAACATCCCTGATGCACTGCAATGACGCGGCAGCCCCAACAGCATCCTGTACACATTACATACACACAAAAAATCTTCTTTCATTACGGTTTTTTAACCAATTTTTCTGGCTATTGCGATGACGTCAGTCTAACACTATGTTACATACATAAAGACAAACATAGACATAGTTTTACTTGCCCTTAAAAAAAAAGGAGAAAGAAAACTAAAAAGTTTTGTCAAAAACAGGCTTGACTCAGCATTATGATATTATGTACTAGTCTATTTTAATAAATAAATGTAGGATTCAGATTCGCGTGTTTCATTAATTGGATTATTAAGGACTGCGCTAATTACTTTGAGATTTATTTAATTCCACTTAGGCAGGTTATATTAATGTTTAAAAATCTTCGTCTGTATTCAGTATGTTATTTCACATTAATTTTATCAAGACATTTAGGGTACATCCGCGTTTTTAAGGAATATCGTCAACGTAAATATAATACTATCATAAAACCACTGAACAGTTAATGTAAGGATTCAATAAAGCGTGAATGAATGGCAGCAACTGAAGCCTGCAGCTGACGTCGACGTCATCCCATTCAAATGCAAGATAAGGCATTGTTAGCGGAAAAAGTACCAGTCTTTTAGTCGGAAATATTGTTTTGAAAGGTATTGAATCCAAATTACATGATAGTAGTAGTGTTCTTTGTTTAAAATCTTTATAAAAGTTGTTTTTTTATTCGAATCAACCAACTAAACCAAATTAATTTGTGATGTAAATGCCAGAAAGACACTAAAGAGCTTATTACACTATGCGGTATTCAGACAGTCTTAGTAAGACTGTCTAAGCACGGCCGAACCCATTCGGTCGGTCTACCTCTTATTATGCTAAATCTTAGTAAGACTGTCTGAATACCGTGTAGTGTAATAAGCCCTTAAGTATTCGACAAAAAAATTGTGACCTTCGATGCCATTGTCAAAGATACCAACAGTCGTATCAAACCAGCAAAAGTACTTTTGCTTTCAGTTGAAAACAACGCACTCAACCATCTGTTCAACAATAAACCATAGCAAGTTTAGATTGGAAAAGTTCCATTAAACACAACCCCAAATTACGGTAACGAGTCGAAACAAAATCCACAAATCGTTGCAAAAAGTGCTGAGCACCAACAATAACAAGTGTTAAGCCCTGGCCGTGCGAAACAATAAAACAGGCGTGACAGTTTAGCACTTAGCACGGGGCCATGAAACCAGCGAGTTAGTCTATAAACTTAGAAGTACCTATTTACCATCGTATTTGTCATTCGTGCCAGTAGCGAACGCTCATACCCTTCAAAATCCCGATGATACTTCGTAAAGAGGCGAAGCGCGCCGCGCGTAGATCATGAAGATTAAATGTTAATAGTTGGGTCTAATAATGTCTAATATAGGTTATTAGTTGAGTCTGTGTGGTGTACTTTGTTTGATGTGGAAGCCGAGAAGGTGGTTTTTTGGATAAAAAATACATACATATATCGCACAGACGCAGTTTTGCACGTGAGTACACGGCTCTGGTTTCGCGGAGTAATTTGTTCCAATTTTTACACAGATAAATGACATCCCATTGCAAGTCAAATACTTTTGTTTCGCTTGCTCAATAAAACAAACCTTCTGGATCCGAATTCAGGCAGCGAATGTGATTATCTACGTCTTGCTTGCTCCTCCAATCGGATCAAAACGGATTTTGGGTGCACGCCTATCGAACAATAGTTTGAGCACGGACCTGCACCCACGCGAGTTAGCGGCCGCTCTCGTGCTATTTTTCAATTTCCGTGCTGCGTGTACCCGCACGACTAAGCGGAGGCTCTAAAGCCGTATCAAACAAGCGATTTTTTGAGCGTAGACAATAAGTCGATAAGACAACTGCACCGCAAAGGCGTCGCCACTGAATCGCCACGATTCATGCACGCCGTGACGACATCGCTGCGGCACCGTGTCAACATTGCTGCGTTATCATAACGTGGTGACATTAAGACGTTCGGAAATCGTGGCGATTCAGCTGCGGCGTCGTTGCGTTGCAGTTGTATACCGCCTTCGCTCAGAAATCGCTTGTATGATACCGTTGAACCAACTGCATCACAGCTCAGTTACTCGCGTTTCTTGTGGCACCGCACTAAAGGTTACGTAATGAAAAAAGTACGGCCATTTGGGACGGCCGCGGCTACTCTGCCACTATTTCATGCCCCCGCGGTCGATACTTACATGCTCTCTAAGAAGTCATTTCTTCCTTCTTTGTATAGGCCAAACACCATAATAATTAAGCTTCTTATTAAAAACTGCGGAGTAATTTTCAATCGCGGCGAGCTCGATGTTGAGTCAACACGCAGTCTACCTTGCGTGCGCTAGTGGAAATGGCTTTGGTTCAGCGATTCACTCAGTATTCTGGTTACTATGGTTAGTATAGTTTTTTTTATATAATAGGAAGGCAAACTAGCAAGTAGCTCACTTGATGGCAAGTGAACACCACCGCCTATAGACAACCGCAACACCTAGGAGTTTGCCAACCCAGAGAGCTAAGATGGAATACCTCTTGTGCCAGTAATTGCACCGGCTGTGTTGCTCTCCACGCCGGAACATAACAGTGAAAGCATTACTGCTTTGCGGCAGAATTAACGAGAAAAATTGTGGTAGCGATCTGGAAGGATCTGGCACATGGTCCTACTACCCGCAAAAACCCGCAGTTTGACTTTTCATTTACATAAAAAAGGTACTCAACCAGAGTTTTTAAAGCCCTCTACAGAACCTTTTCATAATAAACGTTATCATAAATTGGCTAGCATGCCATTAAGACCATTACTGTGATATTGTACAGAGGGTTTTTAAAACTCTGGTCAGGCTTTACTTTCAATGAACAACTTCGATGCTTTCATCCAAACTCGTTGGAAGCCAGGAGCTTGTAATAACAATATTTATGTTAGTTCCCATTTAACCGAGCTAAAGTTCGACCAGTTTTAAGTATACTTACTTTAAAACTGCGAAGTGAAACTTAAAGATCGCAATCAAAGTTCAAGTTTCGTAGTTAGGACTCGGTTTTATGTTGGTGTTGGTTAAGTCGCCGCTAGTTAACGTAGCTCTCTGCGGTTACCTTATAATTCTATCCTACTATCCTACTAATATTATAAATGTGAAAGTTTGTATGTTTGGATGTTTGGAAGTTTGGATGTTTGTTACTCAATCACGCAAAAACAATGGATTTGATTTGGATGAAATTTGGCACACATATAGTTTATAACGTGGATTAACACATAGGATACTATTCATCCTGTAAAAATGCATAGTTCCCACGGGATAGCGATAAGTGAGTTATACGCCGCCGTGACGTCATGAGCATCAAAGCAACTAATTTTCATTAATTGTCCAGGAAATATTGCAGATTGCATGTTGGGTGCATGTTTCCTTGATTCAATTAAACAAGTCTACGCGGACGAAGTCGCGGGCAAAAGCTATTTAATATAAAGCTTTTTTAGTGTTCCGTAGTCACCTAATGAGTATGGTTCTGTAGTTAAACTGGTAACCTGTTAGGTCCTGACTCCTGATGAAGATCAATGACATTCAACTTATTCAGACGAGTTTTTTCGATGAGCGAGTCTGTCATGAAAAAGAAAAAAATACTTAGTTTGAGGAACACTACACCCAACAAAAAACCTTTACAGTTTGTTTGTATATAATATATAATCATAGTCACTTTTTCTTGAAAACTATGAAGCTTTAAAACTAAAACTTTGCACACACATCAATATCTAACCCGTGCGCAGGAAGCCACAATAAAATTGTGAAAAAAATTGAGTTGACTTTTCGCAGGGGCGTAACTAGGGTGGGGCGGGCAGGGCATGTGCCCTGGGCGCCAAATAAGGGGGGGGGGGCGCAAAAAACGAAATTTACTAACTACCTATTAAAAAAAATACAATCCAAATTAGTATACATGGCCAAATAAAAGCCTTTTGAGGATTATTTAATCCTTATTGTAGATACATTTATTCCAGACGGGGATATATTTGTAATATTTTGTTTGTTTTACATACATTACATTACAAAATTAGTAAAAAAATGTGTAGGTATCTGTTTTTAAATTAATTTACAAAGGAAAGGGGCGCAGTTTGGATGCGAGCCCTGGGCGCCATTTTACGTCGCTACGCCCCTGACTTTTCGTAAATTATAATTGTAAGCAAGGCTGGATATACACTCGTATCTTATTGGCCAATTAGTATAACATGGAACATCGTAATGATCAAAGATGAAACAAATTGATTTAACAACAATACAAGCAATACATTCAAAACCGTTTTCAGCAGTGACCATTGTGTTTCGAGCCTATTGTAAATTATATGGAATTAACGATCCTTACCTTTTAATACTGCTATTATGAGTGGTAATAAATTTACAACAGAGCGCGGCAAACAGGAATATACTGATGCTGGAGCTGGCTACACTCTAGATATCATCATCATCATCATCATCATCATCTCAGCCACAAGAAGTCCACTGTTAAACATAGGCCTCCTCCATGGATTTCCAAAGTGACCAGTTGGAAGCGACATGCAACCAGCGCCTTTCTGCCACCTGTAGGACCATAGGAGTCTAGACAGCTCCAGTATTTTTATTATAAATTTTTGGCAATATTTATGTATTTAATTTGTGCTGATGGCCTGCTATTAGTTCATCATTTGCCCCAGTGGCCCATGGCACAATAAGTCTGTGCATCTATGGTCTAGACCATTACCTAAACAATAATTATTAAATATTCAAATACTATTATTGAATATAGGCCTCGTCCCTTCTTTTCTATTCCTAGCGATATCTTTCTTACATCAATCCGTTCGTGTTTATATTAGACATGGAGTACCTAAACTGCCTCAAAATAATGCATAGAAAAACGCGACTGAAATTTTTGCCAAAATAAAAAGTCAATTTTGGGAAAACAATTTTACAAAAGCTCAAAACCCGCGTGTCTGAAAAGTACGTCAATTTGGTATTCCCAATTATTAGGTATCATTAGATAATTCAGGGGTTACTTTGCGGAGATCCATATCCACAAACAGGAACAAATTACCTTGCTACTTACCTTGAGCTGTGCACGTGCAAAAAAGCAGCATCTGTGTGACATATATATTTTTCAATCAGAATATCACCCTCCGCTTCTACAACCACCACCACGGAACCACTTAAACTAAACGATCTAGGCGCGTTTCGCCTCTATACGAGGCATCATCCAGATCAAATAGCGACTATTCGCTACTTGAATGAATGGCATATATAACACACACAGACGCAGCGGTTTTGCACTGGTTTCGCAGAGTAGCAAAGCAATTTGTTCCAGTTTGTTATATCATGACATTTTTTTGCCACTTCCATCCCCCATTTTTCACTGGCCTTAGAAGTGCATCCGGATCCATTTGCATCGTCCACTCGGCATATTCGCCCGGCCGTTTATTACACTCTACATTCGGGCGAAATTGTAAATTATTATGTGAGAATTTTTAAACTGCAACCGCCAATTTAATGAATTTCACGGGAGGAAAACTGCGGTGCGATTGAAATGTGATGATCGATTCTGACTTAATAGAGACGATCCAAATATATTTATTAGAGGAGATAATAACACTACACACATACTTCTACATTCATACGATGAACGTAATGAGTTAGTTAAAAATAGTTAGCAAAAGATTTAAACAATTTGAGAAAATAAATAACAGTATAGGATCAACTCCCTTTCATAATCATATTATCTCAAATTGTTATATAGACCCAAAGTACCAACCATCAAAGCCTAGTTTCTACAGGATTGTCACTAAATACAATTTCCTTGGAGTAAGTTTGAATGTAAACCCTGAAGTACGCCTGAATCTATTTATTATTAAAAATCAAACGTAAAATAAAATACGCTAAACAATATTACAAATCAAATAAACTAGTAAAAGGTAAACTTAAGCCTGTAAGGAATCTCTTTCAGCTGACCTAGAAAACGTTTACACACATGTAACAAGGGAAGGTAAACAACCAGCTCATCATTAGAGGGAAACCAACAGTACTAAGGAGTTTTTAATCTTCTTGGACCTGAAGCTTTTGTTAAATTTACAATGATATTTTTCTATAAGTCACAGGTTATGGGAGATTTTTGTAACGTGGTGATGAAACTGATCCATTTGAAAAATAAGTAAAGAAATATTCAAGGCATATTAAAATTGCATTGTTAAAATAGTGCAACACAGCCGTATCAAAATAAATATGCATAACTATAACATTTTATTGTACATGATTCACTCTGATGTTTGAGCTCGTGGCGGAATAAATTTAGGCCCAGAATCTTCTTCCAAATGTACAACTTTACGACTAAAAGTATTAGAGTCTTCCAAAGTCGATGGCAGTTCCGTATTCTTTGTTTCGGGTAAAGGAAAGGTTACAATGGCACCCAAGATAGCTAAGCTAGCAAATACACCACCAGCTATAGTAGGAGACAATGCATTTACTTGTGGAGCAACAATTTGCCCGAACCTCGACAAAAAGGATAAGAAACCCAAAACCGAGTTCCGGACTGACGTAGGAAATAACTCAACGCCATACAAAAAGACCGTAATAAAGGACATAAAGAAGAAACAGTTGCAGATACAAGCAAAGATAACTCTAACCCAGGGAAAATTGTCAGGGAAACTTATAACTATGATCATAAAAATTCCTGATAGGAAACTAGTTGCTATTAGCAATGGTCGTCTTGCTAACCACCGAAGTAAAAAAATGCTAGCTATTGTTCCAGGCAACAGCAATGTTCCAGAAATTGCTACGTTTATATGAATGTTTCCACTCATTTTACCTATGAACTGTGAAACTCCGTAATAACCCATACCGCATACAAAATAAATGATCGACATGCAACCGAGATTCAAGCATAGTTTCTTGTGTTTGAAGATTTGATAAAATTTGATTCTGTGCTCTTGTTTATTCTCAATTTCCGCAAAATATGCCTCTATTTCTGCTCTGATCGTTTCGCAGGAACCTCTATTGCTGGAACAAATGAAAAATTTAATTTTGTCATTGATTTTACTTCGTTTCAAACTGAATCTATCAAGCTCTTTATGAAAATACAATATGATGATTGCTGACAATTATCATTTTACATATTTCTTACTAGACATAGATCATGCACTTGATTGCATGATCAATAAGAAGAAAGGTTAGAAGTAATGTACTTATGTTTTTTTTTTTAACTAGGAGTAAAACACTATACTCACAAATTACAAAACTTCTCCATAACAGCTATAGCTTCTTCGCAATGGTCATTATCTAACAACCATTTCGGGGACTCCATGACCAGCCATCTTGCCGCCACGAAGAAAAACATCGGTATTGAAATAGCTAATTGAAACTCGTCACAATTTCTCAGCAGATACGACATCCCCGCCAACGTTATATGGCCTAAGTTAATAGGTACGTGGAACAACGCAGTGACAGTTTCTCTGTGCCTGACTCCGCAGTATTCGATGCAGAGCACATAGGCAGTGACGATTGCACCACCAGCTCCCACGCCTTCGAAGAATCTCATGATGATGAAAGGTGTCATGGTCGGCATGACGCTGACGAGGCAGCCAGCAACAGCAAGAACTAAGCAGCAGATGGAGAACATAGAGAGACGGCCATATCTGAAAATATATCATCATATGCAAAGGAACGCTGTAATCTTCAAATTAAGATGGGTAGGTACCTAAAGACGAGGTAAACTCAAAAAATATCTGAACCTCCCTAGCGTGCTATATGTAATTTAATCTCTGATAATATGGATGATAAGATTGTTACAAACCATATTCTAAGTATATTGCTCGAAATTTTAAGCAAACCTTAACTT
This sequence comes from Ditula angustiorana, assembly GCA_963691745.1. NCBI lineage: Eukaryota > Metazoa > Arthropoda > Insecta > Lepidoptera > Tortricidae > Ditula > Ditula angustiorana. Next base: position 15,452,154 of record OY829476.1, read on the forward strand.
TTTTCCGCTTTAATTTGAATTCAAGAGCCAATAGGCACATACAAAGCTGTACAAACGCTGTACAGTCAACCAATTTAATCAATAGGCTACTGTACAAGTTTTTCACAATAAACGTGAAATGACTTCTGAATAAATGTCCTAATATCTCAGCAGTGACATATTGCGACATTGTTCTACAGTGGCCTACGGATCAAATTGGTTGACGGTACAACTACCATCTTTTAAGCAAATTGCCATAGATTTGTAACTGCGAACCTTGGAATTTCCCTAACCTACGTCTGGAACTAAAGCATGAGTTGTATTCTATTCTGAGCTATTTCAGCAACAGAAAACAGTGTAAGGGAACGAGCAGACATCTACAAAGCAATGCAATTACATTGTACGAAGTTCTAAATCAACGTAAGGAATGCGGATTTAGCTTTAAGATTTACTTAATTCCCTTCTGGTCTCGTAAGTGTCATGCTATGACAGTATATTTTTCCTTACACCGGCTAAAACTTTTTCTAACGGAATTGGGATGTTGACAAAAAAATAATAATTAGTCCATCTTTTAGAACGCCAGAAAATAGTAGATACGTATTTTTTCTTTTGCTTCTAAAACTTAAAATAACAAAGTTACAGAGCGGCGAAAGTTCGCGCTACGTCATTATATCGTAAAATTTTTACGAATCGAGTGACGTCACGAGCCCCTACTCCTGAATTTGAATGTGCTGTATCTTTGTCAATATTATTCGTATGGACAAATAAAAAAATACGTATCGAGTATTTTTCTATAATCTAACTGACGGACTAATTAGAATCTTGTTGTTTTAACCCAGGAGACATCCCTATTGCTGATACATAGTTCAGGCCAAGAATTTCAGCTGAAAAGTTTATAACTTTGAGAAACGGAACTAAAAACTTGTGTAAATGTATGACGCGTATTAGGACTCGCAATTGACAGTAAAACGTGTAATCCATATTCATCCTTGCTTGTGTTAGTAATGAACAACATTCTTACCTAAAATTTCAGTATTTGCCAAAAAAAATGTTAATTGTCCAAATAAAACACCCTAAAACAACAAATTAATAAATTGTTCCTTCTATGTGCATCCTTGATTTGTTTTATTTAGCCGATAAATAAACACTGTTTAGGCGACAAAAAGTAAGTTTTGGGTTAGAGCTTTTTTTACATGATGAGACAAGTATGATGAAAATACTTTATTACATGACCGGTGTATAATTAGGTATTTTATTAGACACTGATCTCTAAATAAGTATACGCAATCAATCTCTGGGTAGGTACCTGTCGGACAGAAATCCAAATAATAAAGAGCCCACTAACAATCCGACATACGACATGCTTTCCGAAAAACTAATAAGCCATGTCTTCTCACAGTATATGCTGAATTTAGTTTGCACAGTTTGGGAGAACACTGTCCGGTCCCACGACGGGTCCTCACAGGGGCATACGTTCGTCTCATTAGACGTGTCACAGTAGTAATTCATTGGTGGTGATAGGAATATGAGATTTAATATATGCCATAGTCCAGGCAGCTTGCTCGAAAAGATGATGATGAATAAAAAATAATGGTACCGCGTTATTGTATTGAACTGTTTCTCGATTGGATTTTTTAACTTTGGATGTTTGATTTTCGGCATTTTTGAAGTAACTGTGGTGTCTATTTTAATCGCGATGGTTGTGGGACGTTTCGTTTGTTAGTAAGGCTTGTAAAATCTTACATAATTTAACCAAACTCTTGCTTCCAAAAGTAGCGTCTACTTTTCTGTCGGTTTTTTTCCGCTCCCCGTCTGTGGCCGTAACATGACTGCCTAAGTTAAGTTTATCTCTTTATTATCGTTATTAAATTTTTATTTCAGACAACATACAATAAATACCTTATAGACTAACATTCATATGATTAAAAATTACTTATCTATGCGTCCTATTCCTATGGCACTTTAGAGATGTTTTTTGAGAATATATATTTTTATTTATTTCGTAGTTTCGGAGCCAAATGGGCAAAAATAAACCAGTTTCGCAATGAAATTGACGACCGTATTACAAAGTGATAAGGTTCAAAAGTGGTCAAGCAATTACTTGGTCGACTATACATATATTATGTCACGGGCTTTTTAATTTCTGACTAAAATACTGAGATGACAACAGCTTATGCCAAAACAGTTCAAAACTAACTTGAAGAAACTTCAAGTTTTTTAATAGTTTAAATTGTTTTATTTCAAAACCTAGTCGCGAGAACATAAGAAATTATTATGTAATTCAGCATTCTGTTTACTCATTAGGCCGTCAATTATTTACAAAAAACTTCTCTTAGTAACTCAGTCGTGCCAGTTATATCCAGTTTACAGTGTGTTGCAAAAATAACTTTTCCTGTAGCACGATACAAAGAAACTACACCTTCCAATTCATTCCAATTGAGACTGACAAAGGCACGCATTAAACCATTTAGCAACGGTATTAATTACTACCCTTTATTGGGGCCATCACGTGAAATGCCTATTAGCGGCTCGAGTGAACCGCGAACAACCGGCGGAACCCTCCATTTTGCAATCGGGTAGAGGCGCGGTCAGTTAATGCACACTTTTGTTCTGGAAGCTTCTGCTAATGAGAGAAACTCTAAGCGGCAGAAAATTAGTGTAATTTATTTATTTGTTGTCCATATTTAGAATTCGTATCTAATGAAAAAAATCATAAAGAAAAAAATGGAGAGAGAAAGCAGCTATAGGTAATACAGTTTTGTTTCTGCTTAAAAACCGGCCAAGTGCGAGTCGGACTCGCGCACGAAGGGTTCCGTACCATTATCTATAAAAAAGAGCAAAAAAATCACGTTTGTTGTATTGAAGCACCCTTAAATATTTATTTTATTCTGCTTTTGAGTGTTTGTTGTTATAGCGGCAACAGAAATACATGATCTGTGAAAAATGTAACTGTCTAACAATCACGGTTCATGAGATACAGCCTGGTGACAGACGGACGGACCGACGGACAACGGAGTCTTAGTAATAGGGTCCCGTTTTACCGTTTGAGTACGAAACCCTAAAAAATAAAAGAATGTTTCCTTTAAGTAAAACAATCTAGCTTAAGGATGTAAAGTACTTCCTCTACAAGGTCCATAACTTTTTTACACCCTGTAGATGACCGGACCGGACCGGTGTAGGGTTTACCTCAAGGTAACGACATTCAAATTTCAATTACCTGTGCCCTCAGACCCATTTCCCACTGTGTCGACTCTTCGCCATTTTTAGTCGCAGCGACGAAACCAGGTCGACTCATCGACCAAAAAATGTTATAGAATGCAGTGTCGACACAATCGTGTTAACTTTTTTCGTAACGGCTACCAAAATGGTTATATGGGACACTTAGAGGGTGATGTTATTTATGCAATTTGAAGTAGCGGATCCAACATCACAACCCCGGCTGGGTCCCGCAAGTCATTTACAATAAAAAAGCAACCCGCAACATTGTTATTTTCAATAAGCCTACACGGTGATGAAAAAAGTTTTTATTACATGGGATACGAAAGAAGCGGCCACGATGTTTTGCGGAATTTAACTTATACTTGCTTGGGATTTAAATAAATAACTTACCTCTGACATTCAAGAATTTCTTTTTTTCTACAGCTGTGATATGTCTAATTCTATCATACGGACTGAACTTATTTAACATTAGTTTAGTATTAAGACCTTATGCTGTATACCGAGGCAGTATGCTTCTTGGGGCTCTTTTTGATCTTGCTCGCTAATCCAGCAGTGCTTGCACTGTTATGTTCCGGCGTGCAGAGCAAGATAACTGGCACAAGAGGCAAGAGGATCATTCTATCTTAGCCCTCTGGATTGGCAACACGTCTGCAGTCTCCTTGATGTTGGGGACGCCACGTTAAGTTATGTTTGTTTACCATGAGGTGACCCCACTTGCTCATTAACCTTTCTATTTTAGATTTAAAAAATGGCTTTACTGTAAATAAGACTGCAGCAAATGAGATCGATAACAATAACAACAACAATGAATACTCTTTATAGGTTCACACAAGTAAACAAAATAAAAGAAAAAATGTACAAAAAGGAAAATTTAATTTAATTTAATTTTTTAAAGGGAAATTTTATTTGGGATTCAACAGGCGATATTGTGTCTCTTAAAATTCAGACCATTGGCGACAAACAGATTAAACGTCTTACGTCCTAAGCGCCTATAGATTCCAAAACATTTTCTAAAGAACAAATACTTCCCATAAAGCATCCACGCCTAACATCACACCTTCACAATAGAATCCTCCCAGGATCCCATAAGCCCTACCTATACGAGAAAGCCATACGACTTAGAGCTGTAATTTACCGGCTAGGGTAATAGATGGCGCCACACCCACAAGGCAATGCCACTAACGGTCATAAAACAAGGGGATTCCAACTTCGAAAATGTTTTTGGAAAGTTCTGGATTTTGAATTATGGTAGTCCCGTTTCCTTGGGGGTATTATAGTTTGTCATTATGAGCAGGTAAGGTAATTAGTAACTTTTATTAATGACCGGAATGACCTGTGTGCATTTTACTTTCTATTATAAATAATTTGCTGGTGGTAGGACCTTGTGCAAGGGCCGTCCGGATCGCTACCACCACCTTGCTTGCTAATCCTGCTGTCGCAGTCGCTGTTGTTCCGGCGTGGAGAGCAAGATAGCCGGTGCAGTTACTGGCTCAAAGAGGTATTCCATCTTAACCCTCTGGGATGGCAACGCATCTGCAATCTCCTTGGTATTGGGTGTCTATAGGCGGTGGTGTTCACTTATCATCACGTGACCCAATTGCTTGTTGCCACCCTATTTCATAATAAAAATAAATATATATTAACATAAATTAATATGTTTATACAGGCTGAAAACTGAGATGTTATAATAAAGCGACCCTAAGGTCACACGTAAGACTTTATCCACAGGCTTCAATGAAAAACAAACTAATGTTAAGACTATTTATTGTAAAAAAACACCAATCTCAGTTACAGTTACTACACCAGCCTTAAACATGCTAAATACGCTAACACAATTGGCTAATAATCAACTAGCCATTATCACCTTCAGACACTGTCTTTTCCTAAATAGCACACGAAACGGAATAGAAGCTGTACAGCATAGAGAGAATGGCGGCTGCGTATTGGCAAGCGCAGCGTAGGACGACCAGCCACAAGATGGTCCGATGACCTCATACAGGTGGCAGGAAGGCGCTGGTTACACGCCGCTTCCAACCGGTCACTTTGGACATCCATGGAGGAGGCCTATGTTCAACAGTGGACTTCTTGTAGCTGAGATGATGATGATGATAGAGAGAATCACCTCTATGCAGCTACTATACAACTTTTATAGCGCTTGTGTGCGAATTGTGATATGCCCTATTAGAACCATATGTCCAAACAATAGAGTCTACTTTATTTATTCAAGAGCCAATCAGCGGGTCAATTTTTGACTTTCATGCTCTTGCCATTCGCCAGCCGCGCGTGAGCGTATATTTTAGGGTGTAGACAGACGGACTGCATCCGACTGCCAAATTACAGTTCCGATACAGTTTGGATGTAGTTGACACGATTGCAATGAACCTGTATGCCAACTGCCCGTCAACGTGCGGTTTGTTTGCAGTCGCCCTAACTGCACACCGACTGCTATCAAACTGCATGTTGACGAGCAGTTGGCTTGCAGTTTTATGGCAGTCGTGCCAACTGCATTCAAAATGTATCGGACCTGCAATTTGGCAGTCGGATTGCAGTCCGTCTGTCTACGGCCTTAGCCAGCATTGATCTGCGTGCGGCAGGCGAGAGTCGAGCGCTCGAAAATCAAAAATCAGGTGCCGAAAACGCACATATGCGGTCAGTATACCTTGCGCGAACCTTCTCGACACGCGTGAACTCGTTACCTAACTCAGTATCGTTCTGACTAGCCCAGTATGAGGGAGACGCACTGAGTTACGGCTATAGTTAACGCATGTCGGAAAGGTTCACATCAACAACAAGAAACATATTCTTGATTGTGCACCACATATGGTTCATGCTAGGTAAACTGTTCAATCCCGTAACTCTTAAAAAAATCCTTCTGGTTTCATTACGTGACTTACGTATGTATGTAATTAATACAAAAACATTGCGGTAAAACATTTTGCAAAACCTTTTTTAGACCCTTCAATGTTACCAGAGGTTTCTAAGTTACCCGAATTGATTGTGTGGGGTAAGATACCAAGATTTTCACTGTAGGGCAATTATAATGTAAAGCGCTGAAATAATCATGTAACCATTCTTTACGTAGCGCACTCGGGTAATAAATACACAAGTTAACATTGTGCGGAAAGGAACTGTCATAGTTAGTATGGGCGTCCATTTTGACCACGGCGATTCTTTTTGCGTACAAAAACCTTTACTGTACCTCATCTGCACTGATTTTAATAACATTGATGACGACTGTATTCGTTTTTTGTTTAATTGAGCAAATCTTATACAGCTAAAACTCGTACGGCGTATGAATTTATGAATACTCGTACCTCAAAAGAAACAAAAAAATCTTATTATTACATAACTACATGTTACAATTAACACGTTCACAGTTCGGTGTCCCGTATGTGGAGCACGATAAACTAACTCCTCGAGTCTATGTCTCATATACGGGGCATAAGGATTTTACATGTCTGCTGCGAAAATGAACAGGTTTTTGAGCCATGTCATTTGTAAAACTTAATGTTTGTTCTTTATAATCTATTAACTTTTATTGAAATAATAACACACGTTTACAGTCCACATCAATATTAGATTATGTTGGTAACTAATGCATTAACTGGTTTTTCTTATTGGGCCATTATTGGACACGGACTTATGGAGCTAGTTTGTCGTGATCCGTATATGGGGCACTGGACTGTGAACGTGGTAACCTAATGACATAATATGCAGGATATAGCACAACACTGACCCTTTAATCGTCGATACATTTTCAGCCTACATTTCCATATCGGAAAAACTATAATATAACATTTGTCACTATGATGACTGCGGCGAAATAAGCTAGACATTCTGTGCCGAAAAATTATGTGTCATAAAACCAAAATTTCAGTTAAAAGGTCAATCGTTTTGTATAGGAACTGTTAACGGGTTAATAAATTATTGTAATCGAAATTACTTATTTTAAATTTTTTTCTATTTTTCTTTTTGTATTTTTTTCACATTCAAATTAAATTTAAAATGCTATATAATGAATGACAACACAAAGAAAAATTAGGGTAATGTCAGGGTTCGAACCTGCAACATCAGCATTCCGTGCCTTGCGTATTCCAGTTTCCGCCACATTACCGCTGCCATACCCTGCGAATTTTTCAATGTGTTTCGTCTTTACGGTCATTACATTATTGATATATTTTTTTTAATTAAAATTTATATCTATTTTCGTAAACTATGACTAGTTTGATTGCATTCGAGCTCCGCTGAAAGATCGCCACCGATGCATTCATATGGAGTGGGTTGTCAAACAGGTATTGAATCACAGGTGTTACCAAAGAGTCAGTTGAAATCCAAATGGATGCATAGTGACACTTTCGAAGCTCGACATTTTTGTTTAACATAAGATCTGCGGGGCAATTTTTATAAAAACGCGGCTAACGCGCATTGCCGTCACAAAGCCCTGCCTGGACCACTGACTGGTAAGTGATCATCACAATTCTCCCAGGCCCCGGTTGCGGATGTCAAACGCATAATATTGTGACAAATCTTTTACTCTTCATAAAATGTAGAGTTTCTAGTGCGAGCAGAGCGGGTATAAGGACTTCAACTCGCAACAGTGAACTGAATTCAAGCACATCCACCAACAAAGAGTCTTAGTTCTATGCTTTTTACTGATGCGATTTAAACTGAGTCCTCAAGGGTCCCACTCAGCTCGTAGTGGAAGCCTCGCTTAACCTTTTCACCGCCAACAACGCATACAAAAGTTGTCGCCCATACGCCAGGTCGCCATTATGTGAAACGCGAATTTGAAGTTTAAACACATGCACATAGGTCGCTATTGCATAATGTCATCGATCAACTGTCGGTGGCGTGATGGGCATGACAGCGGGGCAATTCACGCGTCAGTAGAGATGAAGTCACACTCGAGATATGTCAAAAAGAGCTGTCAGATCCCTTCAAAATCTATCATCTTTTGACACATCTTGAATGCGAGATGAATCTCGATGAGCGCCAGAATTGGGGGCCAGCTCGCTACACCTTTAAGCGTTCTTGGTGTTCATAGGGTTAACATTACATTAATCCGCGCCACTCCCTTCTTACTTGTATCTATGCTCCAAATCGTATCCTCGCCGCGACCAACGTAAACGAGTACCATAATTTAAAGTAGGTAATGTGAAAGTTTAAACTAAGGTGGACATACTTTGGCTTACCTGCGGGTCGATTTTTTACTTTTGAGCGCTCGAAATTCGCCAGCCGGAGCCAATTAAATGTGAAAGAAAGGAAGAAAGAAAGAAAAGAGTTTATTCGGTGCTAAGAAGTACATAGAATGAACTTACAACTAAAACACCGAAAGGTACCCACTCAGCATAATATGTCGAGACACGGCTAAGTACCACGACGCTGGTCTTCCGTGGGTACCAATAATATGCGGGCGTATATTATAGCCAGCATTTATCAGCGCGCGGCTGGCAAGCTTTGTCTAGTCTACTTATGATTGAAATAGGTTACAAAGATATTTTTCATGTTTTCCTTTACTTACTTGTGCAACAGCCTAATAAATTCCTCTCTCGTTTTCATTCTCAAGACATCTAAGTCTAGTATATTCTAAGTTTCAAAGCGATTTCCGACTGGATCATAATCGCTGATATCAACGTCTTAATGTCTGATCACATACTATGCGATCACGGTACGCGTCTTTGAACGCGACGGGGAGACGATATAGCAACCATACAAGCGTAGACGCGACCATACATACAATCCTAAATTGACACAAGACATTTTGCATTTTTTAAACTAAACAGAGCCAAGTCGCTCTATTCTCTTATTAGGGACCTGCGTTTAAACTCTAAAATAAAAGTAACTTCAGCTTCTTCGACTCCTTTCAGATTTTTTCGGTCGTATCTATTTATAAAGGTAAATAAGTCCCAATGTGCTTCATTGAACATTCAACCCACGGCTTCGAATTTAGGATTCATTATTAACTGCCACGGTTCACGCTAGTCGACAGTGATGAGTCCACATTCGCGAACCACCTGCTCGGTCGACACCGGATTGAGAAACACTGAAACAGGAAAGAAGTCTGCAAATAATTTTAAATTATAAGTGAGATCGTAGCTGTGTTGCCAGATGCACTATAAAACATGGTATCTTCATGATCTACGGTAATTAATCATGAAAATTCTCATACAACCACGGTAAGTTTAGCAACAGGGCTTCTTACTCTAAACTCGGTTCTTTTGAAAGGTTGTGATAATAGTGCAGTAATTTTTATGTTTTGGTATTTGGCAACACTGGATTGTGGTCTGTCTCTGGCCTATCTGTCGTCATAATTAAATGTAATACTTTCTGAATCCAATAAACTGACAGACACAATTAAAGCAACAGAGTGATTCTCACATTTAAGAATTAAAAAATAGCTCCACGCTATATTAACTTTTCACAGTGCTTCCAAAAAAAGAAGACACAAAACTGACGTTTAATGGATGGCGCACTTTTTCGCGAAATTTCCTGTAGTTGCAATTTCAAAAAACATCACGTATTACTGCCTCATAATCAATCTTATAATTCGAAAACTCTTCCAACCGCCTCAAAAAAGTACTCTCGCTATATCCCACCATACCTTTTCAATTTAAATATGGCGGCCAGGTACAACGCCCTCCGGCGAGGCCGCATATTGATGACTGCAATAAATAAGACTTAAAAAAAACTCACTTGTACTACCCGAGAATAAATCTTGATCGGGAATGATACTGGCCGCTGCGATCGCCGCCTCATCCAGTACTATGACCTGAAAAATTAAAAAGTTTATTTACATCGAAAGCCTATTTAAAATGAACAGCTGTCACGGCGCGGCAGTTTGCGAAATGATCGTGGCCTATGCACGAATATCTTTTTTATGGGATTGGATGCATACAGGGAATAAATAGGATCGGACGCACGCTTAAAATGGCTCCGTATTTTTAGTAGAAATTTGATTTAACTTTGAAATGATTGTATTTTTCTTTTGCTTCTCATTGAACATTATGGTTTTCGAACACAAGGTTTTCGAGCCTATACTATGTACAAATAATCTAATCTAATTGTTTGCGTAATGCGTAAAACGCATAGTGCAATCAACAGTACAGGCGCTAAATATTGTCGGATAAAACAACAGCGCATGCTTCTAACGCGCTAATCCGACACCGGTGTAGTACCGAACGTTCCGCAGTCTCATACGCCTCGTTAAAACAACGTTTAAACAAAACAAAGCCCAAAAACTAACCTTGGGGCACTCAATGATATGGGCCTCGTGGATCTCTCCCTCGTCTCCCAGCATAATCTGCGTCCTTGACGGCAGCAGGTCAATGGCGTTGGCGGCTAGAGACCAGAGGTGGCCGGCGCCCTGGGGTGCCCGCGCCCCCTTCCTGAAGTGGGGGTTGATGGACAGGTTATGGCGGACAGAGTTCTTCCAGCGCTCGTCGTTGGCCTTGTAGTAGGGGAAGCGGTCGCTGTTGGACAAAGGAGTGAAAATTTAAATCAGTGTCTTTGCAAGCAGCACGTCATCATCATCATCATCATCTCAGCCACAAGAAGTCCACTGTTGGACATAGGCCTCCTCCATGGATTTCCAAAGTGGCCGGTTGGAAGCAGCATGCAACCAGCGCCTTCCTGCCACCTGTATGAGGCAGCAAGCAGCCACGTGCTGCTTGCTGCCTACGTCGCTAAATTAGTTACTTTCGTCCTTTAACCCGAATCCTAAGGAAATCAGTTTAAACTTTATCCCCCTTATTCAAAAAGTTAACTATCTTTTTAAGCTAACAAATGTTTTGTCCCTTTCATTTGAGGGTAAACGTCACAATGACAGATAAAGACATAAAACATGTTAACTAACAAACGTTTACGAAGCGTTTATGAATAAGAGGGTTAGTATCTAATCATACTGTAAGTACATAAGTGTATAGACGTCGTTGATTTGCTAAAAATGTACGATCACTGGGACAATTCTCGGATAGCGCTAATTCATCTCACACGCAAACAACTGTCAGATCCCTTGGAAATCTGTCAGTTTTAGACGGACGTTTCTCGCACATGAGTTCGATCTCGCATGGACCGAGAATTGGGTAGATGACACCCAAAAGGCGTGAAAGTGTTGTAAATCATGATCTTTAAATAATATCCACAAAAAAGAATTTATAAAATACGTAGGTCTATTATGGGGGCTATAGCGATTTGAAAGTAACGGAAAAACCTTAGTTTTTTTTTTCGTTTCAAAATGTACTTATAAAAATACATACATCAAATTTTATTTATGGAGAATTGTAACCATATAAACGCACTTATTATTCTAATAAATGTGATTTACTTGCACATCTCATACATTTACCATCAAAATTACATGCGTGAATTACGTCACCAAGACGTGACGTCATTATATCTTAGTAGCTATTTTATATGGAGCGTTTTCGCGGGGCTTGCGTTGCATCTTTTTAAATTCATGATATTTCAACAAATAATGATCGTAGACAAAAACTAACATACAGTTTTTTTTCCTTTCATGAGTCCCTTTAATTTTAATAACGGATAAGCTTTAGTCATCATGCCAATTAGAGTCAAGCAGCCTTGAGAGCAAAATGGCAAAAACTTGCAAAACAAATTTTGTAACCGAATTTTTTTTCCAATTTTTATTTTAAATGTTTTTAACATTCAAATTGCAGTGTGGCGAAACTGGAAAACGAAAGGCACGGAATGCTGATGTTGCAGGTTCAAGTCCTGCCATTGCCCTAATTTTTCTTTGTGTTGTCATTACAATTTTAATTTTGCAAAACAAAGTTACAATGTTATTATTTACATCGGCTGGGGCAGATATGATAATTTTTTAAAACCCCGTAAATCCGGGGTCTTATGACACCCCCTCCCCCGGTACAGCGGCGATGACAGCGGCGTGACGCGCGATCGCGCACGCTAGCTCGCGCCTGGCACCGACGACGCCATCGATTGTTCGCCAGCGGAACCGACCAGAAACGCTTAGATGGCAGGAAATTGGTTCAAATATGCTAATATCCGAGGAGAAGCAATCAGGCTTAATGTGACAGTTGGGTTTTTTAAACGACTAACCCCCTTGGTTATAAAAGTTCACCCATCTTTTTGAATTTTATTTTAACTGTACATGAACAAATTTGAAGACAATAGTCAAAAGAAAAAGAGAATAAATAGTACAGTCAAGGAATTTAATTTCCAACCCGCCTAAGGTTCAATATCGTATAGCAAACTGTCACCATAAGAGCTAACTAGAGCAAGACGTTAGTTTGACATATCGACCTTAATGCATTGCGAATGTCTGACGTCATTTCAACGAAATGGGTAGGGAATTAAATTCTAACTGTATCAAAAACAAAAAATTAACATTCAAAAATAAAAATAAAAACTCGATATTAAGTAATTAATTAGACCAATAATATTGCCTAACCAAACTCTAAAACGGCATGCGATAAGGTTCCAAGTACATTCATTACGTGCACAGTAGCTCCCCTACGTTGTAAACAGGAAATCTGTCCCGATAAACACACACCTGTGCGGGCGGGCTAATCGCCCCACTTTGCCGGCGTTTGTCCCTTCGCTTATAAATGACGCGCCGCGCCAGGAGGTCACGTGGGGACATGGGGGTTAATTTATTGGATGTTTAAAGATTTTGTTAACACAATACATAAATAATATTGAATTATTCAAACTCGAAAAATATCCATTGGGTTGATCACCCAGGTAGCAAACTAGGCGCTATACAAGTGTGGTACTACGTGGTCTTCTCATGACCGCAGCATCTAGACATCGAATGTAAAATTAACAATGATTTTACTGCGGTGAAGTTTCGTTGGCGTTATAAATATCTGGGGGCACGGCAGTGCCACCGTCAAGTCGAGCAATAAAAAGCGGCACGGCCGTACCATCCTTTTCTCGAAGCAGCTCGGGCCATTTTCGATCCCCTATAACTTCGCTGTGGATTAAACTAGAAGCCTGTATTTCCAGTAAATAAGCAGGCATAGTATAAACACGATATATTTCAAATTTCAGTCAATTTGAACCAGTAATTTAAGAATTATAACTATTTATAAATGATTCTTACAAAAATAAGAAAAGCTCACAAGACCGAGAGTGGGGTTTAAGAAAGTTCGTTGTTGGTATTTAAGAAGAAGAAGGAACCGGAAAGGAAAAAACGAAAGTACTATCTACAAAAAGAAATGAGATGCCATCAAAAATAAAACTTGTAAAAAAAAACAAAGTCTCGCCACTCAATTCTTCTACCGTAAAAAGTTGTGAGATCCATGCAATACCAAGTCGGTTGGTTTATTCAGTCCCTACTTAAGGGACCTTCTTTCTTAAGTTATTACGTAATTAGCTAATTCCAACAGCATCTTATAGTGACCACATCAATATTAAAAATCTTTTATGTTTAAATAAAATAGATTGACTTGGCCATCGCACTAAACAATTCTATTTAAATAAGTTCAGCGGCCCTACTAGCGTTTGGGTTAAGATAAGGCGGGGTTTAAAGTTTTATCTCTCGGGGTTACTTTAACCCCTGGACTATAATGTTAGGCCCGCAGAATAGGACTTAGGCTATAAAAAAAATTGAAAAAAAGGGGGAGAAGGGGGAAAATAGGGGGGTGCAGTTTGTATGAAAAAAGATTGTTATAAAATCATGAAATTCAGAATTGATACTTATCTACACTAATATAATAAAGAGGTAAACTTTGTTTGTTTGTTTTTTTGTTTGTTTGTATGTATTAAGTTATCTCTGGAACTTCTCAACCGATTTAAAAAATCTTTCACCTATAGAAAGCAATGCTATCCCTGATCGACATAGGGTACTAATTCCACGCGAACGAAGTCCCGGGAGTCCGCTAGTTTACTATCATTATATATTGCTTCAAAATCCAAAAATCCAAAATCATTTATTTGTCAACACAGGTGGATAATAAGATGTTACACAATTTCAATAGCATCACCATGTTTCGCCATCAGGCATACAAATATTTCGCAAGTCAGCGTACAGCAGCATACATAATATTATCAAATGTCAACTTAAAACTAACTGAATAATTAAACAAAAATAAATAAAATGCAAATTAAAATGTCAAAATTAGAATAATTAGAGCAGGGTTGAGAAAGTCAACATTAATACAAAATTAAGAACGTAAAGAAAATGTCATACAATAAGATAAAAAATAATTATATCGAAAATTTTGAAATCATTAACAACAAAAGTAAAAAAAATAAAATGTCATTTAAGGTAACTGTCAAAAAATTCTTGGACAGAGTAATAAGCCTTTTCTATTAGAAAGATATTCAAAAGTTTCTTAAATGTTTGCTTGTGAGTTACATTGAGTTTTCATACAGCTGCGTTAGAAATATCCTCCCATATTGACACTGGCCACAGGCACTCGACTTGTACGGTCAGCCTCAGAAACAGCTGAACATTTTAGTACCTTGTCGCTGTCAGTGTGGTGACAAATTCGAGCAACTCTCATTATAAACGTCAGTACGACAAGGTTCTTAAGTGTTAAGCTACTTCTGAGGCTAACTGTACTGTGTCATCCGTGTAGTGAAATACTAATAAAGCCCCCTCTTTCCGCTCGGTTAACAATCTAAAGCCAAATATTAAATGAGCCAGGCTGATAACGAGCTTATCAGGTTATACAGTGATTACAATTGTAATTTCCTGTAATTTGCGCCGCGGCGATTACACGGGATTCCATCCGCAAGTGGTTTAGGGTTCAGTGGAAAAGGGAGACATATTGTTAAATGTCATGTATGTAAATTCTTTATTGTACAAAAAACATGAATTACAAAAAGAGATACAGTAAAAGGCGAAATTATCCCTTTAAGGGATCTCTTCCAGTTAACCTTTGAGTGTATGCAATATTAACTAGTGAGGCGCCGCGGCTTCGCATGGCTACAGTTAGGATGTACAGTCAAGGAAATTGCAACACGTATCACCGTAGAACCTAGTCGAAGAGACATACGCATGACATTTGTATGACATAGCCTGGCGTTTAACGCGTCGCATCATTGCGATAGGGTTCTAAGGTGGTACGTGAATATATTTCCCCTACTGTACAATACACACTGTAGTACACTGTGTAGTAGTGTACTGTACTGTACAGTAGGGGAAATATATTTAGGTACCACCTTAGAACCCTATCGCAATGATGCGACGCGTTAAACGCCAGGCTATGTCATACAAATGTCATGCGTGTCTCTTCGACTAGGTTCTACGGTGGTACGTGTTTCAATTTCCTTGACTGTACACACAAACCTTCATAAAAAACTACAGTAAAAACCGTTTCAAAATCCGTTGCGTGGTTTAGAAGAAGCAGCCAATGATATGAAGACAGATAGAGCCGGGTATCGGCTTTGTTTTATACTATGCAAAGATAAAGAGAGACAGGCAAACTAGCAAGTGGGTAATCTGATGGTAAATGAGCCACCGTGTAGGGACACCCGCATCCGCCATAAAAGAAATTGCAGATGCCATGCCAAGCCACTGTCACTGCGAATATTCGATTGTAGAATGTCAATATTAATTGAGTGACAGTGGCAATATTCAATTACATTGGAGAAGTTTCAGTAAGCAGCCTTTTTGGTCAGTTTTTGGTTATTTGCTATTCCAACCTTGAGCAAAAAACATGTTGGCTTTGATCAACTACACCAGTTACAAGGTTTTTTTATAAAACATAGGAAGGAAAACGAGCAATTGGGTCACCCGATGGTAAGTGATCACCACCGTCCATAGAAATCCGCAACACCAAAGGAATTGCAGATGCGTTGCCAACCCAGTAGGCTAAGATGGAAACCTCTTGTGCCAGTAATTGCACCGGCTGTCTTACTCTCCACGCCGGAACACAACAGTGCAAGCACTGCTGCTTAGCGGCAGGATTAGCCGACCATAATGGTCGTAGCGATTCAAACAAACCTTGCAAAATGTCCTACCACCGCTACAACGTTTTTAAGATGAACTTATAATTATGCTAAACGTCGTGCTTAAGAAATGAGAAAAAAATATATGATCGCAGAGTTGCACAAGTAAGAAAGAGAAATAAAAAAAAAAATGTTATTGTAACCTAATAATAGTATAATAATTTCTTATGTTTGCACAAATCATAGACATCCGGTAATTTCTGTGGTGACCCCTGAAAGCGGGTAAAGGATCAGCGATTCTCTTGGTGACGCTGGTTCCTATGACCGGCGGAGGTTACTTGCCACCAAATGACCCGCACGCTAATTGCCACGTTTTTACATTAAAAGGAAAAAACTTTCATGGGATATGCAAGGCGAAATTCCTACAATATTTCTTCGTAGTTTCGAAATGGAATATTTATAAACAGTAGTAGACTAAGCCTGGGACTACCCCTTCACAATCTCTTTATTTTAAAGATCAAATTGTAAAAAAAACTAGACTTAAATGCTAGGTAATGAATGACAACACAAAGAAAAATCTAGGGTAATGGCAGGACTCGAACCTGTCTGCAGTCCGCGAAACTGGCAAATGCACGGCTCGGAATGCCGAGATTCCAGGTTCGATTCCTGCGAATACCCTACATTTTTCTTTGTGTTGTCATTACATAGCATTTACATTTAATAATTTGAATGTTTCACACAGTGGTTTCACATTTAAAAAATTAAAAGTAGATTTTTTTAGTTCTTTAAAATGTCACTCCACATATTACAGGTAATAAAACAAATAGAGCATATTCAAAATTGAGAAATAATTTAATTGGTCTTTGTATGTAACATTCGGCTTAGAGCATTATCCACAAAAACGTAAAATAAACATTATCGTCGGTGATTTAAGAACTAAGATCCTTTAGCGCAAATCTGACTCGCACTTGACCTAAATTGAAGCCAAAATGATGTATAGTGTTTTCAACTTTGGCAATGCTGAGCTAGACCAACTAGATTTTACTTAAAGATATCTAGACAGCTCTAATTTAAACTCTAGTTCTATTTTAATTGGATTTCAATTTATATGCCCATAAAATAAAAATAATATGATAGACTAGACATTTAATAAATTTATGAATTTATTCTAGGATTTTTTTTCACTCGAGGTTCAGGATTTTTTGAAGCTAAAGTTATGGATTTACATCCAATTTGAGGGCAATTTTATTTTGGTTTAAAAAAACAGTTACTTCTATGGCTAACAACAAACCCACAATTTATGTTATTTCTTTTGCGATTCATAAAAAGTAAAAGCACCAGGCGTGAAACATTAAAATCCTAAACTTTATTCTAAAACATTGTAAATCGACTCGAAATAGAAAACAATCACAACATACCTGAAGCTTGTGTTGTAAACTGATTCACCTACGTTTTATAACACAAATAAAAAAAGCAACTCACGAGATCCACTGATATATAGCAGAGACAGTCAACTCCCCGTTCTCTCTCAACGCCCGCTCTATCAGCTCCGGATACGTGTACGGAGGCTTCCTTGCCGCCGGCGGACGATCAGGCAGGATAGATTCAATCACACACGGCTCGTCATCAGGTACTTTCACGTTCACGATTTCATCCAGCCTGAAGCTCAGGAGCCAGGCCAGGCTGGCGCAGTCGTTGTCATCGTCCGGCGGTGGTTTTATACATTTTCTTCGCCGCCATTTTGTTCTGTCAACGGTTCTGGTCACCGACATGTCTAATGCCGAGCGCAGCACTGAACGCTTTTGAATTTGGAACGCTCGCGATTCTTTGGTGCCAGTCCGCGCTATCGCTGGCGGCTCCGCGACACGAGCTTTCGTTTTTTCCGATGCATTGTGCACAGAGGTTTTATTGATGTGCGTTATGTTTGACGTTTACGGGGGATGCTTTGTTTCTTTGTTATGAAATTGCGTAATAGCAACGTAATAGAATTAATCTGTAAATTACATGATGATTATGAAAAATGATGATCTCCTAGTGATTATGGGTACGCTGCTAGAGGTTCCAGGAGATTCCATACCCACGAGGGACAAATTTTTGTATGAGTATATATTTATCTATACAAGCTATACATGGTTTGAGACTAGCTGAATTGGTTTAAATTGTTCCAAGACATTTATTTGCCTTGAAAATAAAACCTAATGATTTGCACAGATCTTTTTCTTTCTTTCTTGTTGAGTCTGTGGAGACCCAAAAGATTGACTTGATTGGTTGAATTGCCAAGTCAAGTGACCATTTTGTTTACCTTGTTTTAAGTACAGTCAAGGAAATTGAAACACGTACCACCGTAGAACCTAGTCAAAGAGACATACGCATGACATTTGTATGTCATAGTCTGGCGTTTAACGCATCGCGTCATTACGATAGGGTTCTAAAGTGGTAAGTGAATATATTTCCCCTACTGTACCTAAAGAAATAAACTATAGCCCTACGCCTAGACTAATGTGACCAAGCTCAGTAGGAAAGAGACGCATTGAGTTACGTAGCGAGTTATGGCGTATCGAGAAGGTTCGTGCTAGGTCAGGGGCGGCTTACTTCGCAGAGCTACTATAATATCTTTGGACCACTGCACTGAGGCCTATTGCAGTGGAACGCTTCTTATATTTGAACACTGTTTTGGGTCGAAATCAAACTTCTGTACTCGTGAATAGATTAGAATAGAAAAGATTTATTGCCTAACTGTGAGCATGGATGACAAACAAAAATAGTCTCAACAGTATATCCGTCTCGGACATACACTACTTAAAATGGTATGATACTTAAAACTAAAAACAAAAACTTAGGTGCAATAACAATTTTGAAAAAAACATTACTCGGTAAAAAAATTGCTCCATATTATAAAACACAATTTCTTTATTCTTAAAAACACTTAACAATCATGACATAAATAAAAGTCAACTAAACTAAAATAACCCGCCCCTGACCGCTCCCGGTGCAAAGGTGCCCATCACACTCGCAGCATTACCGCGCTGAATGGCAATGGCCAGCCTTTGCACCAAGAACGAACCGGAGCGGGAGTCACCGGTTGCCTCTCTGAGCCTACGCCCAATGTCTCCCACAAAACTGTTTGCCTCTGCGCCCCAACTGCCCAAGGTCTCCACCGCTACAGGCACAATACAATAAAATGAATTATTAAAAAGCCAATTTTTAAGAGTATTTTTAATTTTGTTCGTGCATTATTTTATTCTGTGGCTAGATGCACCGTCCTCTAATAAACTTTAAAATAGCAACTGTATTCTCTTCTTAAAAATAGAACTGGGCAAAATCCAATTCCCTAGCAGATCGATATCGATAGATAATTATGTTCGTTGAAAAACAACCGTTCGGTGGCCGTAGAAAAACACGATGCTCTCACAATGTTATCCCATGTTAATTGTTTTTATTACCCATCCGTATATAGGGCCATTATTTTTTCAATCAAGCAGATTACGTAAGCTATGCAAACATTTTTATGGCTGGGGCACTAAATTATGTAAAAGAAGTCCCTACTATAAAACTGAGAATATTTTACAATTTTATTGAATTAATAGACTCGAGTAGTTTAGTTAATTAGCTTTGTAATTTTTTGTAACATACATTTCTTTCGATTTTAATTTTGTAATAAATAAAAATAAAAAATATAAACCATTTATTTCGGACAGAATTCATAGAGTGAGTGACAAAAATATGCACTTATAAGATTAGAATTTTAAAAATTATTTTATTTTAATGTTAACATCCAAATTATTCGATTTAAATGCTATGTAATGACACAAAGAATAAGGCACGGAGTGCTGAGTTATAAGTTTGAGTCCTACCAATACTCTAAATTTTTCTTCGTGACATTACATAGCATTCAAATTGAGATTGCAGCTAATTGCAGTAGGATTGGCCGATTCGACCGAAGTAGTACGACGGACGACTCACAGAATATCGGAGTAGAGTTCATACTGCGTTTCGTACAGTGTGTGAGAGGGTTTTTAGGCTGCTTTTCCACCACAGATGTGCGAGGCTGCGTAGCGAGGGATGTATTTGTAAGAACCAATAGAATAGCTTCATTTACCTCGCCTCGGTCAGCGCAGCTCTGGTGGAAACGGCTCATTGGTTCTTTACAAACACATCCCTCGCTACGCATCCTCGCACATCTCTGGTGGAAACGCAGCCTTACTCCATAAAAAAAAATAGGCAAGTGCCCTCGGAAACCGTGCATCTACGACCGGTCAAAAGTTAGGAGAAAAAAAACATAGGAGTTACAATATAACATATGAGTACTTTGATTTGGTATTCCGTTTGATTAAATTTGTGATTGCAATCCCAATAGAAGTACCAGTCATAAATATTGACACAATCATTGATCAATATTCATTCATATTCGTTGATGACCTGTATGGGACAGTGGCACGTTTGTCTGCTTCCTGTGTAAGAGGTCCCGGGTACAAATCCTGGTATGGGCAAATATTTGTGTGACGAACACTAATGTTTACCTGAGTCATGGATGTTATTAGTATTTAAGTTTGTATTTATCTATATAAGTACGTTTATCCGTTGTCTAGTACCCATAACAGAAGGTTTGCTTAGTTTGGGACTAGGGTAAGCGGTGTAAATTGTCACAAGATATTTATTTATTTATTTATTCCAATGTATCTGGCCTCATTTGCTGATGCAGAAAACACTCAAGTGAAAAACTGTTAAAAGAGAATTCACGGTTAATCTTTGTTGTAAGGAACTCTTTACGCTGTTCCATTAGTGTAAAGACAAAAAAAAAAGGATTTAAATAGTGAGTTCAGAATTGAATTAATGCGAACCTCTTGTCTATGTTCGTGAGTGTTTATTTTTAAAACTAGATCAACACAACTATGATTTAATTAGGTTTAAAGAAAACAATGGCTTTAAAAGGGGTAATTACTCTACTTGTGCAGACCAGAGATGTGCGAGGATGCGTAGCGAGGGATGTGTTTGTAAAGATCCAATGAGCCGTTTCCACCAGAGCTGTGCTGACCGAGGCGAGGTAAATAAAGCGATTCTATTGGTTCTTACAAACACATCTCTCGCTACGCATCCTCGTACATCTCTGGTGGAAAAGCAGCCTAAATCTTAAAGCTATTCTCTCTCATTGTTGTAGCAATCGACATGCTTTACTATTCCCTGCCTTCTCTTTAACCTGCTGAAGGCAGGGAATAGAGAAGCAAATATATTCTGCGGGTAGTAGGACTTTGTGCACGGTCCGTCCAGATCGCTACCACCATCTTGCTCGCTAATCCTGCCGCTAAGCAGCAGTGCTTGCACTGTTGTGTTACGGCGTGGAGAGCAAGACAGCCGGTGCGATGACTGGCACAAGAGGTATTCCATCTTAGCCTACTGGGTTGGCAACGCATCTGCAATTCCTTTGGTGTTGCGGATTTCTATGGGCGGCGGTGATCACTTACCATCGGGTGACCCACTTGCGCGTTTTCCTTCCTATGTTTTATAAAAAAACCTTCTAACTGGTCTAGTTGATCAAAGCCAACGTGTTTTTTGCTCAAGGTTGGAATAGCAAATAACAAAAAACTGACCAAAAAGGCTGCTTACTGAAACTTCTCCAATGTAATTGAATATTGCCACTGTCACTCAATTAATATTGACATTGTACAATCGAATACTGGCATTGACATTCAATTTGGCGCCAACGTTGGCCGCCTGCATTAACGCGAGTGGCCGGATCAGCGGAGCGGAGTGCTCTACAGGCTGTGCATCAGACGCGCTACGGGGATGTATGGACCAGGAATGTAAAGCCCAAGCCTTTGCTAGAAATAACTATTATGCGTAAAATGGCAATATGACCGATTAAACGAATACAAGTAAAATATGAAGAACTTAACCTAATAGAAAATACAAAACTTAGTTATAAAAAATATGTCCCAAATCTGTCCCCTGTGGTAAAGTGCCCATAAGGCTGGTTGCATTTTCAGATAAAACTACATAGGTTAACAAACTTGTACAAATTACCTTGCTACTTCGCGAAACCAGTGCCGGGCTAGTGCAAAATAGCTGCGTCTGTGCGACATATATATATTCATGCGAAAACACACCCTCCTCCGCTTCCACACTAAACAACAAATATCACACAGACTTAACTACACACTACTACCACTAAACACTAAAACTACACGATCGACGCGCGTTTCGCCTCTGTACGAGGCATCATCAAGATCAAACAGTACGACCGTTCGCTACTTGAACGAATGGCGTACTCTGGCGTACATAGACTACTTAAAACACTTGATTGATGTTTTCGAAAAATTTTAACGCTTAAATTCGGGAACTTTGGTATTCGTTGTGGAAGGATCAGTTACGTATTTATAGCAGAGTTATTGCTTGACATGGAGTGCGGTGAACAGGACAGTGCTGCTTGCCGTTTTTACTAACTGTTTTGTTCAACTATTCTGTCTCACTGTTCTGCATAATTAATAGATTCAGGCGTTACTTTGCGGACATCCATACGACCTCCTCCGACGGTGGATAATACGCTATTCGTTCAAGTAGGGTACGGTCGTACTATTTGATCCGGATGATGCCTCGTAGAGACGCGAAACGCACGTCGATTATGCTGTTTTAGTGTTAGTGGTGGTGTATTGTTGAGTCTGTGTGATATATGTTGTTCGTGTGGAAGCGGAGGAAGTGGGGTTTTGTGAAAATATATGTGACACAGGCGCAGCTTTTTTCCACGAGCACGGCACTGGTTTCGCGGAGGAGCAAGTTAATTTGTTCCAGTTCTGCCATCGATATAAGAAGACAATAGATCTGCTTACTTGTTAGGATTGTTACAAGCCTAACGTCATCACTTTACGACGGCGTGAAGCAGGTGAAGTGGGGCTTTCAATATTTTCCCATTGGTTCAACTTTTATTCTTATCGTAAGTGAATAAAGTGCTTCTAAGTTTTCTAATTAGCAGCAACACAGGCGTCGGATAGCAGAACTAATAAAAATATGACGCCAATGTAAAACGTACAAAACGCAGAGCTGTTTACTTGACAATTGGCACATACAGTATTATTCAGGCTTTGTAACATAGTCTACCAAATAGACTATGGTCGGCTACTCTGCCACTGCGTTGTACACAGTTCTATAGTTTTCTCATTTCGATGAGTTCTGCCCTCGTGTAAAATCAGCATTGCAATCAACTTTTCGCTTCCATTCTCTATATCACGGCACGGTGCGGTACATATAATTGAGGCGGTGGGGGATGGATCGCATCAGCCAAGGAATTGCTAACACTTGCACTCCTCCAGCTATATAGGCACCTAAGTGTAAACACTTTGGGTAAATGCAGCCACTTATCTTGCAAGGAGAGGAAGAGTCAATCGCTGCGCACTTCAGTATCGTCACATAAACATACTACGTCCTTGTTACCGAAATTTAAAGTCAAGTTATTAAATTTAAATGCTATGTAATGACAACACAAGGAAAAATTTTGGGTTATGGCAGGACTTGACCCTGCAACCTTAGAATTCTTGCGTTTGCTAATTCCACGACATTACCAACTACCATACAACTTTTAATTGTGCTTCAATACTAAAAGTCCTCACGAATGACGGGTGTGCTGAAGATGTAGGGGGGCATTCATGTTTATGTTTAATTTTCATTTTATTTTATTTTTTTGCTTATTATGACATTTTCACATTTTGTGTGTTTGTATTTATATTTTTATTGTGACATATTGATTTGATTGACAGATTTTTATTTTGATATTATGACATTTTCTAGACTAATTTCTAGTATTTTTTATTATGTATGTCTTTCCCATTCACGGGACAATAGTGCCCCGGACCTTTGGGAGGCGTGCGCGGAGCCGAAGCCAACACGTAGAGGCCCTTTAGACAATTTAATGAAATGTGATGGGTATACCGGGCGGATGCTGTCCGTGCCCGCATCATAGGGACACGAGCAGAGTCAGCCCCCGCCAGGCGTATAGACTATTGTGGAAAGATGGGACCTAAACCGTACAAGACTATAGGGGGAAAACGATGGACTAATGACTGGGCTATTGCGTGAGACATCCGGACGTCTGCCAAATTTTTATTATTATAAGAAAGAAAGAAAGAAAGAAAATATTTTTTATTTAGTCCCATAAAGTACCACCGCCATTTACAAAAATTAACTTACAAAATATTTACAACCTAATTATCGATGGTGACACAATTTGACACCAATAAAGGGATCTCCACTCAGCACGTACGTGTTGCTAGACGAGACGAGTGCAGCAACGCTGGTTTTCTGTGGAGCCCTGGTTGGGGTTGCGCGACAGCAACCGAGGGTACACCCCGAATAGGTTGTTATACACCAGTCTCTGCTATGGTGCTATTATTATTCTTTGTTTACCTTTTTGACGATATTATTGTGAATTTGTTAAGTTTGTCATTCTAAATTTAATGTAATTTTCAATAAGAAATAAATGAATCTATCTATCTATCTAACTAACAAAAACATAAAATTTATTTGTTGTAAACTACACCGCCGTGTTTTTCCTAAAGCTCAAAGGCAGCAATTTAATTGCAAATAGCCGTATTTTCAACTACGCCCAGAAATCGGACACTTTTCGGACTCGATTCGATTGCAGCGATTCATTGCGCGTAATCGATTCAGATTGGATAGCAGCCGGGAATCCCTCTGTTTGAATGTTACTGGTATTGCTTTTTCTAATTGATCATTGGCTTTGTATGGCCGTAATCGACGAGGTTAGGTGTAATTGATACTTAGAGGGACGCAGAGTTTAAAGTCAAAGTTAGAGTATGTTCCTTTTTTACCCAACTACGGCAAAGCCAAAAGGAAGAGTTATGTTTTAGCAGCCTATGTATGTATGTTTGTATTTACGTATGTTCCACTGTAGTGCCTAAACGACTGAGCCGATATTGATGAATTAGGTGTCAATCGGTTCGTAATTGTAGTCTGGGTGACATAGGCTGTATTTTTTGTGAACAAAATGAAAATGACGAATGTTATATCCAAAAAAGAGGGGGTTTAAATTTTTTTTTAGTTTTTTCCGTAGTCGGGTAACAGTTTTAAACTTTTATTTTTATTTGCAAAGTATAACGCAAAGGCAAAGTGTAAAGCCTTTTTAATGGTGTATTTAGTATTATATTGAGTTCCCCCTTATCCGAAAATGCGATGCGGATATATAGGCTCGTCAAGCACTCCTCCGCCAGGGAAGCTGCCCTCGCTCAGGCGAGTGCTTTATTAATTCTTATTGGAGTTAAATTTAAAATGCTATATAATGAATGACAATACAAAGAAAAATTAGGGTAATGGCAAGATTCGAACCTGCAACATCAGCATTCCGTGCCTTGTGTATTCCAGTTTCCGCCACATTACCGCTAAATCTTTCTTATTGGAGTCTTCTTATGAGGCTGGTATAGTCACACAAATGCACAAAAGCATCAATAAAACTTTAGAAAAAAAAAGTATTTTAATGCAGAGTAGGCTTTATTACCTAAGGCAGGTTATATTGCTCAAAAATATTTTAGAACATTTGTTTTTTTCTACATATGATAACCGACTATAAAGATTACGAGTTTGAGTTCGGCTGACAAAAAGTGCTTATTTCTGAATGTCAGAAAATTTACCAGAAAAATGGAAATCCGTGGTCTCTGCCTACCCCTCTGGGAAACAGACGTGATTTTATGTATGTATGTATGTAGAAAATTTACCACACGATCAGAAAAAACTGTGATGAAAAGATTCCGGCAAATAACTTCAAGGTATCACTTAGAGAAAAAAAAACAAGTTACGATGTATTTTTTTATTTTTTAACGTTATTAAAATACAAAAAGGTAATAAATAAGTTAATATAGGCGGTCTTATCGTTTAAGAATGATTTCATTCAGGCAACCCTCAACCGTTAAACAATGTGGATTGTTTGGAGACAGGTCGCCAATGCAAGTTCAAATTAGTTGCTAACCTTCTCCAGGATATGATGTATTTATTTGTAACGCCTGAGAAATCGATGTCTATTCAATTAAAAATTTTACACGTCAACTTTTCCCTGTCTCAGACTTTCCACATCATAATGTAAAACCAGACATACAAGCCGTTTCCATACCACTTTACATAAACGATGAACGGTTAACGGGCAGCCATAGAAAGCTGAAACCTCATAAATTTTATTTTATTTTATTTTATTTTATTTATTATAAATGGCCATGTACTTACCCGTTCTTAGTAGATACTTATTTTAACGGTTTATATCACGTACTAGCTACCCGACCCGGTTTCGCATGAGTACAATTGGAATATAAAGTCCATAAAACCTTCCTTGAAAAAAATTCTAAGTGACAGTGAAAACCGTATACGTATTCGTTGCGTGGTTTAGAAGGAGTAAGCGGTCGTAGACATAAGGACAGACAGAGGCTGATAGCTAATCTGTTTTAAGCCATATACAAAAAAGAGAAAGATAATAAAGAAGATATCGCAGCAAATGTAATGTTTTTTTTATATACAACATAGGACGGCAGACAAGCAAGTGGGTCACCTGATGGTAAGTGATCACTACCGCCTATAGACACCTGCAACAACAAAGAGAGTGCAGATGCGTTGCCAACCCAGAGGGCCAAGATGGAATACCTCTTGTGCCAGTAATTACACCGGCTGTCTTGCTCTCCACCCCGAAACACAACAGTGCAAGCACTGTTGCTTAGCGGCAGGATTAGCGAGCAAGATGGTGGTAGCGATCCGGACGGACTTTGCAGAAGGTCCTACCACCCGCAAATGTAATCAGGACTTTAACGCTATAATATACTGTTTATTTATTTACCTCGAGGTAAATCATCAAGGTAAAAACGTCGAGGTAAATAAATAAACAAAAAATATAAGTAAGTCCCGTAATATCTATGTGTGAAAATCGCGAAAGTTTAAAACAATCGAAATGGTATCAGGTAGGTACTGACGTCGAGCCCTTTTCAGATCTCATATTCGCGAGTAGACGCGCTAAAATTGAATAAATGTAAATTATTTATTGCACAAAAACATAAATGACAGAAAGAAATACAGTAATGCATAAATACCCTCCTAATCCTTTTAAATTATCCCTTGATTTTATAAAACCAGTAAAAATAGTAAAATTGTTTTCTTTCAATGTCTGAAAGTGGCGAACATAAGAAATTATTAGACAAGCCGTTGCCAAATCACATTAAATAAACGACGGCCGCTTCGGGCAGCCATAGAAAGCTTAAACCGTATAAACGGCGAGCTCTGTTATCTGTACCTAATAGATACTTGCCCCGGCCACTGTGGATAACTGTACTCGAGGATACGCTGCAAATTATAACCTGAGGAAGACGCCGTTGCATTTAATGAGGTATCCGATTCGTTGTGTGGACGCCTGTGTCTGGCTGTAGCTTAGTCAGTTATAGGAAAAGCTTTTGAAGATTTTTTAACGTGTAAGTTTGTACAAGTAATTGTATAATCATACATAAATCCTTTTTTTATGGAATAGGGAGTCAAACGAGCAACGGCACTTGATGGGGAGTAATCGCCGTGGCGCCCGTAGGAACTGCAATCTCAAGAGAATCGTTGATCCATTGCCATAAATAAATTTGTACGGACCTGTAATACATAATTAGAAAGAAAAGAAAGAAAATAGGACTGACAGGGAAAATATGACTACACTTCATTCTATGTACATATTAGGGTGCTAACAGCCTTGCCTTTTAATGAACATTCTAACGAATTAAAATGCTAATGACAACTCAAAGAAAAATAAATGAGGGTAATGGCAGGGCTTGAACCTGCAACATCAGCATTCCTTGCCTTGCGTTTGCCAGTTTCCCCACATTCCCTCTGCCATACCCTGCGAATTTTTCAATGACTGTGCTTCGTCGTACGGTCATTATACATTATTGATTTTAAGGGTACAACTACCCTCGGTGTCATCTATATGAAACTTTTTAACAAGATATCATATTCAACTGGGCACCTTTACAGCTACCGTCAGCTGACAAGAGATGGCGCCGTTTGATCGAAAGAAATTTCGATTACAAATATTCTAACGAATGTTAAAAAGCTTGCAAGAAAACAAAAAAAAAACAGCGCAGCGTGCTGGCGTTTGGAAACGGCGAATGTTCGAATTGTTCGATGTTCTAATACAAGTGATTTCAAGTCTATCAGTTCCTATATTTTAAGTACCAGAGCACACTGTAAAGAATTTTAATTCATCATCATCATCATCATCTCAGCCACAAGAAGTCCACTGTTGAACATAGGCCTCCGCTAGGCTAGGCTTACTTTCGTTCGTCTGCGGATCTCCTCATTTCTGATTCGATCACGCAGAGAAACTCCAAGCATAGCCCTCTCCATAGCTCGTTGCGTGAATTATAATTAATGTTGATATAATTACATAATTTTATTCTCAGCTCATTCAAGTTCAGACAGGGCACATCGAATTCTAAATTAAACTGATATCAACGCGAGAAATGAAAATTCGATGAAATAAGTCGATTAACTAATTAATTTACTAATTGGCGAGATAATTATGGATCCGACGGATTAAGGCCAACAAGCTCTTATCCGAAGGTTTGCTTGTTATATTTCTCTATACATATAAAAGAGTTCCGTGACTGACTGACTGACTGACTGACTGACTGACTAACTGACTACAACGCACAGCCTAAAGCGTTGAAGATAGAAACACGACATTAGGCACAGGTGCACTACGAGTCAGAAAAGATTTTCGGAAATTTAACCATCATACAAATATTCGGCCCACATGGAAATCGAACCCGGAATCTCTAGCTTCGTAGGCTCACGGTCCTTGTTATCCTGTCATGTTATTCACTGAACGCATCAGCGCTGCGTTCAACGTCAAAGCACTCCTCTTTCTCGCTCGCTCAATAAAGCGCGATCGACTAACGCGCTTATCTGTCGTCGTTCGATTGCAAACGAAGTCACGGGCTAAACATAGTGCACAGGTAAATGTTGCTCAAGCTATACTTATGTCCTTGATAGTTTGAAGTATCATCGATGCGGTCTGGGGGTGATTCTAGAAGCGCAACAGCGACGAACTCAACGTCGAAGTAACGCATTATCTCGCTCACTCGCGCTAGCGCCCAGAAACGTGCAAAGGGGACAGTTTACTGCCTTTAAGTTAGGCATACTACAGCGCAACTGTACTAGTATGAAACTCAAACTTGAGTTCGGTTTAAAACTACGACCCTCAACTTTAAGCAGGATCCATAGAAGTACTTTTAAACTGTCTAAGAAGTGTGCCTTAGACGGCAGATATTATAAGCTAAAGGCGGTCTGTACAAATTATAAACCCTTAAATTAAGTCTTTTTTTTCTGTCAGGTGGTTCTAGAGGGATTTCATTTTGTAGAATAGAATAGAATACTTTTATTTGTGGAACATAGGTGAACAGAGTAGATCTTAAAGATTTCATTAGGAATCTACAAACTGGAACAAATTACCTTGCTACTC
Source organism: Ditula angustiorana (assembly GCA_963691745.1). NCBI lineage: Eukaryota > Metazoa > Arthropoda > Insecta > Lepidoptera > Tortricidae > Ditula > Ditula angustiorana. Next base: position 15,481,708 of record OY829476.1, read on the forward strand.
CGCGAAACCAGTGCCGTGATTTTTGCATGAAGATATAATGTTTATATCGCACAGACGCAGCTATTTTGCACGAGCACGGCACTGCAACTTACTAGCAAGGTAATTTTTTCCAGTTTGTTGAAACGGACCTCCGGAAAGTAACGCCTGAATCTATTAATTATTTAGGAATCTCTATATTTAGCAATTTAGGCGTACAAATGTTTTTGTTTCCCTTAATATTCAGGGTTTTATTATTTAGTTAGTACCTACTAATTATGCTTATATGTATTATATTTATGCACCAATATTATTAACAAAATACTTACGTAAGATGTTTAATTTTCTATGGATTAGCTTGCAGGTTTGTACATCCCAAGCATTAGAGGTTCGCCCCCAAACCCCGAGTGTGATTGTCTAAGTTCAACAGCGACAAGCTTGACTTTAAGGAAGTGCTCGTCTCGCGTGCGCTTGAAGGCGCTAAGAATGAGCGAGTCAGAGCGCAGCCTCGACGACGAGCTCGACGCTGATGCAGTTACAGAATAACGGGGCAGGTCATCTATAGTTTGTCAAACCGCAGTCCTAGTGAAGCGATCCTATCCTGTTAACACTCCGGAGTGCACTTGGTGTTTTGTGCTAGCGCCCTATTCTGATACAAATACCTTGCAAAGCTAAATCAAAAATGCTGTAGCACAAGACCAAAAACAAAGTTATTGATATCGTATTTTACTCACAAACCAAACGCTATAAAAAATTTACAGACGCAGAACTTTTTAATTCGTTTTAGCTTTGTGTTAAGTTTCCATATTAATTGCCCATATTATAGCGTTACGTTTATTATCTAGGTACATCTACGAGTACACTATGTTCACTAATGTAATAAAGACTTTGTTTGTGTGTATGTAAGAGGTAATCTCTGGAACTATTGAACCAATTCAAAAACATCTTTCACTTACAGAAAGCTTCACTATCCCCTACTAATAAAGGCTACTAATTCCAGGGGAACGAAGTCGCGGGCGTCCGCTAGTGTGATATAACTAAATTGTAATGAAGATCGAAGAATTCATCAGTTCGTTCGCCACCTCCATTTGGCAGTTCGTACAGTCACCAGCACCAATATCTGACACAACAAAGCGTGCATAAATATCTGATACGACTCTATTTCTAGGGCTGGTAGGTCGTGTCAGATATTTTTGCACGCTTCGCTGTGTCAGATATTGGTGCTGGTGACTGTACTACCACCAAAAGTCATACAGGCCGACGCACCCTTCGATCGTTCATTATTTTACTAATATGAATTAATAATTAATATGATTTAAACGGCTAGCCCAAGTGGCTGTCACTTGCTTAGTCACTCAGTGTGTTTGACTCAACAAGCGAAATAGCCAAAGACAGACAGAGTGATAAATTAGAGAAATGACCTATGCTCAAAGGGATAGATATATCAAGTTCATAGTGCAAATTAAATGCCTCCCTTTCGAAAAATAACACTTTCTCTTAGTTCCGTTTCAAATGGACACTGATTTGTATCTTTATTATTATTTATTTATTTTTATTTATACGCAAATTATGCCTACTTGTTTTTCATTACATTGTTTTTTTTAAACAAAATAGGACAGCAAACAAGCACCCACCATCGTGATAACTCACTGGGTCACCTGATGGCAAGTGAACATCACCGCCACAACACTAAGAAGATTGCAGATGCGTTGCCAACCCAGAGAAATGGTATACCTTTTGTGCCAGTAATTGCACGGGCTGTCTTGCTCTCCACACCAGAACACAACATTGCAAACACTGCTGCTTGGCGGCTGGATTAGCGAGCAAGATGGTTGTAGCGATCCGGGCGGACCTTGCACAAGGTCCTACCCGCAAAATTTATTCCCAGAATAGGTATTCGAAGGTGCTTCAGTAAACTACGAGTTACTGAAAATGAACCAAGGTAGATACCAGCTTTGTAACGGTAAAGTTGGCTCAACCATTAATGGAGGTGTACTGTCTAACTTGTCCCGAATATAGGTCATTCCTTCGCTCTTTGACCCGTTTCTAGAAAACGTTGGAAGACGTAGAATAATGTACTATTATTGGTTCACTCTTTGAATGTAAGAATAAATTTTTAAGAATAAACTTTGTTCCGATAGGGAACTTGCCAAGTTTCATGGAGTACAAGGTAACCTTTTTTACAGTCGTTGTCTAAATTTTAAGGCACATAATATCGAATACATTTTTCATTCAGTCTTATAATTCAAAGTCAAAGTCAACATCAAAATATATTTTATTAAGATTAGGCTTACAGGAAGCAATTGTATGTAATAATATTAGAAAATTTACCACCGGCAAGAAACTAAGCAACATGTTTTTTTTAATAAATCAAAATTACAATGTTATTCATACATCTTAGGTATTTAACACATTAGGAATATACTATTTGTAGTCGGAGATACATCCCTGTCTAAGATATTGTATTAACTTAACAGTGTAAAAAAACCGGGGCATTCTTACTAAACTTACCTTAAAGTTTTCTGAATGGACTCAATGCAGCATCGGTTTACCGATTACCAATACCAACTCTTTACCAAACATCCTGTATAGTAGACTATAAAGTACTATTATCAAAAGAGCGAAATCAAAACAACGAAAATGATAATCCCCTCCCCACCTCACCAAAGTAACAACATAAGGAAGCCACATTTCCACAACACTTCAGCTAACATCAATAAACGCATAAACCCGTCGCACAAAGCGCCTATTCTCAAAATCATTCGCGGTTGCGTGAACGACATTATCAGCTCCACGACATCCCCGAAGACGAAACTTCTCGCAATAAAAGAAGAAACGGGACCCGTGATGTCAAACTCGTGTGACACCCCCGCAGATGCTTTCCCCGGGAATAGGGGTCTATTAGCGGAATTGAACGACAATTTACGAGTGAATTTGTGTGTAATAAATATATGTAATGGCGGTAAGTGGATGTCGTTTTTGATCGATGTAGGGTCAGATGTAGGGTTGCCAACAATCCGCTGTACGTGGGACGTCCCATTTCTGGGTCCCAAGGAGCCATGTCCCGCTCAGCCGCAATAACGGGACGCTAACTGTCCCGTTATTGCGGCATGCAGAATGACTCCGCCACCACGTGCCTGCGCGTTAATGATTTTTAAAAGAATAAATATTTTATTTTATTTTTCATACTATTTTTTTAAGAAAGAACCATTATGTTTTCTTAACGGTACAAAATTTGTGAGGTCATGGGTTATTAACTTTCTCGCATTTAATTTTTATTATTTTCCGCTATTTCGTGTTTTAAAGTTGGTAACCCTAGTCAGAAGGCTTTGTGCTTTCCTGTTGCGCTGGAGTTAAATGAATAGTATGAATGCAAACCATATTATTATACATCCTTGCTTATCTTAATTAGTAAACAACATTCAAATTTTTGCGGATGGTAGAGTTTGTGCAAGGGCCGTCCGGATCGCTACCACCATCTGCTGATAACTGGCACAAGAGGTATTCCATCTTAGCCATCTGGGTTGGCGGTGGTGATCACTTACCATCTGGTGACCCATCTGCTTGTTTGCCTTCTTATTTTATTTAAAAAAAACTGAAGTTTCAGTTTTTGCCAAGAATTATTCGTTAATTGTCTAAATAAAACACTCTTTACCAACAAATTAATAAATTATCTATCTATAAGTGAAAAACAGCCGGTGAAAATATTAGCAAATAGCCTGTCTAGATTGGCAACGCTTCTGTAGTCTTTATGATGTTGCGGGTGTCTATGAACGTTATTTATCAACCATCATGTGATCCACTTGCTCGTTTCCCTCAATTTTTTTATATTATAAAAAGGAATACTCAAATTATTTTCGATATTACGATCGATACGATTATTATTTTGAAATAATAAATTACTGGAACTCTATTAATTTATTATTTCAAAATAATACTCCAATATCTGGAAATCCGTGAGAATTTGAGTCAATAAGGTTCAGAATTATCATACCTAAGAAAACAAAAAACCTTTTAAATATTTTTCAATTAGCGAGTGGCTTTGAGAATAGTCTCCAGCCGTCGCTTCCTGCACATCAATGGAAGTAACATTAGGTGTTCCGCGGGGACTTATTACGAAATTCCTCGTTTCCCACAAACAAAATGAATTTAGAAAAATTCTACAGCTCCACGACAGCTGTTGAGCGAATTTCAATCAGGATAAACACAATTTATTACTAGCTTTTATTCAACATCACTCGTGTATTGTATGTACAGGGTATCCCTGGAAGTACGAAATCGAGAGGGGACGTGGGCCATTTCCGATCATTTCAACCCAATCGATGGTTTTCAAGTTATTGCAATTTTTTGTTGTTGACCCGTTTTGTACAAATCTAGCGAACCAAGTTTGAAATACAGTATAGCATTGGCTTGAATATTGGTATGTGTGTGTAGATACGTAGAGAATGCAGTAATAAAGATTCCTCAAACTTGATTTATTTATTTTTGTAATTTTTTGCATAAAAATCTTAGTTCATAAGATGTTACAGTAAGCAAGATGGTACAAAAAATCTGTCTGGCCCTTGTTTGATACACATAGTTATAGGTAGAAATGAATGTTATCTTTTCCATACTTCAATGTGACCATTATGTTAGCTTGGTAACGTTTATTAAATAGATGCCAGTGGCTCGTTTCACTAAGCTACAAGTTACAATTTTACAAGTCTAAACCGGCAACATTGGTCATTATGCCCACTGCCATTGGTCATTATTGACCAATGTCGCTGGTTTAGACTTGTAAAATTTTAACTTGTAGCTTAGAGAAACGAGCCACTGGTTTGAATTGTACTCGCGCACCGAGGGTTCATTATCATACAATAACTCTTGTATTAGCTGAAACAAATCCATTCAAAATTGCGGGTCCAGCCAGTTACTAAGTGATATATGAAAAAAAAGCCTCTTTTTCATGTAGTAGTATACAAAACGAATATAAATTTTTCACGTAATTTTTCAAATATGGAGCGTGAACTTGACTACACGTTACTTCTCATGCAAGAGTGGTTTTATTATTATTATTATTTAAATTTAAATTGTAATGACAACACAAAGAAAAATTAGGGCAATGGCAGGACTTGAACCTGCAACATCAGCATTCCGTGCCTTGCGTTTGCCAGTTTCGCCACACTGCCGCTGCCATACCCTGCGAATTCTTCAATGTGCTACGTCTTACGGTCATTACATTATTGATTTTAAGGGTACAACTACCCTCGGTGTCATCTATCTGAAACTTTTTAACAAGTTATCATATTCAAATGGGTACCTTTAAAGCTACCGCCAGCTGACGAGAGATGGCACCGTTTTTGTTATTAAATTTTGTAACCGAATTCTCTTTCGATTTTTTACTAATTTGAATGTTAAAAACATTTAAAATAAAAATCTAATAAAAATTCGGTTACAAAATTTATTATTATTTACTTAAAAACAGACTACAAAATGGTCCACATTAGTTAATAAACAAAAAGATGACAAATCCTATATCTATGTTAGTACGGCAACTTATAATTCTAGACAATTAACCTAACAACAGAAGGGTTGCCTTCTGCTAACCAGCACTTGAGCAAAGTGGCGCATGCGTGGTGAGTCGTACCTTGCCGCCACAGTTAGGTTTTTACTTTTTATGCTTTACTTAAGTTTTTACTTATTATGTCATGAAAATGTACTTATAATGTGTCTCACTCGCTATCATGTCAGATTTACCTAACTGAGGCGTTTTCATCGTAAGCTCGCACGCCTCGGAAGCCAATCGCTCGGAATATTCAATAAGCCCTTTGTAATCAATTCTCGCGTAACCAAACCGATTCCATCTCGAGAACAGTTCTAACAGATGTGACAAACCATATCAAGACGAGCATAACTTGCTTGCTAATCCTGCCGCTCATCAGTGCTTGCACTGTTGTGTTCCGGCGTGGAGAGCAAGACAGCCGGTGTAATTACTGGCACAAGAGGTATTCCATCTTAGCCCTCTGGGTTGGCAACGCATCAGTAAACTCCTTGGTGTTGCTTGTGTCTATAGGCGGTGGTGATTACTTACCATCAGGTGATCCACTTGCATGTTCGCCTTCCTATTTCATAAAAAAAGAGATTGATTCTCTAAGCGAAACAGCGTTGAGCTCAATGCTGGGTTAGCGTCCTGTCTTGCTCTAACGCGATAGCTTGAGTGAGCGAGACAAGGCGAGAACAACAGTGCTGTAGAGCCACACTGTAACTAGTGGCTCTACAATTACCGTCCATTTAATATCTCTATCTGCGTCTCTTTCTTATTATTATTAAAATTTGGTTCAGGCAGGAATAGTGTCTAAATATGCGGCATAAACGGCTGAATATTTTGATTTGATTTTGAAACTTGGTTTTTTGACAGCTCCAAGGGACTGCAGACCTGACTATTTGATATTAATTTCAACTTGATACCTCTATGCGTTCCTGAGGAAAAGGGTCTTGGCAAACAGACAGACAAACGGACAGACAGACAGTCAAACAAACGTAGGGATAGACGGTCGGAGAGAAAGAAGTGAAAGTCAAAATATCTTATTCAGATTAGGCATACAGGAAGCACTTATGAATCTCAAAAAATTTACTACCGGTTCCGAAAAAAGCTTTGATGAGAAGATACCGGTAAGAAAGACAGACGAACAACGAAGTGATCCTATAACGCTTCCTTTTTTAAGGTGCGCAACCCTAAAAACGGATAAAAATCCTATCTTTCTAAACCCTCTGCGCTATCTCATCTAGCCTTAATTCCGACCCAGACACCAGCTACGGCGATTGGAGCGAAAAAGAAAAGCTAGCCCACGCAGCCCGTCCACTGGCCGACATTTGGACAGATTCTTGATTGGGTTCCACGCCAGCTTCGTGGGACAGACAAAAGCTGGAAGAAAACTGGGGCAATGGATGAATGGAAATTGTGTTGCCATTTTCTCGCGTCGATGTGTGTTAATTTCAATGGCTGCTGTCAGTGCTTATGCAGCTGTTTGATAAGTATTGGGTATTGTTTCAACTGGACCGATACATAGTGGCTACTGACCCTGCCTACGAAGTTAGAGGTTGTGGATTTGATTTATTCATTCCATTGTGTTACAGGCAATATCAGAGGTCCATCTATGTATGAGACTCTATGAGGGCTTGTTTTAACTTATATATAGTGAATCCAAATCTATTAACATTTCGAAGGCAAAAAGCAAATGTTTACATACATACATACATAAATAAATAAAGTCACGGCTGTTTCCCGGAGGTAGGCAGAGACAACGGCTTTCCATTTGCTACGATGCTGACAAACAACCTTTGCTTCACTTACTCTCATAACCACGGAAATCAAAAAAACAGGGGAAATGTTTTAAAGCATTATTTGTACCGGTACCGGTGTCGCCACACGCACACACTTGTGGATATCATCTTATACTACACTACTAAAATAACATAATCTTGATTGGTTAAAATTGTCAAACGATATAAGACAAATGGTACACAAGTTTTTGTAAGAAAATATATCTTATGATAGTGACACTAAGGTTTACTGTTTATTAATGTCAAATTGATTATACGTCATTTTAATCTGTAAACGTCAAAAGAAAAATTTGGCTTCGTAGTTCCGCTACTCAACACTAGATGTCACAACTGTAGCGCAGAACCTTCCAGAGCGAAATAGTCATTGCAGTCAATCAATAACGAACTTTAGATTTTTATGGAATATATTTAAATCGTACTTAACGATGGTAGAAATTACGCCATTTTGAAGATTTATACTCCTACTATGGTTCTTGCACTCTAAAACTGAACAATACGGCATGGCTAGGGAAAAATAAGGTATTTCGCGAGACTAACACCTCCACGGGATGACAGAACACGACTGGAAGCGGTTTAGCGGAGGTTACGTACAACAGTACGTAATGTTGGCACGCGCATCACGCGTACATTGCACTTCCCCTGTTTTCTGATTTCCGTGCTCATAACATTCTGCATGCATCGTCTTCATTCGTCGGTCGGTATAGGGTACTCCTGACCAGGCCTTTCTCCAGAATGTCTCCGATTTATTCATTTAGGCTAATGTTATCGACCTTTATCTTTTTGTCACGTGGTATAAAACAAAGTTGCTATCCATTCCTATCGGTCCTTATGGTATCTTCGACCGCTTATTCCTTTCAAACCACTCAGTGAATGGTAATACGGTTTTGATTGTCTAATAGAGATATTTTTACGGAAGGTTTTTATGTACTTACATTCAAATTGTACCCGTATGAAGCCAGCGATTTGCTAGTTTTGAATAAAAGAAAAACTGATTACGCACCTAATTTCCTAAAACCCTCTGTGATTAGACATTTCGACCGAATTCGTATGTTATTCAAAAACGAATGAGGTCAAATTTCCTTTTTAAATTACATCCATGTCCCACACGTCGTGGGCACAATGGGTGCGCATTAAAGAAATGAAGGGCAGAAATTAAAGGATAATAGAGTGGCCCTTAATTATTAATTAATTATCAGGATAAGTCCGGGACAGGCGCTTTGGACAATGGACCCTACGATAACGAGTGGTCATTGTATCCTGCTTCAAAAGAAGACTATTAATTAAAGATGGACGTGGAGAGGAAATTACTATAATTGCTAGGGTTTTCAGCCCCTGCAGGATAAAGGAATTGTCCAAAAAAATCTAATAATATTTAGTGAATAGATAGCTATCGCAGTATTGTAATATGACCTTTATGGTAAGTATTTGTAATACTGCCCACTTTACGAAAATATACGAATTTGAAAAAAATATCGTAGCGGTTTCTCAAACAGTAGTCTTTTGACTGAAACTTTCCAGCCATCACATGTTTATATCATAGATGTGAATAAAAATAAAATCATAGCAAAAATACTTTAATTCCACTACTACAAATAGACAATCTCATCACCGACGAACTCCACCATCCCATTATTACAATATACAGGATGTTTAGTAATATATGGATAATCCGTTAACTGGTGATACAAGGGCCATCAACTATTTTACAAACACACTTTAGATGTCTCTGGCGTAACCGCAAAAACGTGTTTCCATAAAAAAGTTTAACACAATATGTAAGATAGCCGATTCGGTTTATCCTTTGAGTACAGGACTGCGATTTTTGAATCTCACCGGGTGACTAAACCTCGCCATAACGGTCGTGTTCCATAGAAATGTGGCCATTTTGGTGAGCTTTAGTCACCTGGTACGATTCAAAAATTGCATTTAAATCTCTCCGGGTAACTAAAGCTCACCAAAATAGCCGTTTTTCATAGAGATTCGACAGTTTTGGTGAGCTCTAGTCACCGGGTGAGATTCAAAAATTGCACCCCAGTACTCTAAAAACTGATTTTTAATATGAACATCATCCGTGGTTTTTAAAATCAATTGATTGATTCACAGTCAAGCAACAAACACATGGAGAGACTTTCGTATTTTGATGTTATTACCTTTGGCCACGACTTCTTCCACGTCGATTTAACATTGAAATTATAGACTAGGAGGTCACGACAAATTTGGCAACGATCACCAATATGGCTGATAGGAAACTCACAAGATAAAGGGCAACTCCGTGATGCCAAATATGTCGGTCTGCCTGCGCTAAGTGGTTGCGTTATCGAAATATGGCGCCTGCAAAACCAGTCATTGTTCCCAAAAAAAAACGATAAGTAAAATGGCTGAATAAAGTACAGAAAGGAAGTACCGGTTGCACTCATGTGAATTCTGCTAAAACTGAACAAATATTTGGTCGCGTTTCGAAGTTCAGCTCGTTTAAAGACCCTTGATCGTTGCCAAAAAAAAACGATAACGGAAATGGCTGAATATGACGTGGTATAAAGTATCAGTATGTACGAGCTTAATGCACCAAAACTGAAAAAATCTTTGGTCGCGTTTCGTAGTTATGAAGCGGTCTAGGTTACAATATCTCATACATTGTTGAAGTATTTTTTCAAAAGCATTGGATAAATCAAGTTCAAACATATTTTTGGGGAATAAGCACAGTGTCAAAAACATCCTCCTACACTTCTTTAGCAAACCTACCCTCCTCCGGTTAGGGGTAAGTAAGATCTGGTATCCAAATGGAAGACAAATTCTTTCTCACCTGCTGAATCTTATCAGTTTCTGGGGGCCTAGCACGCTAGCTTTTAACGATGACATAAAGCATTTATCCCGTTCTAAGCAGTATGCGTGTGCAAAAGGGACGAATGTTTTATGTCAGCGATAAACGCTAGTGTGCTAGAGGGGCTGGATCCTATTCATTTCTTTTTCATCCACATCGACATTTAACGAAAAATAACCCTTAAACTTAACAGTTGTAGTTACGTTCTAATGAACGTAACGACATCATTACATAATTGCTACCGTCAAATCGAGGTTTGATGATAATAATTATAAAAAGGCTTCGTTTATAGTTCTAAAGTGAGTTTCTTTTTCAAATGCTGCGTTTCTTTTGATTTATGATGATGATGATGGATTTGCAACTAGTTTCATCCCCAAAGCTTTGAGCCCTTTTCAGATCTCGTGTTTAGTGGCAGACTGATATAATAATAGCCTATGTACGAGTATGACGAAACATTAAAAAAATACATACTACAGCTTAAATTCAATAATAGACATAAAAACACCCTGCCAATCTGCTAAATATAAACTGATTTTATTTGATCCTTACGTCTAATATTCCTGTTATCAATAAAAAAACTTCTAAAAGTATAAACAAGCTCCATTTGTTGGCGTATCATCGGTATCTTACCTGCCGCTCATCGACGCCACTTCGCATCGCGTTGCAAAAGCGCCACTGTGCGCTTAACGGGAAAGACACAAACTATTCCGGTAAAATGTATACATGCGTGCCGCGCAACCATGCGGATACAGATTAGTGTGCATTCCTATAGACAAGTAGCACACAATGATATAAATAACGCATACAATAGCACAGAGTAAACAGTGTCTTTCTCAGCTTGAGCGTCAACAATTACCGAAATTTTCCGAACAGTTAGCTTGATAGTAAATGGCCTTTGTACACCTGATTTGAAATTAATGAAAACCAAACGCAAGTTAAACCGTCACTTAAACGTCTACCCTGTCTAAAAATTCTGTGAACGGCACTGAACATCAAAGCAAGACTAGAGGTGACATTTCAAAAAGGAAAAGCTTCGGTAGATGAGGAAGGACTTGTCTTTTATTTGGATACCAGATCTTGCTTACCCCTAACCGGAGGAGGGTAGGTTTGCTAAAGAAGTGTAGGAGAATGTTTTTGACACTGTGCTTATTCCCCAAAAATATGTTTGAACTTGATTTATCCAATGCTTTTGAAAAAATACTCCAACAATGTATGAGATATTGTAACCTAGACCGCTTCATAACTACGAAACGCGACCAAAGATTTTTTCAGTTTTGGTGCATTAAGCTCGTACATACTGATACTTTATACCACGTCATATTCAGCCATTTCCGTTATCGTTTTTTTTTGGCAACGATCAAGGGTCTTTAAACGAGCTGAACTTCGAAACGCGACCAAATATTTGTTCAGTTTTAGCAGAATTCACATGAGTGCAACCGGTACTTCCTTTCTGTACTTTATTCAGCCATTTTACTTATCGTTTTTTTTTGGGAACAATAACTGGTTTTGCAGGCGCCATATTTCGATAACGCAACCACTTAGCGCAGGCAGACCGACATATTTGGCATCACGGAGTTGCCCTTTATCTTGTGAGTTTCCGATCAGCCATATTGGTGATCGTTGCCAAATTTGTCGTGACCTCCCGTAATATTACGTCGACTGTAGCAGTAAACAAAGTTAAACATGTACAGGATGACAATCTCTTACTGACTGAATCAAACTAACACACAAACACACAATTTTTTTTAGCATTTTTTTAGATACTACTTTGATAATTGGGAGAGTTGATGTAATCGAAATTGTATTTTATCTTCAGCAGTTTTGGTTGTGCATTATCAGAGACAATGACGTATTTCTTTATGTATACAAATAATCGATAGTAAAAATTGTCCTTTCTCTCCGCTAGATATAAACTGTATACAAAAAGCGCTCGATAAGCACGAGCACCCATAAAATTGTGCATATTGATATCGGGAATTGAAAATAACGTGCTGCGGAAAGCATAAAACGCTGGAGTTATTCGCCTGTGTGGCGGCGCTAGGAAATAATATCCAGTATGTATGTAGTCCACAGCATCGATGGAAATTCTTTGTGGAGTTTCGCGTCTTCTTATGCATGCCTCTAGTGAATGCCCACCAACTTCTGAATGCAACATAGATACTGTACTGATCTTATACCCTAGGCCTTGTTTTTTTTTAAAGGTTGTTATAAAACCTCCCTTTTATCTCAACATAAAATTAATAACTGGCTGAATGTAAAATTAAAAAGGAAAAAAGAAATGGGAACGTTCGGGGCTTTGAGAGGTTGACAGCGGGCAGTCAAAGAGAAAAATATAGAAAATTGGGAATTTTAGAGTAATCCATGGAATATAGAAGATATATTGATAAAACTGAAGTGGCCCGGGACAGAGTTCTCGAAGGGATCTCAATAAGTAAAGTTTCAGTAACATCGAATATACGGTAAAGTATTCTACGGCCGAGAATGTCAAGCAAGACCTTCAGTGTCCAAGTTAAGTAGTTAGTTGCTAAGATAGCGAGTGCTTTCGGTTAAAACTATTGCTGAATGGCCCATGGAGAGCTATCCCACTACGGCGATCTTCAGACGAAAATGTCAGTGACAGTTGAAGATGTCAGTTGGCCTGTGACAGTGTAATCGTGGGGACTCTAATGAGCCTAGCAGGGTGCTTGGAGGCCTGGCGTAGGGTTATTTATACCTAGCTGTTAGCTGCTTAAATTAGCTACATGAAAATACCAAATATGCGCTTATAACCCTCACTATTGAGTAAATAATACAAATTTAAGTTTGGCTTAATTTTCTAAAGGTTTTATGCTGGTTATAAATGTGTCTTGTTAAAGCGATGTGATCAGTGATTGTGGAACCAGATACGCCTGCCGTACAAAATTATTTTCAGTTGTACGTGTATTGAAGTGGTTGATGTGATGGCTTGGACTGTCAGTGAGCTGTCACCGAGATGTGCTGTCGACCTGGACTGATGCAGGGAAGGACCTAGAAGTGATAGCTGGGATACCAGTTTGAAAGTTAAGTCATTATTTATAAAGTGAAGTAGTCTTTTAGAGAGTATCGTTGGCCGGGATGCCTACTTATATAAATAAATGATAGTGTACTTAATTATCGAGATCAAACAACGTGAGCTAGTGTACATGAGTAACTAGAGCCGAAACCCCGACAATAATCTTTTAATCTATTTCAATATTTAAATAATCATTTTAAACCTGTCAACAATACAAATTCATTGAATGTTTACCTTAGATACATAGACTCTAGGAGGAGTAGACGAATTTATTTATTTAGACTCTAAATCATTCTAATTTGTGAGTTAAGGACCAATCATGACGTGAAGAGGGAGCGGAGTAGACTTAAAGGAGATTGCGGAATGTAGCAGAGGTACTGCCTTCGGTGCGGAGCTTCGAGCTGGACTCGCGGCAGGGAGCTGAGGCCTTGCCACCCCCATAGCTAAGTGGAATTAATAGTTTGACATTAGATTTTAAATACAAAATGAAACTTGTTTGACGTTAGATTCTAAACACAAAATGAAACTTGTTTGACGTTAGATTCTAAACACAAAATGAAACTTGTTTGACGTTAGATTCTAAACACAAAATGAAACTCGTTTGACATTAGATTTTAAATACAAAATGAAACTCGTTCGACGTTAAAATTTAAATAAGAACGCGGAACCCTCTTGACATTAGATTTCAAATATAAACATAGAACAGATGTCATTTAGATTCGAGGATCATTTTACATAGATTTTTAGACAGACCGGTTCAGTTTTAGAATTGTTTAGTTTTGAATTGAATTTATTTTTATTTCCTCAAAACCAACCTTCGTCGTAAATAAGATAAAATTGAACAGTTGTTCGAATTCGAATTCTGAAGTGCAACGCTTTAAGTTTTGAAATAAGAATAAGATCCGAATGGAATTGTCTGGCATTGAGACTCGATTAGTCAAAGCGGACGAGTAGAAACAAGCGACAGTTTCACTGTTGATTACCAAACGTAAGTTCGATTGCCCTATTTATTTGAATTAGATATATTCTTATAATTCTCTTTAAACTTGTTTAGGCCTTTAACCTATTAGGGATTCTTCTGAGCTTCACAGTGGCAGTTTGAGTTTCATTTAGACTTCGCGTATTCTTGGTCGTTCCTATTCTGTCTATAAATAATGCAGTTAGAACATATAAAGCCTTTCGGTATCAAGATTAATACTTAACTGACGAATTTATTTGTGATTTATAATCGTATTACTTATTACGATTCTTTTCTAAATTACCCAACTGTATTTGGACCAAATATCGTTTGAATATTTAGATCGATCTTATGGGGTAATAAGCGAATCTTGCCTTCTGGTATAACTTAATTTATTTCATTTAACCCATGCCTCAGTAACACCCTTCAATCTTACTTAATCATCCGTTACTGAGCGTACTGGACGATGTTGATAATTTGATGTGAACCAGTAAGGTAATTCGCTACGATCTATGCTTACTATCGTATTCCGCTTGTTTATCGAATGGAACTAGCGTGCCACAGATGCGAGTACTATTCTTGCAAGTTGTGTATTGATGGTCGGTATTGCGCGCAATTAGACTGCACAAGTACCTCTACAGACTCTCCACCGTGTTGTGTGTGTTGTCTGGTAATTGAGTCGGTAGTTTACTCAAAATTATAATTAGGGAGAGGAGCGGACCAATAAGCATGTGGTCACCAGGGGTCGTTTTCACCTCTGACCGCTGAAAGTAACTCCTCAGCTGAGCCTAACCAGCTTCAGCACCGTAGGACCGAACTACCGACTGAGAAAGGTCTCAGGCCAGGGCTGCAGTTAAAAGGACGTGTCCAAGGGCATGTCCGAGTGGCAACGGGTATCTTTGTGAGGCATGCGGGAGGGGGTTACACTCCTTTTTCGGATGTTGACGAGATTACCTTACACGCCGCAATTTACTCATACATTCTTATAGAATTACCTTACTGAGATCGTTTCATTGGGAAGGATAGATGAGGGTTCGCGAGCGTAGGGTAATCACTCCGTGTAAATTATAGAAGTGTAGGGACGAAAACCGATCTTAAGGAGTGATTACATATGTTTTAGTCCTCTTATTCTCCAGAAGACTGATGACGAACATAATGACTCTTGACCCTTAATATCATTCCCCAAATGGAATAAGATCGGCCCGTGGAGGGGGGCCCAGTTTGGAGTCGACCCCCACAGGTTAGAGCGGGGAGAGTGCTCTGCCTTTACGGGAAAATAACCATTATTAACCTAAATTATAAATAGATTTCAAATAAATTCAGAACGTACTTCGTATCCAATCTCGTACGCAACTTTTTTAATTTAGACATGAAGTAATGATTAGCAAATCTAAGCTCTTTCTCATTCGCAAGATAACCTTTAACTCACCTGTGAAGATTGGATTAATCTACAATAAACAAAAAATTACACAACGTAGGAAATACCTTTACCACAAGACGATCATGCCTTAAATGCTTTCTGTATTAGGAAGTATTTATTATATTAAGTTGTACGCCAAAGGGTGCGAACAGTTCAATACGTACACACTCTATTCATTCAAAATGGCTGCCACTTTTGTCGGTTGGCGGTCAGCTGTGCATAGTCGATGTTTAATATTGGTACTTCTGTTGCTAGGAAATATGAATGTTTGAAAAAATAATAGATGTGATGTTGTATTCCTTAAAATACTGATTTTGCTGCGGCCCTAACATAACAGCCCAGGTTTAGGTTAACCCCTCCCTGTGTCTCTGTATAACTAGTGTCATAAGAAAGGGACGCAGATAGAGATAAACTAAACTTGGCCAGTCATGTTAGGGCCACTGATGGTAGCGATCTGGACGGACCTTGCACAAGTTTTACCAGCCGCTGATACTGATATAAACCACAAATTTAGACGATTAAGGTATCCAGTAAGGGCTTGATTGTCCTCTAATAGCAAAATTATATATTATTATGTCAAGAGGACCAAATCTTTATTAAGTATTAGGTATTAGCCTGTAGTAAGCGTATCACTGACATTTAGTTGGACCTTTTACTTTAATTTGGATGTCTGAATAAAACATTTTTAAATTGAACTCAAATTGCACTAAATCTTTCTCAATTATTTAGTGCTATAATATAATACGTTTTTGCAATTTAAATTATTGTGGACAATAAAGATTTTTTTAAATGCTGTGGAATGAATATTTGGGTAATTTAAGTCAATTAAGACAATACTTGCCGCAGACTAAGTCCTGAACAAACTTTTTTTCGTTGTACGTGGTAAAATTCTAAAGTGAAAATTTAAAGACTATAATGAACTCGTGTATTGCCTCTGCTGATCAGTTCGTTAAATCAAAACGAGCTTAATCAACCTTCCTAGAAACAGTTGTTTACAAAGGTAAAGCTCTTGGCAACGAAAGCTCCTGAGTTAATTCAGAGAGCTTACGTACAGTGGAGCTTCCGGGCAATCCAATAAGAGGTCTAGTTATCGTTGTAAGCTGCCGTTATAGCTGGTGGCACGGATTCGTGGTCACGGGTCACGACATTAACTTTGACACGTCTTCTATATATATACAAATGCGGGGAGTTAGTTAAACTTGCACGGCTAAATAGCAGTAATGCCCTTCACTTCAGTCTACTCGTGACCACAGCTGTTGCAGCTCGTTAAAAACGTCGAAGTAAATTAACAAAGATTTTATCATGTTAAAGTCCCATTTGACGTTATCACTACATAGTATAAAGCAAAGTCGCTTCCCGCGTCTGTCTGTATGTTTGCTTAGATCTTTAAAACTATACAACGGATTTTGATGCGGTTTCTTTTAATAGATATAATGATATAAGAGGAAAGTTTATATGTATAATAACATGCTTAATATATTAGAGAACCACTGATAATTTCAAGATTTCTAATGTGAAGTCGAAAATAAACACATTTTTTTGCGCTTCAAATGTAGATGTCATTTGTTTCCTGTGGGCCACCCTGCGAAGCCGCGGGCAGAAACTAGTAAATACATATACAGGGCTGCAATAACTAAATAGCTGGCAGCTGTGAAAGCAACAACACAGGTAGGACCTTGTTTAAGGTCCTTACGTATCGCTACCACCATCTTGCTCGCTAATCCAGCCGTTTAACAGCAATGCTTGCACTGCTGTGTTCCAGAGTGGAGAGCAAAACAGCTGGTGAAATACTGGCACAAGAGTTATTCCATCTTAGCCTTCTGCACCAGCAACGCATTGTCAATTTCCTTGTGTTAGCGGGTCATAGGCGGTAGTGATCGTCATCGCTTACTATCAGATGACACACTTTGTCTTTTGCCTTCGTCTGCCTTAGGAAACGACTATAAACAGGCTATGAAAAGGTTCGAACGCTCACCGCTAAGCCTACCAGTTTCAGTATGACCTTAACCTAAGGTCACCTGATCCCTATCTCACACCGCATCGATATATCAAGGATATAGTACTGGCGTAACAACCGAGCCAATTCATTAACGGCGCCCAGGAGACTCGAGCCTCTCTATATTTTTTCTAATTCTCTCGATGCTGTCCGCGGCCGGTCTTATTTACGATAGACCTGTGTTTATGGCTGCGTAAGATCCTAATGTTTACATTTGCACCAGTAACTCAATTTATATCGTAATTGGGTCAAAATCAAAGTTAAGTCAAAATATATTTGTAATAAGATAACAGGAAGCGCTTAAGAAAGTCAGAAAAATTACCACCGGTTTGGGTTAAACCTCTGATGAGAAGATACCGGCAGGGAACTCAAAGGAGGTGTAATTTTTTACATAAATCAAAATTACAATGTTACACTGAAAAAAAGGGACAACTGAACTAGTTTAGTTACTCGTGATTTTTTTTAATGGTAATCAAAGTTCATTTAAATTAGCAAAACTATTTGCTACTGATGAACATTTGATGATTTATTTACAAATCAAGAGTTAGGTAAGGTGTGACAAATAGTTCGCTAGTCACTTTTTTGTGTAACAGGTAAACAAAACTTTTGTTACTTGTAAGAAAACTGTTTTTTCAGTGTATTTTTACATCTACGCAGCAAATGTTGTGCAAGTTGGGATCATTTCCAAACATCCCTCTCCAAGTTATCAAAATAGTATTTTATGCAACTGTTGCATAATGAGGGGTCTTAAAACACGAGTGTGGTTTTATGAAAAGAGCGTCAGCGAATTTCATAATAGTAGGATCACACGAGTGTTTTAAGACCTAATTATGTACTACAGTTGCATACATTACTTTATCTACACACATATCATAAGTACTCTATGATGGGTTCAGAAGCCATAGGGCAATGACCTGCATTGCTACTAACTACTAGTGCTAGGTACTTGTTAAATATCTATAGACTGAACACATAAAAATAATTAAATAAAAAATGAATTTGAAAAAATATAGAAACAAATTAGAAAAATTCTCATACTAATATTGGTTGTTATAATGCTGGTCATTACCTACGGTTTCTGAACGCATTATAGAGCATTTATAATATTTGTGTAGATAAACATTGTAACGTTACTATAATAAATAATATCAGTTTCGTAACGGTTTTGTAACGTCTTATATCAGTTTAGTAACTATTTTATACAATAGAGACTGACTGCTATTGTGATCTTTAGGGAAGGCCTTAACTGAGAGTCTTTTGTTTGATAATAATAAGGATTATTAGTCGATAATTAACTTTTCAAATGACTAATTTAAATTAATACCTATCTAAAGCCGAAATTACATTTACCAACTATAGTCATTCATGCATTCATTCATTCATTCACCAACTATAGTTAGTCAAATACCTCGGTCAGGAACATTGGAATCGTATTAAAAATTAGTGAAGTTAAGAGTTCGAGCCAGGTATACGTAGTTTTATTAAATTTTACTGAATATATTTTTTAGCTAAGATGGTAAACTTTTTAGGCATATTCTTAAAACAAACCTAACCTAACCAGTCAGAGTCTGCACGGTTTACTTTAAAAAATCCATCTTCAAAATGAAGTCCCCGTATATCTATAGGAAAGGTCCTCTGTGACAGTCAGTCGCGGTGACATATCCCATCATTTCAACTTGCCGGCCAACTAAGTGATAACTTACTTTCCACTTATCGCCACGCGTTCTCTTAAGTTGCCAGTTGGCGTTAACTTGACAATTCGCCTAACGGAGAACAACGCGGATCTTGTAAAGTCGAAACATTTCAATCGCGACCTACTGAAACTGTTTGTCAATAAACGTTTTAATGGCTTTTACTGCAGGTATGGCATGCCATCCCGATCTTCAAAACTAAGTTAAATGATAATTGATATTTTTGCGACGATCGAATGGACGTAGGTCAGTTGGTCGTCCTAGGTACCGCTGGGGACGAGATCCAGAAAGACCTTTCGGATCTCGGGTACCATGACTGGCTAGAGATGAATCAAGATTGCAAAGCATGGCGAGGTCTTGTGTCAATCCAAGATCCACTTCGGTTCCTTGCGCCTAGCTATTAAGTAAGTATTTTCCTGCGGCCCTAACATGACAGCCCAGGTTTAGTTTAACCCTTCCCTGTGTCTCTGTCTATCTAGTATCATAAGAAAGGGACGCAGATAGAGATAAACTAAACTTGGCCAGTCATGTTAGGGCCACCGTACTGTCTGTGTCATCATTAACACTGAAATTCTTTTATTTGTTTTAGAGGTCACACAGACCCGATCCTACCATACCTACCCAACCTACTGTACATTAAATTCTCCCGGTATGTCCCGGCGTCAACCACGTCGTAATTGGCGAAATCAGATAGCATTTCGAACTAGAAATGGGAAGTCGTTAAAAAAATGGAATTGCCAAATTGTGGAAAAGTTCCACAAGGATTCTTGATTCAAACGAAGTTGCTATTCATTTCTGTTTGTCTTCAATCTTCATTGTATCTTAGGCCTCTTACTGCATCATAACCATGAAACAAATTTTGATAAGGTTTTTACTGTTACGGAGAGATTCTGCAAGAGGTTTTTTTGTACAATACATTCTAATTTAATTTTAGTTAGTAAACTTAGGCGCTAATAGATTATGAGACGTATTTTTCCATAATGGTCATTATAATACCTCATCATTATGATGGCCCGTTAATTGTAATTAAAATTCAATCAAGTAGTTAACTACCCATATAAGAGATTCGCTCATCTCAAAGACTTAAATCAGATTTAAATAGCACGCGCTTGGCAGAGGCTCAACTGCTTCGAGTGATTTAGACCTGGTCGTTGGTTGAATTAAGTTAGTACCTAGTAGTAAGTTAAAGTTTAAAACTATGGCGCCTAATAGTTACTATACGAAAAATGTACAGTCGAATTGGAGCACCTAGTTATTTTGTGAAAAATATTTAGTCAAGAAATTGCCTGACCACTTATCGACCGTATTACCACAGAATGAATAATAGTACTACGTACAGAAACTTCTCTTTTACGACCGCGATTAAACGAGTTCCAACTTTATTGACTCGCCCAAAGAGTTCGTATTACTTCATACACATTCGCCAGACGGCTCGCGTTATTTTTTACCGAAAGCATTAATATTCATTTTGATACTAACTTGAGCAGCCGAAGAAGAAGATAGCGACTTTGTTATATCTTTACAAATTATTATTATGTATATTTATTTAAAATCTTAGGTTAAGTTTTTACAATATTTCTATAAAAAGTAATAAAACAATATCAATACAAAATATACAAACATTATAAAAACCTAACCTAGAGTGCCGCCGGCAGCGGGGCAGAGCTCAAGCTACCGGTGGTTAGGGCTAAATTATTATTATTATTATAAGCTCACGCCTGTTTGGGGCAGGCAGAGACCACAGAACGCCATTTGCTCCGGTCCTGGCATACTTCACTACTACTACTCTGCTAAGCTGCTACTCTGGCTACTGTATCTTTACATAGTATCAAATAAATAGTCATACCGTCGGCCGCTTACTCCTTTTAAGCCACGCAACGGATTTTAATAGTCTTAACCGTAATTTATATTTTTTTCGAAAGGTCTTTATGTTACATCCTAGTTGTAACTGTGCTAAGCCGGAGCAGATCGCTTATACTGTGAAAAGAAGATAACTGCCCTATTAATTTAACTTTCTTTCGAGTTTCTCCAGAGACTAGAACCCGACACCAGCGCGTAACAGGCTGGATTTTTATCACCCGACTTAAACGAGCTGTTTCCCTTATGCCGGCTAACAAGTAACCCGATACAAGATTGAGCATTCCTTCGCTTCATAGACAGCCTGTGCTCTAAGGAAGCTGCTAAGATATTGCACAAATTCTGGGACATGAAAAATAAGATATCACAGAATCAGAATTAGGGTTGTGAATGTCTTTACAGGCCCCAATACTCGCGTTCATTGATATTAATATCATACTAGAGATTTGTCAAAAAAATACTGATTTTATAGGGATCTGACAGCTCTGTTGACATATCTCTACTGACGCAAGTTGATAATCCTCTGAAGCAATAAGACCGCCTTGTGGATACCTATATTGAAGATTTATCTGTGATTCTGAAAAATTGTAATGTGGTATTCAATAAAGCATATTGTATTGTACGGTATCGTCAGACGGCTGCACAGATTTTAAAAAATTACATAGCTAAAAACAGTCTCCATTAAGTCAGCTTTCAAATAAAAAACTGTATCAAAATCCATCCAGCGGCTTGTGAGTTATGATGGCACAGACAGACAGATACACACATCATACTTATAACACCCCTCTTTTTTCAGCATCAGTCTACCAACAACTGGTATGACTATGCTAGTATGGCTCCAACATGATCACAAAGTCCCTTTTTCTGCTGAAGTTTGAAAAGTTTATTAGTCGAGACCGTCGGAACTTCCATTTGCTATCCGGCAACTTGGCTGCGATTTGACTAATTTCTTCCATCCTCGGCATCACGCCAGGGCGTTGTTGTAGCTTTTTACCACGTTGTCCACTCCAGGAGTTATATTCATTGGCTGTATGGTACAGTTCTTGGACTGTTCAGTTTATGTAAACATTGAGAGGAATAATAAATCGCTAATAATAAAGCCCGGTGTACTACCACGAACATTTACGATACGGCTTGACTCGCGACGCAACTCAGTGAGTCTCTTTCTAACTGACATACTAGAAAGAGAAGCAAATTAAATAATAAAGGTAAAATCTTGAACCCCAATCGAATAGCGCGGAATGTACCGAAAATTGGCTTTCACTTAACTTAGTTTAATCTAGCGTATAGACGTAAAAAGTGTTAATAGTCGTAACAATGAATGAAATATTCCAAAAACAGTCGGAACCGTAAAAACAAAATGGTCTACGAATTATGAATTGCAAGTCTTCTTTGGTTTGTTATCGTTTTTCGTAAGACCTAAATTTCCGAACTATACCTAAGTACTTCCAATCGGCCAACGTTTCATTAGCGGGCTAACTCCAAAGTGAATTTTAATGCATCTTCGTTGTTCGCAAGAACCTTCCGCTTTGTTGTTGCAAGGAAAAAGTTTAGAAAAGTTAAGTTTTTTGTTTCAACTCGCCTTGGAATGCGGATGAGCTGCCAAGGACCTATTTCTTAGGAAAGACTACAACCTATTATTTTTTTTTACTTATTAAAGAAAACAGAAATAACTAATTACTGGCACTAGAGGTATTCCATCCTAGGCCTCTGGGTTGGCAACTCATCTGCAATCTCCTTGGTGTTGCGGGTGTCTATAGGCGGTGATTGATCACTTAGCATCAGGTGACCCACTTGCTTGTTCACCTTCCTATTTAATAATAAAATAATAATAATAATATTTCCTCACTCTGCAGCCCTAACCACCGGTAGCTTGAGCCCTGCCCCGCTGCCGGCGGCACTCTAGGTTAGGTTTTTATAATGTTTGTATATTTTGTATTGATATTGTTTTATTACTTTTTATAGAAATATTGTAAAAACCTAACCTAAGATTTTAAATAAATATACATAAATAATATTTAGAAAAAAAAATCAGTAAAGTAAGTATTAGACAAAGAAAGATACAGATGCATACATCAAATTAATTCTATAAAAACATAAACGATATAAAACGTGGAGGAGGTAGTTATTTCAATAAAAAAATATTCAACAAAATGAAATCCTGTCCTGTCGAGCAAAGGACGGACAAATTGTTTTATTTCAAAAATCATTAGTCAAACAACTCAGCTGATATTAAGTGACACAGTTCGGCGTTTAACTCCTTTAAGCGTGTAGGTGACTTCAAAAGAGTGTGGCAGTGAACATTTTCAATACTGAACTTTTCGCACAATTTTCAGTGATATCCTCAACCTGTCACCATAATTTATGTCTTATGTTTGTAAAATGACATTTACAAAGTTCTTTTGTTTCCAAATTTTCACATGTCATTTTAAGACTTCCCTGTCTTTAGTTGATTCTTTTGTTGTGGCAGTCTTTGCGAAACTATGTTATAAGTCCATGGCATTACGTGAGCTATTTGCTAAACTATTGACTGCGCCTTTGTAAAGTGCAATCATGTTCTTTAAAGAGTCAACGTAAAAAAAATAGAAGTATTTATGGTGGACAAGAATGCTCCAATACAAATCGCATTTTGGTAAATTAAAAAAAAACACTTGATACTTTTTCTCAGTTTCAATGGTCAGATTGATTCCAAATTTGGTACTTGTATGTAGCTCCGGTAAAAATGCGAAACAAATGTTTAACTAAGTATCAATATAATGTAAGAAGTAAACAGTTTTGAACTTTGAATTAAAAGGTTTGGGATAAATGCAATAATTTTGACTACCCAATTGCAAGCTTTGGGCAAACCAAACAGAGTTATAGTGTTGAAGACAGAAACAAAGCACCAAAGTACACCATTTTGAAACGCATCAGTCACATTATTAATAAAGTCGAGTGTTGTTTAAAACAACTAAACAACGCCCCCCTTCAAAACCTTTTCCATGCAAGTCTAGAAACACTCGAACATCTTCCTCCGACTTTTGCTGTGACATAAATTTCGTAGATAAAAATTGAATACAATGCAATCGGACGGCGGAATGCCAGGGGAACAATCGAATACCCGATATCGGAATAATCGAATTCGGATAAACTTTCGGGCGAAATGTTTGGGCGAAATATGAAAACACGGTCCGATAACAAATGCAATCTCAACCCTTCGGCATCTAAGTCTGTTGTACATAAAAAAGTTAATACAAAAGATATGGGACAATTTTTTTTATTGTATCGGAGACCGTTTCGTATTCTCCGGGGTTACGCTTTATATCGGTGGACCGGTTTAGATTGAAAGATCAATATAATACAGATTTGGGGATAAATTTTGTTTCTTCAATCCCTGCCTGCGATACCTTTTAACATTTAAGACGTATTTAACAGACTTTTAAGGAGCTTCTATCTGCATTATCCAAACTTTTTTTGTATCATGAGGTTTGTTTTTCTCTTTTATAGTTATTTCTTTTATACGCAGGCAGTTTTCACACGGCGACCACGTGTGAACCTCACAAAATCAAAAACGATCTGGTTTTGGAAGATCTGTTTAGAAAAAAATACGGGAAGTAGCCAACCTTTGTGGGGTTGTGGGAAGAGGGTGTTAAAGCAGATTTTGTCCGACACATTTTGACTGTTGACAGCGATATAATTAGTCCCACAATAAAAGTTAATTAGTAAGTTAAGTACCTAAATTAATAACAAGAAAACAACTTAATTACAAACAGCTAAGTCGCTTGCACCGAGTAGTTTGCAGTCGGAATTAGCATCAGCTCTTGAACAAATCTTTATTAAGTTAAATTCAATTCTAACTTCTTTATTTGGCAGGAGCACTCACCAACTTCTGGGATACGGCGCGTAAATCGATTAAAGTGGCTTTTAGTTTTGAAATTCCGTGTTCTGAAGTCAAAAACACGCCTGATCTGGAAATAAAGTTAATGTATAGATACCCCAAAGACAGAGCCAAGTCTCTTTATCTTTACAAAAAATAAAGTCCGTTCCTTTCTGTCCTAAATCTTTATAGTGTATGTTCGGTTGCCTTCTCCTTCTAAACCAAGCAACGGATTTAGATAAAATGATCTAAATGGCAGTGAGAACCGAATCAAAATCCGTTGCGTGGTTTAGAAGGAAAGGCGGCCGAACATACACCATAAGAATTTAGGACAGACAGGAACGGATAGTGACCTTATACTGTGTGAAGAAGATAAAGTAGAAGGTAAAGAGTCAGCTCAGTGAAATAGGGGTCTGAAGTCATTTTGTGTAAATTGTCTTATGATTTCAATATAAACATTTTTTATTACTCAATCATCGACGAGCCACAGCCGTGAGTGATTATGAGTAAGAACCACAGACCGGTCCATGTCATGTTAAGCAATAACTCGAATTTACGTGAGTGGTTGGTTTATTTTCATTTGTCTCAATATCATCAATATTATTTATTATCACGTCTTTGTTTGCTCGTGTGCGCAAACTGCTCGCTACCGACCAAAAGACACATGCTTTAGCCAATTAAAGCTTCTAAAAAACGTATTACCATTCCTCCAACGTGCGCTAATTGTAAACAAACGAGGGGATAAATTAAGAAGGAACTGCGTCGCTAATGAATCGAGGCGGAATTAATGGCGGCAATGGGCTGCTGCCGCGCAACGGACTACCTGCGTTATTGAATAAGAACTGTTTACAGTCTTGCTTGAATAATTTTCCTAGCGATTTTTCTCGTTTCTTAATTAGGGGTACGCTTGGACCATGACCCCCCATTTGGCAGGACATTGCAGTGACAGCCATCTGACCTCCATACCCTTAGGTACAGGTTAATTGGAACAACAAAATTATGGTTACACATTCATTCATTTCATGAATGTGCAGGTTTCCTTACAACGTTTTCTTTCACCATGTACGTGTTGTTTGCTAACTTGGCGGTATCAATACGAATTTGTGAATGCAGCTGGAAATAATATCTGTGCATGGACTTTGTATAAAAATACTAAATTACCAACTACAAATACCGATTTTATGTTTTTTTTAATCAGTGTATATATACACTTAACACTAACTGTATGGAAATTTTCAAATTCGTAAGTTGCTAGAAGTTCCTTAGATTATTGATGATCGGTCGATATGGCAGTGACAAAATAAGGGAACTTTGACTTTAGATATTTCGTAAAATACAATCTTTTTAAGCTAATAAATGTTAGGTCCCTTTCATTTGAGGGCAAACGTCGCAATGACAGATAAACGCATAAAACATGTTAACTATCAAACGTTTACGAAACGTTTATGAATAAGGGGGCTAAAGTGCCGTGAAGAAATGCTTCGAGAAAAGTATGACGGCCTTACTTAAATTGTTTACTCGACTTGGAGGGCACTGCCGTGTCCTCAGAAACGTGTTATATTTGTATTATTTGTTATTGTTTCATTCTGTTTATTTTATTTACGTATACCTGTTGAATACGTTCGATTCTCGGTAAGTCTTACAGGATTCTTTTGTTTTGTCTTCTTTATTATTATGACTACATATTGTAAAACCAAGTCGCTATCCATTCTCATCTGTCCTCATCGTATTAGCCGCTTACTCGTTCTAAACCCCACAATGAACCTTTTAACCATTTATAAAATTTGTGACATTCGTAAGTGCTTCCTGCAAACCAAATTATATTTTGACTTTTAACTTTGACTTTCCCATATTTTTCATTTAGCGGACCTACGCTGAATTGTTACTGCATATTTTAAGTGATTTCAATGTTTATGTCAGCTATCTGTTTCTTTCTTTTAAGAATGAGTACAAACACTGCGAAAGGTTAAACGGATTACACATCTTTCTCTATCTGGAGTAAAAAATACTTTCAACCGATAAAGCAAATGAAAATCTAAACGGAGTCCCTCTCCAACAAACCGCACTGTGGACTTCCAAAATATTCTCTATCAACTCTGTATTTCGTTGTTCAAAAATTTCCCGGATGCATTGTTAAAACTGAAACTAACAAAAACAGCGGCACTAATTAAAGGGTTTTCCTTACTTTTTCCTCACCTGAGCCGTGGGTTAATTAAAACTAATTATCTTCCGGTACGCGAAACAAAAGAATTTTAGTTGTTATTCGGTTTTTCTTTCAGCAAATGTGGAGAAAAGGCGTACTTACCTTTGGTGAGGTTGTTCTGCTCTTCGTACTGACCACTAACAAAAAACTGTTTTTATCCGTTAAAGTAAACAGACAGCTTACAAGCTTTTATAAAATGGAGCGATAGAAAGATTTAAACAAAGTATTTCTAACCTTCGTCAGAAACAGCTACGACTAAAAGTAGATATTGAGGTGATGTAATTTTCAAGTTGAAAAAAATGATACAATATTAGTATACTGTGGTACTTGTGTGTGTATGTCACATGACCTGTTAAAATGGTTAAGTACCATGGACGTACATTTCGTACCTAATAATTTTAAAGTTATAGTAACTTGATGCACACCGAAGACACTTCTATTATACATAATTAGACATAGCTCCATGAATGTGTATTGCATCAGAGTGAGCGAGATGCTACGTCTTTTGCGCTTGTCTATCTCACTCTAAAACCATTATTTTTTTTTTAAATATTAATTAATACAATTGTTATTACGCTATCAGCAAGCGAAAACCAGGAAGTTTATTTGTCGCTTCGGTCGCTGAAAAAATTACGGTTGGTCCGTCTTTATATCAAAACAATAAGTTTTGTGTCACTGCAACTTAAATAAAATAAAAACAAACGTGCTATGAAAATGCTACGGCTGGCGGTCATAGCCGACGCGACAGCATGAAAAGTATTTTGAACATTTGTTATGCAAATATTATGTATCAAGAGATGCTCGAAATACTTTTTTATTTCCTTCCCGATGGCTGAACAGAAAATCTAGTTTCCAAGCAGTGGCGAAAGCAGACAACCGGATACCTCGGTGCAGCATGTTTACGACTAGCGTTTTGTTCTTTTTTAAACGTTATTTCATGCGTTTTATTTTTCATAATATGTTCTAGTAAATGCATGCTCCCTGCTGAGCCATAGTATGCAGATTTAAAACAATAATCTAGTAGTAGGCTATTTTCAAAGACATCTTTTCTTGCCAGTTTGAAAAATGGTTATTCCTCTTAAAACTATTTTGCCATTTAAAGTTTTAAATTTAGTGCCAAATCTGACTAGTAATTCATAGGATTCGATAACAAACGATGTAATAAAACATACAGTTTAGTGGTAAAACACCTATTTTGATGTAGGTACATTTGGTCACCATAAATTAGAATTTGATTTACATTTAATTTAAACTATTACAACGGATAATGTGTGGAGGAATGCGTTAGAAATTATGTTTATCAATTTTTGATCGTGGTAAGATTAGATTCTTAATTTTAATTCACCTCTCCTCTACAAGATTTTCCATTTTCCGAAGCGCTGTTAGACTCAAAAACAGACATATAAAAAAGTCTATAAAATATGTCCTATTTTCATAAAACTTTCATTCTTGTAATTATTTTCTGCTTCTTCGTTATCTTAACATAGTATAAAACAAAGTCGTTTTCAGTTCCTGTATGTCCACATATCTTCGGCTGCTTACTTCTAAAGCACGCAACGGATTATGATACGGTTTTCACTGGCACTTAGAGATTTATTACGTAAGCTTTTTGTGTAAGATTTTACAACAAAATTCCAAAAAACATAACTGAACTAAATGATACAAAATTTAAATGTATTGTCAAGAAGACATTAATTTCTCGGGGGTATTATAAAATCAATGACTATATCTTGGACAAGGATGTTTGGAAATGATCCCGATCTGTATTGGCGATCTCTGGCTCCAAAGATTGTACACCTGCTGTGTTAAATTGTTAAATTGTAAAATTTTTAAATATTTGAGATGACAACATTGTAATTTTGATTTATTTAAAAAATTACACCTCGTTGAGTTTCTTGCCGGTATCTTCTCATCAGAAGTTTTTCCGAACCGGTGGTAAATTTTTTGACATTCATAAGTGCTACCTGTAAGCCTAATCTGAATAAAATATATTGACTTTGACTTTGACTTTTATGTACAATACGTCCTAATGTTCCCTTGCTACGTTTGGGTGGGTCGCCAGTTCTTAAAATACATATTGGGATACTGTTTGTGTCAAAGTTTACTGTGGCTGCGGTTGCGCCTCGGCATGCTTTTCATGCATTTTGCACATGTCATTATACTAATGTAGCGGGAATTTGTAAGAGATTTCAGCCGGAGAACTGTTTATTGTGCTAAGCAGCGCTCAAGCTCGACTGTAACAAGTACCTTGTTTCTTCAGCAACTGTTGTATCTTGTGGAATGTTTATTTAGGGCAAACGTATGTGAACTGGAACAAATTAACCTCTCTACTCCGCGAAACCAGTGTCGTATGCAAGTGCAATACATCCGCGTCTGAGCGACATACGTTTTTCATGCAAAACCCACCTTCTACCGTTTCCACGTGAAATATTATTCATGACACAGACACAACAATTAACAACTTTACAGTTAATCCACATGATTTCCACGTGTTACGCTGAAAATTTCTGAAAACCCTAAATTTGCAGTTTTACATCATACTTTTTTTATAATGGCATTACAAATTTATATTTGCATTTGGTATGTATGGGGCCAAGAGTTATCCAATGGCAAAGTAAAGTTTGTCCCTCAATTTAGTTTATCTTTTCGTTATGGCAATGTCTGATGCCTATTAAGTTTGTACGGAAACCACGGTGCGCGAATCTAACTCGCATTTGGTCGGCTTTTTTATAACTGGACGGCAAACGAGTAAGTGAGTTAACTGATGGTAAGTGATCACCAGTGAATATTCGCAACTCCAAGGGGACTGCAGATGCAACAACAACAGCAACAAATGTTCTTTATTGTACACCACATAAAAATACAAAGAAAACTAAGAAACGAATTAGAAAGGTAGACAATACGATAGGTAGATGCGTTGCAAACCTAAGACGGAATATCTCTTGTGCCCCGAGTCTTCAACAAAAGCTATCTATAGAAATCCATGGTGCTGATTACATAATACCAATAATACGAATTAATTTAATATCACTGCGTGACTATTATTTAATTTATTATCATTTTTTGACATCATATTATGTAATCCTAGATTTAGTTATTAATTATTATTATGTAAATGTATGTATGTAAATTCTTTATTGTACAAAAAACATAAATTACAAAAAAGAGATACAGTGATGTACAAAGGCGAACTTATCCCTATAAGGGATCTCTTCCAGTTAACCTTTGAGTGTGTGAAAGGAGTATCATAGTAGGGACAGACAAAACGCAAGAGCTAAGAAAAAAAAAAAAAGATAAATTAATATATTAAACTAATAAATACAATACATATACCTAATAGGTAAAATATCGATATACTAAATACACTACATATATACTAGTTATAAATAAATAATCAAAAGTCAAAGGAGTCATAAGGAATGAATTTAAGGACATGGTGTGAGCCACATCTTCTTCAAGTTCTCCTTAAGAGAAACCACGGATGGCGACTGCCTGACAGAGGTTGTTAACCGATTCCACAGCCTTGCAGAGTATACTGAGAAAGATTTAGAGAAAAATTTGGAAGAGTTAGAAGGACATGCTAAGAGGAGATTGGCACTCGACCGCAAGCGATGCTGGCTGCCGGTAGCCAGGTAGCTAAAGTGTTCGGAAAGATATAGAGGAGCGGAAGGATTGAAAAGGATGTTGAAGAGCAATGACAGGATGTGGATGTTCCTACGGTCTCTGATAGGTAACCATTTGAGCTGCGCACGGAACTCAGACACATGGTCATACTTACGGAGCCCGAAAATGTACCGAATGCACACATTCTGAAGGCGATCCAGCTTGTCAAGCAGTCCCTCAGTGAGATCCAGGTAAGCGATATCACCATAGTCGAGAAGTGGAAGTAAGAGAGATTGGGCTATTATGTGCCCTTACAGGGCGTCATGGGCTGACTTTATACCAATGTACAGTCAAGGAATTACATTTCCAACCCACCTTAGGTTCAATAGCATATAGCAAACTATATAGAGCAAGACGTTAGTTTGACATATCGACCTTAATGCATTGCGAATGTCAGACGACATTTCAACGAAATGGGTAGGGAATTAAATTCCTTGACTGTAACATCCATATTTATAATGTACATGACTTGATAATGAATAAATGAAAATAAAGGTGAAATAATTCAATTTAAAATACAGGATACTGTGGATTAAATAAGGCAACGATTAATTAATCAATTAATCAATCACGCCAACCTTTCTGTTATTCAATATTCAATCAACTTCATCTCGCTTACTGTTTTTAAAGCGTGAAAACTTTAATTTGAATACCAAAAAATGGAAATGAGATTCCATTGCATAAATTTGACTGTTCGTTCGAAATTTAATTTTTGGCAGCCAATCGTCATTTGAAACTAAAGTGCAGCGTCCCTATCATTGGAGGGAATTTGCATGAATAATTCGAGGATGGACATGCCGACTGTTTCTACGGAATAGACCAATACCGACAGTGCAGTGAGTACGATACGGCATTTTAGGGTAAATTTACACAAGAGCACAAGACAGAACATGAGAGTTACAAGAAGTAGTCCATCTTAACCCTCTAGGTTGGCAACGCATCTGCAATCTCCTTGGTATTGCGGGGGTCTATAGGCGGTGGTGATCACTTACCATCAGGTGACCCACTTGCTTGTTTGCCTTCCTATTTTATAAAAAAGAAACTTTTAAACTCCAGTGGCCCTAACGTGCCTCGCCAACTTTATCTCTATCTGCGTCCCTTTCTTATGACACTAGTTAGACAGAAACACAGGGATGGGTTAAACTTAATCTAGGCTGTCATGTTAGGGCCGCAGACCTTTGATGTAATTTGAATGGCATTTCTTTTATAAAGAAAGGAAACGGTAATAGTTTAAGAGTGTACTGTCAGCCTTAGAAGTAACTGAACATTTTAGTACCATGTCGCTGTCAGTGATGTGACAAATTCGAGCGACTCTCATTTCATACGTTACTGCGACACGGTTTTTAAGTGTTTAGCTACTTCTGAGGCTAACTGTACCAACAGCATGCTTAAAACACCACTTTTCGCAGATACGGTTCCTTTCTATCATCGCTACCATCATTATAGTAAACAAAAAGACGAAATACAACTTACACTACATTTGAACATCTACAATTTCATAATTTACCCTCTAATGTTTTATTTCTAGAATTGAAAGGGAAATTGTGTTTTTCTTCTTGCCGTTTCTGTTCTTGCTTGAAGTTCATGTTCGTAGACCTGTATTTCAATAATTAAGAGAAGTGTGAAACCCAGCGGTCTTCACACAAACGGCGATAACGTTTTCCAACCTCTAAACCTTAACCTAAAGCCATTATTTTTTAGTATGTTATCGTTATGCCTTAGCACTAGGTTTGTATGTTTAAATTTTAAATAATAATCATAATAGTTTCAAAAATATTGACGCTTTTGTGTTTTGTATGAAACTCCTAAAATGCAAATATTGTCAAATCTATGAAGATTATTTAAAAAATCAAAACATACAAACCTAGTTCTAAGGTTTAATTAAAACATACCAAACAATCATTGCCATAGGTTAAGGTTAAGAGGGTAGAACACGTCATCGCCGTTTGTATGGGGAGCACTTTTTGGGGCTGGGCTCACACTTCTCCTAATGAAGGAATGAGCAACTTTTAACATGAAACTACCGTGAGACTCGGACATATTAATAAAACGGATCACTCACGTATTTTTACGTCGAGAAATGCCCGACATGTTTCGGACCAGTCCGTGGTCCTTAATCATGAGCCCCCGCGGCGGCGGACAAGTCGGGCATTTCTCGACGTAAAAATACGTGAGTGATCCGTTTTATTAATATGTAGGAATGAGCAACGGTGAAAACCGATTACAGTGCGACATCTGGTTACCGTCCGCTGTGGCTGCGTACCCGCACGCCGGCTATTCCCGCAAATTGTCTACCAATGTGGAGATAAAGGACGATCGCCGGGGTTCGGGATTCGCGGGATTTTTCCCCGGCTTTGGTCCATTTAGCTAATTGCGCTCACAGCTCATTTTCACTTCATTTTATTGCCCAAGATTCCCGATGGCTGTTTGATTTTAAAGATTGGAGGGAGATGCGATTTGGGGACGCTGGCTGTGCGGGTAATTTGGACGGCCTAAGGCAAATTAAATTGAAATTCTAGTGTTTGTATAATGATAATCTTCACATAGGTAGTTTAAAATAAGGACACACATCTGGTGGTAGGACCTTGTGCAAGGTTCGTCCGGATCAGTACCTCTATCTTGATAGCTAATCCTGCCGCTAAGCAGCAGTGCTTGCTCTATTGTCTTCCGGCGTGGAGAGCAAGACAGCTGCTGCAATTACTGGCACAAGAGGTATTCCATCTTAGTCCTCTGGGTTGGCAACGCATTTGCAATATCTTTGGTATTGCGGGTGTCTATGGGGAGTGGTGATCACTTACCATCAGCACTTGCTCGTTTGTCTTCCAATGTTATATAAAAAAAGTCGCTACCCGTTCATGTATGTCCTTACATCTCCGGCCGCCTACTCCTTCTAAACCACGCAAAGGATTATGATACGGTTTTCACTGTCATTTAAAGATGTTTTTGGAGATGGTTTTTATAAGCATTACAGCCCAGTCGCAAGTGTCGCAACCGTGCGAAACCGGGCCAGTCGCTAGTCTATAATACATATAATAGCATAGCTTATAGCAGGAGACGAGTTTTGAAGAAAAGAGTAGGTATATAGTTTCTGAATGGGTAAAGTCAGCCTCCAAAGTAGCTAAACACTTAAGAAGCTTGTCGCAGTAATGTATGAAATGAGTGTTGCTTAAATTTGTCACAGTACTCACAGCGACAAGGTACTAAAATGTTCAGCTACTTCTGAGGCTGACCGTACCATCTGTATCGCGATATTTTAAGCGGTAATGTGACAAAACTGGAAAACGCAATGCACGGAATGCTGATGTTGCAGGATCAAGTCCTGCCATTACCCTATTTTTTCTTTGTGCTGTCATTCATTATTGCGATAGTTGCGATTTAGACTTCTGACTGCAAGCGATAAGGAAAATCAGCAATGTCTTAATACTATCGCAGTCTTATCGCTACTATTCTCTAGCAAAAACCTGTCAAGTTCTAATAGTCATAGTTTATTAGATACACAGAAAACCGGCGCGAAGTAGTAGTTTGCTACTGCGTTGCATACGGTAAGAGAGATCCAGAGGTCTATGACGGGAGAACAACAACGGTTCAGCGATTCTCTTGGAGTAGTTAGCTGTTCCCAAAGACAACGGAGAACACTTTTCCTCACAAGAACCATATTCTCGTTCTCCTCCCTGGCGGTATGCAGGCAATTTTATTAATTCCAATAGTTTTACTTTGTACTTTGGTTAATTCTCACCGTACCTTCCAAAGGTTATCTGGAAGAGATCGCTGCTTAGCGATATGACCGCCTGTTGACTCCCATGTAAAATTTCCCTGTGTATGTTCTTTTATTTTGTTGTAAATCAATAAAGAGTATTTGTTGTTGTTTTAGTGCACTTTTTACGATTCGTCACTCCTTGAATTACTTTGCCAAATTAGCATTCGCACCATTAAATTTTATGAATAAATTGCCTTGCTACTTCGCGAAAACAATGTCGTGTACTAAACAATTACACCTGAAAGACATAACAACAAATACTCTCTATTGATGCACAAGGTCCTACCACCCTCAAATACGAAACGACATCACACAATCAAATAAATACACACAATTATCACATCAATTATTTTATTTAATTTCACAGACTCAATCTTTAATTGCCACCACTCAACACAAACTACACGGCCTACGTTTCATCATCGGCATCAAATGAATTATTCACACCATTAACAATTTAACCACATTAGCTGAAAACCCACAAAGAAATTCATTGTGCGGAACACACGTTGCATACAGACGAACTTAATGGCTGTGGCAATTAGACAAATCATGCGCTCATTAGTCTGCAGCCATCTCAAGCCATCAGCCATAATTATGGCATTTCAAATGCATTAAACGATTAATGGATTCGTTCCTGATATTACTGGTGAGTTATCAAATATCTGCAACTTAGAAATTAGCGGTTCAAGAGGATTGTGTACCCAATCTCAAAAAGCGCTTCGCATTCATACGGCGATAACGTTTTCCACCCTCTAAACCAAACCCTTTAATTTATGGCAATGATTTTTTGGTAGGTTGTCATTATGACTTAGAACTTAGATTTGTATGTTTTGATTTTTGAAATATATAATAATTGCGCGGGTGGTAGGACCTTGTGCAAGGTCCGTCCGGATCGCTACCACCATCTTGCTCGCTAATCCTGCCGCTAAGCAGCAATGCTTGCACTGTTGTGTTCCGGCGTGGAGAGCAAGACAGCCGGTGTAATTACTGACACAAGAGGTATTCCATCTTAGCCCTCTGGGTTGGCAACGCATCTGGACTCTCTTTGTCTATAGGCAGTGGTGATCACTTACCATCAGGTGACCCACCTGCTTGTTTGCCTTCCTATGTTGTATAAAAAAAGTCGCTACCCGTTTATGTATGTCCTTACATCTCCGGCCGCCGACTCCTTCTAAACCTAGTACTAAAAAAAAATTTTAAATCTATCGGAGCGGGGAATGGTGATCGAAATTTATAAACATGTTCTAACATATTTACGTGTGATGGTATTTATGTGCTGCTGATTGGTACAACTAAAACTTATTGTAGTCAAAAAACTTAAGTTATGCTTAATACTAATTGTTCATTACAAACTATTATAGTAACAAAAGAAAAGCAAAAAAAAAACTACCGAAATAAACCACTAAGTTCTCATCATGATCATTTATTTTTTACAATAGATATAGATACTCACACTCTTTACTTTAGAAAATATCGCAGAGCAAACAATTAAGGCAAACTCATGTCTAACCCGATGTTCTTGCTAAAGAAGGTTCTTGGTCATCTTCAAAGCCTTGCTGAAACCTTTCGTACTTCTTATAGAAGAGGTCAAAGAAGGCCATGCGTGCATGGAACGGCCTGGTAGAGACCTTTAGTTCTGTGTCCAGCTCCAAATAATGCCACTTATGTCGTGACACGGGTGGCCAATGCACCGGTATCAACTCCGTAGGTGCTGGCGTCGGGTCCCTGGCAAAAAAGTACCTTATCAAAAGGGAAAAAAGTAGGAGATGCACAGAATATTTTTGTGTGTCTGGTGGATGAAAGGCTAGCCATAACAGGGTGGATGAACAGGTTATGCAACAGCAGTGGCCTAACATGACCGACTAAGATTCGTTTATCTCTATGTTTAAATATCTCTCTACGATCTATGTATCCCTTTCTCATGACATTAGTTTGATAAATCGACTGTCGATTGACAGTCGAGAGGTCAATAACTCCTGATGATGCCTCGTGGAGAGGTAAAACACGCATCGAGTGGTATTTTTGGTGTTGGTGGTTGGGTTATGGTCGCATTTGATGTTGTTTGTTTTATTTCTTTATTAAAGTATTCAGCACAGGTGTTGTCTTTTTTCACGATGGCTGACACTGGGTTCGCGGATTAGCAAAGCAATTGATTCCATTAATATCAATATGGACTTCCGCATAGTAACACCTGAATCTATAAACTGTTTATCGTTGAATAATCAATGGATACAGAAAAAATTATTCATAATTTTGTGACCTCGTAAAATTACTGTTAAAACAGTATTACACACAAGCCGTCAAATTAGGCCTCCTAACTATTATGTAAAGAGACATATTAACATTTAAAAAAACGGCCCAGTGTAAGTCGAGCTTGCGCTGTGGATCATGAACAGCAGGTACACGTATTTATAAAAGAACATTTTGTTGGTAAATACAAAGAAACAAATTGTGTGTTATTACGAAACTCTCAGTGCTCGAGTAAAACTTTGTCGGTTTTATTTCATAACATACCCGTATTTCACGAAGTTTGCCCACATTTTGGTCATCCTGTCCACAATGAGCTTGTCTGCAGGGTCCAGAGGTTTCTCCATGTATTCAATGTCAAACAAATATCCAAGTTCGTCAGCATGGGTTGCTCCACCCCCTTCTACATTAAGCTTGTGCTTAGCAAAGTCTCTTCCACCAGAATACGAAAATAAGTACAAATACAAAATTTCAACTCCATTGTCCAAGTATTTTTTAACAGTTCTCAGAGTAGGATGGTAGATAAAGAAATCTGCAGACATATCCATTACTTTGCGTTTTAGCTCAGCGTTTATATCTTCATCTCCGAAGTAAAAGTGTCTAATGATCTCGTGCATTTCATTGTAGAGTTTATCTTCTCCCTCAAAATTAAAGCTAGTATTTAAGTAATGACCAACAAAATCGTTTAGTTCAAAAGTTGTATCAGGCATAGAAGCATAACCAGGATACAATTCATCATTATTAAAACCTATTAAAACTTGAACGTCTTTTACTCTAGGTACTTTTGTATTAACTGGGTGAGTTGATATAAAGCTTTCAATATTATCAAAGTTTTTTTCAATGCAAGGTGAAAACAATACTCCTGTTTTATCTGTTGCGGCAATAAGTTGATGTGCGTCTATTGTGGCAAGGAATGATAAGGCATCATTGAGGTCATTTGGCGTGTGATTAAAATATTCAGCGAGTTTCAAGGGAGCTGTGAGATCTGCATCTTCCACTGTACCAGAAACTAAAGCAACGCCACTTTGAGGAATAATCTTATGAAACAGATTTTCTTCTTTGCCATAATACAAATGCAAGTCTGCTGACATTCCACCAGCACTGTTTCCTCCTATAGTAATTTTTGTTTCATCTCCACCAAAAGCTGCTATATTTTCCTTAATCCATCTGAGTGCTAACACTTGGTCTTTCAGTCCTTGGTTGCCGGGTACTTCTGGGGTATCCAGACACATAAACCCATATGGACCTAGACGGTAGTTGAATGTTACAAGGATGACATCATGTCTCACTAAATAGCTCGGTCCATAGAGAAATCTACCAGCAAAGCCGATAGAAAAACCACCCCCAAATATCCATACAAATACTGGTAGTTTGTTTTCAGCACTAGCACTGTCAGGCACGTACACGTTGAGATGCAAGCAATCAAGTATGCCCACTATGGTGTGGTTGAATTCTTCGGTTTGAGGACATATTGCGGAGTAGTCGAAAGCGTCAAACGTTTCCTCAAAATTTGGATACGGAATGGCATTCTGAAATATCAAATACCGAGATTTGACTTAGCAGAACCTTAACTTAAAGAGTTTTGTTACTTGTTTGATATAAAACTTATTTGATCCGGTTCTTTAAATATTGTGAGGTAAAGTAATCTTGAATACTTACACCAAAGAGATTATCTTTGTCAACTTCCGCATATGGTATCCCCATATACATAGAATAGTCCCCGTCTTCAGCTCTTAATCCTCTTATGGATCCAACGTTTGTGTCAACTACAGGGTTTGATACATCATCGTCCAGCGAAACAACTCTAGGAATAGATGCTCCAGCATTTTTTAATTCTAATAAAACAACACTTAAAAATAAGAATAACTTACACACCACCATTATGCTATGAATTCTGATGCACAAACAAAACTGACCTATATTTTAAAATTTTCAATATCATAAGATTAAATTGCAGTAATTAATTCATGCATGAAAAGAGATTTCTTTATCGATTTAAAATAAATTCACTTTCACAGTAATCGAATTCTTATTGAACATATTTAATATACAACTTATTCTTTCATACAATTCTTATTGCCGCCACGTGATATTCACCTGAACTTCTTTATCATCCAGTTAGCGTTTTTCACCCAGTGTAGGGCTCCATAGCTCAAAAGGCAAACACAGGAGTATTAAGGGCATACTAGGATCCTAATACGCTCTACTTGTCCGTTGGGCTGTCAGTCTCTGTTTGTCAAAACTTTTATTCTCAGGAACGGGTAAAGATATTAAATCAAATTGAAACTGTCATCAAATATTATGAGTTATGACCCTTTGAGACAACAATTCAAGCGTAATAAGTTAAGCTATCACAAGACGCTACTAGCGTTTTTTTACAATGTTTTCTTCGACCGAAGAATGTCGGTTACTACGACTTAAGAAAACTCATGGATACCTTGAAATAGATGGGGGTCCGATTAATTGTATTTAAGGGAGAGTGTGACTAAAGATAGGCATTATCAGAATTTGCAACGGATGAACTCCGGCAAAGTGCTTAGATATTTTTTCATTACAAAGTAATTAGCTTCTTAATTAAACCAAATAAATGTCAGATTTTCTGGTTGCGTCATATAATTGTAAAAAATAAAAACATTTTATGACAGCTAGGGTAGAATTGCTTCTAAATACTGACTACCTTCGTCCATCACATATTTTAAAAAAGGACTATGACAGAAATGCATTTGACAGTTTACTAATGTCAATGGTGGCGTTCCGAATCACCTTTATAGCGCTCAGAGCGGTCAGACCGGTCGTCAGCGCTGCAATCGCTGTATGCGGTGAAGATGCGATTCGTCGCAATTTTTTCCTGTGCGTCCTAAATTCTTTTAGAGTTTATTCGGCCGCCTTCTCCTTCTTAACCAGTCAACGAATTTTGATAAGATTTTCACTATCATTTAGAGATTTTATTACGAATTGTTTTTATACACATTACATACCGATTGTACCCGTACAAAGCCGGAGCGTGTCGTTAGTAGTTATCAATTATTTATCTGGTATAATACACGACACAAAGAGATTTCTTTGAACAAATTTTAAATAAATAATGTTTTTAAATGTCAGTGCTAATATTGTACTTACATAATTTTTATAAAAAGGTATCACATTCAAAATGTCAAATCATCTAGCACATAATTAAGTATCTTAAAAATTACGTTTTTTCTTTAGAAAATAACTGTGAGTTAGGCATTTTCTGGTACAGTTCTGTATTTGTTAAAAACATTTTTTAAAATTACGGAGTCTCCTAATAAAATTATGTTTAAACAGAATTGTGAAATTACTACTTTGATAAATTTAAAGTGTTAGGTGGTTCCTTTTCAAATTGTCAATAACAAATATAATTTAAATTTCAGAAACTAGACAGTAAGCCTAAGTAAAATTCTATTTCAAACAGGTACTTATAAAATTAGTTATCACAATAAATATAGACAGTTATTCAATATACTTGTTTTTCAATGTTCAACCAAATACGTATTAAATATTTTATCTACACACATATCATTAGTGCTCAATAACGCGTTCAAAAACCGTAGGAAATGACCAGCATTATTACAACCAATGTTATTATAAGAATTTTCTTGTCTGTGGTAGTTGGTAAATCTGATCTTCAATGGTCATCACATTACCGATATCTCTGACGTTATGAATTTAAATTTGGAACAGCTGTCAAAATTTAAGTGCGGCCTCTATTCTAGTATCCATAGATATTAAAACAGTTATCGATACGAAACGTCAACTCAGTATGTTTTCTAATATAAACGCACGACATTTTATCTCGAATGACATATGACAATAGGGACTTCATACGTTTGACTATGATTTTAAAAAAACGTTCGTCTTGACGGTTGAATCGAATTGCCGCCATTACTGTTGTCATTCGTTTGTTAGTTTTTTGCTGTTACAGTTCTTTGCAGTTATGATATGTGTGTAGATAAAGTAATGTATGCAACTGTATATAATTAGGCCTTGAAACACTCGTGTCATCCTATTATAAAACTAGCTGACGCTCGTTTCATAAAACCGCACTCGTGTTTTAAGGCCTCTCATTATATTATGTATAGCAGTTGCATAAACTACTAATAGCCACTGAGTTTTAGTTAAGTTATATTTACACTACCCCATTCACTACCCCAGAATATATCGGAAAGCAAACAATAAAGACAAACTTATTTTTAACACGACGTTCCTTCCTGAAGAAGATTCTTGTTCCGCTTCGAAGCCTGGCTGAAACCTTTCATTCTTCTTATAGAAGAGGTCAAGGAAGGCCGTACGTGCATGGAACGGCCTGGTGGAGACCTTGAGTTCTGTGTCCAGCTCCAAATAGTGCCACTTATCTCGTGACACGGGTGGCCAGTGCACCGGTACCAACTCCGTAGGTGCTGGCGTCGGGTCCCTGGCAAAAAAGTACCTTATCAAAAGGGAAAAAAGTAGGAGATGCGCTGAATATTTTTGTAATTCTGATGGGGAGACCAGAGGTTAGTCATATAAAGGCGGAAGAACCTGATTTAGAGACTAAATAAATTACACTTTATTGCTATGAAATTGGTTAATTTCATAGCAATAAAGTGTAACATACTTAGTCTCTAAATCAGGTTCAGTAATTTCAAAAATTTTCAAAATATAAGCTGAATTTTAGATTGTCACGGTTTGTAATAAAAAAGTTTTCGTATTAGCATCGCTCAATAATCAGTGAATATTAAAAAAGGGATTTAATATCATATTTCCCTAAAATATCTGAAAAAACGGTAATAATAATAAGTAATTAAAAGACGTCAAACTAGAATTCCTAACTATTCAGTAAAGTGACATTATAATATTAATAATAAAAAATCGGCCGATTCCAAGTTAAACTTGCGTTGTGGATCTTAAATTAAATTATGTTTCAATGAAAAAAAAAATATAATTATGGTTTGATAGGCTGATGGTACAGAACCCTCAGTGCTCGAGTAACAGTTGGCTGGTTTTATTTCATAAGTTCATAACGTACCCGTATTTCACGAAGTTAGCCCACATTTCGGTCATCCTGTCCACAATGAGCTCGTCTGCAGGATCCAAAGGTTTCTCCATATATTCAATGTCAAACAAATATCCAAGTTCGTCAGCATGGGTTGCTGCTCCGCCTTCTAAATTAAGCCTGTGCTTAGCAAAGTTCCTTCCACCAGAATATGAAAATAAGTACAAATACATAGTTTCCACTCCATTATCCAAGTATTTTTTAACAGTTCTCAAAGTAGGATGATTGAAAAAGAAATCTGAAGACATATCTATTACTTCCTGTTTTAGCTGTGCGGTTATATCTTGATCTCCAAAGTAAAAGTGTCTTACGATCTCGTGCATTTCATTGTAGAGTTTATCTTCCCCCTCAAAATTAAAACTTGTGTTTAAGAAAGTACCAACAAAATCGCTAAGTTCAAAAATTATGTCAGGCATAAGAGCAAAACCAGAATACAATTCATCGTTATTAAAACCTATTAATACTTGGATGTCTTTTACTCTAGGAACTTTTGTATTAACTGGATGAGTTGTTATAAAACTTTCAACACCATCAAACTCTTTTTCAATGCAGGGTGAAAACGATACTCCTATTTTTGCTGTTGCGGCAATGAGTTGATGTGCGTCTATTGTGGCAAGGAATGATAAGGCATCATTGACGTCAGATGGCGAGTGATTAAAATATTCAGCGAGTTTCAAGGGAGCTGTGAGATCTGCATCTCCCACTGAACCAGAAACTAAAGCAACGCCGCTTTGAGGAATAATCTTATGGAACAGATTTTTTTCTTTACCATAATACAAATGCAAGTCTGCTGACATTCCACCAGCACTGTTTCCTCCTATAGTAATTTTTGTTTCATCTCCACCAAAAGCTGCTATATTTTCCTGAATCCATCTGAGTGCTAACACTTGGTCTTTCAGTCCTTGGTTACCGGGTACTTCTGGGGTATCCAGACACATAAACCCATATGGACCTAGACGGTAGTTGAATGTTACAAGGATGACATCATGTCTCACTAAATAGCTCGGTCCATAAAGAAATCTACCGGCAAAGCCGATAGAAAAACCACCCCCAAATATCCATACAAATACTGGTAGTTTGTTTTCAGCACTAGCACTGTCAGGCACGTACACGTTAAGATGCAAGCAATCAAGTATGCCCACTATGGTGTGATTGAATTCTTCGGTTTGAGGACATATTGCGGAGTCGTCGAAAGCGTCAAATGTTTCCTCAAAGTTTGGATACGGAAGGGCATTCTGAAATATTAAATACCGAGATTTGACTTAGCAGAACCTTAAATTAAAGAGTTTTGTTACTTGTTTGATATAAAACTAATTTGATCCTGTTCTTTAAATATTATGAGGTAAAGTAATCTTGAATACTTACACCAAAGGGGTTGTCTTTGTTAACTTCTGCATATGGTATCCCCATATACATAGAATAGTCCCCGTCTTCAGCTCTTAATCCTCTTATGGGTCCAACGTTTGTGTCAACTACAGGGTTTGACACATCATCGTCCAGCGAAACAACTCTTGGAATAGCTCCAGCAATTTTTAATGAAAATAAAAGAACACTCAAAAGTAAAAATGTCTTACACACCACCATTATTCGTAAATTCTGATGCACAAAAAAACTAGCCCAT
This sequence comes from Ditula angustiorana, assembly GCA_963691745.1. Taxonomy (NCBI): domain Eukaryota; kingdom Metazoa; phylum Arthropoda; class Insecta; order Lepidoptera; family Tortricidae; genus Ditula; species Ditula angustiorana. The sequence goes on from OY829476.1 coordinate 15,525,184, forward strand.
ATTTTTAAACTACCAATATCATAAGATTAGATTGCAGTAATTAATTCATACATGAAAAAAGATTTCTTTATCGGTGTAAGATAATGTCTCTTACACAATAATCGAATTCTTATTGAACATAATATTATAATATACAACGACTTATTCTAACATGCACACAATTCTTATTGCCGCCACGTGATATTCACCTGAACTTCTTTATCATCCTGTTAGCGTTTTTCTCCCAGTTTAGGGTTCCATACCTCAAAAAGCAAACACAGAATCTTAATACGATCACTTACTTGTCCATTCCTCGGTCCGTTTCTGTTAGTTAAAACTGTTTTCTCAGGAACAGGTAAGGTAATATATCAAATTGAAACTGACATCTAATATAATGAGTTACGATCCTTAGAGACGTAACAATTCAAGCGTAATAAGTCAAGCTATCAGAAAACGCTACTAGCGTTTTTTACAATGTTTTCTTCGACCTAAGAATGTTGGTTACTACGACTTAAGAAAACTCATGGGTGCTTTCCCATAGATGGGTGGGATTAATCGTATTTATGGGAAAGTGTGACTAAAGATAAGCATATCAAGCTATGAAGAAGCTTGATCTTTATTCTGATATAATCTAAATTGTAATAAAAGACTTTCGTGACTCACTGCCAAACAACGCACTGCCTACTCGTAAGTCTCTGTTGCTGGGGACTTTAGGACTATTTTGAACCCAACACTTTCCAAAAAAATAGCGGTACCGTTCACCACCGTATTGACACTTTATTGTTTTGAATGAAACTCTTGAAGTACAAATATTGTCAAATTAATGAAGTATATGCAAAAAATCAAAACATAGAAAGCTAGTTCTAAAATGTCATGACTAAAAGTCATTTATTTATTTAATCAAATATAATTTTACAGCATTACAGTTAAAACCAATGCGCTATAAAATTCAATTCAATAAAAATTAAAACTAATAGGTAGGCGACAACACGACGGGGATCCGTCGAGTTGGCATCGCCGGTGCCATGTTCGCCGTGGGCAGGTTGCCCTGGAACCTCCGGAACACAACACTCTTTGGCCAAAATTCCTTGCACTCGATGTCATCTATATATATAAAATTCAAAGTCCTGACTGACTGACTGACTGACTGACTGACTGACTGACTGACTGACTGACTGACTGATATATCAGCGCACAGCCCAAACCGCTGGACCTAGAGACTTGAAATTTTGCACATAGATACCTTATATAGTGTAGGCGTCCACTAAGAAAGGATTTTTGGAAATTCCACCCCCAAGGGGGTAAATTAGGGGATGAAAGTTTGTATGAAAGTCCGTCAGTGAAGTTAGGATCTTGAAATTTTGTTGTTAGGCTTACGTAAAAAAATTAATTTATACGGGTCTCAGTGTTTTTGATAATTCCACCCCTGAAGGGGTGAAAAGGGGGATAAAGTTGTGTATGGAAAGGCCTACATTTTCACAGCAAAAATCACTACATTTATTATTTAGGCTTAGACCGCAACGAGTATATCGGGTGTTATTGGAATTACAACCATTAAGGGAGAAAAGGGGGATGAAATTTTGTATTTGAGTTGTTCATTCACAATTTTTTTTGTATTGAAGTAAAAATAACGTACGTGGTAACGTGTTATTACTAAGCCTCTATTGCCACCCGTCTATCAGTCTGTCTGTCTGTCTGCCACGCGCAAACATGTCCTGACTGATTTGCGATCATCGTCCAACCGAAACTATTGAATCAAGAAAGCTGAAATTTGGAAAATAGGTTTATTTTATAACGTAGGCATCCGCTAAGAAACCATTTTTGGTATTTTTTACCTTTAGGGGGAAATGGGGGGTGGGGGTTGAACTGTGTTTGAAAGTCTTTGTTGATTGAAGTTATAAACATGAAAATTTGAATTAGAACTACTGATCATAAATAGCTTATAAGTATTATAACGTATTTCAGGATTTTTGCATTTTTACATTTAAAGGGGGAGAAGCGGTGAAAGTTTGTAAGGACGTATTGTTTTTTTTTTATAGGAGCTTGTAATTTTTAAATACAGCTACTTATCATAAATGAATAATGACGCGTCACAGGGTTTTTGGATTTTCAAATTTGTAGGGGGAAACGGGGAGTAATAGTTTGTATGGATGGAGATATCGGGTTTTTAGTAGGAACTTGAAATTTTGAATTTTAGATTAGAAATAAATAATAATGTGTTTCAGAGTTTTATGACTATCGAATTTTAAAGGTGGGAAACGGGGGTGAAACTTTGTACGGAGGGGAGGTATCGGTTTATTCAAGAATAAAGAAAAAAAAAAAAAGAATAAGAACTTCAAAATGATTGTTTGTTTTAGGGTATTTGGATTTTTACATTGGAAGGGGGCAAAACGGGCGGTGAAAATATGAGAGGGAGTGAGAGCACTTATAAGTTTTTTGATTCTAAAAAAAAGACATTTGTTTTCTGTAGGCCACGCGGGCGAAGCCGCGGGCAGGAGATAGTGATAAATAAATAATGAGATATTTCGGAGATTTTAGATTTTTAATTTGAAGGGGTAATACGGGGAGGAGGGAGTTTGTATGGAGGTATCGGCGTTTTTTAAAGGTAGAAACTTGTAAATTAGAACTATTGAGCATACGAGGGCTGTTCTGAAAGTTTCTAGCTGTGCTGAACCTATTAACAAAATCATACTTTTTATATTACCGTTTAAAACCTTTTTTTATTAGGTACAAATACCTGGCCAGAAATAATTAGACAATACTTTTTAAATTAAAAATAAATGGTGTTCAAGATTTGTGACAAACGTTGTTTCGATTACAAAATGGAGGTTACTAGAGAAGAATTTCGAGTGATGATTTACTATGATTACAAACGAGGGTTAACATTTAAACAATCACATGAAAACTTGCACGAAGCTTTTGGAGAATCTGCTCCTTCGTTAGCCACAGTTTCCTTTTGGTTTCGGGAATTTAATCGAGGTAGAGAGTCCGTCAAAGACGAAGCCAGACTCGGGAGGCCGCCGACCGCCGTGACGCACGAGAATGTTGTCAGAGTGGAGTGGCTTATTAAGGAAAAGCGGAATATTACACATAGGGAGATACAGGATGAACTGAAGATTGGATCACAAGCAGTTTCCAATATTTTAAATGATCACCTAAAAGTACGGAAGGTTTGTTCACGATGGATACCACATTTGCTCACTGAAGAGCAAAAAGCCCGCCGAGTAGAGTGGTGCAAATATATGCTAGAAAAATTTGAGAGCGGCAAATCACATCAGGTGTCATACATCCTGACGAGTGATGAATCATGGATATATAGCTACGACCCACTAACGAAGCAGCAATCGACACAATGGGTGTTCGAGGAAGACACTTTGCCAACAAAAGTTGTACGTGGTAGGATTGTCAACAAAAAAATGATAGCCGTTTTTTTCCGACGCAGTGGTCCTGTAGCAGTTATTCCTCTAGAAGACAGAAGAACAGTAACTAGCAAATGGTATACCGAAGTATGCTTGCCTCAAGCATTCGAACAGCTCAACGAGGTACGTCCGAGGAGCGGCACCCGCGGCATTCTTTTTCATCAGGATAATGCCCCCGCTCACACGGCTGCTCGAACCCTTGATTTTTTGCACACTTCCGGTGTGCAACTATTGCCGCACCCACCATACAGCCCAGACCTGGCTCCGTGCGATTTTTTTTTGTTCCCTACCATTAAAAAAACCATGCGAGGACGAAGTTTCAGCAACTCGAACGACGCCGTTGATGAATTTAGACGTGCATTTTTCGACCTTTCGCAAGACCGATTTTTTTCTTGTTTTGAAAGTTGGTTTAGTAGAATGCAAAAATGTATCGAAGCTGCAGGAGAATACTTCGAAAAATTGTAAATAAATAATATTAGATATCTTTTAATTTTTTTTGTAGCTAGCAACTTTCGGAACAGCCCTCGTAAATGAATACCGCCGTGTTTAAGAGTATTTGGGTTTTCACAATTAAAAAGTGAGAAACGGGGTTAAAACTTTGTATGGAGGTATGGAGGCTTTTTCGAAGATATAAACTTGAAAGACTTTAAGGGATGACAGTTAATGTTACAAAAACGAAAGTAATGGTGTAAGAGAAGAATGAAGAGGTTTCTGAATGTGTAATAAAGATTGGTAATGAAAGAGTTGAACAAGTGAAAGAATTTGTGTACTAGGTAGTATGTTTACTAGGGATGTAAAGCACGATGAAGACATTGAAAGGAGAGTAAAAGCAGGAAATTGGGAGCTCTGCGTGCTTTTGTGAGCAGCCAGAATGTCGCATCCAGCAACGTGAATAGCCAAACGTGCCTTTTACGACGTTCGGCTGTTCACGATGCTGTGTTAGTTTCCACGTTGATGTATGGAAATGAAAGCTGGGTTTGCGAGAAGAAGCATAGGAGTAGAATAAATGCCGTAGAGATGCGTTCTCTGCGTAGTATGAGTGGGATCAAGCTGACTGAGAGAGTGAGAAATGGTGTTATAAGAGAGAGAGGTGAGGTCTGAAAGAAGATGTAGTGACTAGAATAGAGAAACGAATGTAACGTTGGTTTGGGCATGTTGAACGAATGGATAAAAGGCAATTATGTTAGCAAATTTATGAAGGTGATGTGACTGGGCGAGTTGGTCGAGGGCGGCCTCGACGCACTTTTGTCAACCAAATTTGTGATGTCCTGAAGACAGGTCAAACCAGAAGTATACGGAAGCGCCGAGCATGCATGAAGAGAGGAATGTGTGTGGAAGGAGCGAGGGAATATGCCAAGACCAGGGCAAATGACGTTCTGTGGTCTCTGCCTACCCCAAAGGGAAACAGGCGTGAGCTTATAATAATAATAATAAAAATAAACTTGAGAATTAGAATTGCAGCTGCTCATCATAAATAAATAACGATGTTTCGGTGTTTTCGGATTTAGATGTCATTTGTTTTCTGTAGGCAACGCGGGCGAAGCCGCGGGCAGAAGCTAGTGTTTATATATAGGTCATGTCATGGTTTAGATGGTGGAAAACGTTATCGTCGTTTGTATGGGGCACACTGTTTAAAATTGAGTACACATAAAACCTCTTAAATTTGGAACATTTACAGCGATTCTTAACGGGTATGCAGATGCATCAAGATTTTTTTTTTGGAAAATTTACTATCACGAGGGTTAGAAAGAGGGGAATTTAATATTTTTATACGCGTACAGTCACGGGGAAAGCCTATTTTATACTAGATTTCTTCTGCTGATATTTGATTGTCAGATATAATATGATTAATACTAAATAGCCTAGATAACGATAAGTATCCTTGCTATGGATAACATTTTATTATTATGCAACATGAAACAAGGGCTGAGTGACGCGAATACTGCCTTTACTTGTGTATATTTTTGATTAAATTAAATACATTTTTAGATAACAGAATAACCTGTAAGTGAGAATGGAATAAAACTTATGTTACTACACTATTTATTTCATGCTTAGGGATTGTAGCTACTCTTTACGAGGTATACGATCAGCAAAATGTACAGAACTTCAAAAAAAAACTAAACCTTTGCATGCTGCTATTGGCACGTTTAAGAGAATAAAGTGCGTTTATCAGTTCAAAAAATCTAAAAGACTGTTGAAAGGTACAGGCACAACCATAACATGAGCTAGTTTCTTGTCAACTAAACCAGAGTTTTTTTAAATTACTACACTAATTTAAATTTTAGAAACTAGACAGTAAAATTATATTTCAAATGAGTACTTATAAAATCAGTTATCACAATAAATATGGACAGTTATTCAAAGTTCAACTAAATACGTATTAAGTATTATAGCCAAAGAGTTTTAGTTAAGTTAAATACTTCCACTACCCCAGAATATATCGGAAAGCGAACAATAAAGGCAAACTTATTTTTAACACGACGTTCCTTCCTGAAGAAGGTTCTTGTTCCGCTTCGAAGCCTGGCTGAAACCTTTCATTCTTCTTATAGAAAAGGTCAAGGAAGGCCATGCGTGCATGAAACGGCCTGGTAGAGACCTTGAGTTCCGTGTCCAGCTCCAAATAGTGCCACTTATCTCGTGACACGGGTGGCCAATGCACCGGTACCAACTCCGTAGGTGCTGGCGTCGGGTCCCTGACAAAAAAGTACCTTATCAAAAGCGAGAAAAAGTACGAGATGCGCAGAATATTTTTGTAATTCTGATGGTGAAATCAGAGGTTAGTCATAAAAGGTGGGAAGAACCTGATTCAGAGGCTAAATATGTTACACGTTATTGATATTAAATAAGCCCAGTAATTTCGCAAATATCCAGAAAAAATAAAATAAAACTTATTTTAAAATGTCGCGGCTACTAATAAATAAGTATTCGAAGTAGTATTAAATAAGTATTCGTTGAGTTATTAGTAAATGTATAACAATTAATTCAATACCGTTGTATTCCGCTAAACTAACTGGAAAAACAAGAATACATAAAAGAAATCAAGCGTAATGTCCTAACTATTCAGTAAAGTAACATTATAGTATTAATAATAATAAAAATGGGCTGATGGTACAGAACCCTTGGTGCTCGAGTAACACTTGGCTGGTTTTATTTCATAAATTCATAACGTACCCGTATTTCACGAAGTTAGCCCACATTTCGGTCATCCTGTCCACAATGAGCTCGTCTGCTGGGTCCAAAGGTTTCTCCATGTATTCAATGTCAAACAAATATCCAAGTTCATCAGCATGAGCTGCTCCACCGCCTTCTACATTAAGCCTGTGCTTAGCAAAGTTCCGTCCACCAGAATACGAAAATAGGTACAAATACATAGTTTCGACTCCATTGTCCAAGTATTTTTTAACAGTTCTCGGAGTAGAATGGCTGATAAAGAAATCTGCAGACATATCCATCACTTCCCGCTTTAACTCTGCGTTTATATCTTCATCTCCGAAGTAAAAGTGTTTTACAATCTCGTGCATTTCGTTATAGAGTTCATCTTCGCCCTCAAAATTAAAGCTAGTATTTAAGTAATCACCAACAAAATCGCTTAGTTCAAAAGTTGTATCAGGCATAGTAGCAAAACTAGGATACAATTCGTCATTATTAAAACCTATTAAAACTTGAATGTCTTTTACTCTAGGTAATTTTGTATTGACTGGGTGAGTTGTTATAAAGCTTTCAACATTATCAAAGTTTTTTTCAATGCAAGGTGAAAACGATACTCCTGTTTCAGCTGTTGCGGCAATAAGCTGATGTGCGTCTATTGTTGCAAGGAAGGATAAGGCATCATTGAGGTCATTTGGCGTGTGATTAAAATATTCAGCGAGTTTTAAGGGAGTTGTGAGATCTGCATCTCCCACTGAACCAGAAACTAAAGCAACGCCGCTTTGAGGAATAATCTTATGGAACAGATTTTCTTCTTTACTATAATACAAATGCAAGTCTGCTGACATTCCACCAGCACTGTTTCCTCCTATAGTTATTTTAGTTTCATCTCCACCAAAAGCTGCTATGTTTTCCTTAATCCATCTGAGCGCTAACACTTGGTCTTTCAGTCCTTGGTTTCCAGGTACTTTTGGGGTGTCCAGACACATAAACCCATATGGACCTAGACGGTAGTTGAAAGTTACAAGGATGACATCATGTCTCACTAAATAGCTCGGTCCATAGAGAAATCTACCAGCAAAGCCGATAGAAAAACCACCCCCAAATATCCAGACAAATACTGGTAGTTTGTTTTCAGCACTGGCACTGTCAGGCACGTACACGTTGAGATGCAAGCAATCAAGAGTCCCCACAATGGTATAGTTGAATTCTTCGGTTTGAGGGCATATTGCAGAGTCGTCGAAAGCGTCATACGTTTCTTGAAAATTTGGATACGGAATGGCATTCTGAAATATTAAATACCAAAATGTGACTTAGCAGAATCTTAAACTCAAAACTACTGTTGGGTGTTTGATGGAAAATTTATCTGAATTTGTTCTTTTAATAATATGAGGTAAGGATTTTACTTGATTACTTACACCGAAGGGGTTGTCTCTGTCAACTTCTGCATACGGTATCCCCATATACATAGAATAGTCCCCGTTTTCAGCTCTTAGTCCTCGTATGGAACCAACGTTTGTGTCAACGACAGGGTTTGACACATCATTATTCAGATTATCTAATCTTGGCAATGTTGAGAGGAACCCCGTGGGTGGTAATCGCGTGTTATAAGAGCAGGAGTAATAAGGCGGTGAAATAACACAATAGGCACTGTAGATTGATCCTGTATTAGCCACAATACACGGGAAATACAATCCGTACGATAAACAATACAATATTATTAATATAATCGTACATACGTTATACATCGATGTTAACACGGACAGAGCCGGGAAGCAAGAGGGGGAGCAAACCTGAGGGTTGCCACACGCGCTATTAAAAATACCACGGTATTATAATGGCATACACAGTAATACCATATGACAAAATTCAACACTTCCCCTTATGCCTTATAATAACGTTACAGAAATAACATTAAGGCATGCATGAGAGAGTGACGTAGCACAGTAGGCACATTCATTATATCTATGTAACACTATCATGCATAGCAGGCAAGTACATGTATATTTACATTACATTACTATATAGTACTCTAACACATGCTAAACTCTTTTAACATTACACTGTTCAACAAATTTGGAATGTTTAATAGACCCTAATGGCTTTGTAAAAACATCAGCAATCATATGATCAGTAGATAAGTACATGACACATATAGAATTATTCTGAACTAAATCCTTGACATAATGATATCTAAGGTCTATGTGTTTTGTTCTCCTGTGACAAAATTCTTTAACTTGTAAAAGCTTTTGAGCGCTTTGATTATCATTATACAAATTTATGTTAAATTTTTCATCAACAATTTCTGACATAAAATTTTTAATGAAACAAATGTCTTTGCATACGTCAGACATCGCCAGATACTCGGCTTCGGTACTAGAAAGTGCCACACAGCGCTGCTTTCTCGACTCCCAATTAATGACGTCATTACCAAGTTTAATAACAAAACCTGTGTAGGACTTTCTGTCAATATGGTCATTGGCCCAGTCTGCGTCGGCATAGGCATACAAATTACAATTGTCATTTTTTGTGAAATACAAACCATAATCAATTGTCCCTGCCAAGTACCGTAATATGCGTTTTGCTGCATTCCAATGAGTAATATCAAAACCATTGTTAAATTGGCACAATTGGCTGCAAGCAAACGCTATATCAGGTCTCGTACACACACATAAGTACATCAAAGATCCCATCAATTGCCTATAGTTATAAGTTTCAACATCTAAACATTTTTCAGGCTTAAGCAACTTACTATTTGGCAACATGGGTGTAGACACAGCCTTACAATTCTGCATTCCAAATTTAATAAGTAATTTTCTTATATACTCTGACTGATCCAGTATTAAAATGCTTCTAGATCGGTCTCGAGTGACATTTATACCCAAACAACTTGTGAGAGCACCCAAATTCTTTACATTGAAATTTCTTTCTAAAAGATTTAATAATTGTTTATAATTACTACTGTCTTTACTATAAAATAAATAAAAGTCATCAACATAAAGCGCGATTATTATTAAATCATTTTGTGACTTTTTAGTATAGACACAGGGCTCACATTTGCTCTGTATAAAGCCATTGGAAGAAAGCAAGTCATGAACCTTTTTGTTCCAAATCCTGCTGGCTTGCTTCAATCCATAAATACCTTTCAGTAGTAAACAAACCTTACTATGGTCCCCATTTTCAAAACCAGGAGGTTGTTCCATGTAAATTATTTCTTGAAGGTCTCCATTTAAGAAAGCAGTAGTGACGTCAATGTGATCAATATTTAGATCCAATTTATTTGCAAGGGAGAACAATATTCGCATACTAGAGTGACGCACTACTGGGGAAAAGGTTTCAGTGTAATCAACCCCATGGATTTGTGTAAAACCCCTGGCAACTAACCTAGCTTTATGTTTATCGAACTTGCCAGAAGCATCGTGCTTGGTTTTGAAAACCCATTTACACTTTACAACATTTTCACCTGGAGGTCGATCCACTATTTTCCAAACATTATTAGAAAGCAACGAGTCATACTCATGTTGCATAGCAGCCTGCCACTGAGGGCTGCTGGGGCCAGACATGGCCTCCTCATACGTTTGTGGCTCGTCGAATGCGACGCATTGTGCTATGAGTGAAAAATCGGTTTCGTAATCCTCATACCTGAGCGGTAGTTTAGAGCGGGTACTACGCACTGGGCGCGAATAAGAAAGTACGGGCGACACGGGATCCGTAACCCCTTCCCCTCCAGCTGGCGCCTCGTACGGTGACGTCACGCGCTCAGCGCTCGTGTCACGCCGCGGCGAGTCAGCGGGGTCCGCCTCGGTCTCGCTACCCGTGCAGTACTCCTCCAGTCCTGAAATTACAGAAATATTTTGATTACTTTCACTTGTTTCACTCAAATTCATTTTAGAGTTATTATCACTATCTCTAGAAGGTAAAGTTTCAGAGATAGAATTATTATTATTATAATTAGACACTTCAGCAGTATCAGAATAATTAGAATTCAGATCATTATTGTTGCATGAAGAATTATTCTCATAAATACTAGAATTAAATTGATTATTATTATTACATGACCATTCATAAGTAATAAATTCAGTATCAAAATTATAAAATTCAGTATTATTAATGTCAATAGTTTTGTAAAATTTATTTTCTAAGAAGGCAACATTCCTAGATAAAACAACCTTTTTAGGGTTAAGGGGATCAGATAATCTAAAACCTTTACAAGTTTCACTATATCCAACAAACACATACATTTTACTTTTGGCATCTAGTTTTTGTCGTTTTTGTTCAGGTACCAGCGAGTACGCAATGCAGCCAAATACATGTAAATGACTGAGGTCTGGCCTAGACCCAGTCCACATGCCCTCTGGCGTTTGCCCTGATAAAGCAGATGTGGGGCTCCTGTTCTTTAAATATATTGCAGTCAGAACTGCCTCACCCCAGTACTGCTTACAGAGTCCAGCACCCTGCATCATGCACCTCGCCTTCTCTATAAGAGTCCTGTTCAGCCGTTCAGAAACACCGTTCTGTTCAGGACAGTATGGTACGGTGGTCTGATGAACAATGCCTTGTTTAGCTAGATATGAAGAAAAAGTTTTATTACAATATTCTCCTCCCCCATCGGAACGTAGTTTCTTAATTGGCAAACCCAACTGCTTCTCTACAAGAGATTTAAAGGTAAGAAAACTCGACATTACCTCAGACTTGCTTTTTAACAGGTATCCGAACGTTTTCCTTGTGTAGTCATCCGTATACGTCACCAAGTACCTCGCCCCTCCAAAGCTGCTTTCCTGCATCGGCCCACACACGTCTGTGTGTATAAGTTCGAGTGGCTTGCAGGCACGCGTGGCCTCTCCCACGGGAAAACGTTGAGCGCTCAACTTCCCCTCCAGGCAGGGCACGCATTCCTTCAGGGCCTGTAAATCATTCTGAAACAGAACACCAGTTGCAGCACCATCTCTTAATGAACGAATACCTTTAAGACCTAAATGACCGAGCCTTTTGTGCCAAATATCAGCTGGCACAGCAGCAACATTAGCACTCTGTGCCTCCTGCCTATTACGCAGAAGCATGGAAGAGTGCACTGCTGGCGAAGACCTACTAGACCGACACACTTCTCCACTTAACTTGTAGATGCCATTTTGATTAGAAGCAGAAGCTATATAGTTGCCAGTTATTTTACATTTGTCATAAATAAAACACCCTTTAGCATCAAAAGTAACAGTAAGGCCTTTTTCAGTTAATCTACTGACAGATAAAAGGTTTGCAGAAAGTTCAGGAACATACATTACATTTTGTATATGGCTTACCGATGTAGTGTCCATAACAATGTCACCTATACCACAACATTGCAATTTCTCATTGTTTGCAATTGTTATTATGCAATCATTTTTAGATTTTTTAAAGTTTGACATACACTGCCTATCATTGCACATGTGTGCAGAGCAACCAGAGTCAATATACCACTCCTGCTTAGCCAAGAACGCAGATGCAATAAATGTTTGACCACTAGCACTAGAGTTTTTCTTTTCACGTTTCAACTTGAAGCACTTTGATCTCTGGTGACCCGGTTTCTTGCAGTAGTCGCACGTCACATAGGTTTTCTTTTTAAATTTACTGTTTGAAATGAATGCACAGTTCGGTACACCATCGTAGCTATTATTTTTTCTGAACTCTTCTTGCAAAAGCCTGGCCCGGACAATCTCACTCGATAAAGTGTTAGACATACATGCCGTTTCCAAATTGGATACCAGGGCATCATATTCATTAGGAAGACCACTTAATAATAACTCTGCTATTTCAGCATCATCTATGGTCTTTCCGATGTCCGCTAACTGTTGTACAAGCGTCATCATGGACTCAATATATTCACTCATGGACGTAAATTGTCCGAATTCAATTTTGTGCAACCTTCTTAGTAGAAGCACTCTTCTATAAAGTCCCTTGTCCTCGAAAACCTGTGAAAGTTTGGTCCAAGCCTCTTTGGCCTTCTTGGCCTCGCGAACGTATTGGTAGCACGTGGTTTTGACCCCAAGGCAAATACGCGCCAGTGCGCGCTGATCACGAGCATGGTCCGTATCCGTTCCTTCGACGCAGCCCCAAAGCCCTTCGAGTGTTAATACCATTCGCATGGTAAATTTCCATGTATTATAGTTTAATACGCCATCCAGCTTATCTATCTGCATTCCTGCACTGCCAGCAGTAACCATTGCAGGCGGCCCTGCAGATACAGCGGGCAAATTGTCGGCGGCGTGCATATGCATAACCCCACTAACCTCACTTTCGTTTGGCAGCGGCATGACAAACAATCGGCGAATACAGAGATCTCAACGAATGTTGTGTGTAAACAATCACCAAACTCCAACAACTCTGCTCTTAAATATTCTGGGCGCATAGCCTGTTGAGAGGAACCTCGTGGGTGGTAATCGCGTGTTATAAGAGCAGGAGTAATAAGGCGGTGAAATAACACAATAGGCACTGTAGATTGATCCTGTATTAGCCACAATACACGGGAAATACAATCCGTACGATAAACAATACAATATTATTAATATAATCGTACATACGTTATACATCGATGTTAACACGGACAGAGCCGGGAAGCAAGAGGGGGAGCAAACCTGAGGGTTGCCACACGCGCTATTAAAAATACCACGGTATTATAATGGCATACACAGTAATACCATATGACAAAATTCAACAGGCAAAGCTTCAGCATTTTTAAATGTGACTAATATGATAATAACACTTAAACTTAAAAATGTTTTAAACCCCATCGTTGTGCTCTAAATTTTGATACGCAGACAAGACTGGCCATTATATGTTTAAATATCATTTTAGTATCTTATGATTAGATTGAAGTAATTAATTATTCTATGAGAAAAGATTATATCATCGATTAATGACCCGACTGCGCGACGCAAAGGAGGGTAATGTGTTTATCACTTTATGTGTGTAAATATGCTTATTGATTTGTGGCGTTCTAGAGACCAAACGCCAATGCGCAAATCGATAAACGTAATAATCATGAAAATCAAGCTTTAAAATCACTATTTAGAAGCTTGAACTCTGATCAGCTATAAATCTAATATTTTAAAATTATCTATTCAGTATTTTGTGATTAGATTGGAATAATTAATCCATTCATGAGAGAAAAGTTTGTATCATTGATCATGATAATTTCAGCTTTTGCAATCAATGAGTTTTATTTAAAGTTGGGTAGTAAGTTTAGTTGAGTTCGTGTACTGAAATTATAAGAATACATTTGATTTATGATTGGATCGGAAATTGTTATGTAGATGTAACGGACAATTTTTTGCTTTTTAGTTTTTTTAAGTATCTTATTAAACATTAAATGCTGCTACTCTCCTTAACTTCTAAGAAGGGTGTCTACTTTTCTTTTAAAATTTGGAACCCTATAAAGTAAGTCTTGCTACGCCGCTGTTGGTTTAACATGTTTAAACAATTAAACTGCTTCATTTCAGTTTAAAAGACCTTAATAACTGTCGAAAACTACAGACAAAGCATAACATAAGCCGGTTTATTGTCTGCTAAATCAGACAGTTATAAATATCACTAGTTAACGATCCGCGAAGATTTTTGACTTCATACGAACTTCGACCCCCCTTTAACCCCTTCAATGCCTGAACTTCTGAAAATTCTTTCTCAGTGCATCTATACAACTCCTAAAAAATACGTTTTCCAAATTTCATGTTTCTAGCCCTTTACAAAGAATAGTAAACTATCTAAACTCGGACACGAAATCAAAGATCAAAATTAAGGGTTTACAGATGGCATGATCTGGTGTATGTTAGGGTCAGATCAGGAGCAATATCATGTGGTGTGGAGGCTTGTCATAGATGACAAACCCCCCTATAAATTCCTTTGGACAAGACAGATGAAGGCCCCATCACATCACAGACATCAGATAATGTCGTATCATAAATAACTGTCAGTGATATTGTGACTCAACATTGTAAAATATCTTCATATTACTTAAATAAGTTGAAAAATTAAGCGTTAAGATAAAATCTTACACTCGTTTTATGATTAGGTAGGTATTGAAGGTAATCACTTTATCAAATGAATACTAAATCATTAACATCTAATGAATGATAATTGTATGTCATTGATTGCTGTGATTGGCTTGATAGCAAGTTCAGTAATCATCACGTCATATTTAGTACGTTTCTTGCTTTAAAACTATTGTGTAGAGCGCCTATAAACAGCGATAATGATTTCCACCTTTTAAACCTTAACCTATAGTCATGGGTTTTTGTCATTGTTCTTAGATCTAGGCTTTTTTGTTTTATATGAAAATCTTAAAAATGAAATAATGACAAATCTATACAGAATATCAGGAAATGAAAACCTAGTGATAGAGCAAGACACAACATACCTACCAAAAAAACCATGGTCAAGGTTTAGAGGGTGGAAAACGTCGTCGCCGTTTGCAGGATAAGCACTTTTTGAGACTGGGCCCACAGTCCATTTAAAAGTAACTTATGTCTTTAAAAAATAGTTAGTTAACTAATCTTTATCTACACACATTTCATAAATGCTGAATAACGCGTTTAAAAACCATAGAAAATGACTAGCATTATTCCAACCAATGTTATTATAAGAATTTTCTTGTCTGTGGTAGTAGGTAATCTGTTCTTTATTGGGTAGTATCGGTAGTATCTCTTAGTAGTCTGTGTTTATTGGTGATCACATTACCGATATTTCGTGACGTAATGAATTTAAATTTGGAACAGCTGTCAAAATTCAAGTTGGTCTCTATTCTAGTATCCATAGATATTAAAACAGTTATCGATACGAAACGTCAACTCAGTATGATTTTTTAATTTAAGCTCACGACATTTGATCTCGAGTGACATGACAATAGGGACAATTCGTTTGTCTATGATTTAAAAAAAATTTCGTCTTGACGGATAGATCGAATTGCCGCCATACTTGCTCGTTTGTTGGTTTTTTGCTGTTACGGTTTTTTGCAGTTATGATATGTGTGTAGATAAAGTAATGTATGCAACTGTATATAATTAGGCCTTAAAACACTCGTGTGATCCTATTATGAAACTCGCTGACGCTCGTTTCATAAACCCACACTCGTGTTTTAAGGCCTCTCATTATATAGCAGTTGCATAAAATACTATTAGCTACATGGTTTGTGATGTACAGTCTATAAAACCACCAACTAACGAAAAATCATGCCACAAAAACGTTTAAAACGTCACCTTTATTGCAACAGAGTTCTATGGTAGTACGTGGATGCGTGACTGTTTAATACTTAATACAAATGTTAAAAATAAATACAAATAATTCCATAATTATGTTTTTTTATTTATTTATGTCCAGAAGGTTTTTAGCATCAAAAAGATTTATTAAGCGTCATTTTTATTATTAAGTCCAATGAGATATTTCTGGTTCATCTCATAAAATAATTCTAGAAATGCCATCCTGTTGCTAAAGGGTCTGGTCTCTATGGTAAGCTCAGAGTCTATGTTGAGGTAATTCCACCGGTCCCTTGTTGCTGGGACCCATCTTACAGGCAGCAAGTCTGTAATCTCTGGAGTGGGATTTCTGAAAAAAAAAATTAAAACTTACACAATGACCTGTTTCAACTATGCAAAACAGCAAAACACAAGGGGTGATACAAAATCATGAGTCAATAATTTAAGTGTAGTGTAATAACAAAATTTCCTACATTCTCGAAACTCTGATGAGAATAATTATTTGTTATGTTATGATCGATTAAAATAATTATAATAAACTAGGCATGCTGTAAGAAAATGTATACCTACCCATATTTTACAAAATTAGCCCACAATGTAGTTAGTTTGTCCACAATTATTTGATCTTCTTCCGGCATCACGGTTTTCAGAAAAGAGACGTCAAACAAATAACTGATCTCATCCATGTGTGCTGCGCCGCCAAAGGTGATATTTGCCATGTATTTAATTAAATTTCTTTCTCCAGAGTAAGAAAACATGTAAGAATATAATGCGTTTGCTCCATTTTCTAAATATTTTCTGATGGTTCTTTGCACGGGGTGTACTGCTCGAAAATCTGACCCTATGTCTAAAACCTCTCTTCTTGTTTCTTCGCTTGCGTCTTTATCGCCAAAATAAAAATGTCTAACTATATCCTTCATTTCATTAAATGCTTCGCTATCGAAATCAAAACTAGTCTTAATGATATTACCAATAATATCAGAATTGCTTAAAAAGTCCGCACTGGCATGTGCATAAGTAATGAGCTCCTCGTCATTGTTACATCCAATTAGAAGCGGTATATTTTTACCTTTTGGTACTTCTAAGTTTACTGGATGATCTGTGACAAGTGTTTCTACACCCTCAAATATTTTCTCAACACACGCCTCAAAAAATAAATCTAATTCATTTACAGTAGCAATGACAAGATGCGTGTCAATTGTGTTCAGGAATGATAAGGCGTCATTTACATCATTTGCTATGTAACCAAGTCGTTCAGCTAATTTAAATGCTGCCTCATCACCAGGGTTATTTATTAATCCGGGTGTTAAAATTGATCCACTCTGCAAAATAGCCTGTTGAAACAAATCTTCTTCAGATAAATGAATGTGAAAATCAACGGATATAGCCCCAGCACTTTCTCCAAAGATTGTTATTTTATTTGCATCACCTCCGAATGCTTCAATGTTGTCTTTGATCCATCTTAAGGCTAACTGTTGGTCTTTAAGGCCTTGGTTGCCAGGAACAGAAGGCGTATCAAGACACATGAATCCGTAAGGACCCAAACGGTAGTTGAGCGTTACCAAAATGATATCATGCCTGACTAAAAACTTTGGACCATAAACATGTCGCCCCGAAAATCCAATTGTGAATGCACCACCGTAGATCCAGACTAACACGGGCCGGCGGTTGATGAAGGTCGCTGTAGTAGGTACGTAGATGTTGAGGTGCAGGCAGTCGAGGGTCCCCACAATAGTGTTGTTGAACTCTTCTATTTGGGGGCAGACTGCTGAGTCATCGAATGCATCGTAAGTTTCTTCAAACTTGGTAACAGGAACTGAAGGCTGAAATGTTGAAAATTTGTATTGTTTTTAAATTATTATGACGTCCACCAAAAAAGTTAACTTTCGAATTTTAGACATTTGATGTACAAGAAATAGCGTTATGCAGCAGACTCTGAATGCTTAATCAGTTTTAGTTCACATAATGGTTAACTGCGTCAACAGAATAAATAAGTTCAACTTTACCAGCTTTGCAGCCAACAACACGTACATGTGTTTTGATACTTTAATACTTAGTGCTACTGTAATAACTATTCTGACATTTAAAAGCACATTATGTGCATAGCACTTGAGCACTTGGCAAAAATTCGAAAAACGATGTCAGCAGTAAATGCATCAAACTGTATTTTAAAAACTGCAATTAACTATTCTGTGTAACCTTTATTTTCGTTATATCAAGAGGATCTTATCATAGTTCTCAGACTTAACTCGTTTAAGATATAATAAATAATAAAGAAATTATCATTTTCATGAACATCGTATGAGCCGGAAGACGTTTACTGCTGGACATAGGAAATTAAGATACCAGAGTTGTAAGATATGTCGGTATTTCCCATAAGTAGTCATGCACTTGACATTATGATATTTTATCAGGTTTTGATAAAAATGCCCCTAGATACATATAAATTTTGTCCTCCAACAAAAATTTTATCTCAACTTCTGCTGACACTGCGCACTACTTACGGAACCGCCGCAATTGAGTTGCATGAGTGGATACGATACGATAGAATGCGAGTTATACTATAAATAGAGAGGCAGAAGGACATTTCTTATAACAAAATGCCATTTTTGTTAATATATAAACTCGTGGATTCGAATCCCATCCTCGTCGCCACCGAAGAGTCTGTAGGTCCTGGCTCTGAGGAGCAGCAATAAGAACAGCTTACTTGGATGAGATTTATTACGTGACAACCACTGTAACCAATGTAGGTATGCCACCTACACCACTATGTACTTGTACTATTATTTAATCTGTGTGAGTTCACCATCATCATCATGGAGCACCTTGAGAGGTCTTCCACCATTACTGTATGTGACGTAGTGACAGTGGGTACATACAAGTACTATGACCATTTCCTCGATTTTTGCATCCGTGATCACGATCATGATCTCAACAATGATCTTCTCTTCTTCTTCTCGCCTTTCTCGATCTTTAGGATTCTTTGCTTCTTCAATTTGTGCCACTCTACTCTTCGTTGAGCTCTTTGAATTTATTTAGCTTCAGCCACTCTCTTACTATCGTCATACCAGCGCATTTGCGGTCTACCAGGTGGACTATTTTCTCCCCAGTGTCCCTAACATGACCAGCTTACATTTAATTTAGCCCAACCTGCGACTTTGTCAAACTTGTATCATAAGAAATTGACGCACATAGAGATAAACTTAGGTAAACTTGACCGGTCATGTTTGGGCCTCTGAGCTGCCGATAATAAGAAAGCCTCAACAATGATATTGATACATACATAGGCACTTAAATGTCAGTATGTCGAATAAACAGAAGTTATAATTCACTAATGTACTTACTCCAAACGGATTCTCTTCGTCAACTTTAGCATATGGTATACCAAGGAACATGGAGTAGTCTCCATCTGACGCTGACAGTCCTCGAATTAGCCCCACCTTGCTGTCCACCAAAGGATCCAAGCGGGGAACTGCTCCAACGTATGAGCATAAAATAACTATGGCAAAAAACAATGCACAGCGCGTCATTCTCGGTTCTGATCTCACTTAGCAATGGACAAACCCAAGATCCATAAATTCTGTAGTGAAATAGTTATCTTGAGATAAATAAGTTCAAGTGACTTCAAAACGTGTGATTAATTGAAATTATTCTGCAGCTGTTGTAACGGAAATTCCCTAACGTAAGGTAAGTAAATATTTGATTTTATCTCGATTAATATCGACTCCATAGTTTTTCGTTGAAAAAGTTCCTAATACGTTTTGCTTGCTATGCTACGCATACAAGGTGTAAGGGACAGCGAGCCAAGAACAAAAACTGTGTCGAAAATGTGTCGATCGTCAATGGCATACATTCTGTTTCTACTATCATTTGCAGACACCCTGGTCGTACCGAAAACTTTTGGGGGAGGATTAAGTAGACATAATTACTATCAGCATAATGGAATCCTGACTCAACCCAGAAATTGACATAACAAGTGAAATAAAAAGAGACATATTACGATTTGATTTAAAACTTCACTTTGACATAGTTCCATGGTGAGTCAGGGTTCCATTTTGTTGATTGTACATCACTGGCATGGTGTCTAGAAGCTCTGAGCTATCCTGTGAATGCACATCTGTATGGTTAAAGAAGCACTTAGATTGTGGCAACTACCCGTAAACTATGCCCATTCAATTGACGCCAAATTTTCAGTATAATTTATCTTATTAGATTTTTTGTTAAACTTCCCCACGCCCTGAAAGCTTTGATATTGTTTTAAATCACATAGAACCTAACGTAGCAACGCTGAATGTCTCCATGGCAAAGCCTTATTCAACAACGATGATGCACAGACCTAATTATCATTTTCATATCTTCTAGTACTCATTTTTATTGGTACAGTTAACCTCAGAAGTATCTAAACACTTAAGAACCTCATCGTAGTAACGTATGAAATCAGAGTTGCTCGAGTTTGTCCCATTACTGACAGCGACAAGGTACTAAAATGTTCAGCTACTTCCGAGACTGACCCTACCACCTCTTGTGTATAGCGTAAGTACCATTATTTCAAGAAGTGACGTCAGGTTCAGTTACCAAAGATTTTCTTTGACATACATTACTTCCTAAGACCATGACGTTATACTTAATGTTCTATTATAAAGCGGCAATGTATTTCGCATAATACATTTAAACTGACATTTAACAATTCTATCTATAAGATATCCCTTCTATAGATATTTAATACGGCTTTAACGAACTGCACCAAAACAACCTGATGTCACTTCTTAAAAATGTTGAAATATAAAAACCAATCATATCCAAGTGTATTAACGATGTCAATATGATTGGATTAGACTTAGATTACCATTTATTTACTAACTAATACCAGTATTCTCAAATGAAATGTCTACCTCTTGCTTTAATCAACATATAATTATTATTAACAATTACAATCAGGACACAAAACCATGTTCAAATTAATTCCCAACATTTGATTATCTCAGGGAGTCGCTTACTATGTAGTCGACGCAACGGCGTCGCGGCACGGTCGAGGCGCAGGCGACTATGCATCGTTTCATCTTTTGACGCAGACACACCCGAGACAGAATGACAAAATGGCGGCGTTGCGGTGCGGGCACATCACTCGCCCGCACCCCACCAAATCGGAATGACGTAGAAGTGCGAGTCGACAAGCTATCTCGCTACACGACGTACTACCGGATCGCGACGAAGCACCATCTCGCGCCTCTATGTCGCTTCTCGCGCAAGTCACGCCTTGAAGTGCTGGCCGTGCTGCCCGTTGGCTCTGCCGCGCCTTCACTTCGACTGTGCCTCGACTGCTTTTGGTGGCGCACTGTCATGCAATGCCTAAGAAAACTTAGATGCTTTGCGCTGCTTGTGTGTCTGTGCCTCGACGTTACCTCGACTCTTAAATGCGTGAGCGACACCCCTTACAGAATAGGGATATGATTTCTAAACATCATTTTCGCGATAACCAATTTGGTATTTCTCGTTCGTCTTGAACAACAGGTCGAGGAAAGCCATCCTTTCGTTGAAGGGTCTTGTTTCCATGGTCAGCTCAGAATCTATGTTTAGGTAGTTCCATTGGTCCTTGGTCACGGGGATCCATTTGACTGGCAACAGGTCGGTCGTCTCCGGGGTAGGATCTCTGAAATATGAACAATTAAAATGAAAAGTTTTTGTTCAAAAGAACAAATTTAAAGCCAACGTTTTATGCTCTTTGTTTAGCTAAGTGACCATATTTTTTTTTTTTTGGATTTTATGGCCTGGTTGCGGAGACCTTTAAGCCACGTCTTAAATGTTCAGATTTTTCACATTTGGTTTACACGTAGCTTCTTCAAATTTTTTCTACTGTGTTTTTGATAAACTTGTACAACGGTCTATATGTATTTACATCTTTGAGCAATTTATTAAGCGGCGGCGGGCGGGAAGAAAAGTTATCGTAATTTTGAAACACTTCACTGAGTTCACTTGCAAGCACTAATCTGTCGATGAGGAACTTTTGACAGCTGAATACAAAGTGTTCCACAGTCGCTTCGTTTGCTCCACAGAAACTACAGAGGCTGTTTTGTAGTATTCCAAGTCTAGCTAGGTGTGATGGTGCAGTGTTGTGTCCAAAACGTAGTCTGTTAATGGTAGTAATATAATCACGGCTGGCTCTTTGTATGGTGTCATACCATGGTCTCACTGGTAAGACTTCCTGGATGCTTCCGTACCATTTCCCTTTCTTTTCTTGATCTTTCTTCCACATTTCTACCCATAACTGGCTTATATTTATACTTATGGAGGAAAGGTAATCAGTCATAGGTACATACATAGCATCAGAAACATCAAGTGCATTCGTGCCTTCGTAAGCAGCTTTATCTGCCATCTCGTTGCCTGAAATACCCTTATGGGAAGGTACCCACATAAATGAAATGTCTATTCCTTTCAGATAGCATTTTAACAGTAATTCCTTAATTATATACAAAATAAAGTTTGTTTTAAAATGAATTTTCAAATTATCTAACCCCTGAATTAGACTTAAAGAATCAGTTATAATAAGATATTTACAACTATTTACATTGCCAATTCGTAATAGAGCCTGGTATACAGCATAAGCTTCTGCAGTAAATATAGTACATGCACTCTGCAAAAGAAAACTCTGAGACAATTTAATTTGAGGATCATATACAGCACAGCGCACATAACCCTCGCCTTTGCTTCCATCTGTATATATAGTGTAGTATTCATTTTCCGAGAGGAACTGCAACATATCTGTGTTGTTAGTGACTGAATCAACTACTTTAATTGGATGTGTTATGCTTTCATAAGGGAAGGAATAGCATGGCCATGGGCACTGTTTTCTAACTTTAATACATTTATTTTCAACTTCCAGGAAAACATGGAACAACATTGGAGAGTTACCAATCAGGAGACCTTCACCAGTTGCTAAGGGACCAGACACAGTGATTCGATGAGGTAAAATTTTGTTAATAATTTGTATGTTATTTGAGTACAATAGTTTAAGGCAGTACCTTTCAGCAAGAATGAGACGTCTCAAGATTAATGGCATAATTTTGGTCTCAACTTCCATGGCCCTTATGGGAGTTGAGCACATTGCACCGGATATAATTCTCAGAGCCTTATTCTGCAGAACATCTAATTTTTTTGCATGTGGACTATTCATATATGCCAAAGAACTATAGTCAAAATGACTTCTGACTATAGCTTTATATAACATAGATAATGTTTTGGGGTCTGCACCCCAGGAAACACCAGCGAGACATCTTACTATGTTAATGGCTTTCAAAGCATTTTTAGAGACATATTTAATATGGTCTTCAAAAGTCAGTTTTTGATCTATGATGACACCTAAGAATTTTTTGGAACTAACTCTATTAATAGCTTCACCACCATAAACTATATTGCAAGTTGGGTCATCATCACCAAAAATCATTAAACTACTTTTAGAAGGATTGATCTTTAAATGCAATCTTCCATCATAGTAGAGACTCAACTGATCTAGGGCTCTGTTAATGTTGTCCACAGCAACTTGTAGATTCTGATTGCTACTGTATAGTACAATGTCATCGGCAAATTGTAAAATATTTACATTACTACAATTAACATATTTACATATTTCACATGTGTACAAATTATACAATAGTGGTGAAAGTGTGGCACCTTGCATTGTGCCTTTTGATGCATTTCTAGGCCCATGTAAAATATTGTTATGTTTGACATACAGAGTTCTATTAGTTAAAAAATTATAGATCCACTGACATAATAGACCAGGTATACCTAGATCAGACATAATGTTGACCAGAATACCAGGATCAACATTATCAAAAGCTCCCTGAACATCCAAGAAAACACAAACAGTATGTGACTTTAAATTATGTGCAATTTTCAGGTCTGAAATAAGCGAGATGAAACTGTCAGCGCAACTACGCCCTCGACGGAAGCCATACTGCACATGCGGAATAACATCATTTGCTTCGACAAACCAGTCCAATCGGACTTTAATCATATTTTCAAATAATTTACCTAAACACGAAGATAAAGATATGGGGCGATAAGAACTGGCCTGCTCTGGAGACTTATCTGGTTTTAGAATTGGGATGACACACTGCGTTTTCCATGACTCAGGAATTATTTGATTATGCCATAAAGAATTAAGAATATCAAGAAATAATTTCTGCACAGATACATGAAGCTCTTTAATAACAATATATGGAAAGTTATCTAAACCTGGACTTGTGTTACGCCTAGATTGTAAACTCATTTTAAATTCATTCCATGTAAATGGGTATAATAAAAACTTTGAATTAGTATTATTGTTATTGGTTATAAAATAGTTGTTTAAATTACTTGACTCAATTAAATTGCTATCATCTGATAGCTTATCTAAAAAAGGGGAAATGAACTCATCTCTGCAAGATCTGATACCGGTTTTAAGACCCTTGAACATCTTAATCATGTTCCAAATCTTACTTACAGGAGTAGTTCTATTAAATGTACTGCACAAATTATTCCATCCAGCTTTCTTTTGTTCAGAAATGGTTCTCTTTTTTAAAGCATCTAGTCTTTTATAATTTATGTTATTCTCTATTGTGGAATCATTTCTGTACAATTTCAAAGCATTGTAGGATGCCACAACGCTTTGCTCGCAAACCTCATTCCACCAAGGTGCTGGAGGTCTACTAGTAAAGCCAGTAGATTTGGTGAACTTTGGAATAACTTTCTGCTGAAGGGCATCAAGGCGGCTACAAAATTCAGTATAGGTAGCGAGTGGATTATCAACATTAATTGTCAAGCCGTCAAATGCGCTTTCAGATAGTTCATTATATTTGCGCCAGTCAGCTCTTTTATATAAAAACTTGTCAACAGGAGGGTTAATTTGATATTTATCAATGCAAAGGTTTATTTCAGTTATGGTTGGGTAATGATAACTTCCCATAGAATTGTCATGTACAGACCATTCGCATAATGGTGCTAAGCAGGCACTAGCAAAGCTGACGTCGATAGCTGATGGATTGTTTCTAGGGCGATTGACTGTCGTGAAACTGCCATCATTTAAGATACATAAATCAAACTCATCTATGATGTCATACAAAGCTTGACCGCGACCCTTAGTTGATACGCAACCAAACGCAATATGATGAGCATTAAAGTCACCACTGACAAAAATAGGTTTAGGGAGGTCTCGAATTATATTGCACAGTCTATTCATTCTAATATGCCCACTGGAAGGAGGACAGTATACACAAAGTATCGTTAAACTACCTCGTTCAGTAGATAAAGATACAGCTACAGATTGAATGTCCTCATAGAAGGAAGTGTTTAAAATATTATATTTAAACTCAGGTTTAATTAATATTGCTACTCCATTGTGAGCGTTTTTAGATATCCGGGAGTGAAGATTGTAACCAGGGACTCTAAAATTGTGATTTTCTTTGAACCAAGTTTCATTAAGTAAGCATACATCAATATGTTGTTCTTGTATAAATTTAATTAAAAAGGGCTTCTTACTGTTAGCACTTTGAATGTTAAACTGCGCAATACGTAACTGGGATGTTCTAGGAGAACCTAAAGCCATTATGGAGACAGATTTTTGACTAGCATGTCTTTAATAGTTGTAGTAGTGATCGGGGCAGGATCACTTTTATTACCCAGCTCTACCAACGTTTGTACTAGGGCCATTAGTACTTCACTGTTGGAGATTATCTGGGCTTTGATGTCCATGGGTTGGACACTCGTTTTTACGGCCTGTGGCGCAGGCTTGTTATTTACATTTTTATATACAGAAGTTACAGGTTTATTTACAGAATTTACAGAATGTACAGTTTTATTATTTACAAGCAGACTTTGCTGCTGTTTAGGCAATGGCAATGGTGGGTATTCAATTTCCGGTTTCTTAGTTTGTGCAACACTTGCATATGTAATTTTACTTTTCTTTTCTAATATTTTCTTTATCTTTATTGGGCACAATTTAGATATAGCTAGATGAGGGCCGCTGCAATTGGCGCAGCAGAGCTCGTTTGGTTTGTCGCATTCTTTATATATGTGTTCGCCTGAACAAATTGAACACCTTTGCTTGCCGTTGCATATTTTAGCAGAATGATTAAACTTGAAACATTTAAAACATTGTTGCAATGGTGGGATATATTCGAATACTCTATAAGAGAATAGGTCATATTGAACATTATCCGGTAATACATTAGATAAGAATGTTATGCTAACTGTTTGTAGCGGGATTCGCTCTTGTCCTACTTTCTTGGTGAAACGCCGTATAGCAATAATTTCATAGATGGAACTCAACTTCGTGTATAAATCCTTATTTGAGATATTTGCTGGGACGAATCGAATGATTCCAGTTTTTTCTATTTGGGCTGCAGGTATATATGCTTTCATGCTATGTTTTTGTAGAAACGCAGAGTTGTTCAAAAAGTTATTAGCCGTATTATATTGTTTAAAAACAACTGCAATTTTATTGGCATTCAACCTTTGAATAGCCATCACACCTTTAACATCAGTCGTAAATATGTGGTTGAGGTATATGGGACTTTTGTTTCCCAGTCTGTCCGATTTATTAATGTGTTCTACAAATACCTTGAAGTCGGTATTGGTGGAGTTTTCTGGATACAGTCTTTTATAATTGGGTTTGAAATATGGCAAAAAGTCATTTTGCTCACCGCCGCCGCTATCACCGTCCTCGACTCGGACGCGCTTGTTGGAGTTGGGCGGGTTATCCCCGCCCCCCTCGTTTCCATCCATTTTATTGTTCCCGAATCACAATTTATTAATTTATTGTACGCTTAGACAAAGAAAAAATACAAAAAAGCAATTTTCAAAACTTTTGAAAAAATTCTCAGACCGCCTTAATTCAAGTTCCCGCCAAGAATCTAAGTGACCATAATTAGCCTCTCAGTGTTGTTTGAACAATAAAATTAACTTTTAATGCGTGCTTTTAATAATATAGTAACATTCAGTCATTCTCAAGCAGAGAGGAGGGCGGTAGGTTGATGAGTATATGTAGAGACTCAGGATAGGTACTTTAATTATTGCCAAGAGAATAAAGTTATTTTTTATTTTGGTTTAGTCTATCATCAAATTTATTTACACTTTTTTTCAAGTTGTTTTTTTCCCAATATGAATCTGGCATTATTGAGTTGTTATCATCTCCTCATTTAAAGTCTAAAATCATTTTCTTTGTAACTAAGCAGCTTCTAGAATTCTGTGCCTCCAAAGGAAAAGGATACACATGTGTGATTGCTACGTTGTCCGTCTGCCTGTCTGTCAGCCAACTGGCAATGGTATCAAAATCTATATAGTACAGTCAAGGAATTAAATTTCCGACCCACCTAAGGTTCAATATCATATAGCAAACTGTCACCATAAGAGCTATAGAGCAAGACGTTAGTTTGACATATCGACCTTAATGCATTGCGAATGTCAGACGACATTTCAACGAAATGGGTAGGGAATTAAGTTCCTTGACTGTAGTTCCTGATGACTTAGGATCATAAAATTTTGGATGAAACAATGTTCTATAACACAAAAAAAAGGAAAAAGTCCGAACACCCTAAAATTTACAAGTTACATTACCAAAAATTTTTGGTACTTAATTAAAATTGCACGAAACTCTAGTAATCGCACTTGGCCGATTAATTTAAACTACTTTAGCTAAACCGTCACGATAAAATCTATATTGCCAGTGGACGACTCCCATCTGTTTCTTTTTTATAATTTAGAAAAGAACAAAAACTTAAAATCATAGAACGTTTACGTACAAAAAATACGTACCCATATTTAGCGAAGTTCGTCCAAAGAGTAGTCATACGATCGACGGCAAGTTGTTCTTCATCTGACATTATCGATCCCATATAAGATACGTCAAACAGATAGCTCAATTCATCAGCGTGAGCTGCGCCTCCAATAGTTATATTATTTTTATATTTGATATAATTTCTTTCACTAACGTATGAAAACACGTATGAAAATATGGTATTTGCTCCGTTGTCAAAATATTTTCTCAGACTTCTCTGCGTTGGATGTACAAAACGAATATCTGAGCATAAATCTATGATTTGACGTCGAGTTTCTTCACCCAAGTCTTTGTCACCGAAATAAAAATGTCTCAAGATCTCCGACATTTCTTTAAAAGTATAGCTATCAAGATCAAAACATTTTTCAATTTCTTCATGAACAATATCTAATCCAGCTAAAGTTTCAACATTTGTATTCGCGTGATAATAGAGTGCTTCGTCGTTATTAAACCCAATAAGAAGCGGAATAGTTTGAACTTTTGGTACAGGTAGGTTAACTGGGTGATCTGTCAAAAACGGTTCCGTGTCATCAAAAGTTTTTTCTATGCATGGCCTAAACGTAAAGCTCAGTTCCTTTCCAGCAGCTATAACATGATGTGGGTCTAGTGTGGCTAAGAAAGACAGTGCATCATTTACATCGCTTGTGTCATAACCGAGATTTTCTGCTAATTTTAAAGGTCCTTCGTTACCAGGATTAATCAATACCCAGGGATTAAGAATTGTCCCACTCTGCAATATTGCTTGATGGAATAAATTTTCTTGAGGTTGGTGAACGTGAAAATCTATCGACGCTGATCCAGCACTTTCACCAATTATGGTTATTTTGTCAGCATCTCCACCGAATGCTTCTATGTTATCTTTTACCCATCTCAATGCCAGCTGTTGATCCTTTAGCCCTTGGTTGCCAGGTGCGGCAGGTGTGTCAAGACACATAAAACCGTAGGGCCCCAGACGATAATTGAACGTAACCAGAATGATATCATGTCTGACTAGGAATTTTGCTCCGTAGATGAAACTTCCTACAAATCCATATTCGAAGCCGCCGCCATGGATAAAAACAAGCACGGGCAAATGGTTTCTGGATGTAGCATGTGTAGGCACGTAAACGTTAAGCTGTAGACAGTCGGGGGTCCCCACTATGGTATTGTTGAATTCTTCTAATTGCGGGCAGATTGCTGAGTCTTGAAATGCCTCGAAAGTGCCTTCAAACGTAGGGTATGGAACTGAAGGCTGCAATTAGAAATAATAATAAATAATGTACATTTCGAGAAATTTTAACATGGACTTATTAAGCCTAAAATACGATGGACGTTGATATAAACTACAAGCACAACTACATACGAGTATTTACATCAGAACAAAATGTGCTATGTGTTTAGAAAAAGTACTTTTTCATAAATGGAAAAACGCATATGATATTAAGTAACCTGTGTTTGATAAAACAGACATTTTATTTCAAAAATAATTTAAGCTTAACTGTTACACTGTCTCAACTTTTATTACGGGAAACCTTAATATATTAAATGTTCTAGTAAAACATAACAAATTTAAACAAGATTAAAATAAATAGAAAAAATATATATGTTGCAAAAATTTTAAATATGAAAAATTTTAAGTTTAACAATACCTCAAAATTACTTTGACGATTCTATCCTTATTAATTAATGTACTCACTCCAAATGGATTATTCTCGTCAACCCTAGCGTATGGTATACCCAGAAACATGGCGTAGTCTCCATCTGTTGCTTCCAGTCCTCTAATCAGCCCTGCCTTGCTTTCCACCAGGGGATCCACCCGAGAAACTGCTCCGACATATTGGAATAAAATAGCTATACCAAAAATCAACGTATTGGTCGTCATTTTCTCGTCGGATTCAGCTCGACATTGGCAAATTTAAGTGCCTTTGGTAGAGTGCAGTGTGAATCTTGAGATAAATACGGCTTAGATATGTTTGATGTGTTTATCGATCTATTTATTGTCTACTATCGGCGTTATCCAGATAGCAACCACATTGACATTTTAAGATCTGTCTTCTTAAGGCTATTGTGATTATGAAACGATCCAACCTATTAAGCCGTTCCATTGGGTGGAAACGTGATTAATAAATTGTAATAAACTACGTTTATTTTTGTAAGACCTTATGAATATTTGTTATAATTTCACCGTGCTAAGAAACAGATAAGTCACCATCATCGTCATTTTCATCCAGTAGACACTTACGTATGTACCTATATCTAGAAACTGGTCGGCATGCTTAGGACCGGGATAGCTAGAACGACACACCGCGACTGGCTTTGCCAGGCTAGGCATCGTTCTAATGAGCGGAGTAGGAGAGAAACGCATTGAAGTTTCACTCAGAAAATGAGCACGCGTGCTAGCCGTTGAGCTTAAATCGAGTGGAGGTAGTATGTTTGCGCATACAAATTTGTACTAGAAACGGCGACTGCGCAGTCCAGGTTAATGCTCAAATTGTTTGCCTGGAACTGTACAGTTCGTGGTTCATAATCTTGAGCACCTGCGATCGCGGCTCTCTGTATAGGAACGCAATAAGAGTTGAGATCACACAAACTGCTGCATTCCATGTGTGTACCGGAGATTATCGTTCGAATTTTAAATTTATTGCTTTATTTTGTTTGGCGCTGTGTAGTTGGGTGCGTAATCATTCTCGTTGCGTTACCTGTTCACGGCGCGACCGATCCCCGACAGCTCCTCTGCTCAGCACAGGTACAGGGCAAGACAGTTAAGACAGCATAGTCTGTTAAAAACCCTCTGTACTTTAAAATGTATATTTCCAAAAAGTAAAATCAATAAAATCAAAATCATTTCATATTTTTTGTTCTAAAATTATAACAATTTTGAATTTCAACTTTAACTTCTTGATTAAAACGCTTAAGCATCGTGTCATATCCGTATTCGATTAACTTTTACGTTTTTCCTTTCGTTCAAACATTTCGCATACTATTATTTTCACTCTTTGATGCGTCAGTTAGGCTCACTTCTACTTTATTGTTTAGTTAAGATATTATTGATAAGCCTTAACTACACTTAAGATTTTTTTAGGCATCAGTTCCGTGATAGCCAATTTGGTATTTCTCGTTCATCTTGTAGAACAGCTCCAGGAAAGCTAGCCGGTCATGGAAAGGTCTGGTTTCCATGGTCAGCTCCGAGTCTATGTTCAGGTAGTTCCAGCGATCCCTGGTGGCTGGTACCCACTTTACTGGTAACAGTTCTGTAGTCTCTGGAGTAGGGTCTCTGAAATTATACACAATTCATTTAAAAATAAGACGACAAACTTTATCTATTGTGTTCGCGTTTTATGACCATAATTAAGATAAGTGATTATCAAATACCTACACTATGGTAATTCTTAGTAATCTTTAACAATATTTTCTATTTACTGTTATACTGGTTTGGATGAACTATTATTTATTTAAATCCTTTCAAGTCTTGATCTCTTCACAGCTATCCCAATCTTTGGGTTCTATTTTTGCTGTTCCTAATCCAACTGGTTTAGCTACGTAACGACAATAAGTCTATGTTGCGAATTGACTACCCGCTTTTTTTGCCTTTTTATAACTTACAAAAGTCCAAAAACAAACAAGTAAGCTACAAGATAGCTATGTTACACTGTCATCTTTACAATAGCATTAAGAACCTTATAGCAGTCAATGTCTTGGAGAAATTGGTGCTATAACAGTTTCTTTAAATTTTCACAGGCGTTCAAAGAAATGTATTATATTGAGGTCACGTTCAGACGACTAAAAGAATTAAGTAATACATGTTTTTACCTTATTTCAAAAGAACAAGGTGAATTAATGTATACATATTTTGTAGACGACTTTTTAATTTCTCACCGTTGCTTGATAACAACTGAAGATTTCGTTTTCAAGCTTTCAATCATATGTATCTTTTCGAGACTTTTAACAGGTTATTTTATTAACCTTTTTTCTAAAATAATAACAACATCTGATTACAATTCAATAAAGTTTTCCTTTAGTTAATTTGAAGGCCATTAGCTCTAGTCGATCTCTTAGAATATTATGTATAAAAAGTACTTACCCATATTTAACAAAGTTAGCCCATAAAGTAGTCATCCGATCGACAACTATCTGTTCTTCAAGTGACATGACCGTTTTCAAATAAGACACGTCAAATAAATAGCTAATTTCGTCAGCGTGAGCTGCGCCTCCAAAGGTAATATCATTTTTATTCTTGACAAAATTTCTTTCACCTGTATATGAAAACAAGTAAGAGAATATGGTATTCGCTCCGTTGTCAAAATATTTTCTGATAGTTCTCTGAGTGGGATTACCAAAACGAGTATCTGTGCATAAATCTATGACTTGACGTCGAGTTTCTTCACTTACGTCTTTGTCACCAAAATAGAAATGTCTCAGGATCTCCGACATTTCATCAAAAGTATTGCTATCAAAATCAAAACTTCGTTCAATAGTAACACTAATAATGTCCAATAAAGATTCCGTGTTTGTATTACCATAAAAAGTAAGTCCTTCGTCATTGTTGAAGCCGATTAGAATCGGGATTGTTCGAGCATTAGGTGTAAGTAAATTAACTGGATAATCTGTCAAAAATGGTTCCACTTCGTCAAAAGTATTTTCTACACAAACTCTGAAACTTAAGCCCAGTTCACTTGTAGCAGCTATAACAAGCTTTGGATCTACTGTGGCTAAGAACGATAGCGCATCATTTACATCGCTTGTGATAAAACCGAGACTTTCAGATAATTTTAAAAGTCCTTCGTTACCGGGATTCCACATCACCGTGGGATTTAAAATTGTTCCACTCTGCAATATAGCTTGTTGAAACAAATTTTCATGAGGTTGGTGGATGTGAAAATCTACCGACCCCGATCCAGCACTTTCACCAAATATGGTTATTTTATTCACATCCCCACCGAATGCTTCTATGTTATCTTTTACCCATCTCAAAGCTAGTTTTTGATCTTTAAGTCCTTGATTGCCAGGCGCAGCAGGTGTGTCAATGCACATAAATCCGTACGGGCCTACACGATAGTTGAGCGTAACCAAAACGATATCATGTCTGACCAAGAATTTTGGACCGTAGAGGTACTTTCCAGCAAATCCATATTCGAAACCGCCACCATAGATCCAAACAAGCA
This sequence comes from Ditula angustiorana, assembly GCA_963691745.1. NCBI lineage: Eukaryota > Metazoa > Arthropoda > Insecta > Lepidoptera > Tortricidae > Ditula > Ditula angustiorana. Next base: position 15,557,906 of record OY829476.1, read on the forward strand.
CGGGCAAACGGTTTCTGGATGAAGCACTTGTAGGCACGTAAACGTTGAGATGTAGACAGTCCAGAGTCCCCACTATGGTATTGTTGAATTCTTCTATTTGAGGGCAGATTGCGGAGTCGTCGAAAGCTTCGAAAGTATTTTCAAATGTGGGGTAGGGAACAGAAGGCTGAAATAAGAAGTGAGAACATATACATTTTGAGGAATTTTCTTTTGAATTTATTAAGTCTAATACATGGGTGGATACTACAATCGCAGTGCTTGCTTTTCTTTTGTTACGTACTTGCTATAGATATGCGTATTGCTCTGTAATTTTGTTTTTTCAAAATCAGAAACAATAGAAGGATAAAGGGCTTTTCTTGTCAGCAAAATATTTCATTTTTTTGAAGCGCTGGTAGAATGAGATATAAATTAGCTATTTGAATTTCATAAATGGAACAACCCATATGACATTCTGTCCCCCGTTTTTGATAAAAAATTACTTCAGACATAATAAAAACACTTCAAAATATTAAACGTGTAAAATATAATAATTTTAGGCTTAATGGGACCATAATCACGTAGCTGTTATGTCGTTATTAAGTAACATACTCACTCCAAATGGGTTGCTCTCGTCGACTCTAGCATAAGGTATACCCAGGAACATAGAGTAGTCTCCATCAGTCGCTGCTAGTCCTCGAATCAGCCCCGCCTTGCTGTCCACCAGGGGATCCAGTCGCGGAACTGCTCCAACATATTGGAATAAAATACCAATTGCAAAAATCAACTTATTGATCGACATTCTCTTGTTGGATTCAGCTTGTTATTGGCTAATTTATATGTCTTCGAAAGGATGGATTGTGACTCTTGAGATAAATATTGTTCAGATAACTTTGTTGTGGTTATCGATATCCTTATCGTGTACTATTGTTACTATAATAATAGCACCCACACGAAGAATAAGAAGTTTTGTTCTCTTAAAATTGTTTTGATCATGAAAATGATCCAACCTGCCGGACGTTACCTGGTAAATACTTCTAAATCTTTATAATTGTAAATTGATGACAATAACCTTGTTAAGTTAACACTTTATTAAGAATAGTTGATTCACTATCATCATCATTTTCATCCAGTAGACTTCCATTGCCAAGGATATGGCTTGCAGAGAGTATGTTATCCTGCCGGATCTGATCTTCGATTAAAGTATTGACAAAATTGATTTATTCAGTTAAAAACTGCGCTAAAATTATTTTCATTCAATTCAAGAACACGAACGATTCAAATCACTATATTACTCAAAAAAAATTGTCTGTCATGCGTGGTTGACTCTATGGCCTTTTTACTAAGACTACGATGCCACAATTTTATCTTGTCCCTAGTTAATTTACGCATACAGACTGCTTTTTTACCATCATGAGGAAACGATGTGCGTCTCTCCTCAATCGCAGTCGTGGCAGCTCGAATAGTATCCTGAGCATGCTAGCCCACCGCTGGGACTCGCCGCTTCTGTTGCGTTATGTGCAACTGCACGCCCCTGTAATGCCGGTGCCCAGGCGCCTTTAATTTAATTTAAGTTTAGTATCATTATAAAATACTAACCATAGCTTTAAGTTTGTAACCTCTAACACTATGGACTTAAAGTCCGAAATAAATGATTTGAATTTGAATTTGAATTTGCTGTCTCGGGTACACACTTAAAACATGTACTCCAGTCGGATTGCAATCACTAAAAATACGGCAAAGCAGACATACACGTACAGGGTGCAGACGTGTCGCGGTTTACTAATTAAAACACCGTCTCAGTTACAGATGTGGCGGAGCATGCCGGAAGACTAGAAGCACACTGAGGATGTTTTAGCTGCTACAGACACGTACGTGCAGTCAAGGAATTAAATTTCCAACCCATCTAAGGTTCAATAGCATATAACAAACTGTCACCATAAGAGCTATAGATCAAGACGTTAGTTTGACATATCGATCTTAATGTTTTGCGAATGTCAGACGACATTTCAACGAAATGTGTAGTGAATTAAATTCCTTGACTGTAGCTACGTATGCGATTGTGGTGCACTTGTTGCAACTGTTGCTGAAGTGTGTTGCATGAATAGGCTTTTGCACAGATCTCATCACTGGAGCCCCACCAAGCGACGTTACTGTGCTAGCTTAATCTATTAACGGACAGAAGTTTGCAAGATTTAAAAGAATGAAGCTTGATGAACACGAATGTGTTACTTCTTATATGCCAATGCCAAAAAAAAATGACAATGGCCAGGTTTTACATGCATTGTCAGCCGAGGAGATGTAAATATTATGCCCCGATCAACGATCTTTTTAGAGTAAAGGCATGAAAGTGAATATAAATAAAACAAAAGTGATGGTATTTATGAGAGAAGACCGTATGACAGGTTGTGAAATTAAAATCAATGGAACGAAGGTGGAACCAGTAAAAGGGTTTATGTATCATTTGAAACTGGCAACTATTTTATTTAAGTATTCCAGTGTCAAAACTCTTAAATTAACCCGCTAAATGCTAAACCCTATGTTAGCAAAATATTTTCGCATTCACAAAAAAAAGTCGAAAATGTAGTCCCAAACTTATATAAAACAATTTAGACGACACAATCTGTCAATAAAAAACTTTTGTACTTGTAATTTAAAATTTCTATTTCTTAAAAATTCAAACAAATAATAATAAAACTCTTTCATTAAATTTCCTTTGTAATGAGTGTTAAACTTCTAATTTTAATGTCTTATTATAGAGCGCTTTTTAACTACTGTGTTATTATAGGCATTCAGTAAAGTAAAGACCGAGGAAATTCGGAATGAATCGTCTTACTTTACTATTACTTTTTTTTTATGAATTAGGAATTCAAACAAGCAAGTGGGTCACCTGATGGTAAGTGATCACCACCGCCTATAGACACCCGCAACACCAAAGAGATTGCAGATGCGTTGCCGACCCAGAGGGCTAAGATGGAATACCACTTGTACCAATAATTGCACCGGCTGCCTTGCTCTTCACGCCGGAACACAACAGTGCAAGCTTAGCGGCAGGATTAGCGAGCAAGATGGTGGTAGCGATCCGGACGGACCTTGCACAAGGCCCTACCACCCGTAAAACTACTACTAATAAGCTTATCTTATTCGTATAATCCCCATGCTTCTCGTATTTTTCACTCTTTCATACGACGTAAATAGGTTATAATAAATTAATTAGTTAAAGGATTATTGATAGGCCAGTAACACCTAACTATTTTTATGCATCATTTTCGTGATAGCCAATCTGGTATTTCTCATTCATTTTGTAGAACAGGTCAAGGAAAGCCATCCGTTCGTTGAAAGGTCTGGTTTCCATGGTCAGCTCCGAGTCTATGTTCAGATAGTTCCACTGGTCCCTGGTGGCTGGGACCCATTTTACTGGCAAAAGCTCTGTGGTCTCTGGAGTGGGGTCTCTGAAATTTGTAGAGACAATTTAATAAGAAAATATGGTCATAAAAAATATTACGAGTATGTCAACGTTGTAAGATAATAAAGTCAAACTGGAACAAATTACCTTGCTGCTCCGCGAAACCATCATGCAAAACATATATATGTCGGACAGATGCAGCTAACTTGCACGAGCACGGCACTGGTTTCGCGGAGTAGCAAGGTAATTTGTTCCAGTTTGTTGAAAAGGACCTTCGCAAAGTAACGCCTGAATCTATTAAGTAATTATAGATAATGAAGTATTTAGATTACGAGCTTCAAAAAGTTACTTGAATAATTAATGACCCAGTAAGTTCTAATCAGTATTAAAAGTATTTTCTATCCACTGTAAGTCTAATTTAAATGATATTTTCATAACTTCAACCCATTTCTAAGTGTTGATATCTTAAATTACGTATTTTTCCCATTTGGATTTTATTTTCTTTGTCCCTTATTGTGTTTATGATAAGTCACCACAAATGCCCAAATCTGTTTACATTTTACAGTTTAAGAAAATATAACAACAAGAAATGAATAGAAATATAAGCTACTCGACAGAATGTATTATTATAATATGTTATTTTTACGAAGCTGACAAAACTTGACTTTGAGCAATCGATTCTATCGTTTCTTTCAGATATCGCAGACGTAACAAAAAAGCAAAGAATGTACGAAAACTACAAGTAACACTTTCAAGTAAAAAAATATATAAAAAATATTTTTTTTTTTCGCCAGAAGTAAGTAAATTAAAAAGGCTATTTAATTTATTACTATCCATAAACCTTGTTTATTTTCTCAACCTTGGTTACTGAATGATAAATATTATCGTCAATTACAATTTTGGTTCAATAGTATTTTGGAACAATAACAACCTTCGAATAAAATTTATTTGTATTTTTTGTTTAGTTATTTTAAAGGTCGCGTTATGAGTTTCTTAATAGTTTAATTAGTTTAGTTTATTTATTCAGTCAATATAATTACATCATAAATTGCACAAAATGATAAATTATTATTAATGATTATGTATAAAAAGCACGTACCCATTTTTAACAAAGTTAGCCCATAAAGTTGTCACTCTATCTACAACTTGTTGTTCTTCAACTGACATAATCGATCTCATGTAAGAAACGTCAAACAAATAGCTGATTTCATCAGCATGAGCTGCGCCTCCAAAAGTGATATTATTATTGTATTTCACAAAATTTCTTTCACCAGAGTATGAAAACACGTATGAGAATATGGTACTTGCTCCGTTATCGAAATACTTTCTAAGGCTTCTCTGCGTTGGATGTCCAAAACGAGTATCTGAGCATAAATCTAAAACATGACGACGAGTTTCTCCACTAACGTCTTTGTCACCAAAATAAAAATGTTTCAAGATCTCCGACATTTCTTCAAAAGTGTGACTATCAAAATCAAAATTTTGTTCAATAGCTTCACCGACAATATCTATTTCTGCTAAAGATTCACTGTTTGTGTTTCCGTAATAAGCAAGTCCTTCATCATTGTTAAATCCGATTAGAAGCTTGATTGTTTGAGCATTTGGTGTAATTAAATTAACTGGATGATCTGTCAAAAACGATTCTTCGTCATCAAAGGTATTTTCTACACACGGTCTGAAAGTTAAGCCCAGTTCACTTGTAGCAGCTATAACAAGCTTTGGGTCTGCTGTGGCTAAGAACGATAGCGCATCATTTACATCACTTGTGACAAAACCGAGACTTTCAGACAATTTTAAGGGTCCTTCGTTACCAGGGTTTTGGATAACCCAAGGATTGAGAACCGTTCCACTTTGCAATATGGCTTGATGGAATAAATTTTCTTGAGGTTGGTGGATATGGAAATCTACCGAAGCCGATCCAGCGCTTTCACCAAATATGGTTATTTTATTCACATCCCCACCGAATGCTTCTATGTTTTCTTTTACCCATCTCAAAGCTAGCTTTTGATCTTTTAGCCCTTGATTGCCAGGTGCAGCAGGTGTGTCAAGGCACATAAAACCGTACGGCCCCAGACGATAGTTGAGCGTTACCAGAACGATATCATGTCTGACCAAAAATTTCGGACCGTATAGGTACTTTCCCGCAAATCCAATCTCAAAACCGCCACCATAGATCCAAACAAGTACGGGCAAACGGTTTCTGGATGAAGCAATTGTAGGCACGTAAACGTTGAGATGCAGGCAGTCGAGCGTTCCCACTATGGTATTGTTAAACTCTTCTACTTGAGGGCATATCGCTGAGTCATCAAAAGCTTCAAAAGTGTTTTCAAACGTGGGATAGGGAACTGAAGGCTGAAAAAAGAAATGAAATTATTTTCTTAAATAGTTTTCAATCTAAAACCGATTGGATATTGAAGTGAAGTTCAACCACAATAATAAAAATAACCTCTTAAATACAATACCTATTGGATAGTCTACAATCAAATGTATTTAAGAATTAAACAATTATGTGCAAAATAATAATGTGAAGGTAGATTTCACAAAAAGGAAGCATATAAAAGCAGACTTACTTCAAATAAAATAAATCTTAATTGTTTTATTGTTACGATAAAAGTAGAACAACGCTTTGAAATATTTAAAATGTAGGTTAATTATAATGAATTATAAGCATTGCTAAATGCACAGAATTCTCAAAAAATATTTATACTACTATTTCCTTATTATCTAACGTACTCACTCCAAATGGGTTTGTCTCGTCGACCCTAGCATAAGGTATACCCAGAAACATGGCGTAGTCTCCATCTGACGCTGTCTGGCCTCTGATCAGACCCGCCTTGCTGTCCACCAGAGGATCCACGGCACCAACATATTGGTGTAAAATAAGTATTACAAAAAACAATACAACGGTCGTCATTTTCTCTTCAGACGCCGCTTGACATTGGCAAATTCAAGTACCTTGGCAAAGTGGTAGCTTTATCTTGAGATAAATACTGCTCAGGTATCTTTGATGCAACTATCGAATTCTTTATCTTATTTTTTCTTAAGAGGATTGTGTACCACACCTCCCCCCCCCCCCCCCCCGATACAAACGACGATAACGTTATTTATTCTCAAAAGCCTTTACTATTGAGTCATGTCTGTTTAAGTATAGTTTTTTTTTTAATATTCCTGATCGATTTGTCAATGTTCGCACTTTAGGAGTATATACAAAACAAAGAACCAGCCAAATGCGAGTTGGACTCGCCCATCGATGGTTCCGTACAAACTTAATAAGCACCGAACACTGCTGTTTTAACAATTTGTTAGACCAAGGTGCCTTGGTGTATACTGTAAACATACAAATTATTAACATACTCTCTCCAAGTGGATTCTCCTGGTCAACCCTAGCACAGGGGATACCCAGGAACATGGATTAGTCCTGTAGCTGCTTGTCTCCTAATCAGCCCTTGCTGTCCACCACAGGAACAACTGGGGAACTGCTCCAACGTTGGCGTAAAATAACTATAGTAAAAATAAGTCTTCATTTTTTTGTTTAGATACAACTTAACATTGAAATATAAATTTTAATGGTAAGATTATCTTGAGATAAATATAGATCAGGTATCTATGATGGGTCTATCAAACTCTATATCTTGTCTTTTCGTTTCTTTCTTAGGACTAAAAGAAAGAAGAAGATAGTGTTATCGATGAAGATCGTAATTATTATATTATATTTGTATAACCTACCGTACGAAACTGAATTGCTGTCTTAGTTCATCATTGTTTTGATTGATGAATTTATTACTTTATGAAAAACGCTTGCTTTCCTATCAAATCTAAGAGTGGTAGTTTGCGACCGAGTACAAGTTTCAGTTTCATATTACATTAGAGATGATCTTTTTAAATTCCCGATATGCCTTAATGGGTTTGATGGGTTTCATCTAGCACTGAAGGCATCATCTTTCAACGTTTGCATTTGTTTTTCAGTTTATCCTGTTTAAATGGGTCATTGTCATACCACTTCCACGGATTACATTTTTTTTTATTTCTTTCGTTCCTTATGCACATTAAGAGCACTGGTACTATTTACTTTAAGATAGTAAATATTTTTCCTGAAGTAGTTTATTTAACTATAGTTTCTTGAAAGAAACTGTTGTCCATGAAAGTGGCATAGGAATACCTAAATGCACTTGCAGTTTTACGGTTGTAAATTACAGTATTTAAAATTTTCTTGTTGATAATTTCTTATATAAAAAGTAAAATAAAACAATTGTAACTATTAAATGTGATTATTGCAACAATAGATATTTCTCATCTTCAAATATTTACAGAAAAACATGTTTTAAAGCGTTTATTCTTAATAAAATAAATATACATTATATATACGCATACTTAATATGTTGATTGTTTACTATAGGCCTGAACTTTTTATGTTTAATGTTTACATAGGTATTTAATCATGTCTAAGCATTATTTTCGCGATAGCCAATTTGGTTTCTCTCGTACATCCTGTAGAACAGGTCGAGGAAAGCCATCCTGTCGTTGAAGGGTCTGGTCTCCATGGTCAGCTCCGAGTCTATGTTGAGGTAGTTCCAGCGGTCCCTGGTGGCTGGGACCCATGTCACCGGCAGCAGCTCCGAAGTCTCAGGAGTAGGGTTTCTGAAAGATAAATGACTGGCTTATAAATACATCCCAAAGAATGAAACTTCATCATAATTAGTTGTTGATCTTAAGGCGCTTTCAATAAGGTCTGATGTAAATTAGCACTTCCTCGTAGTTCTGTTTCGACGTGTATTTTTACACTAAATATTGATCAAAATATAGTGTCCTTTTTAGTTTTATCTAAGTACATTGTTCCAGTAGTAAATAATTGATTTTATTGGCGCATCATGCAAATTGGTAGACAGACGGACGAGCTGGACGAAATGATAGGGAATCCATTTTAGTTATTTTGGCTCCAGCACACTAAAATTTATTACCTAACGGGCTATATTTCAGACCTAATTAATACGTACCCATATTTTGCAAAGTTGGTCCACAAAGTGGTCATCCTGTCAACAATAACTTGGTCTTCATCTGGCATGATCGATCTCATATAAGATACATCGAACAAATAACCTAATTCGTCAGCATGCGCTGCGCCTCCAACAGTAATATTTTCAAGATATTTCCAATAATTTCTTTGTCCGACGTAAGAGAAAACGTACGAGAATACGGATTCAGCCCCGCCGTCAAAGTATTTTCTTATGGTCCTTTGCGTTGGATTCGCGAAACCAAAATCGGAACTGACATTTATAACCGACTGTCTTGTTTCTTCGCTCACGTCTTTGTCACCAAAATAGAAATGTCTAAGTATTTCCGTCATTTCATCGTAAAGCGAGCTATCGGCATTAAAACTTTCCAATACATTTTCACCGATGATATCAAGTTGTGCTAAAATGTCTGAGTTCAAATTACCATAAAAAGCGACTCCTTCGTCATCGTTGAAGCCAATTAAAAGTGGAATTTCCTTAGCATTTACTGATGGTAAATTAACTGGATGATTTGACAAAAATGGTTCTACGTTATCAAAGCTATTTTCAACGCACGGTCTGAACGCTAACCCTAATTCAATTGTAGCAGCAATAACACGGTCCGTTTCAACTGTCGCCAAAAATGACACTGCATCAGTTACATCATTGGTTCTTAAACCAAGATATTCTGCCAATTTTAGAGGCCCTTCGTTACCAGAGTTCAGGACTGCCCAGGGATTTAAAATGGTTCCACTTTGCAAAATAGCTTGGTTAAATAGATTTTCTTGAGGTTGATGTAGCTGGAAATCAACAGATGCCGAACCAGCACTTTCACCAAATATGGTTATTTTGTCAGCATCTCCACCGAATGCTTCTATGTTGTTTTTTACCCATCTTAAGGCCAACCGTTGATCTTTTAGTCCCTGGTTACCAGGTACTTCAGGAATATCAAGACACATGAAGCCGTACGGTCCTAGACGATAGTTGACCGTGACCAAGATGACATCGTGTCTGACCAAATATTTTGGACCGTAGACGATCCTTCCATAATTTCCGATCGTATATCCTCCTCCAAAGATCCATACCAACACAGGTAAACGGTTCCCGGAGTTAGCAGAAGATGGCGCGTACACATTAAGATGCAAGCAGTCGATGGTACCAACTATGGTGTTGTTGAATTCTTCTACTTGAGGACAGAACGCTGAATCATCGAAGGCCTCAAAAGTGTCTTCAAAATTAGGCTGAGGAACTGACTCCTGTTAAAACATGACAAACTTAGTAAATTTCGTGGTAGTAGTTAAAGTTTTTTAGTCTTTAGTTTTAATCATAACTCAAAGAGGTAAATTATTGGCTTTCTTATTACTGCTGGTTTCATTTCATCCTCAAAAACACGTAAATTCTACTTATACAACCTTGTTTTTCGGGGCATAAAAAGGATTCGAGGTTTTTGAGAGTATTCAGTTTTCAAATCATCTTTAACACAAAAAAATATTCTGTTTTACTAGAGCTAGAGACACTTTTAAGGGGGAATCTCCAATTTTTTAAATGTATCTAGTAATAATGTTCAGGGAAGAAAACACTTGCCATGTCCTTGGTGTAATAATTACCCTCAGTAAATGATAAAAGCTTCATGAAATGCGAATAAAATACTGCCGGATGAAGACGAAGACATCTGGCAGTAGGATGATAAGCTCTGATATTCTAACTGATCAGTGATCAGTGTATCAGTAGGTAAAAGTTAAATTATCTCCTCGTAGTTGTGATGTGATTGTTGATGCCCTTCTACAATTGGAATTCCTAGCTTTAAAATTTATAGTCTAATGAACTTACTCCAAACGGGTTATTCTCGTCGACCTGTGCATAAGGGATGCCCAGGAACATGGAGTAGTCACCATCGGATGCTCTCAGCCCTCGGATCAGCCCCACATTGCTGTCCACCAGAGGATCCAGTCGTGGAACTGCTCCAACATACTGGTGTGAAGTTAATAAAGCGACAATCAATGTGAAAAACATCTTTGGCTGCCCAGACCCAATTTGGTAATGGCTAATTTTAATCAAAAGTCTTCCGTATTTATAATGATATTTGGTATGAAGATTATCTTGAGTTTTAATAATCTTATCGTTTAGGTGTCTTTGATGCGTTCGCCGAGATTTTTATCTTGGATTTTCTACAAGGAATCTATGAGCGTAATTTAGATTAGTTTTGATCTGCTACTTTGTCCGCGTGGAATTAAAGTTTTAAGTAAGAAAGGTAACTGTACCAGTGCTTGGCACGCGTAGAACATTGTTTTTACCAGTAGTTGACATCATTGTCTCTCGTTTTTACTCGCATGTTTCCGTATTTCCTTGTCAATTAATGGGTCACAGTCAAAGAGCGGGACCGTTACCTTAACTCGACCTAAGTCATTATGTTAGTGACTTAAGTGATACTCGAATTATTTATTTATTGCTTTTCAGTTTTAACTTTTCTATGGAAAAAGGGAAGCAAAAGACCATAATGGGAAGGTATCAAATTAACAGCCATCCATGAGAAGATGAGAATCAGTAACTCCAACAGAGACTCTACTTAAACTAAACTTAACTTAAAGACTCAAAGAATGGAGTTTCGGTTCTACAATGCATTGCTCAATATAAAAAAGAATGATGTCATTTATCTAAGAAACATAAGACAAAAATTGCTCAATCAATAGATCGTTATCAGATATGAATAATCAGAACCGTCAGACTTTGGTGATTATTATGATGTCAGCATCAGACATTCTACAGAGTCGAACATGCCTAGAAGGTCTGTGGAATTGTTATAGAATTTCTGAACATGATTCTGTAAATTATAATATGTATTGTCTTTATTTTTATGCTTTATTTTATTTATAATAAATTATAACTACTTTATGCTAAATACTATATATACATAAAGAACCTATTTTTCTTCATACTCAAAATATACTTAATAACGATTTTTAACAGAATACTAAAACAAACTTAGTTATTGTCATCATTTCCGCGATACCCAATTTGGTATTGCTCGTTCATCTTGTAGAACAGGTCGAGGAAAGCCATCCTGTCGTTGAAGGGTCTGGTCTCCATGGTCAGGTCCGAGTCTATGTTTAAGTAGTTCCAGCGGTCCCTGGTGGCTGGGACCCACGTCACTGGTAGCATCTCTGTAGTCTCAGGAGTAGGGTTTCTGAAGATGAAAAGTAGTTTAAAGTAGTTCTACATTGTATATGAATTTTTAGGATTGTTTTCGTGGGATAGTGGTAAAGCTAATTTGTTCCAAATTATTGTAAATTATTGTATTGTATACATTAGGACAGATTGAGATACTTTGTATAATAAAACAAGAATTTAACCTTAAAGTACTCAAAGTTGCTTTCAACATTAATAATACGCACCCATATTTAGCGAAGTTAGTCCACAGAGTAGTCATTCTGTCGACTATAATTTGATCTTCATCGGGCATAACCGTTTCCAGGATGAACACGTCGAACAAGTAACTCAGTTCGTCAGCATGTGACGCCCCTCCGTATGTTATGTTGTTGAAATATTTGAAGTAATTTCTTTCTCCAACGTAAGAAAACATATATGAGAAGATGTTTTCAGCTCCACCATCAAATAATCTTCTGAGACTTCTTTGCGCTGGGTGTACAAATTGTAAATCAGAAGAAAAGTCTAGAAGTTGACGGTGTGTTTCTTCATTAATATCTTTATCACCAAAATAGAAATGTCTTAGGACCTCCGACATTTCATCAAAAGTATGGCTATCAAACTCAAAACACTCATTCACAGTTTGGCTTAAATAATCTGAATTGAGTTCATTATAAAATACAAAACCTTCGTCGCTTGTAAAACCAAGTAACAGCGGAATTTGCCTAGCTTTTGGCGCTTGTAAATTTACTGGATGATCTGTCAAAAATGGATCCACATCGTCAAAGTTATTTTCTATACAAGGTCTAAATACCAAACCTAATTCACGCGTACTACCAATGATAAGGCTTGAGTCAACTGAAGCTAAGAATGACAAGGCATCATTTACGTCATTCGTAGTAAGACCCAGATTTTCAGCCAATCTTAAAGCACCTTCATTTCCAGGGTTTCTTATTGCCCAAGGGTTTAAAACTGATCCACTCTGCAGAATAGCCTGATCGAATAAATTCTCTTGATCGGTATGAACATGGAAATCTACCGATGCTGCACCAGCGCTTTCACCAAATATGGTTATTTTGTTAGGATCACCACCGAACGCTTCTATATTGTCTTTGATCCATCTTAAAGCAAGCTGTTGGTCTTTTAGACCCTGGTTGCCGGGTGCCGCAGGCGAGTCAAGGCACATGAAACCGTACGGACCCAGTCGGTAGTTAAGCGTGACTAATACAACGCCATGTCGGACCAAGAACTTTGGACCGTAGAGATCTCTCCTTGAATATCCGAATGTGAATCCTCCCCCATGGATCCAAACCAGCACTGGCAGGCGGTTGCTGGAAGTCGCAGCAGTAGGCACGTAAACGTTGAGGTGGAGACAGTTGAGGGTCCCAACTATAGAGTTGTCGAACTCTGAGATTTGAGGGCAGACTGCTGAATCATCGAAGGCTTCAAAGGTACCGTCAAATGTGAGATGTGGAATTGAAGGCTGTAACAAGTATTACGAATTACGATATATTCATTTTAAACCGGTTTATAGGTACTTGAGTTCAGCTGTAGCTAATAATCAGTTGAGTACTTAATAGCTTTTAGGGTTCCGTAGGCTGCCAACTGGACCCTATTACTAACGCTCCGCTGTCTTTCCATCCGTTTGTCAGAGCTGTATCTCTTGAAATGTCTCTTGAAGTGAAGTGAAATTTTTACTGAGTGTGTTTTACTATAGCCGCTCTAACAATAAATAATAAAAATAATTTAAGGGGCTTCTTTTTTTTTGCTGTTTTTGCACGGAGCCTTTCGTGCGCGAGTCCGACTTGGACTTGGCCTTTCTTTTAAATTGAATTATGAAAACATCAATTTTATCTTTCTTATAGCGTACGGCGTACGCCATTATAATATGTTCAATATGATAAGATACTGCTGTTAATTACCACTGATTGCGGGATCTCATGAACTGATTAATTAAGAACACATTCAATGGTACCGAGTTATTGATAACATCAGGAACAGATACAGGATGATCCGAATAAAAACAAATATGCCTGTAGAAGGACCTTATGTTAGGTCCTTTCAAATCGCTACCACCATCTCGCTCGTTAATCCTGCCGCTAACCAGCAGTGCTTGCATTGTTATGTTACAACGTGGAGAGCAAGACCGCCGGTGAAATTACTAGCGCAAAAGATACACCATCTTAGCCCACTGGGTGGTCAACGCATCTGCAGTCTTCTTGCTAATACGGTTTTTTCGGTGGTTATTATATACCATCAGATGATCCACTTGCTCGTTTGCCTTCCATTTTTAGACTTTACTAATCTTCACACAACAGTCACCAGAATTATGGAAAAAAACTCTTCTTTATCAAATGCTGATGCTACTTACTCCAAACGGATTCTCTTGGTCAACCCTAGCATAAGGAATACCCAGGAACATGGAGTAGTCTCCATCAGTCGCTGCCCGTCCTCGAATCAGCCCCGCCTTGCTGTCGACCAGGGGATCCACTCGGGGAACAGCTGCAACATATTGATGTAAAATAACTATTGCAAAAATAAATCTAAAGAACGTCATTTTGTCTTGAGATGTAACTTGACATTGGTGAATTCTTGATTCTTCGGTGGCCTGATATTGGCACATTTATCTATTTAAAGATAGTGTAAGTGGAGCAGATAGCAACAAAGATGATTCTTAAATTTTTAGAGGACATAACAAATAATTTTGCAATGAGGTAAGACAAACGTGACCATTATTCACGTCAAAGCAGTCCGTTCGGCTTTGGAACAGTGTAAAAAAATGATTTGATTATTTTATATATTTAAAAACGAAGAAATCACTACTGATTCAAAATAGAGTGATAATAATTATGTTAATTGAACTAATTAGCTAACTCACTCAACCTTAGTAACTGATGACATCTAACGCCTAGGTAACTGTTGTTTCATATTATTTTTTCGGCGGAGCTGGAATGGAGCTGGTTAAATGATTTGTTGACAAAAACTTTGACAATCAAAATGGCTTTTAAGGCCGAAACCTAACTGCGGCGCACGCTACGCATGCTCCATACACACCATAGCTGAATTTGTTTGAATACGGTGCGTAGCATGCGCAGTGAGGTTCAGCCCTAACTGCGGCACTTATCTGTGTTTTTTACATGTCAAAACATTTTTATTTTGGTCTATTCCCAAAAGTGTAACATGATTGATCTCGCTGGAGACAGCAGGACAGCAGGACAGATGGCCTGGGCCCAATTTTATAAACTCGACAGGTGACAATGACAACTTGGCGTACATTACTGTGTCGACAAGTAATGCCACAGACTTACAGACTTAACATCATAGTGGGCTAGCAATGTACAACGAATTGTCACTGTCACCTATCGCCTGTCGCGTTTACCGACCGACCTGTCCATGGTCACGTTAGGTAAGACACTTTATTATCTCTTTATCGCATGATCGGAGATCCGCATGAGATAAGAGGAAACTCCACCACTGGTTTTTTATGATTATGAATAAGCGGATTAAGCGAAGGAAGCCCGGGGTGATAGCGATAGTCGCGAAGATGACTCGCCAAGATTATGTAGATGTAGATTTTTTTTGATAAATTATCTTATAATGACATATGACATCATATTATTATTGATGGCTGTGTAATTGATGCGTCGTAACTAACTCGTGACAAAAAGTTATTACTCTTAAAATTGAATTATTTAACCTTTAAAATATCTGTTTGGGACTTGTAGCTATGGAGGAACGGGGCTACCTGACACAGGTTTGCATACCTACTAGGAGGCTCCAATCAATCTTGTCACATAGACTTAAGTTTTAAAGGAATAAACAGTTTTTTCAATTTCATAATTCATTTTCATGTCTTCGGCCGGGTTACTCCTAACCTCGTAAAGCTCACGTGAAATTTCGTTCTATGAATTTTGAACCATATCGTTGGAGACAGTGAGTTCAACGTCAGTTTGACATTTGTCCTAAATGTAGGACTTGGGCCTTACGAGGCTAAACCACGCAACGGATTTTGATACGGTTTTCGCTGTTAGTAAGAGACTTTTTTAAGGAAGATTTTTAATTTTTATGTACTTTAATTCCTAATAGTATAAGAGCGAAACCGGGGCGGACCGCTTTCCTAATATAAAGCATTTTACTTCCCCAAACATCTTTTAAAAATACATAAAATAAACAACCACTTCTAACCTTTAACCCAAAATCAGAGTGCAAAAGAACAAGTTCACATGAATGTCACGGAGTCGTAAAACGCGTAATATACCATTCAAAGGGCACGGCGTTAAATATACAAAAGGTATATAAAACTGATATAGCGCTTTGGGCCTCATAGCTGGGCCATCGTAAAAACCTTACGGCAGGTACGGCGCTTTAAGGCCCCCGGCGACAATAAAACGACAGTAAATATGTAACGTTTATATTAGATCAGGCATATTTTGATGCCTGAGAGCGAACAATGTGGGCCTTGCGGATTCTTATGGCCTTATTCTAAGAAGTTTGTGCGTTTCGATTTTGCGGCGCAATTCCAGCTTTGTGACTTGGTTCATGGTTCTGAATGGTTTGATAGGTACAGTCAACCAGTTTGATTCATAGGCCACCGTAGAACCTTTTGGCAATAGACGTTATAATGACTTCTGAATAAATGTCGTAATATCTCGGCGATGATAAATTGCGACTTCGTTCTACGGGTGGCATTTAATATAAATAAAATGTTTTGATTGTACAATAAGTAAAGTCCAGTCTACCGTGAAAATGTTACTTTAATCTAAGTATAAGTAAAATTGTAACTGACCGATGTATTTACATAGGAGATATTTAAGAATAAACATATATGAGGGGTCTTTGTAAGAGGAACAAATGCCAAAACAACTATCTTCGAAGTTTTTTTTGTATATCCGCCTTTATACGTGCATCACCTAAAAACCAGTGCAAGAAATTGGATACGGTTTTTAAAGTTGTATTGCTGGAGGTCTAACTTACAAGTTGATGTGTGTTTCATCTTAATGTGTGGCCTAGAAGCCGAATTATTATTATTATGAACACGAAAAGTTTAGCTACCAACTACCAAATCCCATGCGTACTTACTTGTGAGCTAAGCTAAATCACGAATAAGTTTCATCAAAATCACAGCTTGATTCACTTGACGGTTCTATGCATTTTGTGTACCAACGGCTATGGTGCCGCACGTTGGAACAATGCAATATCGTGAGACCGTAGGTATTTCGTCGCCAGTAGGTATCTCGTCGCTATATCTGGTGCTATTCTATCTCGTTGTATCTGTGCAATCTCCGCGTTATCTCGGCAATCTCGTCGCATTCAGACCTCATCTAGGCATCAGCAGTTTACACTTCGAGCATTCTTTTATAAACTCGGTACTGGGAGTTTTATTTTGTTATCTGCAATAGGATGTTTTCATTTTGATCAGAAGATTTTAAAATAGCTGCGTCTGTGCGACACATATATGTTCATGCAAATGTGTCGCACAGACGCAGCTATTTTGCACGAGCCCGGCACTGGTTTCGCGGAGTAGCAAGGTAATTTGTTCCAGTTTGTTGATATGGACCTCCGCAAAGTAACGCCTGAATCTATTAATTATTTAACGTATTTCAGCCTTTAATGTGTCAGTTTGTAGACGTATACGCATAGATTTGAAGTCGGTTTTAATTTAAATATTCCCCAATAATAAATATTATATGAGGAAGCACTATACCTCTATTTACTAGCACTCAGGGATGAAATTTGATGAACATTTTTTATATACTTAATAAAATTTTATTATATAAAATAGGAAGGCAAACGAGCAAGTGAATCACCTGGTAAGCAATCACAACCGCCGGTAAACATCCGCAACACTAAGGAGATTGTAGAGGCATTGCCAACACAGAGCGCTAAGCTAGAGTAACTCTTGTGCCAGTAATTTCACCGACTATCTTACTCTCTACGCCGGCACACACTGCTGCTTAGCGGCTGGATTAGCGAGCAAGATTCAAATTAGATTTAAAGGAAAGGTAAATTTACTGCGATTTATAGATGATTCGTGTTGAAATTTAAGGCCTGGTGGGCCAATATGTTGCTTGAAACAGCATAACACAATACAATCAACTGAAGAAGCTCCCAAGACAATCATGCGCAACCATAGTTTTAACCGCTTCGGCCCTAACGTATTCAAATAAGAAGGGGTGTCCGAAGATCAGCAATTCAATTCCCGATAGACGTTTTATTCGAGATGGGCTCGTTGTTATACGCAAGGTTCGGGATGACGTGGGTAGCCTTTGCCCCTCCTACCACCGGTGTAATGACATGCCTGAGGAAACTTTCTGAATTTGCGAAGCATTCAAAACGAAAAAAGAAGTCCCAAACACATAATAAATTTTTTGAAAGCAAGGATCGCTGTCGCAAACTGGAACAAATTACCTTACTACTCCGCGAAACCAGTGCCGGGCTCGTAGAGAGTGTCGTATAGAGACGAAACGCGCGTCGATCGTGTTGTTAATGTTTGATGGTGGTCGTGTGTAGTTGAGCCTGTGTGATATACGTTGTTTCGTGTGGAAGCGGAGGAGGGTGGGTTTTTGCATGAACATATATATATGTGGCACAGACGCAGCTATTTTGCACGAGCCCCGCACTGGTTTCGCGGAGTAGCAAGATAATTTGTTCCAGTTTATTCATATGGACCTCCGCAAAGTAACGCCTGAATCTATTAATTGAACGCTACCGCCTTCTTGCTGGCTAATCCAGCAGCTAAGCAGCAGTGCTTGCACTGTTGTGTCCCGGCGTGGAGAGCAAGAGAGCCGGTGCAATTACTGGCACAAGAGGTATTCAATTGTAGCTCTCTGGATTGGCTACGCATCTACAGTCTTCTTGGCATTACGGGTGTCTTATGCAGTGATCCCTTAACATCAGATGACCCACTTGCTCGTTTGCTGTCCTACTTAAAAAAAACTTACTTATGATGCTTCCTTTAAAGATAATATTCATTATCACATTATTATTTAACCAAGCAATGTAAATCATCGACTTATACCGGCGTCATGTATTGCAATAATCATACTACATGTAAGTGTTTTAACACAACTGCATCGTCAAATGCAAACTGTCAAAAACGTATTAAGAGGAGTGTGAACCCACCAGTCTCTATACAAACGGCGATAACGTTTTCCACCCTCTAAACCTTAACCTATAGCCATGATTTTTTGTATGATGTCATTATGACCTAGAACTAAGTAGGTTTGTATGGTGTAATTTTTTAAATATTCTTAACAGTTTCAAAAATATTCACACTTTTTTGTTGTGTATGAAACTCCTGAAATGCAAATATTGTCAAATCTGTGAAGAATATTAAAAAAATCACAACATACAAACCTAGTTCTAAGGCATAATGACAACTTTCAAAAAAATCATTGCCATAGATTTAGGTTTAAAGGGTGGAAAACGTTATCGCCGTTTGTATGGGGAGCGCTTTTTGGGGCTGGGTTCACACTATTCTTAAGCAACACAAAACAACGAATTTATCATGGGAAATCGCATTCGAAAGTTACTAAAACTTTACAAAATCGCTTTAGCGTTTCAAAGTCACTTCGGCTAGTACTTTTCGCTATGATTTTTGACTTCACGGGTTTGCCTGCGTTTAGAGAGCGAAGGTTCAGTCTTGTGGTAGGGCCTGCGCAGGAAATAAGGAGCCGCTCGGGGCGCGATACTGCGGCTGAGAACATTCGACTTGATTGGCTCGGCAGGCCTACACCCGCCGCGGAGCATGAAGAGCAGTGAGCGCACACCTGTGCCCAATTTCATAAACGCGTCAGGCCACAGGTGACAGCGACTATTGGCCGTACATTACTGTGTCGACAAGTAACGCTACAGACTTACAAACTTAACATCATAGTGGGCAAGCAATTATTATTTTATGTAAATTTAAACTGTAATTGACTATTTTGTAACTTTATGAGTCGAAATGACTTGAAATAAATGAATTATTCTTATTCTTATTCTATAATACCGTATTGTCACTGTCACCTGTCGCCTGTCACGTTTAGGAAATAGGGAATTTTCTCGATACGCGTTAACTCGCTACGTAACTCAGCGCGTCTTTTTCTGACTAGCTCAGTAGGAGAAAGACGCACTGACTTTCGTAGCGAGTAAACGCGTATCGAGATGATTCGTGCTAAATGCACTGTGTTGCGATCCTCAACACAGTGATTTTCAACCTTTTATATAAGCGACTCCTTATAAGGAAGGCGACACCCTATGGCCGTAAAATGTAGCGGAAGGCGGTCGCACTCCGTTGAGGCGATATTTCTTTGCGACCGTCCCCCCGTAGCAACAAGACAAAGCAAGACAAGATAGGAAAATATTAAAAAAAAAATCACTATTTTAAAAATAATTTATTGTGCAAATCGTTTACCTATTTTTTTTAGTTAGACACAGGCGATTTAACGCAGTCTAAAAAAGCATCGCGTAATTGTTGCCGGAAAAAGCATTTTATTTCAAGCCCTAATTATTTGAGTCATGTTTTTATTTTTTTACAAGACTATTTTCTGATATCGTGTAGGTACAGTCAACCAAACTGAAATCTAGGCCACTGTAGAACCTAAGTAGTCGCCATGAGTAATCGCTGTAATATTAAGTCATTACTATGAAATGTCATATGACATTTAATGAAAAAAGGTTTTAAAATGGCCTAGAATTCAGTTTGGTTGACTGTACCAAGTTATAATAATTAAGAATATAATTCATAAAGCATGCTGCATATCTATTGCTATTCATTTGTATGCCTTAGAGCAGTAGTTCCCAAACTTATTTTTCTCGTGGGCCACTTTCAAAATTTTACTGGTTTCGGTGGACCCCCTACTGCTACATTTCTACCCCCAACAAGTCTCCCGTGGACCCCTAGGGGTCCACCTGGACCACTTTGGGAATCACTGCCTTAGAGCGAGACATAGTGACGAATCACAAACTAATATTTTATGTATCTAACATACTATGTTTGACGAACATTGACGAATAAAGTATTTCCCACCTAATAATAAACGCTTAGTAAACCTAAATTACTTGACACAAGCCTGTCACCTTTATCTGTCATGTCATTGCTACATTTGCCTTAAAAATGAAAGGGAACAACGCACATTATGTTACTAAGAAGGCGTTGGTATTTTTTTATTTTTAACTAAAAAAATATTTTTTTGCCTCATCCATTTTTCTTTCATCTCGCGTGCATTGTAGACCTCAAGTGCCGATACCGAAATAGAGTAAGCCACCTCGTTTACTTTTACGCACGACGCGGGCATCCGACCGACCGACCGCGTCGCACGACAAATACTCATAGTCTCAGTCATACGTCACTTGTAGCCGTTATTGAACATTTTCTACTTTTTAGCTGGATTCGCATGGGCATTTTCTTGCACAAAAAAAAACTATCTTCGATTTTTTTCTGACTTTGTATCGGTATCATTTTTTAAATACATTATAATGGTAACTCATCGAAAAACAATATTACACTTCCATGCCATGTTAGAGCTACACAAAATTCAAGCATGGATTTAAATAATTAACCCCTACGTCAAGTGCAGCGCCAGGACGGGTTATGAGGTAACCCCCCCCCCCCTCCCCCCCACTGGGTTGCGTCCAGGTCAACCACTGGTAATTATTCTAATCTCATTTGACGACCCTATTCAGACCCTGTTCTGTTCGACTATGTGACCCCTTCTGACTCAAAGGCTGGATCCCTTGCTCTACGTATAACCAAGGGGGTTTTACTCCGCACTGTAGGTACGCTCGACGGCCTTGCCTACTGAGTTGGCAAATCGCAGTAGGTTGTCGGCTTGCCGCGCGCCCTCTCGCTAGCTTTCGCTGCGGCTGTGTAATTGAAAACGAATGCATCGCAACCCTAATGTAAGGGAGTTGCGGGGAGATAGCAGACGCGGACGGCGCGTTCCTTTTGACGCGAGCCGCCTAGCCAATATACAAAGTAATCCGAACGTTTTGGGCGTCTCACAAAAGTTGGAATTCGTTTAATAGCGCTCGAAAAAGTGAGGTTTCTGTATAGTCGACCAAGAAAAATCTTAACCACTTACTATCGAGTATTACAAGGTTCAAAAGCAATTACTTGGTCGACAATACGTTAGTACTATTATTTATCTACACACATAATCATAAGTGCTCTATAATGCGTTCAGAAACCGTAGGAAATAACCACCATTATTACAATCAATTTTATATTCTTCTTCACTCGTGTGTTCCTATAAAACCACACTCGTGTTTTAAGGCCTGTCATTATATAGCAGTTGCATAAACTACTATTAATTTACAATGTGGTATAGCTCCGTTAGGTATTCATATAACGCCATAGAATTAGCGGGCGACTTCACAATTCCAATTGAGGCTGGCACTCAGCGTTTCAGTACTTAAAGTCCGACACTCGACAACTCTGAGAAGCCTTCAAACTTATCTCATAATGAACCCAGCTGCTCTTGAATTACGAGCACTAATTAAACGTCTTTGCTGAAAGAATTATGAATATATTAGGAAGGTACAGCGTTTTTATAAGCTGCAACAAATTTAACTGACCATTAAAGAAGGAACTGAGAAAAAATGTACGCGTCCGAATGGGATAATAGTATTTTATGCAACTGTTGCATAATGAGGGGTCTTAAAACACCAGTGTGATTTTATGAAACCAGCGTCAGTGAGTTTCATAATAGGATCACACGAGTGTTTTAAGACCTAATTATGTACAGTTGCATACATTACTTTATCTACACACATATCATAAGTACTCTATGATGGGTTCAGAAGCCATAGGGCAATGACCTGCATTGCTACTTAGCTACTAGTGCTAGATACCTATTAAATATCTATAGACTGTCCACATTAAACTAATGTAATAAAAATGAATTTGAACAAATATAGAAACAAATTAGAAAAAATCTCATAATAATATTGGTTGTTATAATGCTGGTCATTGCCTACGGTTTCTGAACGCATTATAGAGCATTTATGATATATGTGTAGATAAATACATATATCATCTTCATAACGGATACGTCCCTTAAAGGGATAAGTTCGCCTTTGTACATCACTGTATCTCTTTTTGCCATGTATGTTTTTGTACAATAAATCATTTATATGTATACCATATCTACACTAAAATAATAAAGAGATAAACTTTGTTTGTTTGTTTTTTTGTTTGTTTGTATGTAGGGGGTAATTTCTGGAACTACTGAACAAATTTCAAAATTCTTTCACTAATAGAAAGCTACACTATCCCTGGCGGACATAGGCTACTAATTTCATGCGAACGAAGTCGCGCGCGTCCGCTAGTACCATAATTATGCCTCCCTTTTGAAAATTACACCTTCTCTCAGTTTCGAGGAGTGTGGTTCTGCATGAAATGTAACGCACAAATGCATGCAGCTATATTGCACGTGAGTACACTACACTGCACTGGTTTCGCGGAGTAGCAAGGTAATTTGTTCCAATCCAATCCAATGTTGATATGGACCTCCACAAAGTAACGCCTGAATCTATTCATTAGCATAAGTTGTTGAAATAAGTATGCCGCTGTGACAAACGGACGGACGCATAGCGCCAAAAGGTTTCCTAAGTAGTAAACCTTTTTGGTGCGGAACCTTACAAACAGGGGTAATGTTTTAAAATACAGTCACATAACCGCCTTCCCACAAAACCAGCCACTCTGACTTGAAAGTCTCGCCGCAAGTGAGGTACTCAGCGCAGCCACGTAAGCAATACCGCGTCAAAATATCAATTTATTCGCACCAGCATCCCAAGTCTTTGATATATCAGCGCCGACCACACAAACCATGGCGCGGCTGCATTCCTGTCACGTTTGATGCGAATCGATGCCAATATTGAATCGAGTCGAATCGAGTCGAATCGAGTCAGCTGATCCGAATGGATTGCGTCGTCGCTTACCAGGGAATATTTTTAACTGTGGCCGGGAAATTATTGCTGGCTGGCGTTATGGTACAGTCAAGGAGATTGAAACACGGACCACCGTAGAACCTAGTCGAAGAGACATACGCATGACATTTGTATGACATAGCCTGGCGTTTAACGCGTATCGTCATTGCGATAGGGTTCTAAGGTGGTACGTGAATATATTTCCCCTACTGTTTTTACGCTGTGTTTTAGTCGACTGCGAATTCAAGTGGATTTAATGGTTGCCAGTAACATAGCAAAGGCGCGAACTTATTTTTATACGTAAATAAAATATTATATTAAAGTAAAACAATTTAAACGGTGTATATCGCATATTATTATATAGCAACGAATCTTATTCCTAGGCCCAATTTCATAAACGCGACAGGCGACAGGTGACAGTGACAATTCGGTATACATTGCTTCCCCACTATGATGTTAAGTCTGTAAGTATGTAACGTTACTTGTATACGCGGCACAGCAAATTGTCACTGTCACCTATCGCCTGTTGCTTTTATGAAATAAGGCCCTGACGGTTTAAGCCCGTTTCAGTTACCAGCATTAAATTATTGTCTATCATTGAGCTCAAAAATATATGACTCTTATGCCTCTAGCAATAGAGAAGTGTCTGATAGAAATGAACCCAATTTTGGATGAGATGTTGGGTATTACTGATGACTGTTCACAGGCAGACAAAATGGACAATTATTAGTTATCGTATAACCTTAACGCGATATAAACAGGACTTACTATTCAGTTTATTGCGGCTTTTCTTCTTAGTAAAATCGTCTATGTAGAATAACTTATTAGGGACATTTGAAATGAAAAGTTTCTCCTTTTTTTACTTTCAAATTTTTACCAGACCAAAGTTTATGATTATGACAAACTTGTATTTTCCAGCTCCTATGTAATTTATCTTGAACGTAAAGCGATCTTTTATAGCAACGCTCATAAAATTCTTGAAGGCGTTTCAACATGATTACTAATCTTCAAGATTTTGTGATTTAAAAAGCCCATATCTAAGATTAGGTTATCGGGTTTTCAAGTTTATGTACTTACTTACTTAACAAAGTTTTTAAGATGGTTTGGAAATGGGAACAGACTGAATTCTTTTATTTTTAAAGCAATCTAGAGGTGTTGGGCAGCCCGAAACTAGGGCACACGTCGCCGAAGTAACGTGCTTATTTTAATACTTTATAAATATGTTTATGAGCCAAAAATATAATATATTTTTATCTACACACATATCATAAAGGCTCAATAACGCGTTCAAAAACCCTAGGAAATGACCAGCATTATTACAGCCAATGTTATTATAAGAATTTTCTTGTCTGTGGTAGTAGGTAAATCTGTTCTTTATTGGTCATCACATTACCGATATCTCGTGACGTTATGAATTTAAATTTGGAACAGCTGTCAAAATTCAAGTTGGTCTCTATTCTAGTATCCACAGATATTAAAACAGTTATCGATACGAAACGGCACCTCAATATGTTTTTTGGATTTAAACGCACTACATTTGATATCAAGTGACATGACAATAGGGAATTCATTCGTTCGTCTATGGTTTAAAAAAAAACGTTCGTCTTGACGTATAGATCGAATCACAGAGTACCTTTTTAATATACATGGCCGCCATTAGTTGTCTTTCGTTTGTTGGTTTTTTGCTGTTACGGTTTTTTGCAGTTATGATATGTGTTTATAACTTTATCGGGACTTTTAACGCGATAAAAATATATTGTTGATTTACCTCGACGTTTCGGCCATGTTTCAATGGCCGTGGTCACGAGTAGACTTGACGTCGAGGTAAATCAACAATATATTTTTATCGCGTTAAAAGTCCCGATAACGTTATAAATATGTGTGAAAATCGCGTAAGTTTAAAACAATTTATGGTATGTGTGTAGATAAAGTAATGTATGCATGTATATAATTAGGCCTTAAAACACTCGTGTTTTAAGGCCTCTCATTATATAGCAGTTGCATAAAATACTATTAGATTATGTATTTGTTTAAAGAACATTTTATGTATAAACTAACTTTTCCCCTTAAAATTGGCGTAGATTTTAGAATACTGTTACTGGTGTCCCACCAAAAAATTACCAAACCAATACAATACTACTACCATACCCCTATGCCAATAAAGTAGATATACTTTGATGGTGGAATTTCAGAATTTACATCCCCTAAGGAACATCACACAGGCCTTTAACAGTCGTTTAAACAGGCTAGATAAGACTAATACCTTACACTAAATACATAATAGTTTACGGCCTAAACTCCTGTAAACAGAAATTTAAAATTTGGAACATGACTGTGTTTCTTAGATTGTGTAGAAGTAAAAAAAAATGGTTTTCGGAAATTCTACCATTGAGGGGGTTAAAAGAGAGGTGGATCCACGTGGATGAAGCTTAATGTAAGCCTATATATCAAACAAAAATACACCTAAATGTTTAAAACTTCAATCCTTATCAGAGATTATCGATTGCTTTCACGGTGTTGTTATCTTATCAGTCTTAAAGTAAACAAGTACATATTTGCGACCCCACGCGATAACCGGCGCATGCGAGACTAAGCCATCTTTGCTGAGGTCATTGCGTGTATCAGGGTTCTGTAAGACCCAATGACGTCAATCCATTTAGGTGCAAATATTATGGATCATCCATTTTCGTAATACGATTTTAAGGCGATTCGAGCTAGTTTTCGACTGAAACTAAACCGAATTTCAGTTGCGGCAAATACCGAAGGACTGAGGACAATTCTAGTGCATATTTTTTAAACTTTTGTTCATTTTGGGTGTAACCTCTAAATGTTGAATACACACCAAGCACCGGAATACAAAAGAAACAAACAAGTAACAACGCATGATGGTGGACAGTTAGCGCAGGCGTGAGGGGAAACCAACAGTGTCGGCGATTCACTACGGCGAACACTTCCAAACGCCGTACGAAAACTCACGAACCTAGTTTCGGTTTTCTGCTGAAACAGATACTAAACCGAAGCTACAATTTATCGCCGATACTTGCCGAAACCGAAAGTTTGTCACAAGTTTGACACTAATTGTCACACTGGTATCACGCTCCATCACGGTGCGCGAGGCCGCATATTTGACAATGTTTGCAACATCTGTTTGAATTTTGATGTTGTTTGTACGGTCGATGACAAAGATTTACACGTTTTTACCTAATCTTGGAATAAGGTAAAAAAGTGTAAACGTCTCCTTGTACTGACGACGCAAATGTTCACTCTCCAAAAATGTTCGTCACTCAGGGCGTGGTGCCAATGTAGAATCGCTTCGATTTCAAGACAGCTCTCCCTTTCGTCACACTTTTTCTTAATTTTTTATTACCTGGTGTAACGTTCAGCTGATCTGCCTTTCTCTGGAATCAGCCTGACGTAATTTGTGTATGAACCTTAACTAGCGTTTGCTCGAGATTTCGTCCGCGTAGTACTTAATCGTGGTATTTCCAAAAATCGTGTATTATGTCGTCTACACTCCTTAAGAAGCACATCTTCCACATATTTCTATCTTGAGCGGTCCAAACTGCGTGATATTTATCAGTCAGTCACTAACGGTAACTTATTAGAGAGACCATTTCCAATGAGTCTCTCGCGCACTTAACCTAAACGTAATCTCCATAGATAAAAGCAATCTTAGATTAAAATATTTCAGCACTTCAATGTCCAGTAGCAACGTAAACAATAATGACGTTCTGCATATTACTAAGCCTATTGGCATTGCAATATGCCAGTGCAGTTCCCAGAACGGATCCCCTGGTCAATACCAAGGTAAGTTAATGCCAAAAGAAGCAGAAAAAAGTGCTACGTTAAAAAATCTTGGTAATATACTTACTTAGGTCTCTGTGACTCTTCAAAAACCGCTCAAGTATAATAATTAACTCCCAGTGCTTCTTTTTCTTAAGTTAAACAGAGACGCAAAGAGATTCTAACTTAGATATTCATGTGAGAACCACTGTTCCACATGGGCCAAGTGATAATTAAAATTTCTTGCTTTGTGAAACAAATCCATACTTTGCTAATCTCGGCGGTTCGTGCCCAGAATGAGTCTCACTATCATCTTCCGGTAAACATGAGTCCCGCAAAAGGCTTCAAAACATTTGCACTTTTAAATTTATAAGTTCTAAATTGCACCAAAGTCACGCCACAGATCTCGCTGCTCACCATGTCTGCGCTTGGTTGCGGTACCAAGAGGTCCCTAGTGCAAAAGAGCCCTTAAATCTGCTCACAGTCCAGTTCCCCCCATATGGTGTACACAACTGGTTACCAAGAGCCCATGGAGTCACTTGTGAATACTAAATGCAAAGCTGAACTTACATTCAATTTCTTCTACATGACTGTATTGCTTGCTAGTTTAAGTTTGAGTTCTTTGTTACGAAGAGCAATCCTTAGACTAAAACCCTGTAGTATTTTTTCATCTATGGTAAGTACTTTATCTAGAAAAAAAGAAATTAAAGCTACTTTTGCCCTTAGGTTGGACTGATTAGAGGCATGCAGGCAGATGACGGAGACTATTCCATGTTTCTGGGAATACCTTTCGCTACCGTCGACGAGAGAAATCCGTTTGGGGTGAGTAGTTAATAATTATTTAATAAATAAACCCGCCATGCATGCATTTTGATATTTTTGTATCAAAATAGATAATATTTATTTTACGGCGTGGATCTTTGTCTTTTGTTTTGAAGCAAATTCATTTCATTTCATTTTAAAACTTGGAAAGAAAGCCATGAAGAAATGCATAGTGGTTTTAACCGTTACTATTTCTCAAGCATGGCGAGTTTACTTACCACTCAAAATTATTTCTGCTTACTATTAATTCACCCCCTAATTGCGTAATTTTTGGTAGATAATAATAGATTTAAGTTAAAAATACAGCTCACATATGTGTAGTGTTAACACATTCATAGAGTTACTTAGAGTATTTAAGAAAAGAATAGTCGTCTTTAATTTTTAACATTTCATGTTGTTTAAGGTCTCAGTTCCTTACCCCAATTTCGAAGACACTTTCGATGCCTTTGACGACTCAGCAATCTGCCCTCAAATAGAAGAATTCAACAACACTATAGTCGGGACTCTCGACTGCCTCCACCTCAACGTCTACGTGCCCAATGCTGCCTCTTCCAGTAACCGCCTACCCGTGCTAGTCTGGATTTACGGTGGTGGATTGCAAATCGGGTTTGCAGGGAGATACGTCCATGGTCCACGTTTCCTGGTTAGACACGACATCTTGCTGGTTACGCTCAACTATCGGGTAGGTCCTTATGGCTTTATGTGCCTCGATATACCTGAAGTGCCTGGTAATCAAGGGCTGAGAGACCAACAGTTAGCTTTGAAATGGATAAAGGACAACATAGAAGCGTTCGGAGGCGATGCTAATAAAATAACAGTTTTTGGCGAAAGTGCTGGATCAATGTCTGTAGATCACCATATTCATGCAACTCAAGAAAACCTGTTTCATCAGGCAATATTACAAAGTGGAGTTGTATTGTCACCAATGTTAGGTAACCCCTTTAATGAAGGACCACTAAGACTAGCCGAGCACCTTGGATTTGTAACAGATAACGTTGCTGAAGCTTTATCATTCCTCGCTACAATCGACACAAGTCGTGTTATCGCTGCTAATAGAGAACTTAATCTCAATTTCCGATTTTGCGTAGAGAAGTCTTTTGAAAACGTTGAAAGATTTTTGGCAGACTATCCCGTAAACCTAAGAGCTCCAGAAGTAAATAATTTCCCAATTTTAATAGGCTTCAACAATGATGAGTGGCTTTCTAGATACGCCCACGCTGGTCCTGATTTTTTCGAACGTTCAACTGTTGTTGATAATCTGATTAGAAGCAGTTTTGACTTTGATGAGAATTTTGAAGAAATGGCGGGAGTCGTCAGACGTTTCTACATGGGTGATGAGAGAGAAAGCGAAGAAACTAGACGCCCTATTATAAATATAGCTTCAGATTTCGATTTTTTGCATCCGACTCGCAGAAGCATTATCAAGTATTTTGAAAATGGTGCTCACCCCATATACTCATATGTATTCTCTTACGATGGAGAAAGGAATTTTGTGAAGTACAGAAGCAACATCACTTTCGGAGGAGCAGCTCATGCTGACGAGATCAGCTACTTGTTTGACGTGCAGTTCATGAGCTCTATTATGCCGGATGAGGATCAGATGGTAGTAGACCAGATGACAGCTATGTGGGCCAACTTCGTAAAATATGGGTAACATCTTCTTCTTACAAGCCTTTATTATCTAATATAGCAAGGTTATTCGTTCAAATTTGGTAATGTAGACCTCCGCAACGTAACCCTAAACCATTGTTTGCTTTTTGCCAAAATTTAGACGTGTTAGTTACGTTCCTGCGTCTGCCTATACTCAGCGTAGTGAAATTTATCATACTTTTATTTCTCAGAAACCCTACTCCTGAGATTTCGGAGCTGCTGCCAGTGACATGGGTCCCAGCCACCAGTGACCGCTGGAACTACCTGAACATAGACTCGGAGCTGACCATGGAGACCAGACCCTTCAACGACAGGATGGCTTTCCTGGACCTGTTTTACAAGATGAACGAGGAATATCAAATAGGATATAAGACGTAACGGGATAGCTAAATTATTATTATCTTCACACATATCATAATTGTTCAATAACGCGTTCAAAAACCATAGAAAATGACCAGCATTATTACAACCAATGTTATTATAAGAATTTTCTTGTCTGTGGTAGTAGGTAAATCAGTTCTTTATTGGGTAGTATCTCTTAGTAGTCTGTGTTTATTGGTGATCACATTATCGATATCTCTGACGTTATGAATTTAAATTTGGAACTGCTGTCAAAATTCAATTTGTTCTTTATTCTAGTATCCATAGATATTAAAACAGTTATCGATACGAAACGTCAACTCAGTATGATTTTTCAATTTAAACGCACGACATTTTGATCTCGAGTGACATGACAATAGGGACATCATTCGTTTGTCTATGATTTGAAAAGCGTTCGTCTTGACGGATAGATCGAATGGCCGCCATTACTAGTTTGTTGGTTTTTTGTTGTTACGGTTTTTTGCAGTTATGATATGTGTGTAGATAAAGTAATGTATGCAACTGTATATAATTAGGCCTTAAAACAAGAGTGTGATCGACTCGCTTACGCTCGTTTCATAAAAACACACTCGTATTTTAAGGCTTCTCATTATATAGCTGTTGCATAAAATACTATTATGTATTCAGTATTTTATTGCACCATTTATTACTGTGCTGTGTTTAGTATTGTGTTTTTATTTACTTCAAAGTATCGTCTTAAAGCCTTGTACATACTTAGTTATATTTCTAAATTGTAAATATTATATTTGTGTAAAGTTCTTTGTGTGTGTTGTATTGTACAAAGATAATTAGTGTAGGTTTATCACATGAATTCAATGAAGATCTCACGTTTTGTACGAGGCGGGGAGATCGCTTTGAAATAATTATCATCTATGGTTAAACTATAACAGATTGAAATAAACTGATAACGCCCGAATGATCAGACGATAAAACAAAACAGAACGTACCTTTAGTTTCCAGTATATAATGAAATTTAAATGTTGTTTTTAGGTTGGTGAATTAATGTGTTAAACAAAGAAAAGCAAAA
The DNA here is from genome assembly GCA_963691745.1 of Ditula angustiorana. Taxonomy (NCBI): domain Eukaryota; kingdom Metazoa; phylum Arthropoda; class Insecta; order Lepidoptera; family Tortricidae; genus Ditula; species Ditula angustiorana. The sequence goes on from OY829476.1 coordinate 15,588,996, forward strand.
TAAAAAAGCATCATCTCATTAGCGGTCGTATATTCTTACCCTTTACTCACAAAAAAATACTAAATTCTTTTAAGAAAATAAATTATTGATTAGTTCCCTGCATCCGAAGACAAACGCCACAAAGACAGATAAAGATGAGACAAATGTAAAAAAAAAAGTTTTGTTTTTATAAAGTAGGAAGGCCAGCAAACAAACGAGTCACCTGATGGTAAGGGACCACCACCGCTCATAGACATTTAGAAGAATGCAGACGAGTCGCCAACACAGAGGGCTAAGATAGAGAACCTCTTGTACCAGTAATGTCACCAACAGTCTTGCTTATCACAACGAACCACCACATAGCCAGAGGCGTATTTACCCTAGGGCCATCCAGGCCATGGCCCGGGGTCCCAGGCTGCGGATGGCGGCAGCCGCCCCTAAAATGAAATACTTTATCGTCATTTAATGGGGCGCCAAAGCATATGGCCCGGGGCGCTAAATCTTTAAATACGCCTCTGCACATAGCATGCACTGCTGCTTAAAGGCAAAGGTTTAGCAAGCAAAAAGGTGGTAGCGATCCAAACGGACCTTGCTCTGGGTCATACCACCCAAGCTGGTTTACTAGTTTGTAAACAATAAGTTTATACGATCTCGATTGGATGTGTGTCCCAAAAAGAAGCCTCAGCTGTTTCGACCGAAAAGCGACGTATTGGATAAAATAATATTTTATTCAGGCTAATGTATTCGGCCACATTATTTACCCTGCCATGCCCAAACAAAAAGCGGCATACCGATATTGAATTTCAAATTTTCATTTTTGCATATGGATGTAAAAATTGTGAAAGTAATTATGTAAACGGCGAAATGTGTTACCTGTTCTGGATGTGGGGGTGGAATATTGAAGAGAGATTGTTTTAAGGGTGGGAATAGCGTTTTTCTGGTAATATCTTATCCCATTGGTACTAGTTAACTTAAAAACTTAAAGTATAAGTACTGATAGATTCTAAATAAATACTCTTACCTCCCATTCCTTATCAACTGTTTCATTGTCAACTTTGACAACGATAGAAATATGTCAAGTTAGCCATTAGTGTAGTGTGCGTGAATAAAGTGTGTAGAAGAAGCACACACACACATAAGTCTGCGTACGAACGAAAGTAAATTGAAAAGTTGATGTTTTAAAAGTATTGTGTACAAACGCCAACACAGTTAACTGACCACTCGTGCTCTTTATTCTTAAATGGATAAAGTTCACGAATGGTCAGTTAAGTATGTTGGCGACTGTACCCAGCGCTCACAAACGGCGATAACGTTTTCCAACCTCTAAACCCTCACGTATAGCCATGGTTTTTTCTTATTTTGTCATTATTATTTAGAATTAGTTGTGTATGTTTTGATTTTTTTAATATTTATCATAGTTTTAAAGATAGTAAGGCTTTCTTTGCTTCATATGAAACTCTTAAAAAGCAAATATTGTCAAATTAAAGGAGAATATAAAAAAATCAAAACATACAAACCTTCTTCTAAGCCATAATGACAATATATCAAAAAATCATGGCTATAGATGAAGGTTTAGAGGGAGCGAAAACGTTATCGCCGTTTGTATGGAGAGCGCTTTTTGAGGCTGGATAAACACTCCTCTTTAGCCTTAATAACATTGTTTGCGCTTATTGTTTGTTTTTTATAATTATACTTACTTATCCCCTGTCTATCTACTATCTAATCATTGAATTATAATGTACTGAGGACGCACCGAATCGACGCACGTCAGCAAGTTCCATTGACGTTCCACTTAAAATGTTATATAATGAATGACAACACAAAGAAAAATTAGGGTAATGGCAGGGTTCGAACCTGCAACAAAACCTGAAAAAGTCTCGAACGCGTTAGCGTTAACTTTTAAATTGTATGGAAACATTTTGTCGCAAATACGCGCCGCAAGAGGCGCTGTCTTTGCTTCCATCGTAATTGAGAAGTTAACTCTAACGTGTTCGTCGCGTTTATTGTAGCAAAAACTTACACTAGACGCCCAGGTTACCGAAATGCCTGGATTTTTGGATATCCATACGTTTCGCGATCAGTCCGCGATCCCTTTATCGCCGCGAACTATTTGCATAAAAAGCCTGTGACAAAAGATATCGGCTTAAAACAATATTTATTACAAAACACGATTACGACTTAATCCGCAGCCTGGTCATTGCATCGTAATACCTTTGATAGTGTGACATGATAATGTAATGCTGGCCTCTGGTTTTTTGTATGAAAACGGAGGAAAACAGGCAAGCGGGTCACTAGAAAACCAGCAACCGCAATAAAGTCGCTGATCTGTTGCCGGCCTCAAGTTCAAGCCTTCCCTGATCACTTACCTTGTGAAACAGAGAACCGGGGAAAACAACCAGGTTGACATTCCCTGGTACCGAGCTACTTCTTCACGCCAGTCACCTGCAACAGTGTTGTACTATACTGGTCGAGCCGGCCTTTCGAACTACAATCAACCAACTAGGCGTGTAGTCAACATGGCAAACATTCATAGCAAGCAAAAGCTAATAAGTAAATACCAGGAAGCAATGTACTACATTTTTTCAATAGAGAAAAAAAAACGCTATTTTTAGTTATTGCTACGACGATCGCTATTGGTTGAAATATCGCGAATGCAAAAATGTCTAACACAAGCTTTGCAAAAACACAAAACGTCTCTATTCATGACGTTACCCGTAAATAATTTTGCTGGTAAATGTATGGATTGCGAAAGTAAGATAATAATAAGAGCGTTTATAATGATCAGCAATAATTTTACACTTTCACTCTGTTAAATAACATAAATGTGATGTCTGCAACATTTTTACTCGGTAGCAACACAGCTGTCAGTGAGTTCTATAAATTCCACAAAGAGCACAATATGTGCTTATTTTCTACATTATTTGGAGAATATAGTTGTAATATAAATTCTTGCTATGTTTTATTACAAACACACTCCATTTGATTTAAGTTTCAACTACCTCGGAACCTCTAGCTTCATAATCAGAATCTCTAGCAACCAGAAGTGGATTAAATGTCGAGAGCGCCCGATGCTGGCACCTCATAGGCGCCTCTCTGGCGCTGCATCACTTTTAAAGGTATGATTTCTTCTTAGTAGTTAAAAGACTGCCGCGCGTCCTTTAGTATCCTTGTGCCTCTGGGCACCAGAAGTGGATTAAATGTCGAGAGCGCCCGATGCTGGCACCTCATAGGCGCCTCTCTGGCGCTGCATCACTTTTGAAAGTATGATTTCTTCTAAGTAGATAATGTTACAAGACTGCCGCGCGTCCTTTTGTATCCTTGTGCCTCTGGACACGTGCCTAGTTCTGCTACTGCTTACTACTAAGCTACCCGGTCATCGCCTATTAGACTAGACTGTAGTCAAGATGAACTTCATGGCAAGCGAGACGCGAAGACTTGACACGTCGGCGGTCTCGGCGGCAGCTCATCAAGCGGCGCGAGTTAGCTAATCGAATCCCGCGCAAGGAGCGGCACATACTGCCCTAACTCCGCTAATCCGGTTTACGCGTGCCGGCGGGCGTGAGCGCAAGCCACAAGCGGTAGCGTCTGCATGTGCATACGTCATTATCTTGCAACTACGATTTGACAGAATTGACAGCATAATCTTTCAGGACTGTCAAAACTTAGTTGTACCCGCGTAATGGTCACAAGTGTAGAGGTGTAGGTTTGTCAAAGCTTGCAACCGAGCTGTTGACAAGTGGTTTTTTTCGAACTCGAACGAATATAATACGAAATAAAATATGCATTGTCTTTTTTATCATGCAATAGCATGGGAATCCCTGACTGAATATTGGGCTTTAGTAAGTTGTAGTTATTGAATAAGTAGGTTAAGTTATTAGTAATTAACAGAAGAGAACTTTTTAGTGATAGAGTCATACTGCCGCTAGTTGCTGGTGGCAATACGAATTGGTTGGCTTGACCGGTGTAGTGCCACACTCTCCAATAATATCAGTGTTAAGTGGAGACAACAGTTCAGCGATACTCTTGGGACCGCTGGTTCACTTGGTCCGGATCACTTCCTATCAGGTGATCTGCATGCCCGTGTGCCGCAGTATATCTTTATCGTCATTATCACTATAACTACAAAGTATAAAGTAAAGTCGCTATCGGTTCCTGTCTGTCCTTATATCTTCGGCCGCTTACTCCTTCTAAACCGCGCAATGGATTTTAATGCGATTTTCACTGTCAATTACAGATTTTTTTACTTAATTGTATCCGTGAGAAGCCGGGGAGGGTCGCTTGTTCTATATAAATAAGTAGACAGTTACTGATTTTTCGCTACAGAGAGGATTGATGAAAGAAGATTAACAAAAATGTGTATGAAGGTAGAGAAGATGGAAAAATGGGAAAGGGAAGACTTCAGCGAATATACTCTGACCAAATCAAAGATAGTTTGGAGAAAAGCCAGGTCAGGAGGAACCTTAAACCGACGAGCATGAATGAAGAATGTTATGAGAGTAAGTGAAGCTGAAGTTGTATGCTAGTATCGCAGCAAATCGTCTCTACCTACCCCTTCGGGTAACAGGCGTGAGTTTATGTATGTATCTCGCTCTATTCCTTCACTTGTACCACGGAGCGAAGGCGCCGAAGTTTCGCGATCCCCTCGACTGCTCTGCTCACTTGACCACGGTGTAACGGCAAAAATTAAATCACACTGTATATGCTGCAAACGTAGCACCAGAAGTTCTGAGGCGGAACTTGAGCTAAATTCCTGACATTATTTTAGCTGTGTAAACCCCTTGGGGTGATCTTTGACTTTAGAACGCTCGACATTCGCAAGCCGCGAGCCAATCAGTGTGGGCTAAAACATACGCTCGCGTATTTGATTGGCTCGCGGCTGGCGCGTGTCGAGAACTCGAAATCAAAAATTCGCTGGCCCTTGTGTAACCAAACTAATAAAACATGTGACAGCGATAATTCGAAGTACATTATGTATCAACTAATACAAGATACATTTTTTTTTATAAAATAGGGCTTCACCAGATGGTGAGGAGATTGCAGATGCATTGCTGCTTAGCGCCTGGATTTGCGAGCAAGATGGTGGTAGCGATCTGAACAGACCTTACACCAGTGGCCCGTTTCACTAAGCTACAATTTTACAAGTCTAAACCGGCAACATTGGTCAATAATGCCTGGCATTGCAACTTGTAGCTTAGTGAAACAGGCCACAGGTCCTGCGGGTAATAACCCACAAGAACTCTGTCTACGACCAAGTCTTCGGAAGCATAATAATTATCCTTGGATCGTTTTAAACTTTCGCGATTTTCACACATTTATAACGACAAACGGGACTTTAAGGCGATATAATCATCATTCATTTAGGTAAATAGCCTCATTTTGCAATGACCGTGGTCACGAGTAGACTAACCAATTACCGTAACATGACAGACCCAGTTTAATTTATCTCTATGTGCGTTCATCTCTTATGATACTAGTTTGACAAAGACGTAGGGAGGGATAAAGTTAACTTCAGCGGTCATGCTGGGGCTGCTGACTCAACGTCGAGATAAATTAACAGTGATTTTATCACGATAAAGTCCCGTTCGACGTTGTAAATATATCATTGGATCGTTCAGTTGGCACATGGATTCTCTAATCGGATTGCGAACTTAGTCCGAGCCGAATTGTTGATAATTGATTCATCCCGACGTGGCGAGTTAGTATGTGATCTGTCACAGGAACTAGCATAACCGCATTAAGTAAGTTAGTCGCGCTGCCCGAGGGAATGCGTGGTTCCTTTTGATAATAACGCTTAAATCTTTACGTCCGATATGGTACGGTCAGCCTCAGAAATACCTGAACATTTTAGTACCCTGTCGCTCTCAATAAAGTGAAAATTCGAGAAACTCGCATTTGATACGTTACCAGGGGGGTTCCACTCTGCACTGAAGGTACGCTCAGTGTATGACGTATGACGTAATACAGACTTTTTGAGCGTGTTAATAAAGTTGGAATTCGTTTAATCACGGTCGTAAAAGAGAAGTTTCTGTACTATTGTTTTTTCTGTGACGTTACTACGACAAAATTCTTAAGTGTTAAGCTACTTCTGAGACTGACTGAGTACCGAGCGATCGGTGACCATCTGTCATTTATGAAGCAGAAATTGGATAGATGTCACCTAAGTGCCTCTGCTGATTCGCGCGGGCGCACGAAGTTGGTGCACGGAACAGGTGCACGCTTATAGAAAAATAGAAGGAGAGCGTTCGCTTACTCGCGCGGGTGCGGGTGCATACTATTTGTTCGATAGGCATGCACCCGCTCCGTGCACCCGCGCGAGTAGCGGACGCTCTAAAACCAAATGGTATGAAAGTGTAAAATTGCTATAGATCGTCATTTTTAAATCTTCTTCTTCAACTTTCCCTCACTTCTTAGGATCGCGGCCACAAATGGTTTCCTTCCACAGACTGCGATCGTAAGGCTGCTTTTCCACCAGAGATGTGCGAGGATGCGTAGCGAGGGATGTTTATAAGAACCAATAGAATCGCTTCATTTACCTCGCCTCGGTCAGCACAGCTCTGGTGGAAATAGGTCATTGGTTCTTCACAAACACATCCTTCGCTACGCATCCTCGCACATCTCTGGTAGAAACGCAGCCTAAGATGTGTGGACCGCATGATGCATGCCGCCGCCCACCGCTCTTCTCACTGCGTCTGTCTGACTATCTCGTTGACGCCAACCTGAGCTTCCACTTGGCTCAAGATGATTTGCATCTCCAGGTATTACTTCAGACACCGCATAGTCTTCGAAAAAAACTGAGGGCACGGTTTCGACATACAGTCGAGAGCTGCGTGGTTCATTTTTAAATCTACAAAAAAATAGTTTCGCGAGAGAGCGGTACCGGTAGCGTACAGTGAAGGAATTTAATTTCCAACCCACCTAAGGTTCAATATCACATAGAAAACAGTCACCATAAGAGCTATAGAGCAAGACGTTAGTTTGACATATCGACCTTAATGCATTGCGAATGTCAGACGACATTTCAACGAAATGGGTAGGGAATTAAATTCCTTGACTGTACGTACGTATGACAACATTTCTGTACCATACAGTGTGTCCAGTGGTAACGTAAATGTCGTTGACCTTTTTAAGTAAAACTACATTGGCGTGACGACAAAGCTGTACACGGTCGAGAAGCCTGGACCCTGGGGTGCCGAGGCTCAATACCTTGTACTCGAGTGCCGTTAAAAATGTAATATCTAACTCTACGCTTCTTACAGTAATACAATTTATTAAAACTATTTAGGTCATGGTCATGGTACAACATCGATGTTACAGTCAGTCAAGAAAGTTGTTTTCGAACTTAGTTTCGAACCTTAGTTAACACGCCATAGAGCCGTAAAGTGGTTACTTTCTTTGCCTATTGTACATTCGAGTTTTGAAACTCGCTTGATCACCTTCCACCCACTTGAACGCCTATTGAACACCTACAATCAAATGAATTATTAATTGATTTATTACTTACGAGTATTTATAATTAATGAGCTAAGGAAAGGTTGAGGACAAGGTATTTTTTTTTTTATTTATTCGTGGCCGTGGGTACAAAAGCCATTCAGCTAATTGAGGACAACAGTGGAGTTGACAACAGGATTGACAGATCTGTAAAACTAAAAAAGATATTGAGAAAAGGTCACTTGTATAAAGTTGTTGAAAGAATACGTTTCCCTGAGATATGGTACTGGGATTTTGTTGGTAGGAATTCTACTCCTATTCTGTTTATTATAAAGTCATGACATGAGCTTATGACGGGACTTTGGAATTTTTCGGTTGTGGTTTGGGTGTTTTTTCTAGATCACACATTAATAGCTAGACGGATAAAGTCAAAGTAGTTTTTTGCTTAAAAACACACGTTCATTCATACGAATTATAAGTAAAACATGTCAATCAATACTTAATTGCCTACCTAGGTACCTAACCAAATATCCACTGTCAAAAATTATGAATGATAAACAAGAAAACTGCATTAAAAATATATCCAGACAACATCACAAGTTACCCATTAAGATGAAATTCGTGGAACGAACAGGAGAAATAGTTTTTCAGTATTTCAAATAGCGAGTAAAACCAAAACACACTTGACCGGTTTTTAAAGAACGGTTAACACTGCACGTGCCTCACCGCTGAATGCGTTTGACAAGTTTTTTCATGTCGTCGGCTTGAAAACAGCTCCATTACAGGCAACGAGGGAGGGTTATCTAGAAAGCCCTCGCAAAAGGACCGCATTATGCTTTTAAATTTTACTTACGAACCCCTTATCTCTATGTAAGCCGGGAGCAATTTTTGAAAGGACTCCCGTTTATTGTTCCGAGAACCGTTGGGATGGCTCCAGCACAATAAAAAGAGGTTTTAATAAAGTCACCCACCTACTCATAACCTACAACCCAACCGAAGAAAACCTCTGAAAATAACTCGCCATTATTTTGAACTTGGATGAAATACTAAAGCATGGATATAGCCTCAGTACTTGTCAAGTACATAGCAAAAACTGATAGACTGAATTAAGAAGAAAAACGTAGATTATACTACCTTAATGTAAACATTACCATAACCAAAGGTAACCATTTTGTCAATTGAAGAGGAGTTTTGAGTTTGTAGTCATCTCTTTTTGGCACATTATATTGCCCTTTAAAGTAAAGAGATCAGCTAATAAAATATCGCTTTCAATTTTAATACTTCTATGTTATACTATTTCTATGGTTTTGAAAGATTTTTATAGTATCCCTACTATAAAAATCTTTCAAAACCATAGAAATAGTATAACAAGCGTACGGGTTATCTGATACAGTACGAGTATATAACCGAACGAAAAGCAAATAGAAACTTTAGAAATAAAGAAAAATCATTCATTGCCAATATAACACAAAATGGATATAAGTAGACAATTAACCTTTAAAATTAATGGCAAATGGTTATCTGGCAAGTAATTGCTGATAGTGCCAGCTCAGCGCTATTTTTCAGGCAGAACCACAGACTAAATAATGTACAGAAACTTCTCTTTAACGACTGCGATTAAACGAATTCCAACTCAAAGTATCCATCCATAACTCAGGTACAAACATTTGTATTCGTCACACAAATATTTGCCCATACCAGGATTTGAACCCGGGACCTCTTGCACAGGAAGTAGACACATGTGCGACTGTGCCATACAGGTCGTCAACTCACTAAGTATTCTTAAAACTATAGTATTAATTGTAAAAATACTCTTAAATACGTGAGGTGGAGTGACATCATCATGCCAGCTCAGATCAGAGCAAATTTTACATATAAAAAAACAATAGTCAATTCCAGCGTTTATTCATCATTTACATAAATAAAAGCCATATTTGTCTGACGTATGCACAATAGCTGGAGTACAATAATACCAGTTTATTGCACACCATACAAAAACAGTTTACGAAAAAACCAACCAACTGTGAGTTACACTCGCACAGGCAGGGTTCCGTGCCACTGTATAGTCGACCAAGTAACTGCGTGACCACTTTTGAACCTTAGCCCTTTGTAATACGGTCGAAAAGTGGCCAAGCAATTTCTTGGTCGACTCGAGTCTCTTTGGCACCCTTTGAGTCTCTTTGGCACCCTTTGAGCCTCTTTGGCACCCTTTGAGTCTATGGCACCCTTTGGGTCTCTTTGGCACCCTTTGAGTCTATGTCACCCTTTGAGTCTCTTTGGCACCCTTTGAGTCTTTGGCACCCTTTGAGTCTCTTAGGCACCCTTTGCGTCTTTGGAACCCTTTGAGTCTCATGGCACTCTTTGAATCTTTGGCGCCCTTTGAGTCTCTTTGGAACCCTTTGAGTCTCTTTGGTACCCTTTGAGTCACTTTGGCACCCTTTGAGTACTGAACTCTGATAACTTGCAAGGCACACCATTGGCGATCTTATGGGTTCTGAGCGATTACATTCAATGTTACCATCAAGTTTCATGTTATAAGTTAGTGACTGTGTTTATTTTCATTCGATTACCTTTTGTCAGGTCGTTTAGTCATTCTTATTGTGGCGAGTACAATGGACACTAAAACGTCCGAGCGGAGCCGAGCGCGTGATTGTTATACTTATAGTACGGTTATATCAAAATTAAATTAAAAAAAGCAAAAAGACCATTTTTTTATATAGGAAGGCAAATGATCAAGCGGGTCAATTGATGGTAATGATGAAAATTGGAATCAAATACATGTCAAATAAAAAAATTGTAGATAAATGTTCAGACGTATATTTGACAAATATTTGACAACATTTATATACATCCCGCCAAAGCGCCTCGAAGCCTTTAATCTTCTCAAGAATTAAGAACAGTTTTAGATCGTTGTTTAATAAAAACCACACCTAGCGGGGCCCAGAGTGTCCAATAGTTATATCATTAATCATTATTTGAAATAAAGTGAGACCTAACGTGCTTCCCTGGCATACTCCTCAACGTATATAATAGTATAAGTCTCAGACTGGTAGCCAGCCAGTCGCAAAAGTTGCCAGCAATTCCGCAAGAAAATCCGCTAACAATATTGCTTCAATATGAAACCTATGGATCTACATTTCTACTGTAGAATGTCGTTTTAATTTAACCAAGAGGTCAAACGCCTATTTGAAATCAAAGTAGGACGCGTCTACTTGCCGGCTCGACTCAATTTCCGATGTGGCGTAATATATATAGATGATATAATATGATTGGTAGTTGTAAATCTAGATCGTCTATGTCAGAATCCATGAGTGGGATTAACAAGACCGCCAAGTGTTAAATTACCCCGCAATGCAACCTTTTCTCACACTAGTTAAATAAAACCGTACGAGTAAATGAACTTGACAGAGATGTTAGCGCCACTGACATTCGTTAATGTTTTCCTTAATCTATTAATTTGAACATTACTGATAGACAAACTGTCTATATGCAGTAACATAACAATTCACACTCCGCGTGGATGCAGGAGTCACTTTTGAGTCTTAAGAATTATAGACTTAGGAATACAGATAATATTATAAGCGCAGACATATTTAATTGGGTTTCTTACCAGTGTCTTCTCATCAGAGGTTTTTTCCGAACAGGTGGTAAATTTTATGACATTCATAAGTGCTTCCTGTAAGCCTGAGACCAATTAACCTGAAAATCCAGCTACAAATGGAGACTAAACTACAGGAGACAAACCGTTGGGACGGTTGAAGTGGGCCTCATCTGCTCATAGTCATTAGACTGATCGCAAAATGACAGGATGAACAATTATGAAACGATGAAGAATGATGGCTTTGATGTGCAAAAGCCAATGGAAATTATGTCTCGTTATCTACAGCACAACAATGTTGCAGGTAAGTACATTAAGTATTTAATCCCTACAGAGATGCCACTTTAAAATATAAAGAACTGATGATGATGATGGTCCTGGATACAACGCAAAATATGAAGTAGGTACTTATTGTGCAGGTAATAGAACATTATATACTTTAGTGCCTAAGCGTGTATCGCCAACTATTATGTTTGTGTGCAGCTGTGCGTTACTAGCAGTCACTTTAAACGGTTTGACACAAGTGGCCGCATTGGTGCAAAACCTATCCGCATGGTGCCGTGACGTGAAAAAAAACAACTTTTTTTAAATTTACTTACTTAGTTAACATTGTTTTAGATGCAGTGATTTTTTGCACCGTTTTCAACAAGTGACTGTTAGATATCATTCACACAAACCAGTGTGAAAGTCATTGTATACCTTATCCCCTAAATACGAAAAAACGGATGAGAGTAATTAATAACGGCTACGTTTTTACTTAGTAATAATTGTACTATTTAATTAGTGGCATTGACTTGCATCACAAATTATAAAGAAGTTTAGATAAACACTAAAGCCGGTGTAACTCCTTCAGTTACTCAAAGATGTGCCTATGGTATCAAGAATTGAATGGATCCCTTGTCTAGCTTGACTAGCTTCAATTCATTGAGAAAGACTACATTAGCGACCAACGATATTACCAATTGAATGTCCTAGTTACTGCCATCTAAACATGGTATTCAGTGCAGAAATAGCTGCTTACGGCTCAGACTCAGAAATAGCTCTTAACGGTCCAGACTCAGGTCCCAAAGCTGCCACGATGGCTAAAGTTCAAAAAAACAAAGTTTGCCTGGACGATATTTTGTCAAAATTTAGTATTTTCGGTCGCTATCACGTGCTGACTGGGTTGTGTCTGATGCTACTAAACGCTTCTAACCACATCTATTACGGCAACTATGTGTTTGTGGCTCAAGAGGTTGGATACCAGTAAGTACCTGCTTTTTTTATTGTATACTAGTGGACGCGCGCGACTTCGTTCACGTATAATTAGTAGCCTATGTCCGTCAGGAATAGTGTAACTTTCTATCTGTGAAAGAATTTTTGAAATCGGTTCAGTAGTTCCAGAGATTATCCCTACATACAAACAAACAAACAAAGTTTACCTCTTTTTTATATTAGTGTAGATAGTGTAGACTAGCAATCCGCTCCGACATCGCACAGGTACAATTAGGGTGTAAAGTACATAACAACCTCTCGTAAAAAAATATCTAAATTACAGTGGAATTCAGATCAAAATCCCATAACCTGGTTTAAAAGGAGTAGGCTGCCGAAGATATAAGGACAGACAGGAACGGATAGCGATTTTATGTTATTATACTATACTAGCGGACGCGCGCGACTTCGTTCACGTAAAATTAGTAGCCTATGTCCGTCAGGAGTAGTGTAGCTTTCGATCTGTGAAAGAATTTTTGAAATCGGTTCAGTAGTTCTAGAGATTACCCCCTACAAACAAACTAACAAAAAAACAAACAAAGTTTACCTCTTTAGTATATTAGTGTAGATGTAGATAAAGATGAAGGTAATGAAATAAATAAATAGACGCATTATAAATAAATAAATAAATATATCAACAATTCACACCAATTGACCTATATCGTCCCAAACTAAGCAAAGCCTGTACTATGGGTACTAGGCAGCGGATATAAATACTGATAATAGATAAATAAAACTTAACATAAAAGACTCAGGTACAAACATTCATATTCATCACACAAACACTTGCCCCTCCCGGGAACTGAACCCGGAACCTCTAGCTTCATAGTCGGGGTCACTAACCACTAGGCTATCTAGTCGTTAAAAGATATAGGGACAGACAGGAAGGGATAGCGACATTATGTTATCTACACTAATATTATAAAGAGGTAAACTTAGTTTGTTTGTTTGTATGCAGGGGGTAATCTCTGGAACTACTGAACCGATACCAAAAATTCTTTCACCAAAAGAGGAGCTATACTACCCCCTAACGGACATTGAATTGAAGTTGCTCTCTAATGCGAATACTTTTACAAGAAAATTAAAAGCTTTTTTGGTAGGGAAGTGTTTGTACTCTGTGGAAGAATTCTGACCACAATTTGTTAATAATCAGTCGAAATAAATTTGACATATGTAAAATTATCGTTAAGTGTGTAGCTATTATGTTTTATTATGACATGAGTACTTGTACTAACTTATTAATTTTATATTTTCAAACACAATGTATATTGTTTCTGAATAAATGACTATGACTATGACATGGGCTAATAATTCCACGCGAACGAAGTCGCGGGCGTCCGCTAGTACTATGTTCAGATGAAGCTAAGTAAATAAATAAATAAACGACGTATTGCTTTGTAATTTCATTGCCTGCTCTTAAATTAGAATAGAACCATTTATTTCAGGCTGCATAGGCCCATAGAAAAAATACCTTAAAGACTAACATACATAATCTACATCTATCTATCTATCTACTAACATAATAAAGAGAAAAACTTTGTTTGTTTGTTTTTTTGTTAGTTTGTTTGTATGTAGGGGGTAATCTCTGGAACTACTGAACCGATTTCAAAAATTATTTCACAGATAGAAAGCTACAGCAACTATTCCTGAAGGACAAAGGCTACTAATTTTACGTGAATGAAGTCGCGCGCGTCCGCTAGTTATAAAATAAAACATTAAAATTAGCACGTTAATTCGGCGACGTGTGACCTAGTTTCGGGGTGTCCAGCAGGTCCGCGAAAACGACGGAAAGCGAGTCCCTTCGGCCAGAATTCCTGCTTCATGAAGGACGTAAGACGTAAAATTGACGTTGTTGAGTGAATTTAGTAAAGGACCTCCTCATCGGAGCTCAAATTGCGCTGACGCTCTGTAAATTGAGCAGCGATAAAATCCCAAAAAGTTTTTTTTTTAATGAAAGGAAAGCAAATTCCATCTGATGGGAAGTAGCCACCATTGCCCATCAGAACCAGTGACGTCAACAATCTCTGATCCATTGGCTGCTAGCTCCCTATATTGAGTCTCCACATCTCTCACTCACAGTACGAAACCCAGTAGAGAGCTACTACTTCACGTCAGTAGTTTGTGAGATGGTGGTACTACTCCAGCTCATTTGTACGGCAGACAGCTCTAAGAAGGATCCTATAGATAATTTAACAGGTGACTCAAACCTCGTGGAGAGCAGCGCAAAGTTTGTTTCGCTGATATGTTTTAATACAATGTAATAATCAATTTGTCACGCATTACAATAGTTTCTAAAACATCATAATCGTATCTAATGTATACCCTTGAAATAGCGACAAGCAAATCATCGAATGTATTACTTGTCAGAATTTTTAATTCACTGACAAAGGGGACAAACAATTGCCAAAGTAGCATGCTTGGTGCTCAAATAATGTTTTGTAACTTTTGTTTCCCTACAGCGACAACGCTTTATCACTATAGACCGGATTTAAAGTAGATAATACTGCATTAATTTGTATACGCCTATTGCAATTTGTTATTCTTGCACCAAATAAGAAGAAAAAAAGGAAAAAAGAGAACCTACTTGGAAGCTTTTATAACATTTCGGCAAAAGTTATGATGATAATGAATAAAAATATTATTTGTTATATTTTGAAATTGTTTATTTTTCTAAGTTCTTCTTCCTTTATATTTCTTCTGTACAGTGCACAGTATAAAACTCCTTTATTTTGAATAATATAATTATTTACATATAGTCTGTTGCAAAAATAACAAAATGCACTATAAGTACAATCAGCATAATGGAACCCGGAGCCTCCCAGTACCGTGTCAAATTGACATAACGAGTGGACATGTTACGATTTGACTTAAAGTTTCACTTTGACGTAGTCACATGGTGGGTTAGGCTTCCATTTTGTTAATTGTACATATAGCAATAGCTACTTCAGTGCACCTAGCACGAATTTTCCCGATACGCGTTAACTCGCTACGTAACTCAGTTTGTCTCGTTCTAACTAGTCCAATAGGAGAGAGACTCACTGAGTTACAAAGCGAGTTAACGCGTATCGAGAAGATTCGTGCTAGGTCCACAGATCCGCTCTCTATTTGTTACATTTAAGACATATTTTAAAGGCTTTTAGTGATTCTATCAACTTTGCCTTACGTATTTGTGGATTATAGGGCTTGTTTTCCTCTTTTTATCCGACTACGGCAAAGCCAAAAGGAAAGGTAAAGTTTTTACTTATTTATTTTTACACAAATAGGTTTCTTGTTTCTTTTTGATTAATTGTTTTCAAGTGGCTATACTTACTTGACGTTTACAAAGTTGTCAATCAGGGCGATTACACCTGTAAGATATTATTATTTATGGAGTAGGTACTTAAGTAGTATTAAAATGATAAGTTTTATCTTTTTATCAATTATCTTCCGGGAGAGACACCGTTTGTCACTATTTTCCATGTGTTTCTCAATAAAGAGTATTTGTCTTGTCTTGTCTGGTCGCTCTATTTGCTGACGATATAGCAATATTTGTACCAAACAATGACAAAGTCATCTCGTCTGAAGATAACATTAATTCTGCAACTGATGCAGTAGACTCGCGGATGATTAAAAACCGGCCAAGTGGGAATAGCGCAGTACAGGGTTCCGTGGTTGCCTGATTACTCGTAAACTTGTAAAGCCTACTCAGCTGTGATAGTATTCCTTTTAATTTTGTTATTTATGGTACTATAGTTTTTTTTTCAGGCAGGGCGGGGGGGGACACTTGACTCTAATAAAAGTTAGCACTTTAAAGCTTAATATTTCACAAACGGATCCCTTAATCGAATAATTGTTTTGGCAAACCGGCAATATTTTTATTATTGTATATATTACATATTTCTATTATTTATTATCCAACTACACCCCACATCATGTGGTAGATGAGAATAAAAAAACATCGCCACTTCACTTGTAGGGAAAGTACAAAAATTTCGTTTTCAGTACTTTATTTTACCACTTTGTCGGAATGACTAATATGTATAATATTATATACTTTGTGCTAATATGTATATCCATGCCAAATTACAGCTTTCTATTATTAAGAGTCTCTGAGCAAAGCTGTTGATTAGCGGACGGACGGACGGACATGGCAAAACTGTACGGGTTATTTGTAGAAACTACGGTACCCTGAAAACTGTTTCATAATGAACTTTCAGGCGTCAGGAAAGCTATTTTTTTTCTGTTTCAGATGTAAAGATTCCCTTAACGGTACTTACAACAGTAGCAAGGAGTTAAAGAGGTGTGGTAGTGGTGACAGAAGCGAGTGTCGAGAGTGGGTCTATGACAATCCGGATAGCTTCGTAGCCGAGGTAAATACATATAGTAACTATTGTCAAAATATAGGAAGACAAACGAGCAAGTGCGTCACCTGATGGTAAGTGATCACCACCGCCCATAGACACTCGCAACACCAAGAACATTGCAGATGCATTGCCAACCCAGAGGGCTAGGATGGAATACCTCTTGTGCCAGTAATTGCACCGGCTGTCTTGCTCTCCACGCCGGAACACAACAGTGCAAGCACTGCTGCTTAGCAGCAGGATTAGCGAGCAAGCATAGATACACATAAAGTAGCGCAGATTAGTTTAAAAAATGGTTCAGTCATAATCGATTTGATCAGGCAAAAATACTAACAACGAGAGAGAACAAACTTCAACTATACGTAACTGAAAAATACAATGAATTCTTTTTTTTATCATTTTAGTTTGACTTGGCGTGTCAAGAATGGAAGAGAACTTTTGTTGGCAGTATGCACAGTTTCGGCTACATGGTCGGCCTATTAATCGTTGGACCACTTTCCGACAGGTGAACTAAAAAAAAACTGATTTATTATTTTAGTCATAAAACTAAATTTCTATTTCATTTCACTTGCATGTTTAATTCAAATCTTGCAAATCAAATTTAAACCTCTTCCAGTGGTCACATTGCCTTAAATTTTGCTATGTGTAGACAACAATAAAGTGTAGAGCAATGAAGTACAGTACCCGGCCAAAAAGATTGCACATCGTCAACTGTATCGTCAACGATAAGCTGGTATCCAATAAAAATAAGATAATTTTTACTTCTTTCCTTTTTTGTTTTTGCTATCAACCTTTCCCTTAGTTTCATAAAAAAAAGAAGTATACAAGACATAATAACTTCAGCCTTTTTTTTTCTACGTATATTCCCCATTACCTAACATTGTATGGAAATGCAAGCGAGACGTTACACTTCAGTTGTTTCAAGTGTGCGCAGGAGTCCAACGCACCCACACTAAAGCAATACACCTAGCACAAACCTTCTCCATACATGTTGACTCGCTGTGTCGACTGACCCACTGCGCTAGTTAAAATGAGACGCACTGAGCTACGTAGTGAGTTAACGCGTCGTGGGATGATTCATGCTAAATATACTACATATATGCACTGTGCACACATTGATAGTCAAACTGACTTCATTTGGAGTTTATTTGATTTTAGCGTTGCTGAACTATCGATAGTTTGACTACTGATAGTTGACCTCGAAAAATATTCACTAGTTAGTAGATAGTATCGACATTATTGATAGTAATGTTTTAACCAATACTATCGATAGTGTCTATAGTCATTAAAGTCCAATACTATCGATAGTATCGATAGTATTGGATTTGATGATTCGACAGTATCGATACTATCGTAAGACCTATCGATATTGTGACAATTTTTCGAGGTCACAATACCACCAATACTATCGATAGTTCGATAGATTGCCGTAACGCTAATTTGATTCTAGGTTGGGCAGGAAGACTCTACTGGTAGTGACAGCTGTGATAGGCGCGGTCATCGGGCTGACGCGGAGCTTTGTCACCAACTACTGGCTGTACGTCAGCCTGGAATTCCTGGAGGCATTTATTGGGGATCCTTGCTCACCTACATACACATTAGGTATGTTTGTGTGTACATAACTAGCGGCCGGTCCCGACTGCACTCCGAGACGATTAGAATTTAGAGTACATAAAAACTTTTATCTGCACACATATCATAAGTGCTCAATAACGCGTTCAAAAACTATAGAAAATGACCAGCATTATTACAACCAATGTTATTATAAGAATTTTCTTGTCTGTGGTAGTAGGTAAATCTGTTCTTTATTGGGTAGTATCTCTTAGTAGTCTATGTTTATTGGTGATCACATAACCGATATCTCGTGACGTTATGAATTTCAATTTGGAACAGCTGTCAAAATTCAAGTTGGTCTCTATTCTAGTATCCACAGATATTAAAACAGTTATCGATACGAAACGTCAACTCAGTATGTTTTTTTAATTTAAACGCACGACATTTGATCTCGAGTGACATGACAATAGGGCCTTCATTCGTTTGTCTATGGTTTAAAAAAAAAAAAAAAAACGTTCGTCTTGGCGGATAGATCGAATGGCCGCAATGACTAGTTTGTTGGGTTTTTGCTGTTACGGTTTTTTGCAGTTATGATATGTGTGTAGATAAAGTAATGTATGCAACTGTATATAATTAGGCCTTAAAACACTCGTGTGATCCCAAAAACCACACTCGTGTTTTAAGACCTCTCACTATATAGCAGTTGCATAAAATACTATAAATGCACATATTTGCTACTTCATGCCATCATGCCGCGCTCGACACTCTGACGCAAAATGTGTGCATTCGTGTTTTCAAAATGGTTTTGCAGCGAAGCAATCTATATGTATAGTTTTTTTTTATGAAATAGGAAGATAAACAAGCAAGTGGGTCACCTGATGGTAAGTGATCACCACCGCCTATAGACACCCGCAACACCAAAGAGATGCGTTGCCAACCCAGAGGGCTAAGATGGAATACCTCTAGTGCCAGTAAATAGACCGGCTGTCTTGCTCTCCAATAATAGTAATAAATAGTTACGCACAGGATGAAATTATGAAAGAAGCACAACTTACTTCAGTTGTAACTAATTTATATTTACACATTTATTTCAGCTATTGAAATGGTGGCAACCAAGAAAAGAGTGCCGTACATAATCGTAACTGGTTTCGGATTTACCATTGGTGGAGTGCTGTTCCCTCTAACATCCTGGCTTGTGCCCTACTTCAGGTCATTTTTACGCGTAGTCTATGCTCCAGGACTGCTCTTTATTTTCTTCCTATTCATAATGGACGAAAGCCCAAGATGGCTGCTCATAAAAGGAAAGAAGGACGCTGCAGTGTCAATACTGAAAAAAGCTGCAAATATGAATAACATAGAGTTAGACGCAAGTGATTTGGACAATATACATTACGAAGAAGATAAAGGAGCTAACTTCGTCACTGTGCTAACTGATACGTTTAAATCAAAGGCAATGCTGAAGAGATTCTTTGTGTGCTCCGTGTGGTGGACAGCATCGACGTTTGTTAACCACGGGATGTCGATAAATTCAGTGGCACTACAAGGGAATAAGTACGTCAATTATGCGATGACAGCTATCATTGATATGCCTGGAAGTATCATTGTTATCTTCATACTGATTAAATTTAAAAGAAAGGTGCCTCTAGTGACGACATTTGTGGCGTGCGCTGTATTGTGCGTTTGTCAACCATTCGTACCTAATGGTGAGTATTTTAACTGTATTCTGTTTAAAAAAAAAGATTATTCGCCGTCTAGAAGAATATAGATTAAACTTATATCTAAGTCACCGACATGATATCCCTCTCAGCATACGAGTAATGTCGAGGCACAGTTAAGTATTACGACGTTGGGCTACCGTGGGTATTACAATTAATAGTCTTTTGGATCTATTTAATCCTAAACAATTTAAGTCATCATCCTAGCTTACATGTTTTACATTTTCAGGTCTCCCCTGGCTCTCCCTCATAATCTACATGGCGGGAAAGCTTATGTCTTCGTTTTTCTTCACCATCACTTATATGTTCACATCGGAGCTGTTCCCCACTTACACCAGGAACTCCATGCACGCTCTTTGTTCATCTGTCGGACGCATCGGCTCTATATTAGCACCGCAGACTCCTTTGTTGGTAAGTATAGGCTTATACAAAATGATTCCGACACTTACAAAATTAAGCATCGCGGGCAGTGCTGGACTGGTTATATAGTCGAGATGGCGTTTATGGCCTTCACGGCTTTCACCTACCCTCAAGCTTATGACCTACATTATACAATAGTTCATTCATACACAGAGAGATTGAATCGTAATGCCATCAGATTCTTCAAGACCAGTCCGACCCTACCTCCGGAATTGCTTGGACTAGAACCTGGAATGCACAGGTCTCTTTTCTAATTCTACTAACGAACCCTGACGTCACCAAATATGTAATGCGGATATCTCAGACATTGGTGTAACTGTACTAGGAATACATCCAACCCCAGCATTAAACTAACTTTGACATCGGTTTTCAGCTGGCCTACTGGTCCGGACTTCCGGCCACCGTTTTCGGCTTGGTCGCCCTCACGGCAGGCATGCTGACGCTTCTAGTTCCGGACACAGCGGACAACTCTCTCCCGGATACCGTTCTCGAGGCTGAAACCTTAGACAAGCCTTTAGAAGATAAGGAACTCCAAATGAGGAAGGAGAGTTCGAATCTATGAGACTTATATAACCCTAACATGACCGGTCCAGGTTAAACTTATCCCTCGCTGCGTCTCTGTCAAACTAGTATCGTAAGAAAGAGACGCACATAGAGATAAACTCAGAGGGGTCGAAAATGGCCTGAACTGCATCGAGAAAAGGATGGTACGACCGTGCCGCTTTTTTTTGCTCGACTTGGCGGGGGCACTGCCCCCAGATGAATTAAGGTTAGCTTGTCATGATAGGGCCACTGATAGGGTGGGTTCACCATAAGAGAAAATTGTATTAAGTTACTTTTAAGTATTCTTTATAACTATTATAACCAAATGGCGTTGCCAGCCACCTGTGTAACTGCTAGGAGAGGCAAGTTGCGTTGAGACTCATGTTTGCGTGATCTCAATCATGCGTCTTACGAAGATGCAAAAGTGCCTCAAAAAGCTAAAGAGTGGAGAACCAGAGAAGAGTCACAAATAATATTATTAAAATCTATCATAAAACACTGAACAGGCATCCATCCGCCTTACTTAAAGCATAGCATAAGACTGGAGACTGTCACCAGGAATATGGTATGACAATGTTTTAATATAGTTTAGTTTAGTTAATCTTACGCTTAATGGTTTTTAGTACGCCATAGAACTAGATTTGTAGGTATGTTTTGATACAAGAAGTGTTTAAAAAACATGCATGGTTAAAAATGTGTTTTTTGTCATTGTCGCTTCCAAAACGTGCGAAAGCGCCAAATATTCCAAATAAATGTATTTTCTATTTTTCTCCCTGAATTGTGTCAATAGTACAATGATTTTTGAACGTTTGTGTTCTCACTTAATTCGTACTTTGAATTAAAAGTTTTTGTGATCAATTTATCAAAGAATGTATTTTTAAAATCCTATAAATATTTCCATTTTACAGAAAAAAAACGTTTGGTGTGACAATTCACGATTTTTTTTTGAAAATAAACGAGCCATTGTTTACTTACTTATTTTAACTTTTTTATCCTGAACTTTTTTACCTTATGATTAATATTGGCTAAGTAAGTTGAGAACGTAACTTGATTCGACTTGAGATGCAACTTTGTATTGAGTTAAGAATTAAACAAAACTATCGTTTTAGACTTTGGTGCTTAACTAGCAATCCAAGCAGATCAACGATCCTCTTGGAATCGCCAGTTTCTATGGGCGGCGGGGTTCTTTACCCACCTGGTCGTTAAGCTCCCTGTTTCATAATATCACAGGAAGGAAACAAGCAAGTGGGTCACCTGATGGTAAGTGATCACCACCGCCCATAGACACGCGCAATATCAAGGAGATTGCAAGTGCGTTGTCAACAACAACAACAACAAATACTCTTTATCCCAGCCAAACCAGAGGGCAAAGATGGCATACCTATTGTTATTTCATAATTTCTTGTAATATGCCAGTAATTTCATCGGTTGTCTTGCTCTCCACACACACACACGGCAGAATTAGCGAACAAGATGGTGGTAACGATTTGGACGGACCTTGCACAAGATCCTACCACCCGCATACCTCGACATAATAAAATGCAACGATGTTCCAACATCGATGTACTAAAATAGTTATTTGCATCTAAGAAAAAAAGTTGATTTAATGTTCAACAGTCTGTTTTATGAACAATGTATTTTTATAAAGTTTTATTGGGCGGGAAATGCAACCGTATTCCCTATTGTTGGCTATGTAAAATAAATATTGGAGTATTGGGGTTAATTCAAATATAGAAACATAGACAAAGTAAAAAATACAAATGGTGGATTGCATGTGGAATATATTGATTAGAAATAAAGTTTGCAACCCTGTAAAATATAGTGTGTTAAAATAAAAGGAAGAATAAACGTTCGTTTAAATCTGGAACTTTTATTTTGCAGCAATTAATTTATATGAATAGTGGCTGAAAAATAATGACTTTTCACAATACGAGCCATTTTGCGACAATAAAGGGCTGTTTTTTACGCAATTGTGTTTTGATTTTAGAAGTTCAAGTTACTAGTTTTAAATATCGATACGCTTTAGGTATTAACCGACTTTTTTGCGTGCCAACTTCACACTGCAGCTCGCCCTCCGAGCTCGCAAGTGACTCGAGAGTATGTCGCGACCAGAGGACGCTTCGGCGCACGCGTATGTATTGATACGAAAAATATTTAAAAAACATACATGGTTAAAAATGTGTTTTTAATTATCGCCTCCAGAAGGTGCGAAAGCGTGAAATATTCCAAATAAACGTATTTGCCATTTGTGTCCCTGAATTGCGTGCAATGCAATGATTTTTGGACTTTCATGTGCACTAAGTTCTTACTTTTAGTTTAAAGTTTTTGTGAGATCTTATCACGAATAAGAAAAATAAATTATTAATGTTCAACAGTTGGTTTTTACGAACAGTGTATTTTCTGTAAACAAAACGGAGTGCCTTAAAAAACAATAGTTTAGTACCGTATTTAGTCACAATAAGTAAAAATCTATGAAAATTATGAAAATCCCGCTTCATACCTTAAACAATAAAAGTTTATGGTGCTCCGTGATTATAGTTTGTGGTCAAACCTAAGCTTGTTCTGTTTATTAAAAATGACACGAATCTATTATTGGTTGTATTAAGAACAGTGCTCGTCTATCACGAATCTTCTCGATATGCGTTAGGAGGAGTGTGAACCCACCGGTCTCTATACAAACGGCGATAACGTTTTCCACCCTCTAAACCTTAACCTACAACTAGGTTTGTATGTTTTGATTTTTTAAATATGCTTAATAGTTTCAAAAACATTGACGCTTTTTTGTTTTGTATGAAATTCCTAAAATGCAAATATTGTCAAATCTGTGAAGAATATTACAAAAATCAAAACACACAAACCTAGTTCTAAGGCATAATGACAACATACCAAAAAATCGTTGCCATAGATTTTAGAGGGTGGAAAACGTTATCGCCGTTTGTATGGGGAGTGCTTTTTGGGGCTGGGTTCACACTTCTTAACTCGCTTAACTTCTTAATGCGTCTCGTTCCAACTAGCCCATTAGGAGCGAGACGCACTGAGTTACGTAGCGAGTTAACGAATATCGAGAAGATTCTTGCCAGGTGGACTGAATGGAACTATTGTTCACATAACTTCAATTCATTGCGACCGGCTAATTTCGTGACAAACAATACTCTATTATGTAGATGTCCTAATTCCTTTAGTTAACGGTGAATCGTTCCGTATGAGGCAGGAATATCAAACTTTTCGCAGTTTTTATTTACTGTGTCTAAATGGACTGACTTTATATCATGTCAAGTATTATAGTTTTCCAATAGCAAAACACTGTTTCTTAAGACACTGTTTTTTGTTTTTTCCAATTCAAGCTGCTCATTTTAAATTATATGTGTGTGGGTGTGTGTATTAGTATTTAAAATTAGTAACTAGAACACCCAAACACAATCGCAAAATAAATAGTCCTTTAATGCCGCAAAAGGGCTGGGATTGTTGGAACATCATTTAGCCCCAATAAATTAATTACCTTTTTTTTATTCCCATACGTAGCGAGCGACTTTATGGTATCAATACCACTAAACCAGCTGAAGCTCATATGGCTCCTAACGCTCAAGACTCAGATCTTAACACTACAACTATGACTATAACTCAAAAAGACAAAGTGTCGCTGGACGAGCTTTTGGCGAAATTCAGTGTTTTTGGGCGCTATCATTTACTGATTGGATTGTGCGTGGGGCTAATTAACGCTTCTAACCACATCTATTATGGCAACTACGTGTTCGTGACTCCGGACGTCGGATATCAGTAAGTTTTTTTTTTTCATTAAATAAATTGTTAAACTCAAAAGGCAAATGCAGGTGATGCTCGAAGTTTGTCTTAAAGGTAGAATTCGTAATGAGGTGATCCAGCAGAGAACAAAGATCACCGATATCGCTCAAAGGATTAGCAAGCTGAAGTGGCATTGAGCTGGTCACATATGCCGTCGAACCGTGAACCGCTGAACTAAGCGTGTTCTTGAGTGGAGACCACGTCTCGGCAAACGTAGTGTTGGACGTCCTTCGGCGAGATGGAGCGAGGTAACGCCTGGAAGAAAGCAGCCAAAGATCGGGTACAGTGGCGCGCCTTGGGAGAGGCCTACGTCCAGCAGTGGACTCACATAAGACAGACAGACAGATGGACAATAAAGTGATCCTACAAGGGTTCCTTTCTTCATTTTAATGTACAGAAACCTAAAAAATAATAAAGACTTGTTCATCTCTATTTCAGATGCAAAGATAGTTCTTACTATGGTATCCAAAATGGTACCTACAACAGTAGCGAGGAGTTCAAAAGGTGTGGCAATGGCGATAGAAGCGAGTGTCGAGAGTGGGTCTATGATGATCCAAATACCTTTATGGGCGAGGTAAAGACATTTAAGTATAATCGACCAATAAATTGCTTGACCACTTTTCGACCGTATTTCAAAGGGGTAAAGTTCAAAAGTGGTCAAGCAATTACTTGGTCGACTATACTTATCTGCTGTAGAAATAGACATTTTAAGATTCTCACTAACCTACAGTTATAACCGTATCAAAATCCGATGCATGGGTTAGGAGTATACGAACCAAGATATAAGGGCAGACAGACAGGCAGAGGCGGATAACGACTTTGATTTATACTATCGCACGTTTAGAATTAAAGCGACTCAATTCTGAATATGACATTTCCCAAAATTAAACCCTATGTCTTTTAGTTAAGGTGATATTTTGCGACGTGTATAATTCAGAAATGGGTCGCTTTAATTCTAAGCGTGCGCTATGTAGAGAAGACCGGTGGTTGTGGCGATCCTTGGGAGAGGCCTATGTTCAGCAGTGGACGTCTTTCAACTGAAATGATGATGGTAATGAAAGAAGATAAACAAAAAGATATGATACCTGTGGAATTTGACCCGTATTAATAACATTCTCCATGTCCAAACTTCGCGTTTAGGCTACTTTTTTAGAAGCCATCCAGCAGGTTATTTACAATCTTATATTTTTAAACCCTGTCTGAAAAAGACGTGTTGTTTACATGATTATGTTTATTACTTTCAGTTTGATTTGGCGTGTCAAGAATGGAAGAGAACTCTGGTGGGCAGTATGCACAGCTTCGGCTACATGGTCGGCCTGTTACTCGTTGGACCACTTTCTGACAAGTAAACTAGAAAATAGGAGTACCCTAAACCGACGAGCATGCATGAAGAATGTCATGAAAGTCAATGAAGCGAAAGTTGTATGTCAGGATCGTAGCAAATGGAAATCCGTGGTCTCTGCCTACCCCTCTGGGAAACAGGCGTGACTTTATGTATGTATGTATATAAACTAGAAAATTAATTTCAGCTGAAATCCCATCGCTACGCATGCTGTGGTCCTAACATGACCGGCTCAGGTTTAACTTATCTTTTCCTGCGTCTCTGCCAAACTAGTGTCATAAAGTGATGCACTTAGAGATAAACTGAGATAAACTCAACTTGACTCATTCATGTTAGGGCCGCTGTGTAGATCTATTTGGCCACTAACTAAGCTTTGCGGGTGGTAGGACCTTATGTAAGGTCCGTCCAGATCGCTACCACCATCTTGCTCGCTAATCCTGCCGCTAAGCAGCAGTGCTTACACTGTTGTATTCCGGCGTGGACAGCAAGACAGCCGATGTAATTACTAGCACAAGATGTATTCCATCTTAGCCCTCTGGGTTGGCAACGCATCTACAATCTTCTTGGTGTTGCGGGTGTCTATAGGCGGTGGTGATCACTTCCTATCAGGTGACCAACTTGTTTGCCTTCCTATTTCATAAAAAAAAACCACTGCGTAGATGTAAGTGCTGGTCACTGTACCACACATACGAAACAAATTAATTTGCATGTGACAAATATTTTCTTTTGTATATCAATAAGGCTGTATTTAGTTATTTACATGTCAATATAATCAATTGATGGAGCCCGCGTTGTTGTTTTGTCTGTATTTCGTCTCACTGGAGGCAAACCATTTTATTTTAAAGTTATTCGTTACGCTATTCAACGTGCGCTGTTTATCACATAATTGTATTAATAAATAGCGTGAAGTTGAACTGTATTCTGTAGCTAAAATTAGTGTTTGTAAAAACTAATTAACTTATTCTTTTTATGGTACTGTATGGTAAGACGATTTTTTTTTTATACAACATAGGAAGGAAAACAAGCAAGTGGGTCACCTGATGGTAAGTGAGCACCACCGCCTATAGACACCTGCAACAACAAAGAGAGTGCAGATGCGTTGCCAACCCAGAGGGCTAAGATGGAATACCTCTTGTGCCAGTAATTACACCGGCTGTCTTGCTCTCCACGCCGGAACACAACAGTGCATTAGCGATTAGTGATTAGCGAACAAGATGGTGGTAGCGATCCGGACGGACCTTGCACAAGGTCCTACGACCCGCATCATCGTCTTACCATGCAGTACCATAAAATAAGACTAAGGGCTAAGATGGAGTACCTCTTGTGCCATTTTACCGGTGTTTGGACTTTATGCAAAGTGATAACCATCTTGCTCGCTAATCCTGCCGCTAAACAGCAATGCTTACACTGTTATGTTCCGGCATGGAGAGTAAGACAGCCGGTAAAATAACTGGCACAAGAGGTACTCCATCTTAGCCCTTAGTCTTATTTTATGGTACTGCATGGTAAGACGATGATGCGGGTGGTAGGACCTTATGCAAGGTTATTACCATCTTGCTCGCTAATCCAGCCGCTAAGCAGCAGTATCTTCTATTTTCAGAAGCGCAAAGAGAGCCGTAATGTCTTAAACACGAATGGGTATCTAATTTATAGGACATTATCTGCCTGCTTGAGCAGCTTCTATCTATATCTATATTTTTCAATGAACCTATGCAGCTTGACATAAATAGTTCTATTCTATTCTATATAACTGTACCTACGTGATTCCAGGTTGGGCAGAAAGAGAGTGGTGGTGGTGACAGCTGTGCTAGGCGCAGTTATCGGACTGACGCGGAGCTTCGTCACCAACTACTGGCTCTACATCAGCTTAGAATTCCTGGAAGCCCTCGTGGGCGATCCTTGTTCACCGGTTTATATGTTGTGTATGCCTTTTTTATTTAAATTTAAAAAGCTAATTTCACTTAAAGTAGACTTTATTTAGTTAAAAATAATAAATATCAATAAACAACTGTGAAATTCTGATACAATTTTGCCATGGCGTCCTATTATCACCTTTTACTGACAACTCATAGTAGCAACGCTATTTTCTGGCTCGTGCCATAGGTTTGCCATTTCTGTGCTAGGGCATAAAATAGATGCCAAGATCTCAAAGTCAATAGAATCTCTTCAGCCTCATCATAATGCATCTGCTACCACATCACTCTTCAAGGTGGTGGATAATCATTGTGCGTACGTTTTGCTATATCCCAGCTGCAATAGTGTAGCGATTTGGATAAAAACTGACACAGCATAATATTTCTAATTGACTTTCAGCTGTTGAAATGGTAGCAGCAAAGAAACGAGTATCATTTATACTTATGTGCAACTTGGGCTTCAGCATCGGTAAATTGTTGTTACCTCTGTCGTCCTGGCTCTTTCCATACTGGAGAAGCCTCTTACGCGTGCTTTACACCCCAGGACTGCTCTTTATTTTCTATTTATTCTTGATCGATGAAAGCCCAAGATGGCTGCTTATAAAAGGCAAGAAAGAAGAGGCAATAACGATCTTGAAAAGTGCTGCAAAGAAAAATAAATTTGAGATAGCCGCAGATGACTTGAGCAATATACATTACGAAGAGGAGAAAGCGGCTAACTTTGTCACAGTGCTAACTGATACGTTTAAATCAAACCCAATGCTGAAGAGGTTCTTTGTGTGCTCGTTGTGGTGGATAGCATCGATGTTTGTTAACCACGGATTGACAATAAACTCAGTTTCCCAACAAGGGAATAAATATCTCAATTATGCATTTCTGTCTTGTCTTGATTTGCCTGCAACTTTGATTATGACCTTAATACTGAACAAATTTAAAAGGAAGGTGCCTCTAATTACGGTATATTTGACGTGTGCTGTATTATGCGTTTGTCAGCCATATGTTCCTCTTGGTAAGTATTTTTGCTGTCTTTGATCGTTCTGAAGCGTTTCACTGTTCCTAATTACCGTTCCTTAATTCAATAATTGACGAAATATATTTCTACATAAATTTCAGGCAAGATTAGAAGCTGTACTTGAGGTTGATATTCGTTTTACTTAGTAGAAATGGATGCTAAATGTTACGCATCTTTATTGTGAAAGCGCTTGAGAATGACTGTCTTATATTCTTTGGCTTTTGCGATCAACGTCATCGCGAAATTTCTTCAATTATTTGTGATTTTATTAAGATGTATGTTGTTTACATAGTATAAAGTTAAGTCGCTATCTGTTCCTGTCTGTCCTAAATTCTTATAGTGTATGTTCGGCCACCTTCTCCTTCTAAACCACCCAACGGATTTTGATACGGGTTTCACTGTCTATGCCATTGGTTTGTCCACATTTTAAAAGGCATTGAAGGTGTTTCTATTCACATTTTGCTCAACTTTTTTTGGATTATAGGTCTTGATTTTCTCTTTTTGTTCTAATAAATAAAAGTATTCAACACGTTTCACGATTGCTGACCCTGGGTTCGCGGATAAGCAAAGTAATTGGTTGCATTAATATCAATAAGGATTTCTGCAAAGTGACGCCTGAATCTATAAAATAGACTGTAGCATTTATTACGCTTTATATCTCCAGGTGTCCCGTGGTTATCGATCATGGTCTACATGGTGGGCAAACTCATGTCCTCGTTCTCTGTAGTTATCATTTACATTTTCACATCGGAGCTGTTCCCCACTTACACCAGGAACTCCATGCACGCTCTTTGTTCGTCTGTCGGACGCATCGGCTCTATATTAGCACCGCAGACTCCTTTGTTGGTAAGTATAGGCATAAACATATTACTTTCAACGCTTGAAAAATTATACACTTTGGGAACTGCCCTAACATGACCGACCAAGTTTATCTCAGTTCATCTCCTTGGACGTCCCTTTCTTATATCGCTACTTTAACCGAGACGCAGTGAGGGATGAATTAAACCTGGGTCGGTCATGTTAGGGCTACTGGACTGAAAACCAAAATGCACGAAAGTCCCTATTCTATAGCACAAACTAATGGACTTAACTATCGTCATTAAATATGTAGGTCATATATTTTCTACATTGGGTCAAGAGCATTGTATCGTTAATAAAAGAATTAATATCACTTTCGTAATGGTTTATAACGGTTTACACCAGTTCAGTCATGAAATCGTTACCAAACTGATACAATTCGTTACAAAACAGCTATAAAACTGATATTAATTATTATTGTAACTAAACAATGTCTTTGAATTTACCCCCTTATCCTAACTGTACTATTAGGAACACATCCGACACAAATCTTCGTTTTTTTAAGATGAGAGATGTTTAACGAAATCTTGATACATAAGTCTTTTTTTGCTAAAGTGCTACAATATAATATATAAATAGCCTTTTTCAATACATTATACTAAAATAACATAATTTATTTGTAGAATTTTGTTAGCAGTTCTTTTTTGCAAAAAAAAAATATGTATAACATAAAATGTATCATCTTAAATTAAATAAAAACGAGGTATAGTAAAACTAACCCCCTAACAAAGAGCCCTATGCTCCTGCTGAGGGGTGAAGGAAAAATGATGATGATGGTAAAACTAACTCTGACTTCTGTTCCCAGCTGGCCTACTGGTCCGGACTTCCGGCAACCGTATTCGGCTTGGTCGCTCTCACGGCAGGCATGCTGACGCTTCTAGTACCGGACACGGCGGACAAGTCCCTCCCGGATACCGTACGGCAGGCTGAAACATTAGACGACCGTTTCGAAAATGGAAAAGACTAGCTAAAGATGAGGAAGAAGAGTTCAGAACTTTGATATTGACCCTCACTGACCTATAAATAATGGACTTCTAGTCAGTGTTAAAAAAATGGCCTCAAAAATCGAACAAGAAGTACAATAAATCGACAATCACTCGCGCTGTCAGTTTTTCGGACCGACGGCGCTGCTGTCAATACTATTATTTTGGAAAAAAACCTTTTTGCAACGAAACTTAATAAATTATATTTTAAACTTAAAATTGAAAATCCAATGACTATAAATAACTCTTTTAAAAATAGACTAGACAAACATTCGGTATTCTCATGTCGGGCCGTTTTTCTGCTGTCATTTAGTATGACACTTTACATCCATGCATTATAATATCATTGTTGGCCCTACAAAATTTTATTATTAGAAAATAGTTTGAAAGTTGCTTTCGATACAAATTGACACCTCTCACTTAGAATTGGTCTTAAGAACGTCATTCGTTCATGTAGAGGACGGTCGTACCATTAAAATCCCGATGATGCCTCGTATAGAGGTAAAACACGTAGATCGTGTCGTTTTTGCAGTGTTTTGTGGTGGTATTCGATAGTTGAATCTGTGTAAGGTATGTAGCTTTTGCATAGCCATAATAGAATAATTGTGGATTTAGGAAATTGCTATTACAGTTGCAAATAATTCAAACAATAAAAAATACAGAAAAATTACAAGTTTGTTAACTCTAAAATTAAACCTCCTTTGCCGTAAATACAAGTAAAATCACTTGTAATACGTCTCAATAGATATTAAACAAAATACGATTGAAACATTTATTTATTGTTAAGAAGACATGAAACGCCTGCAAGCTGTCATAATATCAGCATTGCCAATGTCTATCAGCGAGTTTGTAAGCACCTACAAAAAATTCTTCAGTATGATAAAGTTCCATTTAGACTCAACAGTCTGTCAAGCCCCACGATCATACGTAAGCCCTCGCAAAAGGCCAGATTTTATTGCAAATACCTCTCAATAGACCTATACAGGGGCGCTTATAACAAAATTCTTCCAATATTCCCTATAAAAAATGCTCATCACCTCGAAATTAATTAAAACACCATAACAGGCTTTCGGAATATTTCGTTTTAGATATTCCAAAAATTTATCGGGAAGTTGAATAAACTTTCGGCAGTATGAAGCGCCGCATATTTTCATGATTAAAATAATTTGGAGGGTACGTAGAGATATCCTAACTCTTTGAGGTAGCGAAGTATTTGCTGATAGAATGCTTGAGGATTGTTTGCATTCCCTTAAGCTTTTATTTAACTTGCATTGTTATCCTCTTATAAAAGTTTACCAACCTCTTTCAACTAAAATATGTTTTGTTCCTTTCATTCCAAGGCAAACGTTATAAAGACAAATAAACGTTTTTTTTAAACTAGCAACCAGTTTGCTTCACACGGGTACAAAAAAAAATTGTAATAATTGCAAGTAATTGTTTGACCACTTTTGAACCTTATCCCTTTGTAATACGGTTGAAAAGTGGTGGAGCAATTTCTTGGTCGACTATACATAAAAAATTCCCTTGAAAATATCTCTAAATTACAGTGCAAAATCTATCAAAACCTGTTGCGTGGTTTAAAAGGAGTAAGCGGCTGAAGATAATTCATAATAATTTGCAGATGCGTTGCCAATCCAGAGGGCTAAGATGGAATACCTCTAGTGCCAGTAATTACACCGGCTGTCTTGCTCTCCACGCCGGAACACAACAGTGCAAGCACTGCTGCTTAGCGGCAAGATAAGCGAGCAAGATGGTGGTACCGATCCGGACGGACCTTGCACAAGGTCCTACCACCCGCAAAACCCACGTTTTCATCATAATGCCACACTATTAATTCCTTTGGAGTAAGGTAAACAAATGCATACATATTTTTTACCTTACCGCGCCGTCTGTTTTAAATCTTCGTTAAGCTTTTCATCATCATCATCATCATCATCTCAGCCACAAGAAGTCCACTGTTGGACATAGGCCTCCTCCATGGATTTCCAAAGTGGCCGGTTGGAAGCAGAATGCAACCAGCGCCTTCCTGCCACCTGTACGAGGTCATCGGACCATCTTGTGGCTGGTCGTCCTACGCTGCGCTTGCCTTAAGCTTTTACTTACTTAAATTTATTTACTTTTATTGGAAGGCTTATTTCTAAAAAGTATATCAGTTTAACCTTTGACTTTGGAACTTATCGATTCAAAAGGGGTTACCCCGAATGGTTCCCTCACAGGTAATCGGGGTGAATCAAGCGCAGATAAAAATGAGTCGGCGGTGATTCGTGCAGTTCGCCCGGAATTCTACGCACGCGTTGCATAGGCAAAGAGCTGGTGTGCTTTATGAAGAAAAAAACATCAACTCTAAGAAAAAGACACGAAATAAAAATTGAAAATTTGTAACAAAAAAAATCTAATATTTTTATTGATTTTCTAAATTAAAAAAACACAACGGTAAAATCTTATTCTAAACTTTTAAAAAATTCCATTTCAAAATGACTATTCATATTTTTAGTATTATTATACTTGAATTCATTTAAGTTTATTTGCTTAGCCTGTACTGCTGGTATTAGCCATTTTAACCCCCACTCAGAAAGAGAGGTATTATTTTTAAGTTTAATATGGCATCGTAACTCACAGACCAATGGTCGGATTTTGATACGATTTATTCTATTTAAAAGCTGACTGAATCCAAAATTTAATGGTTCTTAGCTAAGATTATTAAAAATCTTTTCAGCCGTGTGTGGATCATCAGCTGTTTTCGTAATTGATGAAAGAGTCTCAGCTACTTTCACTAGTCCCATTGATTTGAAATTTGCTGTTCTGTTCCTTTTATGTCATTGTGACATCATGATAACCTTGACCTGATGCTGCAGTATCCCTTAAAATCTGCGGAATACCCAACTTCTTAACAACTTACAGCAGATGTAATGTATTTCTGGGATTTATTTATTCTTATTTAAGAATAAAGATTAAGTTAAACATAAGTTCTTGCCTCGCTCTAACAGGGTCCAGGTAGCACTGTAATATCCAAATATTGTCATCTTGAAATACCATGGTTGCAATAAATGAATAAATGAGTAAATGAATATAAATAAGGATAAATAAAGCTCTAAAATTTAAAACAAGATGTATTTAACTTAATAATAGTACCTAAAGGTAGTAATATTTAAGCCAGGTGTCATCACGTCGGGGGAATGCTAAGTAAATGAAATTAAATAAGAAGGTAATGTTAGTAGGATTTACTTTTTATATAAGAACATATTTAAAAAAATTTTCGACAGCTCTTGGTCTATCCCATAGCGCATGGCGTCCCGGGATTAATATTGCAGCCGCATCTCGCAGGTGGCGCCAAATTGAAAATTGCTCGCGTCGACACAGTTCCAATCGGCGCTCGCACCACGACCGATGGAACCTTGTTACACATCGCTAATGGATAGTTAAATTTAGCGTTGTTTTCATTTATGCCTCGTTCTTATATGTAAACGACGGATCGTTTTGGGTAAAAACAGTTACATTTGTAGGAATCCGTTTTTTCAAAATAGGAACAAATCTACATCCTGAGACAAAGGAGGAACAGTAACACATTCAGTGACGCGGACTCACTAGGCGAGTTCTCTGTTCGTAGTTGATTTTCGCTACATACCGGAAAACCCTTGCTACGAGCTACGAGCGTAGCACGTAGCACTTAATGGCAGTTAATGTATAAACTACTATTATTTACCTAACAAACTTTACAAAGATATCCGCTCGAACCAGCTTCAATAACTCAAGTAACCATCATTGGAATGTAAATCTTATGCAAATACAAGCGAAAATATAACCACCGTTTAACACCTTTTATCCTTAAAGGGGATTCACTCCAGGGTGTCCATTATTGATCCCAAAGATGGGATAAGGATCGCCTTATAAATGAGGGGAAACGATAATCCTCGGATTGGAATAATCCACCTAGAGTCCACAACTCGGAGACACCGCGCGGAATATGTTATCTTGTCGGAGATTTGGGATTTTTAGTTCTTTTTTTAAAGTTGAGCGCAGGAGATGAATTTAAAGTAGTTGTTTTAGTTTGAGAGGAATATTTGGGGCAGATATTTGTTACTTCAAGATAAAGTGTGGTGCGGGTTTTGTTGTTTTTCATTTATTAATAACTATAAGTATTTACAACAACGCCAGTTACAGAGAAAATAGACAATAGAATCATGTTCATATGTAAATAATAAATAAATAAATATTTTGGGACAATTAACACCAATTGACTTAGTCCCAAAGTAAGCAACTAAAGCTGCTTGTGTTATGGGTATTAGACAACGGATATACATACTTATATAGATAAATATATACTTAAATACATATAACATCCACGACTCGGGCACAAACATTCGTACAAACAAACATTTGCCCCTCCCGGGAATCGAACCCGGTACCTCAAGCTTCATGGTCAGGGTCACTAACCACTAGGCTATTCGGCCGGAAATGTGCATACTTATCACGTTTGTTGGGACTTTAACGCATTAATATACTGTTTATTTATTTACCTCGACGTTTCGGCCGCATTACAACGGCCGTGGTCTGAAGTGGAGAGGAGTTATTTAAGTCCGTAATAAGTATGTGTGAAAATCGCAGAAAGTTTAAAACAATTGTGCAGTTTTCCTAACGATGTTTTCTCTCACCGTAAGAATGTTGAGTACTACAGTATTTAGGTAGTCATAAGTATAATAATAATATTCATAATGTGAGATTCACATCCTTGCCTTACTTTATTAAAATTAAAGTCAACTCCGTCACTGATTTGCACGTTAAAAGTTTCAAAAGTGTCACTTTGACAGTCGGTAATTTCAGCTGTCAAAGGCATGACTTCTCGAACTCGTCTAATTCTGATTATGAGTAGTCTGATAATTGTTTGAAGCCTTAAGAGCTATTAAGGTTGCCTTTCCACTAAACTATGAGAGGTAGCTAAGCGTTAAGAGAAGATTTTTTGTTTGTATAATTTTACCTAATGTTACATAATGCTGCCCGTGAATACCAAAAATATCGCTAATCCGTTGCCCGCCCTTAGGTTGCGTTCCCACCAGAGATGTGCGAGGATGCGTAGCGAGGGACGTGTTTTGTAAAGAACCAATCAACCGTTTCCACCAGAGCTGTGTTGACCGAGGCGAGGTAAATGAAGCGATTCTATTAGTTCTTACAAACACATCCCTCGCTACACATCCTCGCACATCTCTGGTGGAAAAGCAGCCTTAGACAGGCGTGGCGCACTTTGCGAAGATACAAGTCGTTCGGTGAACCTCTGCACTGGGCCCGCCACAATTGAGTTAACACGCTCATCACTGTAAGAAACGCAATAGAACGTTACTACTTTACACCGGTATTACGTGAGAATGAGGAAGAGCCTTGATCTAGTCGACCCATTCTTATAGCACCCAACTGGCTACACTGTGGCCTCAACATTACTATTTTTACAAACCAGGAAGAATAACAATCCCGTGGGCCAACTGATGGTAAGTGATTACCTCCGCTCATAGACAGCTATACCAAGGAGATTGCAATTCGTTGTCAACCCAGAGGGCTTAGATGGAGTACCTTTTATCACGTATCCTTGGCTCACGCATGTAAAAATGATTGACTTAGCGCAAAATAAATTCTATTCAGCGACGATGACGGGGGGAGGGGAATCAGGGCGTTTGATCTCTGCCGCGCGTGACCGGAATGCCGCTGGGAAATGGGACGGACTGTTGGTACCTTACGTAAGATCTTACCAGTTCCCACTGCTGGACTAGCCTCACGAGGGAAGATCGATTGAACTTGAACCCAGTTTTAATTTTGTAGAACTATCGGCGCAAGAGACCGAGGATTTATGTTGCTACGTTCATTTCGAGGTAACTAATGTCGCATTACCTATCTATATAATACATATCGCACGCTTAGAATTAAAGTGACCCATTTCCGAATAATACACGTCCCAAAATATCACCTTAATTAAAAGACATAGGGTTTAATTTTGGGAAATATCATATTCAGAATTGAGTCGCTTTAATACTAAGGGTGCGATATATACTTACTGTGCTAATTTTGCAGGATGGACATGAACTGGACTTTATGCAACAGATAACAGCTGTGCTAGCCGCCCGTATTTAAAGGTTATGGTATGTGTTTTCCCTTAGCAAATAGCTTTTTAAGTACATACATTTCTCAAAACCGCTCAGATTTGAGAACGTAATAAGAAAAATGATCTGGTCAGAAATGAAATGGTACATAATGTCCAATTTTGATCCCTACTTGAATAAATAAGAAATTTCTAGGGGAATAATTAATAACAGTTAACGATACGTAAAACTCTTCTTTCCGGTCAACCGGAAGAATATTCATAAACCTATCGCTATTAATAACTTTTCGCTTCCATCGGACGCAGCGAAAAACTTCATGAAAATTTGATGGCGTCCATTTTTTGTGGAATATTTTGAAGAGTATATCGAGAGTGACCCGGCGAATGGGTGACCGGTTGAATGGCGACCGACGACCGAACGGAAGCTGGCTCGCATCTGCCGGACTGGCCGGAAGTATCCCGCTCTTCACCCGCTCCATTGTCACCCTGTTTTGTATTTTTAAAAACTTTTCGGAGAATTTTCGGCCAGCGTACTCGTAGGTATTTTATTGAGACGTAAAACCATTTTCATTGTCATCATTTATAAATGTTTTTAAATCGAAGTAAGCCTGGTGAAATAGTGCGCCATCACGAAACTAATAAAAACTTAAGCAAGCTTTAATACTAATTTAACCGAACTAAAGTACTGAAAATAAATAGAAACGCAAAATGTGGTTACGTTTCAAACTACGCGATTTTATAAATACAAAAACTATACTCATAATTTCTGAGGATACCGCATATAAAATATTAGTCAAACATGTTTATGTGTAGGATTTTTTTTATGACAGGCAATCGTTATGACATGTGTCATGTCGATCCTACTGTTTCATCGATCAAACGATTAAATAATATCTTACCACAAGATAACTGACCAAACAATCTAATCTTCCCAAATCATCTTCGTATCAATTTCTATCACCTTTATCGTAACAGCTATCACCTTTTATAAACCTGCTAAGTCACGAACAGTGTACCAGCAAGAATCTTCTTGACATGCGTTAACTCAATGCGTCTCATTCTAACTAGCCCAATAGGAGAGAGATGCACTGAGTTTCGTAGCAAGTAAACGTGTATCGAGAAGATTCGTGCTAGGTACACAGATCCTTTTGTCGAGTGTTGTGCAGTAATATTTACTAGTTATTTGTTTTATTATCGATCATGCTGCAGTGAGATCATCCGTCAATCCAAATTTGTCATTTCCCTTAAAATTTAAGGAGTCATCTTTGTTTCTGTCTGATCTACTAAACTAATCTATAGTAAGATAGCAACGCCTATATTAACTAAGCAGGCTTTTTGATTCTAACATTGCCAAGTTACATCTAAACGGAAAATGTTTTGTCAATTTATTTGGGTGTTGGCTATTTTCCATCAATATGTCGGAGCAGTTGCTACGGTGGACCCCCTGGTGGACAGCAAGGCAGGGTTGATTCGAGGATTGGCAGCGTCAGATGGAGACTACTCCATGTTCTTGGGTATTCCCTACGCTAGAGTAGACCAGGTGAACCCGTTTGGTGTGAGTATGATAGTTAAGAGTTAGCAATCACCTTTAGGTAAAAGGTAGTAATTTTTTAATTTATCATTACATAAAAATGCAGTGAAATGTAGCCATAACATCAATAAAAAGGAGCCAGAAGGTTAAACTTTTTGGAGAGCTGTTTTAACTGCTAAAGAAAGCGGAGTAATTTTAAAATTGGATTTCAAAGTGCCAGCACTTAGACATTCCAAAAATGTTCGGAATTCAAAATTAAAATTTAAAGTTGATTTATTATTTTTTCCAGCCTTCAGAACCATATTCCAAGTTTGAAGACACCTTCGAAGCCTTCAATGACTCAGCAATCTGCCCTCAAATATCAGAATTCGACAGCACCAAAATAGTTGGAACCCTCGACTGCCTACACCTCAATGTCTATGTGCCAAGCGCTGCGACCTCCAGCAATCGCCTGCCCGTGCTGGTTTGGATCCATGGGGGCGGATATACATTCGGATTTTCAGGAAGATATGTTTTCGGCCCAAAGTTCTTGGTCCAACATGACGTTATTTTAGTCACGCTTAACTACCGACTGGGTCCGTACGGATTCATGTGCCTTGACTCATCTACGGCACCTGGCAACCAGGGTCTAAAAGACCAACGATTGGCTCTAAGATGGGTCAAAGATAACATAGAAGCGTTCGGTGGTGATGCCAACAAAATAACCATATTTGGTGAAAGCGCCGGCGCGGCTTCTGTGGATTTCCACGTTCATTTAGACCAAGATGATCTGTTCCATCAGGCTATTCTGCAAAGTGGAACTATTTTGAATCCTAGGTCGTATAAAAAACCTGCAAATGATGACCTTCTGAAACTAGCTGAGCATTTCGGTTTTAATGCAAGTGACCTCAATGATGCCCTATCATTCCTAGCTTCAGTTGATTCGAGCCTTATTATTGCTAGTGCAAATGAATTGGATATATCTTTCAGACCTTGTGTAGAAAATAACTTTGACGATGTAGAGTCATTTTTGACTGTCTATCCAATTAATTTACAGGCACCTACAAAAATTTCTCTTTTAGTTGGCTTTAACAACGATGAATGTCTTCTTAATTATAACGATTTCAACGCAGACTATTTCGCAAAAATAGATTATCTACGAAACAATTTAAACGATGGTTTTAATTTTGATAACTACACATATGATGAAATGTCAAAGATAGTCAGTCATTTCTATTTTGGTGATAAAGATATTAGTGAAGATACAAAGCGTCAAGTTTTGAACTTCTGCTCAGATTTTCGTTTTGTGCATCCAACGTTAAGGAGCCTTAGAAAATTCTTTGATAGCGGAGTTGAAAGCATTTTTTCGTATATGTTTTCTTACGTTGGTGAAAGAAATTACTTTAAAAATTTAGCCAACGTCACGTATGGCGAGGCATCGCATGCTGATGAACTAAGTTACTTATTCGATGTGTCTTACTTGGAAACCGTGATGCCAGTTGAAGATCAAATCGTCGTCGACAGAATCACTGCTCTATGGACTAACTTCGTCAAACACGGGTACTTACATTATTTTACAACATTTAATTTTTATTTTACAAGCTTAAATAAATTTAAGTTAACCTGTCAGTTAGTAAGTTTATTAGTCAAATCCTTCAAGTACATTTTTAACCCATTTCCAGTTATTGTAATTTGGCTTGTGTATTAAAATCAGATGAAACTGCAATGATTAGAAATACCATCAACAAAAAAAGAATTTAAACCATGATTCTGTTGCACAATTCAAAAGTTAGTCGTCTTTTGTGGTACCTAATTCATTAAATATTTCAGAAACCCTACTCCTGAGACTTCGGAGCTGCTGCCAGTGTCTTGGGTCCCAGCCACCAGGGACCGCTGGAACTACCTGAACATAGACTCGGAGCTGACCATGGAGACCAGACCCTTCAACGACAGGATGGCTTTCCTGGACCTGTTCTACAAGATGAATGAACAATACCAAATTGGGTATCGCGGAAATAATGTTGTGAAGTGAATAGATGTTTTACTTTAAGAACTTTTATAATAATGACAGTATTATTATTGTATGGAATACCTTGTACTATTGTATTGTACATAGTTGTTAGTAATTCGATTAAGAATAAAACAAGATATTTACTATTTTACGTCATTTTCATGTTTCAAGAGTAATCAAACCATATTTAGCTGTGTACTTTTCATACCACATTTTTGTTAAGTATTTTATTAATATATCAGCGTAAGCAAAATTTAATTTGGCAGCCTTTTTCTTTTAATTATAAAGATCGGCCTCTTTTCTATGACACAATATTACTTTTAAAACATATCAGTGCTGTTTAAAAATTGTGTCAAAAGGAATTACGCAAAAGATACTTGCGGCAATGACACATTTTGATTAAATGACAGATAGGTGCAGAATTCTCCAGTGGGATCTTACACTAAGAGCGGTTTCGCACTACCTCCGATCCGAATCCGATCCGAACCCGTGAAAACATGGGTCTAGAACACTTGGACCGAATTCGGATATTGCTTACGCACTAGTCCGATCCGAATCCGTGAAAATATGGGTTATTTTCAACATTTTCAATTAAAGTAAAAACATCGTAGGAAAACATAACGCAAGTAACAACGTGCGCATGCGCTCGCTGCCACACTGAACTAATACTCTAAATGCTAGCCGCTTTACGTCACCCAACCCGCCCCCCTGCCTCTCTGCTCGTACGCAGCATGGCTTTAACTCGGACGCAGTGCCCGAGCGTTCATACAAATAATACTATGGCTACTTCGATCCGTCAATAATCTTCTCCGGAATGGAGATTCTAGAATGACGGAAAGAAATCGAATGACGGAGATCGGATCTAGTGCGTAAATTACCATAGAAATAGTTCTACGGCTACTACGGACCATATTTTCACGGATTCGGATCAGAGGTATTGCGAAACCGCTTAACAGCGTATGTGCTGACATCTTTAGACGATTGAACTTTGATTCAATCTGTTCTAGTAAGGCTTCGCAAACAGTTGGGTTTGGTGAGACAGGCTACTATCATGTAAATGTGAGTCAATCACAGCCGATTCAGAGCCGACCGGCCGTGCCATGCCGGCTGGTTTAATTGGCCCAACCGTTTTGGGAAATTAGATGTGTTTGAGAATACGTGTACTAGCTGGTCTTATTCACCTCAGAATACATAGCACGTTGTATCGTGCTAGCGGTGTGCCGCGGTGTACATTCAAGGAAATTGAAACACGTACCACCGTAGAACCTACTCGAAGAGACATACGCATGATATTTGTATGAGATAGCCTGGCGTTTAACGCGTCGCGTCATTGCGATAGGGTTCTACGGTGGAACGTGAATATATTTCCCCTACTGTACCGCGGCTCGCTTTGTCGCCCAGTGCGTCTGTTTCAACTAGCCGAGACCCTATGAGCGACAATCGAGAAAATTAGCAATTTACGGGTGGTAGGACCTTGTGTAAGGTCCGTCCGGATCGCTACCACCATCTTGCTCGCTAAGCAGCAGTGATGGCACTATTGTGTTTCAGCGTGAAGAGCAAGACAGCCGATGTAATTACTAGCACTGGAGGTATTCCATCTTAGCCCTCTGGGTTGGCAACGCATCTGCAATCTCTTTGGTGTTGCGGGGGTCTATAAGCGGTGGTGATCACTTACCATTAGGTGACCCACTTGCTTGTTTGCCTTCTTCTTTCATAAAAAAAAAATAGTAAGCTTTTAATAGCTTTAGAAACACAACAACCGTTGTTTAAACAAAGTAAAGCGTCCTCAAATCTGTGCCACTCTCAAAACAGTGACGCTTCTCCAAATTTGGCTTAAACGGCCATAACTCTTTGCGTCACGTGCCTTATTGGCAGAATGGATATCACGTCCCAGCGTCGTCGGCCAACTTTCTTGATTATCGACACGTGGCGGGAATCGGCCTCGGCGCTAATCGTGGCCGAAAATCGCTGCGGACGCAGTATCGTTTCGGCGCATCGAGGACATGCCTAATACAGATATAATAATGACAATGGAATTCCAAAACCGATTGGTGTGACGACATTGACACCAACGGCACTGACTTTAAAAGACGATTCAATTTTTTTTTTATGAAATAGGAAGGCCAACAAGCAAGTGGGTCACCTGATGGTAAGTGATCACTACCGCCTGCAACGCGAAGATGATTGCAGATACATTCCCAACCCTAAGATGGAATACCTCTTGTGCCTGTAATTACACCGGATGTCTGCTTTCCACGCCGGAACACAACAGTGCAAGCACTGCTGCTTAGCGGTGGGATTAGCGAGCAAATTTATGAAATTGTATGAATAAATTCGATTTTGTGATTTTGTCGAAAATCGAATTTAGATGTATTATCGACCAAGTAACTCCTAGTCCACTTTTGAACCTTGTCCCTTTGCAATGAGATCGAAAATTGATTAATCACTTTGTTGGTCGACTTAACGTTAGGTGGTTCTTTTTTTAGAGTTTTTAAAATTAGCAACATCCCGTTGTTATTTTACTAAGCTCTACGGCCATTCTCATATCGATGGCTGGCGCACACAGATTGACCCAAACTGACCCGAATATTATGCAATACTAACCCGGACGTGCACCATTTCGACCCGTACTCCGCTCCATGCCATTTAGTCTCTATACTCGATCATTTTTAAGCCTTTATTCAACCTCATTTAAGTGCCATTAAAGATCGCCATTTACGATGCATCTAAATTGCGTCCACTAGTGATGTCCTCCTATCGATAACACTTACGACATCTAAAGAAGTATCGATGGCAATTGCTGACTTCACTGGACCTAACATGACCGAACTCGGTTTATCTTTATCCCTCCCTACGTCTCTGTCAAACTAGTGTCAGAAGAAAGGGAC
Source organism: Ditula angustiorana (assembly GCA_963691745.1). NCBI lineage: Eukaryota > Metazoa > Arthropoda > Insecta > Lepidoptera > Tortricidae > Ditula > Ditula angustiorana. The sequence goes on from OY829476.1 coordinate 15,632,227, forward strand.
ACACATAGCGATAAACTCAGACAAACTAAACTTGGCCACTCATGTTAGGGCCCCTGATTATAGGTTTTGCGGGTGGCAGAACCTTGCGCAAGGTCCAACCATCTTGCTTGATAAACCAGCCGCTAGCAGCAATGCGTGTATTGTTGTTCCGGCTTAGTAAACAAGACAGCCGATGAAATTACTATCATAAGAAGTATTCCATTTTAGCCCTCTGGGTTGGCAACGCATCTATAATCTCCTTGGTTTTTCGGGTGTCTATAGGGTGTGGGCCTATGCAGCATGAAATATTTTTTTTTTTAATAGGCGGTGGTGATCGCTTACCATCAGGTGACCCACTTGCTTGTTTGCCTTGATTCTTTAATTAGCTATACCGCTGAGCTTACGATAATCAAAGAAGCATTTATAATAGGACCCTTCTTATTAGTTCTTATACCTAAACGCCATTTTTGTTCGAAGTGGGACTTCTGTATTTAAACTATTATTTATGCTGTAGTTCTGCGTTAGTTTCCGACACTTTGCCCCTAAGCTTGACTATTAAGTTACAGTGAATGTGGAAATCAAGTGGTTAAACCGTTCTGAGGTTTACAAAAAGTGTCTTCGGCGCGGTTGTCAGCCAGCGAGCGTCTGGCGTCTGCCCTCGGCACTAATTTGCATCTCTAATGAACTGCCGGGAGAGCCGTGTTTTACGGTATGTAGTTGGCGATGAGCGGCGTGCACAAAAGAGAAGTGGAATGATACAATGATACAAGACAAGGTATTGATACACCGGATGTCTGTCTGCCTATCCGTATGACCTTCAAAGGAAGTCAATTATTTTTTTCACAAAATGATACCGTAAATCTGTGGATACAAGAAACGGGATTTTTTTAAATTCTTGTTGTTTTAGCAAATACATGTGAGTTGGGATTGCGGTAAGGATCACGAACAGAAAGATAAGAATCAAATTATTTCGGGGTTCCGTAGTCAACATGGAACCCTTATACTTAGATTCGCCATGTTCGTCTGTCTGTATGTTTGCCCATGGCTTATCTCAGATACGGATTACCAGAAAGCGTAGTCGACGTTTCATCACATTCGTCTGTGTCCATGCCTTATGTTAGATTCTCATTACCAGAAAACGTAAGTTGGCATGGGTAGAAAACATGCTCAAAGTTTCCAAGAACTCTCTAGGATGCAAAATAAATGACAAAGCAACTCGCACTTTCTCCCAAAAACCAAACAAGAGGAAAGTACACAAAAACACTTAACACAAACCTCAAAATTCCGTCCATACAATTATAATAACTCCCGCAAACGAGCGAGAGGATCAGCAACAGAACTGTAAACCGTTGTCATAATTGCGACCATAATGTAAACGGGCCAGGCGTAATGTAAATGAGCCATTCGCAGACAATGATGATCACCGCAGACTTTATTAATATGCCAGTCTGACTGTGACACTAAATCTGCGTGTTTATGCGGTGTTTTAATAGGCTGAACTTTGTTAAGTAAATTATCTTCCGGCCCTTACTTTGGCCGTTTTTGGTCACAATTGGACTAACAAAAAGGAATGAAACCAGCGTTTTTTTATTTTTAGGCTAAACAACGGTTTTTTTACAACATAGGAAGGCAAACGAGCATGTGGTTCACCTGATGGTAAGTGATTACTACCGCCTAAGGATATCGCAGATGCGTTGCCAACCCAGAGGGCTAAGATGGTATACCTCTTGTGACAGCAATAGGACCGGCTGTCTTGGTCTCCATGCCGGAACACAACAGTGCAAGCACTCAGCTGGATTACCGAGCCAGACGCTGGTAGCGATCCACCCGCAGAAAGTTTTTAGCTAGGTATAAAAATCTTAATCGTCATAGTAATTGGTAAGCTACATGTTTTGCGGGAGACCTTGTGCAAGGTCCGTCCGGATCGCTACCACCATCTTGCATGCTAATCCTGCCGCTAAGCAGCAGTGCCTGCACTGTTGTGTTCCGCCGTGGAGAGCAAGACAGCCGGTGTAATTACTGGCACAAGAGGTATTCCATCTTAGCCCTCTGGGTTGGCAACGCATCTGCACTCTCTTTGTTGTTGCAGGTGTCTATAAGCAGTGGTGATCACTTACCATCGGGTGACCCACTTGCTTGTTTGCCTTCCTATGTTGTATAAAAAAAAATGTCGGGCATGTAACATTTCGGGCATTTCTCGGCGTAAAAATACATTTTATTAATATGTCCGAGTCTCACGGTAGTTTTATGATTAAAATTGGTAAACTACCGCTTTACGTCAATCGCTAATCACAACTTGATTGCTCTTTAAATCTGTACATCCTATGACAAACACTGAGATTTTCAATGACGACAGGTTAGCGTACGCTCAGCCACAGAAGTAGAAGAGTTTTAGTATTTTGTCGCTGTCAGTCATGTGACAAATTCGAGCAACTTTCATTTCATACTCTACTGCGACAAAATTCTTAAGTGTTAAGCGACTTCTGAGGTTGACTGTACCCGAATAACAAGGGATGATTTCTCTGAAACTACAAGGGTAATATTTTCTGGAATCAACAAATCTTTAGATAGATTTACCGTGTGAGACAACTTAACACGTTCATGTGCGCTACGTGATAAGACGTAAAAAAATGGTATATACGGCGCAACAGAACGTAAATAGCCGTCAAAATAAAAAAATTAAAATCTCATACAACGTGACTGAACGCCTAGCGCCCGTACTAAATTCTATCAGCTACGTCATCGTGCTACATTATGTCAAAATTTGGAACCACTAGTGCCACGCTATATTCAACTTTACCCTCACTAAAGATGACTAGAGTGCACATACATGCAAGGAACTGTACAACGTCCTATAACGTCGCTGCTAGTTCCGCCAGTTGACGTTAAGAAACGTTCCTGTCAGATTTCGCGTTATTTTTACCTACGTTGTATCACAAAGTCTATAGACGTCGTTGTATTTTGTATGAGGAAATACTGTGCGTAACAACGATATTCTATAAAATCGACTGCGCACGTGAACGTGTTAATACTTATGACGAATCGACCAAAATTTAACATGCAAAGGAAAAGCAGTCTTTCCTTCAAAAGTTTGAATTCCTTTAGGCATTGTAGAATATGGAGGCGTGAATTAGAGGCTTTATTACATTAGTAACTTAATCTTTTAATACTTATTATCTAAAAGTGGTAGTCATAAACCAAACTCAAGTTCCAGTTTGATCGCTGAATGTAGAAACTAGGTAAAGCTTAATTTCTTGAATTCGTTATTCTAAATTTCACGCCAGCGTCACCAGTTAGCGCCTGGCGTAGGTTGATACTTCAATTTAGTCAGACGAACGTTGAAACCTACAACAATGTCTGGCCGATTTGCAATCTTGATAAAGTGAAATAATTGATTGTGATTGTTTAAAAGCAACAAGCACTACGATAGGTACTGGCAATATTAAATATGGCAGTGTTCCACAGTGGCTTAACAATATTGACCGCAGTCGTGTCAATGTTGAATACTTCCCAGGATAAACTGAATATATAAGTATATTCAGTTTATCCTGAATATCCTGTTTATCTATTATTTACTACTTAGTAAACAATATTCAAACTTAAAATTTCAGTTTATGCCATTAAAATATAACTTATTGTTTAGATAAAGCATTCCAAAGCAACAGATTTTAAATCACTTCCACTATTTACAGCTTCTCAGCTTCAGCTTATGTTTAGGTGACATAATGGGAAATTTTAGGTGGGAATTAATTAATTAAGTATTAATTATTATTATTAATCATTAATTTTAGGTTAGGTTTTGCGGGTAGTAGGACTTTATGCGCTGTAGTGTTCCGGCGTGGAGAGCAAGACAGCCGGTACAATTACTGGCACAAGAGGTATTCCATCTTAGCCCCCTGGGTTGGCAACGCATCTGCAATCTCTTTGGTGTTGCGGATATCTATAGGCGGTGGTGATCACTTACCATTGGGTGACCCACTTGCTTGTTTTCCTTCCTATTTCATAAAAAAAATTGTTTGCATGATTATAATACATACACCTTCACTTTACGGCTTTACATGCCGGGATTGATAATTAACAGTCAATGAGGGTCTTATTACGTAGGTAATGTATGGGTCCCTTCCAGCATAAATTACCTAATTAATAACATAATTAATTATTATTATTATATTTTTTAACTATAGTCTATTTCTGTTTTCTGGTTTTTTTTTGCTGAATAAATATTTTCTTTCTTTCTTTTTAATAAACTCGACTCAGCAGGGAGCGTTTATATCTCTGATATAAGCCTTTACTAGGTTAAGAGAATAGTTAATGGCCGTACTACCATGTTCATACGATTGTCCACCCGTACTCAGATGCTAAACATTTAAATTGTAAGAAAATAAAGAAAGAACAATAAATGGTGGATTCAGCTAACAATACAAAAAAAGACAGAAATAAAACAAACATATTACAATTACTCGCAACAATAACATATTTAAAAAAAAAATTATTTAGGTACTGTAGAATATAATTATTAGAAAACAAGTGAAATAAAAATTAAAACTTAGCCTAATAAAAAATACAAAAACTTAATTATATGTACAAATATCTCCCAAGTCTGTTCCCTGCGGTAAAGTGCCCAAAAGGCAGGCTGCGTTTCCACGATGGATCGCAACGCTAATGCGTTGGCCAAGAAATGCAGCAGCCGTATAACTTACGTATGTATGTATATTGATTCCAATTATAAATAAGCAATTTGTCAGGGACTCCTAACAAACAGTTGGTTACGTTACGTGTTGGTTATGTTACGTGTTGAAATCCAGTTATTGCCAGCCTCCCACCCCATTCCCTGGTCGATAGGTGCAAACCCCACGCACAAAAATTAAAAAAGATGACGAATGTAAGAAAGAATAGTATGATGAATTTCCATTCATTTCTCGTACTTCCGTACGAGAAGTAGCAAATGCGAGAACTGTTACGAATGGAAGTACCTAAAACAAACAGAACTAGAACTAGCAAGAACAAAAAAAACAGTTGGTGGGCATTTAAAACAATCGTCAGATAACTTGCAATAGATAATAAAGCATCAATTCAATAAGGTCTAGATAAAACCTTACTCACACAGTAAGCATTATAAAATACAATCTAATCATATAAAGCTATGTATTATAAAAAGATAATTGTAAAATATTTTGACCACTTTATTGCGTCATTTGAAAGAAGCATGACGTACAATACAGTACTAGTTCTTAACGTTGTATTTTTACTAGTGGCAGGGCTTTTAAATGCTGGAGCAGTTTCAATAGTGCCCTTTGATGACACTGTATCAGGCCCAACAGTGGACACAAATGTTGGGTCCATACGAGGTGTGAGAGCTGAAGATGGCGACTATTCCATGTTCATGGGAATACCGTATGCAGAAGTCGATAGTGACAACGTTTTCGGGGTAAGTTTTTCATTTAAAATTAACAGTTTTTCTTTTGTGATAAATAGTCAAACAAAGACGAAGAATTACTTAATGTTAACCTAGTACGTTGAACTATTAATTGAAGTTTATAAGTTACTGTTTATAAGCCTTGACAGAATAAGGAAGAGTATAAAGCTTTTGATAATTTGTAAAACTGCGTTAAAGTATGCCTAATCATTCAACCAAACTTGCTTCAACAGGGTTTCACTTTAAACTCTTGCTGCGAAGTATGTGCTGTGTATAAGTGTATTTTATATCTGCACGATTCATGTTTCAATTGACTGTTTGAAGCAAACAAGTACAATAATAGTTTGTCATTTTATCTTTCAGCCCGCCAAACCCTATCCAAGATTCGAAAGCACCTTCGATGCATACGATGACTCTGCAATATGCCCTCAAATTGAAGAGTTCAACCACACCATCGTCGGTTCCTTAGACTGCCTACACCTTAACGTTTACGTACCAGATAGTGCCAGTGCACAAAATCGATTGCCAGTCTTTGTGTGGATATACGGAGGTGGTTTTAGCATTGGATTTGCTGGTAGATTCTTATACGGACCCAGTTTTCTAGTCAGACATGATATTATCTTTGTAACTTTAAACTATAGAATTGGACCATATGGCTTTATGTGTCTCGATGTCCCTGAAGTCACCGGTAATCAGGGATTGAAAGATCAAGTGATAGCTTTGCGATGGATCAAAGAAAACATAGAGGCGTTCGGTGGTGATCCTACTAAAGTTACAATTAGTGGCAATAGTGCAGGTGGCATGTCTGCTGATTATCATTTACACTACGGAAAGGAAGAACTTTTCCATAGAATTATACCACAAAGCGGTGTCGCTGCAGCAACCTCAATGAGAGAAATCGATGCCACGGCACCATTAAAAATAGCAGAACTTCTGAATTACACACCTACCGACCTTGAAGATGCGCTATCGTATCTGAACACAGCAAACCCACACGACGTCATTGCTGCGGCCGATGAATCTGGTGTAAGTTTTGGCCCTTGCATCGAAAGAGAATTTAATAATGCTGATAACTATATAACAGAACACCCCCTTCAAGTGGAAGTACCAGGAATCAAAGACATTGATGTCTTAATTGGTTTTAATAATGATGAAATGTACGTCGCTTATGCTTCTATGCCCGATTTAGCATTTGAAATTACAGATTTTGTGCAAAACTCAATAACTGCCAGATTTGATTTTGGGGATGACAATGAACGTTTAGCTGATATGAAAGAGATTGTAACACACTTCTACGTAGGTGATGAAGATATAAATGCAGAACAGAGACAGCAAGTTACAAATATGGCATCTGATTTTGGTTTTAATCATGGTACTCTAAGAACTGTCAAGAAATATTTAGACAATGGAGTTGAAAACATGTATCTATACGTCCTTTCATACGCCGGTGGAAGAAATTTTGTCAAGCATAGGGTGAATATAACAGGCGGTGGGGCAGCTCACGCCGACGAGCTTGGATATCTGTTTGATATTTCGTACATGGAGAAGCCTTTAGACCCCGACGATCAGCTCATTGTCGACAGGATGACTTATCTGTGGGCTAATTTTGCCAAATATGGGTATGAAACTTTTTGGTGTAATTTTTTGATAGAACACAAGAAATAGACATCCACTTTCTTTAGATTTGATGCCATTATTATCTGCAATCTATTAAGTATTAGTTTCGCATGTCTGCCTTCCTTCTTTCTTTCAAGTCGACAAATAGCCATCAGTTAACCAGTTAATCCTCAATTGTGGGTTACAATAAATTTACTTTGATTTCAGTACCCTTAACCAATTGTATTTTCAGGAATCCTACACCGGAGGTGTCAGAGCTTGTCCCAATACTATGGCCGCGTGTGACAAAGGATAAGTGGCACTACCTTGAACTGGACACGGAGATAGGAGTCTCTACTAGACCGTTTAATGATCGTATGGCCTTCCTTGACCTCTTCTATAAGAAGAACAAAGAGTACCAGAGAGGGTATGAACCGAAACAGGAGCCCTCCGCTGCCCGCAACATCATGTTAGATATAAGTGTGCCTCTGCTGTTTATCGTAAATTATTTGTTGCACTTTTGAATAATAAAATTATCAAGATAGTGAAAGCATGGGCTCGTAATCGAAAGAAATAAATGAACTGAATGAGAATTAAGATAATGGTTTATTAAATTGTTTTGAATGTGACAACATTTGATTATACCATGTAAGGCTGCGTTTTGGGAATGTGGAAATTGTGTCTTCAAAATGCAGTCTCACGTGTACAGTACCAGGAAACACACGAAAGCAACGTAATTGTCAATTTTATTACAAACCATGCGTTCTTCATCTTCTTCCGTAATTACTTTTGTGTAAGTAAATACTTCACTAGATATACCTACACGTTCTCTGCTTTTGGGAAATAAAGATAATAAAATATGTTTTTAAACCAACTCAGGGCTCACAATTATTTCTCTCCTAAAAAGTCCATTCTTTTTCCTTATTTGGTTTATCAAATTATCCTGCGGGCTCCAATTTTGGAAAAAAATATAGAGTTGATGGTTTATTCGCACTAAAATACTCAGAGAATTATTCACGTCGCTCGATATTTTACAATTATTTTATTAGACTAGATATAGCCTTTCTGGTACAGCTCGTTCTTCTTATAAAAGAGGTAGAGAAAGGCTATGCGATCATGGAACGGCCTTGTGGAGACTCGTAGCTCCGTATCCAACTCTAAATAATGCCACTTGCCCCGTGTGACAGGAGGCCATTGCACTGGAATCAGCGACGTTGGCTCCGGTGTTGGGTTTCTAAAATAAATATTAAGTACTTAATAAATTCTGACGGTGTAGCAAGGTAATTTGATCCAGTTTGTTGCTGGATGATTTCAGTTAAACAATTAGATCGATCTTTAGCCAAAAGTTGTAAACTAAAGTACCTTACTCGTAACCACCATAAATGCCACATATTGAGTATTGGCATACCAACAGGTCAGGTTTGTCTAATACAATGTTGACTTTAAAAGGCATTACTAACACTTGAGAAAGCTAAATATACTATTACTACATCATCAAAGAGTCACATAATAGCCTGAATGATTCAATGTTGCTAATGGTAAGTCAAGAAATAGGCATTCAATAATTAGCCTCATTGACCTGATGAATGATATATCCCTCAAATTAAAATTTGTTATTATCCGTAAATGTGAAAGATTTGGAAGAAACCGTCAAAAACAGTTCAATTATTATACTTGAATTTGACGAAGAAAATGTCCTTATTTACGTACCCGTATTTAACGAAGTTAGCCCATAATTCAGTCATTTTATCGATGATGAGTTCATCTTCAGACTCTATGGGCTTCACCATGTAAGAAATGTCAAACAAATATCCTAGTTCATCGGTGTGAGCAGCCCCACCAGTAGTTACATTCATCCTATGTTTAGCCACATTCCTTCCACCAGAATATGAAAATAAATATAAATACATTGTTTTAACTTCATTGTCCAAATATTTCTTGACAGTTCTTAGCGTCCCATAGTTGAAAGCAAAATCGGAAACCATATCTGTCACTTGCTGTCTTAGTTCTGCAGTAATATCTTCATCACCGAAGTAAAAATGTGTTATAATTTCTTTCATTTCAGAAAAGATATCATCGTTTTCTTCAAAATCAAAGGCACTATTAATGGCGTTTTCTACAAAATCTATAATCTGATAAGCCATGTCGGGCATGGAATAGAAAATAGAGTACATTTCATCGTTTGTAAAACCAATTAAAACTTCAATATCTTTCATTTTTGGTATTTCCATATGAAGTGGGTGTTCTGTTATATATTATTATTATCTGCATTATTTAATTTTTTTTCGACACATGGTCCATATATAATACCTATTTCGTCTGCAGCGGTTATGACATCATGTACATTAACTGTGTTAAGAAACAAAAGTGCATCGCTTATGTCAGTTGGTGCATAGTTCAAATGTTCTGCTATTTTAAATGGAGCTTTAGGATCAACATCCCAAATCAAGCTTGTAGATAGAGCTACGCCGCTATGAGAAATAATTTTACTAAAAAGGTCATCTTTGCTATAGTGCACATGAAAATCTGCAGATATTCCACCTGCACTATTTCCACTTATAGTAATTCTGGAGGCATCCCCGCCAAAGGCTGCTATGTTTTGTTTGATCCATCGTAGCGCTATCACTTGATCCTTGAGACCTTGATTGCCGATCACTTCAGGGATATCCAGACACATAAAGCCGTATGGACCGACTCGGTAGTTGATAGTTACTAAAATAACATCATGTCTGACTAAATATTTTGGTCCATAAATGAATCTACCAGCAGATCCTGTATAGAAACCACCTCCATATATCCAGATCAAAACTGGTAATGGTTTTTCTGCACTGGCGCTATTCGGTACGTAAATGTTCAGGTGCAAGCAGTCTAAAGTTCCAACTGTAGTATAGTTGAACTCTTCTATTTGAGGACATACTGCAGAGTCATCGTATGCATCAAAAGTTGTTTCAAATTTTAGTTTTGGAATGGCAGGCTGAAAAATTAAATAAATACCTGAGACAATTAATTAAATTTTCACTGCTTGGAACCTTATTACCTTATCAAGGCATTTAACTGAATTTTTAAATTTACTTTTTAAAATCCCAGTCTCAAGAATAAACGGTATACAGCAAACAAAGAAAGCACTTACACCAAAAACGTTATCTTTATCAACTTCCGCATACGGTATGCCCATGAACATTATGTAGTCTCCATCCTCTGCCCTCAGTCCTCGGATGGATCCCATGTTGGTTTCCACTACAGGGCCTGACTCATCGTCCTCCGAGCTATATACTTTAGCAACGACTATAACATTCTGGTTTATGACTATTATGGCACTTAAAATCAACACTACACTGCACGACACCATTCTGACAGCGATCAATTTCCTACGTCGTGTATCATTGGTCAAATTATGATTATTTTATCAATTTATTATAAAATTTGCACGATAAGGTACACAGATTTTGTCAGATGTTACGATATGATTAAATATTAATATTAATCATAACTAGGTATAATGTAATCGACTTCATTCTTCGACAGCCTTCCATTACTAATTCTACAATTATCACTTCGATCTTCAACATGACTGCCTTAATGCTAATTTATTAGTATAACTTTTATTTTTAAACTGTCATTCGTCTATTGGTCGGCTGATAGTCAATCTATTTCAGTTGATACAGTAGGACTTATAGCTTTCTCTGAAAGATATAAAAGCAAGTGTGTTGAAAAGGAGAATCTGTTCCAATTTAGGTTACCATCAGGTAACCACTATGAAGGCTATTAAAAAACAAGTAGCTATCAACTGGATTTGTTAATGTCCTCACAAGATAGGCATAATGAAAAACTACTTTAGTACAGTGAAATGTGAAGTGACAAAAGAGATGCAAGGTGACGCGAGCTTTATACTGTTTTGGCTCCGTACCAAGAAACGCAATTGCGATACGTTATCGTAATCAACATCATTAGCATATTAGTATAGGTTAAGGTAGAGTTAATCTTAATTATGATAACATCGCTTTTTAGAGAGTATAATCTTAATTTATAAGTACCTGTTATTGGTGAGATAATAATTGTAATATAACAAAAATACTAATAACTGCCAAGCTAAATAAAATATTTAATAGTAAACAATAAAGGTAAACTAATATCTAATACAATGTTCCTTCCAGATGATGGCAGCTGTCGATCATAGCCTATTTGGTACTGCTCGTTCTTCTTGTAGAATAGATCGAGGAAGGCCATACGGCTATGAAAAGGTCTTGTGGACACTTGTAGCTCTAAGTCCAGGTTCATGTAATGCCATTTGTCCCGGGTTACTGCTGGCCATAGGATCGGGAGCAGCTCACTCACCTCCGGTGTTGGGTTCCTGCATAAAGTTCTTTTGTTAATCGATGGAACCTTAGGATATAGTATTTTAATTTGCTACATTCTTTATTAGTTAGACTTTTGTATCAACATAAAAAAGGACTAATATCTTAGGAAATAATAGTTGTACTGAACATTAAAACGTTAGTTACAATACTTATGTTTAAAAATAAATAAGGAATTTAATTCTACGTATACGTACCCATATTTGACAAAATTAGTCCAAAGAGTGGTCATTCTATCCACAACGAGTTCGTCGTTGGGGTCCAAAGGCTTTTCCATATACGAAACATCAAACAAGTATCCCAGTTCATCCTGATGAACTGCCCCACCAGTCGTAATATTTGATCGTTGCTTTCTAAAATTCCTTCCACCTGTGTACGAAAATATGTACAAATACATAGCTTCAACATCATTGTCCAAGTACTTTTTTACACTTCTTATCGCTGGATGATTGAAACGGAAATCTGAAGCCATGTCTATAACCGGCCTTCTGTTTTCTGCATTGTTACCACCATCACCTAAATAGAAGTGTCCCACAATCTGTTTCATCTCAGCAAAAAGTTCAGTTTCGTCTCCAAAATTAAAATTGGTATTTATCAAAGTGTCTGCATAGTCTGTGTTTTCAAACACTTCAGCGTTCGTATTGCTTAATCCAAGATACTGTTCATCGTCATTAAAACCAATTAAAACTTTAATGTCCTTAACTCTAGGTACTTTTACATTAACTGGATATTCAATTATATAGTGTTCAACGTTATCAAATTGTTTTTCAACACAAGGCCTAAAGGATATGCGTAATGCGTTGGTGGCATCAATGACTTGATTTGTGCTTAACGTGGCAAGGAATCTTAAAGCATCCACAATGTCATTTGGAGTATAGTTGAAATACTCTGCTAATCTCAATGGCACTGTAGAATCCGAACTCGCCATCGAAGTCTGTACTGAAGTGACACCACTTTGAGATATAGTTTGATGAAATAGCTCTTCCTCAGCGTAGTGCAAGTGATAATCCGTAGACATGCCGCCAGCGCTGTTTCCCGATAAAGTTATTTTGGTGTCATCTCCACCGAAAGCTGCTATGTTTTCTTTAACCCACCTCAACGCTAACAGTTGATCTTTTAGCCCCTGATTACCAGGCATTTCAGGTGTATCCAAACACATGAAGCCATAAACTCCTAGTCGATAGTTCAACGATACTAAAATGACGTCATGTCTGACAATAAAACTGGGCCCAAACACGTGTCTATTTCCATACCCTGTTGTGAACGAACCACCATGAATCCAAATCAACACTGGACGGCGATTCTGTGCACTTGCAGTGTTTGGGACATAAATGTGGAGATGCAAGCAGTCTACTGATCCAACTGTTGCTCCATTGAGCTCGTCTCTTTGAGGACATACTGTTGAGTCGTCGTATGCGTCAAATGTTTCAACAAACTCTGGATGCGGAGTAGCAGGCTGAATGGATGTTAAAAAGTTTTAAAATTTTCGAAAACTTTTGGGTACAAAGCAGAAACAATTTGTCTCAATACTTACACCGAAGGGGTCATCATTGTCGACAACCGCGTATGGAATCCCCAGAAACATGGAGTAGTCTCCATCTTCTGCTCGCAGACCTCGTATGGTCCCAACGTTAGTGTTAACTACGAGTCCTGGTACATCGTCTTCGAGTGGATATACACTTGGAACTGCTCCGACATTGTAAAAGATGGAAAGTAAAACGCTGAAAACAAACGTCCAGCAGAGAACCATTTTAAACTAAGATGAGGAGTAGAAGTGACCAAACCAGTTTGAATCTCCAAAATTTATAATACATAATTACAATATCTTATCTTGAATTTGTATTAGCCTTATCACAATTCTGTACGCGGATAACAAGTTGAAACGATTTTGTTATTAATTTTATGTTTTATTGCTTAACGAGATAAACAATAAAGAACGAACTATTTTAGACAAAAACATATATTGTTAGTAAATTAAATGATTCTTCATGATAAATGGAAATCCTTGTGTCTCTGCCTACTCCTCCGAAAAAGGCATGGCTTTATATATCTATGCATGTTGCTGAAAAGGTGTCTTGGCGAGTCCGTAGTAAACTCCGTTGCGTCTGCACGCATGAGCCGATATTGCGATATCGGCCGATCCGCTCACCCAATGGCGTGTAAAATTAATGGTCCCCAGTTTTTGACAGTTTCCTATTAACTGTGGAAATTAATAATCCTTAGGGTAGTTCGTAACACTGTGTTGCGGCAGGGATCATTGAACTTGTGTTGTGTCTTAGGTGTAAATTCATTAGGGTTTATTGGAGAATGAAATTGTAGTTGCTTCTTTTTCCATTTTTAGCAATACATTTAGGTGCAAGTTTGGAACCTTTGTCATTTCTTACCAGTCTCCCGACTGGTGTCGGCTAATATAGTATTATACCATTTGGGACGATGACGACGTTCTGCTAATACCACAAATTATATAATACTATCTAATACTTACAATTGTAAACCTTTCCTCATAAGTATTTTTGCATCATGTACAATTTTAAAAAAGGAGGGCGAGGAACATGATCTTTTGAGATGTTTGATCACTATAATACTACAGTTTTACCAAAAATATATTGAGCATCGGCAGTATTCGTTTGCGCATAGTAGCGCAGACCGGTTTCCGACAATAGCCGAACGTGTGAATAATCCATATTGTACTTTATTTGCAAGCGCAACTGGCAGAGTATTGTTTGCTATGCATTCTTAGCTTTGTCCCGCTTACATAATTCGTACACTGTGGCGCACGGGCTGCCGCCATGTTGCTCCGAAATCGAAAGACTAATAAAAGCGCAAGAGTTTAGCGCGCGTAAAATTCTACTTTATCATTGGTGGATCGAAATTTCTCGCGCTACTAAAATTGGTGTACTGCGCAGGTACATCGTGGCACAATATATTTTTGGTAATACTGTACTTGTAGTAAATTGTATTTTTTCATGTTGTTTTGTTGTGATCCATAAAGAGTTATTGTACGAATATCGTATTATAATATCAGTTAAAAGATTATCGGCAAACTTTTAATAAGGGGGTCAGTCCACGCTGAATTACTAATTCCTTATAAGGAAACCCTTAACTGCGGAACCCTAAATTATTTATACTCTGTGACACGAGTCAGATTTTGAGTGATTGAGAGTGTATTCGCTGATTCATTGAAATGATTATTCTGATTATTCAAAATGGCTGACTTATAAGAAACTGTTGATAATGATTGACGTCTCAAAGATTGATTGGGTGTATTATTAGTTACTTGCAGCGTAATTAAAATACCTTACATTACGTAAATATCCAGAATTATCAAATGTAACAAACACATAATCTACAATACCTCTACAGTCACCTGAACTAAAAACACCATAACACACCATACACCGTATCACACCACCGTATAACACCGTAAAACACCATAAAAGCGTAAAAATATGTTTTCTTTTACAAATTAAAGTTAAAACTTTAAAAAGTTAATGTTCAACTTTGCAAATGTAGAGATAATAAACCTATGTATAAATACATTGACAGAGAAATTGTCAAATGTCATAATATTATAAAACTATAAAACTTGCTTTTCATAATTGTTACAATTCATTATCACTATACGGAACGCTAGGCGAGACCGAGCGAGCGAAACGAGCGAAATCGTAGTAGTTGAAGTATATCCAACACAACTTAGAATAACGTTGACCGCTCTAACTTTTGTTCGGTTTCTTATAAACCAGTAAAACTGCTTGCTTATACACTTGGCATTAAGACTTGTCACATTAAAGTAATAAATGTTACCGATTACAAAACTTCTTTCACAGATAGAAAGCTGCACAATCCCTGACGGACATAGGCTACTAATTCCACGCGAATCGCGCGGGCGTTCGCTAGTCATTCCATTAAAATCATTCGTCGTTGGACAAGGACCTATATTACAAGTACCAACTCCACCGGAAGCCAATCAGGGCAATCGAGTTAGCGGATACTTTCCTCTACTTATGAAATTCCAATGAGGCTGGCGCAAACTGTGCACCTAGCACGAATCTTCTCGATACGCGTTAACTGGTTACGTAACTCAGTGCGTCTCGTTTTAACTAGCCCAGTGGGAAAGAGACGCAGCGAGTTACGTAGCGTGTTAACGCGTATCGAGAAGATTCGTGCTTGGTGCACTGAATTCTGTTATCAGTGATAGATTTAATTAAATTTCTCAGCAAAAGTTAGATATTTTAAAATTTGGCTTCTGACATTTGACAGTTTTGGCAGTATCAAATATGTAATTATGATTAATAGATTATTATAATGGCAGAAGCATACTGTATTGGAGTAATCCACTTTGTAACATAGAGTAACATAGACACTTTTATGTTAATGTACGGCTGATTTGATAACGCACTCTTTAACGTGAAGGTTTTGTTTGTAATAAGATGTACTTGGATTTAAAAAATAAAAAGGTCGAATTTCAGTCCGTTTTTGTTTAGTTCGTCAACTGTAAAAAGTTTAGAGATCGCAAAAAAACAGTTGTATCCTTTATAAAATTGACGCAAAATTTAATTTAAAATAAAGGACCCGGGATGCGTGCAAGCCATTTATCTGCTTTTAATCAAACACGCGAACAAAGCTGGCGCCAGGGGACTGATAGTGACTCGTGCTGCGCCGGGCCAGGCAGGAGCCAAACCAGCAGCGGGCAACGCTACGACTACTACCTGGTCTGCCTGTCAAGCGCGGATCCAGGGGCAGAGTCCAGGTCGAACACTGGTAATTTTTCAAATCTAACTGATGACCCTGTCCCGACAGAACTTCTACTACGTGACCCCACCCCCCGTGTCGCGAAGGCTGAATCCGTGCTTGCTGCGTGTCGACTGATAAGTCTTTAGGCATGTGGATCCGAAATTGGCATATAATAAGGACTACAAATAAAAGACGTACGTTCACAGCGTATTCTATATTTATAGAGTATTTATTCTATTGCAAGAATGGGCACATAAATCTAAAACTACCCACTAACTAAATATTTTATCAGAATTCTCTTGATTCTCTTTACAGCATTAGTTAGTTGTTTTTTTTCTGGAAATATTTAGTTTTTATGTAGATTATTTTAATACTTAAAAAAAAAACTTACGAACTAACTTTAAAAATTGAAAAATTGAAATTAGTTTTTAAGACGCAGCAACACCCTACTAGGGTAACTTGTATTTTTAAGACCTTAGTTTGTACATACCTAACACATTTACTCTACCTATAAATACATGTATGCTAGCGATTATAAACAAAAAAAATAAAACTTTCCCAGTAATAAAATAAAAACTCTCAATTATACATTACAAACCGACCGCTCAATGGTTAAAAGTTGTGTAAGAATTAATTCTGTAAGCATTATGTTATTAATGGTTCAAGAGAGTGTGACGAGACAAAGCTATGGAACAAGCTTAGAAATGTCAAGTCTCAAATATCCTTATTTTATTTGCCTGACTCCAGTTTGCTATTTTATTTTATGTCATTCTAGCTTTCTAGCCCGGCTTCAAAAGCTTTCTTGAGAAATTCTCTAAATACAAATACAAATACAAATACAAATAATTTATTTATCCATAGTGTTAGTAATTACAGAGACTTATTACTAGGGTTAGTATGTGATAAAGGTAATTTTATCAAAATCACCGGGGTACGGCGGCGGGCGGCGCGTGCAGCCGCGCGCAGCGCTCCAGCAGCGGCGAGCGGCGAGTCCCAGCGCTGCGCCAGCGACCTCAGGACAAACAAATAAATGACAGTGAAAACTGTATCAAAATCCGTTACGTAGCTTAGAAGGAAAATGTAGGAAAGATAGTAACGGATAGCGACTTTACTTTATACTAAATATGTAAAAAAGATTTAACAAGTAACTTGCGTTCTATGCTTAGGTTCTATGTATAACGTTAATTTGTTTGTCTATTGACTAAATAAAATGAGTATATTTTTTAAAGTTGTTTTCCAACCGCTCGCTACCAGCGTGGCTCCATCCCAACCGCACAGGCGCGTGCGCAAACTTTGCGCCAACAGAACTTTTGCAGCACGAGCATCGCGCATATGCGCATGCAGCGCATTTAGTGACTTAATTAGTGATAAGTGATCACGTACCTTTGTTTCTTGCGCAGTGATGATGAATAGGGGCTTTATGCAACACCATCCAAGTGATATGGTAGCAGACATCCCCTTAGAGCCTTAAAGTTAAAATTCCCAAAAAACACTTTCTTAGTGGGCCAATGAAAACTACGACTTTTTAAGTGTTTAGCTACTTCTAAGGCTGACTGGACCCTTAAAAAATATTTTTTCTAGATTTTTTAGCACTTTTTTTTTACCGCTGGTTGCATGCCGCTTCCAACCGGTCACTTTGGAAATCCATGGAGGAGGCCTATGTTCAACAGTGGACTTCTTGTGGCTGAGATGATGATGAATATGTGTATATCCATGCCAAATTACATCTTACTAGTACTAAGAATCTCCGTGCTAAGTATACGGACAGACGGACGGACGGACATGGCTAAGCTTTAAGAGTCCCTTACAAATTGTAATTGAATACCACATTACAATTTGACTGAATAAATAAATAAATAAATATCTCAGGACAATTCACACCAATTGACCTAGTCGCAAGCTAAGTAAACCTTGTGTTATGGGTACTAGACAACGGATATACATATTTAAATACATATAACATCTAAAACTCGGGTACAAATATTCATATTCATCATACAAACATTTGCCCTTCCCGGGAATCGAATCCTGAACCTCTAGCTTCATAGTCAGGGTCACTAACGTCGTCAAATTCGTCGTGAATTACAGATAAATCTTAATATAGGTATCCAAAAGGCGGTCTTATCGCTTGTGAGCGATCTCTTCCAGGCAACCTTTGGATAGAGATAGAAATTAAAACTATGTTGACTACATCAAGACAATTTTACAAGTCATTCTTATACTTAGTACTCAGCTAGTTAGCAGCCATTGCAGTTAGTTCGATTGCTTCCGAGACGGTTCAGTCGATGGGGTAAAATTTTGCAGTTTATAATATTATGATATTTATGATCACGTCCAGCACAGCCCAGGGACGAAATTTCGATACATCGCCGATAGTTCCCATACATTTTTAATGAATCGAATTTTCGATAGTGCACATTTCAACGCGGCGCAAGACACAAGCGAGAAGCGGTTTTTACTTATTATTATTAATCCTTTGAAATATAATTAATTGTGCATCTATAAACCACTCGGTAGCCAAGTTAGTGACATTGAAGACAAAGCCAGAGGTTGTGGATTCGATCCCCGTGAGAGGCAAATGTTTGTATGATGAATATGATATGTTTTTATCCGAGTCTTAAATATTATATCTGTTTAAATATGTACCTTAGAGTCAACATTCTATTATTATTCCCAATATGCTTGCTTGCTTGCGTCGCTTCTTTGTTTACCCAATTTCTCACCCAAGAAAAAACAAGTTATACGTCTCTGTCAAACTAGTGTCTTGAAAGGGACGCACATGGACACAGTTAAACTAAAATTTGACCGTCATGTTCCTTAATATGACATTATAACAACTAAACGGCGACTCGATTCTATGCCAAATATTTTCTAGGTTTAATTTTAAAAAATGATATTAAAGTAGTGTACGACGTGTGGTCTACTCGTCGTACACTAAGTCAACTCCGACACGTTTGTCACGCGTTGACCACACGTCGTCCCCGTGGCGACTATGCGCTTGCGACTGACGCGTGACGGGCAACCATTTGCGTTGACACCGCGTTGTCCATTGGTGACCATTGGGTGGATCAACTAGTTGACTACTCATCGAAAGTGTGAGTAGAGTTGCTGCCGCAGTGGCATAGAGTTGATATAGTTTGCAGTTTGAAGACCTT
The DNA here is from genome assembly GCA_963691745.1 of Ditula angustiorana. Classification (NCBI taxonomy): domain Eukaryota; kingdom Metazoa; phylum Arthropoda; class Insecta; order Lepidoptera; family Tortricidae; genus Ditula; species Ditula angustiorana. The sequence goes on from OY829476.1 coordinate 15,651,462, forward strand.
TAAAGCCACTGAAATTCAGCCAGTTCACGGCCGCTGGCGCCCGCGCCTCGCGCCGGCCGCACGGCAGCTGACACCGGCTCCCGGCGGCGCCGTTTGCTGGCGCTGACATTTATCGCCGTACGCGTTAATATAATTTACAGCTCTCCAGACTGTTAAAAATTGCACATGCACTGATAAGATACGGGTAACGTATACGGTATGACTCTACGCGTTACTTATTCAGACTTCCATTACTTTCATAGTGTTTCAATCTGTTTTAGGGTGAATTTTAAGAATGCTTGCTTAGAATGAGCTAGCAAGTTATTCAGTTCGTAAGTTAATATTTGTTTTAAATAAAATTACGCACTATCGCGGACTCCAAAATAATTAGGCAAGTCTACTTTGCTTTGTGTCAGTCTATATTTGGGGTGGTACAACTAAAGCCTCATTCATTACTAAGCCTTGAGAAAGCGCAGCGAGCAGTGCTTAAAGCCTCTACTTTCCGTCATACCCTCTAACCCAAGCACTCATAGCACTTGTACAGTAGATACGCAGAGGCGATCGCCTTAATACGGCTTTTATTAGGGTATGCAATATCGGACCATTTTAAATTCCGAAACAGATTTTCGAGATTGGGACTTCCACTCCGGAATTCTGGATTTTTTTCCGGAATTGTCTTTTTATTTTGTTGGTTACCAGAATCACTTAATAAATCATAAAAACACGTAAGTAACAATACTTTGTTTACGAACATTTATTTTGTTAACAGTAAAAAAAAACAAAAGCCTGAGAATCGAATTGCTTATGCCAATAAGTGCTTATTACAACAGTATAAGTTTTTGTTTGAAAAAATGCCTCCAACGCTCTAGCGTTAATTTTTCATTTTCTATGAAAGTAAAAACAGCGCAACAAAATGTTTTCGTAGTAATTGAGGACCCAAGTAGCACAGAAACGCTGTATATTAGCTGAATCACTGTTAGTTAGTTAGTAGTTAGTTGTGACAGAAAACTTAGAAACACTTAAGGCTATATTCATCAAAAATTGCGTCTACATTCGCGACACAGTTGAAAGTGACAAGCTGTAAAGCAACCAACATATCTCCCGCAGATGATTGGAAACCATTTTAATTTCCTTCTCAAACTTAAACTTCGAGTCCCATTCGGCGCAATCTTTACAAAATATCGCTGACAAATGTCAAGCCACACGTATCGGAGGAAATGAGTTCTTACCCCGGCTTGTTCTAGTTGTTTCGTTGATTTCATAGATAAAATGATCAAAGCTAGTTTGGAGAATGAACGGAAGGCCACTGTCAAAATAGCTATTAAAATTTAATGCATTTAGGTTACATTTTACCTTAGACCGTCATGGACTAGTGGGTAGAGGGGTGAACTCGTGATCGCGAGGTACCTATCCCCAGCAATTGCCAAGTACAGTGAAGGAATTTAATTTCCAACCCACCTAAGGTTCAATATCATATAGCAAACTGTCACCATAAGAGCTAATTAGAGCAAGACGTTAGTTTGACATATGGACCTTAATGCATTGCGAATGTCTGACGACATTTCAGGGAAATGGGTAGGGAATTAAATTCTTTGACTGTGCAACAAGTCTTTCTAATTTTATTAATTCAGGCGTTACTTTGCGGAGGTCAATATGAACACAATACTTGAACGAACGGCGTTCGTGCTCGTGCAAGATAGCTACGTCTGTGCGATATATATATGTCTGCATGCAAAAACTCACCCTCTTCCGCTTCCACACGAAACAACATATATCACACAGACTCAACTAAACACCACCACCACTAAACATTAGGAAAGCAACTATGTAAAAAACATACGCATTGATGATGATGATGATAATGCAATTCTTATCAGGCATAAAAGGCTCTCAAAAGGTATCCCCATCTGCCCTGATCTTGCACGGCTACCTCCAAAAAACAAACCAACAAACTCCAACGCATTGTTATGTATTGAAAAGGTATTATTCAAAATTACATGTCAATGGCCCGTAGTTTCCATGCTGCCCGTGTTTGCCTCTTTTTAATTTCCTCCGGGAACACAATATTTCCCTGGATTTATTGAGTAAAAGAACTTGCTAACTTCACAATCTAATATTATCTTGATAGCATTTTTTTACCTTTCCTCCTTTCCGACTACACGTCATTATATCATCTTTATTAGGGATCCGCAAAACTGATGGAAGAACCCTAATTGTGCCAATACAATAAAAAGACAATTCAACAAAAAATAAGAGCGCGTTTTATCCGAAGCAACTAGCGATGCAATTAGGAATTTGTACGGATGTTTCATAAAATAGTTTTTTTTTTGTCGTGTTGTGGATCTTTTATGTGTTTTTGTATTTATTTGTATTGTTTTCTAATGGGGCTGACATGTTCATTTTCACCAAAGCCCCTAAATAAATAAAGAAGTGAAAAAAAAGAGCGCGCGTATTTTTCTCAATGTTCAAAACACGCTCGAACAGTTGTTCTTAAACAATACGATTACGACAAATATAAACTACTTACAACAAAATAAGGCAACTCTACAAGGATCTAACAATGCACGTTTTGTATGTAGGATTGTATGTTATTAATTTGACTTTTAAACAAAGAATCAGCATTGCCATCCAACGTAGCAATGCTGCCAGCCTTCTGAGCACCCTCCCTATTGGCGGCGATTTGGGTCTTCTTTACCATTAAGTTTAGAATAAGATTTTATTGTTTTTTTTTCTTAATTTAGAAATTGACTTGAAACAATTAACAAACCGCTAGTACATAAATATTCTTTGGCACATACATATTTTAATATTTTTGGTTTGCCGAGAAAAGTCGAGATGGGGCCTTTATTCTTTTGATAAAGATACATAACCCAAATAGTTTTAAAGTGCTGTGCCGAAGAGGCAATACTTACCATGATCTTCTGTAAACTTTAAACTAAAAACACAAACATATTTTACGTATATAAATCCCAGAATAACTCCTATGTTTTTATAAATCCGCTCCAGTCTTTCATAAACCGCGCAGCTACGAGTAAGTAATAAATTTACCGTAACAAAATATGTGTGGTAAATTTGCAAAGTGAGAAATTTAAAATATGTTCGCTACTGTAGAACTTTAGTCAATATTTCAGGCAAATACAAAATAACGATCTTATAACAGCATAAGCTTTCAAACTGAAATTCGAGACGAAGTTTCTACCAAACGATAGCTATGTCGGACCCCGCTTAGCTACTCTTTTCAAACCACGCAACAGATTTTGATATGGTTTTCACTGTCATTTAGGGATTTTTGCGGATGATTTTTACATACAATGCATGCTAATTCTACCCTTGCAAAGCCGGGGCGGGTCGGTAGTTATTTATACAGTTGTATCAAGAGGAGTGTAAGGCTGGTTTTTCACCAGAGATGTGCGAGGATGAGTAGCGAGTGATGTGTTTGTAAGAACCAATAGAATCGCTTCATTTACCTCGCCTGGGTCAGCACAGCTCTGGTGGAAACGGCTCATTGGTTCTTTACAAGCACATCTCTGGTGGTGATCTCTTAGCCCAGGTTCAAAAAGCGCTCTCCATACGAACGGCGGTAACGTTTACCACTCACTAAAGCTTAACCTATAGCAATGATTTTTTGGTATGTTGTCATTATGCCTTAGAACTAGGTTTGTATATTTTTTTTTAATTTGGCAGTATTTACATTTTAGGAGTTTAATACAGTACAAAAAAGTGAACATTTTGAAACTATAAAGATTATTAAAAAAATCAAAAATACAAACCTAGTTCTAAGGCATAATGATATTATTATAGAAAAACACCTGGCTACAGGTTAAGGTTTAGAGGGTGGAAAACGTTATCGCCGTTTCTATGGAGAGAGCTGGGTATACAACATTACATTATTGATTTCTTAAAGTATCACCCTCGGTGTCATCTATGAGAAACTTAATCAAGTTATCTCATTCAACTTGGTCATTTGTGAATGCCCGTTAGCTGACGAGAGATGGCGCCATACAACAAATACAACAACAAATAGGTATACAATATTAATAAGGTACGGAACCCGTTGACGAACGGCTCGCACTTGGTTCACTAGTGTGCGTCATGGGGAAAATTACCTGTCGCGAACAAACGTCAACTCATGACGATGGAATCTGCGCATTCATACGCAGCCGTCTCCCTCACGCACGCACTCCCTCACGCGCTAGAGAGAGACGGACGTAATAAACTAGAGCTGGGGATGACACTCAAAATTAGCGACTTTTTTTCTACGGGTTGTAACTTCAGACCAAAATTTACGCAGTTATTATGCTTTTTTTGTATCATTTTGCTACTTTTTTACAGTCTTAAAAATAACAGGAGTTTCTTAATTCGACTGTTTTCTTTTAATTCAAAAGCGGAAAATAGGCATACTTACCTGATATTTTGTTTTTTTTTTAAGTAAGAGAAAGAGCTCCAATGGACAAACGCGAAACCAACGCGTTTGGTTTCAGCAAGGTTATTTGTTCCAGTTTGTTGAAATAGACCTCCGCAAAGTAACGCCTGAATCTATTAATTAATTACTCCAATGGGACTGCTGGTACGATGCCGGTTTACCGTGTCCGTGGTGGTTCACTCAGCCTACACGTAGAAAAAACTAGCTACCAAAGAAAATTTCGAATTTGAACAAAAGTTTCTAGCCAAATGAACAAATTACAAGTATACTTTAATGAAAGCTATTTTTAAAAGTCATTGAATGCCTACATTGAAATCATATTATCTTATCTTATCTTAAATACAAAGGGTCCTTTCGGATACACTTCGACCCAGTGGAATCTTTTGTGTATTTACCCCTCCTTCGCACTTAGTCCATCCTCCATAAAGTGGATGATGTGGTTTAGCGGTAGTGCCTTGAAATCTCCTGGTTCGGGGTATCCGTTACCGAGGAGTTTCATGTTGTTCTGGCGAGGGCCTCACAATCACATGTAATGTGTTCCATTGTTTCGGCCTCCTCTCCACATTGAAATCATATGATAAGAGTTCTAGTTGCAGTACCATTACTATTGTGGCGGCACCCCTAACAGGGACTGCAATGTCAGCAGTTGCTAACGTCGCGGGGCCCGCGGGTTTTTAGCAGGCAGTCGGTACGGTAACACCTTAGCAGCGAGACGCATACAACTCGCGTTCCCCCGGCCCCGCTTGGCTAGCACCCCTTTATACTCGTGTACCTGTATGATTGTATGTGTGATTAGTAATAAATCTAATTAACTACGATCGAGTTTTCCATTCGTCTCTCAAACTTTACCTAACTCTAACTCGGGCAAGCAGTAGTTAAACTATGTATTCGGTTCGGTATATAACTACCTCCATTAGTCTAAGCTAGTTTTATATTCTAAACTTCGATCAACTACACCAATTGATAATGCAAAAAATACATGACATTCGTGGCACATCTAAACCGGAGTGAAGTTAGCGGCCAAAAGTTAGCGGCCGATTATAACCCGACCAAATTAAAAAGTCCAGATTTATTTCTTGATTTGCAAGTCCGAAAGTCTATAGAATGAACGAGAAGATGCACAAATTCCATGATAAATAACGTTAGGTATTTACAAAAACCTACTTAAGACTCTCCGGCCCAAAAACAAGCAGTGTTTAAAAGGTTATCGTCCAAAACAATTTCAGTAGGTACTAAACCGTCTAAAGCATCAAGATGGAGACGCGTACCTCAGCAGGTTGTTCCAGAATATAAAAGAACACACTACAAGCTTTTAAAAAAAGCTTCAACAGTCCAGTTACCTTGTCTAGTTTGGGAGGTATGTCTAAACAAAAGTTAGCGGCCGAAGAAATTTAGTAATAAATCGTAAAAATGATTAAGTTAAAGACGCGTACCTCTACAGGTTTTTTCAGAATATAGTTAAGCACAACAGGAGCTTTCGATAAAAGCTTCAACAGTCGACTTACCTCGACTAGTTTGGGAGGTATGCCCGATCAAAAGTTAGCGGCCGAAGAAAATAAGTAATAAATCGTAAAAATGATTAGATTAATGACGCGTACCTCTTCAGGTTTTTTCAGAATATAGTAAAGCACAATAAGAGCTTTCGACAAAAACTTCAACAGTCGACTTACCTCAACTAGTTCGGGGGGTAAGCCTGAACAGAAGTTAGCGGCCGAAAAAAATTCAGCAATAAATCGTAAGAAAGATCAAGTTATAGACGCGTACCTCTTCAGGTTTTTCCTGAATATAGTAAAACACAACAGGAGCTTTCGATAAAAGCTTCAACAGTCGACTTACCTCGACTAGTTTGGGAGGTATGCCCGATCAAAAGTTAGCGGCCGAAGAAAATAAGTAATAAATCGTAAAAATGATTAGGTTAAAGACGCGTACCTCTTCAGGTTTTTTCAGAATATAGTAAAGCACAATAAGAGCTTTCGACAAAAGCTTCAACAGTCGACTTACCTCGACTAGTTTGGGGGGTAAGCCTGAACAGAAGTTAGCGGCCGAAAAATTTCAGCAATAAATCGTAAGAAAGATCAAGTTATAGACGCGTACCTCTTCAGGTTTTTCCTGAATATAGTAAAGCATAACAGGAGCTTTCGATAAAAGTTTCAACAGTCGACTTACCTCGACTAGCTTCGGAGGTATGCCTGATCAAAAGTTAGCGGCCGAAGAAAATTTGTAATAAATCGTAAAAAAGATCAAGTTAAAGACGCGTACCTCTTCAGGTTTTTCCTAAATATAGTAAAGCACAACAAGAGCTTTCGATAAAAGCTTCAACAGTCGACTTACCTCGACTACTTTTGGGAGGTAAGCCTGAACAGAAGTTAGCGGCCGAAGAAATTTCAGTAATAAATCGTAAAAAAGATCAAGTTAAAGGCGCGTACCTCTTCAGGTTTTTCCCTATTAAAGCACAACAGGAGCTTTCGATAAAAGCTTCAACAGTCGACTTACCTCGACTAGTTTGGAGGGTAAGCCTGGAATGAAGTTAGCGGCCGGAGAAATTTCAGCAATAAATTGTAAAAAAGATCAAGTTATAGACGCGTACCTCTTCAGGTTTTTCCTGAATATAGTAAAGCACAATAAGAGCTTTCGACAAAAACTTCAACAGTCGACTTACCTCAACTAGTTCGGGGGGTAAGCCTGAACAGAAGTTAGCGGCCGAAAAAAATTCAGCAATAAATCGTAAGAAAGATCAAGTTATAGACGCGTACCTCTTCAGGTTTTTCCTGAATATAGTAAAACACAACAGGAGCTTTCGATAAAAGCTTCAACAGTCGACTTACCTCGACTAGTTTGGGAGGTATGCCCGATCAAAAGTTAGCGGCCGAAGAAAATAAGTAATAAATCGTAAAAATGATCAAGTTATAGACGCGTACCTCTTCAGGTTTTTCCTGAATATAGTAAAACACAACAGGAGCTTTCGATAAAAGCTTCAACAGTCGACTTACCTCGACTAGTTTGGGAGGTATGCCCGATCAAAAGTTAGCGGCCGAAGAAAATAAGTAATAAATCGTAAAAATGATTAGGTTAAAGACGCGTACCTCTTCAGGTTTTTTCAGAATATAGTAAAGCACAATAAGAGCTTTCGACAAAAGCTTCAACAGTCGACTTACCTCGACTAGTTTGGGGGGTAAGCCTGAACAGAAGTTAGCGACCGAAGAAATTTCAGTAATAAATCGTAAAAAAGATCAAGTTAAAGGCGCGTACCTCTTCAGGTTTTTCCTGAATATAGTAAAGCACAACAGGAGCTTTCGATAAAAGCTTCAACAGTCGACTTACCTCGACTAGTTTGGAGGGTAAGCCTGGAATGAAGTTAGCGGCCGGAGAAATTTCAGCAATAAATTGTAAAAAAGATCAAGTTATAGACGCGTACCTCTTCAGGTTTTTCCTGAATATAGTAAAGCACAATAAGAGCTTTCGACAAAAACTTCAACAGTCGACTTACCTCAACTAGTTCGGGGGGTAAGCCTGAACAGAAGTTAGCGGCCGGAGAAATTTCAGCAATAAATCGTAAAAAAGATCAAGTTAAAGACGCGTACCTCTTCAGGTTTTTCCTGAATATAGTAAAGCATAACAGGAGCTTTCGATAAAAGTTTTAATAGTCGACTTACCTCGACTAGCTTCGGAGGTATGCCTGATCAAAAGTTAGCGGCCGAAGAAAATTTGTAATAAATCGTAAAAAAGATCAAGTTAAATACGCGTACCTCTTCAGGTTTTTCCTGAATATAGTAAAGCACAACAAGAGCTTTCGATAAAAGCTTCAACAGTCGACTTACCTCGACTACTTTTGGGAGGTAAGCCTGAACAGAAGTTAGCGGCCGAAGAAATTTCAGTAATAAATCGTAAAAAAGATCAAGTTAAAGGCGCGTATCTCTGCAGGTTTTTCCTGAATATAGTAAAGCACAACATGAGCTTTCGATAAAAGCTTCAACAGTCGACTTACCTCGACTAGTTTGGAGGGTAAGCCTGGAATGAAGTTAGCGGCCGGAGAAATTTCAGCAATAAATCGTAAGAAAGATCAAGTTATAGACGCGTACCTCTTTAGGTTTTTCCTGAATATAGTAAAACACAACAGGAGCTTTCGATAAAAGCTTCAACAGTCGACTTACCTCGACTAGTTTGGGAGGTATGCCCGATCAAAAGTTAGCGGCCGAAGAAAATAAGTAATAAATCGTAAAAATGATTAGGTTAAAGACGCGTACCTCTTCAGGTTTTTTCAGAATATAGTAAAGCACAATAAGAGCTTTCGACAAAAGCTTCAACAGTCGACTTACCTCGACTAGTTTGGGGGGTAAGCCTGAACAGAAGTTAGCGGCCGAAAAATTTCAGCAATAAATCGTAAGAAAGATCAAGTTATAGACGCGTACCTCTTCAGGTTTTTCCTGAATATAGTAAAGCACAACAGGAGCTTTCGATAAAAGCTTCAACAGTCGACTTACCTCGACTAGTTTGGGGGGTAAGCCTGAACCGAAGTTAGCGACCGGAGAAATTTCAGCAATAATTCGTAAAAAAGATCAAGTTAAAGACGCGTACCTCTTCAGGTTTTTCCTGAATATAGTAAAGCATAACAGGAGCTTTCGATAAAAGTTTTAACAGTCGACTTACCTCGACTAGCTTCGGAGGTATGCCTGATCAAAAGTTAGCGGCCGAAGAAAATTTGTAATAAATCGTAAAAAAGATCAAGTTAAATACGCGTACCTCTTCAGGTTTTTCCTGAATATAGTAAAGCACAACAAGAGCTTTCGATAAAAGCTTCAACAGTCGACTTACCTCGACTACTTTTGGGAGGTAAGCCTGAACAGAAGTTAGCGGCCGAAGAAATTTCAGTAATAAATCGTAAAAAAGATCAAGTTAAAGGCGCGTATCTCTGCAGGTTTTTCCTGAATATAGTAAAGCACAACATGAGCTTTCGATAAAAGCTTCAACAGTCGACTTACCTCGACTAGTTTGGAGGGTAAGCCTGGAATGAAGTTAGCGGCCGGAGAAATTTCAGCAATAAATTGTAAAAAAGATCAAGTTATAGACGCGTACCTCTTAAGGTTTTTCCTGAATATAGTAAAGCACAATAAGAGTTTTCGACAAAAACTTCAACAGTCGACTTACCTCAACTAGTTCGGGGGGTAAGCCTGAACAGAAGTTAGCGGCCGAAAAAAATTCAGCAATAAATTGTAAGAAAGATCAAGTTATAGACGCGTACCTCTTCAGGTTTTTCCTGAATATAGTAAAACATAACAGGAGCATTCGATAAAAGCTTCAACAGTCGACTTACCTCGACTAGTTTGGGAGGTATGCCCGATCAAAAGTTAGCGGCCGAAGAAAATAAGTAATAAATCGTAAAAATGATTAGGTTAAAGACGCGTACCTCTTCAGGTTTTTTCAGAATATAGTAAAGCACAATAAGAGCTTTCGACAAAAGCTTCAACAGTCGACTTACCTCGACTAGTTTGGGGGGTAAGCCTGAACAGAAGTTAGCGGCCGAAAAATTTCAGCAATAAATCGTAAGAAAGATCAAGTTATAGACACGTACCTCTTCAGGTTTTTCCTGAATATAGTAAAGCACAACAGGAGCTTTCGATAAAAGCTTCAACAGTCGACTTACCTCGATTAGTTTGGGGGGTAAGCCTGAACCGAAGTTAGCGACCGGAGAAATTTCAGCAATAAATCGTAAAAAAGATCAAGTTAAAGACGCGTACCTCTTCAGGTTTTTCCTGAATATAGTAAAGCACAACAGGAGCTTTCGATAAAAGCTTCAACAGTCGACTTACCTCGACTAGTTTGGAGGGTAAGCCTGGAATGAAGTTAGCGGCCGGAGAAATTTCAGCAATAAATTGTAAAAAAGATCAAGTTATAGACGCGTACCTCTTCAGGTTTTTCCTGAATATAGTAAAGCACAATAAGAGCTTTCGACAAAAACTTCAACAGTCGACTTACCTCGACTAGTTTGGGGGGTAAGCCTGAACAGAAGTTAGCGGCCGAAAAATTTCAGCAATAAATCGTAAGAAAGATCAAGTTATAGACGCGTACCTCTTCAGGATTTTCCTGAATATAGTAAAGCACAACAGGAGCTTTCGATAAAAGCTTCAACAGTCGACTTACCTCGACTAGTTCGGGGGGTAAGCCTGAACAGAAGTTAGCGGCCGAAAAAAATTCAGCAATAAATTGTAAGAAAGATCAAGTTATAGACGCGTACCTCTTCAGGTTTTTCCTGAATATAGTAAAACACAACAGGAGCTTTCGATAAAAGTTTCAACAGTCGACTTACCTCGACTAGCTTCGGAGGTATGCCTGATCAAAAGTTAGCGGCCGAAGAAAATTTGTAATAAATCGTAAAAAAGATCAAGTTAAATACGCGTACCTCTTCAGGTTTTTCCTGAATATAGTAAAGCACAACAAGAGCTTTCGATAAAAGCTTCAACAGTCGACTTACCTCGACTAGTTTGGAGGGTAAGCCTGGAATGAAGTTAGCGGCCGGAGAAATTTCAGCAATAAATTGTAAAAAAGATCAAGTTATAGACGCGTACCTCTTAAGGTTTTTCCTGAATATAGTAAAGCACAATAAGAGTTTTCGACAAAAACTTCAACAGTCGACTTACCTCAACTAGTTCGGGGGGTAAGCCTGAACAGAAGTTAGCGGCCGAAAAAAATTCAGCAATAAATTGTAAGAAAGATCAAGTTATAGACGCGTACCTCTTCAGGTTTTTCCTGAATATAGTAAAACACAACAGGAGCTTTCGATAAAAGCTTCAACAGTCGACTTACCTCGACTAGTTTGGGAGGTATGCCCGATCAAAAGTTAGCGGCCGAAGAAAATAAGTAATAAATCGTAAAAATGATTAGGTTAAAGACGCGTACCTCTTCAGGTTTTTTCAGAATATAGTAAAGCACAATAAGAGCTTTCGACAAAAGCTTCAACAGTCGACTTACCTCGACTAGTTTGGGGGGTAAGCCTGAACAGAAGTTAGCGGCCGAAAAATTTCAGCAATAAATCGTAAGAAAGATCAAGTTATAGACGCGTACCTCTTCAGGTTTTTCCTGAATATAGTAAAGCACAACAGGAGCTTTCGATAAAAGCTTCAACAGTCGACTTACCTTGACTAGTTTGGAGGGTAAGCCTGGAATGAAGTTAGCGGCCGGAGAAATTTCAGCAATAAATTGTAAAAAAGATCAAGTTATAGACGCGTACCTCTTCAGGTTTTTCCTGAATATAGTAAAGCACAATAAGAGCTTTCGACAAAAACTTCAACAGTCGACTTACCTCAACTAGTTCGGGGGGTAAGCCTGAACAGAAGTTAGCGGCCGAAAAAAATTCAGCAATAAATCGTAAAAAAGATCAAGTTATAGACGCGTACCTCTTCAGGTTTTTCCTGAATATAGTAAAGCACAACAGGAGCTTTCGATAAAAGCTTCAACAGTCGACTTACCTCGACTAGTTTGGGGGGTAAGCCTGAACAGAAGTTAGCGACCGGAGAAATTTCAGCAATAAATCGTAAAAAAGATCAAGTTAAAGACGCGTACCTCTTCAGGTTTTTCCTGAATATAGTAAAGCATAACAGGAGCTTTCGATAAAAGTTTCAACAGTCGACTTACCTCGACTAGCTTCGGAGGTATGCCTGATCAAAAGTTAGCGGCCGAAGAAAATTTGTAATAAATCGTAAAAAAGATCAAGTTAAATACGCGTACCTCTTCAGGTTTTTCCTGAATATAGTAAAGCACAATAAGAGCTTTCGACATAAGCTTCAACAGTCGACTTACCTCGACTAGTTCGGGGGGTAAGCCTGAACAGAAGTTAGCGGCCGAAAAATTTCAGCAATAAATCGTAAGAAAGATCAAGTTAAAGGCGCGTACCTCTTCAGGTTTTTCCTGAATATAGTAAAGCACAACAGGAGCTTTCGATAAAAGCTTCAACAGTCGACTTACCTCGACTAGTTTGGAGGGTAAGCCTGGAATGAAGTTAGCGGCCGGAGAAATTTCAGCAATAAATTGTAAAAAAGATCAAGTTATAGACGCGTACCTCTTCAGGTTTTTCCTGAATATAGTAAAGCACAATAAGAGCTTTCGACAAAAACTTCAACAGTCGACTTACCTCAACTAGTTCGGGGGGTAAGCCTGAACAGAAGTTAGCGGCCGAAAAAAATTCAGCAATAAATCGTAAGAAAGATCAAGTTATAGACGCGTACCTCTTCAGGTTTTTCCTGAATATAGTAAAACACAACAAGAGCTTTCGATAAAAGCTTCAACAGTCGACTTACCTCGACTAGTTTGGGAGGTATGCCCGATCAAAAGTTAGCGGCCGAAGAAAATAAGTAATAAATCGTAAAAATGATTAGGTTAAAGACGCGTACCTCTTCAGGTTTTTTCAGAATATAGTAAAGCACAATAAGAGCTTTCGACAAAAGCTTCAACAGTCGACTTACCTCGACTAGTTTGGGGGGTAAGCCTGAACAGAAGTTAGCGGCCGAAAAATTTCAGCAATAAATCGTAAGAAAGATCAAGTTATAGACGCGTACCTCTTCAGGTTTTTCCTGAATATAGTAAAGCACAACAGGAGCTTTCGATAAAAGCTTCAACAGTCGACTTACCTCGACTAGTTTGGGGGGTAAGCCTGAACAGAAGTTAGCGACCGGAGAAATTTCAGCAATAAATCGTAAAAAAGATCAAGTTAAAGACGCGTACCTCTTCAGGTTTTTCCTGAATATAGTAAAGCACAACAGGAGCTTTCGATAAAAGTTTCAACAGTCGACTTACCTCGACTAGCTTCGGAGGTATGCCTGATCAAAAGTTAGCGGCCGAAGAAAATTTGTAATAAATCGTAAAAAAGATCAAGTTAAATACGCGTACCTCTTCAGGTTTTTCCTGAATATAGTAAAGCACAACAAGAGCTTTCGATAAAAGCTTCAACAGTCGACTTACCTCGACTACTTTTGGGAGGTAAGCCTGAACAGAAGTTAGCGGCCGAAGAAATTTCAGTAATAAATCGTAAAAAAGATCAAGTTAAAGGCGCGTACCTCTTCAGGTTTTTCCTGAATATAGTAAAGCACAACAGGAGCTTTCGATAAAAGCTTCAACAGTCGACTTACCTCGACTAGTTTGGAGGGTAAGCCTGGAATGAAGTTAGCGGCCGGAGAAATTTCAGCAATAAATTGTAAAAAAGATCAAGTTATAGACGCGTACCTCTTCAGGTTTTTCCTGAATATAGTAAAGCACAATAAGAGCTTTCGACAAAAACTTCAACAGTCGACTTACCTCGACTAGTTTGGGAGGTATGCCCGATCAAAAGTTAGCGGCCGAAGAAAATAAGTAATAAATCGTAAAAATGATTAGGTTAAAGACGCGTACCTCTTCAGGTTTTTTCAGAATATAGTAAAGCACAATAAGAGCTTTCGACAAAAGCTTCAACAGTCGGCTTACCTCGACTAGTTTGGGGGGTAAGCCTGAACAGAAGTTAGCGGCCGAAGAAATTTCAGCAATAAATCGTAAGAAAGATCAAGTTATAGACGCGTACCTCTTCAGGTTTTTCCTGAATATAGTAAAGCACAACAGGACCTTTCGATAAAAGCTTCAACAGTCGACTTACCTCGACTAGTTTGGGGGGTAAGATTGAACAGAAGTTAGCGACCGGAGAAATTTCAGCAATAAATCGTAAAAAAGATCAAGTTAAAGACGCGTACCTCTTCAGGTTTTTCCTGAATATAGTAAAGCACAACAAGAGCTTCCGATAAAAGCTTCAACAGTCGACTTACCTCGAATACTTTTGGGAGGAAAGCCTGAACAGAAGTTAGCGGCCGAAGAAATTTCAGTAATAAATCGTAAAAAAGATCAAGTTAAAGACGCGTACCTCTTCAGGTTTTTCCTGAATATAGTAAAGCACAACAGGAGCTTTCGATAAAAGCTTCAACAGTCGACTTACCTTGACTAGTTTGGAGGGTAAGCCTGGAATGAAGTTAGCGGCCGGAGAAATTTCAGCAATAAATTGTAAAAAAGATCAAGTTATAGACGCGTACCTCTTCAGGTTTTTCCTGAATATAGTAAAGCACAATAAGAGCTTTCGACAAAAACTTCAACAGTCGACTTACCTCAACTAGTTCGGGGGGTAAGCCTGAACAGAAGTTAGCGGCCGAAAAAAATTCAGCAATAAATCGTAAAAAAGATCAAGTTATAGACGCGTACCTCTTCAGGTTTTTCCTGAATATAGTAAAACACAACAGGAGCTGTCGACTTACCTCGACTAGTTTGGGAGGTATGCCCGATCAAAAGTTAGCGGCCGAAGAAAATAAGTAATAAATCGTAAAAATGATTAGGTTAAAGACGCGTACCTTGTCAGGTTTTTTCAGAATATAGTAAAGCACAATAAGAGCTTTCGACATAAGCTTCAACAGTCGACTTACCTCGACTAGTTCGGGGGGTAAGCCTGAACAGAAGTTAGCGGCCGAAAAATTTCAGCAATAAATCGTAAGAAAGATCAAGTTATAGACGCGTACCTCTTCAGGTTTTTCCTGAATATAGTAAAACACAACAGGAGCTTTCGATAAAAGCTTCAACAGTCGACTTACCTCGACTAGTTTGGGGGGTAAGCCTGAACAGAATTTAGCGGCCGAAAAATTTCAGCAATAAATCGTAAGAAAGATCAAGTTATAAACGCGTACCTCTTCAGGTTTTTCCTGAATATAGTAAAGCACAACAGGAGCTTTCGATTAAAGCTTCAACAGTCGACTTACCTCGACTAGCTTCGGAGGTATGCCTGATCAAAAGTTAGCGGCCGAAGAAAATTTGTAATAAATCGTAAAAAAGATCAAGTTAAAGACGCGTACCTCTTCAGGTTTTTCCTGAATATAGTAAAGCACAACAGGAGCTTTCGATAAAAGCTTCAACAGTCGACTTACCTCGGCTGGTTTGGGGGGTAAGCCTGAACAGAAATTAGCGGCCGGAGAAATTTCAGCAATAAATCGTAAAAAAGATCAAGTTATAGACGCGTACCTCTTCAGGTTTTTCCTGAATATAGTAAAACACAACAGGAGCTTTCGATAAAAGCTTCAACAGTCGACTTACCTCGACTAGTTTGGAGGGTAAGCCTGGAATGAAGTTAGCGGCCGGAGAAATTTCAGCAATAAATTGTAAAAAAGATCAAGTTATAGACGCGTACCTCTTCAGGTTTTTCCTGAATATAGTAAAGCACAATAAGAGCTTTCGACAAAAACTTCAACAGTCGACTTACCTCAACTAGTTCGGGGGGTAAGCCTGAACAGAAGTAAGCGGCCGAAAAAAATTCAGCAATAAATCGTAAGAAAGATCAAGTTATAGACGCGTACCTCTTCAGGTTTTTCCTGAATATAGTAAAGCACAACAGGAGCTTTCGATAAAAGCTTCAACAGTCGACTTACCTCGACTAGTTTGGAGGGTAAGCCTGGAATGAAGTTAGCGACCGGAGAAATTTCAGCAATAAATCGTAAAAAAGATCAAGTTAAAGACGCGTACCTCTTCAGGTTTTTCCTGAATATAGTAAAGCATAACAGGAGCTTTCGATAAAAGTTTCAACAGTCGACTTACCTCGACTAGCTTCGGAGGTATGCCTGATCAAAAGTTAGCGGCCGAAGAAAATTTGTAATAAATCGTAAAAAAGATCAAGTTAAATACGCGTACCTCTTCAGGTTTTTCCTGAATATAGTAAAGCACAACAAGAGCTTTCGATAAAAGCTTCAACAGTCGACTTACCTCGACTACTTTTGGGAGGTAAGCCTGAACAGAAGTTAGCGGCCGAAGAAATTTCAGTAATAAATCGTAAAAAAGATCAAGTTATAGACGCGTACCTCTTCAGGTTTTTCCTGAATATAGTAAAGCACAACAGGAGCTTTCGATAAAAGCTTCAACAGTCGACTTACTTCGACTAGTTTGGGGGGTAAGCCTGAACAGAAGTTAGCGACCGGAGAAATTTCAGCAATAAATCGTAAAAAAGATCAAGTTAAAGACGCGTACCTCTTCAGGTTTTTCCTGAATATAGTAAAGCATAACAGGAGCTTTCGATAAAAGTTTCAACAGTCGACTTACCTCGACTAGCTTCGGAGGTATGCCTGATCAAAAGTTAGCGGCCGAAGAAAATTTGTAATAAATCGTAAAAAAGATCAAGTTAAATACGCGTACCTCTTCAGGTTTTTCCTGAATATAGTAAAGCACAATAAGAGCTTTCGACATAAGCTTCAACAGTCGACTTACCTCGACTAGTTCGGGGGGTAAGCCTGAACAGAAGTTAGCGGCCGAAAAATTTCAGCAATAAATCGTAAGAAAGATCAAGTTAAAGGCGCGTACCTCTTCAGGTTTTTCCTGAATATAGTAAAGCACAACAAGAGCTTTCGATAAAAGCTTCAACAGTCGACTTACCTCGACTAGTTTGGGAGGTATGCCCGATCAAAAGTTAGCGGCCGAAGAAAATAAGTAATAAATCGTAAAAATGATTAGGTTAAAGACGCGTACCTCTTCAGGTTTTTTCAGAATATAGTAAAGCACAATAAGAGCTTTCGACAAAAGCTTCAACAGTCGACTTACCTCGACTAGTTTGGGGGGTAAGCCTGAACAGAAGTTAGCGGCCGAAAAATTTCAGCAATAAATCGTAAGAAAGATCAAGTTATAGACGCGTACTTCTTCAGGTTTTTCCTGAATATAGTAAAGCACAACAGGAGCTTTCGATAAAAGCTTCAACAGTCGACTTACCTCGACTAGTTTGGGGGGTAAGCCTGAACAGAAGTTAGCGACCGGAGAAATTTCAGCAATAAATCGTAAAAAAGATCAAGTTAAAGACGCGTACCTCTTCAGGTTTTTCCTGAATATAGTAAAGCACAACAGGAGCTTTCGATAAAAGTTTCAACAGTCGACTTACCTCGACTAGCTTCGGAGGTATGCCTGATCAAAAGTTAGCGGCCGAAGAAATTTCAGTAATAAATCGTAAAAAAGATCAAGTTAAAGGCGCGTACCTCTTCAGGTTTTTCCTGAATATAGTAAAGCACAACAGGAGCTTTCGATAAAAGCTTCAACAGTCGACTTACCTCGACTAGTTTGGAGGGTAAGCCTGGAATGAAGTTAGCGGCCGGAGAAATTTCAGCAATAAATTGTAAAAAAGATCAAGTTATAGACGCGTACCTCTTCAGGTTTTTCCTGAATATAGTAAAGCACAATAAGAGCTTTCGACAAAAACTTCAACAGTCGACTTACCTCGACTAGTTTGGGAGGTATGCCCGATCAAAAGTTAGCGGCCGAAGAAAATAAGTAATAAATCGTAAAAATGATTAGGTTAAAGACGCGTACCTCTTCAGGTTTTTTCAGAATATAGTAAAGCACAATAAGAGCTTTCGACAAAAGCTTCAACAGTCGACTTACCTCGACTAGTTTGGGGGGTAAGCCTGAACAGAAGTTAGCGGCCGAAGAAATTTCAGTAATAAATCGTAAAAAAGATCAAGTTAAAGGCGCGTACCTCTTCAGGTTTTTCCTGAATATAGTAAAGCACAACAGGAGCTTTCGATAAAAGCTTCAACAGTCGACTTACCTCGACTAGTTTGGAGGGTAAGCCTGGAATGAAGTTAGCGGCCGGAGAAATTTCAGCAATAAATTGTAAAAAAGATCAAGTTATAGACGCGTACCTCTTCAGGTTTTTCCTGAATATAGTAAAGCACAATAAGAGCTTTCGACAAAAACTTCAACAGTCGACTTACCTCAACTAGTTCGGGGGGTAAGCCTGAACAGAAGTTAGCGGCCGAAAAAAATTCAGCAATAAATCGTAAGAAAGATCAAGTTATAGACGCGTACCTCTTCAGGTTTTTCCTGAATATAGTAAAACACAACAAGAGCTTTCGATAAAAGCTTCAACAGTCGACTTACCTCGACTAGTTTGGGAGGTATGCCCGATCAAAAGTTAGCGGCCGAAGAAAATAAGTAATAAATCGTAAAAATGATTAGGTTAAAGACGCGTACCTCTTCAGGTTTTTTCAGAATATAGTAAAGCACAATAAGAGCTTTCGACAAAAGCTTCAACAGTCGACTTACCTCGACTAGTTTGGGGGGTAAGCCTGAACAGAAGTTAGCGGCCGAAAAATTTCAGCAATAAATCGTAAGAAAGATCAAGTTATAGACGCGTACCTCTTCAGGTTTTTCCTGAATATAGTAAAGCACAACAGGAGCTTTCGATAAAAGCTTCAACAGTCGACTTACCTCGACTAGTTTGGGGGGTAAGCCTGAACAGAAGTTAGCGACCGGAGAAATTTCAGCAATAAATCGTAAAAAAGATCAAGTTAAAGACGCGTACCTCTTCAGGTTTTTCCTGAATATAGTAAAGCACAACAGGAGCTTTCGATAAAAGTTTCAACAGTCGACTTACCTCGACTAGCTTCGGAGGTATGCCTGATCAAAAGTTAGCGGCCGAAGAAAATTTGTAATAAATCGTAAAAAAGATCAAGTTAAATACGCGTACCTCTTCAGGTTTTTCCTGAATATAGTAAAGCACAACAAGAGCTTTCGATAAAAGCTTCAACAGTCGACTTACCTCGACTACTTTTGGGAGGTAAGCCTGAACAGAAGTTAGCGGCCGAAGAAATTTCAGTAATAAATCGTAAAAAAGATCAAGTTAAAGGCGCGTACCTCTTCAGGTTTTTCCTGAATATAGTAAAGCACAACAGGAGCTTTCGATAAAAGCTTCAACAGTCGACTTACCTCGACTAGTTTGGAGGGTAAGCCTGGAATGAAGTTAGCGGCCGGAGAAATTTCAGCAATAAATTGTAAAAAAGATCAAGTTATAGACGCGTACCTCTTCAGGTTTTTCCTGAATATAGTAAAGCACAATAAGAGCTTTCGACAAAAACTTCAACAGTCGACTTACCTCGACTAGTTTGGGAGGTATGCCCGATCAAAAGTTAGCGGCCGAAGAAAATAAGTAATAAATCGTAAAAATGATTAGGTTAAAGACGCGTACCTCTTCAGGTTTTTTCGGAATATAGTAAAGCACAATAAGAGCTTTCGACAAAAGCTTCAACAGTCGGCTTACCTCGACTAGTTTGGGGGGTAAGCCTGAACAGAAGTTAGCGGCCGAAGAAATTTCAGCAATAAATCGTAAGAAAGATCAAGTTATAGACGCGTACCTCTTCAGGTTTTTCCTGAATATAGTAAAGCACAACAGGACCTTTCGATAAAAGCTTCAACAGTCGACTTACCTCGACTAGTTTGGGGGGTAAGATTGAACAGAAGTTAGCGACCGGAGAAATTTCAGCAATAAATCGTAAAAAAGATCAAGTTAAAGACGCGTACCTCTTCAGGTTTTTCCTGAATATAGTAAAGCACAACAAGAGCTTCCGATAAAAGCTTCAACAGTCGACTTACCTCGAATACTTTTGGGAGGAAAGCCTGAACAGAAGTTAGCGGCCGAAGAAATTTCAGTAATAAATCGTAAAAAAGATCAAGTTAAAGACGCGTACCTCTTCAGGTTTTTCCTGAATATAGTAAAGCACAACAGGAGCTTTCGATAAAAGCTTCAACAGTCGACTTACCTTGACTAGTTTGGAGGGTAAGCCTGGAATGAAGTTAGCGGCCGGAGAAATTTCAGCAATAAATTGTAAAAAAGATCAAGTTATAGACGCGTACCTCTTCAGGTTTTTCCTGAATATAGTAAAGCACAATAAGAGCTTTCGACAAAAACTTCAACAGTCGACTTACCTCAACTAGTTCGGGGGGTAAGCCTGAACAGAAGTTAGCGGCCGAAAAAAATTCAGCAATAAATCGTAAAAAAGATCAAGTTATAGACGCGTACCTCTTCAGGTTTTTCCTGAATATAGTAAAACACAACAGGAGCTGTCGACTTACCTCGACTAGTTTGGGAGGTATGCCCGATCAAAAGTTAGCGGCCGAAGAAAATAAGTAATAAATCGTAAAAATGATTAGGTTAAAGACGCGTACCTTGTCAGGTTTTTTCAGAATATAGTAAAGCACAATAAGAGCTTTCGACATAAGCTTCAACAGTCGACTTACCTCGACTAGTTCGGGGGGTAAGCCTGAACAGAAGTTAGCGGCCGAAAAATTTCAGCAATAAATCGTAAGAAAGATCAAGTTATAGACGCGTACCTCTTCAGGTTTTTCCTGAATATAGTAAAACACAACAGGAGCTTTCGATAAAAGCTTCAACAGTCGACTTACCTCGACTAGTTTGGGGGGTAAGCCTGAACAGAATTTAGCGGCCGAAAAATTTCAGCAATAAATCGTAAGAAAGATCAAGTTATAAACGCGTACCTCTTCAGGTTTTTCCTGAATATAGTAAAGCACAACAGGAGCTTTCGATTAAAGCTTCAACAGTCGACTTACCTCGACTAGCTTCGGAGGTATGCCTGATCAAAAGTTAGCGGCCGAAGAAAATTTGTAATAAATCGTAAAAAAGATCAAGTTAAAGACGCGTACCTCTTCAGGTTTTTCCTGAATATAGTAAAGCACAACAGGAGCTTTCGATAAAAGCTTCAACAGTCGACTTACCTCGGCTGGTTTGGGGGGTAAGCCTGAACAGAAATTAGCGGCCGGAGAAATTTCAGCAATAAATCGTAAAAAAGATCAAGTTATAGACGCGTACCTCTTCAGGTTTTTCCTGAATATAGTAAAACACAACAGGAGCTTTCGATAAAAGCTTCAACAGTCGACTTACCTCGACTAGTTTGGAGGGTAAGCCTGGAATGAAGTTAGCGGCCGGAGAAATTTCAGCAATAAATTGTAAAAAAGATCAAGTTATAGACGCGTACCTCTTCAGGTTTTTCCTGAATATAGTAAAGCACAATAAGAGCTTTCGACAAAAACTTCAACAGTCGACTTACCTCAACTAGTTCGGGGGGTAAGCCTGAACAGAAGTAAGCGGCCGAAAAAAATTCAGCAATAAATCGTAAGAAAGATCAAGTTATAGACGCGTACCTCTTCAGGTTTTTCCTGAATATAGTAAAGCACAACAGGAGCTTTCGATAAAAGCTTCAACAGTCGACTTACCTCGACTAGTTTGGAGGGTAAGCCTGGAATGAAGTTAGCGACCGGAGAAATTTCAGCAATAAATCGTAAAAAAGATCAAGTTAAAGACGCGTACCTCTTCAGGTTTTTCCTGAATATAGTAAAGCATAACAGGAGCTTTCGATAAAAGTTTCAACAGTCGACTTACCTCGACTAGCTTCGGAGGTATGCCTGATCAAAAGTTAGCGGCCGAAGAAAATTTGTAATAAATCGTAAAAAAGATCAAGTTAAATACGCGTACCTCTTCAGGTTTTTCCTGAATATAGTAAAGCACAACAAGAGCTTTCGATAAAAGCTTCAACAGTCGACTTACCTCGACTACTTTTGGGAGGTAAGCCTGAACAGAAGTTAGCGGCCGAAGAAATTTCAGTAATAAATCGTAAAAAAGATCAAGTTAAAGGCGCGTACCTCTTCAGGTTTTTCCTGAATATAGTAAAGCACAACAGGAGCTTTTGATAAAAGCTTCAACAGTCGACTTACCTCGACTAGTTTGGAGGGTAAGCCTGGAATGAAGTTAGCGGCCGGAGAAATTTCAGCAATAAATTGTAAAAAAGATCAAGTTATAGACGCGTACCTCTTCAGGTTTTTCCTGAATATAGTAAAGCACAATAAGAGCTTTCGACAAAAACTTCAACAGTCGACTTACCTCGACTAGTTTGGGATGTATGCCCGATCAAAAGTTAGCGGCCGAAGAAAATAAGTAATAAATCGTAAAAATGATTAGGTTAAAGACGCGTACCTCTTCAGGTTTTTTCAGAATATAGTAAAGCACAATAAGAGCTTTCGACAAAAGTTTCAACAGTCGGCTTACCTCGACTAGTTTGGGGGGTAAGCCTGAACAGAAGTTAGCGGCCGAAGAAATTTCAGCAATAAATCGTAAGAAAGATCAAGTTATAGACGCGTACCTCTTCAGGTTTTTCCTGAATATAGTAAAGCACAACAGGAGCTTTCGATAAAAGCTTCAACAGTCGACTTACCTCGACTAGTTTGGGGGGTAAGTCTGAACAGAAGTTAGCGGCCGAAGAAATTTCAGCAATAAATCGTATGAAAGATCAAGTTATAGACGCGTACCTCTTCAGGTTTTTCCTGAATATAGTGAAGCACAACAGGAGCTTTCGATAAAAGCTTCAACAGTTGACTTACCTCGACTGGTTTGGGAGGTATGCTTGATCAAAAGTTAGCGGCCGAAGAAATTTAGCAATAAATCATGAAAATGATCAAGTTGAAGACGTACCTCTTCAGGTTTTCCCAGAATTTAGTGTATATTATTTTTTTATAAAATAGCAAGGTAAACAAGCAAGTGGGTCACCTGATGGTATGCGCGCAATGAGCTTAATCGGATGCAAGAAATTTATATTATTTACTAGTTTAACTGGAAATTGCCATGCTTTTTAATGGGTTTGTGTATTTGTATTTTTTTTTTTTTGTAGTAATTTTTTTAAAATTCTGTTTACAAATTTGACGATTAAGAGTTTTTTATTTTTGTATTTTTGTCTTTTTTTTATTTTAAACGTTTTTTTATTGCCATCAGTCGATAAGATGATTATTAATCATCTCAGGTGATCATTAATTATTGATTAATTTTTTTGATAATGTTTTCTACGCAAATCACATGTTTAACTCATAACTTTCATCTTTCATTTATGATTCTTGTTTTCAGGTCGTAATGATTTAAAATTGAACTGTGTCGAAGGAGATTTTTCTTTTTTTATAGGTTTTGTATATTTTTTTGTATTTTTTGGTACATATTTTACATCTTTTTACAAAATTAACAGAAAATGATTTTTCTTTTTTTTTCCTTTTTTTATTTACAATTTTTTTATCATCATCACTCGATATTTTTATTAATGTGTTTGGAAATATTTGCTACATAAATTGCATGTTTAGTTCATGACTTTCGTCTTTCCAGTTATGATTGGAGTTTTCAGGTCATGATGTTTTACAAAACAACTCTGTCGAAGATTATTTTTGTTTTTTTATAGGTTTTGTATTTATAATTTTTTTGGTTTTTTTGGTACATATTTTATATATTATTTTTACAGATTAAAAAAAAAAAGTTAATGATTATTGAATTATTTTTTTGCATTTTTTTCCTTTTCTCAGTATTTACAAATATTTTTTTTTTTATTAATAATTGTTTAGTTATTATTATTTGTTTAAAATTTTTAAGTCACTGTTAAATTTTATTAATTTGTTTTGAAGTACTTTCTACATAAATCGCATGTTTTATTCATGACTTTCATCTTTTCAGTTATGGTTGTTGTTTTCAGGTCGTGATGATTTAGAAAACAACTGTGTCGAAGATGAATTTTTCTAAAACATAAATGACACTGAAAGAATGATGAATCGCGTTTTACGTCACCACAGCAATACAAGCATCTGTTGAACATTGGGTCACTATGTTGTAACAGCATTAGTTTAATTGTATTTCTGTATTCATCAAAATTCATGTCCACCCCATCTAAAGGCAGCCCATCAACAAGACGCGATAAGAAATAAATTACAATCGGTCCACAATTATACCCATCGCGTTGTAGGAAATGTTTTACCTTATGAACAGTTTTTATTGAGCCCAATCCTAGGTTTCGCAGTAGTTTGTTGGCTGCCTTTTTATAACGTGAAACATATAGGTTTTCGTTACCTAAGGGATCAATTATTGTCATACTTGATGTTTCAAGCGATAAAATGACCATTGTATAATGCTGAGACAGGCAAAGGGGAAACACAATTTCTTTATCTAGAGGAAAATTTAATGCATCAAAGAAAGATTGTTCGAGTGCATTTTCGGAAAAAATTAATGTCGCTTTTTCCACACCTAAAATGTAATATTTGCCTTTGTTGACTGTATGCAATGCGTGATTGACTGTAAAGCTGTCGACATATAATTTGGGCTCTAAGGTTAGAAAATCATTTATCTCTAACTCTTTTGGTGAGACTGTTATTGATTCAATTCTTGTCACGTGATAACCCCTATCAACAAGTTTATAATATGACACGTCGTGCACTAAACCATTAGGGAGAACGTCTATCCTTGTGTGGCTGTCACAGTCCGAGATGGCGGATTCTAGGGAGGCTTCTGGGTTGCGTACGTCCTGCACCAGACAATATGCGCATTCGAATGGATCTGAAGAAAAGTTTGCTTGACCTTTTTGGTCTACTTTTGCACAGGATTCGTGAATGAAGTCGTCGCAACTATCACATTGGACCCATTTAGTGATTAAGTCTATGTGACTAGTGCCGTGCCTACAATATTTACATATAGTCGACTCTCCGCCTAATTCTACATTTTCAGCTGTTTGTTGGACATCCATTTGTTTCAAGTGCCGGCCTAAAAAGTGACTATATACGGGTGTTTTTTTTTTGCTCCACCTTTCTTCATCCTGATGGTTGGTGGTGTTTTTTGTGAGTCTTTTATTAGGTATTTCGTTTAGTGTTTCATTTGTGATTGCTTTCGTGTCTGATGTTAATTTCCTAATAAGCTGCGTGCATTTTAAATTACGCTGGCCTTTTAAAATGCCACGTTTTAATTGTCCAAAATAGTTTTCGACTGGGGCATTGCTTGTTCTCTTATTTTTTAACAAATTGCTCCAAAGCGGTAAAAACGGAATATATTTCGTGATAAATATGTTAAATATGTTAGGGTCGTAATTCGGGTTTAAGTCACTTCCATGTTCATCTATTATTATATCGGCTATGTTAGCTTGACATCGCTTGAAGAATGGGCTGTTTGCATATATTGTGCTACTTTTAGACGTTGTTTCCTCAAATAAAGAGGATGATGTATTTTCCATTTTTTCCAGCAGTTCAATTATATCTTTTTCCCCGTTGTTACGGCTAAGGTCGATAATTTTTTTGTGCGAATTTCCGACGCGGTGTGTCAAGTATTTGGTGTTTAGTAGTATGTATAAATTGGTTATAAAAGCATCAACAGTATTTAAATCAGTCATTAATATTACACTGACTAGAGAGTCCTTTAACATATTTTTATTAATTACAACTGATTTGTCGACATCTTTGCATAAGCATTTAACAAGATGGGCACAGCACAGAAATATGGGAGTTGCCTGCATGTTGCTATCTTTTCCCAGCCTATTGTAACAGTTTTGCAGGTACTCCAGAAGAGAACAGTGGTTAAATGCTAAGCAGACTGCATTTATTAACGCAAAGCTGAAGTCTGTAACTACCCCAGAAAAGATAGGCCAACAATTTTTCCCCTCACACATGACTCTGAAATCATTTAGCAATTTGAAAATCGTGTTCGTGTCATGTTTGCAAGATATCATGGCTAACACGGGGAAAACTCTGTGTGTCAATGGTACTTGAATAACGCCTGAATACAAATAAATTCTTTTGTGCCTCTTTTCGTTATTTGGTGGCCTGCAAACACCCCCAGTTGCATCAAAATGCAATAAAGGCATCTCAGCACACTTGACAACTTTTATTTGTTCCTCACTAAATAGCTTAACACTTAAGGGAAAACTCAATTCTTGCATGTAATTTGAATGATCTTTTTGATATTCACATAAATCGATAATATCATTTGTGGACCGGTCATTTTTGGCGAGTGCTTCCGATCTAATTTTTCGGACTGTTGAATCAGATTTTACTGACCGGAGGTGGTTTGTCTCTTTTAAAATCCTATCCTTTATCTTCAACAGACTCTCCTTCTTTAAAGCGAGTGGTTTGTTTTTAATGGATTCATTTTTCCATATTTTTCTTTCTACGCCCCTTACTTGTTGAGTTAAAAAAAAATTGTGGCTGAAATTTATGTTAGTACTATAAACATCGATCCGACGTTCACATAAATTAATTTTAAATTTTTTGCAGCCTTTATGCTTGCATTTAGCAGCGATGGAGATTTTATTTTTACTTAAATATTTTTTGCATGCAAAAACAAAAATGCAAGTGTTATTTATATGTTTTTCGATAGTTTTCTTGATAATATACGGGTAGACGTCAGTTTTTAACTTGTTGTCGCTAAACATCAATGTCCAAAGGTTTTCGTCAACTACGTGAGATCCTTCGAGAACGGAACACGACGTATCACATAGTGAACTTACATTTTTTGTCCCAATAGGAATTAAAATTTCGGACGTATCTGTACTTGACATGTTTTGAATTACTTTTGGAACTTTGTAAAATTCGGGTGATGCTTGTATTTTATTTCCACTATTCATTGATTGTGGCGATGTACAACTAACATTATCTAAGGCAGAGCTAATATCCAAAGACCTATTTATCTCAATACCCGCATAATCAGTAGTTTGTGACTTAATTTTAGAGTTGTACTCACAATCGTCTGAAAGATCACGAGGCGAAGGTGCACCTTGAGGCACTTTCGCTAGCGTAGTTGTCATTTCATTTAAGTGATGCTGGACTGTTGGTACATCTTCAGGATCGTATGCTGGCGGAAAACTCTCTAATCTTCGATTTGAAAAATCACTAGGTGACGGGGAACTGTTGGATCCGTAAATCGGTGCATCCTTCCCGAAAAAATTATAATCAAGGCTTTCTACTTTCTGTTTTTCTATGACTTTTTGAGAATCTGTATCTGATATCACCTTTTGTTTTGATAAAAAATCATCAGAATCCTGGTAAGGCGTTGCAAGCAACGATTCATTTACTTGTGTAGGTAGTGTAGGTGTGTGTGTAGGTAGTCCTAGAGACGTGAAACCACATCTGCGGTCGCTGTTGTCTTGTGATGTTGAAAATACAGTTTTTTGTTCGTATAGTTTCATCCATAACCGATAAATCCGCATTCTATATTTTTGTTCATTAGGTAATTCAAAAAAATTTGTCAGAATTGCATAAACCGTAATATTTTTCGGTGACACCGGTTTCGCAGGGAGCTTATGATTTGTCAAAACCTGCACTAACTTTTTTTTTGAAAGAGCATATTTGTCGGACATGCACCCTTTGTCTTTACCAAAATGAATACTTTTAAAACCGTTATTTTGATTTATTATTTTAAAGAGCTGACTAGCGTATTTATATTTACAGGTTGTGCATTTTAATTGCTCAGCAATTAATTTGCATTCAATTTTCGTAACAACGTCGTTTTCGTTAAGTAATGGTTTTAATCTGTGTAGTTCCGACGAAATTTGTTTAAACATTTCTTTTTTTGATAGATTCATTATGAAAAAGTTTTTTCGCTCAGATAATCATACGATTTGTTGAAATGTTACCTTCAGTAACCTCGATTTGTTGCCAAGTGACATTTACTAATTTTGAAATATAACTATTACTCTTAAAAGCTACTATCGGGAAGGTCCATTACTTTTCATATTACTTCTTATCCTAATACACACAATTGTCACTGAGCGGCTGATTAAAGACAAAATTTTAACCTTACAATTAACTTAATTGTTCGTCTGTCTTGGCTGAGTGACAGATAAGGTATAAATGTAGCGTAATCAATCCTTTATACATTTAAAACAGCAACGCAAAAAAAAACATTCCTTAAAAATTCAAGCAAAATAAAATAGCAAAGCAAAGCAAAAGCAAATAAAATAAAAAGCTACTGGTACCAACGAAACTTTCTAATTCAACCTTATTCTACAATACTTTGATGTATTTAATGATATTAAATTGTTACTTATTAAAACTCTTTATTATTTGTGCTCGGCACTCTGGCCGAGTGAGTAGTGAGTACTAACAAATTTCAGCTTACCTAATGCACAATATTATAATTCTATCAAAAAGCTAAAGTATAATTGCGTTTCGTGCTACCGCTAGTAGTAGGTGACAACAAATGCGATGCAACTAAAAGCAAATAAAAATAGCAATACAATCAACACAATTACAAATCTTACATAGTTATCTGTTTATCGCATCGGCAAAATGACGATAATTTACATGATTAAATTAACCAAACAAACTTATATGAAGCTCGATTTGAAGTGCGTTTATCACTCTGGCTGGGCATTAAACAACGTAGGTAGGTTAACAAATTCAAAATATGTATTTTACGTATGTACAAACTTAACCAACAATCACATTTTATTAGAGAACTTCACCTACCATAACAACGTAATTAATAAGATGTGTGAGGCTTTCGAGTTGACAATAAGTTTACACTTAATTAAAAAAAAACAACCTATCTAACTTAATGTTACGATTTTATTTACATTATTATCCCTAACCTATAACACAAAACTTAAGTACGATTGCGATTGTTACACTGGCTGCACTGACGATAAGAAAACTTGCAGTACAAAATGTTATTTAATCGCCTAATCGTTCATGCCTTTACTTTAAGCCCAACAAAAAGTTTTGCAAACTAAATGGGTGAAAGTATACCTTTTTTGTAGCTCCCTTATATTAAATAACATCGAAATTAAATTAATTTAATAAAGAAGCTTACTTGAAGTCTAAATGCGTACTGGTGCATAATATTTCGAATGACTTTTAATTTAAGCAGACTTAAAGTAAATGCGCAATACAGTGAATAAAACTAGCGTCCAACTGCCGAAACCCTAGTAAAAATCTCAAGAATAATGACAATATACACGGAAAAAAGAACTGGGTCACATTAACAGAGAACGGGGGCTCTACTTAACATCATCGTAGAACGTTACCGTTTACACATAAACTAATTAATTCAAGCGTCTCGTTAGAAAGCTAATGTTTCGGTGACTTATGATATCTCACGGAACAGTGCGATAAGTCCTAAGATTTGTTTTGACTGTTTAACTTTACTGCAAGGAGTTTCTATTTTAATAGTTTAATTTTACACAAAATTTTACAGAGTGAATTCCACTTTTCCGGTACGCTTTTCTGAATACACCGCCGTTCGAAGCAATGCCAGAACAGGGACAGATAAAATATCATGAAAGTAGGCGGTCAATGCGGAATCGAGCCCACCAAGCAACCTCTGTCGCCCTATAGGTATAGTTATGCGTTAATATCACTAATTGTATGTACTGTTACGGGTTGTTTAGCAGCAGAGGACTGCATCTTGGGGCCTTAAGAAATCTAGATGAGAATCTGTGCGACTGGAGCCATTTATACTTATCGAGCTAGAGTTAAGTGGTCCGTTTAGTATTAGCTATATTCAAATAACAAGGAAAACTGGCAAAATCTACAAAGCGGCGGCCTAGATTGATGCAATTTACTTGGAAGAGGTAGATTGCAGCGAAATACGACCTGTTTAGAAGATATTAATATTTCCGTTTTATTAATATTTTTTACGTGATGTTTTGTGTCGAAGTGTTTTTATTACAATTAAGTTTTTTTTTATAGAATCGAGTGAAGTCCAGACGTACAAAAACCAGCAAGGTGGGACGTCGAAAAGATAAGTAATATGCGCAGGGACAAATTAATTAAAGCAGAAAAATTGAGTGATCCTACCAAATAACCTCGTCGGCTCTGTGAATATAGGTATTGCGTTTTTATCATAGAAGATATTTAGATGGTTTCCAACAAAAAGTACAGCCAAGTAGGGCGAATAGACCAATTTAGATGTCAGGTATTAGCTTGCAGTGTGAAACGCGCTCGGTATCAAAGTAAAAACAAACTCGCTCGCCAGAATATGATTACATAGCCGCGCGCGTCTCGCACTACCTAAATTGGTCTATTCGCCCTACTTGGCTGTACTTTTTGTTGGAAACCATCTAAATATCTTCTATGATAAAAACGCAATACCTATATTCACAGAGCCGACGAGGTTATTTGGTAGGATCACTCAATTTTTCTGCTTTAATTAATTTGTCCCTGCGCATATTACTTATCTTTTCGACGTCCCACCTTGCTGGTTTTTGTACGTCTGGACTTCACTCGATTCTATAAAAAAAAACTTAATTGTAATAAAAACACTTCGACACAAAACATCACGTAAAAAATATTAATAAAACGGAAATATTAATATCTTCTAAACAGGTCGTATTTCGCTGCAATCTACCTCTTCCAAGTAAATTGCATCAATCTAGGCCGCCGCTTTGTAGATTTTGCCAGTTTTCCTTGTTATTTGAATATAGCTAATACTAAACGGACCACTTAACTCTAGCTCGATAAGTATAAATGGCTCCAGTCGCACAGATTCTCATCTAGATTTCTTAAGGCCCCAAGATGCAGTCCTCTGCTGCTAAACAACCCGTAACAGTACATACAATTAGTGATATTAACGCATAACTATACCTATAGGGCGACAGAGGTTGCTTGGTGGGCTCGATTCCGCATTGACCGCCTACTTTCATGATATTTTATCTGTCCCTGTTCTGGCATTGCTTCGAACGGCGGTGTATTCAGAAAAGCGTACCGGAAAAGTGGAATTCACTCTGTAAAATTTTGTGTAAAATTAAACTATTAAAATAGAAACTCCTTGCAGTAAAGTTAAACAGTCAAAACAAATCTTAGGACTTATCGCACTGTTCCGTGAGATATCATAAGTCACCGAAACATTAGCTTTCTAACGAGACGCTTGAATTAATTAGTTTATGTGTAAACGGTAACGTTCTACGATGATGTTAAGTAGAGCCCCCGTTCTCTGTTAATGTGACCCAGTTCTTTTTTCCGTGTATATTGTCATTATTCTTGAGATTTTTACTAGGGTTTCGGCAGTTGGACGCTAGTTTTATTCACTGTATTGCGCATTTACTTTAAGTCTGCTTAAATTAAAAGTCATTCGAAATATTATGCACCAGTACGCATTTAGACTTCAAGTAAGCTTCTTTATTAAATTAATTTAATTTCGATGTTATTTAATATAAGGGAGCTACAAAAAAGGTATACTTTCACCCATTTAGTTTGCAAAACTTTTTGTTGGGCTTAAAGTAAAGGCATGAACGATTAGGCGATTAAATAACATTTTGTACTGCAAGTTTTCTTATCGTCAGTGCAGCCAGTGTAACAATCGCAATCGTACTTAAGTTTTGTGTTATAGGTTAGGGATAATAATGTAAATAAAATCGTAACATTAAGTTAGATAGGTTGTTTTTTTTTAATTAAGTGTAAACTTATTGTCAACTCGAAAGCCTCACACATCTTATTAATTACGTTGTTATGGTAGGTGAAGTTCTCTAATAAAATGTGATTGTTGGTTAAGTTTGTACATACGTAAAATACATATTTTGAATTTGTTAACCTACCTACGTTGTTTAATGCCCAGCCAGAGTGATAAACGCACTTCAAATCGAGCTTCATATAAGTTTGTTTGGTTAATTTAATCATGTAAATTATCGTCATTTTGCCGATGCGATAAACAGATAACTATGTAAGATTTGTAATTGTGTTGATTGTATTGCTATTTTTATTTGCTTTTAGTTGCATCGCATTTGTTGTCACCTACTACTAGCGGTAGCACGAAACGCAATTATACTTTAGCTTTTTGATAGAATTATAATATTGTGCATTAGGTAAGCTGAAATTTGTTAGTACTCACTACTCACTCGGCCAGAGTGCCGAGCACAAATAATAAAGAGTTTTAATAAGTAACAATTTAATATCATTAAATACATCAAAGTATTGTAGAATAAGGTTGAATTAGAAAGTTTCGTTGGTACCAGTAGCTTTTTATTTTATTTGCTTTTGCTTTGCTTTGCTATTTTATTTTGCTTGAATTTTTAAGGAATGTTTTTTTTTGCGTTGCTGTTTTAAATGTATAAAGGATTGATTACGCTACATTTATACCTTATCTGTCACTCAGCCAAGACAGACGAACAATTAAGTTAATTGTAAGGTTAAAATTTTGTCTTTAATCAGCCGCTCAGTGACAATTGTGTGTATTAGGATAAGAAGTAATATGAAAAGTAATGGACCTTCCCGATAGTAGCTTTTAAGAGTAATAGTTATATTTCAAAATTAGTAAATGTCACTTGGCAACAAATCGAGGTTACTGAAGGTAACATTTCAACAAATCGTATGATTATCTGAGCGAAAAAACTTTTTCATAATGAATCTATCAAAAAAAGAAATGTTTAAACAAATTTCGTCGGAACTACACAGATTAAAACCATTACTTAACGAAAACGACGTTGTTACGAAAATTGAATGCAAATTAATTGCTGAGCAATTAAAATGCACAACCTGTAAATATAAATACGCTAGTCAGCTCTTTAAAATAATAAATCAAAATAACGGTTTTAAAAGTATTCATTTTGGTAAAGACAAAGGGTGCATGTCCGACAAATATGCTCTTTCAAAAAAAAAGTTAGTGCAGGTTTTGACAAATCATAAGCTCCCTGCGAAACCGGTGTCACCGAAAAATATTACGGTTTATGCAATTCTGACAAATTTTTTTGAATTACCTAATGAACAAAAATATAGAATGCGGATTTATCGGTTATGGATGAAACTATACGAACAAAAAACTGTATTTTCAACATCACAAGACAACAGCGACCGCAGATGTGGTTTCACGTCTCTAGGACTACCTACACACACACCTACACTACCTACACAAGTAAATGAATCGTTGCTTGCAACGCCTTACCAGGATTCTGATGATTTTTTATCAAAACAAAAGATGATATCAGATACAGATTCTCAAAAAGTCATAGAAAAACAGAAAGTAGAAAGCCTTGATTATAATTTTTTCGGGAAGGATGCACCGATTTACGGATCCAACAGTTCCCCGTCACCTAGTGATTTTTCAAATCGAAGATTAGAGAGTTTTCCGCCAGCATACGATCCTGAAGATGTACCAACAGTCCAGCATCACTTAAATGAAATGACAACTACGCTAGCGAAAGTGCCTCAAGGTGCACCTTCGCCTCGTGATCTTTCAGACGATTGTGAGTACAACTCTAAAATTAAGTCACAAACTACTGATTATGCGGGTATTGAGATAAATAGGTCTTTGGATATTAGCTCTGCCTTAGATAATGTTAGTTGTACATCGCCACAATCAATGAATAGTGGAAATAAAATACAAGCATCACCCGAATTTTACAAAGTTCCAAAAGTAATTCAAAACATGTCAAGTACAGATACGTCCGAAATTTTAATTCCTATTGGGACAAAAAATGTAAGTTCACTATGTGATACGTCGTGTTCCGTTCTCGAAGGATCTCACGTAGTTGACGAAAACCTTTGGACATTGATGTTTAGCGACAACAAGTTAAAAACTGACGTCTACCCGTATATTATCAAGAAAACTATCGAAAAACATATAAATAACACTTGCATTTTTGTTTTTGCATGCAAAAAATATTTAAGTAAAAATAAAATCTCCATCGCTGCTAAATGCAAGCATAAAGGCTGCAAAAAATTTAAAATTAATTTATGTGAACGTCGGATCGATGTTTATAGTACTAACATAAATTTCAGCCACAATTTTTTTTTAACTCAACAAGTAAGGGGCGTAGAAAGAAAAATATGGAAAAATGAATCCATTAAAAACAAACCACTCGCTTTAAAGAAGGAGAGTCTGTTGAAGATAAAGGATAGGATTTTAAAAGAGACAAACCACCTCCGGTCAGTAAAATCTGATTCAACAGTCCGAAAAATTAGATCGGAAGCACTCGCCAAAAATGACCGGTCCACAAATGATATTATCGATTTATGTGAATATCAAAAAGATCATTCAAATTACATGCAAGAATTGAGTTTTCCCTTAAGTGTTAAGCTATTTAGTGAGGAACAAATAAAAGTTGTCAAGTGTGCTGAGATGCCTTTATTGCATTTTGATGCAACTGGGGGTGTTTGCAGGCCACCAAATAACGAAAAGAGGCACAAAAGAATTTATTTGTATTCAGGCGTTATTCAAGTACCATTGACACACAGAGTTTTCCCCGTGTTAGCCATGATATCTTGCAAACATGACACGAACACGATTTTCAAATTGCTAAATGATTTCAGAGTCATGTGTGAGGGGAAAAATTGTTGGCCTATCTTTTCTGGGGTAGTTACAGACTTCAGCTTTGCGTTAATAAATGCAGTCTGCTTAGCATTTAACCACTGTTCTCTTCTGGAGTACCTGCAAAACTGTTACAATAGGCTGGGAAAAGATAGCAACATGCAGGCAACTCCCATATTTCTGTGCTGTGCCCATCTTGTTAAATGCTTATGCAAAGATGTCGACAAATCAGTTGTAATTAATAAAAATATGTTAAAGGACTCTCTAGTCAGTGTAATATTAATGACTGATTTAAATACTGTTGATGCTTTTATAACCAATTTATACATACTACTAAACACCAAATACTTGACACACCGCGTCGGAAATTCGCACAAAAAAATTATCGACCTTAGCCGTAACAACGGGGAAAAAGATATAATTGAACTGCTGGAAAAAATGGAAAATACATCATCCTCTTTATTTGAGGAAACAACGTCTAAAAGTAGCACAATATATGCAAACAGCCCATTCTTCAAGCGATGTCAAGCTAACATAGCCGATATAATAATAGATGAACATGGAAGTGACTTAAACCCGAATTACGACCCTAACATATTTAACATATTTATCACGAAATATATTCCGTTTTTACCGCTTTGGAGCAATTTGTTAAAAAATAAGAGAACAAGCAATGCCCCAGTCGAAAACTATTTTGGACAATTAAAACGTGGCATTTTAAAAGGCCAGCGTAATTTAAAATGCACGCAGCTTATTAGGAAATTAACATCAGACACGAAAGCAATCACAAATGAAACACTAAACGAAATACCTAATAAAAGACTCACAAAAAACACCACCAACCATCAGGATGAAGAAAGGTGGAGCAAAAAAAAAACACCCGTATATAGTCACTTTTTAGGCCGGCACTTGAAACAAATGGATGTCCAACAAACAGCTGAAAATGTAGAATTAGGCGGAGAGTCGACTATATGTAAATATTGTAGGCACGGCACTAGTCACATAGACTTAATCACTAAATGGGTCCAATGTGATAGTTGCGACGACTTCATTCACGAATCCTGTGCAAAAGTAGACCAAAAAGGTCAAGCAAACTTTTCTTCAGATCCATTCGAATGCGCATATTGTCTGGTGCAGGACGTACGCAACCCAGAAGCCTCCCTAGAATCCGCCATCTCGGACTGTGACAGCCACACAAGGATAGACGTTCTCCCTAATGGTTTAGTGCACGACGTGTCATATTATAAACTTGTTGATAGGGGTTATCACGTGACAAGAATTGAATCAATAACAGTCTCACCAAAAGAGTTAGAGATAAATGATTTTCTAACCTTAGAGCCCAAATTATATGTCGACAGCTTTACAGTCAATCACGCATTGCATACAGTCAACAAAGGCAAATATTACATTTTAGGTGTGGAAAAAGCGACATTAATTTTTTCCGAAAATGCACTCGAACAATCTTTCTTTGATGCATTAAATTTTCCTCTAGATAAAGAAATTGTGTTTCCCCTTTGCCTGTCTCAGCATTATACAATGGTCATTTTATCGCTTGAAACATCAAGTATGACAATAATTGATCCCTTAGGTAACGAAAACCTATATGTTTCACGTTATAAAAAGGCAGCCAACAAACTACTGCGAAACCTAGGATTGGGCTCAATAAAAACTGTTCATAAGGTAAAACATTTCCTACAACGCGATGGGTATAATTGTGGACCGATTGTAATTTATTTCTTATCGCGTCTTGTTGATGGGCTGCCTTTAGATGGGGTGGACATGAATTTTGATGAATACAGAAATACAATTAAACTAATGCTGTTACAACATAGTGACCCAATGTTCAACAGATGCTTGTATTGCTGTGGTGACGTAAAACGCGATTCATCATTCTTTCAGTGTCATTTATGTTTTAGAAAAATTCATCTTCGACACAGTTGTTTTCTAAATCATCACGACCTGAAAACAACAACCATAACTGAAAAGATGAAAGTCATGAATAAAACATGCGATTTATGTAGAAAGTACTTCAAAACAAATTAATAAAATTTAACAGTGACTTAAAAATTTTAAACAAATAATAATAACTAAACAATTATTAATAAAAAAAAAAATAT
This sequence comes from Ditula angustiorana, assembly GCA_963691745.1. NCBI lineage: Eukaryota > Metazoa > Arthropoda > Insecta > Lepidoptera > Tortricidae > Ditula > Ditula angustiorana. The sequence goes on from OY829476.1 coordinate 15,687,826, forward strand.
TTGTAAATACTGAGAAAAGGAAAAAAATGCAAAAAAATAATTCAATAATCATTAACTTTTTTTTTTTAATCTGTAAAAATAATATATAAAATATGTACCAAAAAAACCAAAAAAAATATAAATACAAAACCTATAAAAAAACAAAAATAATCTTCGACAGAGTTGTTTTGTAAAACATCATGACCTGAAAACTCCAATCATAACTGGAAAGACGAAAGTCATGAACTAAACATGCAATTTATGTAGCAAATATTTCCAAACACATTAATAAAAATATCGAGTGATGATGATAAAAAAATTGTAAATAAAAAAAGGAAAAAAAAAGAAAAATCATTTTCTGTTAATTTTGTAAAAAGATGTAAAATATGTACCAAAAAATACAAAAAAATATACAAAACCTATAAAAAAAGAAAAATCTCCTTCGACACAGTTCAATTTTAAATCATTACGACCTGAAAACAAGAATCATAAATGAAAGATGAAAGTTATGAGTTAAACATGTGATTTGCGTAGAAAACATTATCAAAAAAATTAATCAATAATTAATGATCACCTGAGATGATTAATAATCATCTTATCGACTGATGGCAATAAAAAAACGTTTAAAATAAAAAAAAGACAAAAATACAAAAATAAAAAACTCTTAATCGTCAAATTTGTAAACAGAATTTTAAAAAAATTACTACAAAAAAAAAAAAATACAAATACACAAACCCATTAAAAAGCATGGCAATTTCCAGTTAAACTAGTAAATAATATAAATTTCTTGCATCCGATTAAGCTCATTGCGCGCATACCATCAGGTGACCCACTTGCTTGTTTACCTTGCTATTTTATAAAAAAATAATATACACTAAATTCTGGGAAAACCTGAAGAGGTACGTCTTCAACTTGATCATTTTCATGATTTATTGCTAAATTTCTTCGGCCGCTAACTTTTGATCAAGCATACCTCCCAAACCAGTCGAGGTAAGTCAACTGTTGAAGCTTTTATCGAAAGCTCCTGTTGTGCTTCACTATATTCAGGAAAAACCTGAAGAGGTACGCGTCTATAACTTGATCTTTCATACGATTTATTGCTGAAATTTCTTCGGCCGCTAACTTCTGTTCAGACTTACCCCCCAAACTAGTCGAGGTAAGTCGACTGTTGAAGCTTTTATCGAAAGCTCCTGTTGTGCTTTACTATATTCAGGAAAAACCTGAAGAGGTACGCGTCTATAACTTGATCTTTCTTACGATTTATTGCTGAAATTTCTTCGGCCGCTAACTTCTGTTCAGGCTTACCCCCCAAACTAGTCGAGGTAAGCCGACTGTTGAAACTTTTGTCGAAAGCTCTTATTGTGCTTTACTATATTCTGAAAAAACCTGAAGAGGTACGCGTCTTTAACCTAATCATTTTTACGATTTATTACTTATTTTCTTCGGCCGCTAACTTTTGATCGGGCATACATCCCAAACTAGTCGAGGTAAGTCGACTGTTGAAGTTTTTGTCGAAAGCTCTTATTGTGCTTTACTATATTCAGGAAAAACCTGAAGAGGTACGCGTCTATAACTTGATCTTTTTTACAATTTATTGCTGAAATTTCTCCGGCCGCTAACTTCATTCCAGGCTTACCCTCCAAACTAGTCGAGGTAAGTCGACTGTTGAAGCTTTTATCAAAAGCTCCTGTTGTGCTTTACTATATTCAGGAAAAACCTGAAGAGGTACGCGCCTTTAACTTGATCTTTTTTACGATTTATTACTGAAATTTCTTCGGCCGCTAACTTCTGTTCAGGCTTACCTCCCAAAAGTAGTCGAGGTAAGTCGACTGTTGAAGCTTTTATCGAAAGCTCTTGTTGTGCTTTACTATATTCAGGAAAAACCTGAAGAGGTACGCGTATTTAACTTGATCTTTTTTACGATTTATTACAAATTTTCTTCGGCCGCTAACTTTTGATCAGGCATACCTCCGAAGCTAGTCGAGGTAAGTCGACTGTTGAAACTTTTATCGAAAGCTCCTGTTATGCTTTACTATATTCAGGAAAAACCTGAAGAGGTACGCGTCTTTAACTTGATCTTTTTTACGATTTATTGCTGAAATTTCTCCGGTCGCTAACTTCATTCCAGGCTTACCCTCCAAACTAGTCGAGGTAAGTCGACTGTTGAAGCTTTTATCGAAAGCTCCTGTTGTGCTTTACTATATTCAGGAAAAACCTGAAGAGGTACGCGTCTATAACTTGATCTTTCTTACGATTTATTGCTGAATTTTTTTCGGCCGCTTACTTCTGTTCAGGCTTACCCCCCGAACTAGTTGAGGTAAGTCGACTGTTGAAGTTTTTGTCGAAAGCTCTTATTGTGCTTTACTATATTCAGGAAAAACCTGAAGAGGTACGCGTCTATAACTTGATCTTTTTTACAATTTATTGCTGAAATTTCTCCGGCCGCTAACTTCATTCCAGGCTTACCCTCCAAACTAGTCGAGGTAAGTCGACTGTTGAAGCTTTTATCGAAAGCTCCTGTTGTGTTTTACTATATTCAGGAAAAACCTGAAGAGGTACGCGTCTATAACTTGATCTTTTTTACGATTTATTGCTGAAATTTCTCCGGCCGCTAATTTCTGTTCAGGCTTACCCCCCAAACCAGCCGAGGTAAGTCGACTGTTGAAGCTTTTATCGAAAGCTCCTGTTGTGCTTTACTATATTCAGGAAAAACCTGAAGAGGTACGCGTCTTTAACTTGATCTTTTTTACGATTTATTACAAATTTTCTTCGGCCGCTAACTTTTGATCAGGCATACCTCCGAAGCTAGTCGAGGTAAGTCGACTGTTGAAGCTTTAATCGAAAGCTCCTGTTGTGCTTTACTATATTCAGGAAAAACCTGAAGAGGTACGCGTTTATAACTTGATCTTTCTTACGATTTATTGCTGAAATTTTTCGGCCGCTAAATTCTGTTCAGGCTTACCCCCCAAACTAGTCGAGGTAAGTCGACTGTTGAAGCTTTTATCGAAAGCTCCTGTTGTGTTTTACTATATTCAGGAAAAACCTGAAGAGGTACGCGTCTATAACTTGATCTTTCTTACGATTTATTGCTGAAATTTTTCGGCCGCTAACTTCTGTTCAGGCTTACCCCCCGAACTAGTCGAGGTAAGTCGACTGTTGAAGCTTATGTCGAAAGCTCTTATTGTGCTTTACTATATTCTGAAAAAACCTGACAAGGTACGCGTCTTTAACCTAATCATTTTTACGATTTATTACTTATTTTCTTCGGCCGCTAACTTTTGATCGGGCATACCTCCCAAACTAGTCGAGGTAAGTCGACAGCTCCTGTTGTGTTTTACTATATTCAGGAAAAACCTGAAGAGGTACGCGTCTATAACTTGATCTTTTTTACGATTTATTGCTGAATTTTTTTCGGCCGCTAACTTCTGTTCAGGCTTACCCCCCGAACTAGTTGAGGTAAGTCGACTGTTGAAGTTTTTGTCGAAAGCTCTTATTGTGCTTTACTATATTCAGGAAAAACCTGAAGAGGTACGCGTCTATAACTTGATCTTTTTTACAATTTATTGCTGAAATTTCTCCGGCCGCTAACTTCATTCCAGGCTTACCCTCCAAACTAGTCAAGGTAAGTCGACTGTTGAAGCTTTTATCGAAAGCTCCTGTTGTGCTTTACTATATTCAGGAAAAACCTGAAGAGGTACGCGTCTTTAACTTGATCTTTTTTACGATTTATTACTGAAATTTCTTCGGCCGCTAACTTCTGTTCAGGCTTTCCTCCCAAAAGTATTCGAGGTAAGTCGACTGTTGAAGCTTTTATCGGAAGCTCTTGTTGTGCTTTACTATATTCAGGAAAAACCTGAAGAGGTACGCGTCTTTAACTTGATCTTTTTTACGATTTATTGCTGAAATTTCTCCGGTCGCTAACTTCTGTTCAATCTTACCCCCCAAACTAGTCGAGGTAAGTCGACTGTTGAAGCTTTTATCGAAAGGTCCTGTTGTGCTTTACTATATTCAGGAAAAACCTGAAGAGGTACGCGTCTATAACTTGATCTTTCTTACGATTTATTGCTGAAATTTCTTCGGCCGCTAACTTCTGTTCAGGCTTACCCCCCAAACTAGTCGAGGTAAGCCGACTGTTGAAGCTTTTGTCGAAAGCTCTTATTGTGCTTTACTATATTCTGAAAAAACCTGAAGAGGTACGCGTCTTTAACCTAATCATTTTTACGATTTATTACTTATTTTCTTCGGCCGCTAACTTTTGATCGGGCATACCTCCCAAACTAGTCGAGGTAAGTCGACTGTTGAAGTTTTTGTCGAAAGCTCTTATTGTGCTTTACTATATTCAGGAAAAACCTGAAGAGGTACGCGTCTATAACTTGATCTTTTTTACAATTTATTGCTGAAATTTCTCCGGCCGCTAACTTCATTCCAGGCTTACCCTCCAAACTAGTCGAGGTAAGTCGACTGTTGAAGCTTTTATCGAAAGCTCCTGTTGTGCTTTACTATATTCAGGAAAAACCTGAAGAGGTACGCGTCTATAACTTGATCTTTCTTACGATTTATTGCTGAATTTTTTTCGGCCGCTGACTTCTGTTCAGGCTTACCCCCCGAACTAGTTGAGGTAAGTCGACTGTTGAAGTTTTTGTCGAAAGCTCTTATTGTGCTTTACTATATTCAGGAAAAACCTGAAGAGGTACGCGTCTGTAACTTGATCTTTTTTACAATTTATTGCTGAAATTTCTCCGGCCGCTAACTTCATTCCAGGCTTACCCTCCAAACTAGTCGAGGTAAGTCGACTGTTGAAGCTTTTATCGAAAGCTCCTGTTGTGCTTTACTATATTCAGGAAAAACCTGAAGAGGTACGCGCCTTTAACTTGATCTTTTTTACGATTTATTACTGAAATTTCTTCGGCCGCTAACTTCTGTTCAGGCTTACCCCCCAAACTAGTCGAGGTAAGTCGACTGTTGAAGCTTTTGTCGAAAGCTCTTATTGTGCTTTACTATATTCTGAAAAAACCTGAAGAGGTACGCGTCTTTAACCTAATCATTTTTACGATTTATTACTTATTTTCTTCGGCCGCTAACTTTTGATCGGGCATACCTCCCAAACTAGTCGAGGTAAGTCGACAGCTCCTGTTGTGTTTTACTATATTCAGGAAAAACCTGAAGAGGTACGCGTCTATAACTTGATCTTTTTTACGATTTATTGCTGAATTTTTTTCGGCCGCTAACTTCTGTTCAGGCTTACCCCCCGAACTAGTTGAGGTAAGTCGACTGTTGAAGTTTTTGTCGAAAGCTCTTATTGTGCTTTACTATATTCAGGAAAAACCTGAAGAGGTACGCGTCTATAACTTGATCTTTTTTACAATTTATTGCTGAAATTTCTCCGGCCGCTAACTTCATTCCAGGCTTACCCTCCAAACTAGTCAAGGTAAGTCGACTGTTGAAGCTTTTATCGAAAGCTCCTGTTGTGCTTTACTATATTCAGGAAAAACCTGAAGAGGTACGCGTCTTTAACTTGATCTTTTTTACGATTTATTACTGAAATTTCTTCGGCCGCTAACTTCTGTTCAGGCTTTCCTCCCAAAAGTATTCGAGGTAAGTCGACTGTTGAAGCTTTTATCGGAAGCTCTTGTTGTGCTTTACTATATTCAGGAAAAACCTGAAGAGGTACGCGTCTTTAACTTGATCTTTTTTACGATTTATTGCTGAAATTTCTCCGGTCGCTAACTTCTGTTCAATCTTACCCCCCAAACTAGTCGAGGTAAGTCGACTGTTGAAGCTTTTATCGAAAGGTCCTGTTGTGCTTTACTATATTCAGGAAAAACCTGAAGAGGTACGCGTCTATAATTTGATCTTTCTTACGATTTATTGCTGAAATTTCTTCGGCCGCTAACTTCTGTTCAGGCTTACCCCCCAAATTAGTCGAGGTAAGTCGACTGTTGAAGCTTTAATCGAAAGCTCCTGTTGTGCTTTACTATATTCAGGAAAAACCTGAAGAGGTACGCGTCTTTAACTTGATCTTTTTTACGATTTATTACTGAAATTTCTTCGGCCGCTAACTTCTGTTCAGGCTTTCCTCCCAAAAGTATTCGAGGTAAGTCGACTGTTGAAGCTTTTATCGGAAGCTCTTGTTGTGCTTTACTATATTCAGGAAAAACCTGAAGAGGTACGCGCCTTTAACTTGATCTTTTTTACGATTTATTACTGAAATTTCTTCGGCCGCTAACTTCTGTTCAGGCTTACCCCCCAAACTAGTCGAGGTAAGTCGACTGTTGAAGCTTTTGTCGAAAGCTCTTATTGTGCTTTACTATATTCTGAAAAAACCTGAAGAGGTACGCGTCTTTAACCTAATCATTTTTACGATTTATTACTTATTTTCTTCGGCCGCTAACTTTTGATCGGGCATACCTCCCAAACTAGTCGAGGTAAGTCGACAGCTCCTGTTGTGTTTTACTATATTCAGGAAAAACCTGAAGAGGTACGCGTCTATAACTTGATCTTTTTTACGATTTATTGCTGAATTTTTTTCGGCCGCTAACTTCTGTTCAGGCTTACCCCCCGAACTAGTTGAGGTAAGTCGACTGTTGAAGTTTTTGTCGAAAGCTCTTATTGTGCTTTACTATATTCAGGAAAAACCTGAAGAGGTACGCGTCTATAACTTGATCTTTTTTACAATTTATTGCTGAAATTTCTCCGGCCGCTAACTTCATTCCAGGCTTACCCTCCAAACTAGTCGAGGTAAGTCGACTGTTGAAGCTTTTATCAAAAGCTCCTGTTGTGCTTTACTATATTCAGGAAAAACCTGAAGAGGTACGCGCCTTTAACTTGATCTTTTTTACGATTTATTACTGAAATTTCTTCGGCCGCTAACTTCTGTTCAGGCTTACCTCCCAAAAGTAGTCGAGGTAAGTCGACTGTTGAAGCTTTTATCGAAAGCTCTTGTTGTGCTTTACTATATTCAGGAAAAACCTGAAGAGGTACGCGTATTTAACTTGATCTTTTTTACGATTTATTACAAATTTTCTTCGGCCGCTAACTTTTGATCAGGCATACCTCCGAAGCTAGTCGAGGTAAGTCGACTGTTGAAACTTTTATCGAAAGCTCCTGTTATGCTTTACTATATTCAGGAAAAACCTGAAGAGGTACGCGTCTTTAACTTGATCTTTTTTACGATTTATTGCTGAAATTTCTCCGGTCGCTAACTTCTGTTCAGGCTTACCCCCCAAACTAGTCGAGGTAAGTCGACTGTTGAAGCTTTTATCGAAAGCTCCTGTTGTGCTTTACTATATTCAGGAAAAACCTGAAGAGGTACGCGTCTATAACTTGATCTTTCTTACGATTTATTGCTGAAATTTTTCGGCCGCTAACTTCTGTTCAGGCTTACCCCCCAAACTAGTCGAGGTAAGTCGACTGTTGAAGCTTTTGTCGAAAGCTCTTATTGTGCTCTACTATATTCTGAAAAAACCTGAAGAGGTACGCGTCTTTAACCTAATCATTTTTACGATTTATTACTTATTTTCTTCGGCCGCTAACTTTTGATCGGGCATACCTCCCAAACTAGTCGAGGTAAGTCGACTGTTGAAGCTTTTATCGAAAGCTCCTGTTGTGTTTTACTATATTCAGGAAAAACCTGAAGAGGTACGCGTCTATAACTTGATCTTTTTTACGATTTATTGCTGAAATTTCTCCGGCCGCTAATTTCTGTTCAGGCTTACCCCCCAAACCAGCCGAGGTAAGTCGACTGTTGAAGCTTTTATCGAAAGCTCCTGTTGTGCTTTACTATATTCAGGAAAAACCTGAAGAGGTACGCGTCTTTAACTTGATCTTTTTTACGATTTATTACAAATTGATCTTGGGTCCTGTCAATCGCTCAAAGGTTAACTGGAAGAGATCCCTTAAAGGGATAAGTTCGCCTTTGTACATCTGTTTTGTCCTGTTATCTGTTATTTTATGTGTTTAGTACAATAAAGAGTCATACATACATACATACATACAATTTTCTTCGGCCGCTAACTTTTGATCAGGCATACCTCCGAAGCTAGTCGAGGTAAGTCGACTGTTGAAGCTTTAATCGAAAGCTCCTGTTGTGCTTTACTATATTCAGGAAAAACCTGAAGAGGTACGCGTTTATAACTTGATCTTTCTTACGATTTATTGCTGAAATTTTTCGGCCGCTAAATTCTGTTCAGGCTTACCCCCCAAACTAGTCGAGGTAAGTCGACTGTTGAAGCTTTTATCGAAAGCTCCTGTTGTGTTTTACTATATTCAGGAAAAACCTGAAGAGGTACGCGTCTATAACTTGATCTTTCTTACGATTTATTGCTGAAATTTTTCGGCCGCTAACTTCTGTTCAGGCTTACCCCCCGAACTAGTCGAGGTAAGTCGACTGTTGAAGCTTATGTCGAAAGCTCTTATTGTGCTTTACTATATTCTGAAAAAACCTGAAGAGGTACGCGTCTTTAACCTAATCATTTTTACGATTTATTACTTATTTTCTTCGGCCGCTAACTTTTGATCGGGCATACCTCCCAAACTAGTCGAGGTAAGTCGACAGCTCCTGTTGTGTTTTACTATATTCAGGAAAAACCTGAAGAGGTACGCGTCTATAACTTGATCTTTTTTACGATTTATTGCTGAATTTTTTTCGGCCGCTAACTTCTGTTCAGGCTTACCCCCCGAACTAGTTGAGGTAAGTCGACTGTTGAAGTTTTTGTCGAAAGCTCTTATTGTGCTTTACTATATTCAGGAAAAACCTGAAGAGGTACGCGTCTATAACTTGATCTTTTTTACAATTTATTGCTGAAATTTCTCCGGCCGCTAACTTCATTCCAGGCTTACCCTCCAAACTAGTCAAGGTAAGTCGACTGTTGAAGCTTTTATCGAAAGCTCCTGTTGTGCTTTACTATATTCAGGAAAAACCTGAAGAGGTACGCGTCTTTAACTTGATCTTTTTTACGATTTATTACTGAAATTTCTTCGGCCGCTAACTTCTGTTCAGGCTTTCCTCCCAAAAGTATTCGAGGTAAGTCGACTGTTGAAGCTTTTATCGGAAGCTCTTGTTGTGCTTTACTATATTCAGGAAAAACCTGAAGAGGTACGCGTCTTTAACTTGATCTTTTTTACGATTTATTGCTGAAATTTCTCCGGTCGCTAACTTCTGTTCAATCTTACCCCCCAAACTAGTCGAGGTAAGTCGACTGTTGAAGCTTTTATCGAAAGGTCCTGTTGTGCTTTACTATATTCAGGAAAAACCTGAAGAGGTACGCGTCTATAACTTGATCTTTCTTACGATTTATTGCTGAAATTTCTTCGGCCGCTAACTTCTGTTCAGGCTTACCCCCCAAACTAGTCGAGGTAAGCCGACTGTTGAAGCTTTTGTCGAAAGCTCTTATTGTGCTTTACTATATTCTGAAAAAACCTGAAGAGGTACGCGTCTTTAACCTAATCATTTTTACGATTTATTACTTATTTTCTTCGGCCGCTAACTTTTGATCGGGCATACCTCCCAAACTAGTCGAGGTAAGTCGACTGTTGAAGTTTTTGTCGAAAGCTCTTATTGTGCTTTACTATATTCAGGAAAAACCTGAAGAGGTACGCGTCTATAACTTGATCTTTTTTACAATTTATTGCTGAAATTTCTCCGGCCGCTAACTTCATTCCAGGCTTACCCTCCAAACTAGTCGAGGTAAGTCGACTGTTGAAGCTTTTATCGAAAGCTCTTGTTGTGCTTTACTATATTCAGGAAAAACCTGAAGAGGTACGCGTATTTAACTTGATCTTTTTTACGATTTATTACAAATTTTCTTCGGCCGCTAACTTTTGATCAGGCATACCTCCGAAGCTAGTCGAGGTAAGTCGACTGTTGAAACTTTTATCGAAAGCTCCTGTTGTGCTTTACTATATTCAGGAAAAACCTGAAGAGGTACGCGTCTTTAACTTGATCTTTTTTACGATTTATTGCTGAAATTTCTCCGGTCGCTAACTTCTGTTCAGGCTTACCCCCCCAACTAGTCGAGGTAAGTCGACTGTTGAAGCTTTTATCGAAAGCTCCTGTTGTGCTTTACTATATTCAGGAAAAACCTGAAGAGGTACGCGTCTATAACTTGATCTTTCTTACGATTTATTGCTGAAATTTTTCGGCCGCTAACTTCTGTTCAGGCTTACCCCCCAAACTAGTCGAGGTAAGTCGACTGTTGAAGCTTTTGTCGAAAGCTCTTATTGTGCTTTACTATATTCTGAAAAAACCTGAAGAGGTACGCGTCTTTAACCTAATCATTTTTACGATTTATTACTTATTTTCTTCGGCCGCTAACTTTTGATCGGGCATACCTCCCAAACTAGTCGAGGTAAGTCGACTGTTGAAGCTTTTATCGAAAGCTCCTGTTGTGTTTTACTATATTCAGGAAAAACCTGAAGAGGTACGCGTCTATAACTTGATCTTTTTTACGATTTATTGCTGAATTTTTTTCGGCCGCTAACTTCTGTTCAGGCTTACCCCCCGAACTAGTTGAGGTAAGTCGACTGTTGAAGTTTTTGTCGAAAGCTCTTATTGTGCTTTACTATATTCAGGAAAAACCTGAAGAGGTACGCGTCTATAACTTGATCTTTTTTACAATTTATTGCTGAAATTTCTCCGGCCGCTAACTTCATTCCAGGCTACCCTCCAAACTAGTCGAGGTAAGTCGACTGTTGAAGCTTTTATCGAAAGCTCCTGTTGTGCTTTACTATATTCAGGAAAAACCTGAAGAGGTACGCGTCTTTAACTTGATCTTTTTTACGATTTATTACTGAAATTTCTTCGGCCGCTAACTTCTGTTCAGGCTTACCTCCCAAAAGTAGTCGAGGTAAGTCGACTGTTGAAGCTTTTATCGAAAGCTCTTGTTGTGCTTTACTATATTCAGGAAAAACCTGAAGAGGTACGCGTCTTTAACTTGATCTTTTTTACGATTTATTATAAATTTTCTTCGGCCGCTAACTTTTGATCAGGCATACCTCCGAAGCTAGTCGAGGTAAGTCGACTGTTGAAACTTTTATCGAAAGCTCCTGTTATGCTTTACTATATTCAGGAAAAACCTGAAGAGGTACGCGTCTTTAACTTGATCTTTTTTACGATTTATTGCTGAAATTTCTCCGTTCGCTAACTTCTGTTCAGGATTACCCCCCAAACTAGTCGAGGTAAGTCGACTGTTGAAGCTTATGTCGAAAGCTCTTATTGTGCTTTACTATATTCAGGAAAAACCTGAAGAGGTACGCGTATTTAACTTGATCTTTTTTACGATTTATTACAAATTTTCTTCGGCCGCTAACTTTTGATCAGGCATACCTCCGAAGCTAGTCGAGGTAAGTCGACTGTTGAAACTTTTATCGAAAGCTCCTGTTATGCTTTACTATATTCAGGAAAAACCTGAAGAGGTACGCGTCTTTAACTTGATCTTTTTTACGATTTATTGCTGAAATTTCTCCGGTCGCTAACTTCTGTTCAGGCTTACCCCCCAAACTAGTCGAAGTAAGTCGACTGTTGAAGCTTTTATCGAAAGCTCCTGTTGTGCTTTACTATATTCAGGAAAAACCTGAAGAGGTACGCGTCTATAACTTGATCTTTCTTACGATTTATTGCTGAAATTTTTCGGCCGCTAACTTCTGTTCAGGCTTACCCCCCAAACTAGTCGAGGTAAGTCGACTGTTGAAGCTTTTGTCGAAAGCTCTTATTGTGCTCTACTATATTCTGAAAAAACCTGAAGAGTTACGCGTCTTTAACCTAATCATTTTTACGATTTATTACTTATTTTCTTCGGCCGCTAACTTTTGATCGGGCATACCTCCCAAACTAGTTGAGGTAAGTCGACTGTTGAAGTTTTTGTCGAAAGCTCTTATTGTGCTTTACTATATTCAGGAAAAACCTGAAGAGGTACGCGTCTATAACTTGATCTTTTTTACAATTTATTGCTGAAATTTCTCCGGCCGCTAACTTCATTCCAGGCTTACCCTCCAAACTAGTCGAGGTAAGTCGACTGTTGAAGCTTTTATCGAAAGCTCCTGTTGTGCTTTACTATATTCAGGAAAAACCTGAAGAGGTACGCGCCTTTAACTTGATCTTTCTTACGATTTATTGCTGAAATTTTTCGGCCGCTAACTTCTGTTCAGGCTTACCCCCCGAACTAGTCGAGGTAAGTCGACTGTTGAAGCTTATGTCGAAAGCTCTTATTGTGCTTTACTATATTCAGGAAAAACCTGAAGAGGTACGCGTATTTAACTTGATCTTTTTTACGATTTATTACAAATTTTCTTCGGCCGCTAACTTTTGATCAGGCATACCTCCGAAGCTAGTCGAGGTAAGTCGACTGTTGAAACTTTTATCGAAAGCTCCTGTTATGCTTTACTATATTCAGGAAAAACCTGAAGAGGTACGCGTCTTTAACTTGATCTTTTTTACGATTTATTGCTGAAATTTCTCCGGTCGCTAACTTCTGTTCAGGCTTACCCCCCCAAACTAGTCGAGGTAAGTCGACTGTTGAAGCTTTTATCGAAAGCTCCTGTTGTGCTTTACTATATTCAGGAAAAACCTGAAGAGGTACGCGTCTTTAACTTGATCTTTTTTACGATTTATTACTGAAATTTCTTCGGCCGCTAACTTCTGTTCAGGCTTTCCTCCCAAAAGTATTCGAGGTAAGTCGACTGTTGAAGCTTTTATCGGAAGCTCTTGTTGTGCTTTACTATATTCAGGAAAAACCTGAAGAGGTACGCGTCTTTAACTTGATCTTTTTTACGATTTATTGCTGAAATTTCTCCGGTCGCTAACTTCTGTTCAATCTTACCCCCCAAACTAGTCGAGGTAAGTCGACTGTTGAAGCTTTTATCGAAAGGTCCTGTTGTGCTTTACTATATTCAGGAAAAACCTGAAGAGGTACGCGTCTATAACTTGATCTTTCTTACGATTTATTGCTGAAATTTCTTCGGCCGCTAACTTCTGTTCAGGCTTACCCCCCAAACTAGTCGAGGTAAGCCGACTGTTGAAGCTTTTGTCGAAAGCTCTTATTGTGCTTTACTATATTCTGAAAAAACCTGAAGAGGTACGCGTCTTTAACCTAATCATTTTTACGATTTATTACTTATTTTCTTCGGCCGCTAACTTTTGATCGGGCATACCTCCCAAACTAGTCGAGGTAAGTCGACTGTTGAAGTTTTTGTCGAAAGCTCTTATTGTGCTTTACTATATTCAGGAAAAACCTGAAGAGGTACGCGTCTATAACTTGATCTTTTTTACAATTTATTGCTGAAATTTCTCCGGCCGCTAACTTCATTCCAGGCTTACCCTCCAAACTAGTCGAGGTAAGTCGACTGTTGAAGCTTTTATCGAAAGCTCCTGTTGTGCTTTACTATATTCAGGAAAAACCTGAAGAGGTACGCGCCTTTAACTTGATCTTTTTTACGATTTATTACTGAAATTTCTTCGGCCGCTAACTTCTGTTCAGGCTTACCTCCCAAAAGTAGTCGAGGTAAGTCGACTGTTGAAGCTTTTATCGAAAGCTCTTGTTGTGCTTTACTATATTCAGGAAAAACCTGAAGAGGTACGCGTATTTAACTTGATCTTTTTTACGATTTATTACAAATTTTCTTCGGCCGCTAACTTTTGATCAGGCATACCTCCGAAGCTAGTCGAGGTAAGTCGACTGTTGAAACTTTTATCGAAAGCTCCTGTTGTGCTTTACTATATTCAGGAAAAACCTGAAGAGGTACGCGTCTATAACTTGATCTTTCTTACGATTTATTGCTGAAATTTTTCGGCCGCTAACTTCTGTTCAGGCTTACCCCCCAAACTAGTCGAGGTAAGTCGACTGTTGAAGCTTTTGTCGAAAGCTCTTATTGTGCTTTACTATATTCTGAAAAAACCTGAAGAGGTACGCGTCTTTAACCTAATCATTTTTACGATTTATTACTTATTTTCTTCGGCCGCTAACTTTTGATCGGGCATACCTCCCAAACTAGTCGAGGTAAGTCGACTGTTGAAGCTTTTATCGAAAGCTCCTGTTGTGTTTTACTATATTCAGGAAAAACCTGAAGAGGTACGCGTCTATAACTTGATCTTTCTTACGATTTATTGCTGAATTTTTTTCGGCCGCTAACTTCTGTTCAGGCTTACCCCCCGAACTAGTTGAGGTAAGTCGACTGTTGAAGTTTTTGTCGAAAGCTCTTATTGTGCTTTACTATATTCTGAAAAAACCTGAAGAGGTACGCGTCTTTAACCTAATCATTTTTACGATTTATTACAAATTTTCTTCGGCCGCTAACTTTTGATCAGGCATACCTCCGAAGCTAGTCGAGGTAAGTCGACTGTTGAAACTTTTATCGAAAGCTCCTGTTGTGCTTTACTATATTCAGGAAAAACCTGAAGAGGTACGCGTCTTTAACTTGATCTTTTTTACGATTTATTGCTGAAATTTCTCCGGTCGCTAACTTCTGTTCAGGCTTACCCCCCAAACTAGTCGAGGTAAGTCGACTGTTGAAGCTTTTATCGAAAGCTCCTGTTGTGCTTTACTATATTCAGGAAAAACCTGAAGAGGTACGCGTCTATAACTTGATCTTTCTTACGATTTATTGCTGAATTTTTTTCGGCCGCTTACTTCTGTTCAGGCTTACCCCCCGAACTAGTTGAGGTAAGTCGACTGTTGAAGTTTTTGTCGAAAGCTCTTATTGTGCTTTACTATATTCAGGAAAAACCTGAAGAGGTACGCGTCTATAACTTGATCTTTTTTACAATTTATTGCTGAAATTTCTCCGGCCGCTAACTTCATTCCAGGCTTACCCTCCAAACTAGTCAAGGTAAGTCGACTGTTGAAGCTTTTATCGAAAGCTCCTGTTGTGCTTTACTATATTCAGGAAAAACCTGAAGAGGTACGCGTCTTTAACTTGATCTTTTTTACGATTTATTACTGAAATTTCTTCGGCCGCTAACTTCTGTTCAGGCTTTCCTCCCAAAAGTATTCGAGGTAAGTCGACTGTTGAAGCTTTTATCGGAAGCTCTTGTTGTGCTTTACTATATTCAGGAAAAACCTGAAGAGGTACGCGTCTTTAACTTGATCTTTTTTACGATTTATTGCTGAAATTTCTCCGGTCGCTAACTTCTGTTCAATCTTACCCCCCAAACTAGTCGAGGTAAGTCGACTGTTGAAGCTTTTATCGAAAGGTCCTGTTGTGCTTTACTATATTCAGGAAAAACCTGAAGAGGTACGCGTCTATAACTTGATCTTTCTTACGATTTATTGCTGAAATTTCTTCGGCCGCTAACTTCTGTTCAGGCTTACCCCCCAAACTAGTCGAGGTAAGCCGACTGTTGAAGCTTTTGTCGAAAGCTCTTATTGTGCTTTACTATATTCTGAAAAAACCTGAAGAGGTACGCGTCTTTAACCTAATCATTTTTACGATTTATTACTTATTTTCTTCGGCCGCTAACTTTTGATCGGGCATACCTCCCAAACTAGTCGAGGTAAGTCGACTGTTGAAGTTTTTGTCGAAAGCTCTTATTGTGCTTTACTATATTCAGGAAAAACCTGAAGAGGTACGCGTCTATAACTTGATCTTTTTTACAATTTATTGCTGAAATTTCTCCGGCCGCTAACTTCATTCCAGGCTTACCCTCCAAACTAGTCGAGGTAAGTCGACTGTTGAAGCTTTTATCGAAAGCTCCTGTTGTGCTTTACTATATTCAGGAAAAACCTGAAGAGGTACGCGTCTATAACTTGATCTTTCTTACGATTTATTGCTGAATTTTTTTCGGCCGCTGACTTCTGTTCAGGCTTACCCCCCGAACTAGTTGAGGTAAGTCGACTGTTGAAGTTTTTGTCGAAAGCTCTTATTGTGCTTTACTATATTCAGGAAAAACCTGAAGAGGTACGCGTCTGTAACTTGATCTTTTTTACAATTTATTGCTGAAATTTCTCCGGCCGCTAACTTCATTCCAGGCTTACCCTCCAAACTAGTCGAGGTAAGTCGACTGTTGAAGCTTTTATCGAAAGCTCCTGTTGTGCTTTACTATATTCAGGAAAAACCTGAAGAGGTACGCGCCTTTAACTTGATCTTTTTTACGATTTATTACTGAAATTTCTTCGGCCGCTAACTTCTGTTCAGGCTTACCCCCCAAACTAGTCGAGGTAAGTCGACTGTTGAAGCTTTTGTCGAAAGCTCTTATTGTGCTTTACTATATTCTGAAAAAACCTGAAGAGGTACGCGTCTTTAACCTAATCATTTTTACGATTTATTACTTATTTTCTTCGGCCGCTAACTTTTGATCGGGCATACCTCCCAAACTAGTCGAGGTAAGTCGACAGCTCCTGTTGTGTTTTACTATATTCAGGAAAAACCTGAAGAGGTACGCGTCTATAACTTGATCTTTTTTACGATTTATTGCTGAATTTTTTTCGGCCGCTAACTTCTGTTCAGGCTTACCCCCCGAACTAGTTGAGGTAAGTCGACTGTTGAAGTTTTTGTCGAAAGCTCTTATTGTGCTTTACTATATTCAGGAAAAACCTGAAGAGGTACGCGTCTATAACTTGATCTTTTTTACAATTTATTGCTGAAATTTCTCCGGCCGCTAACTTCATTCCAGGCTTACCCTCCAAACTAGTCAAGGTAAGTCGACTGTTGAAGCTTTTATCGAAAGCTCCTGTTGTGCTTTACTATATTCAGGAAAAACCTGAAGAGGTACGCGTCTTTAACTTGATCTTTTTTACGATTTATTACTGAAATTTCTTCGGCCGCTAACTTCTGTTCAGGCTTTCCTCCCAAAAGTATTCGAGGTAAGTCGACTGTTGAAGCTTTTATCGGAAGCTCTTGTTGTGCTTTACTATATTCAGGAAAAACCTGAAGAGGTACGCGTCTTTAACTTGATCTTTTTTACGATTTATTGCTGAAATTTCTCCGGTCGCTAACTTCTGTTCAATCTTACCCCCCAAACTAGTCGAGGTAAGTCGACTGTTGAAGCTTTTATCGAAAGGTCCTGTTGTGCTTTACTATATTCAGGAAAAACCTGAAGAGGTACGCGTCTATAATTTGATCTTTCTTACGATTTATTGCTGAAATTTCTTCGGCCGCTAACTTCTGTTCAGGCTTACCCCCCAAACTAGTCGAGGTAAGTCGACTGTTGAAGCTTTAATCGAAAGCTCCTGTTGTGCTTTACTATATTCAGGAAAAACCTGAAGAGGTACGCGTCTTTAACTTGATCTTTTTTACGATTTATTACTGAAATTTCTTCGGCCGCTAACTTCTGTTCAGGCTTTCCTCCCAAAAGTATTCGAGGTAAGTCGACTGTTGAAGCTTTTATCGGAAGCTCTTGTTGTGCTTTACTATATTCAGGAAAAACCTGAAGAGGTACGCGCCTTTAACTTGATCTTTTTTACGATTTATTACTGAAATTTCTTCGGCCGCTAACTTCTGTTCAGGCTTACCCCCCAAACTAGTCGAGGTAAGTCGACTGTTGAAGCTTTTGTCGAAAGCTCTTATTGTGCTTTACTATATTCTGAAAAAACCTGAAGAGGTACGCGTCTTTAACCTAATCATTTTTACGATTTATTACTTATTTTCTTCGGCCGCTAACTTTTGATCGGGCATACCTCCCAAACTAGTCGAGGTAAGTCGACAGCTCCTGTTGTGTTTTACTATATTCAGGAAAAACCTGAAGAGGTACGCGTCTATAACTTGATCTTTTTTACGATTTATTGCTGAATTTTTTTCGGCCGCTAACTTCTGTTCAGGCTTACCCCCCGAACTAGTTGAGGTAAGTCGACTGTTGAAGTTTTTGTCGAAAGCTCTTATTGTGCTTTACTATATTCAGGAAAAACCTGAAGAGGTACGCGTCTATAACTTGATCTTTTTTACAATTTATTGCTGAAATTTCTCCGGCCGCTAACTTCATTCCAGGCTTACCCTCCAAACTAGTCGAGGTAAGTCGACTGTTGAAGCTTTTATCAAAAGCTCCTGTTGTGCTTTACTATATTCAGGAAAAACCTGAAGAGGTACGCGCCTTTAACTTGATCTTTTTTACGATTTATTACTGAAATTTCTTCGGCCGCTAACTTCTGTTCAGGCTTACCTCCCAAAAGTAGTCGAGGTAAGTCGACTGTTGAAGCTTTTATCGAAAGCTCTTGTTGTGCTTTACTATATTCAGGAAAAACCTGAAGAGGTACGCGTATTTAACTTGATCTTTTTTACGATTTATTACAAATTTTCTTCGGCCGCTAACTTTTGATCAGGCATACCTCCGAAGCTAGTCGAGGTAAGTCGACTGTTGAAACTTTTATCGAAAGCTCCTGTTATGCTTTACTATATTCAGGAAAAACCTGAAGAGGTACGCGTCTTTAACTTGATCTTTTTTACGATTTATTGCTGAAATTTCTCCGGTCGCTAACTTCTGTTCAGGCTTACCCCCCAAACTAGTCGAGGTAAGTCGACTGTTGAAGCTTTTATCGAAAGCTCCTGTTGTGCTTTACTATATTCAGGAAAAACCTGAAGAGGTACGCGTCTATAACTTGATCTTTCTTACGATTTATTGCTGAAATTTTTCGGCCGCTAACTTCTGTTCAGGCTTACCCCCCAAACTAGTCGAGGTAAGTCGACTGTTGAAGCTTTTGTCGAAAGCTCTTATTGTGCTCTACTATATTCTGAAAAAACCTGAAGAGGTACGCGTCTTTAACCTAATCATTTTTACGATTTATTACTTATTTTCTTCGGCCGCTAACTTTTGATCGGGCATACCTCCCAAACTAGTCGAGGTAAGTCGACTGTTGAAGCTTTTATCGAAAGCTCCTGTTGTGTTTTACTATATTCAGGAAAAACCTGAAGAGGTACGCGTCTATAACTTGATCTTTTTTACGATTTATTGCTGAAATTTCTCCGGCCGCTAATTTCTGTTCAGGCTTACCCCCCAAACCAGCCGAGGTAAGTCGACTGTTGAAGCTTTTATCGAAAGCTCCTGTTGTGCTTTACTATATTCAGGAAAAACCTGAAGAGGTACGCGTCTTTAACTTGATCTTTTTTACGATTTATTACAAATTGATCTTGGGTCCTGTCAATCGCTCAAAGGTTAACTGGAAGAGATCCCTTAAAGGGATAAGTTCGCCTTTGTACATCTGTTTTGTCCTGTTATCTGTTATTTTATGTGTTTAGTACAATAAAGAGTCATACATACATACATACATACAATTTTCTTCGGCCGCTAACTTTTGATCAGGCATACCTCCGAAGCTAGTCGAGGTAAGTCGACTGTTGAAGCTTTAATCGAAAGCTCCTGTTGTGCTTTACTATATTCAGGAAAAACCTGAAGAGGTACGCGTTTATAACTTGATCTTTCTTACGATTTATTGCTGAAATTTTTCGGCCGCTAAATTCTGTTCAGGCTTACCCCCCAAACTAGTCGAGGTAAGTCGACTGTTGAAGCTTTTATCGAAAGCTCCTGTTGTGTTTTACTATATTCAGGAAAAACCTGAAGAGGTACGCGTCTATAACTTGATCTTTCTTACGATTTATTGCTGAAATTTTTCGGCCGCTAACTTCTGTTCAGGCTTACCCCCCGAACTAGTCGAGGTAAGTCGACTGTTGAAGCTTATGTCGAAAGCTCTTATTGTGCTTTACTATATTCTGAAAAAACCTGAAGAGGTACGCGTCTTTAACCTAATCATTTTTACGATTTATTACTTATTTTCTTCGGCCGCTAACTTTTGATCGGGCATACCTCCCAAACTAGTCGAGGTAAGTCGACAGCTCCTGTTGTGTTTTACTATATTCAGGAAAAACCTGAAGAGGTACGCGTCTATAACTTGATCTTTTTTACGATTTATTGCTGAATTTTTTTCGGCCGCTAACTTCTGTTCAGGCTTACCCCCCGAACTAGTTGAGATAAGTCGACTGTTGAAGTTTTTGTCGAAAGCTCTTATTGTGCTTTACTATATTCAGGAAAAACCTGAAGAGGTACGCGTCTATAACTTGATCTTTTTTACAATTTATTGCTGAAATTTCTCCGGCCGCTAACTTCATTCCAGGCTTACCCTCCAAACTAGTCAAGGTAAGTCGACTGTTGAAGCTTTTATCGAAAGCTCCTGTTGTGCTTTACTATATTCAGGAAAAACCTGAAGAGGTACGCGTCTTTAACTTGATCTTTTTTACGATTTATTACTGAAATTTCTTCGGCCGCTAACTTCTGTTCAGGCTTTCCTCCCAAAAGTATTCGAGGTAAGTCGACTGTTGAAGCTTTTATCGGAAGCTCTTGTTGTGCTTTACTATATTCAGGAAAAACCTGAAGAGGTACGCGTCTTTAACTTGATCTTTTTTACGATTTATTGCTGAAATTTCTCCGGTCGCTAACTTCTGTTCAATCTTACCCCCCAAACTAGTCGAGGTAAGTCGACTGTTGAAGCTTTTATCGAAAGGTCCTGTTGTGCTTTACTATATTCAGGAAAAACCTGAAGAGGTACGCGTCTATAACTTGATCTTTCTTACGATTTATTGCTGAAATTTCTTCGGCCGCTAACTTCTGTTCAGGCTTACCCCCCAAACTAGTCGAGGTAAGCCGACTGTTGAAGCTTTTGTCGAAAGCTCTTATTGTGCTTTACTATATTCTGAAAAAACCTGAAGAGGTACGCGTCTTTAACCTAATCATTTTTACGATTTATTACTTATTTTCTTCGGCCGCTAACTTTTGATCGGGCATACCTCCCAAACTAGTCGAGGTAAGTCGACTGTTGAAGTTTTTGTCGAAAGCTCTTATTGTGCTTTACTATATTCAGGAAAAACCTGAAGAGGTACGCGTCTATAACTTGATCTTTTTTACAATTTATTGCTGAAATTTCTCCGGCCGCTAACTTCATTCCAGGCTTACCCTCCAAACTAGTCGAGGTAAGTCGACTGTTGAAGCTTTTATCGAAAGCTCTTGTTGTGCTTTACTATATTCAGGAAAAACCTGAAGAGGTACGCGTATTTAACTTGATCTTTTTTACGATTTATTACAAATTTTCTTCGGCCGCTAACTTTTGATCAGGCATACCTCCGAAGCTAGTCGAGGTAAGTCGACTGTTGAAACTTTTATCGAAAGCTCCTGTTGTGCTTTACTATATTCAGGAAAAACCTGAAGAGGTACGCGTCTTTAACTTGATCTTTTTTACGATTTATTGCTGAAATTTCTCCGGTCGCTAACTTCTGTTCAGGCTTACCCCCCCAACTAGTCGAGGTAAGTCGACTGTTGAAGCTTTTATCGAAAGCTCCTGTTGTGCTTTACTATATTCAGGAAAAACCTGAAGAGGTACGCGTCTATAACTTGATCTTTCTTACGATTTATTGCTGAAATTTTTCGGCCGCTAACTTCTGTTCAGGCTTACCCCCCAAACTAGTCGAGGTAAGTCGACTGTTGAAGCTTTTGTCGAAAGCTCTTATTGTGCTTTACTATATTCTGAAAAAACCTGAAGAGGTACGCGTCTTTAACCTAATCATTTTTACGATTTATTACTTATTTTCTTCGGCCGCTAACTTTTGATCGGGCATACCTCCCAAACTAGTCGAGGTAAGTCGACTGTTGAAGCTTTTATCGAAAGCTCCTGTTGTGTTTTACTATATTCAGGAAAAACCTGAAGAGGTACGCGTCTATAACTTGATCTTTTTTACGATTTATTGCTGAATTTTTTTCGGCCGCTAACTTCTGTTCAGGCTTACCCCCCGAACTAGTTGAGGTAAGTCGACTGTTGAAGTTTTTGTCGAAAGCTCTTATTGTGCTTTACTATATTCAGGAAAAACCTGAAGAGGTACGCGTCTATAACTTGATCTTTTTTACAATTTATTGCTGAAATTTCTCCGGCCGCTAACTTCATTCCAGGCTACCCTCCAAACTAGTCGAGGTAAGTCGACTGTTGAAGCTTTTATCGAAAGCTCCTGTTGTGCTTTACTATATTCAGGAAAAACCTGAAGAGGTACGCGTCTTTAACTTGATCTTTTTTACGATTTATTACTGAAATTTCTTCGGCCGCTAACTTCTGTTCAGGCTTACCTCCCAAAAGTAGTCGAGGTAAGTCGACTGTTGAAGCTTTTATCGAAAGCTCTTGTTGTGCTTTACTATATTCAGGAAAAACCTGAAGAGGTACGCGTCTTTAACTTGATCTTTTTTACGATTTATTATAAATTTTCTTCGGCCGCTAACTTTTGATCAGGCATACCTCCGAAGCTAGTCGAGGTAAGTCGACTGTTGAAACTTTTATCGAAAGCTCCTGTTATGCTTTACTATATTCAGG
This sequence comes from Ditula angustiorana, assembly GCA_963691745.1. Classification (NCBI taxonomy): domain Eukaryota; kingdom Metazoa; phylum Arthropoda; class Insecta; order Lepidoptera; family Tortricidae; genus Ditula; species Ditula angustiorana. The sequence continues at coordinate 15,710,070 of OY829476.1, forward strand.
AAAAACCTGAAGAGGTACGCGTCTTTAACTTGATCTTTTTTACGATTTATTGCTGAAATTTCTCCGTTCGCTAACTTCTGTTCAGGATTACCCCCCAAACTAGTCGAGGTAAGTCGACTGTTGAAGCTTTGATCGAAAGCTCCTGTTGTGCTTTACTATATTCAGGAAAAACCTGAAGAGGTACGTGTCTATAACTTGATCTTTCTTACGATTTATTGCTGAAATTTTTCGGCCGCTAACTTCTGTTCAGGCTTACCCCCCAAACTAGTCGAGGTAAGTCGACTGTTGAAGCTTTTATCGAAAGCTCTTATTGTGCTTTACTATATTCTGAAAAAACCTGAAGAGGTACGCGTCTTTAACCTAATCATTTTTACGATCTATTACTTATTTTCTTCGGCCGCTAACTTTTGATCGGGCATACCTCCCAAACTAGTCGAGGTAAGTCGACTGTTGAAGCTTTTATCGAAAGCTCCTGTTGTGTTTTACTATATTCAGGAAAAACCTGAAGAGGTACGCGTCTATAACTTGATCTTTCTTACGATTTATTGCTGAATTTTTTTCGGCCGCTAACTTCTGTTCAGGCTTACCCCCCGAACTAGTTGAGGTAAGTCGACTGTTGAAGTTTTTGTCGAAAGCTCTTATTGTGCTTTACTATATTCTGAAAAAACCTGAAGAGGTACGCGTCATTAACCTAATCATTTTTACGATTTATTACTTATTTTCTTCGGCCGCTAACTTTTGATCGGGCATACCTCCCAAACTAGTCGAGGTAAGTCGACTGTTGAAGCTTTTATCGAAAGCTCCTGTTGTGCTTAACTATATTCTGAAAAAACCTGTAGAGGTACGCGTCTTTAACTTAATCATTTTTACGATTTATTACTAAATTTCTTCGGCCGCTAACTTTTGTTTAGACATACCTCCCAAACTAGACAAGGTAACTGGACTGTTGAAGCTTTTTTTTAAAGCTTGTAGTGTGTTCTTTTATATTCTGGAACAACCTGCTGAGGTACGCGTCTCCATCTTGATGCTTTAGACGGTTTAGTACCTACTGAAATTGTTTTGGACGATAACCTTTTAAACACTGCTTGTTTTTGGGCCGGAGAGTCTTAAGTTGGTTTTTGTAAATACCTAACGTTATTTATCATGGAATTTGTGCATCTTCTCGTTCATTCTATAGACTTTCGGACTTGCAAATCAAGAAATAAATCTGGACTTTTTAATTTGGTCGGGTTATAATCGGCCGCTAACTTTTGGCCGCTAACTTCACTGCGGTCACATCTAAAACTCCGCCAAAGCGTAGCCACGGCGGACTTTGTGACATTAGAGGCGTGCGCCATGTTTGAGTTTTGATATTGTATACCCTGCATAGTCCTTAGTTTCGGTAGTCCTTAGGTCGTTGTTTCTAAACGTAAACTTAATTGTTCCTTCCTTTCTTTTTTCCAGCAATCATAGATACACCGGGTGATCGTTGCGGGAACCCGCTGGATGCAAACAGCACAAGACCGGTCGTTGTGGCGATCCTTGGGAGATGCCTATGTCCAGCAGTGGACGTCTTTCGGCTGAAATGATGATGATGATGATGATAGATACACCATGTTATGCTAATTAAAAAAACTAGGAATTTTTAACTTTAATATTACTATCTACACCTACCTATAATAGTCAAAGCGTATTTGCATGACAGACAGACCGACACACGAGCTGTATATGCAGCGGGTAGCCGACAAACGGAATTTGTAATATCATCCAATCTAGCAGGCAAGCGGAGTATCCAACTTGTAGGTTTTCCCCAAAAATTGGGGATTATCATGCCGGGGAATGGTATTTTAAGGGGTCAAATATTTTTAAGTGTTGCAGGAATTTCGTTATCAGAAAGCAAAACTAATACGGAGTACGATAATTAGCGTTTAGGTACCTAGATAACCCAAATTAAAAAGTAGCTAATGACAAATTGTTTATGTATTAGCTGTCAATAATTCAAACAAGATCGGTTCAACGATTTTTTAATTAAAATGTAATAAAGAAACAGGCAGAGTTATTTTAGAAACATTTATTTGTAACATGAGTAAGAATATTTTATAAAATATTCTTTTAAATATTGTCAAATCTTGTCAAAATACTTATTATTTAATATTCATTACGCTTTATTTGCTTCGTCATTACGTTGATTTCAATATTTACGAGTATTTATTTAGCAGAACTAAAGGAATAAAATCAATAATAACTATCTATGAAAACTTAAGATTAAAACCCAGACTAAGTAACTCTACACTAATATCATAAATAGGTAAGCTTCGTTTACTTGTTTGATTCCAAAAATTCATTCGAAGCTATCGAGGTAGTCGCTAACGCTGACACGGCACTCGCTGGAAGCTATCGCGTCGCCGTGTGCAGTTGTTGCCACGCTTGATATGATTTGCTAACATGACTCTTAAATTCAGCGTAGCAATAGGTATCTATTTAGTTGTGTAATTTAAAACCTCGACACTTTAGGTAGCGGTTTGCATACTGCGAACTGAGGTATCGAGCGTACCGTTGTTTTGTTTGTACAGTTTGAATAGCTAGAATTTTGGTCGTCGACCGCGCTGCCGTGACATGTAGAGGGCCCATTCCTACACGCTGTTTCAGGTTGACAAATAACAAATCATGCCGTCAATACACTGTCTTCTGCGTAGGTAACATGATAGTTTTATACAAATGAGAGCAGTTAAGCTAACTAAAGCGTTGTCGTTTTGTTACACTCCACTTTTACCGTTACCTTTCGGGCTGATTTTGTATACGGTTATTTTTGTGTTGATTTTGTGTGTTTTGGAACTTTAAATTTTATTGTAAGGGGGGCTACTGTAGGGACACAGGATTGCTAAGCTTGCGGTATGAATAATATGCGCCCGCTATGTAATCCAGAGCGTCAGTAGTCTCTCGCCGCTCATACCAGCATCATGTATCCAAGTGAAATAAATGGAGTTATACTGAAAGCAGGCATTTAATAAAGCACCCAGACAAAGATCCCTAGACTTATTAATTTAATATTAATGTCTTGTATTATTCATTTCGCTTTATTAGCTTCGTCCTTACATTGATTTCAATATTTACTATAGTATTTATTTAACAGGACTAAAATAATAAAATCAATAATAACTATCTGTCAAAACTTAAGATTAAAACCTAGACTAAGTAAATCTGCACTAATATAATAAATAGGTAAACTTCGTTTATTTGTTTGGTTCCAAAAAATATTTCACTAATAAAAAGCTACAATCTACTTGCCGTACATAGGCTTCTAATTCTATGCGAACGAAGCGTCTGCTAGTCTAAAAAGTAGGAAGTTTTTGGGATATTTTGTTTGATCTTTGGGGGTATTTTGGTACATGGCAACTCTAGCTGACAGGTGACAGGAAGGCGCTGGTTGCATGCTGCTTCCAACCGGCCACTTTGGAAATCCATGGAGGAGGCCTATGTCCAACAGTGGACTTCTTGTGGCTGAGATGATGATGATGATGAACTCTAGCTGCGAGGGACCCGCGTGTGTTTCAATTAGGTACGTATCTCAGGTGCGCCATATTTGTATAAATATCACTACTTTGTACTGGAGAAAGACCTGACTTTACTAGCTACTACTACTACTACTACTGTTTCGGTTATTTCGGTTTTTAGGGTTTTTTGTGCAAATCGAAGGCAAATAAGTATTTGGACTCCCCAATGGGAAGAAGTCACCGCCAGCCATTTGAACTAGTGATCACAAGAATCCGTGGTCTTCCAGTACAGCTAGCATGCGTGTACATTCAGTTTTCTCTTTTGTCGCTCAGGGCGTCTCTCTCTTCTTTTTTCTTTAATTCGTATTTTTTATGTTTAGTACTTATTATAAACATAAACATTATGTGCAAATTGCTTGCGGCGTTTCTTCTCAGTATAGTCGACCAAGTAATTGCTTGACCACTTTTACACCTTATCCCTTGAAAATATGGTTGAAAAGGGATCAAGCAATTTCTTGGTCGACTATACAATCTTCTGTGTTCCAAAGCACTGGTAGACTCAGACAATAATATAAACGACCCTCAATGCCCTACTTACTGCTAAAATACATTTTCATCTTCATCTTTATTGTATGCAATATACTTGGGCGGGTATAAATTATACTATAACTGTTTAACAGTCTGCACTCCTTTTTCAAATTTTCCGTTCATCCTAAAGAACAAATCCCAGAACGCCATTCGCTCATGGAACGGCCTGCCTTGAAGAGTCAGTTCAGAATTTATGTTCAGGCAGTGCCACTTGTTAGCAGTGATTGGAGTCCACGTCAGAGGTAAGAGGTCTGAAGTTGCAGGGGTGGGGTTACTGTAAAAAAAGGCGTAATAGATTAGCGTTCGAAGTCGATGCGATGTGTTGGTTCCTTAGAAGTAGAAATACAATGCAGGAAGCTTTAGTCTAGTTTGAGGTATCTTAATAAAATTTGACATGAATACTGCTATGGCTATATAAGCTTCTTGTAGATCCACCCAGTTAGATCAAGAAGTCGAGATTCTTTGCTACCCCGTATTACTTCAGTGCTCTTCAGTATTTGATTATTTTTAAAGACACAAACAGTCTTCCTCTTTGTTAGGGTCTGTGCGGAGATAAAACTATCGTGACGTACAATAAGGAATTAAAACGCTGCGCCTATGATGGTTTTCCTTTGAAACAGACTCTAATCATAGCCAACCACATGACTCATGACCAGGTGGTGACAAAATGGAAACTCATGTATAATTGTTTACCTGTACTTACCCATACTTAACGAAGTTCGCCCACATAGTAGTCATTCTGTCGATAACAGCCTGATCCCCTGGAGTTGGTTCTTCTGTGATAAATGGTGGGTCGAAAATATATCCCAAATCATCAGCATGAGCCGCTCCTGGCACATTTAATATGCCATTCCTGTATTTTATCATATTCCTACCACCTTCATAGGTAAACACGTAGAAGAAAATTTTTTCAGCACCACTTTGAATATACTTCCTCATAGCTCGTTGAACAGGATGAATATAAGTAAAATCTGATTCAAAGTCTATCACCTCCCATCTGTCCTCTTTAGTCATCACATCATCACCAACGTAAAAATTCCTTACAACCTCATGCATAGCATCTAAATCTTCACCAAAATCAAATATATTTTCCAGTTCCTCCCTGAACACATTCAGGTTTTTGAAATATTCCGAATTTTGGTTAATGTATTTCATTAACAATTCTTTGTTAACGGTTCCTATCAGAACTGGTATATTTGCAACCTGCGGTCTGTTGGTATTAGCGGGATGCTCTGGTATAAATGTTTCAACGCCTTCGAATTTCTTTTCAACGCATGATCTGAACTCTAATCCTAGTTCAAGCGTCGCTGCCACTATTAGATCCGTCTTAACTGTTGCTAGGAATGATAAAGCTTCATTTATATCGCTGGTAATTAACCCAAAATGTGCAGCTAGCTTTATTGGCTTCGTATCATCTGAATCAATAAGCCTTGCAGGAGTTAAAGCGACGCCGCTCTGTAGTATTACCTTATTAAAGAGTCTAGCTCCAGGATACATCAAATGGAAATCTACGGCTGCACCTCCAGCACTTTGCCCTGCTAGGGTCACTTGTTCGGGATCTCCGCCAAATGCTCCAATATTATCTCGAATCCATTTCAAAGCAACAATTTGATCCTTCAGCCCGTGATTACCAGCAATCTCTGGTGTGTCTAGACACATAAACCCGTAAACCCCTAAGCGATAATTAATAGTTACTAATATAATGTCCTGTTTGACCAGATATTTAGGTCCGTATACCTGTCTACCAAAGGCACCTCGTTGCAAGAAACCTCCGTGTATCCACACCATTACAGGGAGGGGGTTGTCAGAGTTGGCGGAGTCAGGAGCAAAGATGTTGAGATGAAGACAGTCAAGAGTTCCAGTTATGGTGTTGGTGTTATCATCTAACTGGGGGCAGAGTGCAGAGTCGTCGTAAGCTTCGAAAACATCTTCGAATTTCGGATGAGGTATGGATGCCTGGAATATTAAAAGTTCTAAGTACACGGAAACCAAAAAACAGCAGGTGTACAATCTTTGGAGCCAGGGATCGCCAATACAGATCGGGATCATTTCCAAACATCCTTGTCCAAGATATAGTCATTGATTTTATAATACGCCCGAGAAATTAATGTCTTCTTGACAATAGATTTAAATTTTGTATCATTTAGTTCAGTTATGTTTTTTGGAATTTTGTTGTAAAATCTTACACAATTTCCCATGAACGACTTATTGGTTTTAGCCAGTCTGTAAGTTGGAACTTTATGCTTTCCTGTATTTCTAGTAGCCTTTGGCTTATCGACGTTGATAGGGAAATTGCATATATTTTTCCTAACGTACATGATTATTTCAAAAATATGTAGCGACGGTAGGGTTAAGATGTCTATTTCCTTGAAAAATTCCCTTAATGACTCACGAGTATCCATATTATAAATTGCTCTAACTGCCCTTTTTTGCAAAATGAAAACTGACTCAATATCTGCAGCAGATCCCCATAAAATAAGGCCGTACGAAATAATGCTATTAAAATAGGCAAAATAGACCAACCGTGCCGTCGCTACATTGGTTAGCTGCCGAATTTTTCTTACTGCAAAAGCAGCAGAACTCAACCTACTTGCTATCGCTGTGACGTGGGAACCCCACTGCAGTTTAGAATCGAGTGTTATTCCTAAAAACACAGTTGATTTTATGAATTCAATCGTTTGACCATCTAATTTGATATTTGAGACTGAAACTATATTAGTTGAATTTAACAATGAAAATTTAATACATTTAGTTTTATTAGGATTTAATACTAAGTTGTTGGCAGCAAACCATTCAGATACCTTGGACAGGGTGTCGTTGGGTTCAATGAATTCAGTATCTTTCCTATTAACCTTGAAGAGTAAAGAAGTGTCGTCAGCAAACATGACGATGCCTGATCTTCGGCTCACCATATATGTAAATACATCATGGTCATTTACATAAACAAGGTACAGGAATGGAGCAAGAATTGATCCTTGAGGCACTCCCATCTCGACCACAGATCCCGATGATATTGCTCCATTTCGCTACCTTCTGATTTCTCTGCACTAGGTAAGACTTGACTAGATCTAAAGAGATGCCACTAATGTAACTGCTTTGTAATTTCAAACTAAATAAAATGTCATATTACTCTGTGTTGAGGCTAATGTTAATAAACAACCCATATATAACAATTTACTGTAACTATACTTGTGAATGCGAGTCATTATCTTTACCATAACATAAAAAAACTTTGTATCACTTGTGTAGTATGAACATATACATTGTTTATATGTTAAAAATATCATAATGACCGACCATTAACTGAACTACAGACCTAGAATTGTGTCACTACTTAAATTCAATCAGCATAAGAAGGCTGAAAGTGGCATGCAGAATTGCAGAATATTCTACGAATGATTGTACAAGATATACATAATATGATTACTTTAAACGACTCCACTTGGTAGAGGCGTATAGATGGGTAAATTTTGAAAACATTGAATACCTTGCCGCATTTTTTAAAGATATTTACGACGGAAAATCTTCAAAATGTAGACTTTTGGTCAAGTTTGGAGTTAAGCTGCGTCTTTTTGTTTAGTAAATGATAATAGCGATCATAAAAGGCAAGTGTATCTGCGAAACATGATATTATTATTTTAAACGTGTACCGGTCGGTACTTACACTCTTAGATTATCACCATTTCCTTTTTTTTACAAAAAGAGTGCCATACAAATTACATTAAACTGGAGGTCAACAATTAACCTATCTAATGACTATTAAACAAAATGTGTTCAATTGGACATTTAGTCAATATTTTCAAGATTTACTCAGATACAGTAGGTACGAGTGAGATCATTACTTATCTTGGCTGAAGTCCTATGCCGGATACACTTCAACAGCTAGCGACCCCACGTTGCTCTGTTTGAGAAGTGATAGGCCAACGCACTAAGATATGACGGCTAGGAATACCCATTAAATACTGAGTATTGTACTTTACTACTAATACCATACTACTATACCAGTACTTCTTCTATCTACAGAAAATAAATATCGGTCTCTACTTCTGTACGGCTAGCACGCGTGATCATTTCCTCGCTTGTCACTCAGTACATCTTTCTCCTATTCGGCTAGTCAGAAAGAGAAGTCCTGAGCGACAAATTTAGTCGCGGTGTTTCGTGCCAGCTTCCCTGCCTTAAGAGCTTCCGACGAAGCCCGAAGTCAATACAACAATCAATACTTACTTTAAAAGGATTGGCTTTGTCCACAGTAGCGTATGGTATCCCCAAAAACATGGAGTAGTCCCCATCCGTTGCCCGTAACCCTTTAATTGATCCCACTTTGGTATCCACCAAAGGGCCTGTCCTTAACTCACTAACGACACTTCGAAAGAGTAAAATAACGCACACTATCTTCATAGACGACATTCTTATACAACTAGCCCGTCAAGACTGTACGCCTCCAATAACACAGCTGCATTTTGTTGTTTTCTCATTGTCTTATCTGCCATGTTAATGACAGCCAATATTTTGTGAATTCCGACTGATATCGTTTAGTACGTAGGTACTAAACTATCGGCATCGTGTGTCGTAACGTTATTATTTGAGATTATGCCCCCCCTGATTATGATATAACTACTAACACCTACTTCATTTGTAACTACATAAATAGGTACTTTTGTTAATTGTTCGAGTTTTTGTTATTTCCTTTCAGTTTAGAGCATTAAGTATTTGACGATTAAGTCGGGATTTTTTTCCGTTTGACTTGAAAAAGTCAAAGTCAAAGTCAAAATATCTTTATTCAGATTAGGCTTACAGGAAGCACTGATGAATGTCATAAAATTTACCACCGGTTCGGAAAAATCTCTGATGAGAAGATACCGGCAAGAAACTCAACCAACGCTTAACTTATAGGTAGTTAGCTTGAATATATAATTATACAATTAGTTTGTTAATATTACTCATTTATTAACACATAATAAGGCTAAATGAAGAAAATTGGCCTTAAAACAAATGTAAAAATTATTAGTTTTAAACTTTCGCAATTTTCACACATATTTATAACGGCCGTAGACTACTTGTGACCACGGCCATTTAAACATGGCCGGAACGTCGAGGTAAATTATCAATATATTTATATCGCGTTTAAGTCCCGATGACGTTATAAATATGTGTGAAAGTTATTGTCTAGAGCAGCGTCTGCTACTCGTATGGCATGGTGATGCTTTTTACAAAAAATGCAGGCCTTATTGACCAAATCTCTGTTGTTTTTTTTAACTAGTATTGTAGAAGGTACATGAATACTAAAACTAATAATTCTCAAATATTCCGTCTACCACCTGGTCCTAGTCTCATAGATATTGAAGAAGGCGTCCCAGAAAGCCATTCTTTGAAAGAAGGGATGCTGTTTCACCCTGACGTATTCGTTGAGCACAGCGTACGAAGGTTCATCGGCTGATGATGGATGCCAGAGGAAGGGAAGCAGTTCCGTCGCCTTGGGTGTCGGGTTACTGCCAAAACAAATAAATATACCAATAATAACTTATTCTTAACTCACTAGTTAGCTCGCCGCGTCTTTTGCAAGGGTACAATTAGGATACAATTGAAATTTGCAATTGATAGCTTCCGTAAAAAGTCTCTAATGACAGTGAAAACCGTATCAAAATCCGTTGCGTGGTTTAGAAGGTGTAAACGGCTGCAGATATAAGGACAGACAGACACGGATAGCGACTTTGTTTTATTACTATGTAGTATAGCCTCGTAAGACCCACATCAAATTTCATTCAATGAATTTTGAACCATATCTTTTGAGACAGTGAGTTCAAAGTCAGTTTGACATTTGTCCTATATTTAGGACTTGGGGCCTTACGAGGATAGTGATGATGATGCGAATGCAAAATTCTGTTTCATCGAACTGTCTAGATATTTATTTGATTTTCCTGAAAATTACAAACATAGTTTAACAATTTTGCAATCCTAAACCGTAGATTATAAACAATATATTATTTAGTGACAACGAGGCGGTAAAGTATACAATATTCTTCTATGTGCGTCACTCTCATATGACACTAGTTTAACCGAGACACAGAAAGGGACAAGTTATGATGCAACTGATGATGATTAAATGATTTAAATTTTACCTGGTTTTTGCGAAGTCAGTCCACATGGTCGTCATCCGGTATATTATCATGGTATCGGTAGACGTTATAGGTGGAGGGTAGTATGCCTGATGAAATAAATAACCGATTTCATCTGCATGCATCGCACCAGCTTCTGAAGTCATATTGAGTCTGTATTTCAAATAGTTCCTTTGTCCCGCATAATCGAACATGTATAAGTAAACCGGAGCAGCACCAGATTGTAAGTAGTATCTACTGTTCCTTAAACTAGGATATACAAAGGTGAAATCAGAATCAAACTCTATCATTTCATTCACAGTAGCGTCTCCTATGTCTTCGCTTCCTATGTAAAAATGCCTGACTATTTTCTCAGCGTTTGCTATTTCTTCGTCATCGAGGTCAAAATATTCACCTATCTTGGCTTTGAAAGTTTTATTCGTTTTCTCGAAATAATCATCAGGTGATTGTAAATAGTAGTACATATTTCGCGATTGTTCTCTACTGTTAAAACCTATAACAACTGGTATGGAGAGAGACGCGTTCTTTAAAAGCCTACTGGGCTTTTCTTTAATCATAGCTCTTACGCCTTCAAATTCAGACTCCACTGTAGGTTTAAAAGACTCCGCATAACCAATTCCTATAGTTGCTCTTATGAGGTCATGAGGATCTGCTTGAGATATAAATCTTAGCGCTTCATTAACATCGTCTGTCTCAAGCCCCATATATCCAGCTAGCTTGATTGGTGCGTTCACATCAGGTTCTCTCATCACCCAGTCACAAAGCACGGTGCCGCTCTGCATTATAGCTTTATGAAACAGACCTTCTGAATAACCTGATAGTATATGGAATTCAACAGATGCAGCACCAGCGCTTTCACCAAATAGAGTTATGTTGTTATCATCACCACCAAAAGCAGCTATATTGTCCTTTACCCATTGTAATGCTGCTAATTGGTCTCGTAATCCTGCATTTCCAGGGACTTCTGAAGTATTGAGAGACATGAAACCGTAAGGCCCGAGTCTGTAGTTAAAAGTGACTAATATGACTCCCATTCTTACAATAAATTTGGGACCGTATGAGCTTCTGTTGGAGTTCCATCGTCTGAAGCCACCTCCGTGGATCCAGACCATGACGGGCAGTCTGTTATGTGAGGTGGCCTCATCAGGTACGTACACGTTGATTCGCAGGCAATCCAGGGTGCCTACAATAGTGAAGTCTAAGTCGTCTTGTTGAGGGCATATCGCTGAATCATCTATAGCATCAAAGGTTTCCTCGAAGTGTGGCACTTCGATTGTATGCTGCAGAAAATGAACATTTGTCACAACTTTGTTAAAGATATCTTATGGGTAGCGGTGGTGGCGCAAGGACCAAGATATCATTGTTCTGTGTGATTCTAATTAAACCTATAGTTCAATTGATATTATTGTAATCACTTTCATAGTTTTACAAAGTGTCTATATCGTACTTAACTTACCCCAAAAGGATTATCCTCATTGACCTTAGCATATGGTATCCCCAGAAAGTTAGCAAATTTTCCATTATCAGCTTCAAAACCACGCACTAAACCATTTTTAGTTAAAACAAGTGGATCGATACAAATAACTTGACTAGCAAATAACGGCAAAATGAAGTAAACCGTGTACTTCATCGTTGAAATTCTGATATCAAATGGTACTAGACTGATATGGTGATAATTCTAAGATAGTTTTTGAAGTGCGGTAAAACCGGTTGCGAGAGAAAACTGTTTTCACTATTAGAACGGTCGTACGTTCCATCATTTAAAACCCTAATAAAACCAACGTAAAATGGTCGTAGCGGCGAAATTTAAAAAAAAACCGGCCAAGTACGAATTGGACTCGCGCATGAAGGGTTCCTTACAATTATCTATAAAAACGGCAAAAAAATCATGTCTCTTAAATATTAATTTTATTCTGTTTTTTAGTATTTGTTTTATGTTTTATATCAGCCGGGGTAATTACTGGCACAAGAGGTATTCCATCACCCTAGCCCTCTGGGTTGGCAACGCATCTGCACTCTCTTTGTTGTTGCAGGTGTCTATAGGCGGTGGTGCTCACTTACCATCAGGTGACCCACTTGCTTGTTGTCAGGTTTTAGTTTTACTGTAGTATTTATTTCAGTAAAACTTTTTTTTAAGTTATAGGAAGGCAAACAAGCAAGTGGGTCACCTGATGGTAAGTGTAGACACCCGCAACATCGAAGAGATTGCAGATGCGTTGCCAACCCAGAAGGCTAAGATGGAATACCTCTTATGCCAGTAATTACACCGGCTGTCTTGCACTCCACGCCGGAACACAACAGTGCAAGCGCTGCTGCTTTGCGGCAGGATTAGCGAACAAGATGGTGGTAGCGATCCGGACGGATCTTGCAAAAGATTCTACCACCCGCAAAACTGCAGTAGTATAGGCCCACACAGGTACATGCCAAGCCATTTTTTGACCTAAACGTGTTAACTTTATCTTAAAATGGTATAAAACAAAGTTCCTGTCTGTACGCATCGTATTTTCGGCCGCTTACTCTTTCTAAACCATGCAACGTTTTATACGGGTTTAATATTTTTGTAATCTTTTTTTTTTAATTTGTTTTTATAAGTATTCAAATTTAATTTAAAATGCTACATAATTAATGACAACACAAAGAAAAAATAGGGTAATGGCAGGACACGAACCTAATTTTTACCATTAATTATATAACATTTTAAATTTAATTTCACTGTACGGGTTTAATAAAAAGTAAAATACAACATTTATCACATACAGAATTTAGGTATAGAAGCTTTAAGACTTAACAATCATCATATAATCGTAGCGGGTCGACTCTTTTTTCCTCTCAAAAGCAATAAATAACAAAACAATAACTAACAAGCTCATAATTAAAGCAAATCCTTAACAACGATAAATTATCATTTAGCCGTAACTGTAAAATTTAGGAGCTAATAAGAAGTAAACAAAATGTGAAGTCCGTCCTAAATTATTAGGAGCAATGAGCCTAAGATCCCTTGTAATAGATCGCTGTTCGAGAAAGTTCTGCTTGTTTGAACACCTGGACTCGGCCAGGGCTCCAGACCCTTACAGCGGAGGCTTCCATACAAAGCACATGTTCTGGGATAAATTATTTTCATTTTATTTCAAAGAAAAATGTATAAGGGTGATGTGACTGGGCGAGTTAATAGAGGGCGGCTTCGGTGTACGTTCGTTGACCAAATTAGCGACGTCCTAAAGACAGGCAGAATTAGAAGTACCCGTAACCGGCGAGCATGTATGAAGAGAGGAATGTGTGTGGAGGAAGCGAGGAAAGTATGCCAGGACTCGAGCAAATGGCGTTCTGTGGTCTCTGCCTACCCCTAAGGGAAACAGGCGTGAGCTTATAATAATAATATTTCAAAGCAGTGCCGTGGAAAAATCCCTGTGATAGTAATATAGGAAATTGCGAAGAAAAAGATGACTGCTGAGTTTCTTGCGGCGTTTCTTCTCAGTAGATTCTTCCATTTTCCGAAGCGCTAGTAGTTTCAGACATGTAAAAGAGCCTATGGCTTACTTGTAAAATATTTTTTTCATTTTTATTATCATTTTTCATTTAGCGACCCCGACCGCTGCAATGCGGCCGAAACGTCGAGGTTACTAAATAAACAGTTTATTATCGCGTTTAATTCCCGATAAACGTAATAAGTATGTGTGAAAATCGCGAAAATTTAAAACAATCGAACTGTACTTTAGTTTTTTTCCCTATACACTATTAAATATCATTTTCTGGCTTGAATTTGTATAGCAGCCGGATACGATGGACCGGGAAGGCACTAGTTAAATTAATACAATTAGCTGCAGCGCTAGTTTGACGCTGGAGGCCGGCTTCACCCACTAATGATGTCATGTTATCACTAAGACTGACTTTTATAATAGTTAAGAGCTTCAGGCATTACTTTACAAAGACTTTTAGATCAATTTCGAACATCATTGCGCGTTACAGTTAGGAAATACAAATCTGGTGATTTTGTCTAAGAAATAACCGGCTATAACCGTTTTTTTTTTGTAGAGAATAACCGTGTTTGGGTCAAAGCGTTCCCCGAATTTTTTTATGGAAAAGGGAGGTAAACGAGCATACGAGTCACCTAATGGGAAGTAATCTCCGCCGACCAAGGAAACTAGTGATCGCATTTATGGCTTTGTGTCTTTTACCTTAAATATATATTAAACATTCTAAAATGATTATAAAGTCTCCATTAACTAACAACTTCAGCGGCCCTAACATGACAGCCCAGGTTTAGTTTAACCCCTCCTTGCGTCTCTGTCTAACTAGTGTCATACGAAAGGGACGCAGATAGAGATAAACTAAACTTGGCCAGTCGTGTTAGGGCCACACGTATAATGCATAATAGTATTTTATGCAACTGCTGTATAATGAGAGGCCTTAAAACATGAGTGTTGTTTTATGAAACGAGCGTCAGCGAGTTTCATAATAGGATCACACGAGTGTTGTAAGGCCTAATTATATACAGTTGCATACATTACTTTATCTACACACATATCATAACTGCAAAAAACCGTAACAGCAAAAAACCAACAAACGAGTGACAACAAGTATGGCGGCTATTCGATCTATCCGTCAAGACGAACGTTTTTTTTTAAACCATAGACAAACGAATGAAGTCCCTATTGTCATGTCACTCGGGATCAAATGTCGTGCGTTTAAATTAAAAAATCATACTGAGTTGACGTTTCGTATCGATAACTGTTTTAATATCTATAGATCCTAGAATAGAGACCAACTTGAATTTTGACAGCTGTTCCACATTTAAATTCATAACGTCAGAGATATCGGTAATGTGATCACCAATAAACACAGACTACTAAGAGATACTACCCAATAAAGAACAGATTTACCTACTACCACAGACAAGAAAATTCTTATAATAACATTGGTTGTAATAATGCTGGTCATTTTCTATGGTTTTTGAACGCGTTATTGAGCATTTATGATATGTGTGTAGATAAAAGCATAGTTAAAATATTAAGTAAGTACATTAAGATTTAATTACTTTTCACGTTAAAGTTAGAGCTAAATACGAAACTGCAGTACATAAAGTTTACTGCAATACTTAATTGCAACATTATAAACGTTACGTAATTCCCATTTGCCTGTTGCATAATAGGTACGTATAAAGTATTAAAATGTAGACTTAAGTCATTAAAAGTCATTACCCCGTAAAATGTTTGTATCCGAAACTTTAGATTTTTATTATTAACTAGCGAACGCGCGCGACCTCGTACACGTAAAATTAGTAGCCTATGTCCGTCAAGGATAGTACAGCTTTCTATCTGTGAAAGATTTTTTGAAATCGGTTCAGTTGTTCCAGAGATTACCCCCTACATACAAACAAACTAACAAACAAAGTTTACCTCTTTATTATATTAGTTTAGATGTAGATTATGAATCTGCCGGTGTTTCGAGGCAATAGTATTAAATTGATTTGTACGAACTAATACACTGATATTACAACATAGTGCTTACTAATAATTTCTCGTTTATAGAATAGAATAGAACAGGTTTAATTCCGCCTGCATAGGCCCATAGATAAATACCTTAAAGACTAACATAAATATTTATTATACATATGTCTTTTTATTTATATATACAATCAGCCTCAGAAGTTGCTAAACGCTTAAGAACCTTGTCGTAGTAACGTATGAAATGGGAGTTGCTCGAATTTGTCACTTCACTGACAGCGACGAGGTACTAAAATGTTCTGCTACACGGCTGACCTGACATAACTAAACTAGGTCATACGTCGCCGAAGCAACGAGCTTATTTAAGTATTTTAATGTTTTGTTTTATAAATATGTTTTTTTATGAAATAGGAAGGAAAACAAGCAAGTGGGTCACCTGATGGTAAGTGTACACCACCGCCTATAGACACCCGCAAAATCGAAGAAATTGCAGATGCGTTGCCAACCCAAAGGGGTAAGATGGAATACCTCTTGTGCCAGTAATTGGGTATGGATGAACTCCAGCAAAGTGCTTGGATATTTTTTCATTACAAATCAATAAGCTTCCTTAGTAACCCCAAATAATATCAGATTTTTGGTAGCCTCATTTAATTATAAAAAATAAATTCATTTTCTGAAAGTTGGGATGGTGTAAATACTGACTACTCTTAGTCCAACACATATTAAAAAAAAACTATTACATTTGCCCTAGAAGTTTAAATGTCTGGAGATTGCACGCTGAACTTTATATTACCGTATAATACCGTATTCCTCCAATGTTCGCGTAAATCCCCGGTAATCGCGTAAAGCAGCCTGAAAAAATGGTTCTATACTATTCTATAACTCTTAAAGCATAACTTCATTGCTAATAAACAACGAAGCCTCTGAACAAAAACAAAAGGTCCTTCTTATACAAAGTAGGTATAAAACGAATTGTTATTTCCTCAGTAATAATTAATTATTTTGTACCGTGTCCTTCTATTTTGATGGAGAGAGATAGAGCAATTTAAAATTAATGGCTCGCCATCCCGTCTCATTAAGACGAGGCGTTAAACAAAACGTTGGTACGTATTATTTTAGGTAAATTAAACTGAAAGAGTTCCTTTTTATTTAGGCAATAAGAAGCAAGTAATGGACTTTTTGATACAATTTGACGTTAAAGTTTAAAGACCGGTGGCATTACCTTGGATGAAGGACTAAAGCATGGATATAGCCTCAGTACTTGTCAAGTGTTCATAGCCAAAACTGTCAAAATGGTTACCTTTGGGTGCGTCAAGGTAGTAAAACCTGCAAATTAATAAGAAAACGTAGATTATACTACCTTAATGTAAACATTACTATAACCAAAGGTGACCATTTTGTCTATTGGTTGTGTACAAGGTGTCAATTGAAGAGGAGTTTAGAGTATGTAGACATCTCTTTTTAACACATTGTTTTGTCATTTAAAGTGGAGAGATCAGCTAATAAAATATCGCTTTAAATTTTAATACTCTTTCTATGCTATACTATTTCTATGGGCATTACAAACTGATTAAAGTAAAGGACTGTACTCCCATTTTCTAAAGATAATAATATAGCTAGTAATTGTAATGGAACGTAAATTAAAAAAATATTTTTTATGTTATCTGTGGCAACACTAATCCCTTTCTCTTTTGCTACGACCGGAAAAGCATTCAGAACAAGCTCTATAACTAATTAATATATTGATTTTGAAGAACTTAAAATAAACGTCTAAGACCAAACAACAAGTTTTTATTTCAAAAAATACAGTAATAGCTATCGGCAATGTTTCTAGTCATAAGTGACAGACATGAATGTGAAGCTATAAACACGAGTAACAAATTACTTGACTATCTATTATAACTTATGTCCGATTCTCACGGTAGATTTATGTTAAAAATTAGTGACGAATATTACTATCAGGAGTGCAATTTTTGAATCTCACCGGGTGACTTAAGCTCGCCAAAATGGCCGTTTTTCATAGAAATGCGGCTATTTCGGTGAGCTTTAGTCACCTGCGGCCCTAACATGACAGCCCAGGTTTAGTTTAACCCCTCCCTGTGTCTCTGTCTAACTAGTGTCATAGGAAAGAGACGCAGATAGAGATAAACTAACCTTGGCCAGTCATGTAATGGCTACTGGTGAGATTCAAAAATTGCATTTGAATCTCACCGGGTAACTAAAGCTTACCAAAATAGCCGTATTTCATAGAGATTCGGCCATTTTGGTGAGCTCTAGTCACTTGGTGAGATTCAAAAATTGCATCCCAGATGCAAAAGCGCGTAAGATATATTATAGAGGTATAAATATTATAGAGAAAACGAAAACTGCCGAAAACTACCTAGGAACTGATGATATGTAGTTATGTAAATTCTTTATTGTACAAACAGAACATAAATGACAAGAAGAAATAATATTGTATGTACTTTTAGAGTTCCGTACCCAAAGGGTGTCAACGGGTCTCTATTATTCAGCCTCTGCTCTCCGTCCGTGTGTCGCAGGAGATATCTTTTGAAAAAATTATATGTAGATACTTGAAATTTTCAAAAAGTTAATATTAAAGAGGGTTCCAACCCACATAATTATGATACAAGGAGCGCTTTTTTGCGGCGTATCTTTTGAACTGTATTAGTGTTAGGTTGAGTCTTGAATGTTTTTACAGAGAATGTATAACTATGAACGCTATAAAAACTAAATATTTTAGCGATGATCTACAACAAATCAATCTTTATGCCATTTGGTTTACGACGCAACCCCGTATTCCCGTGTATGCGATTTCTCTTTCCATTTCCTAAACTGTCAACGTAACGGGACGGACAGTAGTTTCGACATTGTCCTACCGTCTGTCGTGTAACGACGGCGCCACGATTTTAGCTCGAGCTCCAACCAAAGTTGCTTGACATACACTCTAAAGCACTCTATATCGTAAATATTTAATCTACTATCTACTGGCAACCCGAAAATACACTAGTTTTGGATAGTTTGTGGCGATAATTGGTATCACCCGGGAAACAATTATTGGGGATCCTTTTTTAGAACAACTGACAGTTGAACTAACTTTAGAAGCTGAATAGACGCTTTGACATCGCTCGGCTTTTACAGTGGTGATAATATTCGAATGTTTATTTCTAGAAAGTTGATTGTAGATTTTTTGTCATATTCTTTGCTATCCTATTCCTATCAATAGAATAAAATTAAACAAACTTAAAATAAAAATACAAAACATACAAACCGTATTTTTTTGTAAATAGGCAGTGAATACCGTAATAAAATCCATTGTGTGGTTTAGATGGAGTAATCAATCAATCAATCAATCAATCAATCAATTTATTTGCATTAAACAAGAGTATATAACGGTGTTACACGTCGTAGAGTTTGCGTAGAGTGCTAATTCTTGTTTTACCATAGTTTGGTGTACAAATATTTCTAAATTATACAAGTTTACACATAATTCGTTTCCTAACCAATTCATTTAATTATTTTGTTTAACATTAAAAAGATATAAATGTCATAATTATCACTTAACAATACATAAAAAAAAATTAAATATGTCACACATTACATTCAGTCATGAATTCATTAACAGTAACACAGACAGACAGAAGTTACAATGAGGACAGACAGGAACAGTTAAGAGGAAACACAAGGGCCGTTTTTCCATACAAACGTCGTCCCCTGTTTCCTCTCTGGATAATGCCAGTAGACCAATTTTTTTTTCCAAAAAATCGATGGCCACTATTTTGCATGTCCCTATGTTTTCCTTTTTTTCATAAATTAATTATTAAAAGAGATATGAACATTCAAAAACCTAAAAAATTGGCCAGATTTTCGGCTGCGTTCATACATTCAGAAAACAAATTTTACTAGATTATATAAAAAAAGAAAAACATAGGAACACTGCCAAAGCCTTTCTTTAATTTTTAATGAAAAAAGTAGTTAAATCGGTTAAGTTTTGGAGACGGAATCAGGGGTCTACGAATCGTTGATTTTGTGGACTTTAAATAGGTATTTTCAGTCCAAGCTGCGGCTGTCTCTATTGCGCTCTGCGGGAGGAGGCTTGATAGATGGAGGCAGCAATAGATTTTACAAATACCTATTTTTCAATTCTTTAGGCCTTGGTGTTTCCTCTTAACGACCACCGGGTTGTGACTAGCGGGTAGCGAACATACGATTAATTACATACATACATACAATGCACTCGAAAAACATAACCGTCCCTTGTGGCAGCAGTCGCGTAAAAATAACGTTCTTACGGGTGTCAAACTTTACAAGTGGACAACTTTAAATTTATCTAAATTTGACGACCGGATAGCCTAGTGGTTAGTGACCCTGACTACAAAGCTTGAGATTCCGGGTTCGATTCCCGGGAGGGGTAAATGTTTGTATGATGAATACGAATGTTTACACTCGAGTCTTGGATGTCATATCTATTTAAGTATATATTTATGTACTTTGTGATATAAGTATGTATATCCGTTGTCCAGTACCCATAACACAAGCATTGCAGCTTTAGCTGCTTACTTTGGGACTAGGTCAATTGGTGTGGACTGTCCCAAAATTTAAATAGAAATGTCCATCTACAACAATTGTACACTGTTGGCAAATGGAATACCGTATTCCTCCAATGTTCGCGTAAATCCCCGGTAATCGCGTAAAATTGCTTTTTAATACCGAACGCGTAATATGATTAGTTGGGACGCATCCCGGCGGCAATCGGAGCTGTTTTGGATCAATCCCCGCTTAGCTCGCCCCCCGGGACCGGCCGGGATCAGGCGTAGATTGCTCCCGTCGATCGGGGAAATATTGCCCGAAAATTTTATTATTTTTTTGAAAAAACAAACCATTACTTTGTTTAGCTGGTCCAAATGCCCGGAAAATATTACGCCTAATATAATTTGTATTTTTTAGAGACTTTATTTTACGAAAGGAAGAATAAAAACATTTATTAAAAAAACAATTTAACGCCATAGACGTACTCATACATCACGGGTAGAGTACAAATCTTATTTCCACAATAGAAATCAAAATATACAATTAGAATCAAAAAGATTCTAAATTTAGAGATGTTAGGGTCCTAATTTTTCTGTGTCTTGTCATTATTAGGCAATTAAATTTTAGGTTCTTATTTTTTTAATTTGCTTTAAATCTTACAAGATAAAGATTTTTTTTTGTATTTTGATTGATTTAAACTTCAATGGTACTATGTATATTTAATCCTAATTATGTACAGTAGAATAAAACATTTGAAAATTTAAACCAAAATAACAAGAATGTCTGCTTTAAATAATTAATAATTTATTAATTTGCGGAAGTCCATATCAACACATTGTAACAGATTAGCTTACAGTGAAACCGCTTCGCGCAGTAGAAGTTTTTTTTAATCCAATTTGTTTGAAGAATGTCTTTGCGTTTGCGACATTTTTTTACTCTTGCACCCGGGTAAAGGAGCACTGACAACAACAACCATCGAAACACATTACCATCCTGCACTCCCAGACCGCATCGTATTTCAGAATTTACAATTACACGTTGAATTCAACATGCATTTGAGCGGTTTCACTCGGGGCCGAGGGGTTTTTAAATATATATTGCTAGTTCAAGCAGCGCTATTAATATTACATGAGCTCGCCTTGTCGGAAATGCCGGATCGCCACCTAAGAACTATGGACCGGGAGCCACTAGGAAATCAATTAAAAAAGTTTATAATTTCCGCCTTGTATAGTCAACCGATCTGAATTCTAAGCCACTCTAACCCTGTCAGAATAAATGTCAGAATGACTTTTCGTACTAAATATCATAACAATACAGCTATTAGGTACTTAATACCACCAAGTTCAACAAAGGTCCAGAAAACAGTTTTTTTGACTTTTCCTTATTTGATATTCAACGAAATTCAGTTAAAATCCCCAATAACAGAGAAAACCAGCCAGCATTTTTTTTTTTAAAACGTCAATAAGGAAAGACTGCTTTCAAACGCCTTTGATAATACCAGCTGCCTTGACGAATTACGGAAAAAAACTCTTAAAAAGTCTTATTGGAGGCACGTGAGGTAATAGAGTTTTACCTAGACACTCTGGGAATTAAATAAAGGTCTATGAAAAACGAGGGCAGAGTGGGGTCAAACTGTCAGTTTTAATTTCTCATATTCCTCTTAAAACAAAATGTCTTGGAACTATATTTACACAAAATAAACTAGGCTGAAACTAAGTAAAGCTAAGTAACTTCTACGGATACTGGACAACGAAATAGTGTATATACTTAAATTTTTAAATACATTTATAATACTTCCACAATTTAGGTACTAAGATATCACACATGTATGGCCCTTATGGGAATCGAACCCACGACCTCTATATTAGTTTACAGTTATTGTCACCACAAGCCAATTTGTGTCGTTAAATAGGCCCCACACTGTAGCTTACGAATTTTAAATTTAAATCAACTTTAAATCGCCCAGATCCCGGTCTAGCAGCAATTTTCAAAATGTCCGTCTCAGGTGGACGTTTTATTTGATGCTTTTGAGTCGTCGCTCTCTGGCACCGGCGGGAAACATTCCATTCGTGTATATGCAATCGCTCTTTTAGAACTTTAGCTGAAAATAAATAAGGTAACCTTTCGTACAGTCAAGGAATTTAACTTCCAACCCATCTAAGATTCAATATCATATAGCAAACTGTCACCATAAGAGCTAACCAGAGCAAGCCTATGGTTTGACATATCGACCTTAATGCATTGCGAATGTCAGACGACATTTCAACGAAATGGGTAGGGAATTAAATTCTTTGACTCTACGTTTTTGAGGGTGCTAGGACCATGTGCAAGGTCCGTCCGGATCACTAATCCTGCCGCTAAGCAGCATTGCTTGCACTGTTGTGTTCCGGCATGGAGAGCAAGAGAGCCGGTTTTTTTTTAATGTAAAATAGGACAGTGCACTGATGGTGCACTAATCACTATCTCGAGTAAACTGTTTTATTTGAAAGCGTATAAAACTTTTTTTTAATTATATAGGAAGGCAAACAAGCAAGTGGGTCACCTGATGGTAAGTGATCACCACCGCCTATAGACACCCGCAACACCAAGGAGATTGCAGATACGTTGCCAACCCAGAGGGCTAAGATAGAATACCTCTTGTGCCAGTACGAGTAACATCACCGGCTGTCTTGCTTTACACGCCGGAACACGATAGTGCGAGCACTGCTGCTTGGCGGCAGAATAACGGAATTACTGGCACAAGAGGTATTCCATCTTAGCCCTTTGCGTTGGCGATGCATCTGCAATGTCCTTGGTGTCGCGGGTGTCTATAAGCGTTGGTGCTCACTTACCATCAGGTGACCCACTTGCTCGTTTGCCTTTCTATATTGTATAAAAAAAAATGCTTGACATGCGTAGGACATTGTTTTTATCAGTGGTAGATATCGGCTCTCGCTTTTACTCGTATTGTACTGTATCTTCACGTCTATGTTATTGGAATAAATAAGTCCATTCATAATTATAGTCTACTATCGGAAGCGCGCGACTTCGTTCGCGTAAACTTAGTAGCCAATGACCATCAGGGATAGTGTAGCTTCCCATTAGTGAAAGAATTTTTGGATTCGGTTCAGTAGTTCCAGAGATTACCCTCTACATACAAACAAACAAAGTTTACCTCTTTATTATATTAGTGTATTATAGATGTAGATTGCGAAACCTTGATAAGTCTGCTTTTCAACCAGAGATATGCGAGGATGCGTAGCGAGGGATGTCTTTGTAAGAACCAATAGAATCGCTTCAACAAACAAACAAAGTAACGCCTGAATCTATTAATTATTTAGAATCGCTTCATTTACCTCGCCTCGGTCAGCACAACTCTGGTGGAAACGGCTCATTGGTTCTTTACAAACACATCCCTCGCTACGCATCCTCGCACATCTCAGGTGGAAACGCAGCCTAAAAGAAACAATAAAAGGTTTCAGCTCATTTGATAGCTACCAGAGTTTCAAAGAAATGAAAAATTAATTTCAGTTAATTGCATTGGCCAAATGAAAATTTAAAAAAGTCGCCGCAAAGCTGCAGATCGCACCCGGCAACTTTGTGAAATTTGGTCTGTAGAAGAAAAACAAAACAAAACACAATCATTGCAAAGTCCAAACCCGAAAGCGATCTATTTCCACTGCACTCGTTCCGGCAGCGACTTGGTGTTATTTTTCGAAGTGCGCCGCAATATCGGCTTAATTAAGCGCCGGCAAACATTTGCGGAACACTCGGCGTCGACAAATGAAACTGTGGCCGTCGTCACGTGACGGTCCCGTGTCGGAGGGGTCTATGGGAACGGGGTATAGCAATAATACAGTGTGTTTATATTAATTGCAAATTATAATCTTGTATAACCAAGTGCAGGAAGAGATTGGATACTAAAAACACAGAATAAATAACAGTACAGAAACTTCTCTTTTACGACTGTGATTAAACGAATTCCAACTTTATTAACACGCTCAAAAAGTTCGTATTACTTTATACACCATGCGCCAGGCGGCGTGAGTCAAAAGAAACGCGACGCCCGCGCCCGCCTTCCCCCCGCTACTCCCGGCGACACGCTAGGGTCGCGCGGCATTTGTTTTCAATTACACTGACACGGCGGGGGCGAGCGAGCGAGCGCGCGGCAAGCCGACAGCCTACTGCGATTTGCCTATGCCATAGGCAAGGCAGGCGAAGCGTACCTACATTGCGGAGTGGAAACCCCCTGCTATAAGTGGCACCGAGAGAATTACGAATGAAGTTTTTGTTTTTAATGAGAGTGAAAGAGAAACGAACAATATAGAGCAAAGTGAAAACCTCAAACCAGGAGAGGAAGAATGATCGGGCACCTTGTACGACACGACAATTTCATTGTAAATAATTAAAGAAGGAATGAGAGGAAGGGGCAGACCTAGAAGAAGTTATGTTGATCAAGTGAAGAAGATTCGTGTCGTGTCGTACGGAGAAGTCAAAGAGCTGGCCCCCAATTCTGGCGCTCATCGAGATTCATCTGACGTTCGAAATATGGCAAAATATGACAGATTTTGAAGGGATTTGACAGCTCTTTTTGGCTTATGTCGAGTGTGGCTTTATCTCTACTGAGGCGAGAATTGCCCCGCTGGTTGGCTTACGAAATCAGGTTATTAGTACGAACCTTCTCAACAACCGGTAACTCGCTACGTAACTCAGTGCGTCTCTCTCCTATCGGGCTAGTTAGAAAGGTATACACTGAGTTACGTAGTTAGTTAACGCGTAGCGAGCAAGTTTGTGCTAAGTACACTAATATAGATTGTGCGTCTAGAATCCTCGGATCTAACATCTTTACCACAAACGCTGCAAAGACGTAGAAAGTTCCCATGCTACCACCCCGTGTTAAAATTAGGTCGTCATTTTTATATTCAACATAGGAAGGCAAACCAGCAAGTGGGTCAACTGATGGTAAATGATCACCACCGCCCATATAGGCCCGCATCACCAAAGAAATTGCAGATGCGTTGCCAACCCAGAGGGCTAAGATGGAATACCATTGTTTTTTTTATGAATTAGGAAGACAAACAAGGAAGTGGCCCACCTGATGGTAAGTGATCACCACCGTCTACATACACCCGCATCACCAAGGAAATTGCAGATGCGTTGCCAACCCTGAGGGCTAAGATGGAATACCTTTTTTGCCAGTAATTTCATTGACTGTCTTGCTCTCCACGTCCGAACACAACAGTGCAAGGCCTGCTGCTTAACGGCTGGATTAGCGAGATGCTGGGAGCGATCCGGACGGACCTTGCATAAGGTCCTATCACCCGCAAAAATTTAGTCAACACCCACTTTTTATCGTGATACTTTAAGAACATCATCCTAACAGCACGGTTGCCATTTCCACTCCGCAAGATGAGGGCCTGAATAATGAAAACTAATTATTTCTCCGACATTATGAATATGAATCGCCGGCGGCCATATTTTTCCGGCAAGACCCCGGACAACATTGCTTCCGTATAATGAAAATAAATCTTTCCCTTGAAAGGAGCCATTTAATTACTTTCCTAGTGCACTTGGACCGGAAAACGATTAGCCGTAACGTGTTTTACTGTTTATATCTGGGGTTTGCGGTCGTGTTGTTAATGGAGCCTTAATCTTGTTAGAATATTGTCAGGTGAGACAAAAGCACATTCTTTGTGTTAAGTAAGTTTGTTACTACGAGACAAGCGAACCCTAGCGTAGGAGCTAGTGTGTAATATCATATGGACGACCGGATAGCTAATGGTTAGCGACCCTGACTATGAACCTAGGGGCTCTGAGTTCAAGTACCGGGAGGGGCAAATGTTTGTATGATGAATATGAATGTTTATATCCGAGTCTTGGATGTTATTATGTATTTATCTGTATATGTACGTATATCCGTTGTCTAGTACCCATAGGACAAGCTTTGCTTAGTTTGGGACTAGGTCAATTGGTGTGAATTGTCCCAAGGTATTTATTTATTTATAGGTATTTGTATGATAGCTATCATATCTAATTCCGATGAAGATGGTTATCAAAATATCTGTACTAAAAATCACTATTAAATAATATCAATCTTATCACTTGTCACGATGTTCACTGTCAAAGTTATCATTATTACTGATACAGAAGGAATTGAATGTGATGTTGAAAAAACAGTTTAAAAAAAATCGATTCAAAGTGCTCATCTCCACTAATCTACTGTAACATAATAAAGAAGTAAATGTTGTCTTTGTTTGTTTGTATGTAGAGGGTATCTCTGGATCTACATAACCGATCCCAATAATTCTTTCACTGATAGAAAGCTACGCTGACGGATATAAACATAAGCTACTAATTCCAGCCGAACGAAGTCGCGGGTTCCTCTAGTACTGTTACTTTTTTTTGTTGAAAAATCATGTAAAACTAGTAGATTACTGATATATTTTTATAATTATTGATTTTTGTCGATCTCAGTATATGATATTCTATTACAATAACAAACTTATATTTCGAGCGGGGGAAATGCGGGGTTTTGATATTTTTTAATATATTAATTTTATTTAACAAACAAATCAATTTAACAACAAAGAACACTAACAATAAGAAATTAACAGATTAGATCTAACAATTAAAACTAAAACTAGTAGTACTAGACTAGTAGTTTCAATTAAAATTAAAACTAGTAGATTTAGGTGGCACGAAAATGAAAATATATGAAGATTGCTTGAACTAGAAAACCTACATTGATGACAGATTGTTTCGAAGCGTTTTATTG
Organism: Ditula angustiorana; assembly: GCA_963691745.1. Lineage (NCBI taxonomy): Eukaryota > Metazoa > Arthropoda > Insecta > Lepidoptera > Tortricidae > Ditula > Ditula angustiorana. The sequence continues at coordinate 15,736,975 of OY829476.1, forward strand.
GAAAATCCAGAAGTCTCACCGGGTAACCGAAGCTCACCAAAATGGCCGTGTTTCATAGAGATTCGGCTATTTTGGTGAGCTTTTGTCTCCTGGTGAGATTCAAAAATTGCACCCCAGCAGATTACCTATCAAAATCTACAAAATTCATATCCAAAGTTAAGAGTACTGCATACTTAAATACTATACAGGTCTAAATGGACTCCCGTTTTTCCAGTCACCTGCCCCTTACTCTGAGACAGTCATACAATTAGAAGCCACGTGACCACGTGACATGGCGCCCGCCCTGCGACAGCTCTCATCCCTTGAAAAAACCTACTAACGCCTTAATTAATGAAATATCTCCATTTACAACACGCAGTCCTCGCAGTAGGATGAGGAAATATAATAATTAGCCGGAATCCGCATCATTCCTCATTCGCCGGTTATTTATCAAGTGACTCGGAGCGACCTTTTTGAGTTGCTCTGTTCCGAGATAAAAAGCGGGGTGACACTCTATTCATCTTCGGGAATGGAGTGACGTCATTGAGGCATGTTTTAGGGGTGGCGATGACTCGTTTTTTACTTGAGAATAGTCTGTACATGCTTTTAAATTAAGAGTTATGTGTTTGTGTCTATATAAGTTTTGCGGGTAGGACCTTGTGCAAGGTTCGTCCGGATTACTACCACCATCTTGCTCGCTAATTCTGCCGCTAAGCAAGGTGAAGGCCGGTCAATGTTCCGAGGTCAACTACATAGTATAAAAAACCGGCCAAGTGCGAGTCGGATTCGCGCACTTAGGGTTCCATACCATTATCTATAAAAACAAGCAAAAAAAAATCACATCATCTGTGAAAATTTAAACTGTCCAACTATCACGGTTCATGAGATACAGCCTGGTGACAGACGGACGGACGGACAGCGGAGTCTTAGTAATAGAGTCCCGTTTTACCCTTTGGGTACGAAACCCTAAAAATGGCAAGCAGCACTGTCCTGCTCACCGCACTGCACTGCCATCGCGTTCACATTAGTCCAGACACTTATCAGTCGATTGGTAAAGCTGGTGGGGGAAGCCAACTACCTCGAAAAATACACAGACTGGCATTAACTGTCCTGCCTTAATTGCTGCCTGACAGTGCTGTTCTATCTCGGAGTGCGCATTCAAATTGCATTAGTACTGTACTGTCCACTCTACTGCCCTCAGAACATAAAATATCTTATATCTGATATTATCTTTCAATGATCTGAGCTACTGCCTCACTGTTCTGCCCCGTGAGAAATCACCATAAGCCACGCATCGAATTTTAATACGGTTATCGCTGTAGGTAGTTTAGAGAATCTTTTATACATAGAAGGTTTTTATCTATAACACCTTTTAATTAAACTTTACGTAAACCATTTTGTTTATTTTAGCTTAATATTGCATAATACCATCCATGCGTCTGAGCTTGCCGCCATGGTGGGCGGTGCCGGCGACCACGTGATCTTGTCGTGACCACTCGCATGCAAGCTTGTCTATGAGAGTGTGTGCTTCGTTGTCATTACTAGGCTTAGAACTTTTCGTAGCACACCGTGGTTCTAAAATCTATGGAGTCGCTAGTTGTAAAATAATATTTTTCATAGTCAAAGTTATCATTTTTTAATACCTTATATGGCTCTATCCAGTATTTAATTTCGCAAGTTGTAATAGTGTTCATTTTAATTAAAATCAAAAACCAATGTGAACGTCTCTAATCAAAACTGACAACTAATTTTGACAATATTTTTAATTTAAAATTGCGAATGAGTTTGCACTACTCACTAAACACGGACTTTAAAGAGGATGCATATTAGGTAAATCAAATTGTAGAGTCACATGTGATCAGTAAATAATATTATTATATATTATAGGTTTATGATAAAATTAATTACGTTCGACTAAAATGAACTCAGTAACAATGTGACAGTGTAAATAATTATATTTAATATTACATCATACTTTTTGACTTTGACTTCGAAAATTATATTTCACATATGGCGGCTCCATGGATTTTAGAACCAAGGTATGCAACGAAAAGTCCTAAACCTAGTCATTACTGCTAGTTTGTTTGCTTAAATGGAACCAAAATCTAACTGTATTTGTAGCAGCGTTACTTTTCTGGAGAATTATTTTTCGTAGATTTTCACATTAGAAAACTGCACACGTGCGGGCGGATTGCTAGTTATCAATAAAAATGTGTGTCAAACGTTATGTTGACTGTCCAGTCAGGATAAAAAATCCAAGAAATTAACCATCCTACGGTACACCTAATCAACGTACTATTTGTATCGCAAATACTCGCGTCAGCACAAGACCCTCGTATTGACGTGACCACAAAGCCCCTCCCATGCCAAACGTCACAATCACACCTGTCTCCAAACTTAACTTGAACGTAATACTGATACTAATAGGGGTGTGGTTGGCATCTCGTGATAATACGTGGTTTGTTGGCTGTGTGGACGCGTAATGTCGTGACGCACCGGCGCGTCAGCGGGACGTGTGTTGCGTGCCGAGCGTCATCGGGCGGGATAATCAGTGACGCTGCTGTAGGTCACGTAGTAACACGCACTGAGAGACAAATACGGCGGCTATAATCTAAGTATAACTTACAACTAAGCTGAAACGTCCAGAGGTGCAATTTTGGAATCTCACCAGCGGGGCAATTCTCGCGTCAGTAGAGATGAAGTCACACTGAGATAAGCCAAAAAGAGCTGTCAAATCCCTTTAAAATCTGTAATATTTTGACACATCTCGAACATCAGATGAATCTCGATAAGCGCCAGAATTGGGGGCCAGGTGACTAAAGCTCACCAAAGTGGACGAAGCTCTATGAAAAACGGCCGTTTTGGTAAGCTTTAGTCACCCGGTGAGTTTCAAAAATCGCACTCCAGGTCTAAGTAGTTTGAAACTTGGAAATAACTATGCGGTTTACCTGATGGAAGGTGATCATGATTACAGTCGCCCGTAGAGATCAGCAATTCCAAGATTGCAAGAATTCTTAAAGGCCGTGCCACACCGGATGCATATGCAGCATGAATATATGTGCATAAGTTTTTATTTTTTATGAATTAGGAAGACAAACAAACAAGTGGGTCACCTGATGGTAAGTGAACACCACCGCCTATAGACACCCACAACATCAAAGAGATTGTAGATGCGTTGCCAACCCTGAGGGCTAAGATGGAATACCTCTACCTCAGTAATTACACCGGCTGTCTTGCTCTCCACGCCGGAACACAACAGTGCAAGCACTGCTGCTTAGCGGCAGGATTAGCGAGCAAGATGTTGGTAGCGATCCGGATGGACTTTGCGCAAGGTCCTACCACCCGCAAAATGTTGTTGATAAGCAACATCGCTTGCGTTGAAAGAAAGAAAGAAAGAAAAACATTTATTTAAACTGTTCAACATAAAACATAGAAATATACACAACACGGGCAGAGTACAAAAACAAAACATTACGATGAACAGAATTGAAAAGGGCCCCACTCAGCATACTGCCTCGGTAAACCGAGACGCTGATTTTCAGTGGGACCCTTGGAATTCCTAATACTAAACTAAAAACTAATAAAGCACGCGTTGCGTGCACGTAACGCAGCTCTACGAATCGAGCTGGAGCCGTGCTGCATACGCATCCGGCGTGGCGCGTCAAGTCGCTATCCTGACTTGCGGTCAAAACGCCAAAGTGTTGCCTAAACCCGCCGCGTTTCCCACAACAGTGCGTGGACTCAATTGAGCAAGTTTTACGACCGTTAGTCGGATTTTCTGCCAGAGTTAGTGTTTAATTCACGGCTTGCACGTTACTTACCACCCGATGTTTCGCTATCTACGTCTCTTTCTATTTAGGCCGGTACGAGAGAGACACAATCAGTGAAAAACGGAATAAGTCATGTTGCGCCAGCAGTCCTGTCCTTAGTACTAATTAGTCATTATAATGTATGCAGTGTTAGCGAACCAATTTATTACGTGCGGAAACTTTGAGATGGTACGGGTATTTATTTCTTTGTCTCATTTCATGGGTGATTACCAACGATATTATAATGCATGGATGTACAATGTCATACTAAATGTCAGCCGAAAAACGGCCCGACAAATGAGAATAGGTTGACGCCAATATTCAAAATGTACACTCTTAATTGACTTTTTATATTTACTTTAATTTCAACCTTACTACGTCGCCATACTGTATAAAATTATCATTTATAAAGTTTTGTCGCAAATAGGTTTTTTTATTATTGCATTTCTAAAAATATGTCTGGCAACTTATAAAAAAAACATTGACATTGATACACGTCCCAAAATTTCACCTTAACTAAAAGACATAGGGTTTAATTTTGGGAAATGTCATGTTCAGAATTAAGTCGCTTTAATTCTAAAGGTGCGAATTACTCCTCTTTTTACTCTTCTTTCGATAAGGCCATTTTTTAAACACTGACTAGAAGTCCATTACTTATAGGTCAGTGGTGATTACTGATTACCGAGTATCTATTTGGTGCTTGAATAGTAGTTTATGCAACTGCTATATATAATGAGAGGCCTTAAAACACTCGTGTTGTGTGTTGTTATATACAGTTGCATACACTATTTTATCTACACATATCATTACAGCAAAAAACCGCAACTTAAAGAAACCATCAAACGAATGACAACAGTAATAGCGGCAATGCGATCCACAGTCAAGACGAACGTTTTTTTTTAATTATAGAGAAACTCATAGACAAACGAATGAAATCCCTATTCTCATGTTATTCGAGATGTAGCGAACAGTCGCACGTTTAGATCCAGATGATGCCTCGTACAGAGGCGAAACGCGCGTCGATCGTATTGTTTAGTGTTTAGTGGTGGTGATGTGTAGTTGAGTCTGTGTGATATATGTTGTTTCGTGTGGAAGCGGAGGGAGGAGGGTGGGTTATTGCATGAACATATATATATCGCACAGACGCAGCTAGCTTGCACGAGCACGGCACTGGTTTCGCGGAGTAGCAAGGTAATTTGTTCCAGTTTGTTGAACATAGGACTAGTCTCAATAATTCTCACTTTCCAACCATTACTTAAACAAAACCAGGTCAGTTTTAGAGTACACTCGAACCAGTCCAAGTGCCACGCCTATTTCACGTCCCAGTTAGCGTGACGCAAACCCGAAACTTATTGAATAGGGAATCGGGAATCCAATAAAAAAGCTGTCAAACCCAAAGTATTCTGGGACAGGTGGAGACGTAATCTTTGCCTGACGCGGCGGCCACGTGAGAACCCCACAATTATATTTCAGCTGTAAAGGTGAACGCAAACTTTATTTAGAAATGTTATAGGAACACTACGTAGCCTTAGTTTAGTTTATTCAGTCAATATAAATAATAATAATAATAAGAAGGTTGGATCAAGGGTCAGATACAAAAGGCGGTACTCCTGGACACGGCACGAATAGTCAGGAGATTCCTCACTCTGCAGCCCTAACCACCGGTAGCTTGAGCCCTGCCCCGCTGCCGGCGGCACTCTAGGTTAGGTTTTTATAATGTTTGTATATTTTGTATTGATATTGGTTTATTACTTTTTATAGAAATATTGTAAAAACTTGACCTAAGATTTTAATTAAATATACAGTAATAATAATAAAACCATTTATTTCAGGCTGCATAGGCCCATAGAAAAAAATACCTTAAAGACTAACATACATATTTAAAAACATTAAAAATAGCACGTTACTTCGGTGCCGTGTGATCTACTTTCAGGGAGCCCAGCAACCGTCCGCGAAAACGACGGAAAGCGACTCCCTTCGGCCAGAATTCTTGCTTCATGAAGGTCGACAAATGATCGGTCAGTACCCGCCCCACAAAGGACGTAAAGTTGACGTTGTTGCGGGACTCCAACCGCCACAAACTTACATTAGGTTTTTGCGGGTGGTAGGATACTCGCTAATCCTGCCGCTAAACAGCAGTGCTTGCGTTGTTATGTTCTGGCGTGGAGAACAAGACAGCCGGTGCAATTACTGGCACAAGAGGTATTCCATCTTAGCCCTCGGGGTTGGCGACGCAATCTCTTTTGTGTTACGGGTATAAAGGCGGTGGTGATCAATTACCATCAGGTGACCCACTTGCTTGTTTGTCTTCCTATTTATTTAAAAAAAAACATTATAAATTTTCAAATTACACGAATTTATGTTGAGACGGTCTTTTGGCCTCGACTTCATAAGCGTGTAATTTGGAAGTGTGTCTTTGTATGTATGCATGTATGTGAAGTTATAAGTGCCTGTATGTACCTAGCATATACATTATATTATATCAATTACTTACGCTTTATAATTTTGTTTTAAAGTTTCGTAATTTTCACACAGTACATATCTAGGCACGCGCGTATATGAGAACTAGCCAAGTCAGACCTTAGGCTACAATATATTATCCTAAGTTATAAGAAGAAATGATATTTTATGTTGTTACAAATAAATTTCAGGACTGACCATTGAACTTGGCACCCATTTAGATCTCACTTCTTTTGTCGTTGAAGTCAACAACCAAGGCATATATCATAATATTGAACTTGGCTCTCATTTCACACTTATGTTTTTGATGGGATATTAATAACGTCAAACAGTAGCCCTAACATGACGGCGAAAGTTTAACCTATCTCTCCATGCGTCTCTATCTAATTAGTATAATAAGAAAGGGAAAACAGAGATAAACTAAACCTGGCCGGTCATGCTAGAGCCACAGGGGGCCTAGCACGCTAGCGTTTATCGAAGACATAAACCATATATCCTTTTCTAACCAGTATGTGAGTGCGAAAGAGACGGATGCGTTTATGTGTGCGATAAACGCTAGTGTGCAACTAGAGCCGGACTTTAACGCGATAAAATCAGTCTTGGTTTATTCGTGATATTGCCGTTGCAACACGGTTAAAACGTCGAAGTAAATAACAATAATTTTATTGCGTTAAAGTCCCGTTTGACGTTAAACTACAGGTGCTTTATATCCGTGGTAAAAACTAGTACCTATGCTACCAATGTGGAGGTTACTTTTATAACTCTTCAAGTTAAATCGAATACGTAACCCCGCCCTAGACCCAAGAAACAGCAAACATTCCATAACTGAAACAATAACCGGCCAGTTTCTTTATAAAGCAGTGCCAATTCTCAAAGCCGTGATCCCGGTGATAACCGTAAATCGTAATTTTATCGCCGCCCGCGCGTCCTAAGTACACATCTCATGAAAAAAATATATTGCAATACGAAAGGAGGGGGCTAATGCCCACCGGTGTCGGGCGGGTATTCAGCAAGCGGTAGACAATTTATTTATAATGTTTATAAAGAGGAAATAGTGAAGACTAGTTGACAGGCATTGAATCTTCGTAGGTTTACTTTTCGCTGATATATTTCCGTGGCCCTAACATGACCGGCCAAGTTTAGTTTATCTGAGTCTATCCCTATGTGCGTCTCTTTCTTATGACACTAGTTAGACAGAGACGGAAGATGCCAGTGGCCCGTTTCACGAAGCTACAAAATACAATTTTACAAGTTTGAACCGGCAACATTGGTCATTATGCCCATTGCCTTTGGTCATTGACCAATGTTGCCGGTTTAGACTTGTAAAATTGTAACTTGTAGCTTAGTGAAATGGGCTACAGGAGGCATAAATTTACCCTTGGGCGGTCAAATTAAGACCACTGGAACAATTACCTCGCTAATCCACGACCAGCGTCGTGCACTCAATTGCAAAACAGCTGCGCCTGTGCGTAGTTTTTATTTTTCATGCACAACCTCACCTTCCTTCGTTTTCACTTGAAATAACACACTTAATGTCTTGTGGTGGTGGTTGATACATGAGTTTGTGTACGGAATAACTTGTATTTAATCTGTGTCTGTGTGATGTTTGTTGTTTCATGTGGAAAAATCATATTTTTCAAGGCTTTTCTAATAACTCCTCTTAAGGTCCACCTCTTACTCGCTAATCCTGCCGCTAAGCAGCAGTGCTTGCACTGTTGTGTTCCGTCGTGGAGTGTAAGACAGCCGGTGCAATTACTGGCACGAGAGGTATTCCATCTTAGCCCTCTAGGTTAGCATCTTCAATCTCCTTGGTGTTGCGCGTATCTATAGGCGGTGGTGATCACTAATCATCAGGTGACCATGTGCTTGTTTGCCTTTCTATATTATTAAAAAAAAATTATATGCTTTCAAATACGGACGAAAAATATTATTTCACCGGGCCTTTAGAACACGGTTCGCTTGGAATAGCCCCCTTCGGACTCGCGGGAGCGATCCCTTGTCTTGGCCGCTGTTTACGCGCGGCCACTACTGCGCCCGCTTGGCCTATCCTCGGCCCGCGCTGAATGCCCGATTATACGGAAGGAAGTCTGTTTACGGCAGCTTCCAAAGCTACAAGTCTTTCGCACTTCAGCACGGCCTAGGGTATGCGAAACCGGTTTAAACCGGAAAACAACCGGGCTTGCAATCTCTATGCGGCCGCCGCAACTGAGTTGCCGCGCATGCTAATGAATACGAGTTATACGTTAAACAGCTAGCGTTTATCGCGCACGTAAACGCACCTGTCCCTCTCGCTCACTCTCGCTGGTTAGAAAGGGATAAATGATTTATGTCAGTGATAAAAGCTAGCGTGCTAGGGCCTCTGTTGTGACCACAACGTAGTGATTACGAGTAAGGTCAGCCTCAAAAGTAGCTGAACATTTTATTACCTTGTCGCTGTCAGTAATGTGACAAATTTGAGCAACTCTCATTTCATACGTTACTACGACAAGGTTCTTAAGTGTCTACTTCTGACTGAGGCTGAGTGTACCTACATTCTCTTTGGTTGTAGCTTGTCCTTACCCAACCTTCAGTGCCGTGATAATAAGGACAATGTAGACATTGTTACGCTGTGCGATATTTTATACAGCACTACAACCACCTCTAAACAGTGAAACCTCTGCCCAACTGGGCAACTACCTACGGGCTCAACGATCACCAAGCTTCACACTACCACTGGCCACCTGCAGGGCACCTACAAGCCGGTTACTTGGACACTGTACCTTTGCCGAGCTTCTAACGTCCTAGCGGATCTCTAAAACCTGCCCATCCTCCAGCCTACGTTGCTCCACGTCGGGTCACGGCCAGGGAAGTGCGGGCGATCACGTTAATTGACTCAAGTAGGGAATTAAGCACAAGAATTACGAACTTACGACCAGGGCCCCAATTCTCGGTTCATGCGAGATCCAACTCACGTGCGAGATACGTCTAAAAATGTCAGATTTCCTAGGGATTTGACAGTTGTTTTCGTGCGAGATGAATCTTGCAGAAACCGAGAATAGCCCCGCTAGAGTACGATTTTTGAATCTCACCGGTGACTAAAGCTCTCCAAAATAGCCGTATTTCATAGAGATTCGGCCATTTTGGTGAGCTCTAGTCACCTGGTGACATTCAAAAATTGCACCCTTAAAGTCTCTCGTCCTAGGGAGCTTCTTATTTAATAAACTTATTGTCGGATCTATTGTTGTTTCATTTGAAAATCCCCTCGAGCGAACTTCTCTACCTGACCGGGTAACAACATTTAGACAATAATGTATTTAGGTATATAACAGGTCACAATACGGTCATACATAAACTCCGTCATATGCAGGCCATGACGGAATTTAATAAGCCGAGAGTGTTAATCATAGCTATTATGTCAACATCGCACCGTAAATCAGAGGTCATGAGCAATAATGCTGCACTTAGATGAAACGGTACTAGTTGGTGCATTAGATTTAGAATTTAACTCATATTACGTTTTAGACATATTTATTCAAGAGAATAAATTAAATAGAAGAAGAAGAAAACAGTTTATTCGGTGCTAAGATGAACTACACAGGACGTACTTAGAACTAGAACACCGAAAGGGTACCCACTCAGCATAATGTCGAGGCACGGCTGCGTACCACGACGCTGGTCTTCCGTGGTAAATCAATAATTTTATTTAAACAAAATGAACACTAATGGACCTAGTCCCAAACTAAGCAAAGGTATAAATACTTGACAACTCAAAGTCAAAGTCAAAATATCTTTATTAATTTAAAATGTAATTGACTATTTTTTAACTTTATGAGTCGAAATGACTTGAAATAAATGAATTATTCTATTCTATATTGTAGCGCGACAACAAATAAATAAAACATTTCCGCTTCCTCGCGGCCCCGGATTAGACGAATCCTCTGCCGCTCCTCCACCGCCATTGGCTGAGCTGCCTGACGTACCGCGAGGGAATGGGCCAATAGCTATACGCTCCCGCCGCTCCCGCGCAGTCCGCCCGACAACGCGTTACTGTATCGGTTAACGCGATAGATTATAATTTTAGATTTTCTTATTAGAAACTGTTCTGATTAGTTTTTCTTTGTGGTAACAGAATAAATAATTTTCAATGTGCGTTGCGTGTCGATTCCACTACAAAAGCCCTTCAACACCTCCGAATGCCTCTGCGCACGAATTACCCATGTACGCAAGCTAGCCGGTGCTACAAAATGGCTGCCCACGCGTGAGGCTAAATTGTGAAAAAGTGACTTTTGTTTCGGTTTTTGGGACTCATACTCGTCGAAGTGTTATTAATATGCCGCCTAAAAGGAATCGTGGTCGCGAGATGTCGCAGGAGCGATTTACATCTGCTGACGAAGCTTCGTTCTCGAGGGAGAACATCACCACGCTGGTGGAGTCGCTGCAGCGGTCCCAGACCATCGCCTTCAAGGAGCTGCTCGATAGCGTTCTTGCCAGACAAGCTTCGTCTACATCTACACCGATTCCATCAGAAGGAGGAAATTTTTCACGCTGTAAAGCTCGATTTGCTGGATCAACGGAAGAATCCATTGAAGGCTTCATTGACGCCATCGAAGCTTATAAAGATTGTGCAAACATTACCGACGAGAATGCCATAAGAGGTTTATCGATGTTACTTACACACTCCGCCGCAGATTGGTGGCAAGGAATTAAACCAGAAACCAATACATGGAACGACGTCATTGACAGTCTACGATATACTTACGGCGATAATCGCGCTCCGCCGCGTATTTACCGTGATTTATTTGCATCACCACAAGGTGACGAAAATACGCACATCTACGTCGCTAGATGTCGAGCACTCTTAGCAAAATTACCGCGGAATGATTTGTCGGAGAAAGTGCAAATTGATATTGTTTACGGCCTGCTGCACAAACGCATAAGGAAACGTGTAAAACGCGAAGAATGCGCGACGTTTAAAATATTGCTACAGAAAGCACGGAGTATCGAAGAGTCATTGGGAGAAGGCACTAAAAAGGTCGCCGCCGACGTCAGGAGCTTGAAGAGCACCGTAGCCGTGTCGAAGCCTCCGCGCGCCGTCTCGGGCGCCGCGTCGCCCCGCGGCCCACGCGCGCTCACGCCGAAACGATCAGCTGATGACAACAATAGCGCCGGTACCGCGAACGCGAAAGTGATAAGTGATAAATCGTATAGCAAAAAGTGCGCGTATTGTAAGCGTTTCGGTCACATTAAAGATGAGTGTCGTAAATTACTTTCTAGAGACCCTACGACGTCTAGTGATAAGAATAATACAAATATGTCTAACGTAAATGTTTTACATTGTTATGGTTGTGGTCAAAAAGGAGTTTTACGAGCGAATTGCGATAAATGCAATGCTGCATTCTGTTCTGTCAACTGCAGCATGGATTCGTCTACTCCGGGGTCAAGGACCTCTGGTAAGCCGCTCTCCCCGGTGAGTAATCATGTTACTTCTATACCTAAATGTCAAAATGCAATGTTTCAAGACAATTTTTTGTCTCTCACTGATTTTCGGTATGCGCTTCCTGTGAATTTTTTTGGTGACGGTTCTATTGCAAGGCCGACGTCGTCTCGCGACGCCGGTATCGCCAGGAATAACCTATCGGTTGTTCACTACCCGTGCACACAGTTTACAGAGCCTTCTGCTACTGATAATAATTGTTATCCTGTTAATGTGTCTAACACCGAGAGTACATTGTTTTGCACTGATTTAGATAACTATGGTAGGGTAACCATGCAGCCAGAGCAGGTCATTGACACTGAGCCCGGGATGATGGCGTCTGTTGATCATCCCCTAAAAAGTACCATACCTGTGTCCCCTGTGTGTCACAGTATAGATAGTCCCAGTAGTGTAACAAGGCCCTCTGAGGAAATTATATTTTCATCTGTGGATTTTTTAGGATCCCACCGAGAAGTAAAGGAACCTTCACTTGGATCACTAAATAATGAAAATTTGTTAAAATTCCCCATGGACAAAAATGAGGTACCTGGCACTACTGAAGAATATGCTTTTGAAGACATTTCTACTAAACATCAGCGTCCCATTTTAGGAATCGAAATTCTTAATATGCGTGGAAGAGCATTGATTGACACAGCCGCCAAGAAAAGTATTGCAGGACAGAAGCTCTATTCTCTGTTACAACAACGCAATCAACAATTTGGTGAAAAGCAAATGAGAGTTAAATTAGCTGATGGTTCTTCTCAAGTTGGAAAGGTGCTTACCATCACCGTGGATGTCAAAGTTAAGGATAAAGTGATACCTACAGAGTTCTTGATTTTACCTGGAGCAGAAGACAATGAAACTTTGTTGGGCATAGACTTTTTGAAGGCATCCCAACTCTGCTTGGATTTTGCTTCTTCTATGTGGTGTTTTCCTGGTGGTGAGTGCTATCCATTACAATATGAAAGCAACTCTCCCACCCAATTGGCCATTGCAGCTACAAGTATACTTCGCGCTGAGGAAGGATCCATGCTGTGTGAAGAAGAATGTATGAAATTAGCCGATGTACTGGAAAGGAATAGTGCAGTCTTCAGTCTAGGGGGAGCACCGACTTCCATTGTGGAGCATCACATTGATACTGGAGACCATGCACCAATTTCTGTGCCTCCATACCGGCTTACACCTGCAAAGAAGGTCATAATGAAAGCAGAAATTGAAAAGATGCTCCACGATGGGATAATAGACGAATGTGAGTCCGCTTGGACCTCACCAGCAGTTCTCGTTCCTAAGAAGGATAATACTGTTCGGTTTTGCGTTGATTACAGAAAACTTAACAGTATCACAAAGACAGATAACTATCCCTTACCTTTAATAGAAGAGTTACTTCAGCTGACAGGGAAGCATTGTTACATAAGTACAATTGATTTAAGATCTGGTTATTGGCAAGTAAGTATGAACAAAGCTGACCGTGACAAAACGGCCTTCGTTACTCCTTTTGGGACTTACAGATTTACTCGAATGCCATTTGGGCTGAAAAATGCCCCAGCCACATTCCAGCGGCTTATGGACAAATTCAAATCGGGTGCTAGTCTCCAAAACACTAACATCCTTGCTTACCTGGACGATATCCTGGTTATTTCTGACAGCTTCAAGAAACACCTGGAAGATCTGCAACTTGTGTTCGACCGACTTTGTCAATTTGGATTGCGAGCTAACCGTGAGAAATGCGTTTTTGCTTGCAAAGAGGTGAAATATCTCGGTCACCTTATAACCCCAGAAGGTATCAAGCCAGATAACAGCAAGGTTGAAGCCATATTAGAAATGAAGGAGCCAACTAACCTTAAACATCTACGGACATTCCTACAGACCTGCGCTTGGTTTAGGAAGTTTGTGCCAAATTTTTCAGCGATTGCCCAACCACTCACCAAGCTCACCAAGAAGAATGAACCTTGGTATTGGAAAGAAGATCAACAGCAAGCTTTTAATGAACTTAAAGCCAGACTAACTTCTGCCCCAATTTTGGTGCAATCTGATTACAGCAAACCATTTGTGCTCCGCACTGACGCGAGTAACTATGCCCTTGGAAGTGTCCTGATGCAAGGAGAAGGAAACAATGAGCATCCCATTGAGTACGCCAGCCGGCTGCTCACACCAGCTGAACGCCGCTACAGCACAACGGAAAGGGAAGCTTTGGCTGTGATCTGGACTGTTGAAAAGTTTCGCCCATATATTGACGGTCATCCCGTCATTGTAAGAAGCGATCATCAACCATTGAAATGGTTGTTGACTCATAAATCACCAAATGGCCGCCTCATAAGGTGGGCCCTAAAATTGCAATCGTTTGACATTAAATATGAGTACACACCGGGAAAGGTCAATGTCATAGCTGACACACTAAGTCGACCTGTTTGCGACGACAACTCCAAAGATGACTGTGGAATCTGTTCAGTTATCATTGATGTCCCTCAAGTGAATCCCACGGAACTCCGTACTGCCCAGCTAGAAGATCCAGAAGTTGCCAAGATTATTCAAGACCTGGAAAATTCAGATCCTGTTTCCTCAACTAGATGGCTAGAGAGAGGATATCTTATGAGCCAAGGGGTTCTTTATTGTTTCAACCCTAACTCGGATTCTGAGGAAGCCCAGCTAGTAGTACCCAACTCTATGAAAGAGTCTGTTCTTAAAGAATTTCACGATGCTCCAACTGCGGGCCATCAAGGAATAGAAAGGACACTCGCGCGAATAAGTCAAAAGTATTATTTCACCGGAATGCGTAAATTCATCACCAATTACCTTAAAACATGCGAGGAGTGTCAACGGTATAAGATAAGCAATCAGAAGCCTGCCGGATTATTGCAGACGCCAATTTTAAATCAACGAGGAGAAGTTTTGGCAATAGATCTTTTCGGTCCTCTACCTGATGGGGAAGATGGGGAAAAATGGATACTTCTGATTGAGGACACTGCTACGCGCTGGGTAGAACTTATAGCACTCAAGGAAGCCACTGCAGAGGTTTGCGCACTGGCTCTTATTGAACAGTATTTCCTAAGATATGGATTCCCAAGAAGAATCATCTCAGACCATGGAGTTCAGTTTGTCTCGGCGGTGATGCAACAAACTATGTTCTTGTTGGGAATCAAGCAAAATTTAATACCGCTCTATCACCCTGAAGCAAATCCAGCGGAAAGGAAAAACAGAGACCTCAAGACTCAACTCTCCATACTGGTGAAGAACAATCATCGTTCGTGGCCTAAGTTTCTTCCAGAGATCAGGTTCTCCATGAATAGTGCTATTTGTGCCACTACTGGATGCAGTCCAGCTTATATGATGTTTGCTAGAGAGATGAGGACCCCGTTTGACGCTCAACGTGATTTAAGAGCTATCCTTTCTAAAGAAAACTTTCTACCGCAAATCACGCCTTATTTAGAGAGGTTCATAGACCACTTAGGTACTATAAGAGAGAAGTCTGATAAGCATCAAGGTCAAAAGAAAGATGGTGCTGATCAACACCGACGTCCGTCGGCTCGGTACGGTGTCGATGACTTAGTTCTGGTAAAAACTCATCTACTTAGTAATGCAGCTAAAGGTATAACCAGGAAGTTCATGCCGAAAAGAGATGGTCCTTATCGTATAAGTAAAGTTATTAGCCCCACTTCTTACGTCATTGCTGACGTTCAAACTAACACTGATCTTGGTACAATGCATTGCTCGGATTTGACTTTGTTTTCACCGGGCCAGGGTACTGACTCTGGACCTGTTTATCCACGGCGACTTCGTGGTCGCCCTCGTAATTTTTCAAGACCCGCGCAACCTGATGATGTTGCCAAGTCCCCAACGGGTCGTTCTGGGAACTTGGAGGGGGAGTGTGTAGCGCGACAACAAATAAATAAAACATTTCCGCTTCCTCGCGGCCCCGGATTAGACGAATCCTCTGCCGCTCCTCCACCGCCATTGGCTGAGCTGCCTGACGTACCGCGAGGGAATGGGCCAATAGCTATACGCTCCCGCCGCTCCCGCGCAGTCCGCCCGACAACGCGTTACTGTATCGGTTAACGCGATAGATTATAATTTTAGATTTTCTTATTAGAAACTGTTCTGATTAGTTTTTCTTTGTGGTAACAGAATAAATAATTTTCAATGTGCGTTGCGTGTCGATTCCACTACAAAAGCCCTTCAACACCTCCGAATGCCTCTGCGCACGAATTACCCATGTACGCAAGCTAGCCGGTGCTACAATATTCTATTTATTCAGATTCGGCTAACAGGAAGCACTTATGAATGTCATATTTACCACCGGTTCGGAAAATATCTGTAATGAGAAGATACCGGCAAGAAAGTCAATGAGGTGTAATTTTTAAAATAAATTAAAATTCATCATCATCATCATCATCATCAGGGATTCCAAACATCCCTGTCCAAGATTGTAGTCATTGATTTTATAATACACCCGATAAATTAGGTAATCTCTTTTTGATATTTTTATAACTATATAATGTTAAATTAATTAATTTAGTTTTATTGTTTAAGTTTTATGGATATTACTGTAGTAAAGTCATTTCTTGACAATAGATTTTAATTTTGTATCATTTTATTCAGTAATGTTTTTTGTAATTTTGTTGCAAAATCTTACGCAATTTCCCATGGACGACTTATTGGATTTAGTCAGTCTGTAAGTTGGAATTTTAAGCTTTCCCGTATTTCTAGTAGCCTTTGGCTTATCGACGTTGTTAGGGAAGTTGCATATTAGATTGTTCCTAACGTACATGATTATTTCAAAAAAGTGTCTTACGTTTTTGCGCATGAGTCGCGTGTTTTTGTTCCATACCTACATTTCCAGTGTATTGTTCGCGTCTAGTGCCCTTTACTAATTAGAGGGATATCTAAACTATAAATAAAACTGATGTGGACTGTAATTAACTATAATAATAAACAATAACAATATCGAGTCGCGGCGCGTACAGGGTTCGTGTCTATCGCGTGTCGCGAGCGTAAGCGAAGTCGTCTCTGCCGGACCGACGGCCGGCGCATCACCCGTCCCGGCTAACGGGACTCGCTGCCGCGCGCTATCGGCTCAGCTGACTCTCATGCGCCGGCATTGTCGCCACCATATACTCCCGGCGTTGAAGAGTCTTCGTCTTCAATACTGTGAATGGGCAGAGGACAAATTGTATTGAATGCCCGTCGAATGACTCCCTTCCTCGTCTTGATGTCGGCCACCCTGGCGATGCCATCCTTGCCGGGCAATACGTGTACGATGCGGCCAAGGAGCCACATGAGAGGGGGGAGGTTCTTCTCCTTGATAATCACCATGGTTCCGACTTGCAGCTGTCCTTTAGAGCTCCGCCACTTGGTCCTTTGCTGTAGCCCAGAGACATATTCGTCTGCGAATCGATTCCAGAAGTGCTGCTTAAGGAACTCAATGCGTTGGAATCTCTGAAGGGAGGTTATCCTCTGGTCGGTAATTTGGGGTTGTGGCACAGACATGAGAGGCCTTCCAATTAATAACTGCCCTGGAGTTAACGGAGTAAGATCCGAAGGGTCGTCGGAAAGAGGCGTAAGAGGACGTGAATTTAATATTGCTTCGATCTGAATAAGACACGTTGACATTTCTTCATACGTGAGGTGTGTAAGGCCAAGGGTTCGTCGTAAGTGATGCTTCACCGATTTTACGGCTGATTCCCAGAGGCCTCCAAAATGAGGAGTGTACGCGGGGATGAAAGAGAAATTAATACCTTCGTTGGCCATATCTACAGCAAAATCCTGTTGCAATACGTTGGACAATTCATTGAAGGTGCCAACGAAGGTTGTACCGTTGTCGGAGAAAATGACTCTTGGTTTACCACGACGAGCTATGAATCGTGAAAGAGCTGCGATGAAGGCCTCTTTGGTTAAATCTGAGACAAGCTCTAAATGAAGTGCCTTTGAGGCTAAGCACACGAATATGCAAATGTAAGCCTTTACCAGCCGGCATCCTCTACCTTTGCGGTCGGCGAGCAGAATTGGTCCGGCATAATCTGTACCTGTTTCTAAGAATGGGTACTCAAGATGAAGCCTTTCTTTAGGCAAATTACCCATTTTTGGTTGCACTGTTTCGCCCTTTAGTTTCAAACATCTTATGCATGTACGGACAACATGTTTTACTAAGTTTTTACCCCCTAGAGGCCAATAATTGTGCCTGATTGTAGTCAGCAGTAATTGTGGAGGTGCATGACAGGTTAGCACGTGATACATTTTAAAGAGCATCTTTGTAACAGGATGTCTACTACAAATAATAATAGGGTGTTTGACACCGTAGTCATAAAAGGAGTTATCTAGTCTGCCTCCAACTCTGATAAGCCCGGAGTCAAAGAACGGTGACAGCGAGTTGAGCCGGCTCTTACTCGGCAAGCTTCTACCTAATTTAAGTAATTCATACTCCTCAGGAAAAGAGTCCAGTTGTGACGTACGAATGAGCAGAACTGAAGCGGAAGCTAATTCGGCAGACTTAAGAGAGCCAGTCAACTTGCTATTAGAAATTTTACAGTTTTGTGTGAATCTAAATATATAGGCTATGATTCGCTGCAGTTTAGAATAATTCGATATTTTGTTAATTAATCTGTGTAGAGAATTCTGTTGAGAAATATCAGACGGCAAGGCGGAAGACACCACTAATGATTTATTTGTTATGGTCTCAGGCAATGCAGAACACCTTACGGCTTGCGGTGGCATTGGCCAGAGAGACGGGTTCAGCCTTAGGAAGGAAGGACCGGACCACCACAAGTCGCAATTTAAGATGAGGTCAGCGCTAAGACCACGAGACACAAGATCAGCGGGATTTTCCTTCGAGGGTACATAATGCCAAGAAGCCGAATTACAACTTTCTTGAATCTCAGATATGCGGTTCTTAACGAAAGGCCGCAGACAAGATGAAGTGGATGATAACCAGCCCATGACTATCATTGAGTCGCACCAAAAGTGGCATTGATCAGGTTTATAGGGAAGAGAATCAATGACCTTAGCACACAGTCTTGTTCCTAATAAGGCTCCGCAGAGCTCGAGGCGGGGAATAGTTGTGGCTTTGATCGGAGCGACCTTACTTTTAGACGCTAGAAGATGAACATTCACAGAGCCATCCCCCGCCACGGAGCGGACATACAGACAAGCTCCGTAGGCTTTTTCCGAGGCATCTGTGAAAGAATGAAATTGAACGGACGTCGGTAAGTCGCATAATATCCATCGTGGTATGTTAACGCGATTTAGATTTGGAAGAGCCCTTACAAAACTATTCCATGATGCAAGTATGTCCCCTGTGAGCGGTTCGTCCCACGAACATTTGCTTACCCACAGTTTTTGCATCATAATTTTAGCTTGTACAACGCAGGGCATTACCAAGCCCAGTGGATCAAATACTTGAGCAATGGCAGAGAGAATATGACGTTTGGTGACTATAGCGGGTGAGGAAATGTTGATCCGAAATGTAAGAGTGTCACGAACGCACTGCCAATTAAGACCTAATGTTTTTGACAGCTCGTTTTCACTTAAATTTACGTCTTCTGTAAGAGAAGGTTTGTCGCAAATGGCCTTAAGTACTTCCTGACAATTTGATTGCCATTTCCTCAAGTTAAACTTGGCACACTTAAGCGTATCTGAAACCTTACGACAAAGTGCCACGGTGTCTTCAATTGAATGTGACCCGGATAAGAAGTCATCGACATAAAAATCTCTGGCAATGGCTTCTTTGGTCTGTTCGTCTTGTGATTCTTGTGACAACTGTAAGAGGCACCGCGTGCTTAAGAATGGTGCCGATGATGTGCCGTAAGTGACTGTTCGAAGGGAATATATTTTAAGAGGCTTTGATGGATCTGATCTCCATACTATTTGTTGAAGAAAATGTTGCTTCCCATCTACCAGGATTTGACGGTACATTTTCTCAATGTCAGCTGATACTACGTACCTGTGCTGCCGAAAGCGGATTAGGATAGAGAATAAATCGTCTTGTATCCTGGGTCCTATTAGCTGGATATCATTAAAGGATTTTCCGGACGTAGTAACAGCTGACGCATCAAACACCACGCGGAGCTTTGTAGTAGAACTTGATTCTCTCAAGACGCCGTGATGCGGAAGGTAATAAGACGACAACGAAGGGCATGAAACAGTTTCAGTCATGTGACCCAACGCTTCATATTCCTCCATGAATTGAACGTAACGTTCTTTAAGTGGAGGGTTCCTCTCTAATCTACGTTCAAGTGATAGGAACCTTAGCTTGGCCATATCAAATGAATTTCCTAACGATTTAGGCGACTCTTTCAAAGGCACAGTGACCACAAACCGCCCGTCGTCGTCTCTCTTTGTGGTATTCATGAAGTTTTCTTCACATGCCCTTTCGTCTGCCGTAAAATTATGCTTTAGAGATATGGAATCCAACTCCCAAAAGCGCGTAAGATTTGTATCAGTTTGTTTGTCATTTAGGAAGAAGCAAACTGGTTTGTCAAGGCATGGTTGGTATATGACGCCTGATAGGAGCCAACCTAACCTTGTCTCAAAAAGAGTCGGATTATGTTTGCCTAAATTGATGCGGTTTGTACCGATAACGCTCCAAAACACCTGTGCACCAACAAGAATGTCGATTGAAGAAGGTTCGTAATAAGAAGGATCAGCTAGGCAAATTCCTGACGGGATGGGTATGTTTTCCACACATATGTATTTGTTGGGTATTGTAGATGTGATTGTGGGTAATATAAAACAATTAATTTCAGTCCTGTAAGTACCATCAGAAGACTCCATTTTAAGAGAGCAAGATTGTGTGCTACAGGACTGTTGGTTGTTGATTCCGGTAACCTTTGAACTGACAGGTCGAGTAGGCAATTGCAGCCTACCCCATAAGTCCTGCGTTATAAAATTGGCTGTACTACCGTTATCTAATAAGACCCTAGCACTATGCAACTGCCCCTCACCATCTCGTACTTTGACCACGGCAGTGGAAAGCAAGACATGTTGTGATAAGGTTTTTACCTCATTGCTAGTTGCGGAGAGTGCTACGTGCTCGGGAATGTTAGTGGGCTCTTTATGCTTATGAAGTAGGGTGTTATGCTTGATCTTGCAGTATTTGCAATGGCTGAGCCTGCATTTACTGTCATTGTGACCAGGCCGTAAGCAATTCAGACACACCTTGAAATCCTTAGCCTTGATTAAGCGTTGTTCTTGCGGCAAGGACCGAAAAGCATCACAATTGAAAACATAATGAGCCTTATGACATAAGGGGCAAGATACGTTATATGTTTTGTCCTTTTGACCGTCGGTATTAGAAGAAACAAGGAAATTCTTAGACTTGGTAATCGACGTGTCTACCTTGACTGTATTGTTTTTTGCCTCCTCTAAAGTTTCTAGGAGATTACACCGGTTGCTCAAAAATGTCGTAAAATCATCTAGGTTGGGAGGGTCTCTCAACGAGTTCCTGTGCTCCTCCCAGTGCCTGCTTGTAATGGCGTCTAATTTTGAAGACATTATGTGTATAACTAGGGTATCCCAGTGCTGGGTTGGTTGATCAAGTGTCTTCAAGGCTCTCAAATGTTTATTTGTATTGTCAACAATTTGTCGCAGCCCCAAGCTAGACTCTTTACTTACCGGGTCTACGTTAAACAGTGCCTGGACATGATTTTTAACAAGTAACTGCTTGTTATCATACCTGTTACAAAGAAGCTTCCAAGCTGCATCGTAATTATCGCCCCTAAAATCTAAGCTTCGAATGACTAAAGCAGCGCTTCCGTGAAGAGAGGCGCGCAAGTAGTGAAACTTATTTATGTTGTCTATACTGGCTTCCGAATGAATTAACGAAACATAAATATCTTTAAACTCTAACCAATTCTGATAGCCACCGCTAAAATGAGGTAAATTGATTTTTGGCAACCTTACATTGTGTTGTCTATGAGACACGGCTGTTTGGCAATCATTCGAGCCTGCCTCAGATTGAACTTCCTTGGCGCGTTGGGCACGATGTCTGTCGACCAGCTCGCGAGCAGTAGCGAGCTCCTGGTAATAAGACCGCTCAAATGTATCGCGTTCGCCATACTGCACCGCTGGGTCTTCAGTTAGCATCTCCAATTCGCTCTGATACTCGTCAAAAGATTCATATGCATTATCGAGTTTTTTGATGCGTATGTCTAGTTCGACTAACTGTAAATCACTCAATCGCGGACAAGATTTTGCTGTAGTTAGGTAAGTAATAAACTGCGTAAGCTTTGTCTTAATACTTGCGCGCTTCTTTATTAATTCTTTGCATTTAGCCTCATTAGCCATCGTGCAGTATTAAGAATTAAATGAAACAACCTACTAATATTGTGTTACTTAGAACGACACTACGAAATTCAAATAGCGTCCACAATGTAAACACGTTGCTATATAAATTTTAGCAGGCGCTATTCCGACAAAGGTAATTACTATTTTATTTTCGCAGGAGTCAAAATTTGGTCTGTATCGCAATAAAAAAATATACCCACTTATAAATTATAAAATTAGTTGTGGAATTTTTATGTGCTATTGTAATAACTTAGAAGAATGAAAATTGCTTATAAGAAAATAATGATATAGAATGGCTTTGTAAGCAGAATTAGTCTCGGTTGAAAATGTTGAAATCGATGCGAAGCAATGTTAAATACCTTATTGTTATTTATATCCTTTTCCGTAAGCAAATGAATTATGATTGTTGTTATAAATATGATGTGATATTAATGTGTAAACTAGTAATTAATGAGTAATGAACGAATAATTAGAAAGACCTCACAGTTATGCTTTCCCTGGCTGTATGATGTCCGACGTATCACGGTGTTAGCAGTTTCGTATTCTTTTTATTTGCAATCCTTGTGTGAGTTGTAACGATTCTTGATAACTTCGTGCTTGCTTTAAAGCCGTCCGTTCTTATGTTGTTTAATTTGTTGCTATTGGGATAGTCTGACCGTCGCTCGGAGACAAGGAATACGATGAATCTTGATCTCAGCATAAGCGGCCAAACCCGAAGTCCCCTGAAGATAGGCGGTTGAGGATGCTCGTGACACGAAGCGCGGTGACCAGCACTCGTTCGTTGATATGTCCAGCGATCGGCGAGATGTTCAACACTGGTGCGACGTTCAGTTTTCTATTCCTCAGTACGTGATCCGCACGATTTCTCGAAAATTGGTCGCTTATTACGGCGATTTTAAGGACCATATGTTCGCGTCTAGTGCCCTTTACTAATTAGAGGGATATCTAAACTATAAATAAAACTGATGTGGACTGTAATTAACTATAATAATAAACAATAACAATATCGAGTCGCGGCGCGTACAGGGTTCGTGTCTATCGCGTGTCGCGAGCGTAAGCGAAGTCGTCTCTGCCGGACCGACGGCCGGCGCATCACCCGTCCCGGCTAACGGGACTCGCTGCCGCGCGCTATCGGCTCAGCTGACTCTCATGCGCCGGCATTGTCGCCACCAGTATAGGTACATAAAATTCTTTGGAGCCTTCCCTATTTTTTGTTAAATGACGAGGTTCCATCTTAGCCAAGTCTTAACCCTCTAGGTTGGCAACACATCCGCAATATCCTTAATGTGGCGGTTGTCTATAAGCGGTGGTGATCACTTACCATCAGGTGACTCACTTGCTCGTTTTCTTCTTATGTTGTATAAAATAAAATAAAATTATACATAATTATACCCTGTCTCGCTCTAACAACTAAGACGAATCTAACGACACTTTGCATAAATAACTTAGATAATTAATGTTCCTCATTCAGCAACATGGACAGTTATTTTTGACATATTATCTCGAATGTGACTAAACTCCATCTCTAATGACGCCAAAATTTACCGCAGGTCCTATTCGGACTACATCAAACGTCAAAGTCAAACTAAATGTCAGTGTGGCTAAAAGAGTCCGATGCTAATTTAGTGCTGTAGCTTTAATTTGTTCCTATTTCTTCAAATCAAATAGAGCTTTGATGTTAAAGGAGAAGGTTGCATTTTATTTAATTTATTTTAAGTAACAAGTGTTCGTAATTTTTCCCCGCTGTAAATGCGGCGCGGTGTACAGAAAAACAAAACTAATGAAATTACAAACAAGTTTATAATAAAACACGTGCAGAATAAACTTATTTCTGTTTAATATTGCATAGCTACTAGATATTCACAGAATGGAACACATACGACAATACGACTGGTAAGTGTATAACCTAGAAAATCATATTTTTAAATAATTGAACTAAGTTTCCGCTGTTACAAAAAGGTGGGCGACCGAGTTCTGCTTAGGACTGGTCCAAAAAACGAATTGTCCCGGAAATGAGACCGATTCCTCGGCCCCAACAACCCCTATATTATAAATAAAATAAATAAATAAATATCTCAGGACATTTCATACCAATTGACCTAGTCCCAAGCTAAGTAAATCTTGTGTTATGGGTACTAGACAACGGATATACATACTTAAATAGATAGATAGATACTTAAATACAAATAACATCCAAGGTCCCATTTTCAAGATGATAGCCTAGTGGTTAGTGACTGACTACAAAGCTTGAGGGTCCGTGTTCGATTCCCGGGAGGGGCAAATGTTTGTATGATCAATACAAATGTTTGTACCCAAGTCTTGGATGTTATATGTATTTAAGTATATATTTAGCTATTTGAGTATGTTTATCTGTTGTCCAGTACCTATAACATAAGCAGCTTTAGTTGCTTACTTTGGGACTAGGTCAATTGGTGTGAATTGTCCCTATAATATTTATTTGAGACCATACACTGGTTTCCAAATTATGTTACCCAGATGCACAATATTAATAATTTAACAAAATAATTCAAATTCCAGGTGCACATCAACACCTGACACGGTAAACTTCTTAACGGAACAAGAGCTGGACAGCTGTGTCACGGAGAAGATATTACAGAACAAGTTCTACAACCCCATGTTTTCCAGCGATTCTGAAGACGAGCAGCCCAAAAAGCCTAGCCTTGACTGGGATGTGATATTTCAAAGGAGAAATAATGTAAGATTAATCAATATCCTATTTCTCAAAACATTTATTGCCACATATCGCTAAACGCAACACTCGTAGCTAGTAGCAGCAGTTTTCTGCTTTGTAGAAATACATTTTTTACAAACTAGAGAATCCAATTAGCAGCCTCCTGGCCCTGAATATGGAGATCATTGGGGAAGGCCTATACCCAGAGTGAGCGTCGTACAGCTGATGTCATGATAATAATGACCTCAATATGTTTAAATTAATCCATGGATCACAATTGGTAACTTCGAAGCGTTTTTAGAGAGAAACATTTCTTGACGCTGACCGGTATTTAAGTTTTAGAGTTGTGTTTGTTTTTAAAAAGCCAACCATTTTGCTTTACTTCGAAAGCTTCCCTAAGATGTAATATACGATCTCAATGTAAGAATAATATTTGGCTACCTACAGTAAATACCGCTATTTACAAACAGAGCTCATATATAATGGCTATTTGTGTTTTTAACCATCTCCCTGCGGAAATAAAAGCCCTGGAAGGTAATATTTTTAAACGGAGACTTAAAAATTGGCTTGTCAATAATGTGTTCTACAATCTAAATGAATATTTTGCAAATGATTGTAAAAATAAATAATTTTCTTGTATAGTTTTAAATTGCTTATTGTACGCCCGGCATGGGTAGCTGTTGAATCATATAAATTGAATTTTCCAGCCTTGTTAACACAGTTATGCAATCAATTATGCGGGTGGTAGGACCTTGTGCAAGGTCCGTCCGGATCGCTACCACAATCTTGCTCGCTAATCCTGCCGTTAAGCAGCAGTGCTTGCACTGTTGTGTTCCGGCGTGGAGAGCAAGACAGCCGGTGTAATTACTGGCACAAGAGGTATTCCATCTTAGCCCTCTGGGTTGGCAACGCATCTGCACTCTCTTTGTTGTTATAGGCGGTGGTGATCACTTACCATTAGGTGACCCACCTGCTTGTTTGCCTTCCTATGTTGTATAAAAAAAAAAAATACTCTTATTCTAATAACAAAAACTTGGTGAAACCGTCCCTCAGGACGCAAACTTGCACCGCATCTTCGTGCCCGGGCTGCGGGCCCACCCGCCGTACCCGCGGCTGTCGGCGCTGTCGCAGCAACAGCACGCTCACTGCCTGCGCGTGCTGTGCGCGCGGCGCCCGCACATCCTGGCCGACGAGTTCCTGCCGCGGCCCATCAAACAGGACTTCGCGGTGTTCGAGGTTAGTGGACCGTCCCAGTGCCGGATTAAGCCAGCGCGGAGCCTGTAGCAAATTCTGTCAAGGGGCCCTTAGTTTGCTTTTGGTTCTCAAGTTTAGGGTTTTAAATAAATTTTTATTGCGGTCAGACCGGCGTTGGAGCGCGGGGCCCCCAAATTCGCGGGGCCCGTAGCATTTGCTACTCTTGCTATGTTGCTAATCCGGCACTGGACCGTCTGTGTGTATTATCAAAACGCGATTAGAATAGCATTGGAGAGTAACGTCAGTACACTGACATTTCATAAGCTTGCGTCAAGCTTCAGTCCTATATGTATGAAATGACAGTGTGCTGGCGTGACTCTCCAGTTATATTCTAATCGTGGTGTGATAATATGTATGAACATTCATTATTGTAAAGTCAACATCAAATATGATGAAGCGAGCAACTTCTTCAAAAACATCTGAACGCGACGCTATTGCCAAATGCATTTTTATTGCGGATGTTAGGACCTTGTGCAAGGTCCGTCTGGCGTGGAGAGCAAGGCAGCCGGTCCAATTACTGACACAAGAGGTATTCCATCTTAGCTCTCTGGGTTGGCAATGCATCTTGCAATGTCCTTGGTGTTGCGGATGTCTATAGGCGGTGGTGATCACTTACCATCAGGTGACCCACTTTTGTCTTTTTAATCTTCACCGCAAATCAATTTCAAAGCCTTTTATTTACTAAAATGGGAACAAAGTTGTATGTAATAGAATTATATTAATTAGTTAAGTGGTCTTTTATTTAGCGTGTCTCTAAGACACAAAGGCCTCCAGCCTTCTCCAACTCTTTTTTTTATGCAACATAGAATGAAAACGAGCAAGTGGGTCACCTGATGGTAAGTGATCACTACCGCCCATAAACACCTGCAACACCAAGAAGATTGCAGATGCATTGCCAACCCAGAGGGTTAAGATAGAATACTTCTTGTGCCAGTAATTGCACCGAACTCTACATGTCTTTTGCCAATTGTATCCATAGAGTACAACTCTACAAACCCAATACAATTCCAACAGGAAGTGAAGGACATATATCTAAAGGAACAGCAGGAGTACATTGAGTGGGCGAAGACTCTGTGGACCAACGGGCACTGCATCCGTGCCCTGCGGCCCAAGCCCCAGATCGAAACCGTGTACGAGGCGGAGTTCAAGATGCGAGCCCACCAGATGAAAGGGTACCCGACCTCGTTCGAGCTGGTGGCACAGTTAGCCCTCGAGTCCAAAGGGGAATTTGAAATGGTGTTGCAGAAGGATGTTATCAATGTGAGTATTTATTTTAAGTACCAATGTAAAGAGAGGGGTGTTGTTTCTTCAAAGTTTACGTTTGTAGCGACTCTAGCGCCATCTAGTTTAGAACGGAGGAAAACAACTGACATGCGCTACATTACGCTTAAGAAGTTTCGTAACACGGACGCATATTATATACAACTTCCAACTGTCATTTTTTTTTATGAAATAGGAAGGAAAGCAAGCAAGTGGGCACCTGATGGTAAGTGATCACCACCGCCTATAGACACCCGCAATACCAAGCAGATTGCAGATGCGTTGCCAACCCAGAGGGCTAAGGTGGAATACCTCTTGTGCCAGTAATTACACCGGCTGTCTTGCTCTCAACACCAGAACACAACAGTGCAAGCACTACTGCTTAGCGGCAAGATTAGCGACCAAGGTGGTGCTAGCGATCCGGACGGACCTTTCACAAGGTCCTATCATCCTTTGGACTTCGGTCCCCATGCATAACTCTCGCCTGGTGAGAGATGTCTCTATTGTGACTTATACACGTTAACGTGTCCTTCGTCTTGTTCCTAAAGCCGGTAACAATGCGTGTGTGTGTGTGTGTGTGTGTTGTGTTTTTTTAAGTTCAGGGCCCCACTGAACTCGTTGTTTCAGCGCTGCTCCTTTCAGCATCAATAGTGTAATTTTGTACCTTTATTTTTTCTTAGCTGTCTGTTTGCTGAATGGGCCAAAATTCTTTCTAGTGCCTAAAATAAAAATGAAAATGTATAAACACTTACAAAATTGTAGATGTCTCGAAATATTTTCCTAGTAATATTACGTTAGTTCGCAACCGGGCCCCAATTTTATTATGAATTTTCCCACCATCCTGGGTTTTTTATTACAGAAAATTCTCATTTGGTACCCAAATTACCACTGCGTTACCAGTGCCCATGACTCCTCAAAAATAGTGTCCACTGCGTTACCAAACAATAGTTTTTTTCTTATTCTGATCCCAAATATTTCATATACAGTCATCATTCGGGTATGCGTATGTCATTCTGAATTTAAACATAAAATGTTCTTTTAAGAATATTGAGAATACGTAAAAAAATATGCGTTAAAATGTACAAGGGACGTTTTTATAGGCATCAAAAAGTATTTTGGCCCTAATAACCCTTTTTTTCTTTCCAGGTGGACAGCTCAGCGCTGCCGCGAGTGGAGTACCCGCGCCGGATACAAAAGCGGTTGACCGTGCTGCGGCCGTGCCCGCTGCCTGACGTCTGCGAGGAACACCCCGTACGGTTCGTGCTGCCAGGTCGGACTCTTAATTTTCAACATGTAACTACCGTGAGACTCGGACATATTAATAAAACGGATCACTCACAAAATTTCACATTTCACAACTTTATTTCTTGACGTAAAAATACGTGAGTGATCCGTTTTATTAATATGTCTGACTCTTAAGTCTATATTTGTATTCAGTTGCTGATAAACCGGATTTTATAGTGTGAAAAAATCGAACGCAACATTAACGGCAACCACCTTAAATATTGATAATGGTAAATTCTACACAAAGAGACGCACTTTTATTTTTGTAAATATTAAATACTGCATGTGGCGTTCGTTTTTTCCACCCTGTTAGTATGTTACTGTTCAAGTAGTGTGTTAAAATAATATTGCATGTTTTGTGTTATAGAATAACTTAGAACTCATCCTGTAATGATAGTTGATGTGAAAGAATCAATAAAACATTATAGACTTTAGCTCAGGCTCCGCTTAATTTGGAGTCTGACTGGTATAGCGAAACGTTTAACTGCTTATTAAATAAACTATTTGTGTATTTTGTGTTTGTTTCTGTTTAGGTTTCGACCGAAACAGAAACTAACACCCAAATTCAACTATTAAAGTAAAAATTATTTTCGGTCGAAGCCTCGCTGCGCATGCGATCACAGTTCGTAGATCGATCACGACCCTCGGTGTTAAATTTTTGTAACCGAAACTTTCGATTTATTTTTAAACGTCTAACATTTTAATTATCAAATCAAAATGCTCCGTAACGACAGCCCAAAGAAAAATTAGGGAAACGGCGGGACTCGAACCCGCAACATCAGCATGCATTCCGCGCCTCGCGTTTGCCAGCTTCGCCACATAACCGCGTATTTTTGGTGTCGTCGGGCAGGCGAGAGCAGCACGTCGGTCCTGCCGCTGACGGAGGTGTCCCGCGAGCTGGCGCAGCACGCGGCCGGGCGCGGCGCGCGGTTCGTCTGCGGCGAGGGCGCGCTGCGCTGCCTCGCGCAGCGCCGCGCCTGGGCGCTGCCCGTCGCAGTCGTCGACGTACCCGCGCCCGGTGAGCGATCGTCGTCGACGACGGGATCCAAATTACCGTCGACATCGACAACACCGTAACCATTCAACTCATTACTGACACCGTAACCGACAAAATCATCAAAAACATCAATAGCGTCGGAGTCATCAACGGCACCATGACCGTCAAACTCGTCATTAGCACAGTAACTATCGATACCTTGAACGACACCAAAACTGCCGAACTCATCAGTAACACCATAACCAACAAAATCATCAACAACATCGATAGCGTCAAAGTCATCAACATCACCATAACCATCAAACTCGTCATTAACACAATAACTATCAATACCTTGAACAACACCATAACTGCCAAACTCATCAACAACATCCTAACCATCAAACTCGTCATTAACATAATAACTATCAAAATCTTCAACAACACCTTAACTGCCGAACTCATCAACAACACCATAACCAACAAAATCATCAATAACGTCATACTCATCAAAGTTATGCTAGCTAGTTACGTTAGCTTGTGTTAGTTTGGAATTAGGACAACTGGTATAACGATCCCGAATTATATTTTTATTTATTATTTTGGCTTTGATTCAAGATGGCGACTCGTGTCTAGTGACAGTGTTGGGAAGCGAATTCGCCAACAAAAAAGAAAACGTTTTAATAAGGACCTTCCGAGCGTACAGACATCTACTCGAATACGCGCTAGTACCGTAAGTATAAGATTTTAAAGCTTAATAACCTAAAAATAAGGTTCTAAGTCAACGGGTTTTTTTGCGGGTGGTAGGACCTCGTGTAATGTCTGTTCGGTTCGCTACCACCGTCTTGCTTGCAAATCCTGCCGCTAAGCAGCAGTGCTTACATTGTTGTGTTCCGGTGTGGAGAGCAAAACAGCCGGTGTAATTACTGGCACAAGAGGTTTTCCATCTTAGCCCTCTGGGTTGGCAACGCATCCGCAATCTCTTTGGTGTTTCGGGTATCTATAGACAGTGGTGATCACGTACCGTCAGGTGACCCACTTGCTAGTTTTCCTTCCTATTTCATAAAAAAAAACGGGCAGTACCCTATAGGTTTTAACTTATTTGCCTTTGTCAGACAGACAGACGGACGGACAACGAAGTCATTCTATAATGGCTCCTTTTAAGATATGGTACCTAGAGAGTTTTCTAATAAAGATTTATGTTATTCATCTCCGTTGTATCGTTTTTTTTTCAGTCCGTCAGAAATGTCGAAAATGTCCAAAGCTATGGACCAAGACGCGAAGCCCGAGACGTTGGCGAGTGACAATGACGCTAAGAAAATTGTCGTTGACGATTGGATGGACGCTTGTAGCGATGACGAGGACAACCTATTTATTGATTTCGGTAAGGTTTTTTAATAACTAAATTGCCTTTCACTTTTCAGGAAAAGCTGTTTTTATATTTAATTTTTTGTACAAAAACTACATTTAAATCTACAAATGGTGGACTGTACCTTGAAAATACAGGATTTTTATCCTGTGAAATGCATAGACAATAAGTCAAGCGGGCAAAGCCGTGAGTACTTCAAAAAATAATTAAAAAAAAAGTAAAACCTCGTAGAAATAAATAACAAAAAAAATACAACAACATGGACATACAATTTGTTTATTATTTATGTAACGTTTCGATATTTTCACTCATCACTACACTAATATAATAAAGAGGTAAACTTTGTTTGTTTGTTTGTATTGTAGGGGGTAATCTCTGGAACTACTGAACCGATTTCAAAAATTCTTTCACAGATAGAAAGCTACACTATTCCTGACGGACATAGGCTACTAATTTTACGTGAACATAGTCACGCGCGTCCGCTAGTATATATTATATTTTACACTTGACTGTACAAAATCATTTTTTTTTTTAGATGACGACGCTCCTCTATCTGATATCGCAGCTAAAAATAAAAGCAAAGAGCCAGACAAGCATACTGACGTGGATATGACACAGACAGACGACGGTGGGACGACAGCGGGACAGAAGAAGACGCAAGCAAAGAACGGGAAGAAAGCCGCTGTCAAAGGTTTTGGAATTTACAGTTGTACGTGCAAAGGTAAGAGTGTTTCGCCTTACAATACTTATTATGTGGCGTTAACATCGAAATGAGAAAACCATAGAACTGTGTACAACACAGTGGCAGAGTAGCCGACCATAGTCTATTTGGTAGACCATGTTGGATAGCCTGAATAAAACTGTCTGTGACAATTGTCAAGTAAACAGCTCTGCGTTTTGTACGTTTTAAATTTGCGTTATATTTTTAGTTTTGCTATCCGACGCCTGTGGCGCTGCTAGTTAGAAAACTTAGAAACACTTTATTCACTTACGATAAGATTCAAAGTTGAACCAATGGCTAAATATTGAAAGCCCCTCTTCACCTGCTTCACCCCGTCGCAAAGTGGTGACGCTAGGCTTGTAACAAACCGAACAAGTGGGCATATCTATTGTCTTCTTATATCGATGGGCGTTAAGGACATCCTCCACAGGAGAGATGTTTAATGACCTAAGTCTGATTGTGACTGGGTCTTTAGAATTTTCCAAGTTTATATAATACCTAAACTAATATACTAAGTTAAATAAACCAAGCGATCTGATCTGAAGCAATCGATTCTGTTGGGTATTTTTAGTTTAGTTTAGTTTTCCGACATGTACGCGTCGTAACGTTGGGTTGGTCATTGAGTAGCGCTCCTTTTCTTAATTTATCTCGTCTGTAAGGCAAAGGAATTTATGTCCGTACAGTCTTGGTGAGCGTGGCATCTTCCTATAGGTTTAGGTTTCTTAGTTTTAGTTTCAGGGTTCCACTGAAAATCAGCGCTGCTGCTTGCAACAGCATATGCTGAGTGGGCTCCCTTTTAGCATCAATAGTGTAATTTTGTACCTTTATTTTTTCTTATCTGTTTGCTGATTAAATATTTTCTTTATTCCTTTCTTTGTAATGATATTTAATGGAGCTCCGTCGCCACAGATTCTCTGTTCGAGCGGCCGCCGCCCCGCTCGTTCCGCAAGTGGCAGATCCGGAACAACAAGACGTCCGAACATTACGACGTGATGATTCATTGCGCGCACAAGTTTAGAGTGAGTCCCACGATACTTTATTCTTATGTTTTTTTCGAGTTTTCAGTGACGGATATATCCGTTATTGGTGTTGAACTTATAGTGGCGGATGTATCCGTTATTGGTGTTGACTCTCTATTGCTTAGACAATTTAGCCACAGGACCTCGCAAGGCACGCATTCCCCTCTGCCAATGCATATGACCTAAAACTGTGAGTTAAATCATAACGGTTTATAAAAACCAGTTCGCCGCGATATCGTGTGTCATTTTGCTTTAGTCCGTATCGCGAAAGCGATCTCTGCAAAAATGGTTAATCGTGCTGTATTTACCTTCAAACGGCTATCAAAAACTTCAAATTTCACTAAAGACGGATTTTTTTATCACACGTAAATAATTTTCTTCACAATTAATTTATTATTTACAACACCAAAAACATTTTAAATGAATAAGCTTTTTGACAGACATAACGTAAACATTTCAAAATTTGACATCATGGCATTCGTGGCAGTGTTGCCGACAGCATGTTGTGATTTTATTCGGATATGTCATCTGGAGACTTCCGATACTGTTTACAGTTTTCGGATTTTTCCTTTTGAGGTAAGGAACTCTGAAAATATAGTAACACTCGAAGTCCGGGACTATAAAGTGTAATTCCTGGGCACGGGACAAGACACGTAATTCCAGGTCAATCCCGAGTTTCCCAGCCATCTGGCAACACTAGACCCGTCTCCCCCGCTAAAATTGGCAGAAAAAAATTGTTAGGTGATAATACGGCTTGGCATCTCAATGTTAAATACTCAAAGCTCTATTGTGACGGGTACATCGATTGGTGTCGAACCAGAAGTGACGGATATATCAATCTTTGGCGTTGAGCCCATAGTGACAGATATATCCTTAATTGGCGTTGAACTTGTAGTGGAACCTTCAGTAACGAATATATCCGTCCTTGGCGTTGAACTTATAAGTGTCGAATATATTCGTCATTAGCGTTGAACCTTCAGTAGCGAATAGATCCGTCGTTAGCGTTGAACTTATAGCGACGAATATTTCCGTCGTTAGCGTTGAACTTATAAGTGTCGAATATATTCGTCATTAGCGTTGAACCTTCAGTAGCGAATAGATCCGTCGTTAGCGTTGAACTTATAGCGACGAATATTTCCGTCGTTAGCGTTGAACTTATAAGTGTCGAATATATTCGTCATTAGCGTTGAACCTTCAGTAGCGAATAGATCCGTCGTTAGCGTTGAACTTATAGCGACGAATATTTCCGTCGTTAGCGTTGAACTTATAAGTGTCGAATATATTCGTCATTAGCGTTGAACCTTCAGTAGCGAATAGATCCGTCGTTAGCGTTGAACTTATAGCGACGAATATTTCCGTCGTTAGCGTTGAACTTATAAGTGTCGAATATATTCGTCCTTGGCGTTGAACTTATAGTGACGAATATATCCGTCGTTAGCGTTGAACTTATAAGTGAGGAATATATCCGTCGTTAGCATTAAACTTATAAGTGACGAATATATTCGTCATTAGCGTTGAACTTATAGTGACGAATATAGTCGTCATTAGCGTTGAACTTAAAAGTGACGAATATATCCATCATAAGCGTTGAAACGGTAAATAAAATGATGTTTCAGGGTTCCTCGGGCGAGGTGCTACTGGAGCCCATCCTGGAGTACCAGGCGGATCTGGGCGCCAGCAAACAGAGCGAGGACCGGCTTCGGAGCCTCGCGCTCTCGCTCGCTCTGCGTCGCGACGCCTCCGTCATCAACGGTGAGGCGGCCGTCGCGACAACACAGACTCTAGTACTAACATTAGCTTTGCTAAGCCAATCGGCGGGTGGTAGGGCCTTGTGCAAGGTCCGTCTGGACAGTTACCACCATCTTGCTCGCTAATCCTGCCGCTAAGCAGCAGTGCTTGCACTGTTGTGTTCCGGCGTGGAGAGCAAGACAGCCGGTGCAATTACTGGCACAAGAGGTATTCCATCTTAGGCCTCTAGGTTGGCAACGTATCTGCGTCCTTGGAGTTGCGGGTGTCTATAGGCAGTAGTGATCACTTATCATCATGTGACCCACTTGCTTGTTTGCCTTTCTATTTTATAAAAAAAACCCGTTTAACTCTTGGCTTATAGGTAGTCGCTTTGTAACCATTTTTTTTTTATCGCAGTCAGAATAGACGCGCAGTCTGGCGACGTCATAACCATCGACGAGTTGGAACAGCAGGAGCTCGCTGAACTGCTCGGCGACCGCACCGGCAGCGTCGCTAACTCGGTGCACACGGCGCTGAACCAGCTGCAAGGTCTGGTGGCCGGCCACTACGTCATGCTGCACGAGGTGAGTGCACAGCGCGAGCTCGGCGAGCTGCTCGGTGGCCGCACCGGCAGCGTCGCAAACTGTTGCGACAGAAGTGGCATCTTTAAAAAGATCGCGCACTGTCTCGGGCGCAAGCAATAACGATAAACGCAAAGCGCGTCCACCTGTAACGCTCGACGCGGCAGCCGCGACTGACGGACCCACTGACCTATAAGTAATATGGACTTCTAGTCAGTGTTTAAAAAATGGCATATCAAAGGAGGCTAAAAAGAAGACTAAATCGATAATCGCTCGCGCTGTCAGTCTGTCGGACCGACGGCGCTGCTGTCAATACTATTATTTTGTAATAAAATCAATTTGCAACGAAACTCAATAAATTATTATTTTATGTAGTTAGACGTAAAGTTGTAAATCCAATGACTATAAATGGTAAACTAATAATTTGCATTTGTAACATTGGCGTCAACCTGTATTCTTATGTCGGGCCGTTTTTCTGCTGTCATTTAGTATGAAACTGTACATCCATGCATGAGGACCGTGAAAACTCCTTAGCGGCCGTGTTGAGCGTGCGTCTGTCTGAGTGCGTCGGTTCCGAGCGTCTGTACGTAGATTCCTTACTGCTTACTGTGCTCATGGTGATCACTGGTCAGGAAAAAAACGATCCTATAAAAATTGCCTTTGAGCGACTATTCCATGTATAGTCGACCAAGAAATTGCTTGACCACTTTTCGACCGTATTACAAAGGGATAGGGTTCAAAAGTGGTCAAGCAATTACTTGGTCGACTATACAACGATGTACTGTTGCAGCCGAGCCACGGCGACAACGCGCTCCTGTACGCGCCGCGCGCCGAGGGTCCCGCGCCGCTGCGGCTGCAGTTCGACTGCGCCGCGCTGGCCGACGACGACGAGGCGCGCAGCGTGCGCGCGCCGCCCGCCGTCACGGCGGAACTGCTGCCGTGTCACAAGTAACAAAACCGGCCAAGTGCGCGTCGGACTCGCGCCTGAAGGGTTCCCGTTCTATGGAAGCCCCCTTAAATTTAAATGGAATTCTTATCGCAACTTTATTTAAGTGTTTTTGTGCTTTGTTTTACCTTGACTGAGTTAAGTTTAAATTTAATTTTAATTTACTTAGTAATATGGGTAGTATTGTGTCTGCAAATTAAACTTTATTTATTTATTTTATTTTAAATATTTTTTTTATTTTGTTTTTTAGTATATGTATTTGTTGTTATAGCGGCGACAGAAATAAGTCAAAATTTCAACAGTCTATCTATTACGTTTCTTAAAATACGGCCTGGTGACAGACAGACGGACAGCGGAGTCTCAGTAATAGAGTTCCGTTTTACCCTTTGGGTACGAAACCCTAAAAACCCGCTAAAGACCAAAACGATTATCGCATCCATTTATCTGCGCTGATCGATTTGCACAAATTTATCGAACGCGTGTATGACAAATTGTCGCAAATTATTGTCATACACACATCCGATGAACCTACGCAGATAAATCGCTACGAAACTCGTTGTGGTGTGTAGCAGGCATAATGTTTTTATATGTACATTTAAGTGGATTCCGTTACTGACTCAATGACTGACAGACAAGACTTGCTCGCTAAATTAGCCGCTAAGCAGCAGCGCTTGCACTGTTGTGTTCCGACGTGGAGACCAAGACAGCCGGTGACATTACTGGCACGAGAAATATTCCATCTTAGCCCTCTGGGTTAGCAACGCATCTGCAATCTCCTTGGTGTTGCGGGTGTCTATAGGCGATGGTGATCACTTACCATCAGGTGACCCACTGCTTGTTTGCCTCCTTATTTTATTTTATTTTAAAAACACTTGTATCATAATGTACTATTACTCGTCAGATTCCGCAAGACGCTGCCCTGTGCTTTCACCCACTACCCTAACGCGGTAGCTAAGGAGCCCAGGAAGACAGTCGCGCGGCAGAAAACCCCGCCGCGGGCCCTCAAGGTAAAACCTTTATTTTTTACCCTCTCGGCTTTGCTTTACCGCTGGCACTTAGTTCGAGCAATGATTTTAATTTCGAGTCAGCAAAGTGATATTACGAGTTGAAAAAAAAACTTTATGCCCTAGTGCATTTATAAAAAAACTCCCAACGACAAATGTCAGTTTGCTTACTCGAGTGATTAAGTACATTAAAGAAATAAATGAATATAACTTCACACAGGTTATTAAGGCACCTTTGTAATAAAAAATAATTATTATGAAAACATTCAACAAATTAATTAAAAAGACGCCGTAGACTGTTTATGAAATATTCAATGTTAATAAAAAAAAATATCTAAGATGCAACTAAATAATAAAAAACAAAATAGTTCAGTCGAACTCATGTCACTTGAATTGCGAACCTCCCTTTTCTGAAGGTGGTTAAATAAATCAGGTGCCTTAATAAAATGAATGAAGTAATTTTTGTCAATAGCGGGGCTTTGGATTCCGTCCGTCTGTCTATCAAAAGTCCTAGCGGACGAAACCACGGGCAAAGCCTAGTTCATAGTATAAACGAAGTGGAAAACATGTTACAGTCCTAGTTTTAAAAAGCAGTGTCACAATAGTACATATCGTAACGAGCATAAAATGAGCCATTTCTGATATGAGA
Organism: Ditula angustiorana; assembly: GCA_963691745.1. Classification (NCBI taxonomy): domain Eukaryota; kingdom Metazoa; phylum Arthropoda; class Insecta; order Lepidoptera; family Tortricidae; genus Ditula; species Ditula angustiorana. The sequence continues at coordinate 15,774,433 of OY829476.1, forward strand.
TAGAAAACTAGTTTCGACGTGACCAGAGACGAACGTCGAAAGCTTTATTTTAGCGATACTTCTCATTTATTATCAGTAGTTAAATACCTTGATAAAAGTTACTTCAATAGTTTAATTTATTGTGAAAATATGCTAATTCTACTGTTTTAGAATTAACACGAAATGTATTCTCATTTTAAACAATTTGTATTGCTATAAAATTCAGTTTGTAGACCAAAAAAAAAAAGCCATTTCGAGTGCAATAATGAGCTATTTTATGCTAGTTACGAACAATTCTTTTCCTACTACCTGATAGGTATCAAAAATAACGGGTACTAACTAACAATCTATTTTTTGATAATTGTGTATAACTTCTTTTAGCTTCAAAATAAATGCAATAAGTTTTTAAGTCGGCCGCCAACTACCGGCCAGTATCATTTGTGGTAACAAATCTTAGTAGTTCATTTTAATCAAGCTGAATGAAATGATTATGTTAGCCCGTTCACCAAAAAAAAGCTAAACGAAGTGAAAGTTCGTTATGTTATCGGTTCGATTTATGAATGTCATTTGGTAATCGATTCCTAAACGTTCTTATTTTAAATTTGTTTTTGAAAATGTAATGAAAGTCAATTAACAAGGTAGTAGGAAAAGTAAAAAAGAAAATGGACTAGTAACAAACGTCAAAAGCGACCTATTCTCGTTTCAAGTTACCAAATTGCGTCAAACTTTATCTTCTCGATTTGTCACGGATGCGATTTAATAAAAAGTGCATCGAAACATTCAAAATAGCCTGCGAGACGGCCGTAAATATCAAACGCAGCACGACGCAGGTAAACGGAGAACTGGCGATCGAGAATGAATTGTACCTACAGAGCAGTTGTTTGTTTGCCATTAGTTGCGAGACGCGGAGAACGGCGCCCGACGACAGGTATTGTTTGTGAGTCGCGATCGAGTCGCTATCGAGTCGCGACCGAGTCGCACTCGACCCGAGACGGTCGCTCGGGCGAGTTGACCGCGAGAAAGCGTGGTGAAGTATTCCAGCGAGATAATACTTAACATTTTTAATGGGACATCTGTGAATTGGTTATTCATTTTCACCACTTTACCTGCCTATTCTATGTAGATCAGTAAAAAAATCCGTATAAACGACGCCAAGTCAAAATATCTTTATTCAGAGCTTACAGAAAGCACTTTAGTTTATTTTCCTAGGTACTACAAGGTACTTAGGTATTTCTTCAACCAATCAAATCAATCTTTTGGGTCTCCACAGACCACAAATATTGACTTGATTGGTTGATTTGCCGAGTCACGTGACTATGTTGTTTACCTTATTTAAAGTATCTAAAAAAAAACTATAATGTATGTCGGAAAATTTACCACCGCTCCAGAAATAACCTCTGATGAGAAGATACTGGCAAGAAACTCAACAAGGTCTCTTTTTTCAAATAAAATAAAAAATAATAAAAAAAAAAACTCACTCACAGACACGCTTCGCAACAACGCTCCTAAGAGAGCGTCACTGTGCAGTTAGACGCGGTTGCCTTGTCGAAATTTGTGATCATTGGTTTTATGCGTGAGTGTATGACTGAAGCCTAATTGAGAATTTGGGGTGCAATTTTTGAATCTCACCAGGTGACAAGAGCTCACCAAATGGTCGAATCTCTATAAAAAACGGCCATTTTGGTGAGCTTTAGTTACCCGGTGAGATTCAAATGCAATTTTTGAATTTTACTTTTACACTTGAGAATAATTGTAAAGGACAATACCTAAACTTGATATAAATACATAGAAATGGCTTTAATGGCCGTTTTTCATAGAGTTTCGGCCGTTTTGGTGAGCTTTAGCCACGTGGTGAGAATCATAAATTGCACCTCTGGCCTATCCGCGCTAGCTTTTGTCGCGGGCATAAAAGATATACCTATCCCTTTCTAACCAGTTAGCGTGTGCAAGAGGGACGGCTGCTTATGTCCATGTGCTGATGGCGCAATGGATTTTACTAAGATGATCATTTTAAGATGTCCTATTAAAAATATACATGTCTTGATGTATTTAGGCGCTTTCTCGCTCGGAGACTACCGAACTCTTGTTTCTTAAGGTATTTATAATTGAAAGTTAGATAAGGCGGTATTTTATTAGCTGGAGTAAACTTAAGTTTTTATAGTGGTAAAGCCACACTGTAGCTGGTTGCAGTATAAACGGGCCGGTTTGACCGGGGTAGTACCATACAGAATACCGGCTTGGAGTAGTAGCTTTGTACTGCGTTTCGTACGGTGAGCATGACATCCAGATGCCTATAGGAGACGGGGTCTAAAAAGGGGTAACGGACCAGCTATTCTCTTGGGGTTACGTTTGCTTCCCATCTAACAAGTGGTATGCTCGTTTGCCGCCCTGTGGCGTAAAAAAAATGCTATACAGTGTGTTAAGGGGGTAAGGGTGGAGCGAACGAAGGTCAGAAGTAGGGGATCTTTAGACCTTAAAAGCTACCAAAATGATCTCCATAGTATGTTGAGTGATTTTCATTTGTTTCAAAGTTATGTTATGAGCATTTTGGTGTGTTGCGAATACATTTTGAAATATCGGATTTCAGGCTACACTTTGTGGTAACTAGCTTTCGGTAGTTATTAAAGTCCCCTCTGACCTTTGCTCAAAATAACACCAACACCCTATGGCACTGGTCCCACCGCCGACGATGAACTAGAAACGATTAAAGCTAGAAACTAGAAACGAGTTGGCGAGCAGCGAGGAACGAGTGTGTAGTTCTGATAGTTGGTCGCTCCGCTATAAAGCGAGTATTCCAGTGCGACGGGCGATTACTCGCACCACTCGCTCAGGCGGGACGGCGAGCATACAGTACAGGCGAGGCAAACTTAAAACTTCATAAATTTTGACATTACCAGCGTCTCCTGTCGGTTGTTGACTGAACTACAAAATTTAAAAAAAAACTATCTGTGACTGCTAGCCACTCGCGTCGGAGGTGGCCACTGTCAACTCTGGCTTTCATTTGGTTCTTAGAGCATTAAGAACGGGAGATTATTTGCTTACACAGAATTCTGCCGTTTTTAGCTGCCCTCCTTTTCTAAACTTGATGTGTTAGAACAAATTATACAGGTGCTTATAGCACATGAAGGCATTTTTGGTGAGCTGTTATCTCTTCGGTGGCGATTTAGTGACTGACAAAATAATCGATTGTAAATTAGTTTTTATATCGCGTACGCACATTGTGCCTATACCTTTGGCAGAGGGGTAAGTCATTGAATGCCATCTCCCGTTCTTAATGCTCTTAGGTTTGCTTGGATGTCGATACAGTCTTGGTTATCTCTTCTTGTTTAGGTACTCATCAAATTTTTCTTTATCCTTGCAAATTTTACGACTATGGCAGTCTTAATTATATAAGTTTTCATAAAATTGGCCAGAACAAAACTTTGATTGAGTCTATTTAATTCTAAAAATAACACGCGCAGGTGCGCATACACACGTATATGTATAAATGCCTATCTATCTATGTTGTATAAATTTGTATGTTAGTCTTTAAGGTATTTTTTCTATGGGCCTATGCAGCCTGAAATAAATGGTTCTATTCTATTCTATAGCTATAGGAGTACACTGCATTAGTTCAGTTCCTTGACACTAACGGCAGCACTTTCCATACATGCTATTTAAAACTCTGAGTTGCCACTCTTCTCATTCTACTTACAATACTCTTTGATAGAGTCTGTGCGGAAAGAGAACCGCCGTGGCATAAAAGGGAACTAACATTATGATTTTTACATGGCAACCCAACCTAGCCATCTGTCATGTTTCAAAATTGACAAACTTATTTTCGTGTTGTTTATGTTTGAATTTTCTTGCGGTTTTTCTGAATAAAATAATGTCGAAAAGGGGTGAAACTATACATAGTGATACAAGGGTCATATTTAATATTATTCGGACTTGTCAACGAGATAAAGCCGTGAAATGCACCACTGCAATGACGACTTGCAAAAAGTCACAGAACGTGTATCCGCTCTTACAGGTACCTATTTTACGTTCTATTTAATAGGCCTCCTAAGTAGTTGGTAGTCCTGGACATTTCAATAAGCTTATAAATTTAAAATAAATTAATTTACCTACACAAGTATGTGAAACCATAAACTGACTGATGTGTTTGGTGCAAGTTATAAATAGTTTTGATACTTTACACTTTTACATTATGTATATAATTTTTTCCAGATCTGAGTAAAGACACGGTCTCTCGAATATTTTTTTTCCACAAATAACGGTTTGTAACTACTTGAGAAGAGCAATTGTTTACTTACGTATAAAACCAAAAGTATTTCAGCATGTGATATCTATCGTAAGAATGTTAATATTTCATCTAAAGAATGATTGCCAATTATAATTGAGTGCTTCAGCAACATGCACAACAGAACACTGCAGAACAGTGGCAAAAAGAGTGTGATCCGTGATTCATGTGGAACCAAAATATTGGGAGCAAGACCATATAATAGAAGATATGCAAGAATTTGTGATTAACACAACTGATTCAAGCACATCAAATTCAAATGATGATGGTTACGATGAATAAATTTTTATTTTTATGTTTGTATATTTTTATTTTTAGAGTATGAAAAAGGTTTCAGATTATCATCTCATAAATTTACAAAAAATATATATTTACATTTTAATTTTTTCTTCATATTCAAGTATCATGATCCTTAGTGTCGAACTATAAAGGCAAAATTGACGTGACAGTGTTGTCAACATAACAAAAACCGTAAATTAGCACTGCTACGCCCTCAAATCTTATGACGGTCCTCTTTTCGTAAAGACTCTACAGTCATACTCAGTGATGCCAGATCTCCTGATTTTTCGGGGGATTTACTGATTTTTCCAAGATTCTACTGATCTACTGATCATAACTAAAAATCTACAGATTTTTTCAAATACTAGCTTCCTTTAAAATATGATATGTAATATGTAATATAAAAACCTGAGTGAAATGACACACAAAATTATCATGGTTTGGTTGGCACTATAAAATTGTCATCGTAAAATGGACTTAACGGGGTGGACATGTGCCCGCTTGTCACCAGAGAGTATGACCAGTGTTGCCAGGTCCATTTTCGAAAAATCAGAAGATGCAACTAAAAAAAATCAGTTAGATAGAAAAAAATAACAATTTATATATAACCATATACAAATACGCAGAAGTGAAATAAAGATGGTATCGCTTTCTCCATGAATCCTATAAATGATTACATGACTAAATTAAATATCACTTTATAGGATTCATGGAGAAAGCGATACCATCTTTATTTCACTTCTGCGTATTTGTATATGGTTATATACAAATTGTTTTTTTTTCTATCTACTGGTTTTTTCTAGTTGCATCTTCTGATTTTTCGAAAATGTACCTGGCAACACTGGTCATACTCTCTGGTGGCAAGCGGGCATCGCTTGGCGAGTACCGCTGAGCGAGTTTATCGTTTATAGCTTTTATCGCTGCGATCAACTAGTGAAGGGAGAGTCCTCGCCGGCAGTGTGAACAGCCAGCGATGAACTATAAATATATCTCTCTCTTTTACCGACATGGGGATCTTTATCTTTTGTTCGTTTCTTGAGCGAGAAAATAGTCGATAGCTAATCGCTTCCTCGCTCTTGGTGGGACCAGTGCCTATATTTATGTTTTGGCAAACGTAGCCTGGGCCGCCGTCCAGCCAGACCGCGAGACGACCTAAACAGGCAAGCGGGAAGCGACTCGCTGCGTAAAGCAGAGGACAGGCCTATGTCCAGCAGTGAGATGACGATAAAAAATATGCGAAATTACGGTAGATAAATAGAAACAGCTGTCAGTTTACTTCAGCTAATAAATATTGCTGTTGGAGTAGTTTTGATGATCTATTTTGGCGACACTAGAAAGCCAAAGAAAAATTATGATTTTTTACGACTTTTGAAAATATTATTAGTTAACCTGCTGTGACATGTGAAATTTTTTATAAATTCTAAAACGAAAATGAGTTATTCAAATTCCTGCGGGAATATTCTTGAAGATGGAGACTTATACCGTCCGTTTGTCTTTCTGTTGTGTTGCCAAACCTTGGTAATTTATTTATTATACACCTAAGTGTAAATTGCAGGGTTCTGTAATTTATTAATTAAAAAAGATTTTATGAAACAAAAACAATAATGCGAGTTATACAGGATGTCTCATTCAAATCGGTCAGTATGGGAAAGTCTGAAACCATAAGACATACGAAGATCTGTTCTTAGTTTCTGTCATCGATTTTAATAAAAAGAAAAACTGCATTCATACATTTAAAAAACCTGTACCTACTCAGCTCGGGAATCGAACCCGGTTGTTTTGAAAAAATAAACTTACACTATTTCTATTTAGATATCGATTGTGTAAGTCTTAAGCAGTAAATGGCTCTATGAAACATGATGTCTAAAATGAATAAAATGCATTGTTTTCACATATTTTAATAGGTGTTCGAAGTGACCGCCGTTTTTTTTTTTCAATACAAATTTGTATTGTTTTTTTTTTAAATGTATGAATGCAATTTTTCTTCTTATTAAAATCGATGACATGGTTCCTAGGAACAGATCTTCGTATGTCTATGGTTTCAGACTTTCCCATCCTGACCGATTTAAATGAGACACCCTGTATATTGACGTACAAGAGGTCAACATTAACCTCTTATACAACATCATTCTTTTTTTTTTAATTCTTATTCTTTATAATAAATACTCTTTGAACCCCAAGAACGCATACAAAAGTTGTCACTCACCCGCCAGGTCGCCATGTCCAACAAGAATTTGAAGTTTAAACACGTAGGTCGCTTTTGCACTGTCATCGATCAATTATACAGCCTTGGCCAAAAGTATAAAGCACGACATCATTTTTATATAACTTCTAAATAATATCTTATTTCCGAATTAGAAAAATATCAGATGACTATATATTTACAGATTTTTTTTTATTAGTATTAATTTTCCCAATGTAAATACTTTCTGTATATGTATAATATTCGGGTGGTAGGACCTTGTGCAAGGTCCGTCCGGATCGCTACCACCATCTTGTTCGCTAATCCTGCCGCTAAGCATCAGTGCTTGCACTGTTGTGTTCCGGCGTGGAGAGCAAGACAGCCGGTGTAATTACTGGCACAAGAGGTATTCCATCTTAGCCCTCTGGGTTGGCAACGCATCTGCACTATCTTTGTTGTTGCAGGTGTCTATAGGCGGTGGTGATCACTTACCATCAGGTGACCCACTTGTTTGTTTGCCTTCCTATGTTGTATAAAAAAAAAAATTGTCGGATGACTAGAATTTAATCTATACTAAAGTATAACATTAAAACTTAAACAGAACAAGCTAAATAAAACCGTTTGAAAAATGTATTGTCTAAAAAAATACTATTCTAACTAATTTGTATGGCAATTTTTTAAAGATATAATGAAAATAGGAAAATTTAGCATTTTAACTACTTAATTAGTTTATTACTACTCGACGACTACCAACTCGTAAAGTTTATATTCTAAACAGAATAATAAATTATTAAAAATTAATTAAAAATATCCCCAATCAGTATTCAATGTAATATTTTATGTAAGCGAAATGAAAGCCAATTCAATATTTTGTTACAAAGATGGCCATTTCAATTCATAATTCGATATCTGTATGAAAAATACAGGAGTGCTCAATACTTTTGGCCAAGGCTGTATGTGTCGGTGGCGCCACACCTTTAAGCGTTCTTGGCATTCAAAGAGGCATCGGTCGATTCATAAGAAATCTGTCATTAGTTTCAGACGTTCGGTGCCAGCTCTTATGAATCAACCTATACTTACTATAAACATTTTCTCTATAATTTTGTTTAAAACATTTTTTGTTGTTATATTGGCCATAGTATTACACGTTCTATGAAAATTTTGAGTGACTACCTATTCCGGTGCAAAAGATATAAACCTGTGACAGCGACAAACGGACAGACGGACGTAAAAGCGAGAGCAACAGGGCTCCGTTCGGACCCTTTGAGTAAGGAACCCAAAAAAAAATAAGCAGCTGAATTTCTTGCGGCGCTTGTTATTAGCAAAAAATATAGTTAAATGATATGATAATGGAGATTTATTAAAACTTCGTTTATGTATTAAAAAGTTTTTATTTGCAATTTTCTCATAAATATAGAGTAATACCTACGCAGTATGTCACTCGGTAGCAAAATTATTTTCATCTTGGACGTTTTGCGTTCAGTGCAACCCCCTCGCCGAAAATACATCATTTTGCTCCCTCGAGACAATCTAATATTATAAGCCCCGAGCCAAATCTGGTTTAGTATCAAAATGTTTTGTTGCAGTGGCCCAAGAAACGAGGGAAGAAGACGCGGGCGAACTAAAGCGAAATAAACGTTGTTTTTTTTAATATTGCCTTTTATTTATACAAAATTATTGGAATAAATATGGTGGGTATAGTACTTCGTGATTAAAGCGATAAGGCACTAAGCAGCTTCGTCGAAATAACCGTCAAGTTGAGTGGCGATCTGAAACAGGAAATTGCAAAATGAGTAAAGATCAAAGATTTACAAATTATGAGTAATTTATGATACAGTATGGTTTAACCGATGGAGCGCGCCCTATGATCACAGGTGAGATCATAACTTTTTTGGCCTATAGCGCCCTATGATCACACGTGTGATCATAGGGTGCTCCACGGGTTAACAAGATTTATTTATCAATCAACAAAGCATGACACTACAGTTTACACAAAGCCAAATGAATGTTGATCGTCAAATTAAATAAAAAACGCGAGATTCAAAATGAGGAGATAGCAATAATAATACAGCAAATGTCAAAATAACGACGGCTTTTGCATTAGATTATAGTATTGTAAGACAGCCGGTGCAATTACTGGCACAAGAGGTATTCCATCTTAGCCCTCTGGGTTGGCAACGCATCTGCAATCTCTTTGGTGTTGCAGGTGTCTATAGGCGGTGGTGATCACTTACCATCAGGTGACCTACTTGCTTGTTTGCCTTCCTATTTCATAAAAAAAAATTTAAAAGTTAATAAAGTGACATGTCGTCAGGGCTGACCTGCACAGGCGTGTACTTGACATATTTGTCGGGGTTCTTGGAGAAGGGCAGCGCTGCGCACAGGTCGTAGAACTTTGTGTAGGGAGGCAGCAGCGTCTCCTTGAAATGAAATATAGTGAACATAAGATGTAAATACATTATATCAGTACTTTCATTCTACCGGAATTCCGGTGTGCAAATTGACCTTAAATTAAGTTTATATATATTTTCCTCATTCAAATTCAGCTATAAAATTCAAAATTTCACATTTAAACAATGATAGGGATTCAAATAAAATATCAAATTGTAGTCAAAATAAAATAAATGAAAATGAGATTATGTCAAATTTTCTAAAACAATCTTGTAGGCAACCTTGTTGTCGCGTTTGAGCGCCTCGCGCAGCTCCGGATCCGGGACGCTGTAGCTTCGCTGCGCACGCGTCGTCTCCTCCCACTCGCGGTTGAACGACTGCGGCAATAGCGTATTGTGTCACAAGGGCCGTAAAACGGTAACTGACGAAACTCGCCATGTCAAAGAGCGAAGTCGGTTTGTAGAGCACCTTAGTTCATTGTGTCACTAGGACATTGGGTCAATACACATTACAGACTCAACAAACACTTATAAACAAGCTTCGCCGCATTGTTAGCCGTTCGGACAGATTAGACAGAAACCATCCTACAGTGTACCGAACCCGAACTGCAAATAACCCGTTCCTGACACTCCATGACATAAACGTCTTAATTACACAAACTTTGCGGGTGGTAGGACTTTATGCAAGGTCCTTCCGGAACGCTATCACCATCTGGCTCGCTAATCCTGCCGCTAAGCAGCGGTGCTTGCACTGTTATGTTCCTGCGTGAGGAGCAAGACAGCCGGTGTAATTACTGGCACTAGAAGTATTCCATCTTAGCCCTCGGGGTTGACAACACATCTGCACTCTGTTGTTGCGGGTGTCTATAGGCGGTGGTGATTACTTACCATCAGGTGACCCACTTGCTTGTTTCCTATTTCCTATAAACATATAAATAAATAAAAATGTTAGCCGTTCGGACAGAATAGACAGAAACCATCCCACATTGAATGACCGAAACGAACTGCAAATAACCCGTTCCTGATAGGCTCATCAGGTAAAGAAAATTGTTCAATGTCACCTGTCCAAATCATGTATGCTGACAACAATGGTATAAGTACAGAGGTCTCTCTTCCAAGAGAGACCTCTGTTCCAACAAAGATGGCGTTTAGGGGTAAGAATCGTCCTACTGTACTCACAGCGAATTTATCCTTCAGGATCTGCCGATCACGGTCCCGCAGTTTGGGAGGTGGCGCCTCCTCGAGCACCGTGTGCGCCAGCAATTTATTCCAGCTGGAAATAAAAACGGAATTCTCGTTTTAATTTAGCCCGACTGTACTTCTCAGCAATTGCATCTGCGAAAAGTATTTATACACAAAATCCGTACGCATTTGTAAAATAAATACAACTTAAAAGAACCTTTTAAATATGTCTTAAATGTTTACTTGCGGAAGGCACCTTAGCATCGTAAGGCCCCTTACAAGCGTGATGGACCCACGAGAACCACGGTATTTGTTCTAATTTCTTATTCTAGTGCAAGTCTGTTCTGTGTTCGATGGTCGTTGAACACTTTAGAGACCGTTAGAAACAAGAAAGTTTCCGGATCCAACAAATAAACAAATGAAACTCGACGTGAACCTTCCTGAGAGTAAAGGCCAGGCTACACCCTTGTATAATAATAATAAATCATTTATTATCAGGCTACAAAAGGCCCATACATAAATAAATTACAGACTAACATACATAATGATATAAAACACAAATTGTATGCAGCACGGCTCCGGTGACGCGCGTAAACACGCCGCTTGCGTTGCGCGGACGTGACGCAGCTCTACGAAGCAGAGGCGTTGTCAACCCAGAGGGCTAAGATGGAATACCTCTTGTGCTAGTAATTACACCGGCTGTCTTGCTCTCCACGCCGCAATATAACAGTGCAAGCACCGCTGCTTAGCGGCAGGATTAGCGAGCAAGATGGTGGTAGCGATCCGGACGGACCTTGCACAAGGTCTTACCAGCCGCCTGTTAGTTAGAATGCCGACCGACCTCTGCAGGTAGTTGCTCTTGTACTCGGCGATCATGCCGCGGTAGCTGGCCTCGCAGTCCGGCTCTACCGTCATCAGCACGTCCAGCAGCCCGCTGCGCTGCAGACCCTGGCAGCATTTTATTTATATTTAAAATACTAGTGTTTAATGTTGTAAGAACCTTCCTTAAAAAAAACCCTAAATAAATAAATAAATATCTTGGGACAATTAACACCAACTGACCTAGTCCCAAAGTAAGCAACTGAAGCTGCTTGTGTTATGGGTACTAGACAACGGATATACATACTTATATAAATAAATATATACTTAAATACATATAACATCCACGACTCGGGCACAAACATTCGTATTCATCATACAAACATTTGTCCCTCCCGGGAATCGAACCCGGTACCTCAAGCTTCATAATCAGGGTCACTAACCACTAGGCTATCCGGCCGTCAAAATGATAAAACGATAAATAATAATAATATAATAATAAATAATGATTAAATGATAAATGATAGTGAAAACCGTATAAAAATTCATTACGTGGTTTAGAAGGAGATACGAGAACAGATAGGAACGGATAGCTACTTTGTTATATTCTATTGCTATTATTATACTTTGTTAAAAAAAGGCAAGCGAGCAAGTGGCTCATCTGATGGTAAGTTACCGATCACTATAGCCTTTCAGACAAAAACATTGGGCCACGGTTCGTTTTGCGTATAAACGAGGTTAGTTCGACACCCTGGTTTCTTGCCCGAGGATGCTTCGAGTGAGATCTGATGACGGATTCCTCGAGCATCGATAGAGGAGATTTAGAGTCCCTACACACCCAGCCGATCGAACCTGAGAGTAACGCCGGAATTGTACATGTAAAAAAAAATACAATTTATGGAGAACCAAATGATGACAGCAGATCGTGGAACACGATTCCGGGTAAGAAAACAAGGTGCCAAACCGACCTCGTCTGGGCGCACTGGGGGTCTATTTATTGTCCGCGAGTGCGGGTGTCAGGCGCGCACGCACCTGCAGCAGGTAGAGCGTGTTGTTGAGCAGGAAGATGGCCTTGAGCGCGTCGGGGTACTGCTCGCTCTTGGCGCGCAGCGCGAGGTTCAGCTGCGCCAGCACCTTCCGCACGTACAGCGCGAGCAGCGCCACGTGCCGCGAGCGCGCGCCCGGCCGCGCCGCCGCGCGCGCGTATGTCGGCTCCGTGGCCAGCGCCGCCCCTGCGGGCGCGCACGGATATGTCAACTGGACCCCAAACTCCGATGATGTCGCTTCGTGACTATGGCTAGGTCGTTCACATAAACGAGGTACAAGAATGGACCCAGAATTGTTCCCTGAGGTACTCCCATCTCGACCACGGACCTCGATGATATCGCTTCATCGAACACTACTCTCTGATTTCTTTGAACCGAAGGTGAGACTCGGGGAACTCTAGAGATATGCATATGAGAATTATAGGAATTCAATTTAAAGAGTAAAGCGTGAATCTTCACGATCAAACGCCACGGAGAGGTCGCGAGTCGCGACAGTCGCTCTCGTCGCGAGTTTATTTCCAGCGATAAGCGAGGTACTAGAATGGACCCAGAATTGATCCCTGAGATACTCCCATCTCAACCACGAAATCCGATGATATCGCTTCATCGAACACTACTTTCTGATTTATTTGAACCGAAGGTGAGACTCGGGCAACTCGAAAGGCGTGCTCACGAGAACCGTAGGAATTCAATTTAAAGATTTAAAAAAAAGAGAAGATTAATCTCCCCGATCGAACGCCACGGAGAGGTCGCGGGCCGCGACAGGCGCTCTCGTCGCGAGTTTATTTCCAGAGAAATGCGAGCTCCGGGGGCGGCTCGCGCGACTCCCGGGGCCGCCCCCGCAGGGCCGTACCGATGGTCTCGTGGTGCTGCGCCAGCGCGTGGCAGTGCGCCAGCGCGGCCACGCACAGCTGGTGCACCGTGCCGTCCACCGCGCCCGCCGCCGCGTCGCCGCGCAGGCCCTCCACCCACTCCTCCAGCGACTTGAGGCACTGCAACACACCACGCGTCACTGAGCGGCGCCCGGCGCGAGCCGCTCCCCGCCCGGGCGGCACTCACGTGGGCGCGGCAGCTGCCGACGACGGCGGCGTAGGGCGCGGCGTCCGCGGGCGCCAGCGCGCGCGCCACGTCGGGCTGCAGGCGCTGCAGCCGCGCCAGCAGCGCCCAGCACGCGCTCGCGCCCGCCGAGCTGCGCGCGCAGGCGCGCCGGCTCCGCGTGCAGGCGCGCTGGAACGGAACGCCATTTCAGCACGGCGCAGGCGGCGGAGGCAGTTCGGAGAGCCGCGAGCGTTCTCTCGCGGCCGGCCGCGTTACCTCGACGGCCTGCGCCAGCATGGCGAAGCAGTCTCGCAGCACGTCGGCCAGCAGCGCGGGCAGGCGCGGCAGCGGCACCAGCCCCAGCAGCGCGCGCTGCTCGTGGCGCGCCAGCCGCGCCAGCGCCGCCGCCACCGAGCCCGCCACCATCGCCTCCCACTCCTCCAGCGCCTCGAACGACTCCTCCGTGTCTGGCGAGGCAGAGAGAGAGTTGCATATACAGAGGTGGCCTTTGAAACTGCCCGAACGCGAGGCTGCATATCGACCGATTCTGGAGTTAATCGCTCCTCAGCCGCGACAGTCTATCACATAATTTCCGCCGTTCCCTGGTCACCGCTTGCGGAGTGCCGTAGGCGTAGGACTACGTGGCGTCCGCTGCAGACGTCGATCACGGTTTTTCGGCGCAGACCGTTTGAACTGTTCGCTTTGAAAATGAGAGACGAGAGCCCGACGGCGACTAGGTAAAATGACGTCACGTCCCAAAAGGGGGAGAAGTGATTTTCTATGGGGACGGATAGAGAATTTGTAAGGAGTCAAGACAATGCGCGCGGGAAAAGAACCTCGAGCAGTACCGCATGCATCTTATAAAAAATCTCATAAAAAAAACTTAACGAGTTACGCCAAGTGATCTACAAGGGCGAGGTCGCAGAAAAGGCGGCGTAGGACCGAAACTGGACGAGAAAATCGTTGGGTTTTTCGCAAAAACCTGTCGGTGTCTACTCAAGATTTGTCTATAAATTTAAAACAGAAAATCCAGAAACACGTAAAAATAATCATGAGAATATTAGTGGGTCAGTCTGGATCCACAATTTCACTTGTCTAGCTGACGAGAATATCTCCAATGAGAAGAGGTGTATGAGTTTATAAAAATTCGTCAATAAGAACTTGGTATGGCAATCTGTTTGCTCCTGCGGCCAAAAGTTCAAGCTTTTTCACTAACGGCACAGTCAACTGCGATAGAAAGCGTATTCCGCTTCTAAATCAAAAGTATTTTCGTCCCCCAATTTCATTAGTGCCAGCTCATACGCCTCATTTTGGTGGATTATGGGAATCAGAAGTAAAATCATGTAAATATCTCTTGTCCAATTAGAGGGACAGAATTAGCACGAATTGAAGCCGACCTGAACTCCCATCGTATGCATCCTCTCTCCTCAGACCACAGCGACTACCTCGCCCCAACTCCAACATACTTCCCCGTCGACCGGCCTGTGACGTAACCAGCCTGCAAAGACTTGACCACCACAGACATGGGCCGTCTCTCACGCTACCAGCGGCTAGAGCTAGTGAGGCAATACTTCTCCCAACGATGATCGAAGGAGTATGTCTCCTAGCAGCTGACGAGGACAAAATGGCCAACGCCTAGTCAATTCTAGTGGTTATTTTTTCGTGAACGCCTTAGCGCCTGATCGATGAAACTATCGGCTAAGCATGAAAAGAACAATTGCATCTAAGGCAAAATGTATCGGGATAATCGTGCAAATCGAATTTTCGTTGTCCTCCTTTAAGATCCGTGTAAGACCTAGTAAAATGCATAATGGAGGCACTAGCTTTTCACACGTAGCTCCGCTACCATTCTTTAAATGTTGCTGTTGGCTAGAAACTACCCTAAAACACAAAACTTAGCAGAATGATATCAGTTACGAATAACTTACAGGACTCGCTGACAGAGCGGCGCGGCCCGATCGCCAGGCCCGTTGAATTCTCGAACGTCTGCGATGCCTTCTGGATTATCTTGTTCGCTTGCTTCTCTATTCTGCAACACCAAAGGTACTATTCTCATTCCCACTACTGGACAAACTTTCCCACATGATGTTTCACTCCAGAATTACTCGCATCCAGTTTACTTGCGACTCTCACCAGATGCGGGTGGTAGGACCTTGTGCAAGGTCCGTCCGGATCGCTACCATCAACTTGCTCGCTAATCCTGCCGCTAAGCAGCAGTGCTTGCACTGTTGTGTTACGGCGTGGAGAGCAAGACAGCCGGTGTAATTACTGGCACAAGAGGTATTCCATCTTAGCCCTCTCAGTTGGCAACGCATCTGCAATCTCTTTGGTGTTGCGGATGTCTATAGGCGATGGTGATCATTTATCATCAGGTGACCCACTTGCTTGTTTGCCTTCCTATTTCATAAAAAAAATATATTATTGATCTAATAAGAGTTAAAAAGTTCGTATACTAACACTTTCTGTATTTTGCTCGTCTTTTTTGTAGTGCTGTCGGAGCGGTGAAGCATGTTCTTGGCTCTCTGTAACAAACGAGAGCACTCAAATGGGTCGGCGGTATAGACACGTTTACTGTCAATTTGAGATCGCTGCAAAAGTACCCGAAGTCATACAGTATTTTAACGTCACTCCGGGCCGTAAGTAGCAGTTTACCGCCCGCTACGTGAGCGGAAATTTACACTTCCTAATTACACACCTGTACACACCTCGGGCGGTGATAAAGAACGCCTCAGATCGCATGTTCGCTCGCCTTTGGCTCGTGAGACAAGTTCCTGCGATCTGAGACATTATTTATTTCTTCACCCTCGGGGTGTAATGTACTATTAAAGTAGGACATATTTTACTGTCTGCTGGAGCGGGCACTGACCGTGACAGGGTCGTGCGGCTCGGGCCGGGCGCGCAGGTGGTCCTTGAAGGCCTGCAGCGCGGCGCGGGCGGCCGGCGCGCGCGCGGCCAGCAGCGCGGCGGCCGGCGCGCGGCCCGCGGCGCTCAGCCAGCCCGCCGCCGCGCGCAGAGCCTCCTGCGCGCCGGACGTGTTGGAGCCGCTGCCGCTCACGCTGATGCTGTCCACGCTCGAATCTAGCGACCGATTCGAATCTGACGCTATTTTTAAAGTTAATCGAATCATGAAGCGCGAGTCTTCATTTTATATAGGTTTTTTTTTAGTCTTCCTTTTTTTGCAGGCAGTAGGACCACAGAATAAATAATAGTACTAACGTACAGAAACTTCTCTTTTTCGACCACCTTTAAACGAATTCCAACTTTATGATCAGGCACAAAAAGTTCGTACTACTTCATTAACATTCGCCAGGCAGCATGCGTCAAAAGGAAGGCGCCGCCCACGTCCGCCTTCCACCCGCAATGGCCTGGCGCACCGCTAGGGTTGGGCTGCGTACTGTAATACTATAATATCTCGCGCGACACAGACTTAGCGGCCGCGCGCTTCAAGCCGACAACCTACTGCAATTAACCTATGCCATAGGTCATGCGTCGAGCGCACCTACAATGCGGAGTGCAACCCCCCTGGTAGGACCTTTTGCAAGGTCCGCCCGCATTGCCACCACCATCTTGCTCGCTAACTCTGCCGCTAAGCAGCAGTGCTTGCACTGTTGTGTTCATTCGTGGAGAGCAAGACAGCCAGTGTAATTACTGGCACAAGAGGTATTCCATCTTAGCCCTCTGGGTTGGCAACGCATCTGCAATCTTCTTGGTGTTGCAGGTGGTGATCGCTTACCATCAGATGACCCCCTTGCTTGTTTGCCTTCCTATTTCATAAAAAGAATATATATATACAGTCGCTATCGGATGTCGTTTTCAAAAATATCTGAACTAACGCTTGCGCCCTTTACAGAGTCGTGTTTACAGATCAGCACGTTGCGATGGACTGCTTCGGCATACTTGATGGCCGCTCGACATGCGCGGCCTGCGTGACACTCTGAGGCGAAAAGAATACCTTCTTCTATAGCGATCATATCCATGAGGGTTGTGGGAGATAGGGGTCTAGTATTTCTGGCCAGGAGCTCCTCAAAAGCGGCCTCGAGTTTCAACACTCCGGTGTTATATAGCTGGTTCTGGAAGCAGTAAGAAGTGATTATACCTCATAAAGATACCGTAATACTTCCTAATTAGATGTGATCAGAGTAAAGGTACAGAAATTTGGCTCATTTTACCTTTTTTAATGGTGTAGTGTATACAGAGTTGTGTTGCCCCTTAAGTGGCAATAGGATGTAATAAAAGCCAAACGACCACTAGGGAAGCTGGCCAGGCCCAGGAATGTGGGTTATGATTTCATAGTAGTCCCCACATGCATAGCCCAAATGAGTGGATTGAATGAATGGATTAAAGTTTCAATTTTAAAAAGAAAAGATATAAAATGTTTATAATTACTATATTTTCCAGTTCCACACTCTGGGGATTGTTCTTGTTGAAATAATTTTGAGCTTCTGCTAGTTTATCTAATGCCTGTAAACACAAAGAGAATCAATTATTATTTTATGTAGTCTGTTTAACTCGTTTTTTTTAATACACTTTAACGAAAGAAACTGTAGTAACTACCGAATTTTCATTACAGCAACCAGATAACATTACATCTACTTTTTTGCAATCAGATACAGCTGTGAAAAAAGGTTATGATAATAACTGCCCAAAAATCGGCTCGGTGCACGTCTAGCCATGGTCTCACTCACAATTAAAATGTTACATTCCTAATTAGGAATGTGAGCATGCCAACTGTACAGTCAGCGTCAAATATACCAGAGCGGGCAAGGTGGTCAAAAGTATCTGAACACGCCCGAGCGTATTTAACAATAGAGTCGAGTTCAGATATTTTTGACACCTTGCCCGCTCTGGTATATTTGACGCTGACTGTACCAGCAATGGTGGATCGGCGCCGGTTAGCAGAATACCTCAAGGTAGATGTTGAGAGTGTCTGTGCTGTGCGTGTGAGGGCCAGCCTGCACGAGGTCCGCGAGCTCGCGGGACACCATGTAGTAGTTGATGACATGGTCGAGGGCCTTCACTGTGCGCTCCATGTCTAACGAACATCCACAAAAACCCTTAATGTCTAAAAATGGAGTATCTTTGAGGAGATTGCAATTAAGCTAATAAATTAAATAGGAGTTGAATAGAAAAATACCTTATTGCAGGGTAGGCAACCTATAGCAAATGCGCAGCATGTGGGTGTTGTTTCAATAAATTATAAGACAATTCACTATACTATTAAATTAAATTAGACAAAGCCAATTTTCTTACGCAAAAATCTATCACGATTATGCAACACACTGCAGATATATAAAATTAGAACTATTTTCATATTACTTTGGAAGGAGGAGAGGACGAGAGGAGATAAGACATTCCTATTTAAACTGTTTTACTTTTCTTTACTAACCTAGTCATAATAAAACTGCCTGTATTACTAACATGCTATGAAGATTTCTGAAATAAAAGTTTAATAATTAATAATAATTAATTTCAACAACAACCTAATAGGATACTTAGCTCTAGTTAACTTCTAAGTTATGGGTTTTAATTTATTTATTGGTTTATCTATACAAATATAATAAAGCGTTAAACTACTACAGCATGTCCAAAAAAAATCCACTAATAGAAAGCTACAATATCCCAGATACTGATAGGCTATGCTAGTTTATAACTTGACATACTATGATGAATCTGCTGAAGCCTGGCCGTGTCTCCATACAGCGGCAGCACAGCTGTCTCCAGCTGCTGCAGCCTTTGCTCACAGGCACCCAGCACATTGCACACGTCTGACGCTAGGGAAGAGCTGCGGTTGGCTGCTGCCTTCAGCTCCTGGATGTTGCTCATCTCCTGTTAATAGAATTCAATAGTTACTTAATGTTTATATGGACTCTTTATCTTCTTTATATAGTATAAAATAAAGTCACCATCCTTTTCTGTCCTCATATCCTTGGCTGCCTCTACCCCTTCAGTTTGGTACAGTTTTCACTGTCATTTAGAGATTTTTTTACAGAAGGGATTTCTGCACATTAAATTCTAATTGTACCTATGCAAAGCCATGTAGTTGTACAAATAAATGAATTTTATTATTATTAATCAGAGGACATGCAACATCTACTTTTTAGAAGGTCTAATATGGATAGAGGACGACAAATCCATTGGTGGATCAGTGTAGAGGCAGCGGACAGTATATGTGTCTAAAGGCCTCTGCTGGGCTACGTAGCGCGGGTGCACGCCTATCGAGCAAATAGTATGAGCCTAAACCCACGCGGACGCCCTCATACTATTTTTTTTTCTATAAGCGTACACCCGCTCCATGCTCCCGCGCGACTTAACGGAGGCCCTAAGATCGTTTTTGACTTTAGGGGTTTAAAGAATTTTGGTTTGATTTGATTTACGCCCATTAAAAGTGTACATTGTTTTGAGGCACCTCAGCAAGATTGTTTCAAGTTACGATGGCTGTCATTGTAACGTATTACAAGGCGAAATTGGATTTTTCTATAAGACTATCAGTCAGGGTATCATAAAAGTCAGGAAATTTAATTTATGCAGGTGATCGTGAGAACATACTAACCTTTTTCAACTTCATTTCGATTTCAAATTTCTTCTCTATCGCATACATGATTAGTTCCTATATTTAAGAGTTCGGTTAATATTTCCGCCTACAATATATCACTAAAACTAAACACTATTATTAAAACAAAATGAATTGTTATAAAAATCACAACTAACAAATATTTCCACTTTTTTACATTGACATATTTGACGTTTAATTGACATATGGCTCAGTTTCTTTTTATTTTTGCCCAATTTATGAGTAGGCTAAAGTATTAAGAACATATAGCCAATTTGGATATACCACTTTATTTATTATGAAACATTTTTTACTCTGATCTAACAAAATTGAGCAGTTGCTATGAAAACATTGGTTTAAAAACGCTTCTTTCAAGAAACATATTCTCATCCTCCTATTGCATAATTTTACTGAACTGAGTTAAATAATTTCAATGTTAGAATAATAACAACTCTGTGGGGAGTCAAAAGTATTTATGTTTTAATTCATAATTTATAGGTAGCTGTTTTTTATAGTGTTCCTTTGCCTTTCACTTTTATGGCCATTATTTTTTATTGAAATCCTAGTGATGGAGATCATATTGCGACTTCGGTCAAAATCCGATGTGCAAAAGGATTTACAGACAACATGATCAGAATGCCCGATCTAATCAGATTAAGATGAACTTTGTTTGTTTTTATATGTTATAATACCACATTTAACAAAAAAAAGTATTTGTATTGTATTATTACTAACAAACAATATATGAGTTAAAAATATATGTGTATTGTATATTTACTAACAATGTATGAGTTTGTAAAGACTTGAAATAAACGATTATTTATTTATTTTATATGAATATTTTGTCGTGCCTAAATAACTAGATCTAGAAGTTCGATAGCTTTATTGCGCACATAAACGCATCTGTCTCTTTCGCACACGCTAAATGGTTAGAAAAAGATATATGCTTTATTTTAGTAATATAATGTGCATATCATAATGTACCAAGCTAAAACCAGAGTTAAATGTAAGTTGTAAATTCAATGAAAACACCAACAAAATTTGCTCGAGTTCGTGACGCAAACGCTAATCGATAATTTTATTATTATAAGTGGGAACATCACTAAGTCTGGTGACGTGCGAGAAATACTTCGATACGTGGCTAGCTGACGTTTGGTGTTTCGTGCCGTTCTCTCTTGTAAGCGGACATTTATTGGTAGAAAATCGACGCTGTAACTCAGTTTTCTAACTAGAACTCTGTTAAATCTAATTATTAAATAAGTAAGTGTGCTTTCATTAGTGAAATAATTTCAGTGTTATATGTTCTGAGCGCGAGTTAACTGTAAAACTGCGTCCTAATTTTCAGAATGGATCAGATCGCGAAATTTGTCGAGCCTGGCAAGCAGTTCGCTAAGGATTCTTTGAGATTGGTCAGGAGATGCACTAAGCCCGACAGGAAAGGTGCGTATCATGTTTAATTTTGATAACTGTCGGTAGAAATGTAACTTTACAGTTACATTTTTTATTTTTTATTTTTTTAGTTTACACTAAACCAAGAAACTCCGTCTAACCTATTTTGAGAAGAAATTGCAGGATGAGAATAAGTTTCTCGAACGATTGTCTACAAACAACTAGTTTGGGCACTCTGCCAAAACAGAATCTATTGGTTCAAGCTATACCAGGATTCAGCTGATAGTTTTGTTAGTTTTACTGATTAAAATGACATCTCTCTATCATAATCAGGGTATTCTCGTGTTGTTAGAATGGACAGTCTGGCATTAAAGAGATTCGATTACACTTACAGGATTTTCTTGGTCTATTATAAAAGTAGAAAGAGAGAATTTCATTTTGTTTGTATGAATATCGTTGTATCCAACCAGCTGCTTCGGAAATGATATTTGTCCTATTACGGGCTAATTGTACAACCATAAATATTGCATAGAATGAGTTAACTTTTTGTTGTAGACTGAGAAATATTTAAACGAATTAAATTAAATAAACTAATAAAATAATTTAATTTTATGCGTATGACTATCGTTGTAGCCAGCCAGCTGCTTCAGAGTTGATATTTTTCGTATTGCAGGCTGATAGTGGTACAACCATTAATATGAGTATAGAATGTATTATCGTTTTGCTGTTGAATGTGACAAATTTAACCTAACCTTTGATGAAAAATCAACAGTAGATTGCAGTAAGGAAAAAGAAATATTGTTTGCACTCATTAAAGAAAAAAATGTGTTAAATAATGATACTTACTAGTAATTGTGAAAGTAGTCTTGTAAATGGAAGTTTCAAGGTCGGGGAGCACAGCCCTGATCTTCAGTTCAATGCAGATTATTCTTAAAATATTACAAACCTTACAAGAGGTAATTAAACATTTTTGTTTAATTACCTCTTTACAAAGGCAAATTACAGTAAAACCCGAAAGGTGTTTAAACAAAAGCATGTATCCAGTTGCAGTAATAATACTGAACCAGACCAAAATCTGGCTGTGTCATATCCAAACTTGCCATAGAGAGAATTACCACAACATTACGAGGGTCCCAGTGAACAAAGTTGGAACTACAGAATGACAATGTCTTCAATATTTGACTTAATAAACAATATATGTAAAACAAACTTCATTTAAGAACTTTTTGTACATAAAGCTTTGATATTTGGGACAATCGATTAATGAGACCATCTGTCTCTGAAAACTCTTTGAAGAAAAGTGTGTGTAATTTATGCTGGATGTGATTTATGTTCGTTCATAGAGCATTTTTGCTACAAAGAGTAGCATGTAGCAGCTAATGTGTTAATAGCCGATACAAATTTGTGTTACCAATCATGCCTTCTCCGAATCTAATTTATAGAAGAGAGAAACACATTTCTGACAATAGCTCTTTTATTTCCAGAATTCCAAAAGATCGCCATCGCAACGGCCATCGGTTTCTGCATCATGGGCTTCATTGGTTTCTTCGTGAAGCTCATACACATCCCAATCAACAATATCATTGTCGGATCATAAGCTCATAGTTCTAGTTTAGATGTAATTCTCATTGGGAGGCGGGTAGGATTTACTCGGATAACTTAGACTTAGCACCGATGCAGTCGTGACCTCCCCTAATAAGCACTATTAATTAATAAAAATTTATACTTGTCTTGTGCAAGTGTTGTATTTTAAATAACCCAAAAGTTTACCTGATATTGAATGCATGAAATGTTAGATTCGTAATTTGTATGGGAATAAAATTTACTACAAATTTCATAGTGTTCTAATGGGAATGCATCGTAACTTTTTTTTAACTTGGTGCATTTTGTGCCCTGTAGTATGATAATTTTGTGTCAACTGGACTGGATCCTGCCCGTCTCTACTCTACGTTAAGGCGCGGACTTTAAGTTAAAACATACCCCATTATTTTCTTTTATATAATTTTAATTCAAAGGAATAAATTATTCAACTTCTTATCTTCTTTCAATTTTGATGTAATTTTAATACAATATTAAACTACAATCTGCATTGATTACTAATTGTTCTTTTTTATTATATCTGCGATCAGTTCTCTTCACTATAAGCAGATCTGTTGTTTGGATTAAAGGCGTGGGGATATTGTGGCGTCGCGTATCTCCATTGAGAGCCGAGCCGTAGTAATTTCGCGCTAGCGGCCGGCATCGCGGCGACAAGGCGCACACAATCTGCATTGATTACTAATTGACCTACTGATGCAAAAATAGGGTGATGTTATGTTTTTTTAGTAGTCAACTTTAAATGGTTAAAATAAAAACAAGAATAAACTTAGAACAGAACAACATTTATTTAACAGCACATATTAAACCAAATCACCTAATTAATTGTCGTAAAATATAAATAAAATTGTATAAATAATTGTGATATAAGTAAGGCTGGGTTTTATAAAGGTAGTTCAAATTTTGGTAAGTAATGTCAAAAACAGGCTTTTTTAAAACCGGGAGTAAAATTTAAACAGATAAACGTTTTTTACCTCTAGAAAACTGTACATACTTAAAGATATTTTTACACACAGCAAAGTTAATGAGTGGCCGATATAAATATTGTGACCAAAAAACAGGCAGACAGGCACAAGGTTTTTTATTGCAACATAAAAGTCAAATTATGTTTAAACTGTCTACTCAGTTATAAATAATCTACTTACTTCGCTTAATTATTTTTAAGATTATAAACTGCATAAATTAATAAATATGACAGAACCTCCCATCCTACATACACTAATAGCACAGTACATACATGGATTTAAATGAACAAGAAAAAATTAAGAGATTATTTGCATCACTTGAGTTTCAACTTTCAAGTGAGAGTGGAGTGACCACTAGGATGGAATGTACGGAACTATACAATATTCTGTCAGGGTTTCCCAACCTGGAGCCCGGGGTTTGCCGATCTATCATAAAGCTCCTGCTACACACGCGCTCTTACCTGAAAGCCTAATCTTAATACAAATATTTTGACTTTGACTTTGAAACGTGAGCGATGTAGACTGATTCGGAACGCGACCTTATAGTTAACCTAGGGCTGTCAAAACTCTAAACCAGGCCCTTCTTGATTCTCAATACTTCTAATTAATTCGGTTTGGCTATGACGTGAATGTAGAACCCTGGTTCCCGGACCTGCTGGAGTGGCTTGAAGTCTGCGTAGATGCTGTGCTGGCTGCCAGGCCCGAAGGCCTCTTGGAGCATCTGCTTGAACTTCTCTAGCTTGTGCGGGTAGTAGCACAGGCGGAACTCGCTGGAATAAACAAAAACATTAAGACTCGCAGTGGGTGAACAAACTGGAACAAATTACCCTGCTACTCCGCGAAACCAGTGCCGGGCTCGTGCAAAATAGCTGCGTCTGTGCGAAATATATATATGCATGCAAAATATGTCGCAAAGACAGCTATTTTGCACGAGCCCAGCACTGGTTTCGCGGAGTAGCAAGGTAATTTGTTCCAGTTTGTTGAATATGGACCTCCGCAAAGTAACGCCTGAATCAATTAATTATTTTAACACTTGGTGCTCTAACGACGGTTTTAATTAATTTGGCCAAATGTGCATTCATGTAGTAAATACCTAAAAAAGTGGTGCAAAAGTGTCTGAATTCAAGACCAATAAAAAGAAAAAAATATATTAACTCAAAATATAACAATATTTTTCGAAATTTGTAAACGGCAAGCTGTCCTAGCGCCGCATAAAATTTTCTGTATGAAACTCTCATACGAATGTCGGTGTGATCACATCACTACATAAACATGACATAAACGTCAAATCTATAGACCGTTCTGGAACGAGCTGCTTAAAGGCCATTTTCAAACCCTGATATTTTCATGAACATAGATATCAGATTCATTACAAAAACACAATACGTTAATTAAAGTTTTTGTAGGTCAATATAGAGATTTCTCACCAGGCGGGCGTTATGCTTGGAGACCGAAGTCCGAAGTGGAAGTTGTATATATAACTTCGTTAGCGTGATTTAGCGCATGTCAGTCGGTTTCCTCCATTCTAAACTAGATGGCGCTAGAGTCGCTACAAAACCTATTCAAATAAAGTACCTAGGTACTCGATAAAATTCGCGCAAGTTTCCTTTGAATAGAGCTCTAGCTGGTCTAGAAGAAGCAGTGGCCCTAATATGACTGGCCAAGTTTAGTTTATCTCTATCTGCGTCCCTTTCGTATGAGACTAGCACAGAATAAATGATAGTACTAACGTACAGAAACTTCTCTTTTTCGACCACCATTAAACGAATTCCAACTTTATGATCAGGTATAAAACGTTCGTTTTACTTCATAAACATTCGCCAGGCGGCATGCGTCAGAAAGAAGGCGCCGCCCGCGCCTGCCTTCCCCCCGCAATGCCCTGGCGCACCGCTAGGGTTGGGCTGCTTACTGTAATACTATCACAACGCGCGACACAGTGAGCGGGCGCGCGCAAGCCGGCAACCTACTGCGATTAACCTATGCCATAGGTAATGCGGCGAGTGCACCTACAGTACGGAGTGGAACCCCCTTGACACTAGTTAGACAGAGACACAGGGATGGGTTAAACTAAACCTGGGCTGTCATGTTAGGGCCGCTGATCTGGTAGAATGAGTGTACCTGCGGTCGGAGTCCCGGCCGTCGGTCGCGCCGGCGATGCAATAGTCCAGCGTCACCAGCTCGGGCCGCCCGCGCACCACCAGCACTGAGGTCTTGATGTCCACCGGGTACTTGCACTGCAACAGCACGGCGGGAACAAACTTTCAAAATTTATACAAAAATTTATGGTATCAAAATGTTACAAAAATGTTTGAATCTTGACCGTACATGCAAATAATATAGCCTATGTCGCCCAGACTACAATTACGAACCGATTGATACCTCATTCATCAAAATCGGCTCAGTCGTTTAGGCACTACAGTGGAACATACGTAAAATACAAACATACATACATAGACTGCTAAAAACATAACCCTTCCTTTTGGCTTTGCCGAAGTCGGGTAAAAAGGGACAATCAAACTAATTTGGTTAGAAATAGTCGTGATTTTGGTTTATGGTAATTAATCAGAGTTCGTTTAAACTAACAAAACTATTTGCTACCTACTGATTAACATTTGATGATTTATTTACAAATCGAGAGTTAGGTAAGATGTAACAAATAGTTCGGTATTCACTTGTTGTGTAATAGGTGAATAAAAATTTGGTTACGTGTAACAAAACTTTGGTAACGTGTAACAAAACGCTTTTTTCAGTGTAGCGAGGAATGACGACAGACAGACGCGCCATGACATATTTGCAATCGGTGCTGCTTTCCTTTCAGGGTGTCTAGACGAGTTAAAATTCTGTTAGCGCGAAAATAAACGTTAGTTAGAACGACAACATATGTGTGGCGTTATGACTTACACTAAGTCTGCACGCCTATCGAACAATAGTTAAGCACCCGCGTGATGTAGCGGACGCCCTTATACTATTTTTCTATACGCGTGCACCCGCACGACTCAGCGGAGGCCCATAAGGAGGCACCTAACATAAGGAAGCGAAAGCGAACGTCAAAATGTGTCGATCGTCAGCGTCAAACTCATACTTGGTTCTACGAGCAACGTGCCCGCCCACTGCCACTTAAGGTTTGCAATTCGCAGTCGGTACTTTGGTTCTTCTGCGAATCTATTAATTCCTTATTTGATCTCGCAGAGAAAATCCGAGCATAGTTCTCTCCATTGCCCTCTGGGAGAGGAACGGGACGGAAATTGCACGCAATCTCTGCTCACATTGTAATAAATAGAGTGTCCCGGAGTAGCCCCGCTGTCGATCATGGCGTCGTAGTTCCTGTGGTCGATGAACAGCAGGCCGCCGGGCTTCAGGCAGCGCGCGAAGTTCTCGAGCGCGCGGCGCTGGACGCGCTGGTCGCCGAACTCGTCCAGCAGGTGGGCGAACGAGTTGCCGAGGCAGATCACCGCGTCGAACAGCGCGCCCGGCTGGAAGCACTGCACGTCGCGGTGCAGCGTCTCCCAGTTGGCTTCCTCGATCACTGGAATGAGAGATTGGTTTGGTTCACTTTTTATACAAACGAGTAGACCGTGACCACGGCCATTGAAACATGGCCGAAACGTCGAGGTAAATCAACAATATATTTTTATCGCGCTAAAGTCCCGATAACGTTATAAATATGTGTGAAAATCGCGAAAGTTTAAAACAATTTACGTACATGCGATCCGCCCCGACTTTGCCCGGATACAATTATAATGTAATGTAAACTAAACCTGCCGTAAAAAAATCTCTGATAACAGGGAACATCGTAATCCTTTGTGCGGTTTAGAAGGAGTAGGCGACCGAAGGTATGAGGACAAACAAAGCCAGATAGCGACTCTGTTATACGCTATCATGTACAGAATATAAGAGATACCGGGACTTATCGTTCTAAAAGTCCCTATAAGCGTTACAAATAATAAGTATTGTGTACAATCGTAAAATTTTAAAACATTTTCGAATACTCGTACTTATACTATACAACCCCTATAACGTCCTACGTTTCATTGTTTCCACAGAGCTGCTCTATTTCAATTTGCGTCCTATAGAGATGCACCGATACACCTATGATACCCATAGGCCCACAGGGGAGAGGGGACCTAAAGTACGGCATCGGATTATCTATTTTCTTGGGATCGCTAGTTCCTATGGGCGGCGGTGATCACTTTCCATCAGGTGACCCCCATGCTCGTTTACCTCACTTTGAGGGTCGAGCGGTTGCAGTCCCGCAATGACGTGAATTTTTATTCATTTGTGGTGAGAGTTCCGACTGCCCAGCGGTCGGCCTTCACAAGAGAATAGTTTCGGCCGAAAGGTGTCGCATACCGGCGGTTCCGTGGCCGGTTAACTGACACCGCGAAAGTGCTCACGGTACAGAATTCATGCTAGTGATTAAGTTATTATGCAAAATAAATGTGTATGTTAGTCTTTAAGGTATTTCTCTATGGGCCTATGCAGCCTGAAATATATTCTATTCTATTCTATTCTAAAGCACGCACCCCACTCGTCGTATTTGGGGTTCTTCCTCTTCTCCCAGCGCGCCTTCAGCGCGTGCTTCAACATCTTGTCGGACGCGTCTACCGACACCACCTGGAAGCCCTCGTCCACCAGCATCATGGAGTCGATCCTGGAATTACAGCCAAGTTAAAGTCAAAATGTTTTTCGTCGGATTTGGCTTATCATAAGGAAGCACTTAGCAATGTTCCAAAATGTGTTAAAACAAAAGGTTTTAAAAACCTGATCCTGAGAAGTTACTTCCAAAATACTCGTCGAGGTAGTACTTATTTAAAAAAAAAATTCATTGTAATGAAAAAACAGTTTTGTTACACGTAACCAAAGTTTTGTTACCTATTACACAAAAAAAGTGACTACCGAACTATTTGTTACACCTTACCTAACTCTTGATTTGTAAATAAATCATCAAATGTTCATCAGTAGCAAATAGTTTTTCTAATTCAAACGAGTTTTGATTACCATTAACCAAAAACACGAGTAACCAAACTAGTTCAGTTGTAAATTGTTTTAAACTTTTGTGATATTCACACATATTTGTAACGTTATCGGGACTGAAACGCGAGTTAAGTTAGTTCGGTTGTCCCTTTTTTTCAGTGTACTTTAACACAGCACAATATACGGACACACCATAGGTACATACACACAGTACTTTACTTTAGTATTTTTATTTTTAGTGTATTTTTCGTATTTAAAACATAATTTGGAGTCGACATTGCGTTTTATAATTATTCAATTATTTATAACTATCTCAAAGCGAATTGGAATGTATGATTTTTTTTTAAAGTTTATCTTTACGGCATTAAAATTTGCAATTTGCAACAGTAGCATATTATTATGTTATGTTTTGCATCAGACTCCATGAAGAAAATCATATGAAGCGTTCATATTTACGTGTGTTTTGATGACGGCCAGCTGACCTATCGCCCTAAGTTTATCGCCCCGTTACATCATCACAACATATTTTTGAGGTTTTATCTCTTGTTATGTTCTCCATTTCCATCCTGATGCTATCTTGTTGCTACGCTGTTATCAAGAAATTAAGGAATTGAAGGATCCGAAGGCTAATAGCGAAAGTATTATCAAACATGTTTTGTAATTTTTGTGTGACCCAGTTGTGAAAACCTTATTACATTTAAGATATATTTAAAAGGCTTTAAAGGTGTATCTATGTACAAATCCTAAATTTTGTTGGATTTAAGGCTTGTTTTTCACTTTTAAGTTATTTCTTTTTTCACGTTATCCTACACTATAAACCTATACCTACATATGGAAGAAGGGGGGCGGGGCAGAGGGAGCACAATGCTCACCTTTGAAACATTGATCTTTCATTAAATGACTGTGAATGTTGTTGACATAGTCCTCCAAAACTAACTATGAACACCAGAGACGTTCAAAGTTTTACTGAAATAGTTGTTTAGCTATTAAAATAAATTATATCTCAAGATATCTCACCCAGTGCCGCACGCAGCATCTAGGATCTTCACACAGCCGTTGGCGCGCAGCAGACCGATCAGGAAGTCTTTGTAGTTCTGCGTGCGCTGGTTGCTGTCTCCCACGAATTTCTTCCAGACCCGCGCGGCCTTGCCGTCCGCGTACTGGTCCATCACCCCCTCCGAGGGGATCCCCTCAGAGCGGGGGTGGAACACTTTATCCGCCATTGACGACATGACTAGCTGTAATGTGAATATTGTTGGTGACATGGAGACGCAGGGAGGAATAAATTTAATCAAGGCCGGTCTTGTTAGGACCACTGAAAGTGGTTCTTAATACACTCGCATTCACCTAGAGGTATAAACAAACAAACAAATTAGATTAAGTTAGACCATCATCATCATCATCATCATATCAGCCACAAGAAGTCCACTGCTGAACATAGGCCTCCTCCATGGATTGCCAAAGTGACCGGTTGGAAGCGGCATGCAACCAGCGCCTTCCTGCCACCTGTATGAGGTCATTGGACCATCTTGTGGCTGGTCGTTCTACGCTGCGCTTGCCAATACGTAAGTTAGATAAAATGTAAAAATAAAACGTGCCACTTCCCATCCATCCCACTTGATCCTCATGGTCGAGTCTTTAAGATAAAGATGCGACCATTTTTTATAATAGGTACTAGTACATATACATATAGAGCCACACTGGGAGATAAATTGAAGTCTGGCGGTCATATTAGGCCCGTTGCCATCAAGTTCATGTCAGTCAAGCTATATTAATGAATTGTCTCTGCGATATACTTAGTTTGTTTTAAAATTTCCTTGTATTTTTGACGCGTATACATGGATTATTCAGAAATGTTTCAGCGAAAGGTAAATATAATAATAACTTTAAAAAATACTCTGCTGCATGTAGTAGCTGCACATAATTTCATATTTTTAAATTGGCTTTTTGTATTTAACTTTTTAACAGGCAAATTGGAATTAATATATAATTTTCCTCTCATATAAAGAAGTACATAGGTCAGTCTTCGGCCGTTATTAATAATTATCACCATTGAATCAAATAACGTGCATAATATTGCTTTAAATCAGTCACAAGTTCATAAACTTTAATACAAAATATAATCGCTGATAAAAATTAGTTTCGAAATACCCTTATCAATGAACTTGAAGGCGCTGAAGCGAAACAATCATGATATTTATAATAATAACATAGGTAACTTTACAAGCATATTTCAGGTTCAGGTGCCTTTATTTAATCACATTTAAAATCATGGCTAATCTGAAAAACTTTGACAAATCAAACACGGCAAAGAATTTCGCAAAGGAACTTTTCTAAGTAGGTAAGTAGCTTAGTTCTACACGCTTAATACAAAAACTTTATCTGCAGGATTTCCGTTAAATTAGAAATAAACCGCAAAATATTTTTAACGACCAACTTTACTTGTAACTAAGTAATTTACATGGATTTATTATTATTCGTATGGCATATCCAGTAAACAAGAAACAATTTAATCTAAAAATCTAACGCTAATGATTAATTTAAAGTGTTTTTAGACTTACAAATTAACTTCAAAATAGGCGAATTGAAACGTTCTGTTCTGTCTTCCAAACTCGAACGAGATGCGTAACTTTTTAAAGTTTTTAACACTCACGTATGTATGATGCAATACCAATCAGCCACTTCGCGAGACGCACGAGTTCGCGGCGAGCCTGCCGCGACACTAATACATGGCTATGAAAATACCGCTCCTCTACGTACTTGCGCGAATAAACTGGCGGTCTAACCGCCGTCTTTCGTTCGCGGGATGTTGGCGACAAAGTGATGATTTGGAACAAAATAATCAGTGTAACAAGCAATAAGAAACTGTTTAAACTAAACTTCTTTAGTTTTTTGATCTCTGTAATCAATATTAAGTTCTCGTAGAGAAATGCTTTCGGTTGAACGCGCATCACGCTGGCGCAAATTTGCATACTATTTTTTCTACTTTAATTTAATATAATGATAACAATAAATGTACCGTGATGCAAATAGCGGTTGCAGTCTTCGATTATAAAAGGTTTTGTTTTTGTTTTTTTATAGAAGCTTGTCTTAAACTTTTATTACAAGGGAGACGGAATGACAATGAGGCTGTCTCTTCCAACTGAATCGATAGCAAGGCAAGGATGCAGAGGATGCAGTCTCACGTTTTTCCCGAAGACCAAAACTTCTTTGTGCTATCATTTTGAAAACCATCAGAATATTAATCTTTACATAGTATAAACACAGGTATAAAGTAAAGTCGCTATCCATTCCTGTCTGTCCTAAATCCTTATAGTGTATCTCCGGCCGCCTTCTCCTTCTAAACCACGCAACTGATTTTGACACGGTTTTCACTGTCATTTAGAGATTTTTTACGCAAGGTTTTTATGTGCTTTGCATCCTATCTGAACTAGTGCGAAACCGGGGCGGGTCACTAGTACCAAATGAAATACTAATATGTCTAAACCACTGTAGTACTCTTCTGCTGTAAGGGACGACAGCACCTTTTGAAAAGTGCAAAAGACTTGTGCTGAATCTTAGTGCTTTCTTACGTCCTTTCAGTACGTATCAAACTGGTTTATCAAAATAGAGCAAGTAATTAACGAGTAGGCATTGCTTTATGCAACTCGGAAAACCCTGATTGAATGAAAAATGTATGAGTAATTTTAACTAAGTATGCAATCGTTCTAGTAACGGACATACTTTTTCCCCGTCCACGGTTTATGAAATGAAATGAAATGAAAATTATTTAATCCAGAACAATTAGTTCCATATTAGTAACATAATTATTAATATAATAAAATAAAATACAATACCTAATTACATATAAAGGTTTAAAGTAACAGGAAATGACTTGCTGTTTCTTAGTTTACATACTTTATCAGCCTCCATGACATTGCATTACTTATTATCTCTAAGTTAGGATAGGTAGGTAGGTACCTACCCTACCTGACCTATACACTCTTGCACCATATTTTTTTTACAATTTCATGACCACTTTAGAACCTTTTCATATTAAATAGAATATATTAGAAATATTTATTTCGACCATCTAAGGTTTAATTCAAATAATCAAATATATATCGATATCGATACCTATTCAGTTATATCGAAATATCGAGGCGTCCAACAAACTTATTAAAAGGAATATAATATTTTATAGCTAGGTAAGTATATTATAGCGATAAGATTCAAAAGTGGCCCAGTATTTAGTTTGTTTAATACAGCATTTTATTTTATGCTCTAGGTATGAAAAAATCTTTTCAGCATTAGAATTAAGAGCAGTTTACGCATCGTCAGTCTTGCTATATTGGGACCAGTGTTACCATAATGTTAACGCTTTAGTCACACATGTGCGAGGGAAGAGGTCAGTTACGTTACCTTGTGAGGTTACCGTGGTTTCTAACTTGACGACGTGACGTGACACGCCAGACAGCCTCGGAAGTTGCTAACATTTAAGAACCTCGTCGTAGTAACGTCGTATGACTTGAGAGTTGCTCGAATTTCTCGCATTAGTGACAGCGACAAGGTACTAAAACGTTCAGCTACTTCTGAGGCTAACCGTAAATCAATTTAATACCTAAACGCATGACTTTATTCACTCCGAGTGACCAAGGCATTAAGAGGTTTATGAACCAAGCCTCGAAAAGGCAGGTTATGTTAGTGTCGCAGATCAGATAAAATCAATGACAATTTTTCAGGCATAAATAAAGAATCGAGTTAAGTGTCACTTCAATGCCCCTCTGCGTACAGCACCACGCTTTGCTCTTTAACTATTAGTTAAACGCAAGTTAACTCCCATGTAAGATATCGTAGAACTGGCCTGTGACGTCACACGTCTCGCGAGATGGCCTCAACGCAACTCACGGATCCCGTACAATCAAAACCAACTTCTAAATTCCGTTCTGAATCAACACTCTATAAATAAACGATTCTAACACAAAGCATGAAAGACTTAATTAAGTTAAATACATTTTGTACGCTGTTATTGTACGTTGGCTCCAAGTCTTGTTTGAACAGTGGTTTGTTTTCTCTACTAGCTGATAAGTTTAATGCGATAAGATCGATCCGCTTTTAACTGGTTATGGTTTCAATAAACCGTTGCCTATTTTCAATGAACTTAGCTTAGTACGGACTTTAATAATAGTACTAATAATTTAAGTTTGAGTTCTTATTGGTACAGTCTGCACCTGCACCAGAAGGGGTCAAAATAATTTAGGTAGAACTCTGAAGGTTTCCCGCCCACAAGGCCGGACCATACCATGACAGCAACTGTTCCGTTTCACTAAATAAACCAAGCCCCTTATTCGTAGGAGTACCACCTTCTTTTAACTAAAACTTTTCAAAGCCGCAGACAGATATATCTATGTGATCGATGCCAGGGAACGATATATCCGTCAAAGTGTACATAAAAGTGACCTACGTGGATTAGGCTCAACTTCGTTACTTACAAAAAGAGCTGGGCGTGTGAATGACTTTTGCATTTGACGTGGCAACAAACTAGAACAAATTATCTTGCTACTCCGCGAAACCAGTGCCGTCCTCGTGCAAGTTAGCTGCGTCTGTGCGACATATATACCTCCCTCCTCCTTCGCTTCCACACGGAACAAAATATATCACACAGACTGAACTACACACCACCACCACTAAACAATACGATCGACGCGCGTTTTGCCTCTGTACGAGGCATCATCTGGATCTAACAGTACGACCGTTCGCTACTTGAACGAATCTCGTAACGCCTGAATCTATAAATTATTTGACGTGGCGTTTAAAAGGTTAAAAATGTTTTGTTCCTTTCATTCCTCTCAGTCCCTTTCAAGTTGAAAATGTTAACAATTAATACTAAAACTAAGGCCATTAAATTACGATTTTGAAAATTCGAGTTTGCAGTTTTAAAGTCGCACACTTTTCGTCACAGCCGACTTTTACGCATTTGTTGCACAATTATTTAAAATCAGCAGCTTAAACTTCCAAAAACAAAACACAAATATTAAGAAACAGTGTTTCACTACAGGAAAACTACTGCTTTGGTCCCTCTCGCACACGCATACTGGTTAGAACGGGATAAATGCTTTATGTCATCGACAAAAGCTAGCGTGCTAGGCCCCCTGGAATTGATATAAAGTCACACCATTTAGCCACAAAATAAATTGCGAAAATTTCCAGTTCCCGCCTTATACGGATCGATCCACCTTCAACTGAAGATAGTAAGTTTAAAATTCTAAGGTTTTGTTTTAAGTTTGAATCAATAGATACATTTCATGCTGACATTTTCTGGCACTTGCCATTAGAAGGAGACAGCAACCCCTTATCCAGCGGATAAGTTTTAACCAGACACTGTGAGACAAGCCCTAAATAAATATTTTAAATATTTGTGATTAACAAAACGTTGCTTGATAAAGAGTTAAGAAGCTTGTAAAAAGAAGAAATAAAACAGATCTTTGATAATTTGTCATTTATTAACACTATGACAGTACAAAAATATGTAAGTCAAATTATTTATAAAGGAACTTAGAGAAGAGCAGAATAGTTGAAACAATACTTTTGGGACGGCGGAAGGGTATGCCATTTACACCGTAACAAAGACCGTTTGGAATGAAATATACAAGTACAAATAACATTTGTCCCCTAGTGTACAAAATTAACACAAAAAAAGGTTTTTATAATAATGCCAGATTTGTTTCTACATGAGATCTGACGACTTGACGATGGAAGGATTGCGTTGCTAGACTTGGCATTGTTGTACATTTAATGTTTTTATTATTAAATTTACAAGTACAAATTAAATTTGTCAAAAATATAATGAATAAGAGGGACCTACTTGTGTAAAGGTTGTTTCACTAAGGCAGCCACCGAATTTCTATCTAACAATGATTTTATCGCGTTAAAGTCCCGTTAAAGTGTTGTAAATAATTGTAAAAGTTTATGTACCGAATGTAAGAAATGATCATAAAAGTATACAATTCACTGTTGATTTAATAGACATAATTGAGATTTTATACACATGGTTCAGACGAAAAAAAAAGCGTTAAAAGAAATAATATCGCCCAACAATTTATTTCGTCAATAGATTTAAAAAATAGCAGAATCAAATGTAAATTTTGTGTTAAAGACATAGTTGTGTTTGTAACAATCAAAATTGTATCATACTTTGTATGCCCAAGAATCCCAAGATATCATAACTAACAGTAGTTTCTGCCCAATTCTATACTATTTTATCATTTTTCACACAATGGAAATCGATATCCTATACCCTATACCTCTTACAGAGTGTAAACCTTAAAATAATGGCATATAGAAACTCAGTATAAAACTGTCAGTTGCCATTTACCTACCTGGTTTAGGTCTGTAGTTATAGATAAGTGTCAGGTACAGCAGCGTACTCAAGATCGCTATGACATTTCAAATGTCAAATGGGATCTTGAGAACAATCTATAACTACGGGCCCCAGTCTCATGTTACAAGTAATGTTTGAAGGTTTGTCTTAAAAATTAAGAGACAAAAATAACAAAATGGGATTCGTAAGATGGGTAGTTACCGCGGTCATACAAAACGCGTGTCGCCCATAACTATGGCAGTATGGTGTACTTCAAGTTAAACTTCCGCACTTTTTGAAATAGGAACTTTATTACTACAACAAAACGAAATCGTAATAATACAAAAAACATACAAGTTATTTATTGCTCATTCTAACTACCTAACACAATAAAACCAGCCAACAAAATGACATATATTCCGGCATTGAGCGTTCTATGCGTCATTATTCTCAGATTGATATCATTTGTAATGTCTTAAACCTGATTAATACCATATAATTATAATATCTACATGCCCGCCACGTCGCCCGCGTCGATACCAAGCAACGCTAATTCATCCAACTCCTCTCTCTTCTTGGCCACAGCTGCGGTCTCCTCTGGCTTTTCGGCCGGTTTCTGATTGTGGTTCTGGTTCTGCTGATTTTGATGGTTTTGCTGGTTCTGTTGGTTTTGTTGGTTCTGCTGGTTTTGTTGGTTCTTCTGTTGGTTCTGTTTGTGCCGGTTGTTGTTGTTCTGCCGCTTGTTCTGGCGCGGCTTGGGGCTCGGCACCAGCGGCACGTGCGTGTCGTACAGCTGCGGCCGCGGCGGGAACAGGGACGCGTTCATGTCGAATCCCATCATCATACCTGGGGATACATGACATATAGTGATAGCTGTGTTTTTCTCAAAGAACTATGAAAATTAACAATTTGAATTACAAATTGAAAATTAAACCAGCTTACGGTTAATACGATTTTTTGATATTCTACTCGTAGTTGTTAAAGCGATATGCAATACCAGACTAATATCGTTGCTCTCGATATAACGTATATAAAAGCAATGCCTTGAAAATTGATTAATGGGATCGTTAAAATTGTAGTATTATAATGTTTTTTGAAAATGTATATCTAAAATTCCTAAATAATGTTTTTTACTACTTAATTCGCACCAAATTTAACGAAATTATAATAGCAGAACCGTAAATTTCGATCTTTTTAACAGGGACATCCACATCCGGAATCAACTATTCTACACTAATATAATAAACAGGTACATTTTGTTTGTACGCAGGGGGTAATCTCTGGAATAAATGAACCGATTTCAAAAATTCTCTCACTAATAGAAAGCTAAACTATCCCTGACGGCCATAGGTTACTAATTTCACGCAAAGTCGGGGCGTCCGCTAGTATTGTATATTCTTAAAGAGTGCAGCGCAGAGCCGCACAGTTCCTGCCTCGGTAGCTACTCACCCGGTAGCTGCGGCTGCATCAGGCCGGGCTGCATGAGCGGGAAGGGCGGCATGCCGAGCGGGCCGAAGGGCAGCGCCGCGAACAGCTCCTGCTGCGCCAGCTCGGCCTGCTTCTTCACCTCCGACGGGAAGATGATGTCCAGCGCGTCCTGGAAGTCCTTGGACAGGTTGCTCGGCGACGGCGTGCTGGAATTAACGGTAGACGTCGGTTACACGCCAATTCTGGTGTCAGTTCAGTCCATCATTCCCGTATAGTTTTGACTGATGCCAGAATGATGAGAGACGGACACGGTCACGATCAGTTCAGACTGACACGACACGAGACGGGTTACACGATAATTCTCTCGTCATTCTGACCAGAATGATGGACCGAACTGACGACAGAACGAGCGTAGAACCGACGTCGTAGAGCGAGCGTTCTGTCGGACGGATCGGAGTCATAAAAGATGGGAACGGTGAAGGCGGTTCGATGATTCGTCTGGACTCCGCAAGGGGAGCGGGACGTCAGAACGGGCGCGGCACTCACGGCAGCAGAGCGGCAGGCTGCGGCGGCGGCGGTGGCGCGACGGCGGCGGCGGGCTGCTGGATGAAGGGCACGGGCGCGCCCAGCGCGGTCGGCAGCGCCACGGCCGGCGGGCCCAGCTCCTGCGCCAGCTGCGCCTTCGCTATCTTCTCCTTGAACTCCGCCACCTGCTTCAACGAGAACAGATCTGTCCGCTTTCATTGATACCACATTGGGTCGTTGAGGACCCCTTTTTTTTTGACGTGGTGGGAAAGCTTTATGGCTTCCCCCTGCCTGGAGCGGCTCGAGGGATATGTGGGACTCTCCCCTCCGGGGGGCATACCCTAACTAAAACCCACCACGGCGTCACCCTCAAACCGGTTGACTAGCAGGCGTCGTGGGACCTGGAGCGTTGAGGACCCCTGAGATCCTACTGAACGAGAGTCCCCCTAGAAACGTCTATGACGCACTGTCGCCCGCCCTCTGCTACCACCGGCAACCGGCAGTATTGTAAGCGACAGAGCCGCGTCTGCCGGTCCGTACTCCCTACTCTACTCTTCGCGCTCCCTAGGGCATTACTTATACAAACTAACCTACCTACCCCGCCCCACCTCGCAGGGAGTAACACCTCACTGAGATAGTCACACTACAGCTTCCTTTCGAAAACTAGATCGATTGGCATACTAAGGCATATTTTCATCCTGTTCATCTTTTAATTTTTATCTCTATCCAAAGGTTGTTTTAAACAGATCGCTCTGCAGCGATATAACAATCTTTAGGATCGCTATGTTTAAAATTTACCTGTAATTCTAAGACATAATCGAGAGAGAGGGAGAAGAAGTATAACTTGAACATTTCGTAGTGATATCTAGGCTTGCTTTCTCAAGATATCAAAGGTCAACAGCATCAACCATTACTGCTCCATCTCAAATTTCCACACATATAAATTAAAACCACCATTATTAAAAATATTCTCAGACCTTCTTCTGTATTTCAGCATCCATCTCCTCTCGTCTCTTCTTGGACGATTCGTCGTCCTCCTTCTTTTTCTGATCTTCCTTCTTCTGCTCCTCGCTCTTGTTGGCTTTGCTTAGGTTTTTGTAAACTGGCATTTTACCTACAACAAATAAGTACAACAGTTAAAGCTAACATCCAAAAATTACATTCTCGATAAAACACTTCGCTAGTTAC
This sequence comes from Ditula angustiorana, assembly GCA_963691745.1. Classification (NCBI taxonomy): domain Eukaryota; kingdom Metazoa; phylum Arthropoda; class Insecta; order Lepidoptera; family Tortricidae; genus Ditula; species Ditula angustiorana. The sequence continues at coordinate 15,813,584 of OY829476.1, forward strand.
TTACCAACTGATTGGTCTACCGCTGTCAGAATCAGAATCAGCATGATTTGTTTGTGATTTTTGTGATTTGCTGTAGAAGCCAATTAAGAAAACATACCTACAGGAAATTAGGTTTTTAATTTAACTAACCTAACCCGCACCTATATTCTTTTGTTGACAAATCCTAGTCTAGTCTAATGGGTACAATGTTGGACCATGAAACTGGTGGTTGCCAGTTTTATCCAATATAGTATTTAAATTCTAAATTGCACGTTTCTGTGTCACAATCCAAATTTGGGACAATCCTAGTTTGAGCTGTAACATGTGGTGTTCTTTTAGCCAATTTCTATCCTGCGCATCTTACATTATCTCTAATGCCTTATACTTTAACGCAATAAAGAATCGATTTATTTTAAGGGATTCTAACAAGGCAAAAAAGTCATGTTTTGGCACATAACTAAGGCCTAATTTTAGTCGCACTGAAGTTTTCTCGAGACTGTTTCGAGGTTCCATTTGATTGGTCGAAATGATACCACCATTTCAAAATAACTTCCAATCTTTGCATAGGATAAAGTCTTAGACAATTTAGCCACTGGACCTCGCAAGGCACGCATTCCCCTCTGCCAATGCATATGACCTAAAACCGTGAGTTAAATCATAACGGTTTATAAAAACCAGTTCGCCGCGATATCGTGTGTCATTTTGCTTTAGTCCGTATCGCGAAAGCGATCTCTGCAAAAATGGTTAATCGTGCTGTATTTACCTTCAAACGGCTATCAAAAACTTGAAATTTCACTAAAGACGGATTTTTTTTATCACACGTAAATAATTTTCTTCACAATTAATTTATTATTTACAACACCAAAAATATTTTAAATGAATAAGCTTTTTGACAGACATAACGTAAACATTTCAAAATTTGACAGCAGGGCATTCGTGGCAGTGTTGCCGACAGCATGTTGTGATTTTATTCGGATATCTCATCTGGAGACTTCCGATACTGTTTACAGTTTTCGGATTTTTCCTTTTGAGGTAAGGAACTCTGAAAATATAGTAACACTCGAAGTCCGGGACTATAAAGTGTAATTCCTGGGCACGGGACAAGACTCGTAATTCCAGGACAATCCCGAATTTCCCAGCCATCTTGTAACACTAAACCCCCTTCCCCCGCTAAAATTGGCAGAAAAAATTGTTAGGTGATAATACGGCTTGGCATCTCAATGTTAAATTCTCAAAGGATAAAGTAAAGTCGCTATCCAATTCTGTCTGTCCTCATCATATCTTCGGCCAGTTACTCCTTCTAAACAACGGCATGTATTTTGATACGGTTTTCACTGGCATTTAGATTTTTTACGGAAGGTTTTTATGTAATCGACACTAGAAATCTGAAATGTCGTAAGGGACATGTCCCTTATGACATTTGAAATTTTCACGTAATTACACCCTAATTGCCGTGCGAAGCCGGGGCGATCCAACTCGGCTTCTTCATAAAGAAAATACAATACAGCGAGTGAAGTGTCAACACAACCAGTTGACATAATTTGAGTGAATATCCATTATTGGTTATTTATTATACAAATTATTTAAACTTTTTAAGTTTTTAAATAGAAAAGCCATCAGGTTTTGTACAAGTTTTTATTAAGATTCACCTTTAGCGTTGTCTATAATAAAGTAAAATATCTATTATCAAATATTATAAATAAAATTTGACCAACTTTCCGATAAACAAACTGGAACAAATTACCTTGCTACTCCGCGAAACCAGTGCCGGGCTCGTGCAAAATAGCTGCGTCTGTGCGACACATATATGTTCATGCAAAAACCCACCCACACGAAACAACATATATCACACAGACTCAACTACACACCACCACCACTAAACACTAAAACCACACGATCGATTTTAGTGTTTAGTGGTGGTGGTGTGTAGTTGAGTCTGTGTGATATATGTTGTTTCGTGTAGGTGGGTTTTTGCATGAACATATATGTGTCGCACAGACGCAGCTATTTTGCACGAGCCCGGCACTGGTTTCGCGGAGTAGCAAGGTTATTTGTTCCAGTTTGTTGATATGGACCTCCGCAAAGTAACGCCTGAATCTATTAATTAACTTTCCGATAGTCAATCGAGTTAAAATTTGACGGTTGTCCGTAAATCGGATCACAATACAATTTTGGTGTTTTTGAGCTGATCTGGTGATGAACCGGTAGGGCATAGAAGCTCTCTAATACAATAATGCAATCCCATCAATGATATGACATGATTCGATATAATTTTTCCGTTTCTTTATTTTTTGTTCTTTTAATTGACCTTGACGATCTTTTTGTGAATTCTGTATATTTTGACATATCAAGTGTTTTTAAATTTCCACGAAGAAATAAACATAAATATCATAATAATATTCATATCGAGTTTGAGCTCATTTCATTTGTCCTAACAAGCACTGAACCAAAAATATAACTTTTTTCGTCTACTTTTCATTCATAAGGACCATTCGGTATCAGTGTAGCGCATGTTCAGAAAGCAGCTAATTTTGGCCTGCAGCGAGGTCAAATAAACATCATATTCATATCGAGTTTGAGCTCACTTGATTTGTCCTAACAACCATTAAACCAAAATTATAACTATTTTCGTCTACTTTTAATTTATAAGGACCAGTCAGTGTCAGTGTAGCGCATGTTCAGAAAGCGGTTTATTTTGGCCTGCAGCGAGGTCATGCTCTCCGCGAATATGTCCGCCTGGTCGTGCGCCACGAACTCCGTGAGGAGCCGAATGGCGCGCGAGGACACCGGCCGCCGCCGCCCTGCAACCAATAGGCCTTCGGTACCGATTAAGGGATTTATTGAACACTAGAGACCCGCCCCGGAATACCCGCCACGGGTACAATCAAAATGTAATGTACATTCTCTATGGCAGTAAAAACCATATCAAAATCCGTTGCGTGGTTTAGAAGAAGGCGGCCGAATATAGAGTAAAGTCAAAGTCCAAATATCTTTATTCAGATTAGGCTTGCAGAAAGCACTTATGAATGTCATAAAATTTACCACCGGTTCGGAAAAAACCTCCGATGAGAAGATACCGGCAAGAAACTCAAAGAAGATTTACTGAAAGGATTGAGGACAGACGGGAAAGGATATTTAGCGACTTTACTATATTATTTACTAGTGACTCGTCCCGGCTTCGCATAGGTACAATCGAGATGTAATGAACATAAAATGGTTTAGAAGGAGAAGGCGGCCGAACTGCACTATAAGGATTTAGGACGGACAGGAACGGATAGCGACTTTTTACTATGCAAAGATAAAGAAGGTTCGATACATAGCTTTTCGCGGTTTCGCGGAGTAGGTAGCAAGATAATTTGTTCCAGTTTATTTATTTGGACCTCCGCAAAGTAACGCCTGAATCTATTAATTATCTAGCTTTTATTGGTAGCGTAGTTTTGTTTTAACATTCTGTTACATCCTGGCGGAACGTTTTTTCATTTTCGTTGGCGTCTTTGGAACTCCTTTCTTTATTTAGCCTAAAGTGGAATTTTGCCATGCTTACTTGCCGGATGGAAAGTAGTCTTTTATTGATTTAAAAAAACTGATTGAGCTTTTTTCTCAACACCTAGTTATAATTATTATAACGATTTTGGATAAAATAGTAAGTGTGTGTGTGTGTATTGTTTTAATTTGTTTAGTTGTGTGAACAAATGAAATGATTTGTAGTTGTAGTAAAGTATGTATTAATTGTGTCAAATTAATTAACAGGAGAATGACGAAGTAGGTGAGTTCTGACTTAAGTGTCCATCCAACAACTTTTCAGTACTTATTAGATAGCAATTATGTGAACTAATTACCTTGCTACTACGCGAAACCAGTGCTGTGTACTCAAGACTGCTTCCGCAGAGTAACAAGGCAATTTGTTTTAATTTGTTGATATGGACCTCCGGCAGGGGGGTTCCACTCCGCACTATAGTTACGCTCGGCCGCATTGCCTGCAGAATAGGCAAATTGCAGTAGGTTGTCGGTTCGCCGTGCGCCCGCTCACTATGTCAGTGTAATTGAAAACGAATGCAGCGCAACTCTAACGTGTCGCAGGAATTGCGGGGGGAAGGTAGACGCGGACGGCGCGTTCCTTTTGACACGAGGCGCCTGGTGAATATGATGAAAGTAATACAACCTTTTTGTGCGTTTTAATATAAGAGAAGTTTTTGTACGTTAGCACTATTATTTATCTGTGCCTCCGAAAAGTAACGTTTCAATCTATGAACCCTGTAAACACAAGGAACACTTAAAGGTATTGCGAGCTGTCGTGCCCATCAGGCCACCGACATATATATGATCGATGACATAGTGCAAAAGCGACCCACGAATAAAAGTTTAAAGTTCAAATTCGCGTTTGACTTTACGGCGATCTGGCGTCTCGGTGACAACTTTTGTTTGCGTTGTTACCGTGAAAAGGTTAATTGGTAACTATGTGCTTCTGTGATTTAACAACTCTATGGGAAAATGTAATATTAAGTAGCCTCTTTTAGTTTTCGTAGCAACCTTCAATATGGAGATATGAAACCACACCAACTATTACAACTCAAACTAGGATCATACCACAAGTGACGACGGTTTTATCTACAGCTAAAAAAATCCTAAGCCGACCTAAGGGACAGATCTTTTTGACATTTTTCGAACGAAACTTCGTCTCAGTTGGCCCAAGCATTGCCTGCCAGGAGTCCGACAAAAGTCATGCATCTCAGCATTTCAGTGCAATCCATGTTAGCTAGCAAACAAACTGTAGGTAAAAAAGAATCCGATTCGGCCGTCGACAACTAGTGTACATGTACACAGTCAACCAAACTGAATTCTGGACTACTGTAGAACCCTTTCACAATAAATGTCTAGTGACTTTTTACATTAAACGTCAAGACATTTAATCCAATTAGCCCCCCCAGCAGTCCACTGATGGACATAGGCCTCCCTCGCGCCATAAAGCCCTGTCCTCTGCTTTTCGGACCCAGTCGCTTCCTGGCTACCAATAAAAATGTCCCAGAATTCAGTCGGGTTGAGTACGTGCAAAGCAGTGCTCACCGATGAAGGGCATCTTCCGTATCTCGGGCTTGCGGCCGGGGCTGCGCGCGCGCCGCTCGCGGGACGGCTCGCGCGCGCGGGACGGGTCGCGCGAGCGGGACGAGCGCCGCTCCGACTCTCTGTGAACCACACGACCAGGATTAATATCTTTGACCGGCGGACGTCTGTAACTACGTTCGTCACGAAGATTGTAGCTTTCTATTGGTGAAAGATTTTTTGGAATCGGTTCAGTAGTTCCAGAGATTGCCCAACAAACAAAAAACACAGTTTATCTCTTTATTATATTGTCTAAAAATTTACACCCAGTTCGGAAAAACCTCTAATGAGGAGATAGCAAAGCAACAAACGTGTATCGATTAAAACAAAGAGAATATACAGCATCAAACAGCATCGTGAGATCGCTCACAAGCATGGATATCCGACGTGGCCGTCGACATATTGACGTCGAATCCGATATCCCAAATCGAAACAGACACTACGAAAGGCAGGCAATTTATACATTTCACTCGTCTCGATATCGTACCGTAATGTGAAAAAACTCTTACCTCTTGCGGGAGTCGAAGGTGGACCTGTCGCGGCTCTCGCGACTGTCGCGCGAGTCGCGCGAGTCGCGCGTGTCTCTCGCGTCGCGTTGGTCGCGGCTGTCGCGCGGCGCGGCGTCGCGGTCGCGCGTCATGCGGCTCTTCAGCGAGTCCAGCAGCTGCCGGTCGCTCTCGTTGAGCCGCGCGTCCGCCAGCCCTGCCACGGAATTACAAACTTTATTAACACGTTTACAAAGTTCGTATTGCCTCATACACCATGCGTCAGGCGGCGCGAGTCAAAAGGAACGCGCCGCCCGCGCCCGCCTTTCTCCCCGCTACTCCCGGCGACACGCTAGGGTTGCGCGGCATTAGTTTTTAATTGCACTGACACGGTGGGGGCGAGCGAGCGGGCGCGCGGCGAGCCGACAGCCTACTGCGATTTGCCTATGCCATAGGCAAGGCGGTCGAGCGTACCTACACTGCGGAGTGGAAGCCCCCTGGCCCTGCGCCACATAACAATTTGTGACGCATCCACTAAAACCACCCGAATGGATCACACAGGGAGTTCCATTGGACGCTATGTCTAGCACGATTCCAAAACCACCCCCTCGGTGGTTTCAGGGAACAGATGTGTTATTAAGATCAAGTGATTCTGGTGAACTGACATGGCCAGCACGATCACGTAGGTGATTCTATTAGCTAACGTTGTACATTAGAATCACCCAGGTAAGTGGACTACTACGTTTACCTAGGAGATTAAAGTGGCCTAAAATGTTCACCCAGGTGATTTAAGAAGACTACTAGGTTCACCCAGGAAACTACTACGTGCACTCAGGTGATTTTGGTGAACTACTACGTGCACTCAGGTGATTTTGGTGAACTACTACGTGCACTCAGGTGATTTTGGTGAACTACTACGTGCACTCAGGTGGTTTTGGTGAACTACTACGTGCACTCAGGTGATTTTGGTGAACTACTACGTGCACTCAGGTGATTTTGGTGAACTACTACGTGCACTCAGGTGGTTTTGGTGAACTACTACGTGCACTCAGGTGATTTTGGTGAACTACTACGTGCGCTCAGGTGGTTTTGGTGAACTACTACGTGCACTCAGGTGATTTTGGTGAACTACTACATGCACTCAGGTGGTTTTGGTGAACTACTACGTGCACTCAGGTGATTTTGGTGAACTACTACGTGCACTCAGGTGGTTTTGGTGAACTACTACGTGCACTCAGGTGGTTTTGTGAACTACTACGTGCGCTCAGGTGGTTTTGGTGAACTACTACATGCACTCAGGTGGTTTTGGTGAACTACTACGTGCACTCAGGTGATTTTGGTGAACTACTACGTGCACTCAGGTGGTTTTGGTGAACTACTACGTGCACTCAGGTGGTTTTGGTGAACTACTACGTGCACTCAGGTGGTTTTGTGAACTACTATGTGCACTCAGGTGATTTTGGTGGACTATTACGTTCACCCAGGTGATTTCAGTGGACTACTTACTATGTACACTCGGGTGATTTTAGTGTACGACTACGTTCAGAACGACCATCCGAGTGATTAAACTGGACGCTGTATTTGTACGTGTACGATATCCCCAGCTTATTCAATTTAACGATATATCTAGCATGATAGCGTCCAAGGGTGGTCGTTCTGAACGTAGTAGTAAGCTTAAATCACCCTAATTATTCTAAGACTTTTGAGAATTCCACCATTGAACCACTTACTCTTCTTCTTCTTCTTGGCAGCGGCGTCGCTGTCCGAGCTGCTGGAGGAGCTGGAGGAGCTGCTGCTGGTGCTCTTCTTCCTCTTGCTCTTCTTTTTCTTCTCCTTCTTTTCTTTCTTCTTCTTCTTCTCTTCCACCGGCGGCGGGGGGCTGTCCTTGCGCTTCGTGTGGAAGCCATCTGGTGACGAGGAATTGTAACTAATATTAGAAGAGTAATATTTTGAGGGTTTATTCTGGGGTGAGACCACAGAATAAATAATAGTACTAACGTACATAAACTTCTCTTTTTCGACCACCATTAAACGAATTCCAACTTTATGATCAGGCAAAAAAAGTTCGTATTACTTCATAAACATTCACCAGGCGGCATGTGTCAAAAGGAAGGCGCCGCCCGCGCCCGCCTTCCACCCGCAATGCCCTGGCGTACCGCTAGGGTTGGGCTGTGGGCTGTGGAACTATAATACTATCACAACGCGCGACACAGAGTGAGCGGGCGCGCGCGCGGCAAGCCGGCAACCTACTGCGATTAACCTATGCCATAGATAATGCGGCGAACGCACCGACAGTGCGGAATGGAACCCCCCCTGGTGAGACAAAGGAAATGTGGCTGCTTAGTCTTATAAGGGTCTGTTCTCTGACCCAGGTTTCCCAGCCCCTACCTTTGTTGAAGGTGATGGTGTGAGCGGCGTATCTGCTGGCAGCAGCTGCGGCGGCCGCAGCAGCGGCTGCCTTGGCAGGCTCGTCGTCCCGCTTGGGCTTGGCGCCGCGCGCCTTCTCGAACGCCTTCTGCCGGTCCGACATCCAGTCCGTCTCCCAGTGAGGGTTCTGCTCCACGAAGTTCTGTAAACGGTCGAGGATACGGTAGTACAAATATACACCCTCATCTGTTATTTAAGGGCCTCTAGTAAATCGCGCGGGCGGACGGAGCGGGTGCACGCCTATAGAAAGATAGTATGGGAGCGTCCGCTGACCCGCGCGGCTGCGGGCTCATATTATTTGTTCGATAGGCGTGCACCCGCGCGACGCTCTGAGGAAGTTTATTATGAAATGGATAAATGTTACATTGCCATTGATTTGGGCATGTTGAATGGATGGATGATATGAGATTACGTAAGCTTTCATTTTTATTAAAGATAATGTGACTGGATTAGGTCGAGGTCAGCCTCGGCGTACATTCATCGATCGAACGTCCTAAAGACAGGCCAAATTCGAAGAACCCGAAACCACCGAGCATGTATGAATAGAGGAATGTGTGTGGAGGAAGCGAGGGAAGTATGCCAGGACCGGAACACGTGGCGTTGTAAGGTCTCTGCCTCCCCCAAAGGGAGACAGGCATGAGCATGTAATAATAATACATTTTATGAAATGGAAGGTTACTCTATTCTCCTAACAAACGGTATTAGGTTGCCTTAGCAATAGTTTGACAACTCCTTGGCTGCCTCAATTTTAGATGTTAAGTTTTGGGCGCGGCGTAGAGAAATGTGAGAGTGTGCGTTCGTCTAGCCCAATAGCTGGGGTTCACACTAGTAATATGCCCCGCCCATCTCCACTTATTACTCTCTATCTCTTCCCCTACCTCTTAAACTTTCGTAGTTTCTCTGATCCAGTCTTCCTCATTCGGTGGATAAAACCGAACACTACTTCCACTTACAGACTTTCGGACATTTACAGACTTATGTTTTTTTTTTTATGAAATAGGAAGGCAAACAAGCAAGTGGGTCACCTGATGGTAAGTGATCACCACCGCCTATAGACACCCGCAACACCAAGAAGATTGCAGACGCGTTGCCAACCCAGAGGGCTAAGATGGAGTACCTCTTGTGCCAGTAATTACACCGGCTGTCTTGCTCTCCACGCCGGAACACAACAGAACAAGATGGTGGTAGCGATCCGGACGGATCTTGCACAAGGTCCTACCACCCGCAAAATATGTATATAAAATATATGTATACTTACAGTGTAGTTTTTGGAATGAACTATAGACTTGAGGTGAGCGGAAGCGCAGTGCAAGTCGCCTATGAACTGGTCGCAAAGCTTGCAGTACCACGCCGTAGACGGCACGAAGAATTGTAGACCTTGGGACACAGACAATAAGCTTTGAAATTAATTCATTCGAAACTAGACAGACTAAATACTTGTCTTAACACGTAAACCAAATTCTAACCTAAAATTTCACTTTTTATCACCTAAACAGCGTTTATCGCCTAATAAAATAAATAATAGCTTTATAGAATAGGTGATTTATAATTCGTTGCTTTAGAATATTTTCTAAACAATATATTGACAACAAAAACTGAAATCTTAGCTTAGATTGATGTTTATTTTTTAACTCATCCTGTTAGAGGAGAGGGGGGGGGGGGGGGATCCGGAGGGGGAAAGACTGTTGACGTCGTCTTAGAACAAAAAAGGGCCCAATGTCTCGCAGAAATTAACTTTTTGAGTGTAATTATAGATAATGTAATGTTTTTTATGAAATAGGAAGGCAAACAAGCAAGTGGGTCACCTGATGATACGGGATTACCACCGCTTATGGACACCCGCAACGCCGAGGAGATTGCAGATGCGTTGCCAACCCAGAGGGCCAAGATGGAATACCTCTTGTGCCAGTAATTACACCGGCTGTCTTGCTCTCCACGCCGGAACACAAATGTTGCAGACCCCTTAGCTCTTTAACTTCTTTTTCACCGATTTGAATATGACTTTTATTGTTTCGTTTTAATTTGTATTGTCAACTTATTACTGAGCCGCTCTTAGCGAGATCCTTGACTTTCTACACTATAATCCTTTAAATTCATCAACAGGTGGTATTATTTCATTATTTAGGATATCAGTTCATACATTTTCCTTGTTTTCAACAACAGTGCAAGCACTGCTGCTTAGCGGCAGGATTAGCGAGCGAGACATAGCGTTCAATGAAGGTTACCTCTGATAGGCGTCCGCTTGGTGGGCGCGGAGGGGAAGGACGGGAAGCCCTCGTTCACGGTCGTCACGCTGTGCCACGGCGCCTCCATGTGCGCGGCCGCCATCCTGCGGACACCACTCATCATTCATTAAACCGTTTGGGGACTAAGTACCAATAAATCTGACACTAAATACACAGACCAAGATTAATTTGAATACATATTAGTAGTAATACATGGGCAACCAGTCTCGGGACAGATGTAAAGAATACGGAGGTAACAAATTTTCCCAGTAACGAGACCTAGATCGATTTTTCGCCCCGTAAATCCTTATATCACAAACTTAACTAATATAAGATGAGCGAATAAAGTCTATACATGCTTAGATAACAAATCGTAACTCGTTTAATCAGTCGAGAAAAGGTTGTCTTTAAATCTCCGATTTTCTTCCACTACGTGCCTTCTATAAAAGAAAAGAAAACTTATTCATCTCATCAACATAACAGCCAGAAGACGGCCACTGCTAGACATAGGCCTCCCCCAAGAATCTTTAAACGGTCGGTCTTGTACTGCTCGCATCCATCTGTTTCCAGCGATCCTCGCCAGACGGTCAGCCCTGCTTGTAGGAGGCCGAACACTTCGTTTTCCGGTATAGGTAATGCAACGAAAGCTAAGGTGACCAATTACACACACAATTACAGCACCATACAAACCATAACAAAATATTTAAAATTCGAACGAATCTCTCCGGTACTCACATGAACTCTCCTTGACCTTTCCGCCCTGTATACCGCGCTCTCCATACAGACGGCGATAATGTTTTCCACCCTCAAAATCTTAACCTATGGCAATGATTTTTTGGTATGTTGTCATTATGCCTTAGAACTAGGTTTGTCTACCAAAAAACCATGGAAATAGGTTAAGGTTTAGAGGGTAGAAAACGATATCGCCGTTTGTATGGAGAGCGCTTCACACTTCTCTTAAAGGTTAACAGATGCAAGTGCACTCACTTCTGATGCGCCTGCGAGTGCAGATGGTTCAGGTAATCCTTAGCGGTGGGCGGGAACTCGTTGCACACGCGGCACCAGTGCATCTCCGGGTCGTAGTAGACATAGTTGAACTTCTTGTTGGTCGGCGACCTGCAGAACAGAGGGCGGTCAGACATTTATGTACTAAAGCTGAAGAATCAAAAAGTATCAAAAAAAAACTCCGTAAACCTTTCAGTTTTCGCGTCAATTAAGGGTTTGATTTAAATAGTGCGAGATATTACAATTTCTTTTGATATTTCTCGTATTTTTTGCGTTGTCATTGCAAAAGAATGACTTTTGTCCGAGTTTTATTTTTGCGGTACTTCTTCTGAGCCACGATGGTCTTCCGAAACGTTTTAAGGCTGACACGTAAAGGTGTCCGTTTGTAGCCGAATCGCTAAACTAAGCAATCGGATCGAAGTTTAGCATTTGGAATGATCATACGACACCACTAACTAAACAAGAGGTTTATATAGTAGATAAAAATCTATTTATTGTGAACCATTTCCAGGGTTTCCCGGCCATTAAAATATTGCTAGATGGCAATATTGTCGACACGTTAGCTTGACAGATCTGTCACGTTTGGTATTGGCTTAAAATTTTACTACCAAATCACGGATTTACATGCAGACATCGTTAACTCTGTATCTATTTCATTGAAATACTAGGATAGCAGTGTTATCAACTTGAATAATTACATAAACACATCATTGTACAAAAAAAAGACTATTATCAGTCTTGCTATAACCAAGTTCATTGTTTGTCATAGTTTTAATGAAATCTATAAAAAGTTTACGATGCCTGGGCAGTGGGCATGCATGACGCACAGATTTGCGAAAAAAGTTATTTTGTAAGACATGGCTATATAATATAGCATATCCGTATTCGTTTGCCCCTTTTAACTCTCGGATATGGAGTCCGAGATCCAAATGTACCTAAGGGTCTCCAGGTGACATGATCTGGTGACATCTAAAGTTTTGCCACGTTGGTAAATTTTATCCAGCACATCAGTAAATGTACCTACCTGTAGCAGCTGGAAAATTAGAACGCTTCGCCGAAGTACCCTAACTACCAGAATGTTCATTTTTATCTGGAACATTTCGGCAAAATATAAATATCACAGGGTTGGTTGTGGTTATGTTCTATTATCATCGTTTCGTCCGCAAAATAACGCAAAGAAAGAATTACACAAGGTAAATAAAACGTGCAATCGTATAGATGAACATTTATTCCACACAATTATAATACCTATTTTACAAACCGTTACAAATACCTACTTACAATTACAATTTAAACAGGACAATACAGCTCGATCTAATGGTGCCATCAAAGGAAGTCGTGGCCGATAAGATGGCGTAAAAACAAAATGGCGGATCGCTTGACCAAAAAAAACGACTTACAGTGCTGGCGCCATCTACAAAGCTCTTAAAATATTATTGCACACAGCAAGACATTACAAGCTACAATCATATCCCTTATAAAACGTGAACTAACCTATGAGCATGTTATTTTGCATATTTCTCGCCGTCCCCTCAGTGCTCGTGGACCTGTCATCTTTCACTGAAATCGTAGCGCCACTGTGAAAGCAAACTTCTGGGTTCGCGAAAGCGTCTCGGGCATTCCTGCTTTGGGGGGATGTATTTCAAAACAACTAATTCGTATGTACATAACCATACTTAATTAAAGGCGGTCTTGTTTAACTCAAATTTAGTCTCTGCGTGCACAAAACAAGGTAGATAAATTTCAGCTCAACAAGACGAAAGTGACCGTACGGACCTGGACTTCCTCTTGGCCGCGGGCTTGTCGCGCTCGCCGGAGTCGTCCGAGTCGCGGGCCGCGTCGGCCGCCTCCTCGCCGATGATCCCGTTGAGCATGTCCACCACGTTGTTGATCGTCTTCAGCTTGTTCTGAATCTCCAACTAGACAAACGCGGGAGATGCTGATACCCAGTTGTGTGGCAAGCTCTGAGAGGGCAAGCGAAGCTACACAACTAAGAATCCTTATGATATAAATAGGCGTATGACGTTAAAGTATGTAGATATTAAATTTGCCATAATCGCAAACCTGCAGTTTAGTGTTTTCCTTCAAAAACCGTTTTGTGTCCGGGCTGGGTGAACGTTTGGGGTCACCGCGGAGCTCGTTGCGTTGGTCCTTGAGCGTTTCGAGTTCCTTTTTCAAGATTCCCGCTTTCTTCATGTAATCCTCTCGCTGTTTCGACAGTGCCGCCTTCTGGTGACGCATTTCGGACTCTATGGCGGCTGAACGAGAAAGAATATTGTAAGCCGATTGGTTAGTCGGAAAAAGTGTGACGTCACGTAACTTGTTCGACGTATCTTAATTAGTGTTTAATGCGCCTTAAATTGCATGTTATGTGACGTCAAACTTAATATAGCAAATGTGGAAACTTACTGTTGAAATAGATATCTACAAAATCACTTTAGCAAGCATCGTATTTGGCTTGAAAACGGCTATTCGCATGGGAAACCCATGGTTTATTACACTAACGAAACCAAATTTAGGAAAGAAAAACGGTAAACAACCTATAAGCAATTATTTCAATAGGTGCATAAAGTGGTTGATATTTTTTGAGAGAAGTATATCATTCTTGAGAGTACTTCAGAGCGTAGTTTGGATTCTGACACACAATTTAAGATTGGTATAGCTGGCAGAAACCTGAAATAAAAAATATATAAGCAATGCCCAATAAACATTATTGCTGCTAGCATAATGGTTATTGACATTATAAAACAAAACTAGCATTACACAACACACCAGTTAAATAATTGTTAATTGTGATATCAGCCTCCTGGTCCCGCACATTAGTCACACTTAAAATATAATACATACATGATAAATGTCACTGCTGAATTACATTTGATGATAACAGTTTGTGAAAATCATTATTTCAATATAATCATACTTCGTTTATTGTGGTCATTGTATATTTTGGGCTCACAGCTTCTTTCTTCATAGAGTATCTTATGTCACCTCAAGCAAGCCTTATACAACTCCACTGCACGGCACAGGACTCCTCTCAAAATGAGAATTCCAATATTATATTATTTAGTGATCCCATTAAATAATCCTATCTTCCCTAATAGGGAACCTTTCCCTTATATAAGTATGAGCATCAGCGATGCTCACACTACAGTATGTCATGTGAGTGGCTGCAGGGTTACATTTGAATTTTCCATTTGTTGTTTTGTTTTGTATGGTACTGTCTATTTGTGTGGTGATCAATAATTCATCTTAAGAGCGGTTTCGCACTACGTCCGATCCGAATCCGTGAAAATATGGTCCGTAGTAGCCGTAGAACTATTTCTATGATAATTTACGCACTAGATTCGATCTCCGTCATCCGATTTCTTTCCGTCATTCTAGAATCTCCATTCCGGAGAAGATTTTTGATGGACCAAGGTAGCCATAGTATTATTTGTATGAACGCTCGCGCACTGCGTCCGAGTTAAAGCCGAGCTGCGTACGAGCAGAGAGGCAGCGGGGCGGGCTGGGTATGCGGCTGGGTGAGGTGAAGCGGCAGGCATTCAGTGCATTAGTTCAGTGTTGCAGCGAGCGCATGCGCACGTTGTTATTTGCGTTATGTTTCCCTACGATGTTTTTACTTTAATTGAAAATGTTGAAAATAACCCATATTTTCACGGGTTCGGATCGGACGTAGTGTGAAACCGCTCAAGCTCTTCTATACTTATTTTCTTCTTTTATACGCTTTTTATGTTTGTTCCAGTTTGCATAACAACATGTTTCCGATATTAGTAAATCCTGTATGTATGATTAAAGCTGCTTGATCATGCAATGCAATGCCACATGGAACTTAGGAGTCAATGTTAGTTAGTTTTCAATGGTAAATGAATTACCATCACTGGAACTTATTTTAAATACACACAAAACTGAAATCATTGGTCGTCGATTTTTTACAAGTAATGAAGAACAAACTTACAACAATAAGCAGGGGCCTAAAATATTTGGTTTTATTTTAAGATAATTTCTGTTGTATTAAAACACTTCAGCTGTCATGCATTTCTTTCCAAATGGATTGCTTATTAAATCCAAAACTAATTTCGGCCAATCAAATCCTGAAGCATTTGTGTCCAGCAATAAATTCCTAAGGTCTATGAAATGTTTGGCAAACTGTACATTTGGCGAATTTAATTTCGGACTTGTCGCCAGCAGAAGTAGCAATATAAAGGTCATAATAAGCAATACAAGCTCTCCGTCTCTTGATAAGAGCCGTGTGTATCTTTTTACTATATATATAGCTCGATTTTAATATATCTGCTAGTGATTGTTACAGTATACCTACCCCCTAAATATCACTGCAAATTTATTAATGAAACTCAACTCAGCGAGAGACAAAATGATAAACTAGAACATATTACATTGCCACTATGCGAAATTACTACTGTGCATGTGTGTTACTCTTTCATAGAGTGGCAAGGTAATTTGTTCCAGTTAGTTGATATGGACCACTGCAAAGTAACGTCTGAATGTATTATCACTTTCGGTGACGGTAAATATGTAGCTATAGCCGTTTTGACAATATAACAACCGATTGTATCTAGATCACCTAGGGCACTGGGGGCCAAAGCTTTAGTTGGGCCAAAAGGTTTAAAAGCCAATCTACACTAATATAATAAAGAGGTAACTTTGTTTGTTTGTATGTAGGGGGTAATCTCTGGAGCTACTGAACTGATTTCAAAAGTTCTTTCACAGAGAAAGCTACACTTGCCTGATAGGCTACTAATTTCACGCGAACGAAGTCGCACGCGTCTGCTAGTACAAAATAAAGAGAAGAAAAGCACATGGTGACAAATGGGAATACCAATTTAGCAAACTCGTGTTCTATTGCACTGAGAGTGATCACAGATAACGTGTTTTTGTCTTCTCGCATCGGTATTAAATCTGTATTAAGTGAAAATTTTTTGGCAATTGCATGACCAATTAAACTCAAGCGGAGCTCATAATTTAGCTAGACACTCTGTTTCTAGTTCACTGTCTTGTTAACCTATCGATCATATCAGAAAAAAAAAATCTTTTAAGCGTTACAAATTTGTTATAAGGAGGGTCAGAAATTGCTTCAGCTACTATTTCTGATTGTCTTACCTTCTTTCTTTATCTGGTCTTCAACGTTGAACTGTGGGGGTGCGGTTGGTGGCGGAGGTAATGACAGCTGGTTCCAGCTGCCGATATCTGGTGGATTTGGGGTTTGAGGAATCGATGCAACAGGGGGGAAGTCATCGTAGATGGTAGCGTACGGCTGAGGTGGTGGATAGTTTGTGTAAGGGGGATTGGGCTGAAAGAGAAGATAATGTTCATTAATAAACCATGTTCATCCTCAATTGTCATAAGTCGTAAACAAACCCTTAGCCCAAAATTTAATTTAGTTTGATTAAAATACTGTTGATTAGATCGTCTCATTAATGATCAATAACAAAAACTAGAAAGCACCTTTTTGATTTACAGTCAAGGAAATTGAAACACGTAGCACCGTAGAACCTAGGCGAAGAGATACATATGACATTTGTATGATATAGCCTGGCGTTTAAGGCGTCGCGTCATTGCGATAGGGTTCTAAGGTGGTACGTGAATATATTCCCCCTACTGTACATACAACCTCCGTTTTTCTATTTAGGTGATTAATGCTATATTGGTAACACAAACTGAATGAAGCTTAGAATCTTGTTTACATGATTAAAGTACTGATGAGCAGACTGTAATTTGTTATATTATGTCGAAAATATCATTACAAGCTTTTATTTAATTCACTATGTTAGAGTGTCTTTATTTTGTTGTTTGTTTAAACATATTTCATATTAGGGTGAAATCTTGTAAGTTAATTTTGTGTTGCTTTTTGTGGTCAGAATTACTTGAAAATTTGGTATGTGTATGTTGTTCGGATGAGATTGCTTCCAATAATAAAAAAATAAAAAATAAATGTTTTTTTTTTACTTACCCAGCACTGTTAAAGCAGAGGAACGCATTACAAGTATTAACTGTTTTTTTTTTTTATTGTAAAAAGTTTTCAAACTTTAATATGAACAAGATAATGGTGCACATCTATCGTAACTTAAACAAAAATGTGCAAATGGAATGTTACGTGTAAACGTAACATTTTTCCAATCTCACATTTATTACTTGATCTTTGCAATTTTCAATCTAGCTAAAAAGTATGTTATTTAAAAAGATATTTCTCTTGAATGTAGGATCAAAATCAAAAATATAGTACCAACCGTTAATAAAATAATTATGATTAGTCATATAACAATTTGTATCAGTTTATTGATAAAATAATTAATAAACTGATGATAATTTCTACTAATGGTAGATATGTTTTTGATTTTGACCCAGTGATGCAAATGCATTATAAAATGATACTCATTAATACAAGCCATCAATAACATCATTCTTGATAGGCCCTTCTGCAACTGTGGTTGCGCAAAAAAAAACTTTAGACTGTTCCGACACCAATTACAGTACAAAAGACATCTATAGTTTGCTGGTTTGTTTTAACTAAAATGATACGAATTTTCGATATTAGAACCTGTACTGTCAACATCAAATAGGCAGGAGGTAAACTTTGTTTGTTAGTTTAGTTTGAATGTAGGGGGTAATCTCTGGAACTACTGAGCCGATTTCAAAAATTCTTTCACAGATAGAAAGCTACACTTAAATATAATAAAAAGGTAAACTTTGTTTGTTCGTTTGTATGTAGGGAGTAATCTCTGGAACTACTGAACCGATTTAAAAAATTCTTTCACCAATAGAAAGCTACACTATCCCAGACGGATATGGGCTACTAATTCCACGCGAATGAAGTCGCGGGCGTCCGCTAGTATATAATAACACGACTTTAGTGCTTGGGAATAAATAAAGCCACATGTTCAAAGTTATCTATTAAATGCTGGCTGTATGATGTTTGTATCAGTGCCAATGGCAAATAGAACTGAACATACAATTTGCCATTTGATTGGGTAAATTCTCAAATTCAGTTTTATGGTACAAATCAAGCTAGACTGGCATGCAAATAGACCTTGATTTACTTTATAAGATTCTGACATCTAAAAGTACCTCAGACGGCGGGAACGCAGGCGGCGGCGGAGGAAATCCAGTATCTGGAAATTGATTGGGTTCCCACAGTTCGCTGGGTTCGGGGAGCTTCGAGATTTCGCTCAGAATATTTTCGTCTAGCAGATCTTTGTCAACTTTGATGTTGAGACGCGGCGGAGAGCGGCTACGGCGCTTGTCGTCCCTGAGTGGACTGTGGCTACGTTTCATCGGCAAATTCGGCAATGGGCGCCGGTACTCGCGATCCCGGTCTCTCTCCCAATCACGGTTGTAATAACCTTTCCTGTTGTCTCGCGACATGTTTAACTACACTTTTCACACAAAATACAATATCACCAATTATAATTGTTGCACGATTTCACAGGCACAATATCCATGAACGCAGTTTAGTCAAGCATTCAATAAAAAGATTGCATGGTTTTTATTCAGGTTTAAAACGATAACCAAAGCAGACAAATGCGCCGCGAATCGACGCCATCTTTTTTTTTCTTTGTTTATAGAAGGTTATTTATGGTCAACGATCGTCGACCGTCAGTTTCCACTGCAACTGTCACACTGTCGAGCAAAGCAAAGAGCAAAGCAAATAAAAAAAAAATATTTCAAAATAAAAACAGTCCATAACTAAATCAAGATATTATATAAACAGCAATACATCAGGACTTATAGATTGAATTTAGTATATTTTTAGTTACTTTATTTTTATTTTACAACGTAGCAAGTATGCTGCTATAAAGAACCCATTTGATTAAAGCGTTCCATTCTACGCATGAGCTGTTATGTTGTTACCAATGGTAGTTCCAAACGTATTACCTATATTTATATTCGTATTCTATATTCTGTGGTAATAAATAGCGATTATTTTGCGGATTTTTTGTCGTTGTTGGTTTGGATTTTAATTATAAAGCAGATAAAAGTTATTTATGGGATAGATAAGTGACATATACATACATACAGTCTTCCAGTGCTTTAGCTCGTTTAGCTCATATCTGCTACTGTAGCTACTGTTGTGTTCCGGCGTGGAGAGCAAGACAGCCGGTGTAATTACTGGCACAAGAGGTATTCCATCTTAGCCCTCTGGGTTGGCAACGCATCTGCACTCTCTTTGTTGTGGCAAGCGTCTATAGGCGGTGGTGATCACTTACCATGACCGTGACCCACTTGCTTGTTTTCCTTCTTATGTTGTATAAAAAAAAAATATCTCATAGCATCCTGAGAAAGATAATCAGAAAAAGGTATAAAATCTGTAGAGATGAGACAGAGAATGGATGTAAAGTAAGTTGAGCCTACTTATTTACATTTTTTCTTGCATCGCGTGGTATGTGGACGAACAGCTAGCTTAATCGACAATAAGGTGCCTTAAGGCCGACTAGGCCCGGGCGGGCCTGGGCCTAAGCCGGCCAGCCCTTACACCACAAAAATTTGAATTTGGCGTAATAGTAAATTTTTCATACAAAAATGTGACAAATATGTTGAATTGTAAGACTTTAAGTTTTGTGGTCCCCATCATCCTATGCCTGGGTTCCAGATGTTTGGGATACGGCGTGGGTGCGAGCGGCAGCACTGCGAAAAAAAGAGCCAAAAAATGGCGACTCATATTAATAGTATCTAGGTGCCTACTTACTGATAGTCCGCCTTTGCAGATAAACAGACAAACACACTCCATAATTTATAATATTATTGTGGATATTCGGTTGTCTAGTTCTCATAGTACAAGCTTATTTGCTTAGTCTAAGACTAGGCCCAAGATGTCTATTTAATAATAATATAGGTAGGCTGAATATCTCTTTGTTCTTACGATGAGTCCTGTACATTCATGTAAATTAATGTGAATCTGTGATCCTGTCGGGCCGGTTTCCCTGTAACAGGGGTTACGAAGGTCAGGGCAGGTCGCTCCAATTTAACCAGACCTGGAATCACGGTCAAAAGTGTTCCCCGAAACGCAGTGGCGTAGCTAGCCCTGGACGGGCCCGGTATCAAAATTTGTCAGGGGCCCTTTGACTCGACTCCGACGAAGCTCAAACAGAGGATAATTATTTTAAGGTTAATCAAGTCGGGGCCCCTGTAGCTAGCGGGGGCCCCGTATCGTAACTGGAAAAAGAGGTGTAGCAGGGGCCTTAACACGACCGGACAAGTTTAGTTCATCTCAGTTTATTTCTATGTGTGTTACCTTTCTTTTGACACTAGTTTGACAGAGACGCAGGAAGGGATAAGTTAAACCTGGCCCCCAATTCTGGCGCTCATCGAGATGCATCTCACATTCGAGATGTGTCAAAAAATGACAGATTTTGAAAGGATCTGACAGCTCTTTTTGACATATATCGAGTGTGACTTCATCTCTACTGACGCGAGAATTGTCCCGCTGGGCCGGTCATGTTAGGCCCATAGAATGTCGATAGGCTGAATGATGACGATGAAGTACGTATAAAATCCGCGAATTCTTACGCACTTATTTCAGCAATCTTTTTAGGTAAATCACAACTAAAAAATTGCGAGCAGTCTGCAGTTGAGAAATGACATTGCAATAAGAAAATAACTTCTGAACTCTTGTGAAGCGATCGCTTGCAAATTATGTTACACTTGACCGTTGGTTGACCAACAGTACCGAAGGCCGCGTGAAATTTGACCGAAAGTCAGTGTTGTCGACTTAGTTTTGTAGAAGTCGCTAGAAATGTTGCAAAAAGTCTCCAGTTTATGTTAAATTGAGCCCAAATGTCGCTAGATGTAAGGAACACTGGCCATAAGAAGTGGCTAAAATGTACGAAACACTTGATGAAATAGTCGCCAACGTAGTCTCAAAACCCGACAGGTCTAGCGATAAAGTTGCTAAATTGGCAACACTGCTGAAAGTCACTATCGGTCTAGCTGAACTCCATTCAAACGGCAGCGGCTTCAACATCGTTTAAACATTGGTAAGGTAACTTATCTCTTGAAAAAAGAGGTGATAGACTGACGAGTCGCGAGACGAGGCGTGTCGGGTTTCCTCCTCGTGTGCCCAAGTGCTGCGGTTTCCTTATGGACTTCTCCGGGGGAAGAGCAGTGCTTAAGCCGGTGCACCCTGGGCATCGGTCAATGATTCGGCGGGGGGGGGGGGGAGGGGGGGTTTTACGGCCCACACCGAACATTATCGTTCACTACTGACATTGGCACAAGCCTCGGCCGGGCCACTCCAGATGCGTATGCAGCACCGCTCCAGTTCGCTTCTTAGAGCTGCGTTACGTGCACGCAAAGGGTACTTAAAAAAGTTAATGAGAGCCTTCGCTAACACGCGCGGTTGCACGGAGCGGGTGCACGCCTATCGAACAATAAATATGAGCCCGCGCGCCTGCACCCGCGCGTTGTTGCGGACGTTTTCATACTATTTTTCTATAGGTGTGCACCCGATCCGTGCGCACGCGCCACTTAGCGCCCTTAACTCTTTTAAATACTGTCTTCTCTAGGTACCACTACGAAAACCTAAGTCGATGTATCCTAGTTCAGCGTTTCTTAACCTTTTTTATCCATGCCATGGACCCCTTAGTAAATCAAGCACAATTTTATGGACCCCCTTAATAAAAAAAGCAGCAATAAATTTCGGACCATTTATTTTAGTACTACAAATTACAAAAAAATATGCGTGCGTAGCGATTACAAGTCTTTTGGTGGCATTTATTTATGATTTTTAAATGGTCCATAGATAAGACTGCGGACCCCCATTCATATGCTCGCGGACCCCCAGGGGTCCGCGGATCACAGGTTAAGACTAGTTGAACAAAGAAAACTAAACCATAACTATACTATTATACTTAATCAAGGAAAAACGGTCACGCGCCGGCTACCGCGTCACATCTAAGTGGTCACTTTAATTAGTAAGGAAAACGTGGCTGGAAGAAAAGCTAACAAACTAAGAAATGTTACTCTCAGTAAGTTATGTCTTTGAGCTGGCTCCAACATGACCGCCTTTTTTTATACAACATAGGAAGGAAGTAAATGGGTCACCTGATGACTACCGCCCATAGACACCCGCAACACCAAAGGGATTACAGATGCGTTGCCAAAGCAGAGGGCTAAGATGGAATACCGCTTGTGCCAGTAATTTCACCGGCTGTGCTCTCTACACAGGAACACAACAGTGCAAGGACGCGGCACAAGCGGCACGACAAGCGAGCGAGATGGTGGTAGCGATCCGAACGGACCTTGCAAAAGGTCCTACCACCCGCAAAAGCCCGCCTAAGTGTAAGTTATCCCGCAGTGCATCCCTTTCTTATGTAAACCGGCCGCCTTATTACAGTCAAGTAGTAAGTACAAAATTGTGGCTGAGGGCCTGAGGCTGCTAATAACTTTCCTAGTCGAAATAAAATACCCTTTTTCTAAGATAGCTGTATTGAGACTGAATCAAACACAAATAAAACAAAAGGTAACTATAAAAATCATAAGAAAGTGTAAAAAAACAATAAACTTATTTATATTATGTGTAGTGGTTCGGTTCGGAACCCTCGGTCACGCATCAAATAATAGTACTAACATACAGAAACTTCACTATTTCCAAAGGTCCAGCGCCGCCAGGAGCCCAGCGCCACTTAAGGGCCCAGCAACACACAGGCCCAGCGCCATCACGGGGTCACGCGTCACCTAGGTGGCTTAGCGCCAGGTAGCTTAGCTTCCTGCGTTCCATAGCTTTCGGCGTCAGCATAGCTGATGGAAGCGCCATACAGCGCTGTTTTTCAGCCGACACCCACCTCCAAATTCTCCTACATTACTAACAATCTATCTGCCAGGAACGGATTTGCATCAAACTATTACGCTTCAGCGCCGCCTAGCGCCCTGCGGTTTGTAAGAGAATATCCTGCTACAGCTTAATTCGGCCCTGGCTCCAATAGTAAAGAGAGAATTGCAAATATACCTGGGTATATTTTCAAAATGTAGACCTTTGATCAACATTGGTGTAATTTGTATGGCGCATCTTTTGTTTACTAAATGTTGGTAGCGATGATAGAGGGTAAGCGCATCTGCGAAAATGTGTGTTCTTTAAGCGTGTACCGGCAGGAACACTCTTAAATTATCGCCGTTTCCATGTTTTTTTTTACCAAAAGAGTGCCATACAAATTATATCAAAGGTTTGAAAATATACCCACCTACTGAAAAAAAACATTCGATGCGTAAATAAACGCAGTCATTACTACAGACTGCTTACAAAACTGCCAAATCGGATGATCTAAAATCGGCCTCAATAGCTGACACCTAGATTTCAGCACGGCTGCTGCACTACCGACTGCGCCGAAGTAGGTACCTAGTCATACTTCATTTGTTTTGCACCTTCACCTTCGGCAGCGGCGGCCATTAGTGAGGGGTCGTTGCACTGAGAGAAAGGACCAGTTTCATAAAACGTACGAAGTGCAATTGCCAAAATTTTAGGTCGTATAATGGCAGAATTATGTTAACCCATTTAGTGACGTATACAGCATCATATTCTACCAATTGATACATTAATAGTACCATTCTAAAGATGGCGCGTTGGTGTGATGGATTGCAAAGTTTTTGCTTCTTGAGGGTCCCACGAGCCCCCAACCCCTGTATACGTCTATGACCATGTTTTGCTCCAACGTAATGATCATTATTTTGGTGAAATAAGATCCCAGATTTGGTAGGTCAGTGCACCTAGCACGAATATTCTCGATACGCGTTTACTCGCTACGTAACACAGTGCGTCTTGTTCTAACCAGCCCAGTAGGAGAGAGACGCACTGAGTTACGTAGCGAGTTAACGCGTAACGAGAATATTCGTGCTAGGTGCACAGGACGCTGGAGCGACTGTCCTCAGTAACCCTTGCTAATTACACGAATCTGCAGGGTTCCTCACGATGTTTTCCATTACCATTTTATTTGCAACTTTTAATTTATTATTATTTCACATATAAATTAATTATACTACATAAAAGAACGATATATCTTTGCAATTTCCCCCTCTACAATTTTGATCCCTAACAGTAAAAATATCAAATCCAGCCCTTAAGCCTAATCGAATTCCTTTTTGTAACACTTTTAATAATAATGTACTTATTAATTTATTTAAACTTAAATCACATGCACAGTAAACCCTTGAACATATGACAAACTTATCTTTCTAGCGTTCTATACCAGTCAACCATTCTAACAATAAAAACGAAGCGTTTGTGCGACGATTTATGAGTCAAGTCTCTTGCATACACGCAGTAGCATTTCATCTCCTGCGGTGGAAAGTTTTATGGTACAGCCCCAAGAGGTGTTGTGATAGTATTCTTGGCGGGAAGCAAAACCGACGCGCGCGGAGTCCCGCCGCCATTGTTGCCGTCGCACGCATGCGCGGTTGTTCGCGGTCCGTTCCCGCGCAAATCGTCTTCCTTTACGATAATTTCGTTAGTTTACGAAGTGCGTTTTGAAAATTAATTGTGCGTGTTTTATTTTTAAAGTGATTAAGCAGGATGAAGTACAAGGTAGGTTTAAAATTTTAGTATTCTTCTTTCTTACTTATTTTGTTTTACATAACTTTGGTAAATTTTATAAATTGAAACAATAATTACTGGTTTTTTAATCGATAATTTAATATTTATTATAAGTTACAATTTCTTTATTGAATTAGGTTTTAAGTTTGAATATATTTGATTCATGTAACTTTCTAACAGTTTATTATTAATATTATTTATCAGAAAATTAAGCCAGTTAAATAATATGTACACTTTTTAAAGTCAAGTGCCACACTTTTTGTGGTCATCCACCAATGAATTGCAATCATAAATTGCATTATTATTATTTTTGTATGTAAGAATATTATACTTTCTACCGGTTTTTTAGAGTTAGCTACTTAAGTGTTCTATCGAGGAGTAGTTTCATACAATTTTACCATTCTCATAAAAAATTTTCACTATCTTTGACTCGTATCACCAATACTTTTTACACCAATCAATAGTTTAGTTTATCTGATCTTATCTTTATCTGCGTCCCTTTCTTAAGACACTAGTTTGACAGGGACGCAGGGAGGGATAAATTAAACCTGCGAGGTGATTCTCGGGTTATGCGAGATTCATCTCGCACGAGGAAATAACTGTCAAATTTTAATGTACCTCGCATGAACCGAGAGTTGGGGTTCCTGGGCAAGTCTATTTGGGCCACAGCCCTCGAATTATTGACGCCGATCGCATGTGTCACTATATGTTAATGTCGAGAGCGCCCTATGCTAGCAGTTCATTGGAGCCCCTAAGCCTCAGGCGCTACATCTTAGAGAGTATGATTTCTTTAAATTAGGTATTGTTTGAAACTTCTGCGCGCGCCGTTTTGGAACCTCGCGCCCCTAGGCACGTGCCTTAGTTTTCTGAAAGAATAAACCGCCACAATTCGCTGTCATTCAGATCAGTATTTACTTACAGAAAAATGTATGAATAGCACACGGCAAACGAATTATAATTATTGTTTTAAATCTATAGAGCCTTGATGGGCCTTGGCGGGCCTTGGCTCAGGCACGCAAGCAGACGACAATGAGGCTCATCACCCAACTGTGACCGTCCGTTCCATTGACTTTTTTACCAAACTATGACCTTTTAATTAGAATGCAGTTTATTTTAAATTCCATTGTGTTTAAAATACAAGAGCATTTGTTTTAATTTAAGTAGTTAAAACGAGGTTTTTAATAACGCTAAATGCGCGCTGAGGGTAAAGTATTTCGGTCGCTAAAATTATTTATTTAGCTCACGAAAGTGAGTTATATTGTGATTGACTCGATAGTTAATGATAAATAAAAATAATTAATATTAGACGGGTAAATTTGCTAGCGATTAATCTATTCGTGCCGTTTAACTTAATTAGTATTGTTAAAATCAAAAAGCAGCTACTAAAAACGGTCTTCAACTAAGTTTCAATACAATTTGAGTGAGTATTATGATGCAGTATTTTACGAAACGTACATACAAAGTATTAGTACCATAGCCATTATAGCCTCGTAAGGCCCCAAGTCCTAAATATAGGACAAATGTCAAACTGACTTTGAACTCACTGTCTCAAACGATATGGTTCAAAATTCATAGAATGAAATTTGATGAGGGCCTTACGAGGATAGCATAAAGGAACAATTTCATATCCAAACAGTAATACAATATAACAACAAAATAACTAACAATATAAGTTTTTTATTACCTAATTATGGTGTAGGTGAGTGACATTTAAAATAATATACAAAGTTAGGGAATTTAATATTATTTGTTGAAATCCTGTCCTATGGTATATTATAACACGAGCAAAATTTGTACATAAAAATATAATATGAAATGTTCTCGAAAACGGCTCTCTCGATTTCAATGACATTTATTTACAACATAATGGTTTGCGAAACGCTAGTAGGTACTAGGACTCTAAGACGCAAAGTTGGCCCATATAAAACAAGTACAGTCAGCGTCAAATATACCAGAGCGGCCAAGGTGTCAAAAATATCTGAACTCGACTCTATTGTCAAATACGCTCGGGCGTGTTCAGATATTTTTGACCACCTTTCCCGCTCTGGTATATTTGACGCTGACTGTACCTACGTGGGTACTGCTTATTCTTCTTTGCCTAAAAACTCTAAAAAGTGATACAAATCATGAGTAATGCGTGTATTTATGTCATCACGAATGAAAACATTTGTAAAAGAAGTCGTCTTGGTTGTCGATTGAATTTGGCCGCCATTGTCAGCGGCGCGATATTTATATTATGTCACTTGGATATTTTCATAACAATCGTCCACAACGTGAGAGGGTACGCGCAGATTTACTTAATATTCTTTTATCTACACATATATCATAAATGCTCTATAATGCGTTCAGAAACCGTAGGCAATGGCCAGCATTATAACAACCAATATTATTATGAGAATTTTTCTAATTTGTTTCTATATTTGTTCAAATTCATTTTTATTACATTATTTTAATGTGTACAGTCTATAGATATTTAATAGGTACCTAGCACTAGTAGCTAGTAGCAATGCAGGTCATTGCCCTATGGCTTCTGAACCCATCATAGAGTACTTATGATATGTGTGTAGATAAAGTAATGTATGCAACTGTACGTAATTAGGTCTTAAAACACTCGTGTGATCCTATTATGAAACTCGCTGACGTTCGTTTCATAAAACCACACTCGTGTTTTAAGACCCCTCATTATGCAACAGTTGCATAAAATACTATTATGGAGGAATTTAACAAAGGACGATTTATATCGACTTTAAATCGTTTTAAACTTTCGCTATTATCACACACTAACGATCCGTCCGTCTTCGTACGGTAACAATCGGGAAGAAATGTACATAAAAACCTTCCGTAAGAATTTCTCTAAATGACAGTGAAAACCGTATCAAAATCCGTTGCGTGGTTTAGAAGGAAAAGGCGGCCGAATATACTTACACTATAAGGATTTAGGACAGACAGGAACGGATAGCGACTTTACTTTATACTACGTATCTGAATAAGATGTAAGACGACTATGGTACTTTAACGTGATAGAGTATTTGCGTGACCACGGCCGTTGTAACTAGTGATGTAACGAATGTCATTTTTGCCCATTCGCGGACGCGAATGCGAATGCAAATATCTGCTACCGACATTCGCGAATGCGAATGCGAATATTCATTTTTTGTTCAAATTTGGCGCCAATTGTCTATGGCTTGGAGGCAGTCTCGTTCGAAGGAGATGCGTTCCATTTGTATTCATATGTTCCAATGAAAATGTAATTGTTAAGCATTATTGCAAAAAAAATCAAGTAAGTAAATAAATAATACCAAATGATAAAGTGAAAACTGATGTCGTGATTACGAGGTTAGTTACTTTTTCTTGCATTAAAAAACATAAGAAATGAATGGATTTTGTTTTTATTTATCTACTATTGTCTTCAAATTGGTTTTTTTTTCTGCTATTCATATTCTCAAAACATTCGCATAAATTTTGGCGATACGAATAGTGCAATGAATATGCGAATATTCGCGAATGCGAATGCGAATGCGAATATTCGTTACATCACTAGTTGTAACACGGCTGAAACATAGAGGTAAATTAGAAATGATTTAATCGCGTTAAAGTCTCGTAGACGTTATAAATACTTTATGATATCTAGTTTTGTATGGATACACCTCATTGAATTTTTTGCCGGTATCTTCTCGTCGGTTTCTCAGCGGTTTTTTTCTTAACCGGTGGTCAGTTTTGTGACATTGACTTTGACTTATATTTTCTCCAAATTTAAATGGGATCTTTAACCTTTGAAGATTTCTGTTTTGTAAATGTAGTGTTCTCATGTAAGTGAATTGTATATAATTCTTTATGAGAATAAAGTTCTTAAACCACAACCTTTGAAGATTGTTTGATGTACTAAAACAACACAATTTTTGTTTTTGCTCTAGCATTACTGACAGAGTGATCGTGGTTGTGGATTGCCTTCCTTCACGGCCGCCACCCTGGCAATTTTATTCCATTTGTCTCTATTTGTGGAGTTTCAGGAAAATTTGGTTATGGTGTATCTTGTGACGCATTCAATAAGGTCAAGCAATCTTGTTAGAAAAATAAATTGAAAGTGATTAATTAATTATCATTAAAATTACGCGAACTGGCGCAGCTCGTTCGTCCCCTTTAAGCCCGTACCCACAGAACAAATTAATAAGCCTAGAATAGCTTTTAGCAGGGCCGCCGTAAACGCATATCGCTCGCACGGAATGTCACTGTCCCGGTGGGATAATACGAACGAATACCTATTAGAATAGAATAGAAATTATTTATTTCTCACAGCACGGTATTCAATAGGTGTGACATTTGTAAAAAATCTGCATATTTTGCCATATTTGGCGTAGAAATATTTGTACAAAGTATTTAATAATCATTTAGTAATAACAATCAAGACGAAAGGTTGTTCTAATTTTAATGTGTTCTGTGCCTGTCACCAATTCTGTCCCAGTTCTTCCTATCTATATTTTTAGCGTGGTACTGGTACTAGCAGGTGATATTTTGGTGACATTGTTAATCTTAACGACGACCGACCTCATTTTTCGCAACTTGTCTCAGTCTCCTCATTTCCTGTATCTCCCGTATAACGTCAGCATTTAAAAATCCTAAAGGCAACAGAGGGAGAACAAGGGCGGATCCAGCCTAGAACTCTAAGGGGGGGTCGAAGTTTAGTTAGAACAGGGTCATCAATGAGTTTGAAAAATTATCAGTAGTCGACCTGGACCCAGGGTAATGATCCCCATGCCCCCCCCTGGATTTACCACTGAGGGAGAAACATAAAGGCCGGCAATGGAGCGATTCTCTTGAGGTAGCTAGTTGCTGGTGGTAACTTCCCATCAGGTGATCGAATGCCGTTTGCCTCTCTTTTTTATGAAAGAATGGCTGAACTGAGTTGAATCACTTGGATCCAAGCATTTCTAAGAGCAATGGCGTAAATATATCGACACTAGACATCTGAAATGTCGTAAAGGACATGTCCCTTAATGTCCCTTACGACATTTGAGATTTCCACTGTCGATATCCCTTGAGGCCCGCGTAGTACTGGGTAATATTTTGAAAATTTTCAAATCATGGAAATTCAGTTTTTTCAATCAGAAAACTAAATAAATGGAAAAATAATGTAAACACATTCTTTAGTGTAAAATTAAGACCAAAACAAATAAAAATACTCAAAAAATAAACCCCTTTTCGTCGGCGGTTAAATTTTAAAAATGTTTTCATTAAAAGCATTGTGAAATTGTGTCCGTAAACAGGTCTGCATCCGAGGGTCATTGACCAGAATTGATGGAATTTAGCAAGACGACAATTTGGGAGCGAGCCACTGATTTTATCAGCCAATGATGTATCGAGGGTAGACTCCACGTCCCAATGACTCGGCTACTGCAAAAAACTTTTTATTGACATATCGAAGTAATGCATACTTAAATTTTACCTGCATTAGGCAGTGATTGATGTATTGACTTAAGAAAAAAACAGTGTATGTACCGTTTTAGTCGTAACATGGTAAGTGTCCAGAATTACGTACCTACCTACAATTAAAGTCCAAAAATATGAAGGCTGGTGCAATTTTTGAAATGTATAAATAATCTTAGGACAATTTACACTAATAGACCTAGTCCCAAAACGAAGCAAAGCTTAAAACACTGTGGATAAGGACAACAGACATACATTTATAAAATCTATACTTATTCATATTTATCATACGAATATTTGCCCCTCACGGGAATCTAACCCAAAGCTAGCTAGCTCCACTCTAGCTTTGAGTCAGGATCACTATTAACCATTAAGTTCTTCAGACGTCTAAAAACTGTATATTTTCGTTGGTCCATGAGGTCAAGTTACTGTGTCTGCAAATACATATATATATATATATATATATATATATATATATACGCCCGGATAGCCTAGTGGTTAGTGACCCTGACTATGAAGCTAGAGGTTCCCGGTTCGATTCCCGGGAAGGGCAAAAGTTTGTATGATGAATATGAATATTTGTACCCGAGTCTTGGATGTTACATGTATTTAAGTATGTATCTATCTATTTAAGTATGTATATCTGTTGTCTAGTACCCATAACACAAGGTTACTTAGCTTGGGACTAGGTCAATTGGTGTGAACTTTCCTGAGATATTTATTTATTTATCTAATTATCTGTTGTAGCACTAAACACAGAAGTGGTACGGTCATCCAAACTGAATTCTTTGCTACTTTAAAACCTTGTCGCAATGAAGTTGCTGTAATATTAATTCATTTATTATGAAAAGTCAGTGTTACATTTTTGTGAAAAGAATCTACAATATGTAGAATCCAGCTTGGATTGCTGTACGTTATGTGACTTAAATAGACACTAACACACTTTTTAAATGAGCTGTCATATATCAAGTCTTCATCTGTTTTAGTGTTACTAGAGTGACATAAACAAAACACTCTTATACGTGTAACAATCAATGAACGGTTGACCTTAAACCAGTGACAAAAGTGCAGTTTAACACTGGTTTTGTTTGTGACCCATTTTGCCAATGACATGGTATTATGTCAGTGTTCGATGGACATAATAGCGGGGTTCTTTACGGGGTCCCGTTTTAATGTGGTCCCATTAAGGTCACTCCGTTATATCGTTTCCGATGCGATCATCCGCCTGTCATGGCGTCGTTCTGAAAAAAGGCTCTTCCTTTTAAGGCGATGTATGAAAAGTACTTATGCGATTAAAATCTTGAAATGTTTGCGACAGTAATGTCCCTTACGACATTTATTTATGTAATGTCATAAGGGACAATAAATCGGTTTTTTACTCCCCTTAATGCCATGTCTGTTTTTAATGACACAATGACAGTTAAATTATCTTCAATTTTTTGCACGTCCGTGTATTAAATCTGTCCGTTAGATTCCATATCGGATGATATCCTAAGGTCATTGGCTTCAGTGACACCTTGTTAGCGGAACAATGGACAAACATACAGTTACATTAATCTCATATTCAATTGAATGACTATAGCGACTGATCTGCGTTGGTACAATAAACAATTGCTTACGGTTTCGCATTTCTTATATGACATGCAAATCCAGAATGTAAAACGCGGTCGTATTTAAATATAAAATAGCAAAAAACTTCAATTCGACCGGCGGATGGATAGCTTAGTGGTTAGTAACCCTGACTATGAAGCTAGAGATTCGGGGTTCGATTCCCGGGAGGGGTAAATGATTGCATGAGGAATATAAAACTTTGTACCCGTGTGTCTTGGATGTTGTATGAATTTATCTCTATAAGTATGTATATTCGATGTCTATAGTACCCATAGTACAAGCTTTGCTTAGTTTGCGATTAGGTCAATTGGTGTAAATTGTCCCAAGATATTCATTCATTTACCAGTGGTTGACATTATCTGTCTCTCCTTTTTACTCGTATGTTTCCATATCGTCTCGTCAATGTCAATGGTCAACTGTTGCTTTACTCCCACGGTGTACAAAGTTGATTACTTAAGTTCATCATCTACATCTACACTAATCTACATCTACACTAAAATAATAAAGAGAAAAACTTTGTTTGTTTGTTTTTTTGTTAGTTTGTTTGTATGTAGGGGGTAATCTCTGGAACTACTGAACCGATTTCAAAAATTCTTTCACAGATAGAAAGCTACATTATTCCTGACGGACATAGGCTACTAAATTTACGTGAACGAAGTCGCGCGCGTCCGCTAGTGGAAAATATTTTTATAAAAACATCATAAACACACATTTTAACACACAGATAGCCGTAGGATTAATAACAAATATACATAGTAAATATGTAGTGGTAGAGCCATCCTGTAGCCAGTTATTGGTTGCAGTACACATGAGCCGGCTCGGCTGGAGTAGTATCACACTGTTACAAAATACCGGCGTGTAGTAGTAGCTTTCTACTGCGTTCCGTACGGTGAGTGAGAGATCCGGAGACCGATTGGGAAAAGGGGGACCGGAGGTTGGTAAAGGATCCACATTTCTTTTTGGGTAGCTGTTTTCACATGCGCGGCAGTGATCCGTTCAAACGTGCTTGTTGGCAAAATTACCAACTTCAGATATTTTCATTTTGTTTATTATGTTGGTTAACATTGTTAGTCTGTGATGTTTGTAGGTTATGGACGCTGTGCCTCTCCCTTAATCTTCTTTACCGTGTTCCACTATAGTGTACGGTTGTATATCGTGCTTCGCAATAAACTTTGTACAGTCAGCTTTAGAAGTAGCTAAACACTTAAGACCCTAGTCGTAGTAACGTATGAAATGACATTAGCTTGAATTTGTCACCTTACTGACAGCGACAAGGTACTAAAATGTTCATCTTCTTCTGAGAACGACCGTACTATACCAAGAAAGAATTCAGTTAAAATTCAGTCCGCCGAATTCAATATTAACCTAATAAATGGAATCTACAGTACCTTCCTTTTCTATAAACAAAAGAAAATCCTTTGTGAAAAAAGTTCTGGAGCAAAAAAAATACGCATAGGTACAGCATTTAAAAAAAATACGTTGAGTATATGTAGCAGCATTTTAAAAAAAACGTCCGCCTTTCTTCGATCAATCTTTTATACGTTATGAAAATATGTATACAGAGAAGTTGCCAGCTCGTCAATATTACGGTACGGGCATTGTGTCCATAACAAATAAATCAGCCAGCCCATCTACAACCTCAACGCTGCGCGTACGCCAATGATGCAATTACATTTAGATTATTTCATCGTAATTACTACATCGAATGTCCCTTACGTCACACTACACTCAGACATTGTGCTGGATCTGCGGTATCAATTCCGATCTGGGGTTCCGATCACGAAAGGTACATTGACCTGCTTTACTTTGGCCACATTTATGTCTTAGATAGATCTAGAGCATCATTCTCTTAGCGCTTTTTCCCGTTTCTTAATTCGGAACGCTCTTTGACTATGATCCCAGATTAGACAGGTCAGGTTGTTACATTGGAGCGACTGGCATCTAACCTCGTAAATTCAGTGTATTGTAGTGGGTGGTTTAGGTCGACAGGGATCGTACTTCTACTTGCAGGCTATAAAACAATAACTCTAAGTACACTCTACTTTTATTCCACGATAAAACATGTGATGTCCCTAAGGCTCCTGCCTCGAGACTCTTGTTTGGAACGGTGATGTCGGTGATCTCTTACAAATTCAAAATTATTCATTTATAAAAACGGACAGTGTTCCAAACCGTTACGATGAAGGCCCTATTACAATATCCAGCATTGAAGTAGACAAAAAAAAATATTTTGGACTTCATAAGGGCCCATGCTTGGTTAGTTACGTCGAGGTCCTTAGAAATATTGGAAGGTAAAACTGAGTAAATTTTGAGATTGGGCCGCAAAAGTTAAACAATGTTAAAAGTTAGAAATTGTTTCACAAAACAATTTTAATATGGTCAATGTCATTATTATAGTGATAGTTATTTAATATACATTATTATAAAAGTCAGCAATGTAATAAAAACATTTGTCAAAAAAACATTAAATATATTTTATAAAGCAGCGGTGTTTTGGCCTATGTATAGTAGATCAAGTAATAGCTTGACCACTTTGGAACCTTATCCCGTTGTAATACAGTTGAAAAGTGGTCAAATAATTTCTTTGTCGACTATACCACAAAATTTGCAAATGCTACAATTTGACATAATTGTAAAGTGTTTCAAAAAAGTGACAGAGTTGTCAAATTGTAGTACTTATACGTTTTGTGGTGTAAGTCCCAGTCTTCAGTGTACCAAAGCTCGGGTGAGGCAGGACATGCTGAGTTCACGCACGCGCAGTACGCGCGCAGCGAGCGCGGCGGTAAAAGCTCGCGTCGCGGCCTTGCATAACTGATGCGCCGGGGCATCCTCCAGTTGCCTCACTCTGCAGGGCTGTCACTAGACCTAGAGGTTTATTATTGGAATTATAATTGCTGTATTACAATGTGTGTTGGTTCAGTTCCCGGAGTTAATCAATTCAGTTTGTTTATGAATTTGTTAAAAAAATTATTAAAGTCTAGTGTTTTTATATAATTCATTGTACTCGTCAGAGTCAATAAAGGGTGCCATGGTCTTTAAGCATACTGATCTCTACAAATTGTAGAGTCACAAGAGCAAAGACTCTGAAATATTTACACTTGATAAAAGTTCATGTAAATTTGTATTAAAGGAAAAATAGAATGATCTTTTTGACTAGCACAATTTTTAGAAATCATCAAATACCTTTGCAAATAAACTTAGTTCTGCAGTTCAAATTTCTTTCGCGTATTCTTTTGGTAAATTTATACATAATGCAAATGATTGATATTAACACACAATTAACTATTTAAGCTTGGTATATAAAATTAAAAATATAAATATTGTGGTCATACGGATTGAGACTGAACCTTTCGTGCCTGAGTCCAGCTCTCACTTGACGGGGTATTTTGTAATGCCAAAGTATACATAGTGAGTGAAAACCCTGAAGTCACGAGGAATCCGAAAATAGTACTAAAAGACCGAGTAAACGATCTTTGGTACATTTAAATGTCATCTAAGCGAGACGTGCCAGATAGATATCTATAGCAAGAATTGTTCACTTAGTTTTAGATTTCATTTTTTTTATCGCATTACCATTATTATGTCAGAATTTTGCGGGTCGTAGGACCTTGTGCAAGATCCGTCCGGATCGCTACCGCCATCTTGCTCGCTAATCCTGCCGCTAAGCTCCAGTACTTGCACTGTTGTGTTCCGGGTGGAGAGCAACACAGCCGGTGCAATTACTGGCACAAGATATATTCCATCTTAGCCCTCTGAGTTGTCAACGCATCTGCTATCGCCTTAGTGTTGCGGGTGGCTATGGGTGGTGATGATTACTTATCATCAGGTTCACTGCTCGTTTGCCTTCAAATTTTATTTTAAAAAAAACGCACGTTACTTCGGCGACAACAAAAAAGTCATTTTGTTTGCGTTCTGATGCACAATATTTTAATGACATTAATTATGCGTGTTACATTAATAAACTATACTGATTTTGTAATAGCCCTTACCATCACCTGCTGGTTCTCAGGTCATGGCGACCGAGACATGATCAATAAAATCGATAAATTATATACAACACACTTAATTTCATTTTTTTATGGCTACCACAATTTTGCTAGCAGAGGGAAGGGGGTAAGAGGCAAAAAACGGTGTTTTAATTAAGTAGTAATTAGTAATTACATGATAATCACTTCAAAAACACGAAGAGACACTCAAAAAAGTTTGGGTTTTTTTGTTTTGTTTTAAGCTCACCAAAACGGCCGAATCTCCATGAAAAACGGCCATTTTGGTGAGCTTCAATCACCCGGTGAGATTCAAAAATCGCACTTCACGTCTTTTCTTCAAATTGGATCAAATTTAGAGGAATAGCAAGATAACTTGTTCCAATTTCTTGATATGAACCTCTTCAAAGTAAAGCTTATAAATGTATAAAAAGTTAAATTCGAATTTATGATGATTACTGTATTTTTTTATTACGAAGCGAAAGTAAAATACTTCCTGGTCACCTCTACAATTATAGTTATTTATGTAGCATAGCATTAAACGTAAACTATAACTAGGTAATATTGTATTGTAAAAATCTTCTAATATTTTTTGAATCAAACCATTTTTTAAACTGAAATTGTTTCTCCCAATTGACACTTAGTAACTTAGCATTTACTTACGTTTACCTATTTGCAAAGTTCATTGAAAATGACAATTCTCGTGCCTAGGAAGTCTCGGTTAACAATAGGCGCGGGCGCACCCGACTGTTACGGCCGACGTAACTCGCTTGTGCAACTAATATATCATTATCCGAGTTGATAAAAGCGATGACAAATGAGAAAGTAATACGGAGATGGAAAACCATAAGTTACTGGCCCCGTATAAAGCGAACACATTTCTTTTGTTTTGAGTTTTTTTTAAACGTTGTGCTGGATAAATTAGAGTGCCCAGTGGTGCGGCACTGGAACCTTGTGCGCATTGGTGACAGACCCGCAATTTTTGATATTAAATAAGTATTTACCTTTAATGTGTTATATAATGGAATGTTTTAATTAAATTTATAAAATGTAATTAAATTTATTATGCTACTAATCCTTAGAAAATAAGACGTATGTATTACTAACAATCTATGGGCCCTGGTCTGCAATAAAGTTTTGAATTGAATTGAATTAAACGGATAGAGTCATACTCTAGCCAGTTGTTGGTTGCAGTAAGAACGCGGGGTAGTAGACAGTCTTAAAGAATAACAGCTTGAAGAAATAGCTTGGTACGCCTTTCATTGTTGTGATTTTTTTACGTTGTGAATTTTAGATTTTAGTCTTTTTTTTTTTGTTTGAGTCATTATGTAATTTTTGTCAATCGCTTCTTCTATCTTA
This sequence comes from Ditula angustiorana, assembly GCA_963691745.1. Classification (NCBI taxonomy): domain Eukaryota; kingdom Metazoa; phylum Arthropoda; class Insecta; order Lepidoptera; family Tortricidae; genus Ditula; species Ditula angustiorana. Next base: position 15,850,719 of record OY829476.1, read on the forward strand.
AATTCTATCTGATTTTACTTTTAATGCGTTTTTATAAATTGATATACTATACACCCTCACATGGTCCAAGTTTTAGCATATAAGACTTTTTGACATTTCGTTAACTGATGGATGCAGTAAAAAAACTAATAAACTTGGAATTGTTATCGCAATCCAACGTGTAAATGCAGCCAGCCTTAAGGCACTTACCGCAGGGGACTGATTTAGGACATATCGATACTAGAAATCTGAAATGTCGTAAGGGACATGCCCCTTAATGTCCCTTACGACATTTGAGATTTCCACTGTCGATATTTGTATAGGTATGATCAAGTAATTGCTTATAACCATTGTTTACTCACCCCCCTGTAATTAATGGGGGAGGTTATTTTCAGCATAAAAGGTCATGTGATACCCTATCCGAAAATTATTCTTTTTCGAGATATAGATCGTTTCAGTTTACGACATTAGTATGGAAAATTCTTATTTGAGTGAATTTTGCTGCAACTAACCTCCCCCATCCCCTTGATGGGTCAACTTATCAATAACCCTGTACAATTAAGTTTTATTTTATTTCATTTTGTTATTTTTCCATATACATATTAATTTCTTTATAATTGTAACCTTGTTTTTTTTTTATTGGAAATGGGTTTGCGTTTGGCCTCAATCTCACCTGATGGTAAATGAAGATGAAGCCGAGGATGTAGCACGCTCACCCTGAAAATGCCTATTCACTCTTACCTTAAAAAGGCCAAGGTTATATTTTTCTAGAAATACAGACGCACGAAGAGCATTCCAGTCCTTAGCGGTGCGGATCAAGAACGACCGAGCAAGCCGCTCGCCGTTGTTGCCGTGAAATGGATCTAACAATCGACTAATGACTAAAACAAATGAGAATCAGCGACTCAAATTGACTCAATACACAAGCATAGAATGCTATTCCTATTAAAGCCATTAGCAGTCGTTGACAATAGCACAAATGGTTTAACACTCCACTTCCCAGGGAAGCGCCGGAGACGCCTCGCTTGAATAATGTATGGCGCATGTTTTATTCAGCTCAGTAATTTAATTACTGTGATTATGGCGGATAGCATCTCGACGCCATTTGCATTTCTGGTGTGTCGTGTCTACTATTAACGGATGACGGCGGAGGAACCGATTTGTAAAGGTTTCTTTAAGGAAGAACTGATACAGAAATCTCTTACCAAGCGGATGTTATTTATTTATTTAATACAAGCGGTCGCCCGCGACTTGATTCGCGTGGGATTTATATCCTATGTCCGTCAGGGATAGTGTAGCTTTTCATAGGTGAAAGAATTTTTAGAATCGGTTCAGTAGTTCCAGAGATTACCCCTACATACAAACAAACAAAGTTTTTCTCTTTATTATATTAGTGCAGATTAGTGTAAATTATTGCACCTAATACACTACTAATTAGTTAGTGTATATATTGTGTGTAACATCATAAACCAGTTCTTTAAGATTGACTTGACTTCTAGATATAGCGTCTATATACAAGTACATCATCCCCAATCAAGAAAATTTCTTGAACAATAGACATTATCTCATTATAGACGTAAACGCGAGCGTGGGAAACACGTGCCAGCTAGCACGTGCGCTTTCCCTCAACAACGGGCCTGACGTGACTGCCCAAGTTGAATTTATACATCCCTGCAGCTCTATTTATCTCTGTCATAATATGTGGGTGGTAGGACCTTGTGCAAGGTCCGTCCGGATCGCTACCACCATCTTGCTCGCTAATCCTTTCGCTAAACAGTAGTTTGCATGTAAAATGATGCCGAGACGAGACTATATGACTCGTACTGAAAAAAGTTATCAGATATGTAGAGCCGAGTTTCTGACTCTACACGCCCTAACTCTACAAGGTCTGACTTCACAAACTCTATAACTCAGTCCAAATTATGTGGCTTCTACGCACAATGGCGCGATATCCACTGTATCCACAATGGTCCGATATCCGATGTCCACTGAAAATCAGTGTCGTTGCATTCTGTGCCGCTGGATAACCCGCAACAGTAATTTCTCTCTAGATTTAAGGATTATTTTTATAAAGTATAAGCCTGTAATGGTGTCGTAGTTGTTTCAAAATAAATTATTTCTATTTCTTGTATTTCTATATGAACGAGCTAAGTGCGGAAAAGGGAGCCCATATGTGGCTTCGCCGTTTCGTTACTACAAGAACTATTGTATACCCTCAAATGTAGACCCCTAAAATGAAAGGGACAAAACATTTGTTAGCTTAAGATCTGGGGGCACGGCAGTGCCCCCGCCAAGTCGAGCAAAAAAAGCGGCACGGCCGTACCATCCAATTGCTTGTGAGTTACATTGTGTTTTCATTCGATGGCCAAGTCAATCTATTTTATTGAAACATAAAATATTTTTAATATTAATGTGGTCACTACAAGATGTTGTTAGATTAGCTAATTACGTAATAACTTAAGACAGAAGGTCCCTTAATTAGGGACTGAATAAGCCAACCGACTTGGTATAACATGGATCTCACAACTTTTTACGGTAGAGAACTTAGTTGCGAGACTTGTTTTTTTTTACAAGTTTTGTTTTTGATGGAATTGTTATTTTTCTATGAATAAGGGGCTATGTCTTTATGTTATATCTATGGCTCCCCATGCCTTGGGCTCGGTTGCGCACCGTTCCGGTGTGAAGCCAGTAACGACTTGATTACGGCTTAAACTATCTTTCAAATCGAAATGAGACCGATTACTTGCTGATTTTGAGATTTCTATTCGGATTGTCAAGGTACGGAAGGTTGACGTATACGAGTACTTTATGTATTAGGTTAGTTATTATGGTTATACAAGATTTTACCCGTTTCATGTTTTTTTTATTACGTACGGTTCGAGCAAACATGCATAGTAGCTATTCAAGCAATCATGTAAGCGGGGGTTCAAAGTCAAAGTCGAAATATTTTATTCTAGGCTTACAGAAGCAATTACAGGTATGGATGTCAGAAAATTTACTACCTGTTCGGAAAAACTTCTGATGCGAAGATACCGGCAAGAAACTCAACGAGATGTATTTTTTTAAATAAATGAAGATTAAAGTAAAAATTTTACAAATTGATCGATCGCCAATGCAAGTCGGGATCATTTCCAAACATAAGATAGAGTTTAAGATAGATGTCATTGGTTACACACAACGCCCGAGAAATAAAGTTTTCTTTACCATAGATTTGATTTTTTTATGATTTTGTTCAGTAATGTTTTTTTGGGAATTTGTTGTAAAATTTACGCAATTTCCCATGAACGACTTATTGATACACTGGGAGTATCCAAGGCTATTTTCCAAACGGGGAAACCTGGTTCCCCATGCAGATGCATCCAGATGCCATGCCTTGGCCGTTGAAGCCTAATCGACAGCCTATTTTCAAGTCTAATACAATTTAGAAACGGTAGGCCAACATTCTAGAGTGGGCAGGGCCCCCCGCTCGCTCCCCTCCCTCAATAGAGCATGCAGGACGATACACTATGGAGGAACAAGAAGCAGTATGTCCACCGGGTCCTGAACTAATAACACTTAGCGTTTATCGCGGCCATACAACTGGTTAGAAATTGATATATGTTTTTGTCTAAGAAAATACCAAGCATGCCAGTGTCTCTAGCTCCGCAACCCACACCTTTGGTCAATGGCGTTGACGACTTTCAACCGTACGAAAATGATTATTTCAGCGTAACCGCTAACTGTTTATTGCTGATTATTATTTCGATTAACTGACCTGTGAAGGGCTAGCTTTCCTCGGTTAACCAACGCGGGTTGCTGTTGCGACGGCAGTCACTGTTATCTTGAACTTGAGGTTTCTTTTGGAAAACTATAGTTTCAAACGGCCTGGCGCGGGCAGTCAACCGTTAAAATGCTTGCAAATTTTGCTAGTAACGAAATAGAACAAATGACTTGTTTGCGTATTTGGAACTTACCTCATAGTAATTAGTGAATTCAGGCGTTACTTTGTGGAGACTCGTATTGATCAATGGAGGGCTACATAATAAGAGAAAGAACTTAATTAGCAATTTACGGATGCAAATTTAAATTTAAACCAGATCCAATATCAAGATAGTTATAAGTTACATTATTCTGTTTATTTCTACTCAGGCAGGAGTCTATAGGCGGTGGTGATCACTTACCATCAGATGACCCACTTGCTTGTTTTCCTTCCTATGTTGTATAAAAAAAAGGTAAAATAGCTAAAGTCAGGTCACAACCACTTAGTTACCCTCTCGTCAGAGTAAAAAACTATTTTACGGGAGTCTTGGCAAACGTAGGAGGACATCCTTACTGGCGGATCCTTAGTTCAAATGATATTTTTTTCTACTCCATTGATAAGCCGGTCCTGACTGGACCTCGACCATGTGATCCCCCTGACTCGAAGGCTGGATTCATCCATCACTCATGCAGCATCGAGTTCAGAGGAGTTGAAGATCGGGCTCAGTGGTACGCCGAGGGGGAGACCTACGTCCAGCAGTGGACCAATATAGGCTGATGATGATGACGCATGGAATAGCTTCCACTGATCGTGTGGATACCTAATTATTTATTCAAATAAACAAAACACAACGATCAATTCCTGCTTATTTCCATAGTCAATAATTCAAATCTTGCCAAGAATCTTGTTTTCGTCACGACATCTCTTTTGGAATTTTTGCCGTTTGCGACAAATAAACAAACTTGTATAAAATTACTATAATTATTAATTTGTAAATGTTATTTAGTTACCTGTGTAATTACTTACTTATGTTACAAAACGACATACTAAATCCAAATCTTTGTGCAAGGTCCGTTCGGATAGCTACCACCATCTTGCTCGCTAAGCAGTAGTGCTTGCACCGAGGTGTTCCGGTGAGGAGAGCAAAACAGCCGGCGAAATTGCTGACACAAGAGCTATCCCATCTTAGCCCGTTGGATTAGGAACGCATCTGCAAACTCCTTGATGTTGCGGGTGTTTATTTTTGGTGGTAATCACTTACAATCAGGTGACGACCCACTTGCTAATTTGCCTTTTTATTTTATAAAATAATAATTATTATTTTGTAATTTAATTTTTGCTGCCTTCGCCGGGGAGATCCTGGGCCCATGGGGACCCGACGCCCACATGTTGTTCAAAAAAATAAAGAAAAAAATAGTCGACACCTCTGGTGACCCTGGGCTGGCGCGTTCCTCGCCCAACGTATTGGCATTGCCATTCAGAGAGGTAACGCCGCCAGCCTTCTGGGCACTCTACCCAGAAAAAGCTTGGCATTTTTCATTTTAATTAAAATTACATTTTTCATTTTTCTATTTTCTTTTCTGTGATAACTTTGTTTCTTTTTCTAAATAAAAACATCATTTAATAATAATAATTAATTTAGACCAAAGACTTACTACATCTGAATAGTTAAGTTTCATTGTCATTACTGAGTTAAATGCATTTCTTAAAATTGTGGTTAATGTGAAGGTGAATGAGAAAATTAAGAACAAAACACTTACGTTTCAAAGATACTTTTCGACTTAAAGTGTTCGTTGTATGCAATTGTAAAAGGTAAAAAATGCATTGACTCAATTAGGACAAACGTAGGGTTGTCAATTTTAGGCAATAATCATATGAAAAATTGTCAATAGAACCAATATTCATCATTCGACTAAACAAGACGAACAGATAGGCTAGTGGTTAGTGACTCTGGTTACGAAGCTAGACGTTCCGGGTTCGATTCCAGTATGTGGCAATGTTTGTTTGTGTGATAGATATGATATTAATGTTGGTATCAAAGTCTTGGATGTTATGTACGTTTTTAGGTAAATATGTATTTATACATATAAGTATTATAAGTAGTCAAGTTGTTTAACTTGTCGCTACCACCATCTTGCTCGCTAATCCTGCCGCTAAGCAGCAGTGCTTGCACTGTTGTGTTCCGGCGTGGAGAGCAAGACAGCCGGTGTAATTACTGGCACAAGAGGTATTCCATCTTAGCCTTCTGGGTTGGCAACGCATCTGCACTCTCTTTGTTGTTGCAGGTGTATATAGGCGGTGGTGTTCACTTACCATCAGGTGACCCACTTGCTTGTTTGCCTTCCTATGTTGTATATAAAAAAAAACTTGGGATTAGTTCAACTGTGGCTCGTTTCACGAAGCTACAAGTTACAATTTTACAAGTCTAAACCGGCAACATTGGTCATTATGCCCATTGCCATTGGTCGTTATTGACCAATGTTGCCGGTTTAGACTTGTAAAATTGTAACTTGTAGCTTAGTGAAACGGGCCACTGGTATTAATTCTCCCAAGTTTTTTTACTATCAAAAGATCAGCGTGCCATTCTCGCTTCAGTAGAGTCAAAGTCACATTATGTCAAAGAGAGCTGTCTGATTCCGTCAAAATCTATTTTTTTTTAAATGTTATTTGATAATCTTCGATGGCATAACGTTAGCCTATAACTCTTCTCGTCGTTAAATACAAAATTGCATTCAATATTTTTTAAGAGTCGATAACCCTTGACTAGACATAAATGGAAGTAGAGCACTATGACATAAGAGCGTCGCCTGCGCCGATAATAGTGACATTCGAAAAACGCATTCACACATTACATTAACTTACTTCGAAGTTCGATTGTAATACTTAACTTTGAGCGCAATACAAAACGAATAAAGTGACAGACGCATAGAAGTTTTTTTCAAGTTCAATCGTCGTTAGCGACCATCGTTTTCAATCAAATCCACCAAACTATAGGCCTCTCTTTTGCATTGGATCCCGCGGTCAGTGGGGTTCCTCAGTTTCTGCCAGATTATCAGCTTCCTTTTAAATAAATCAAATTAAAATTAATAAATCTTTATTGCCAACAACTAACAAGTACAAGTAAATAAGAAGTACATAAAATTGCGGTACAAAAAAACAATTGAAGTTTGGCAATGGGTGCCAGTCTCAGCATGTGCTAGGCTCGGTGCCCGGCGCTGATTTTCAGAAAGGCCCCTTGGGCTGGTTGATCGCAGCCCCAGCCAGTAATCAATTACAAAAACTAAACTAAAAAACTAGTAAAATTAAAAATTATCGTAGCGATTTTTCGCTTAAAGCAAGTAATAATAAATACCTACCCTAGTTGGTTGGTAAGTAGTCAAGTTACCACCCATTTGTTTCGCGGTGTAAGATATCGACAGTGGAAATCTCAAATGTCGTAAGGGACATTAAGGGACATGTCCCTTACGACACTTCAGATTTCTAGTGTCGATATTTCAGATCGGTGTAAGAGGAGGTAATTGGCCATTCTATTTGAAATCAGCGCATCTGCAATCGCCTTAGTGTTGCGGATGTCTATATGCTGTGGTGATCAGTTTACCATCGGAGGACCCACTTGCTTGTTTTCTTCCCTATTTTATAAAAAAAAGGGAATAAAGAATAACTTTTTTAACCGAAATGGCAGTAAAAATTTTAATTTGGTATACTTTAATAATCAAGGATGCAGTGACCGTTAATATCAAGCACATTGAAAATTTCACTAAGTCTGAAAGGGAATCTGTGGTTTAATTGGAAAGAGCGTGGCACGGGGCGTCTAGGTTGACTGCTGGTTCAAGTTCTGCTAGATGACGAAGATTCTATAAGGAAACGAATTGTTCCTTATTGCTCTAAATTGATTGTTTACAAACAGATTTTCATAGCTAATTACTAGATTAGGACACCGTGTCGCAACTTGACCCGATCGAGGCGAAGTGGCGCAAGCGCTGCTCTAATGCAGAGTAAAAATATTGCACATTTATTTCACTTTCAAATTACTTCCCGGCTTTTATTTGTTTTATGTTTTACGTAAAACTGTTAGCTGAGTACCGCGGTGCTTGGGTACCTATTTGATTAGCAAATTCTATTGTTGGCTCAGTTTTTGTGAAGTATAGTTAAGTGATTTAATTTATCAATTTATCTGTTGAAAGTGTTATTCTTTCAAACATGTCTTTTATATAAACCTACTACTTATACTGATTTTACTTTTGTTTATTTGTACAATAAACAAAAGTAAAAGTAAAAAGGGAAACTAAAACTAGGTGAGGTCCCCCAGGTCTGATCACTGCAGTAGGGTCCCCATGATGCTGGCTGCGTTTCCCCTCTGGATTGATAAATATGCCAACATATCTTGATAAAGTGTAGCCGCTTTAGCACCTAATTTTATCATAATTTAGGGTACTTACAGGTTTTTAAATGTCGCTTGCTTTACAATAAAAAAATATACTACGGTCCTCCCCCAACCTTAACTCAGACGGAAGTTTGTTTCGTGAAGCGGATATCTGAAATAGATAATTACCTAAACTATTACTAAAACCTATATTAATATCTACTTTTATTAACTGCGTTATTCCGGATGACAAAGGAGAACAGCCGTAGAAGTCAAGTGAAATTAAAGTTCAAGTTCATCTTTTATAAATAAAATAAAAAAAGCAAAGTGATTTCAGTAAGAATCCTACTTCAATAAATGACATTTTATCTTATCTAATTAAACTATCTTTCTAGCCAACATGGTTTTTACAAATCATCAAAAATCCTTCACATACAAACTTAATTTTGCACTTCGTTTATTGTCGAGGCACGGCACCGTCGTCGCGTGAATCCGTTTCACACTTGGCCACTTCCTTCTAATTAACCCACTAAGACCTAAGGAACTAGTACATAGTAAATATGCTAAGCAATTCCATATCTATGCAGGTGATACGTTATCTTAGAAGCAAGGATGCGCTTGCGCACGGTAATTAACTGCGAGCATCAGCTAAGCGAATGTGACACGATGACGTTTGCTATGTTGTGGGTGACCTTAATGGGTCAGGCAGGACTCATGTCCTCTCAATCAATCATATTCGACGCCAGTCCAGTGCACTGCAGTGCCCCAACATGACTGTCCAAGTTTAAATTATCACTTAGCGCGGCATAACTGTTTGATTATTATTATTTAAAAAATCATGACGCTGGGTTAAGGGTGCGTTTCCACTGACGCGGAGCTAAGCGGAGTGAAGAGGCGTAGAGCATAAATTAACCAATCACAGTGCTCAAAACCTCTACTGATCAACATTTCGAGCAGTTACAATTAGTCAATTCACAGTCTGCTCCTCTGAACTCCGGCCAGCTCCGCGTCAGTGGGAACTCATCCTGATTAGGGGGGCGGTAGAGTTGGAAAAGTTACCGCCATTTTATGGTGAGCGCTTTTTGAGGTTTCGTATAGTCGACCAAGAAATTGCTTGACCACTTTTGTACCTTATCATTTTGCAATACAGTCGAAAAGTGGTCAAGTAATTTCTTGGTCATCATCTTAACATTTGCGTGCTAATGTTTACTTTAAAATTAAAGTATAAACTATATATTTATTTTACAATATAATATGTATAATCCCGACTATCCCAGATTGTTTTTATTAGCGTTTTCTACGTTTCACGTAAACTCGCCTTAGTTCGCCTTTGTATCACTTCCTGTATTTGTAAGTGCTTAAATGAACAATAAAGAGTTTACAATACATATATACTTGCCGCCTCAGCGTTTAGTTCCAACCGACGCGCTTTAGCAATTAGCCTAACGTGCAACTCTTTGTGGCAGGTCAAGGACATGGACGCCGAGAGCCACCACTCGCGCGCTCCGACTAACAAGCTGGAGGAGAAATTGTAAGTGGCCTTCACCTTGCAGCTTACAGTTAATCTGCCTGTACTACTGTCACGAGATGCCTGCACTATTGCACTATGTAGGTAACCTTACCTTCGGGCGGCAGTCGGGTGATAAGAAAAGGAGGCATTGTATGTACTGTCAATGGGCATAATCATCCAGTACGTTCATAAGGCTACAAAAGTATTTGTATTATCGAGAAGCTAGAAATATTCTATGACAATTCTTTCAGAGGTATGTGAGCATTTATGTAATCATAATGGTATGAAAGTTCAAATATCTGTACAGTCAAGGTCACAAATATCCCAAGATCACAGTAGACTAAGTTACTTTAGTGTACTGTGCCAAGATGCCATTATTATTTACACACATTTATGGCACTGACAATAAAGTAAGTGTTTACAAATATTTGGCTATATGACTCTATAGATATGTAAGACCTTGACTTAAAAGACAGTCAAATACATGTAGGCAAACAGGCAGCCACAAATGTCCATGCACATTTCTGTCGCAAATAAATAAGCTAAATGGGGCCTAAAAGATATATGTCTGCCAATATATATGGGAAAATGGGAGCTAAAAATCAATGAGTATGCATAATAAACTAAGCAAAACGCGGCCAGTTCAAATCAAAGTATGCGAATTTAACGAAGTTTAAATAAATAAAATAAATAAATAAATATCTTGGGACAATTTACAGCAATTGCCCTAGTCCCAAGCTAAGAAAACCTTATGTTATGGGTACTAGAAACGGATAAACATACTTATATATAGATAAAAACATACTTAAATACAAATAACATCCATGACTCAGGTACAAACATTCGTGTTCGTCACACAAATATTTGCCCATACCAGGATTTGAACCCGGGACCTCTTGCACAAGAAGCAGACACATGTGCCACTGTGCTATAGGGTCTTACCATACAACAATGCTGATGTTGAAAACCAAATCATTCCTTACTGTTTGCAACATTTACTAAAGATGAGAACCTTTTACGACATTCCTGACTAGGAAATAAAGTTACATGACAATGAACAAACAAAACGGCAAACTCTAAAATTGATACTACGTTCTAAAGGCAGTCAAATACAAGTAGATTTCATGGTCCTAGAAGTGCTGTCCACACCGACGGAAAAAAGTACATAAATTGTATGCGTATTAGGCTGGATTCACAACTTGAGTTTACGCGGCCATCTTGCGGCCATCGACCAATCATAGATAGCCATTGTCGCGTTTTGCCTTTTAATTGCTCGTGAATTCAGATTTTGAATCCCGTAAAATTGACGCAAGAATAAGAATACGAATAATTTATTTGCTATAAACATTACCAGGACGTAAGGGATATTTTATGCCATGTTTCTACTAGCCTACTCTCCTATCTACGTGATCTAGTAAGCACATAAACGCTTCCATCCCTCACACACGATTACTGGTAAGACAGGGATATATGCTTTATGTCGGCGATAAAAACTAGCGTGCTAGGCCCCATGATTTTATCTAGTAGCCACAAAACTTTGACTGTTACAATGTTGGTAAGAAAACCGAGCTTTTGTTTGAATACAGAAAGCGGCCATGAATTATTTACCGCATGCTTTAAGAAGAGTGTGAACCTAGCGCTCTCCATACAAACGGCGATAACGTTTTCCACCCTTTTAACTTTAACCTATAGCCATGATTTTTTTGTATCATGTCAGTATGCCCTAGAACTAGGTTTGTATGTTTTGATTTTTTAAATATTTATAATAGTGTTATAAAAAGTTACACTTTTATTTTGTATGTGCGTCCTAAAATGCAAATATTGTCAAATCTATGAAAAATATTAAAAAAATTAAAACACACAAACCTAGTTGCAAGGCAAAATGACAACATACCAAAAAATTATTGCCATAGATTAAGGTTTAGGGGGTGGAAAACGTTATCGCCGTTTGTATGGAAAGCGCTATTTGGGGCTGGGTTTACATTCCTATTAATGACATAACATAACACTTGAATTATACCTTTACCTAATAGAGAGATAAAAGCGCTTCAGACTATGTCTGAAAATAAATATTCCAATAAATTTATTTGACGTACAACTTTTAAATGTACATGAGCGTTGAATATCCGGCTGTTGAATGAAGTGTAGACCCAGCCTTAACAAGTAGGTCAAGGCAACGCTTTTTGACATAATCTCAGACTTTATTCTTTTTCTCGCGCAGACGAATCGACAGCACCAACGATTTACAGTTGTGCGCAGGAGAGTATCCTACTATAATATTATAAATGTGAAACTTTGTATGATTGGATGTTTGTTACTCAATCACGCAAAAACAACTGAATGGATTTGGATGAAATTTGGCACACATATAGTTTATAACCTGGATTAACACATAGGATACTTTTTATTATCTGACCTGTATGGCACAGTGGCACATGTGTCTGCATACTGTGCAAGAGGTCCCGGGTTCAAATCCTGGTATGGGCAAATATTTGTGTGACGAATACAATTGTTTGTACAGTCAGCGTCAAATATACCAGAGCGGGCAAGGCGATCAAAAATATCTGAACACGCCCGAGCGTATTTGACAATAGAGTCGAGTTCAAATATTTTTGATCGCCTTGCCCGCTCTGGTATATTTGACGCTGACTGTACAAACATTTGTGTTCGTCACACAAATATTTGCCCATACCAGGTTTTGAACCCGGGACCTCTTGCACAGTAAGCAGACACATGTGCCACTGTGCCATACAGGTCTGATTATATCTCAGGATTACATATTATTATATTTATTGTAAATATTTAACTCTCTCTCTCTATGCTTTTCACATGACCAACAACATAATTATATTGTTCTACTGAAGTAGTCTATAAAGTTTCATTATATATAACTCGATCTAATTATAAAAAGGATCCGTGTTGGCCTTTTAAATAGTTGTAGGTATAATATTGACATAATACCCGTTTAATATTTAATTACTAAATATAAGTAGCCGCATAATAACGCGGCTGGGGAAATATTTAAGGAGCAGATCACTGACCTATAAATAATGGATTTCTAGTCAGCGTTTAAAAAATGCCTCCATCAAAAGTCGAACAAAAAGTGCAATAAATTGACAATCGCTCGCGCTGTCAGTCTGTCGGACCGACGGCGCTGCTGTCAATACTATTATTTTGTAGAAAAACCTATTTGCAACGAAACTTAATAGATTATTATTTTATGCAGTTAGACGTAAAATTGTAAATCCAATGACTATAAATGGTAAACTAATAATTTGCATTTGTAACATTGGCGTCAACCTGTATTCTCATGTCGGGTCGTTTTCTGCTGTCATTGTCAACATGCTGCATAATCGACCGTATCTTTTGATTGCGTTGACTTAGAAGTTCGATTTTTCACGGCTCTAAGGGACTGCAGACTTGAGTATTTGATATTAATTTCAACTCAATACCTCCACGCGTGTTCTTGAGAAAAATGGTCTTGACAGACAGACAGACAGACAGACAGACAACAAAGTGATCCTATAAGGATTCCGTTTTTCCTTTTAAGGTACGGAACCGCAACTAATCCTTTTGGTTGATTCAAAATATGACTGCCATTGTGAGGCACAATTTGATGCCAATACTTACTCACTTTTATTTATACTACCGTATGATTAATATTAAATATTATGTGTGAGCGGTCGAGTGTCTTCTTAACGCGATTGTTATTAAAAAGACAATAGTCGACGCAAAAAACGGTTCACAGTTCACATGATGCTAACACGTTTCCGATGCAGCCGGTTGGGTTCCGTGTGACAGCTACGGATCCTGGACCAAATCAGAGGTTATGATCTGAAGGGACCTAATTAAATTAGCATAATATTTTAGGGGTCTTCGTCTGGGTTCTTCATTAAAGGCATTCTTCCAGTAAACTCCATTTATTTCACTTGTATTTTACATGTTGCTGATACGAGCGGCGAGAGACTACTGGCGTGCCGGATTGCATAGCGGGCGCATGTTACTCATATCGCAAGCTAAGCAATCCTGTGTCCCTACAATATTATAGGCTGTCATCATGTCACAGGCGACCGAAGAGCTGGCAGCTACCTCGCACAGCGTTGCTCGGCTATACAGAGAGGTAATGCTGCCAGTTCTTCGATAAGACGGCTTTTTTTTATATATTTTAGTGATAATTTTAGTATATATTAGAATATATAATATAAAAATAAATCAAATCGGAGCCGAACAATCGGGAACCTTGTCAGTTAATAAAACACTTTGTGGATAGAGCGAGGTACACGGATATTCATTTTGACCCTCCCCGTAAGTTCGTAGCGCCTGTCCTAAGTTGTATCAGTGAGCATTAGAATGAGCAAACTAGTGTCCAGTTTTGCTTCTGTTTACTCTCATTTAATTTTAATTATTACTTTTATTGTTAACTAGCTTTTGCCCGCGACTTCGTCCGCGAGACTTGCAATCTGCAATATTTCCTGGACAAATTAATGAGGATTAGTTGCTTTGCTGCTCATGACGTCACAGCGACGCATAACTCACTTATCGCTATCCCGTGGGATCTATGCATTTTTACGGGATAAAAAGTATCCTATGTGTTAATCCAGGTTATAAACTATATGTGTGCCAAATTTCATCCAAATTTATTAAATTGTTTTTGCGTGATTAAGTAACAAACATCCAAACATCCAAACATACAAACTTTCACATTTATAATATTAGTAGGATTAGTGATCCTCAATTGCTGTTAATTTACTTGTTTAGCTTCACTACAGTTTTTGCATGCGGTGTTCACCTATAAGTGATTGTTACACCCATACTATATGTACACGCATGTAACTTTTTGTATCTATGGTGTTAATATATATATCGTTGGTGAACCTTGAATAAATAAAATAAAATAAAATAAAATTTCCTATACAAAATGTGTCAGAATTTAACTGTTGGTAAGGATAAAACGACCTTTTGTTTAAATTTAGGAACCGGCCATAAAAGTTTACGATTGCAAATTACAAATAAAGTTACTAAGTTCAATTACGAAAAAAGTAACAGATTTTTTAAATATTACAATTCTGCTTTGGCCAAAAATTCAATCGTAAAAATGGAAAGCTGTATTATATGTAGGTACGAGTACGTCTTTTCCTTTTTATTATTATTACTTTTGTAGTTGTTACAAATATTATTATGTTTTCTATAATACTAATTACAAGGAACCAGCAGCGCGGCGCATGCGACTTTTTGTAAATTCATGGCGTACGGTTAGCAAGGAAAATGTTTGACTGTTAGATTATTTTGAAGGCAAAAAGATTGTCATCAGTCATGACTGAGACGATAGTGACTGAGATACTATATTTATTTAGTTATGAGTTCAAAAAGTAAAACAAATAACGCTCAGCCGCAACAAAAAAAAATAAAGTATCGAGCTAGGGCCTCTGCTCAACCAGATGGAACAAAGTAAATATTATCCCTGATTTATAATTTTCATTTTTTAGGGTTCCGTACAGAGAGGAAAAAAAGAACACTTATTTTTTGTTACAGCACTTTCAAACAAAATTGGATTAAATTTTGTAACCGAAATTTCTTTCGATTTTTATTTTAAACGTTTTTAACATTCAAATTATTAAATTAAAATGCTATGTAATGACAACACAAAGAAAAATTTAGGGCAATGGCAGGACTTGAACCTGTAACATCAGCATTCCGTGACTTGCGTTTTTCCAGTTTCGCCACACTACCGCTGCGATACTTACCCTGCGAATTTGTCAATGTCAATCAAAAAATGAATTACCAAGAAATTTCACATAATGTACATTATTTCGTGGAATACACGAAACATTACTCACTATAATTTGTTCTACAGGTAGTTTTGTACAGTCAAGGAAATTGAAACACGTACCACCGTAGAACCTAGTCGAAGAGACATACGCATGACATTTGTATGACATAGCCTGGCGTTTAACGCGTCGCGTCATTGCGATAGGGTTCTAAGGTGGTACGTGAATATATTTCCCCTACTGGACATGTATTGTTTAGTATTGTTTGTGCGGACCGTACTTATGCATCAGCGGCACGAGACGCGTCGCGTGCGCTTCCGCATTAGATACGCGCCGTGAGAGGGCGCTGTCGAGTCACAGTTTACAACTACATTTACAAACTGTAGGACATCACAATTCATGACAATGACAATTTTCTTTACTTTTTATAATGCTTTATAAAGATGCATCACAAAAACTGTGTTTGGAAATGATGGCTTGCACTGGTGATCCCTGGCCCCAAATAAATATTTAAAAATGTAAGAAAAAACCATATACGCACAAATTCTGATAAATTTCCTATGTTACGTATTTAAAATATCATAGATTTCTTATAGGTTTGCCTGTAAAGAATAATTTTCACCTATTTTCTGAAATAACTTCGAAACTATTGATGTTGAAATTATAAAAAGTGTATATCTATCTATATAAATAAAAATGAATTGTTGTTCGTTAGTCTGATTAAAACTCGAGAACGGCTGGGCCGATTGAGCTGATTTTGGTTTTAAAATGTTTGTCGTAGTCCAGGGTAGGTCTAAACGGCGAGCAAATATGCCTCCAATAATTAGGCGGTACGAAGTTCGCCGGGTCAGCTAGTTTGAAATATATTAGAAATTCTTCCAACGTAAGAAAGCGCCCCACACGCTTAAAATTTATTTTTGGGGTACGGAACCCTAAACGATACTGTAATTTTGTACATACCTATAGGCCAGTCAAACTTTTGACGGTCCATGTTGTGGCGTGTCTGCCCACGTTCCTTCTATTACGTAGGCATACCTACAGGAAACGTAATATGTATGTTGCTATACGGTAAAACGGTGCATACAAAAGATTTTAGCACAGTCTCCAGTTAAGTATAATGTGTTCATAATGCAAAAAAAATGTATTAGAGCCATATTTGGACTCAAACAGACCGTGTCATGTAGGCCTTTGTTTAAAAAGAACAACATACTTTCATTGCCCTGCATCTATATTTTAAATGCATGTTTATTTGTTTACAAATATGGAGATCTGTTTAGGCAAGCCAAGGATTTATATAAAAACCCGGTTCGGCCGCAATACAGAAATAAATTATACGTTCCTTTATGTAAGTTATCTCTTGTTGCCAAAAATAGTTACGTAATGTGTATTAGGATCTTCAATCAACTACCAGATACAATAAAAGATCTAACATTTTATAAATTTAAAAGTACCTTAAAAAAATGGCTTGCTGATAAATGTTTTTACAGCATTCAAGAATTTTTGGATTATAAATAGATTTAAGTTTGTCCTAGTTTTAATTTCGCATGCCTAGTAAGGTAGGTTTTAGTGAAACGTTATATGTGCTTTTACTAATCTTATTCTTATTGTACCTAAAATCAGCGAATAAATAATTTTGAATTTGAATTTGAATTGAATTTGAAGAAAATACACAAATAGTCGATGAACAATACTGAAAATGGTATGTGCGTATATACAGTATAATTAGAGTAGTTTACACATAAATTAACACAGGTAACGGCTCACTGATCTACTTTTTAGTCAATAAGATAAAGCTAACTATATATTGATACAAATGCGAATGAATACGAGCCATACGGAATGAATGAATGAATGAACTTTAATTGCAGATAAATATGGTTACATAACAGATCTTAAGAGGAAACCTCAAGGCCAAGAGAATTGAAAAATAGGTATTTGTAAAATTTATTGCTGCCTCCATCTATCAAGCCTGCCCCCGCAGAGCGCAATAGAGACAGCTGCAGCTTGGACTGAAAATACCTATTTTAAGTGCACAAAATCAACGATTCGTAGACCCCTGATTCCTTCTCCAAAACTTAACCGATTTAACTACTTTTTTCATTAAAAATTAAAGAAAGTCTTTGGCAGTGTTCCTATTTTTTTCCTTTTTTAAATAATGTAGTAAAATTTGTTTTCTGAATGTATGAACGCAGCCGAAAATCTGGCCTATTTTTTAAGTTTTTGAATGTTCATATCTCTTTTAATAATTAATTTATTGAAAAAAGGAAAACATAGGGACATGCATAATAGTGGCCATCGATTTTTTGGAAAAAAAATATTGCTCTATTGGCATTATCCAGAGAGGAAACAGGGGACGACGTTTGTATGGAAAAACGGCCCTTGTGTTTCCTCTTAAACAATAATATAAGTTTCACATATTTAACCATTAATGGCATGCAAAATTTATAACGATTAATATTTGCGTGTAATTTATTTACAAATTATTATTATTATACGATAAATAGAGACGGATAAATAGAGAGGCATGCAGTAGGCCTTCTTATAACCAAACATCGTTTTTGTTCTAAGAAGACTTTTGTACCTACCTGTATAGTTATTTATTATGAGGAGACTGGAGAGAGACTGTGTTAAATATTTGAGATGTCAAAATAACGTAATAATTTAGATTTATTTATTTACACTTGGGCCCTGGGGAAGCGGTGCACACGGGCTCTACAAAGAGCTCAGCAGGCGTTTAAGGGAGGCGACAGGCGACGCCCGTGCAGACGGCTTTCTGGCGCAAAGGATAAGTTTAGCGGTGGTAGGACCTTGTGCAAGGTCCGCCCGGATGGCTACCACCATCTTGCTCGCTAATCCTGCCGCTAAGCAGCAGTGCTTGCACTGTTGTGTTCCGGCGTGGAGAGCAAGACAGCCAGTGTAATTACTGGCACAAGAGGTATTCCATCTTAGCCCTCTGGGTTGGCAACGCATCTGCACTCTCTTTGTTGTTGCAGGTGTCTATAGGCGGTGGTGATCACTTACCATCAGGTGACCCACTTGCTTGTTTGCCTTCCTATGTTGTAAAAAAAAAAAAAAAAAACCAGCGCGGGAACGCCGCTTGTATTATGGGCAGCATACCGCGGGGGCCTCATCTTTATAATTTGTAATTAGTTTATATTTTATTTTAGTTCTTAGGTTTTAAGTTTATGTACCTAGTGTTTTTTGTAAATTTTTAAATTTAATGAATAAATCTTTTTTTTTAAATTACACTTCGTAGAGTTTCTTGCCGGTATCTCGGCAGAGGTTTTTTCCGAACCGGTGGTAAATTTTATGACATTCATCAGTGCTTCCTGTAAGCCTAATTTGAATAAGGATATTTTGACGTTGACTTTGAAATACTGATTTTTGTCGCATGCGTGGCGTGGTGTCGCACCGATAATAAACACTCTCCGGTTGAATTTTTATTTAATAGTTATGTAACTAGAGCGTTTATAAGAGTATTTTACGTAGATCTATCATGCAACGTGGTGTAAGATAAAGTCGATTCATACAGGAAATCTGATTGATATACATAACTTAATTAGTTACCGTAATTAATCGGTTTCGTGCCTCGTATCGTAACTATTCGTAACATATTATATTGAATAAAGTTTTGTAAGTGTATATAAAATAAATTCCTGTTTTTTTTAATAAAATGCTGATTTAACTCAGTATCAGACAACACAGTCTTCCTCACAGTTCATAGGAAAGTTAAATATGGTTTATTGGAGTTATGTAGTTATTTTAGTATACTTTTTTTTTATGAAATAAGAAGGCAAACTAGCAAGTGGGTCACCTGATGGTAAGTGATCACCACCGCCTATAGACATCCGCAACACCAGAGAGCCGCCGCAACGCAGAGATTGCAAATGTGTTGCCAACCCAGAGGCCTAAGATGGAATACCTCTTGTGCCAGTAATTACACCGGCTGTCTTGCTCTCCACGCCGAAATACAACAGTGCAAGCACTGCTGCTTAGCGGCAGGATTAGCGAGCAAGATGGTGGTAGCGATCCGGATGGACCTTGCACAAGGTCCTACCACCCGCAAAACCCGCTTATTACCTTCAACTTGAGCAGGGACTGGGTTTTTGAATAAGGGACTCTGTCTCATTCGTAAAAGTAATAAAGAGGACTAAGATCTGTTTTGCTCAAACTTCACCTATCGCGTTTTAACACGCCTGTCACGATTACTTTGAAGCTTTTTATTTTGTAGAAAAATATAAGAATGAGGAAAACCCTGAATATTAAACAAACCGACTTTAAAGGAGGGTTCTGCATAAAACTCTACTTAAAGTTATAATAAAACATTTTGTCAGTATTAACTAATAGATAAACATTTTTTTCGTATTAAAATAACATTAGTAAAAAAATAGTTATCTACGAATACGCATGTCACTTATGTTATATCTACAGGGTGTCCCAAAACCCTTCAAAAAAACATATACAGCGTGATAGAGTGAGTGATTGCGAACAACCCTGTGTTTTTCTTTTTTGATTATTTTAATTTTTGACGACGTAGGATCAAAAAAACGAAAGTATTAAAACACGTTTGCTCCCGGTACCTCCCAGCTTTACAATGGATTCCCTCTGACGTCATTTTTACAGTTCTTAGATATCGGTCACAATTTTAAGCCATCAACTTTCAACACTAATCATAATTGCAATAGGATTCTAAAATGAATGTCATTAAATCTAAATCATTCGTTCCGTAGATTCGTTCATTCAAACGACAGTAACCAGAAACAACAACAATCAACTAAAACTTCTTGTTGCCAAACTCTTGTCTCAAACTGCATGACTAGCACACGTAATTAATATACAATAAGTTTGCATCTCTTTCTGATTAGACCAATATGAAAGAGGGCATAAACGATGACGGCAGAGAAATTTTAAGGCGCATGCTTGCCTTTCTGATTCTGATAACTATTTTGTTATCCCTCTCTAACTTTAATGTGTCCTTTTCCATCGGCTAGGTAATATAAACAGTAAAAGGAGTCTTATGAGCGAAGCAACTTAAAAAAGGAGCCATTAAAACATATTGAGTACAAACGTAATTGGACAAAAAGTACCTATCCATTTCGCAAACGTAAACTGGTTAGAAAAGCGGATATAAAGATAAACGCTCACGAAGTGCTTTTTAACGCGTACAGCCACGTAGTCACCGGATATATTCCCGCGTATTGTAACAGCTCGGATTCGAGCAGTGCACCTAGCACGACTCTTCTCGATACGCGTTAACTCCCTACGTAACTCAGTGCGTCTCTCTCCTACTAGACTGGTTAGAATGAGACGCACTGAGTTACGTAGCGAGTTAACGCGTGTCGAGAAGATTCGTGCTAGGTGCACAGGTTACAAGCCGCGCAAATGCTAGAGGTGATTACGTGGCTTGCCTACCCCAAACACAAATGTGCGTTTTAGGCGCTGCCCGAGGTGTGATTAAAAAGTTGAGTCAACAAACGGGCACGCCTCCAAAGCAATAACCAATTGCACTTATGTGTTTGAGGCCGTGAATGCGTTTACCAGAAATAACAAACAAAAACATTTTTGAAACTGTTTATTCCTATTCTCAAAAAGTAGTCCCATAGTGCGCTAGTTAGTCTTATAATGATTGTGGTTGTATGAAATTGGTTTATTTAACAAGCGTATCAATTTTTAGTTCAAAACGACAATACATGTTTTGACGTACTTTCGCACTGTGCGGTTACATAAGGTAATTTGTTGAAAAAGTACATTGCAGCGCATGTAAAACCCTCTATAGGATGAGCAGGGCTTCGACGACATCGGTACTGTTGCTGCATCTGTGGGCGCAGAACTGGGATGCTCGGTTTTTTGCGGTGTTGACCGCGTAGTAAGCGTTGCAGCTCGTTGCAGAGATGCGAGTTATTACAGACGGCACAAACCTACCCACAACGTACCTTCACAGGCAAATGGCCAAGGGTGTAGCCAGGATTCTGTTATGGGAAGGCAGGCGAAGAAAAATGTACCTCCCTAAAATACCTGCTTTAAGGTTCGTGAGCATTCCTGCTAATTAACTGCATCTTCTAGGGGGGGCGCGTGTATCCTGCCCGTACCTCGCTACGCCCCTGCAAATACCGTGCGCACATGCACTAAGATGGCTTCTGCGGATGGCAGTTACAGACGAGATTCAAACAGCATCGCCACATATGACGACGATAAACTATAACAAAGTAGCCTAGAACTCTCTTCCGTGATGAATGTGAGCACAGTGGTGCCCGACAGCCCTATTGGTTTGTGGTTTAAGTATGTCGCGTGACTGCGTGACAGAAAGTGAGGACCACAGGACCGCAAGCGTCTGCACCACCGCTGCACGAGTTCTTAACACAGCGGGGTCGGTGACGAACGCGACGACGACGCGATGGTAGTCGTCGTCGCGTTCGTTCGCCTAGCACTATGTCCAGGAATGCTAACGTGATACGCACCTTCTCGACCGACACTGTTGACCTGTACATTAGGATGCGGGTGCCGAGTTGCGTGATCCATGTCGCCAGCGTAGGAGATGATGCTAACGGTAGTAAGGCAGCGACTAAGACAGGTTGGCCTAACAGCGAGCGTGGGCTACAATTGTGTCTCGCAGCTATCCTAGCCATCGCTCGCAAGATGGCGCGAGCATAGCCGCTTGACGAGGTACTATACAACCTTATGCGAGCTATACATGATCACTATTAACTGACAGTCAAAACTGATTCTGTGCAACATAAGATTCTCCTACTTTCACTGTCAGTTAAAACTGAACTAACACTGAACAGTGAAAACTGACGGTTAAAAGTTTTTTTAGTTAGTTAATAAAGGAATCCCAAACAAAGTCATTACACATCGGCATTTGCGAGTAGCGTGACGTTCGCCGGTCGCTGCAGTCTTAAAGCAGAAGTGGTGACTAAGTAGCGGTGCGGCGATGGTTGTGTGCTGCATACGGAGACAAGTACTATGTGCACTAAATAAACGATAACATTGTGATGCTAGGTTTAGGTTTTGCAGGTGGTTGGATCTTGTGCAAGGTCCGTCTGGATGACCACCATCATTTTGCTTGCTAATCCAGCTGCTAAGCAGCAGTGCTTGCAGTGTTGAGTTCTGGCATGGAGAGCAAGAAAGCCGGTGAAAATACTGGCACAAGAGGTATTTCATCTTCGATGTTAGCCTTCCTGTATTAAAAAAAAAATCATTAACTTCACCATCATACCATAATATGTAGTGGATTTGTGTCGGAGAATTAAGAGAACCCTTTATTGTCTAGTATGTGCGTTTTATTAATGTAACACAATGTCTTATCAATAGCAAAACTTTGGTAATGGCGTAGGGTAATGGAATTTCGAAAATTAGTTCAGGACTTTAGACAGATTGATAGACCGACAAACAAACGGACGGACGGACGGACAGAAGTGCAATCGAACGGCGGCCATTAGG
Source organism: Ditula angustiorana (assembly GCA_963691745.1). Taxonomy (NCBI): domain Eukaryota; kingdom Metazoa; phylum Arthropoda; class Insecta; order Lepidoptera; family Tortricidae; genus Ditula; species Ditula angustiorana. The sequence goes on from OY829476.1 coordinate 15,873,518, forward strand.
TCAGTCAAACAGACAGACGGACGAACGAATTGGTAGGCGGACGGACTGACGCCAGATGGACGCATGAACGGACGCGCGGACAGGCCATTATGACGGTCGGTCTGTCGAGCAGGCGGACGGATGAATGGGCAGCGGGTGTGACGACAGACGGGCTCGGACTGGCCAGCTGGCAGGTTACCAGTCGGTCGGTCGGACGATCGGACGGACGGACGGACGGACGGCAGCCGGATGGGCGGACGAATGGACGGGTGGACGGACTGACGGACGGACGAATGGATAGGCGGACGGACTGACAGACAGACGGACGGATGAACGGATGAGTGGGGCCTGAGGACGGACGGCCGTACAGACGGACAGACTGACAGAAGTGCAATCGGACGGCGGCCATTAGGTCAGTCGGTCTGTCGGACAGACGTGCGGACGGACGGACGAACGAATGGGTGGGCGGATGGGCTAACGCCAGATGGTCGGATGGGCGGACACGCCATTATGACGGTCGGTCTGTCGAGCGAGCGGAGGGATGGATGGGCAGCGGGTGTATCGACAGACGGGCTCGGTTGGCCGGCGGCCGGTGGACTCGTCAGTCGGCCGGTCGATCGGACGGACGGACGGACGGATGGCAGCCGGATGGGCGGACGGACGGACGGACGAATGGATAGGCGGACGGACTGACGGACAGACGGACGGACGAACGGATGAGCGGCGGTCTGCGGACGGACGGACGGACAGACGGACAGACGGACGGACGTAAGGACGGAAGAACGGACGGAATGACGACCAGACGGACGGACGGACGGACGGAGAAAATAGGGATGAACATGGTCGCTTTTTTAATTATGTTCTTTAATGCATTCGCATATGCATAAAAAATGCCATAATAAACATAAACACGAGTTTAATTTATGACTCTTATAAATTATAATAATATTTGGCACTATGATGATTGTCCATAGTGCCAAATATTATTTACAATTTATTAACTTTTTAATTATTTACAATGATGGCCTAAAATCTTTATGAATAGGTATCGATTACTTTGAACATAAACAACATGAATATCAATGTCTGACTTTGAATAATATGTAAAATAAGTTATGGGAATGAAAGGGATGTCCTTTTTTAGATGCTTGATCTTATCCTGCAGGATGCAGCAAAAGGACAAGAGCATATCTTTATCTTTCCATCCAGTTCCATCTTAGTTCCTGTTTGAGCTCATATCTCCGGCTTCTTACTTCTTCTAAACCACGCAACGGTATGGATACGGTTTTGACTGTCACTTAGGCAATTTTGTGCAGAGAGTTTTTATGTACGATACATTTTAATTAAGTTTTCGGTGGTAAATTACATCCGTGCAAAGTCAGGGGGGGTCGCTAGTAGACTAGTAAGATTGGGTCTAACTTTGAATTTATTAAAACTCTTTTTTAATTCCTTCCCGGGGATTAGAATGTGCAAGGAAGGATTCGAACCTCAACCAGCCGCCATGACTAATAAGTTTTTCTAACTTTTGTTATTGCTGTAGTAACGAACGCTTTTACGGTTTGAGAAAGTGTCGTAAGGAAACATGCACATTCATGATAATGAATATGTAACTATCATCCTGTCGGTACGTTTTGCTGCAACAGGGGTTATGGTAGTTAGTTGCATAGAGGTATTTTGCTAGAATACTTACCACATCAGTTCTGATATTCCTAAGCGCATCAGCGTTGAGCTCGACGTCATAAGGAATTAACGTTAACAATGTCGGTCCAGTTCTCCAATTTTGTAAAAGAAAAGAACAGTCATGAAATGATATTTTGACCAATCAATTATAAAGTAAAGTTATCTGAAGATGTCATTAAAGTATTGATCGGTTTTACACTATTTCTTTTTTCAATAGAGTTTAAACTAAAATAAAAATTATACTATTATAAACAATCTTCTTCGTTTTGCATTAGCCCATTTGCTTACTCTGATTGACGTACAATATGAAGTGTAACTGTCATCAGCTGTCATCCTGTCATGGCCAGGTACAAGTTCCTTGTCGATCGACCAAAGAAGATAGTGACATAAAAGAGGATTTATTTAAAATAATCCAACTTTTCCACCCATTCACCACATACAGTGGTATTAGGCCGACCCAAGAGCCGACCAAAGTATTGAAACCCCCCTGTGAAACTTTTTACAGTATTCATCATCCCATTAAAATAATAAATATGTTTAAAAAAAGATCCCGACGAATTGAGAACGACCTCTCTTATTTTAAGTCGGTTAATGGTAGTGATGAATATTACCTTGCTCAGCAGTGCAGGTGGTTAAAGACCGGGTGCAGCGACATTGATTAGCACACAGTTTCGGACGTGGATGACAATTAAGGCCAGTGCATGGGTATGGGGGCACGCAAAAGAAGTGTAAACGATTGCGAGGCTTGGCCAACCTGCGTTCAGCAACGGACACGCGACCCCCTGGGTCATGTGGCTTGCGTCGTGCGGTTGTTAAGTGCGGTGGCAAAAGGCCCGCGTGCATCGATGGGGCTAAGGTGGCGAAGGGGCTTGCACCACCGCCGCTATGTTAGTAAAAGATAACTACTATACAATTCTAGTCAAAAATCCTGTTTTTACCACTAAAGCTGTGGCAAATTATTGCCATTGCAACTTATTGGTGAAGTCATTGAAAATGAGCACGAAAAGAACAGTTACACCTTAAGCGGTAAATTATGTTTATTAAATGGTGCAGATCGAAGTTTCAGTGTTTCGTTTTGCCTCCTCTAAAACTTAAACAGTTTTGATCATTCTTTCTGAAATAAAAATATAAGGAAAGGATCAGTGTTCGTGTGTTTTAATTTTTATAAAATATACGCAGATTTTAGTCAGTAAATGTATTTTCCGGAGAAAGAAAGATATGATATTTAGTATTTTGGAGAGTCGTAATTAATAAATCATATAAATTATTCTCACAGTAAACAAACATAGCATTTGATAAACATCTCTAACATAGGTAACTACCTAAATCTCATTGCACCAGTGACAAAATGCTGGGAGAAATAAGGCAATTTTTAAAGATAGATCACATAATATTCTCTTATGTATCCTCAGATATTGTAGTTATTAAACTTTGTTAGTATGTTATAAGCTAGCGTTAACATAAAATAACAGCATTAAAATTTACTAATTTCATTGGGCCTTGCGAAGCTACTCTCAACGGCAGACGAACAAATACACAGTAAACGGGTCTTTTTCTTACGACACTCGTCGTCAATTGTCTGCTAATTATTTGCGAATAAAACTGAAACGTAGACTTTATTCATTTAATTAAATGCGAAAATAACTTTCATCTGAAACTAGTAGAACTGTTAAGATATTTCCTGATAATGACTTCTTTCTACCCATCTTCCCATAGTGGCATCAGTCCTGCCCAGGAACAAGTTGCTCGAGGCTTCCCCCATGCACCTTTTCTTCACTCCCTAGAATGTTCATTTCTATCCCTTCCAACTGTGTCTGCAGGTATGATCACGCGATTTTAGTTTTGGTTTCTGTGTAGTCGCTATCGAAAGCAAACGCGACCTTTTCTTGCCACTGACTAAAGAAGGATGGACTTATCCTCTCATCTTCGTTTTAAAATAGTCCTGAACAAGACACATCTAGATCGCCAGGTGTCTCTCGCCAGCACAGGTAAAATCTGTGGTGTTGGCATTTCTAAACGGTTTCCTTATCAGCATAAATATGATACTAAAGCCCATGTCTGAGACATCAAGAGGGTATTTTCTAGTGCGCACTTGTAGATAGATACAATAACGCTGATTATCATAGGGCCGCAACAAAGGTCAGAATCGCCACGCACGTTCAACATAACACGAATATTATACTTATAATAAGGCCTTGGATAAAAGCCTACTGATGAGACATCTTATTAACACCCGCGCTCGCTTTCTCGCCATTTAATGGTAACCAATCGAGTTCCACCGAAGTCAGCAATTCGTAAATCAGTAATTATTCACGCAATATGCAACTCAACAATAATAGAAAAACATTTTGATGTTGATCCGCTTGACAGAGGCTTGACAAGAAACGACAAGACTCGGTCTTGGTTATCATTCGTTCGCTCTATGTTTAAAACATTTTGTTCTGAATGACTGTATGATGACATTTTACATGCATCTTTTATATTGAGTTGGAGAGGCACTAGGCGCAAGTAAAATGTTTTATTTTTTATTAAAATTTTCAAACACAACCAAATTAAAAAAAAAATACATAGGGTTGTTCGCAATCACTTACACTACCCCCCTGTATATGTTTTTTTGAAGGGTTTTGGGACACCCTGTATATGTTACTAATATTTGTTAGTGAACTTTAAATAAATAAAAAATGCACTGTGTATACCAAGGTTTATCAACATTAAAAATTAAATAAAAACATTCGTTCTCTTTCGTATAAGTTATATATAAAGGGAAATAATACGTTATGTTAGTGACAAAAGCTAACGTGCTAGATAGGGTCTCAGAGTGTCAATCCACATTGACAATAAATATTGACGTATAACGTAGTTATAGTTGCCCTAACATGACTCGCCCAGGGCCCAATTTCATAAACGCGACAGGCGACAGAAGTCAGTGACAATTCGTATGTACATTGCTTGCCCAGTGGCTCTAACATGACTGGCCAAGTTTAGTTTATCTCTATCTGCGTCCCTTTCTTATGACACTAGTTAGACAGAGACGCAGGGAGGGGTTAAACTAAACCTGGGCTGTCATGTTAGGGCCGCAGTATGATGTTAAGTCTGTAAGTCTGTAGCGTTACTTGTCGACACAGTAATGTACGGCTAATTGCAACTGTCACCTGTCGCCTGTTGCTTTTATGAAATTAGGCCCAGGTTTAATTTATCCCTCACTGCGTCCCTGTCAAGCTATTATCATAAGAGGGATGCATATAGATATAAACTCAAAAAACTAAGCTTGGTCGGTCATGTTAGCGCCGCTGGCTGCATTCTTAACTGTAAGGGCCTACAGAACCTAAATTTCAATCGCCAGACACATTTTTAGTACATTTTATTTTTAAACAGCCACATAAATTCGTCTAAGGGAATGTGCGGAAAATTTAAAAAGAAATTAAACGCGATGCGCGAGCGCTTGACCCTTGGTCGATGAACTTGTGTTTGCGAGAACTGAGTCACGCGTCTTCGTACTCTTGCGCACACGTGTGGTTTGGCGGAGGTTGAGGTCGCGGAAATACTCGGAAATAACTGCTAGTGATGCAAGGAATTTTTGCGTTTGTACTTGCGAATAATATAAGAAATGCTATTTTTTGCTATTCGCGACTTCGTACGCGTGAAATTAGGTCCGTCAGGGATAGTGTAGCTTTCTATCTGTGAAAGAATTTTTGAAATCGGATCAGTAGTTCCAGAGATTAACCCATACCACAGAATAAATAATAGTACTAACGTACAGAAACTTCTCTTTTTCGACCACCATTAAACGAAATCCAACTTTATAATCAGGCACATAAAGTTCGTATTACTTCATAAACATTCGCCAGGCGGTATGTGTCAAAAGGAAGGCGCCCCCGCGCTCGCCTTCCACCCGCAATGCCCTGGCGCACCGCTAGGGTTGGACTGCTTACTGTAAGACTATCAACGCGTGACACAGAGCGAGCAAGCGCGCGCGCGGCAAGCCGGCAACCTACTGCGATTGACCTATGCCGTAGGACATGCGGTGAGCGCACCTACATTGCGGAGTGGAACCCCCCATACCTACAAACTAACAAACAAACAAAGTTTACCTCTTTATTATGTTAGTGTAGATAGTACAGTCAAGGAATTTAATTCCCTACCCATTTCGTTAAAATGTCGTCTGACATTCGCAATGCATTAAGGTCGATATGTCAACCTAACGTCTTGCTCTATAGCTCTTATGGTGACAGTTTGCTATATGCTATTGAACCTTAGGTGGGTTGGAAATTTAATTCCTTGACTGTACATATAAAGTCAAGTGGCCATCCGTTCCTGACTGTCCTAAATTCTTATATTGTATCTTCGGCCGCCTTCTCCTTCTAAACCAAGTAAAGGATTTTGATACGGTTTTCACTGTCATTTAGATAATGATGGATAGATGGTTTTTATGTATATTACATCTCGATTGTAGCCGTGCGAAGCCGAAGCGGGTCGCTAGTATAATAAGCTGTATAATAGCTGTAAAAAATAATCTCTATACAGCTACTATTTCTTTTTTATGAAATAGGAAGGCAAACAAGCAAGTCACCTGATGGTAAGTGATCGCCACCGTCTATAGACATCCACAACACCAAAGAGATTGCAGATGCGTTGCCAACCCAGAGGGCTAAGATGGAATACCTCTTGTGCCAGTTGCACCGGCAGTCTTGCTCTCCACGCCGGGACACAACAGTGCAAGCACTGCTGCTTAGCGGCTGGATTAGCGATACTATGCTTGTTTTAGTGTTTAATTCTGTGTAAGATTTTCTTGTGTGTATTTTGTATTTTTTAATTGTTTTACACTTTTGCGATTTTCACACGTATTTATAACTTTATCGGGACTTCAACATGGCCGAAACGTCGAGGTAAATTAACCATCTATTTTTATCGCGTTAAAATCCCGATAACGTTACAATTTTTTGTTTTTGTTTACTTGTGTGAATCAATAATAGTATTTTATGCAACTGTTGCATAATGAGGGGTCTTAAAACACGAGTGTGGTTTTATGAAACGAGCGTCAGCGAGTTTCATAATAGGATCACACGAGTGTTTTAAGACCTAATTATGTACAGTTGCATACATTACTTTATCTACACACATATCATAAGTACTCTATGATGGGTTCAGAAGCCTAGGGCAATGACCTGCATTGCTACTAGCTACTAGTGCTAAGTACCTATTAAATATCTATAGACTACAAAAAAATTAATTTGAACAAATATAGAAACAAATTAGAAACATTCTCATAATAATATTGGTCGTTATAATGCTGGTCATTGCCTACGGTTTATGAACGCATTGTAGAGCATTTATGATATATGTGTAGATAAAGTGTATTTTTGTTATACAGCCTTTTTAGCGCTTGTGTGAAGTTGTGTGGTACTTGGGAAATATCGCAGTAATAACATTTTCGATAAACATACATATAACTTATCACATAACAGTACCTAAATGTCAATAGTATTACTTTCAATAAGTAATTTTTTGTTGGAAGATGGTTGAAAATATTTATATTCTGTCTTGAATAATTAATTATGCAGCCCTTTATTTCCTCTCTCGACGCGACCTCGATTATAATCGGCAATTTGCCATAAAGATGCGCCAGAGGTCGCCACGGTCGTTAAGTCAACTTTATTTTATCCTATCCTATCCTATCCTACTAATATCTGCTATATAGCAGTTGCAATGACTATATCTTGGACAAGGATGTTTGGAAATGATCCCGATCTGTATTGGCGATCCCTGGCTCCAAAGATTGTACACCTGCTGTGTTAAATTGTAAAATTGTAAAAATTTTGAATATTTGAGATGTAAAATAACATTGTAATTTTGATTTATTTAAAAAATTACACCTCGTTGAGTTTCTTGCCGGTATCTTCTCATCAGAGGTTTTTCCGAACCGGTGGTAAATTTTTTGACATTCATAAGTGCTACCTGTAAGCCTAATCTGAATAAAATATTTTGACTTTGAATATTATAAACGCAAAATTTTGTATGTATGGATGGATGTTTGTTACTCTTTCACGTAAAAACTACGGAATGGATTTGGATGAAATTTGGCACACACAAAGTTTAAAACCTGGATTAATACATAGAATACTTTTATCCCGTAAAAATGCATAGTTCCCACGGGATAGCGATAAGTGAGTTATACGCCGCCGTGACGTCATGAACAGCAAAGCAACTAATTCTCATTCATTTGTCCAGGAAATATTGCAGATCGCATGTTGGGTGCACGTCTGCTTGATTCAATTAAACAAGTCTATACGCGGACGAAGTTATTTATATATTTTTGCCAATGGTTAAGGTAACTGTACCAATTACTACCAATTCTTGACGCGCTTGATTCTTGTTTCTGTATACTCTCGTTCAATTGTTGTATCACTGTCAATGACTAGGACCGTTACCGGTCATGTTAGGGCCCCAAAACGAAAACTTGATGTTGATATGTGCCTTGTTCCTGTCCTGCTCGCCTTGATTCCGTCTTTGCCTCTCGCTCATATGCTCTGGCGTATAGTTGCAGGCAAACAACTTGAGCATAAATCGAGTGGAGGGGGTTAGTTTGCGCATACACAATTTTACTAGAAACGGATACGCGCAGTAAAGGTCAGTGGTCAAAATGTTTGTCGAGAACTGTACTAAGGGTTGTAGTTTTGAACCGGACTTAACTTCGAGTTTCATACATACTAGCATAGTATCAAATTGGGACTTGAGCTCCTATACTTCATCGCTTCGTATGAGGAGGAAATTTCGAAATTTTTGCAGTTTTTAATTTACGGTGGCTAAATGATGCAACTTTTTATCAATTTAAGTAATTTTCTGGTAGTAATACACTGCTTTTTACGCAATTATCTTTTTATTTTAGCGATTCGAGTTATTAATTTTAAATAATTTTACTCTTTATTTTTCATCCGACTTTTACGCATTTAATGCATAATTATTGAATATCAGCAGCTTTAACTTCCAAACACAAAACAGTGTCTTAAAAAATCAATGTTATATTATTGGAAAACTATTTGAATTGATAAAAAGTCACATCACTCTGTCACAATAAATGAAAAACTGCGAAAATTTCGGAATTCCCGACTCATGTGGATCGATCTACCTTAATTTGAACCACTTTCTTGGTCGACTGGTACTTTTATAATGAACAGGTAATCTCTTCAATACCGCACCGGAAACAATAACGGAGACAATTCCCATTCATCATCTGTTGAGTACGAACTTTCTATACAAATCATATTTTCATATTTCCTTATGGGAAATAAAACATCGGCTGGGAAACACGGCAGCGGTTTCTCTGTAACTGTAAGACGATGGTGGATACTTAAACTCCGACAAGCCAAGAGAATTATATATATATTTATACTGAAAATATATGAGGTCCCCGTTAAATACCTGCGCTCATTTGGAGGGTTAGCCCTTGGATGAAGAACTAAAATGCGCCACACGCAAACGCAAAGGCTTGTACAAAAGATCTTTTTCTTTTCTGATTAGGTATAAATCTACACTAATATAATAAAGAGGTAAACTTTGTTTGTAATTTTGTTAGTTTGTTAGTTTGTTTGTATGTAGGGGGTAATCTCTGGAATTACTGAACCGATTTCAAAAATTCTTTCACAGATCGAAAGCTACACTATCCCTGACGGACATAGGCTACATTTTATTTTGATTAAAAAAAGTTTTTAGCTTTAAATTTTAATATTTGCAAATCAAGTCAGTAAGTTACATATGCAAAATGGCTGCTTTACCGGCCTGCGCTGAGCAAATTAATGGATGACTCATACTAAAATAATTTTTAATCATTAAAAAGTCAGTCAATAATCAGTTAATCAGTCTGTTAGATTGTCCGTCTGTCTGTCTGTCTGTCTGTCCGTCCGTCCGTCTGTCTGTCTGTCGGTCTATCTGTCAGTCAGTTTGTCTGTCAGATTGTCCGTCTGTCTGTCAGTCCGCCCGTCCGCCCGTCTGTTTGGCCGCCCGCCCGTCCGTCCGTCCGTCCATCTGTCTGTCTGTTTGTCAGTAAATTTGTCAGTCAGTCTGTTAGTCCGTCCGTCCGTTCGTCCGTCCGTACGTCTGTGCTTCCGTCTGTCCGCCCTTTCGTCCGTCCGTCCTTCCGTCTGTCCGCCCTTCCGTCCGTCCGTCCGTCCGTCCATCCGTCCGTCTGTCTGTCAGTCCGTCCGTCCGTCAGTCCGTCCGTCTGTCTGTCAGTCAGTCCGTCCGACCGTCCGTCCGTCCGTCCGTCTGTCCGTCCATCCGCCCGTACGTCCGTCCATCCGTCCGTCCGTCAGTCCGACCTTCCGTCCATCTGTCTGTCTGTTTGTCAGTAAATGTGTCAGTCAGTCTGTTAGATTGTCCGTCTGTCTGTCTGTCCACCCGTCCGTCCGTCCTTCCGTCCATCCGCCCGTACGTCCGTCCATCCGTCCGTCCGTCCCTCCGACCTTCCGTCCACCTGTCTGTCTGTCTGTCAGTCTATCTGTCAGTCTGTTTGTCAGTCAGTCTGTTAGATTGTCCGTCTGTCTGTCTGTCCGTCCGTTCGTCCGTCCGTCTGTCTGTCGTTCTTTCTGTCAGTCAGTTTGTCTGTCAGATTGTCCATCTGTCTGTCAGTCCGCCCGTCCGCCCGTTCGTTTGTCCGCCCGCCCGTCCGTCCATCCGTCCATCGGTCTGTCTGTTGGTCAGTAAATTTGTCAGTCAGTCTGTTAGATTGTCCGTCTGTCTGTCTGACCGCCCGTCCGTCCGTCTGTCTGTTTGTCTGTCTATCTGTCAGTCAGTCTGTTTGTCAGTCAGTCTATTAGCCTGACACTCTGTCAGTCTGTCAGTTAGTCCGTCAGTGTGTCAGTCTGTCAGATGTTAGTCTGACAGTGTGTCAGTCTGTCAGTTAGTAATCTTTCAGTCTGTTAGTTTATCGAGGCAGCTAACCTGTCAGTAAGTCTGTCAGTTTGTCTGTCAGTTTGTCTGTCAGTTTGTCTCTCAGTTTGTCTGTCAGTTTGTCTGTCAGTCTGTTTGTCTGTCGGTCTATCTGTCAGTCAGTTTGTCTGTGAGATTGTCCGTCTGTCTGTCAGTCCGTCCGTCCCTCCGTCCGTCCGTCCGTCCACCCGTCCTTCCGTCCGTCCGCTCTTCCGTCCATCTGGCTGTCTGTCTGACAGTATATTTGTCAGTCAGTTTATTTTGTCAGTCAGTCTGTTAGATTGTCCGTCTATGCGTCTGTCCGCCCGTCCGTCCGTCCGTCATTCCGTCCGTTTGTCCGTCCGTCTGTCTGTCTGTCTGTCTGTCAGTCAGTCAGTTTGTTAGCCTGTCAGTCTGTCACTCTTTCAGTTAGTCCGTCAATGTGTCAGTCTGTCAGGTGTTAGTCTGTCAGTGTGTCAGTCTGTCAGTTAGTCAGTAATTCTTTCAGTCTATTAGTTTATGAGTCAGCTAACCTGTCAGTAAGTCTGTCAGTTTGTCTGTCAGTATGTCTGTCAGTTTGTTTGTCAGTTTGTTTGTCAGTCTGTCTGTCAGTCTGCCAGTCAATTTGCCAGTCAGTCTGTCAGTCAGTCTATAGATCAGACTGCCAGTCATTCTGTCACTCTGTCAATTAGTCTGTCAGTCGGTTATTTTGCCCATCTGTCATGTTTGTTCATCTGTCATTCTGTCAGCCAGTCTAAAAGTTTGTCAGTCTGTCTATCAGGCTGTCAGTAAGCCTGTCAATCATTCTGTCAGTTTGTCTAACAGTCTGTCAGTCAGTCTATCAGTATGTCAGTTCGTTTGTCTGTCTGTCAGTCAGTCAATAAAAAATAAAATTTTAGTACACTTATAGATATTGCGAGCCCGAAGGGCGAGCTCCGTGTAGACACGAGCGTCAGTGTTCTTTGGAAACACTAATGAGTATCTTGCGAACCTAGAAGGCGAGCGGCGCTGTGACATTAGCAAACATCTGCTCTGCCTACGCACTTACTTTTGCCTTTCAAGCGAGCCCGAAGGGCGAGCTCCGTGTAAGCGGGCGCACCGAAACTTTCTTATAAAGAGAATGCTCTAGAATAACTTGCGGTTTGACGCTAGCAAGCAAACCTCCTATCTCCACGAGCAAGGGCGAGCTCCATGTAGGCGCGTGCGACAAAGCGTCCCGTTGATGAAAAATCTTGAGTAACTTGCAAGCCCGGAGGGCGAGCGGTGGTGTGGCGAAATCAAGCAAACCTCTTATCTCCGCGAGCAAAGGCGAACTCCATGTAGGCGCGTGCGATGAAGCGTCCGTTGATGAAAATACTCTTGAGTAACTTGCGAGCCCGGAGGTCGAGCAGCGATATGACATTAGCAAGCAATCCCCTGTCCTTGCCCCTGCCAACCCCCCTCCCTCACTACCCAGCGAGCCCGAAGGGCGAGCTCTGTGTAGCCACGTGGGATCGTTTACTTTTAGTGGATACACTAATGAGTATCTTGAGAGCCTGAAAAGCGGGCGTTGGTGTGACATTAGCAAGCATTTGCACTGTTTATGTCCCCCTATAGCGAGCCTGAAGGGCGAGCTCCACCTAGGAACATGCGCCAAAGTGCGCCTTTTTAAAAAAAACCATGGAGTATCTTGCGAGCCCGGAGGGCGAGCGGCGGTGTGACGTCAGCAAGCAACCGTCTTATCTCCCCCTTGCAGCGAACCTGAAGGGCGAGCTCCGCGTAGGCGCGTGCGCGAAGCATTCCATTGATGGAAATACTCTTAAGTAACTTGCGAGCCCGGAGGTCGAGCAGCGGTTTGACGTTGACATTCCCCTATCTTTGGCACCCCCACTACCCAGCGAGCCCGAAGGGCGAGCTCCGCCTGGAAACGTGCGCCAAAGTGTACCTTTGTTGAAAAAACAATTGAGTGCGAGCCCGGAGGGCGAGCGGCGGTGTGCCGTTAGCAAGCACCCCTCCTATCTCCCCCTTTCAGCGAGCCTGAAGTGCGAGCTCCGTGTAGGCGCTTGCAACGAAGCGTCCCTTTGATGGAAATATCAATGAGTAGCTTGCGAGCTCGGAAGGCAAGCGACGGTGTGATGTTAAGTAAGCGTCCTCTCCGTCTGGGACAATTCGTCGCACGCGCCAACACGAAGCTTGCCCTTCGGGCTCGCTGAGGGGAAAGGGAGCATGATCATAGACGTAGAGATCATACGCGCCTCAATAGAGCGCGCCCTTCGGGCTCGCTAGAGTGGGGATGTAGATAGTGGGGGTTGTTTGCCAACGCCACACCGCCGCTCGCCCTCCGGGCTCGCAAATCACTCAAAAGTATCAACGAGACATTTTGTGGCACGCGCTTGCACAAGCAGCAAGGGCAAAAATATGAAGATGCGAACTTGAAAGGCGAGGAGCGGTGTGATGTAAGTAAGCGTCCTCTCTGTCTGGTACATTTCATCGCACGCGTCTACACGGAGCTCGCCCTTTGGGCTCGCTGGGGGGCGCAGGGCCACGATGTAAGGTTGCTTGCTAACGTCATACTGCAGCTCGCCCTCCGGGCTCGCAAGTTACTCAATAATATTTCTATTAACGTTACAGCGGAGGTTAATTGCTAACGTCACACCGCTACTCGCCCTCCGGGCTCGCAAGTCACTCAAAAGTATTTTTAACAACGAGACACTTCCTCACACGCGCCTACATGGAGCTCGCCCTTTAGGCTCGCGGGGATCGGGAGGACCTGCTCCTTCGAAGAAGCTCTCTGGCCAAAGATATGGGATCACTCAAAAGTATTTTTATTAACTAGACACTTCGTCGCACGGCGACAGCGGAGGTTGTTTGCTAACGTCACACCGCTGCTCGCCCCCCGGGTTCGCAAGTCACTCAAAAATATTCCTAACAACGAGACATTTCGTCACACACGCCTATATGGATCTCGCCCTTCGGGCTCGCGGGGTGGGGCGGAGCAGTGGCAAAGATATGGGGATGCGAGCTCGGAAGGCGAGCGGTGGTGTAATGTAAGTAAGCGTTCTCACTCTCTGGTACATTTGGACACGCGCGTACATGGAGCTCGCCCTTTGGGATCGCTGGGGGGGAGGCAAGGGCAAAGGTATAGAGATGCTTGCTAACGTCACACAGCCGCTCGCCCTTCGGGCTCGCAAGTCACTTTAAAGTATTTTCACTTCGTCACACACGCTGACACGGTGCTCGCCCTTCGGGCTCGCTGGAAAGGGGGGGAGGAGAGGGAAAGATGTAGCGATGCTTGCTAACGTCAAACCACTGCTCGCCCTCCGGGCTCGCAAGTTTCTCAAGAGTATTTCCGTTTACGGGACGCTTCGTCGCACGATCTTAAACGTCACACGCGCCTTCATGGAGCTCGCCCTTCATACGGCTTACTGGAGTGGGGACGGAAGTAGGGGGAGGTTGTTTGCTAACATCACACCGCCGCTCGCTTTCCAGGCTTGCAAGTCACTCAAGAGTATTTTCATTAACGGGGCGCTTCATTGCACGCGCCAAGACGGAGCTCGCCCTTCGGGCTCGCTAGAAGGAGGGCGGAGGTAGTGCGGTTGCTTGCTAACGTCCCTCGCTCTCTGAGCTCGCAAGATACTCGAGCGTATTTATTACCATCAACGGGACACTTCGCGATAAAGGAATGCTACGCGGACAAAGTCGCGGGCAACAGCTATTTTAAATAAAGTCGGCCGCCTTCTCCCTCTAAGCCATGCAACGGATTTAAATGCGGTTGTTACTGTTTTTAGAGTTTTTCTGCGGAAGGTTTCTATGTAGGTAGATTACTTATTGATTGTACCCGTGCGAAGCCGGGGCGGGTCGCTAGTAATTTAATAAAGAAATAAAAAACAACACATAACGCAACCATAACCCAACCACCAACACCAAAAATACCGCTCGCCACGTGTTTCACCTCTCCACAAGGCATCATCGACTTTTCGACTATCAGTCGACGAAACTATTTAAATAAAAATACAATAACTAAAATAAATAAACGACCAAGTATTTGAAGTCTGGACCCAGAAGCAAGAAAGCTTTTTTATATATAAGATAGGGCATATATACATGTATAAACGAGCAAGTGGGTCTTTTCAACGCTGGCTGTCACGTTTGGCTAACCCATTTCGGGTTAAAGAAGTTTATTATTCTCAAAAGAAATTTACATTTCACTTAATGAGATTCTAAATTAAATAGTAAGTTTTATACGCCGGTGAGCGTCGACATGCAATAATCTATAAAATTATATAATACTAGCGACCCGCCCCGGCTTCGCACGGGTACAATCAATAAGTAATCTACCTACATAGAAACCTTCCGCAGAAAAACTCTAAAAACAGTAACAACCGCATTTAAATCCGTTGCATGGCTTAGAGGGAGAAGGCGGCCGACTTTATTTAAAATAGCTGTTGCCCGCGACTTTGTCCGCGTAGCATTCCTTTATCGCGAAGTGTCCCGTTGATGGTAATAAATACGCTCGAGTATCTTGCGAGCTCAGAGAGCGAGGGACGTTAGCAAGCAACCGCACTACCTCCGCCCTCCTTCTAGCGAGCCCGAAGGGCGAGCTCCGTCTTGGCGCGTGCAATGAAGCGCCCCGTTAATGAAAATACTCTTGAGTGACTTGCAAGCCTGGAAAGCGAGCGGCGGTGTGATGTTAGCAAACAACCTCCCCCTACTTCCGTCCCCACTCCAGTAAGCCGTATGAAGGGCGAGCTCCATGAAGGCGCGTGTGACGTTTAAGATCGTGCGACGAAGCGTCCCGTAAACGGAAATACTCTTGAGAAACTTGCGAGCCCGGAGGGCGAGCAGTGGTTTGACGTTAGCAAGCATCGCTACATCTTTCCCTCTCCTCCCCCCCTTTCCAGCGAGCCCGAAGGGCGAGCACCGTGTCAGCGTGTGTGACGAAGTGAAAATACTTTAAAGTGACTTGCGAGCCCGAAGGGCGAGCGGCTGTGTGACGTTAGCAAGCATCTCTATACCTTTGCCCTTGCCTCCCCCCCAGCGATCCCAAAGGGCGAGCTCCATGTACGCGCGTGTCCAAATGTACCAGAGAGTGAGAACGCTTACTTACATTACACCACCGCTCGCCTTCCGAGCTCGCATCCCCATATCTTTGCCACTGCTCCGCCCCACCCCGCGAGCCCGAAGGGCGAGATCCATATAGGCGTGTGTGACGAAATGTCTCGTTGTTAGGAATATTTTTGAGTGACTTGCGAACCCGGGGGGCGAGCAGCGGTGTGACGTTAGCAAACAACCTCCGCTGTCGCCGTGCGACGAAGTGTCTAGTTAATAAAAATACTTTTGAGTGATCCCATATCTTTGGCCAGAGAGCTTCTTCGAAGGAGCAGGTCCTCCCGATCCCCGCGAGCCTAAAGGGCGAGCTCCATGTAGGCGCGTGTGAGGAAGTGTCTCGTTGTTAAAAATACTTTTGAGTGACTTGCGAGCCCGGAGGGCGAGTAGCGGTGTGACGTTAGCAATTAACCTCCGCTGTAACGTTAATAGAAATATTATTGAGTAACTTGCGAGCCCGGAGGGCGAGCTGCAGTATGACGTTAGCAAGCAACCTTACATCGTGGCCCTGCGCCCCCCAGCGAGCCCAAAGGGCGAGCTCCGTGTAGACGCGTGCGATGAAATGTACCAGACAGAGAGGACGCTTACTTACATCACACCGCTCCTCGCCTTTCAAGTTCGCATCTTCATATTTTTGCCCTTGCTGCTTGTGCAGGCGCGTGCCACAAAATGTCTCGTTGATACTTTTGAGTGATTTGCGAGCCCGGAGGGCGAGCGGCGGTGTGGCGTTGGCAAACAACCCCCACTATCTACATCCCCACTCTAGCGAGCCCGAAGGGCGCGCTCTATTGAGGCGCGTATGATCTCTACGTCTATGATCATGCTCCCTTTCCCCTCAGCGAGCCCGAAGGGCAAGCTTCGTGTTGGCGCGTGCGACGAATTGTCCCAGACGGAGAGGACGCTTACTTAACATCACACCGCCGCTTGCCTTCGGAGCTCGCAAGCTACTCATTGATATTTCCATCAAAGGGACGCTTCGTTGCAAGCGCCTACACGGAGCTCGCACTTCAGGCTCGCTGAAAGGGGGAGATAGGAGGGGTGCTTGCTAACGGCACACCGCTGCTCGCCCTCCGGGCTCGCACTCAATTGTTTTTTCAACAAAGGTACACTTTGGCGCACGTTTCCAGGCGGAGCTCGCCCTTCGGGCTCGCTTTAGTGGACGTAATCAGTGCAAATGCTTGCTAATGTCACACCAACGCTCGCTTTTCAGGATCTCAAGGTACTCATTGGTGTTGGCATTAAAAGGAAACGGTCCCACGTGGCTACACGAAGCTCGCCCTTCGGGCTCGCTGGGTAGTGGGGGAGCCAAAGATAGGGGAATGTCAACGTCAAACCGCTGCTCGACCTCCGGGCTCGCAAGTTACTTAAGAGTATTTCCATCAATGGAATGCTTCGCGCACGCGCCTACGCGGAGCTCGCCCTTCAGGTTCGCTGCAAGGGGGAGATAAGACGGTTGCTTGCTGACGTCACACCGCCGCTCGCCCTCCGGGCTCGCAAGATACTCCATGGTTTTTTTTAAAAAGGCGCACTTTGGCGCATGTTCCTAGGTGGAGCTCGCCCTTCAGGCTCGCTATAGGGGGACATAAACAGTGCAAATGCTTGCTAATGTCACACCAACGCCCGCTTTTCAGGCTCTCAAGATACTCATTAGTGTATCCACTAAAAGTAAACGATCCCACGTGGCTACACAGAGCTCGCCCTTCGGGCTCGCTGGGTAGTGAGGGAGGGGGGTTGGCAGGGGCAAGGACAGGGGATTGCTTGCTAATGTCATATCGCTGCTCGACCTCCGGGCTCGCAAGTTACTCAAGAGTATTTTCATCAACGGACGCTTCATCGCACGCGCCTACATGGAGTTCGCCTTTGCTCGCGGAGATAAGAGGTTTGCTTGATTTCGCCACACCACCGCTCGCCCTCCGGGCTTGCAAGTTACTCAAGATTTTTCATCAACGGGACGCTTTGTCGCACGCGCCTACATGGAGCTCGCCCTTGCTCGTGGAGATAGGAGGTTTGCTTGCTAGCGTCAAACCGCAAGTTATTCTAGAGCATTCTCTTTATAAGAAAGTTTCGGTGCGCCCGCTTACACGGAGCTCGCCCTTCGGGCTCGCTTGAAAGGCAAAAGTAAGTGCGTAGGCAGAGCAGATGTTTGCTAATGTCACAGCGCCGCTCGCCTTCTAGGTTCGCAAGATACTCATTAGTGTTTCCAAAGAACACTGACGCTCGTGTCTACACGGAGCTCGCCCTTCGGGCTCGCAATATCTATAAGTGTACTAAAATTTTATTTTTTATTGACTGACTGACAGACAGACAAACGAACTGACATACTGATAGACTGACTGACAGACTGTTAGACAAACTGACAGAATGATTGACAGGCTTACTGACAGCCTGATAGACAGACTGACAAACTTTTAGACTGGCTGACAGAATGACAGATGAACAAACATGACAGATGGGCAAAATAACCGACTGACAGACTAATTGACAGAGTGACAGAATGACTGGCAGTCTGATCTATAGACTGACTGACAGACTGACTGGCAAATTGACTGGCAGACTGACAGACAGACTGACAAACAAACTGACAAACAAACTGACAGACATACTGACAGACAAACTGACAGACTTACTGACAGGTTAGCTGACTCATAAACTAATAGACTGAAAGAATTACTGACTAACTGACAGACTGACACACTGACAGACTAACACCTGACAGACTGACACATTGACGGACTAACTGAAAGAGTGACAGACTGACAGGCTAACAAACTGACTGACTGACAGACAGACAGACAGACAGACGGACGGACAAACGGACGGAATGACGGACGGACGGACGGGCGGACAGACGCATAGACGGACAATCTAACAGACTGACTGACAAAATAAACTGACTGACAAATATACTGTCAGACAGACAGCCAGATGGACGGAAGAGCGGACGGACGGAAGGACGGGTGGACGGACGGACGGACGGAGGGACGGACGGACTGACAGACAGACGGACAATCTCACAGACAAACTGACTGACAGATAGACCGACAGACAAACAGACTGACAGACAAACTGACAGACAAACTGAGAGACAAACTGACAGACAAACTGACAGACAAACTGACAGACTTACTGACAGGTTAGCTGCCTCGATAAACTAACAGACTGAAAGATTACTAACTGACAGACTGACACACTGTCAGACTAACATCTGACAGACTGACACACTGACGGACTAACTGACAGACTGACAGAGTGTCAGGCTAATAGACTGACTGACAAACAGACTGACTGACAGATAGACAGACAAACAGACAGACGGACGGACGGGCGGTCAGACAGACAGACGGACAATCTAACAGACTGACTGACAAATTTACTGACCAACAGACAGACCGATGGACGGATGGACGGACGGGCGGGCGGACAAACGAACGGGCGGACGGGCGGACTGACAGACAGATGGACAATCTGACAGACAAACTGACTGACAGAAAGAACGACAGACAGACGGACGGACGAACGGACGGACAGACAGACAGACGGACAATCTAACAGACTGACTGACAAACAGACTGACAGATAGACTGACAGACAGACAGACAGGTGGACGGAAGGTCGGAGGGACGGACGGACGGATGGACGGACGTACGGGCGGATGGACGGAAGGACGGACGGACGGGTGGACAGACAGACAGACGGACAATCTAACAGACTGACTGACACATTTACTGACAAACAGACAGACAGATGGACGGAAGGTCGGACTGACGGACGGACGGATGGACGGACGTACGGGCGGATGGACGGACAGACGGACGGACGGACGGACGGTCGGACGGACTGACTGACAGACAGACGGACGGACTGACGGACGGACGGACTGACAGACAGACGGACGGATGGACGGACGGACGGACGGACGGAAGGGCGGACAGACGGAAGGACGGACGGACGAAAGGGCGGACAGACGGAAGCACAGACGTACGGACGGACGAACGGACGGACGGACTAACAGACTGACTGACAAATTTACTGACAAACAGACAGACAGATGGACGGACGGACGGACGGGCGGGCGGACAAACAGACGGGCGGACGGGCGGACTGACAGACAGACGGACAATCTGACAGACAAACTGACTGACAGATAGACCGACAGACAGACAGACGGACGGACGGACAGACAGACAGACAGACAGACGGACAATCTAACAGACTGATTAACTGATTATTGACTGACTTTTTAATGATTAAAAATTATTTTAGTATGAGTCATCCATTAATTTGCTCAGCGCAGGCCGGTAAAGCAGCCATTTTGCATATGTAACTTACTGACTTGATTTGCAAATATTAAAATTTAAAGCTAAAAACTTTTTTTAATCAAAATAAAATGTAGCCTATGTCCGTCAGGGATAGTGTAGCTTTCGATCTGTGAAAGAATTTTTGAAATCGGTTCAGTAATTCCAGAGATTACCCCCTACATACAAACAAACTAACAAACTAACAAAATTACAAACAAAGTTTACCTCTTTATTATATTAGTGTAGATTCAGCACAGGCGTAGTCTTTTTTCACGATTGCTGACACTGGATTCGCGGATTAGCAAAGTAATTGATTCCATTAGTATTTTTGTTTATTTTATTTATTTATTAACCAACTTACATTTAAAGACATGTCACACATGAAAGTTATAGGTTACATAGTTATACATTTTATTAATATGTTCTGCGGTGACTGAACACATTAATTTAAGTATTTAAATAAATTAAACAGTTATTCCACAAGCTTGCAGATGACTAGCTAATTTAATATTCCCTGGATGCACACTAACGACTCTTAATTAATTTATGCATTGTAAATACACAAAGGCTCTGTCACAAAGGACCTTGGCCCTTTCTGTCAAGGTTAGGGCATCGTCATGCGAGCTGCAAGAAAGCGTGGACAATCGATTTGTCATACTTGATCCGCGGCATTCTTTGTCAAGATGTCCTCCGACTTCCTTGATGAATAAGTTATGGGTGGTCGGCGTTGCTGGTTTTTGGTTAAACATGATTATAGAATCCTCTTCCTTGTTTTATTTGTAGGTATGTTTAGTAGCGATTCTTTTCTTTACAAACTACAAAGTTATTTCGCTATTTTTCCTGCCGCCCTAAATTTTTATAGTGTATCTTCGGCCGCCCTCTCCTCCTTAACCACGCAACGGATTTTGATACGGTTTTCTCTGTTATTTAGAGTTTTTTTGGGGAAGGCTATACATATTGAAGGAGCGCAGGAAAATTAAAGACCATCAAATAATGCTCTTACGTTATAATTAGTAGTGGGAAAGGTATTGCAATATATATACGAATATCACTCGCGAGACATAGGTATAATGGCGGCGCGAAGCGACGTGCTCCTGCTCCTTGCGGCCGTGGCTAACTGACTGGGACGTCTCGGTCACACGCGACGCTTGCGCGGCCGCGGTGTTACCTCGCTCCCCTCGTCCTCGTCAGGCCCCAACTCACGCGCACTCTTACAATATATATATAGATTATGTCCCGGTTGTACCCGTGCAAAACCGGGGCGGGTAGCTATATCTTTACATAGTATAAAACAAAGTATCTATCCGTTTGTTTGTTTTCAAATCTTCGGCCGGTTACTCCTTCTAAACTACGCAATTTTTTTTTATGAAACAGGAAGGCAAACAAGCAAGTGGGTCACCTGATGGTAAGTCATCACCACCGCCTATAGACACCTGCAACAACAAAGAGAGTGCAGATGCGTTGCCAACCCAGAGGACTAAGGTGGATTACCTCTTGTGCCAGTAATTACACCGGCTGTCTTGCTCTCCACGCCGGAACACAATAGTGCAAGCATTGCTGCTTAGCGGCAGGATTAGCGAGCAAGATGGTGGTAGCGATCCGGACGGACCTTGGTTTTTACTGTCATTTACAGATTTTTTTACGGAAGGTTTATGGATGCTCTAAGGTATTTATGTACATTACATTCTGATCGTAGCCAAGGCGGATCAAAAGTTATACATATGCCTCCCTTTCAAAAGTTACAGCCCTCGGTGGCCTTAATATGACCGTCCAAATTTAGTTTATCTAAGTTTATCTCCTTGTGCGTCCTTTTCATTGGCACTAGTTTAACAGAGACACAGTGAGGGATAAATTGAACCTGGTCTTGTTAGAGCCAGTTTTTCATCTTTAAATTAAATCTTTGACTATTCAAGATTCTGCAGAAGAAAAACAAAAGATTATGCTGAGAAAAACCGCCGCTAGAATCAGCAGCTTATTTTTTCTTTTAATAAGTGTAATTAACTATTAATTATCATTCGTGGGTTGGGTTAATTTAGGATCCTTGTATCAGGTTATTAGGATTAAATATAGGCGCTGAATGGCGTGAAAGTAAATTGCGTGCCCGCACGTATATAATATACTATTACTCAACGGTTCATACAACATGCGTGATGCAAGTTCACCGGTTAGGCGCAGCGGCGATTAACAGCGAAAGTGGAAGCCCTATAAGGGGGGTGTTACAGTAGAGCGATAGTGCAACGGAACTGATTTCTGAGCCACTTTGGAACCTTTTCACTATAATAAATTAAAGAATTATTGAATATTTTGACACACTAATCGGTCTAGTGTCAGATTAAGCAAAGTGTGTACAATGGATATAAGAGAACGGATAAATATTTCAAAACATAAACATACATATAAGTATCTATAGCTAAATGTATACCGAAATACAAATAGTAACATCCATAACTCAGGTAAAATCATAAAAACATTTGACCCTTGCAGGAATCGAATCTGAAACCTATAGCTTCGTAGTCAGGGTGGTTAGTGAGCTGTAATCAGGTCGTCAAACTATGACTTCACAACAAGTGCCCCAAAAACACGGCGATTACAAAACAAATCAAATCACCTTTCTTGCAAATATAAAGAACAAAAAATGTGCTAACTGTAAGATTAAACTGTTAAGGGGTTAATATTTACCGTTACAGATCAAAGTATACAATTTAAAACAGTTCCACGTACGAGCAAAACCGAAATTCGGCAAGCACAACTATCTATGCCAAAGGTATTGCGTGACCAGAATACGAAATTCTATCAAAAAGACTTATATAAAAAATTGCCAAGTGTGAAAATAATTTCCGTAAAACGTTCATAGTCAACTAATTGGAACAAACCTTGCTACTCCTCGAACCTTTAAAGACGATAGGGAAAGCTACGGCATGAGGTAATGAAAGTAATATATTTAGGATAAACGTAATGTTTATTGCAGACTAGCTGACCCGGCGAACTTTGTTCCGCCTTAGACGCCATAAATGAGCAGATTTTTGATTTTTTCTTTCATAAGAACCTTCTCCTGATAATAACAAACAGAACAAAAAAAGAATTACCGAAATCGGTCCAGCCGTTCAGGCGTGATGTCGTGACCAAGGGAAATAGGGATTCATTTTTATATATATATATAGATGACGTTGCGCACGATAAATTGTCCCGTTTTATCACTTGCCACTTGTACCTCTATTATGAAGCCACCTATAGATATAATAACGTAGTATGAAACTGAAACTTGAGCTCGGCTTAAAACTACCCTTAGCCTTAGTCTTGTCACACAGCCCTTACGATGCTTGATTGACAAATTAGAAAAATAACAACAACAACAACGAATACTCTTTATTGATTCACACAAGTAAACAAAATAAAAGGACACACGCAAAAAAAATTGTTATAAATATATTTTTTTAAGTGTCCCAAGTTGCTTTGAGCTTTCTCGACTAGGCGAGGGCACTGCCGTGTCCCCAGTCCGAGGAAGCAACAAAAACTGAATTTATATTCCTTTTCATTCTGTATAAAAAAACTGTCTAAAAATAAATAAATCTTCACGTTCGCAAACGCTTTTACGCTTTCATCGTATGATTTGAAGAAAAGTGACAAAACGAATAATTATTATTCTTTTCTCTATATTCTTAAGAATATGCATAGTAAAGATAAGAACTTGCTGAAATCATTTTAATTCATAAGTATGTAACAAATTAAAAAGCCCCGCCCCCCTCGCTTGGAAAGCGACGAACGCGCGCCGCATAATTTACCGACTGGCAATGACCCCACGATGCCGGAAGCGTTGATAATGGTACCCTTGGACGCGGAATTATTGATAATCGGTAATGCACATCTACGGCGTTTATCAATGGAGTTATTATCATAATGATACATCCATAAACAATGCAGGTACGGGCTCAACTTTCGCATCCAACCTCCAACATCTTCTTAATAAGAGTTACCTGTATTTATAAAACCAAAAGACGGAAATAGAAGAAATTTTCTAAAGTCATTTTTAAAGTTTAGGGGTGTGAAAGTACTTGTTTTTATTTTAGTAACCTACTATCCTACTAATTATAAATGGAAAAGTAAGATGTTTAGATGTTCTTATGTTTAAGTGTTTGTTTCTCAATCACGCATTAACGGCTGAACGGATTTAAATTAAATTTGGCAGACATATAAATCATGACGTGGATTCAAACATAGGATACTATTTATCCCGTAAAACCCCGTAGAATGCATAAAAAATCCCGCGCGAGCGAAGCCGCGGACAAACGCTCGTTTATAATGATAATCATTCTAATGATTTGTTTTCTCTTTGACAGTTCCTTACTAAAGTCACCATAAAGTCTATCAAGGGTTGCCAGATGGTCTGGATTCTCCAGTTTTTTTTTTATAAAATAGGAAAGCAAACAAGCAAATGGGTCACGTGATGGTAAGTGATCACCACCGCCTATAGACACCCGCAACACCAAGAAGATTGCAGATGCGTTGCCAACCGAGAGGGCTAAGATGGATTACGTCTTGTGCCAGTAATTACACCGGCTGTCTTGCTCTCCACGCCGGAACACAACAGTGCAACATATTTAGTGAGTTTTGTAACAATCTTAAAAATACTCATTATACGTGAAAGCTCAAGTCTATAAGCAACTTTACGGCCTGTCAATTGTCCTAAGATATTGGTATAATACGAATACGGCTTCGCCGAAAAATTCCACGACCATTATACTAAATCCAGAGCAAAGTTGTTTGTCGGGCCCAACCACGATGTTTGTCACCACCGTCCCGTTAGCAAGGACTCTGGAAAGTGTAGCGAACGCATTCGCGTCGCACGCGCATTGCGGCTCCATTGTACGAACGGTGCCATGTCCGACGTAGGAATGGGAGCATGCGTTATTTTTCATGCAGCTCAAATTCGATGCAGCATAAATATTAAGGTCATAAACACTTGAAATAATTGCTATTATATTATTAGTATTATACCAGTCATGGTGCACTTCGCGAAGCTATAAGACCACCCACCCACCCCACCTCTGCACGGGCCGCCGCCATTGAGATGCCGCGCGTGCAAATGAATCTGATAGACAGAAAGGCTAGAATTTTCTTTATATCTAAACGCCATTTTTATTTGAAGTACAGTAGGGGAAATACCTACA
This sequence comes from Ditula angustiorana, assembly GCA_963691745.1. Lineage (NCBI taxonomy): Eukaryota > Metazoa > Arthropoda > Insecta > Lepidoptera > Tortricidae > Ditula > Ditula angustiorana. Next base: position 15,898,632 of record OY829476.1, read on the forward strand.
ATCACGTACCACCTAAGAACTCTGTCGCAATGACGCGTCGCGTTAAACGCCACGCAGTCATACAAATGTCATACATAGGTAGGTATGTCTCTTCCACTAGGTTCTACGGTGGTATGTGAATGTATTTCCTTGACTGTACCTGTACCTTACGTGCGAAGTATAAATAAAGAGATAAACTTTTATAAAGTAAAACTATATTTTAGATGTTTGGTTTTACAAACTCTAACTATAAGGGCGAAGAAGGATTATTTTTTGTTCTAACGTTCGGATATTGGTACGGCCAAATCTTAAATTGCAAACTCTGCAAGTTCCCTATTGGCGGGCGCGGCGATCAAATAATCGCGCTTTATGAATGGATGTGAAATCTGTATGCCAGTGAAATTGGCGCGACATACAATGCGTGGAGCGTTGACCTGAGAGAAAATTGTGCGAAATCCATTCACATTCGCAATCCTATTAACGACACTATCCTGCGGCCCTAACACGACAGTCCAAGTTTTTTTTTTTTTTATGAAGTAGGAAGGCAAACAAGCAAGTGGGCCACCTGATGGTAAGTGATCACCACCGCCTATAAACGCCCGAACCAAAGAAATTGCAGATGCGTTGCCAAACCAGAGGGCTAAGATGGAATACCTATTGTGCCAGTAATTGCACCGGTTGTCTTGCTCTCCACGCCGGAACACGACGTGCAAGCACTGCTGCTTAGCAGTATACTGAATAAATAAATAAATGTTTCTGGTATAGCACTTGTATTGCGTAATACTTTATGGTTTCAAAAACAGAGTATAGAAGTATAGCATTTTTTATTATCACTTTTATTTCTTTAATGTAATCATTATTTCACCTTTAATTTACGAGAATCGCATATCGGTGGTATTCACGTGTCTGTCAGTCTGTCGTGTCACTCTCCCTGAACCCTCGTCGGGTACGTGCTCAGCATGCGCGAGCGCACGTGCGATGCGTCACTAGGGTTGTCACTGCGAATAATCTATGTACAATTAAAATGATAATAAATTTACTGTCGTAGCTAGTTCGTGATTTAAGTGCCAAGTCCAAGCAAATAATCTTTGTTAAATACCGCACCGCATCGAAAATTGTATTGCAGTGCACTTTTGGTAATGACTAGTAACTTGGTGTTATAAATAAACTATTGTATTGTATTGCTTGTGCTTTTTAAATACTAAAGCTGACCAATCGGCGAGGAGTATAATGCCTTCTAAAATTTTAAAGGCACCCACGGCGTAACAAGGCTGAAAACCCCAGCGTGTTTGTGGTTATATCTCCGCGTTCGTACTGCTCGGATCTTGTTTTTTTAATAAACTTCACCTGTGCGAAGCCTTTAAATAACTGACACATGTTTTGATGGAAACAGAACACTGCCATTCCACTCGCTTCTTTTCATACAAAATTATGTTAATCATTTAGAAGTTAAAGGCAAAATGTCTGCCTAGCCAAATTAGAGCGGTTTGAGCGGCAGCAAAAAAATATTTCGCATGATTTGGTAATGACAGTATTGACACCAAGTGGCAGCCCTGTGCGTCACCGCCGTTCTAATAAAGATCGCCATTACTTTCGGCCGTTAGCGGTTGCGGTTTAGGAAATTCAATTGAGTAGAGATTTTTCGGAAAAAAATGAATGTTCCTACATAAGTACCTACGAGTTGCAGAAGTAGCTAATAGCCTACAACGTACAGTTAGCGTCTTTTATATGTGCACCTTTTCGTACTTTGTCGCTTTACAACTATCGCCACTATCTTCGTCATTTACCTCATACTTTCTCGCTGATTATGGTAAAACGATAAAGCACTAAAGTGTGCAGATAATCGTGACGCTGACTGTACCGAGTTACCATCATAAAAGAGATATAATCAGTTGGAGAGGCTTAGACAACACAACACGACTAAGTGTTTTTCAAGTGATAAAAAATTTGAGGTTCCGTGGCAGGAAGGTAAAAGAGGAACCCCTTTTTTCTTTCTTTGCAAAGGTAGTCAAAAAGGGGGTCAAAAGTTTAAAAAATGAGACTATTATATGATTATGAAAGGGCTTCGTTGACATACCTACCTAAAAACTGGTTCTTTTTACAGCCGCCGCCGTGAAACTTAGATTCCTATACGAACAATGCCAAAAATACACTAAGCAAGTATATGCTTTTCATTTTTTAAACAGATTTCCAAAAAAATAACAAATATCATTACCGTTTCTTAAAAAAAGTAATGATATCGTTAATGATATTATTGATATCACTACACGGTAACGGTAATGATGTCGTTTACCACTGAATCCATGATAATAAATACGCACGAAGTTGTACATTATTAATAATGAGTAATTAGCTATTTGCACTTAATGCCAAAGGGCTTTAATATAATTACATACTAGTACTTAGCCCCAAAATGGTGGACGGCAGGTACTTCGTTGTTAAGAATTTGGGTATTTTAAAAATCGAAAAACAATGCTGTTACTTACAGTCCCTATGAAAACTATAACTAACCAATCTATGGACCCTGCGGTCTAAAGTAGTCTAAGTTAAAGATATATAATAATAACTGTCTAGAAATTGTCCACGCTTTGTTGTGTAGCGAGTACCTACCGGAAGTGTGCTATGCATTGCCCACCGTTGGGTCAACGTCCTTCGAGTGAAACTAGCTTTATCACGCACTTCCTACCTTCCTAGGCTTTATCTTTATGACTATAAACACAGCAAGACTATAGACCTAGCCAACGGTAAGTTTAAAATTAGATTCAGGCGTTACTTTACTTTGTTTTGCACGAGAACAACACTACTTCGCGGAGTAGTAATTTGTCCTAGTTTATTTAAACGGTAAGTATGTAAGTCAACAACTGACGGTCATTGCCATCCTTGGTTCTCTGAACCTTTCATTTTAAAAAGGGGCAAGTCAACTCTTCATCCACACTAATCCGTCCGCAGCGTTTTTTAAAGTTTAACTTACTATTTACATACATACTTATAAGGAAAAGGGACGCAACGAGCATGCGATCCACCTGGCTCCCAATTCGCAATGGCGCTCATCGAGATTCATCTCGTATTTGAGATGTGTCAAAAAATTATAATTTTGAGGGGATCTGACAGCTCTTTTTGGCGTATGTCGAGTGTGACTTCATCTCTACTGACGCCAGAATTGCCCCGCTGGTTGGAAGTGATTACCGTCCCGGTCGCCACAAAAAATTGGAAGCCCTTCGTCCGAGCCTGTTTTTGGGTTATTTAAAGCATATGATTGTAAAAAGGCATTTCTATAATAGGAAAACATTCTTTCTTCGCTGTCGTTTATAAATTCGTCCCGTCCTTAATAAATAAGAAGTTAGTACCTACTTTAAAATGCAATATGAACTTTATAGTTTAATCAGAATTCCTATTAGACTATTAGCCAGTTTAGCTCAAGTAATACGATAGGAATCCTTATTCCGATATTTCTGATTAAAAATCTGCCTGACCCGGTAAAACAGTAAAGTTTAACAAAACACTCTTATTAATAATCCTCATTTGTTCCAGAGAACGAACGGTTCGCTGCTCGTCAGTGTTGATTGGCGCGCTAGGGCTATCACTGATCGCGCTGGCTGTGTACACAACGGTGTTGGTACTCTCCGAGCATTGGAGCCCACGGCCCTGCATCAGCGAGGAATGTGTCGGCACTGGTGAGTCAACACTCCGCTGCAGTCAGCTGATTAGCGCGCTAGGGCTGTCTCTGACCGCCCTGGTTGTGTACACGACGGCGTTGGTGCTGTCCGAGCACTGGAGCACACAGTCCTGCATCAGCGAGGTATGTGTCGGCATTGGTGAGTCAACACTCCGCTGCAGCCAATTGTTAGCGTTCTAGGGCTGTCCCTGACCGCCCTGGTTGTGTACACAACGGTCTTGGTACTCTCCGAGCATTGGAGCCCAAGGCCCTGCATCAGCGAGGAATGTGTTGGCACTGGTGAGTCAACACTCCGCTGCAGCCAATTGTTAGCGTTCTAGGGCTGTCCCTGACCGCCCTGGTTGTGTACACAACGGCGTTGGTGCTATCCGAGCACTGGAAGACACAGCCCTGCATCAGCGAGGAATGTGTCGGCACTGGTCCTGGCGCGCTAGGGCTGACACGGATCACGCTTGCCGTACACACAACAGTGCTGGTACTAGCCATCAAGCACTGGTGCCTGCGTCAAGGAAAAGTGTGTCGACATCGGTGAATCATCTTTTCACCAGGGCTGTCACTGATGCACTGGCCTTTTACGCGACACATAATTTTTCCACTGTTAGCCATGTAAAAAAAGGTAAACCAACAAACAAAATTCAACCATGCATTTGATTCTAAGATTCTTAAAAGTTCATGGATGACATCCTGTTCGTTATAGTTCAGGGCTGGAGCTCGGAATCTGTCTAAATCACGAGAGCAGTTCAATTTGAGTGATATTTAGCAACGGATACATTTGCGTTCCCGCCCACGTTTCTGAAGCTTGAAGGGAACAATGCGCGTATTACTCATCAAAAGGTTAGTTAGGTAGCTGCAGTTCATTCCCATCAGTTGCAATGCAGACAAACAAAAACATTTTTGAAAAATCAACGTGACATCTCATTATAATGATAATAACTGAGACACCCCCGTGAGAAGCTTTTATTGAATTACCTACCCATTGTATTTGATAAAACATTATTCGGATGTTTAATGTTTGAATGTATTGAGTATAAAATTTGTTTGTTTGTAAGGGGTTTGTAGGGGTAATCTCTGGAGCTACACTGAACTAATTCTAAAAAATCTTTTTATAAAAGTTACACTAATAGAAAGCTGCGCTATACCTAAGTAACATAGCTACATTTAAAACTCCACGAGGACGAAGTCGCAGACAAAAGCTAGCTAAGTCAAGCGATCAAGCTGTCAATGTTCCGATGAATGTGGTTGGCGTAAAAGTGATCTGATCATAGTTAGTTAACTTGTCATCATAACATAATGTTACATTACATAAGTATAAGTAAGTACGAATAGTAAAGAAGATCAGTATAAATTAGACTTATTTATATGTAAAAAAATGCAAAGAAAACAAATTAAAGATCAATTAAAATACCTTACTGGCATAATGGTGACGGTAATTTATGTCATTCGCAATGAATGCTCGCCATTCCTACGCATCTGCTTCCTTTGATCTATATCTAAGTCAAACAAATTATCGGTTTATTGCACAACAAACACATTCTTAAGTTGTCATCTTGGCCTCATTACCATTATAAACCACTAGCGACCCGACCCAGCTTCACACGGGTACAAAATTGGGATGTAGTACATAAAAACCTTCCGTAGAAAATTCTCTAAATGACCGTGAAAACCGTATCAAAATAGGTTGCGTCGTTTAGAAGGAGAAGGCGGCAGAACATACACCATAAGAATTTAGGACAGACAGGAACAGAGGTGCAATATTTGAATCTCACCGGGTGACTAATAGCCGCTTTTCATAGAGATTCGGCAATTTTGGCAAGCGTTAGTCACGTGGTGATATTCAAAAATTGCAGCTCAGGTCTGGCGTGCGTTTTTTGAATCTCACCAGGTGACTAAAGCTCACCACAATGGCAGTTTTTTTTAGAGATTCGGCCATTTTCGTGAGCTTTAGTCACCTATGGCCCTAACATGACAGCCCAGGTTTAGTTTAAGCCCTCCCTATGTCTCTGTCTAATTAGTGTCATAAGAAAGGGACGCAGATAGAGATAAACTAAACTTGGCCAGTCATGTTAGGACCCCTGGTGAGATTCAAAAATTGCACCCCAGATAGCGACTTTACTTACTATGTAAGTGTTCATCCCCACTTGTGTTATGGAGTAGTAAACAATATTCTAACCTAAAATTTCAGTTTTTGTCATCAAAGTATTGTCTATTGTTTTAATAAGACAAGACAAGACAAATACTCTTTAAGACATTCTAATCTAAAGCAACAAATAATAAATCAACTCTTTAAATTGCCCTAATTTTTCTTTGTGTTGTCATTACAATTTTAATTTAATAATTTGAATGTAAAAACATTTAAAAATAAAATCGAAAGAAATTTCGGTTACAAATTTTTTTTTATCAACTCTTTAATTTACAGCCTCGATTTGTTTTATTTTGGCGATCAAATGCGATCAAAGATGTTTAGGCACTGCGGTGGAGCGCGATGCCAGTATTAGAGGATTGACGTAGACAGACCCGCAGGGAGGGGTAAATAACCCTTGCGCGGTCATATTGACACTGGGCGACCCAGCCCTACTCAGACTAGAGGGGTGATTTTCGACTAGCCAGCCGCGCGCCAATCAGTGCCGGCTAAAACATACGCTCGCGTATTTGATTGGCCCGCGGCTAGCTGATTTCGAGCCCTCCAAAGTCTCAAACATCAACCCGCAGATGTAAAAAATATACAGAGAAAACGAATTTTCCTAGAAATACGACCTAAATGATTTTTCGCGATTACATAAAAATAAATGGAAATATTATATGTATTACCTCTATATTATTTGCTCGTGTAATGTATGGGATAAAGACTATGGAATCTGTATCATCGCAGTTTCAACTTGTTTATTTACAATTAAAAACATTACATATTCCACGTGCCCACGGACTGCGCCGTTTTCGCGGGAAAATGATACAATTGCATCAGTTACCTAAGGAAATATTTTATTATTGGTACCAATAATTAAGTATACATTTTTACTGCGCACTTTATCGCACGTGTTTGAATATTTAATGGATGATTCAAAATCATGACGACATTTTGCTTCAGATTTTTTTTTATGGAAATATGTGGGTCACCTGGGTCGGGTTAGGGTCGTAAAACACACTTTACCGAAATGTGCACTTTTTCAAACAGTGCACTTTTCCAAAACGGACACTTTGAAAGTAATAAACATATTTGTAAAATTTTTTTTTAAGGTCCCGTAGTCAAAATTGCAAAATTAGAACGCTTATAGTTTCGGTATTTCTGTCCGTCCGTCTGTCCGTCCGTCTGTCTGTCCGTCTGTTTGCTGCAACAGAAACCCTTAGTACTATAAACAGGGACACAGTGAAATGCACTTTTAGAGAAAGTGCACATTTCGGGAAAGTGTTTTTTACGAGCCTAACCCCCTCGGTCACATGTGGTCCACGGGCCGCGGTTTGAGCATCCTTGCCTATACGTAGTTCATATATACGTGCTAATTAGATCAGTTTAACTCAACTGCTACTAAAACCAATCGAGTGTTGCGTCAGATTGCGTCACTCAGCATCACGCATGGCTTTTACTCCAGTTATGTTTACTACGCGTCATTTTCCGCTAGGCACCCAAGCTTTTTCTACTATAACACGAGAAATTGACGCAAGATTAAAGACAATTCATTCCTATAACCATTCAATCTTGTTTTGAATAGAGAAGAAAAAAAAGATAAACTGCGGAGTTTCTTTCGGCGTTTCTTCTCAGCAGAATCTTCCATTTTCCGAAACGTTAGATTCAGACATTTAAAAGAGCCTATATGGCCTACTTGCAAAATAAAATTATTCCTTTTTATTTTCTTTTTCATAGTTATTCTGGGGGTCCGTTTGAAAAATACAAAAGACTGTCGCAGTCCGGTTATTTAGTACCGTGGGCAGGTAAACGATGAATAGCGAATGTTTTCTTGTTCTGTTAAGGGTCCGCACAAAATAAGTCGACGGTCCGCCATTTGGTGACCCCTGTTTCATAGAATTGAAATTTAAAAATAAATAAAAAAGGCGATGCAATAAGTATAATATAAAGCTTAGATGTTTCCGTTCTGCTGGACAAACGCCTACTTCATTTCTAAAGCCACGTTTCAGTATACTTAAAGACAGCCAACTAATATCTTTTAAAAGGCGTCAATATAGTCCCATCATTTCCACCGTTTAGATTTAGAAGTTTTTTTAAAGTGTTAATATCATCCCGTCATCTCCACCGTTTAGCTTTTGAAATTTGTCTTTTTTAAATATTTTTTACTTTTACAGCATCAAGAATCATCTCAGCTCTAAACAAAGATGTGGACCCATGCTCGGACTTCTATGAGTTCGCGTGCGGAGGCTGGATCAAAAAGAACCCAGTTCCCGAATGGGCCACCTCTTGGGACCAGCTTGCCAGGTACCTAATTAAGTAGCCATAATAATTCCTGAATTTCATGGACTTTTTCAAGATTAGGTGGAATTGAGTCACACTTTGCGTTCATCTTCACTATAGCCAGTTGCTAGTTGCACTACGAATGGGCCGGCTCTACCGGAGTAGTACACTCCAACAGCGTTGCGCTGCTACTGCGTTTCATAGGGTGAGGGAGAAAGCCAGAGTCTGACTGCATCAGGGTGCCGGGTTCCAATACTGCTATATTCCTTCTTAATTGATACAGTACAATGTTGGTATTTCGCCAAAATAGAATTTGGATTTACTCATGGTCTTTTAAGCAACTTAGAGGATGTATGAGGCGAAACTCAAGTTGTTACTATCATTAGATTACGGGAGCGGTTGGTGTCGGATCTGCGAGAACTGCTGGAGATGCCGGATGAAGAGGGGCTCCCAACCAGCGTGGTCAAAGCAAAGACACTCTACCAGACCTGCATTAACACAGGTAAGCAACTCGCGAGGGTTCATGAAGCAATAACTTGACTTTAAACACGTCAGTGAGCAGTTAATTTCAATCTGAACAACCCTCCAGATAAACTAGAAGCCGATGGCATCAAGCCAATAAAGAAGATCCTCGAAGAGCTGAGCCTCCCGCCCACTCCTCCAGTGGAGGCGTCGGCGAACTTCAGCTGGGAGCTGGTGGCGGGGCGCGGCCGCCGGCTGCTGGGGCTGAGCGTGCTGCTCAGCGTCCAGGTCGCCGAGGACGTGAGGAACACCAGCAGGAACCGCGTCGTGGTAAGCTTGCTCGTGTTGCTTACATAGATCATTAACAAAGGCGTCTACGTATAGTGCAGGGTGTGCGTTGCACACGGGCGCTACGGTCCTAGGGGGCGCCGAACGCCGCTCGCTAACTTTGTGGTAACTTGATGTGCTGTTACTTGTACTTTGTACCCGTTCCATTTTGACCGTGAGCTTACTAGGGGGCGCCTCTCATCATTAATTCCCGTCTATGTACGTACAGAACTCTTGTAAAATAGGAGGGCAAATGAGCAAGTGGGTTTTCACCATAGCCCATAGACGCGCAATACTAAGCAGATTCCAGATGCGTTGCCAACTCAGAGGGCTAAGATGGCATATCTCTTGTGCCAGTGATTGCAGTCGCTGTCTTGCTCTCCATGCCGTAATACGACAGTGCAAACACTGCTGCTTAGCGGCTGAATTAGCAAGCATGATGGTAATAGCAATCGCGACAGACCCTGCCCAAGGTCCAACCACCCACTACTAAGTTCCTTCTTCTAAACTTTGAAATTTATTTCCAGATCGAACAAGTATCTCCCGGCTACAGCGAGCGGTACCTCCTGGCGCCAGAGCAGTTCAGTCATGAGCTGCAGCAATACCACAAGTACATCAGGGACATGGTCGCCGTGGCGGACCCTCCCACCAACGCCACTGCGTTCGCCGACGACGTCGTCGCCTTCAGCAAGAGTTTAGCCAAGGTCAGTACTTCTGCAATCCTTTCATAGGACGGAATTAAGCTCCTTTCGTCTAACTACTAATTTCATTGTACTTTTTCTTAGAAAATTGCCGTGAGACTCAAACATTTAAGCAAAGACAAACGGATTCCTTCCGGTATGATTAAAACAAACTGACCAAACACTGCCAACACTAAATTACACTTCTTAAATAGAATATTAGGAACAGTTTACTCAATTTCTTGCGAAATTCTTAAATTCATACTTAAGTACTTTTTGTCACCTACATATTTAACAGATGCAGACTGGACGATCCTCATATTTTATCACGGACATCATTGTTGTAATTTCCCATGAGGTTGATTCATGTTAAACCAGATTCCTTTCCTAGTATTTACTCAAGCAATTGGCCAAAAAAGGAAAGGTACCCAATACGGCTAATGATGGTAGGCTCAACGGCGGATCCAGGGGGGGGGGGGTCATGTGGGTCATGACTCCCCCCCCCCCGAGCTGGTTCCAGGACTTAGGTGGACCTTTTACTTGTATCTATTGTTATCAAAATTAAATACTAAGTTCTTGACTTGACTACGATTATGTGACCTCTTCCTGGCGCCAAAGCTGGATCCGCCCTTGGGTAGGCTTCTCGATATTCACTACATTAGCAACTTTTAGGGTGCCGCAGTCAAACTAGGAACTCTTTAGATTTGCTACATCCGTCTATCCATCTGTCTGTCTGTACATCGAAGTGACTTTATCTCGAAAACTATAAATGTTACAAAACTGAAATGTTGTCCACCTATACCTAATGTATTTACGTTTATGTGGCGCACAAAAACGATAAATATTTGTAATTTTTATAAGCTAAAACAGCCAAAATTACAAATGCTAAAAATATAGAAAATATCTTTAACGAATGCTAATACAGTAGAAAATATGACCACTATATTGGCTCCATTGGTTCTTAAATCACAGTCGACTATCTAGACTAGGCTGGCTAAGCTAGATGAGACCTCGAGTCCTCGAGAATAATACTAACTATTGCCGTTATCCCTGCTTCAGATCATGACCCCGGTGGAGGTGCGGCGGAGCGGAACACACCTGTTCCACGAAGTGAGCGTGAAGCAGCTACTGCAGGGCTCCGGAGGCGGCCCCGCGCAATGGAAAGAGGTAAGTTATGCACCAACAGCAGATTCCCACCACAGACGAAGGATAGTACAAAATGGAAAATAGGCCGCATCCTTGAAACGATATACGGTAAAGGAGTACCTCTAGTAAGAGGCAATAATTTGCTAAGTAACCCTGCGTCGTTGTAAGACTCCACGTGTAAACTTTTATTTAAATCGCATTTCAATCAAATAACAGATAGGTGTACAGTACAATTTTACGGTGGTATTTTAGACCATTAAGTACCGGACAAATCAACTGAACTACTGAGAGAAGAGATGCCAGCAAGCCTGGTTGTTTTTCAACACATGTTAGAACTACAGCATCAGTAAACTTCATGTTGCAGCACGACTGGGAGAAGTATCTGGCGCTAGTATTCTCCAACACGAATGTGACCCTGGATCCGAACAGCGACCGCGTTATCGTTATGGACCTGCCGTACCTCCAAAAACTCTCTACGCTGCTCTCTGACACGAAGCCTGCTGTTGTCGGTAAGTTACTGCTCATCTACATTTATTTAGTATGCTATTTATCTGTCCTGCTCTAAATAGAGTTATAGTTAAGAATAACGGGCTGACTAACAAGCAAGACGAAGCAAATCATGCTAGCTGCCTAGAAGTCATATATTGATCTGCTAAATGCGGTGGACGCAGGAACAGTCTTGTGGGAAGCCTTGCGGGTGGATCTGGTACAAAGGTGTACCTCAGGGTTCAATGCAATGTCTTTTAGCTATATCTCCGACTCCGAATGTATCTTTTTGGAATTCATTTATTAACCATTGTTGTTTTTTGCTGGAACTGTAAACTTTTCAGGGTTTTTTAAAAGGTCATCGTATAGATTTCATTAGGTTAGGTCGGTTCGTTTTTGTGGTTTGTTTTGTAACATTTGCTCATTGTACTCTTTTATTAATATTATTACGATAGCAATCTAGTCACGCGTCGCGTTTGCAGATGCTTATCTCAATTCAAAAACCGGAACTGACCTGGAAAGGCGCATTAATTTGATATTTTTAATTTATCTTCCTATTACAGATTGTACGCTGGGTTGCTACTCTTATTAAAGCTGCTTGCAAAAGAGTATGGTTGATAGGGTACTTAGCGTAATTACCAGGCGGGTGTTATGTATTTATGCGTCAGTGTTACGAAACTTCGTAAGCGTGCTGCAGCCCATGCCAGTTAGTTCTTCTATTTGGAACTAGACGGCGCTAGGAGTCGCTTCAACAATAATCTGAATGTCAAAGTCTTTAATAATGAGTCTTTGTTCCTAAGGGACTGCTTGTTTGGTTTTTTGAATGCTTGTTTAATGTAAAATATTATCTTTTTCAGAACGTTTCCTCTGGTGGAGTGTGTTCTCAACAGTTGCCCCTATGACGCTCAGCGCCTTCCGGGACCTTGGGTTCGCCTTCAGCCGCGCCGTGTTCGGGCTCCAGCAGCGGACTCCGAGGTGGAAGAGCTGTACTGCCAACGTCAACGCCAACTTTGGAGTGGCCTTGAGCTACTTATATGTGAAGAGGCACTTCGACCAGACCTCTAGACAGAAGGTGAGCTGAGAAGAAAGTTGTTTGATTTTGTACGCTGGTTTGGATAGGCTGGTTAGGAACGGCGGTAAAGTTTAATGGGTCAAAAAGATCCTAGCCTTTGTAGCCGATGTAGAATTTTTTGACCTCTGCGAGGCTTTAGCTACTCACGCTGCTGTTTTCAATTTATTCAATTCTCTTGTTACATTTAGGCGGAGTCATACGAGTATCAAATTCATGTCGTAAGTCAAACTACTTTTATGCCCATTTCCACAGTTTCCGGAAATGTAGGGAACACTTAATCTGCTTCAAGTGACAGTTGCCTATCAAAAGCAGTCATTTAAAAAGGCTTAAGAGTTCCCTAAATTTCAAGACTCGTAAGGAAATAAACGTTACACTCGTAGATTGGGACTCTAGTAATGTGTCAAATTCTTATTTAACTGCATATCTGTAGCCTGTTCAAAAAATGTGAAACTGTCTTTTTAAGGATCCTTTTCCTGATGATGATGACAGTGTCTCCTAAACCTAGTACCGTCTCATGTGCATCTTAATACTTACTCTTGCTCTATTGCTACACTCCACTGTTATCATAGCGGGGTGTAAGATAGGATGTCTCCAAAAAGTCTTGGCTGGATTTACGTCTGACAGGCAATAATAAAAATGTTGCAACGTTATTGTCGATGAAGACAATGCTAAATAAATTACAACAGGCTCCATCCGCTTCAGTCCAATTTATCCCTAACACTAAAAGACAAATCAGCGCCCACATTCGTTTCACAATCAACACACTTTTCTTTTTTGTTTATGCAGTTTCCAAAAGTCTGGATTCATTGATTTGCTTCGCTTCTGACAATCACAAGTTCTCATAGTGATTCATATTTTTTAGGCCATAGAAATGGTGGAAGACGTCCGCTCGGCATTCGCGGCGGCGGTGGAGGAGCTGGATTGGATGGACTCCACGACGCGAGTCAAGACGCTCAGCAAGCTCAGCGCGATCCGCAACTTCGTCGGCTTCCCCGCCTGGCTGCTCACCAGCGAACAGCTGGACAAGCATTACAAACACGTGAGTTCAGCTTCACTGCTGATGCCCTGATGTCCTCTTTAGGTGTGTACCAGTCCAACGTCCGACACTTGAAAGAGCAGGCCGTAACTCCACCGGAGCGCAAGCTAACTTCGATCGATTTATATGCAACATGCGCTGCTTGCGTCGCAGTGGGGTTTAAACAGTTGTAATATCTTCTTTAGGAGTTTACCAGCGAAAAAATTGTAGGAGCATATTCATCATTCAAATGTGGATAAATTTAGAAATAGCAATCTCTACTTTTAATACCTATAATAGTCGAAGAGACATACGCATGACATTTGTATGACATAGCGTGGCGTTTAACGCGTCGCGTCATTGCGATAGGGTTCTAAGGTGGTACGTTAATATATTTCCCCTACTGTACAGCTGCTTGGAATTGTTTGTTCTAGTAGGATTACTTGAGTATTACTGTATATCTATAGTACACAGAGACAGCGATTACAGTATACAGAATTGATCCGAAAATAATCTTGATTATATTATTATGATGATTGCAAACCAAATGCAAAGGTAAAAAATTTCGTAAGCTTTTTAGCTGAGTAAGAGTTCTAACGTCTACCAATGTTATTGTTTTACAGGCTGAAGTAGTGAACGGTAGTTTATTCGATACCTACTTGAAGCTGACGAACGCCGCGGTGAAAAAATCATTGGAGACGTTACGAGAGAAACCCGATAGAAACAGGTAAAGATCCTATGCACCAAAACTTGTAAGAAATTACAAAAAAAATGCCTTTATGTAGAAGATATTAGTTAGGGGAAATACGGACAAAATGGCATATACGGACAAAACGACATAGCGGGGTTATTTCGAATTTGGCGGGCTATAGCGAGGTCACGAGCATAACAACACGTGACGGCGGTCATTTTTACAATCCTGCGAGAAACCCAGCGCCATAGGGTCAGTCTCTTTGAAGTCACGAGAGAGAACGTGTTTCGTGTCCACTAAAATTTATTTTATTTATGGATTTCTTCGGATTTTTGGTGACTTTTGTGTTATATTTGTATATTATATTCACTAAAATTGAAGACTTATGATATAAACTTGTGATTTGAGTTAGTATTAATACAATTTTTCAATCAATTTAAATAATATGATTTTTAATGATTGTTGTGTACATTTGGGCAAAATGACATACCTATACGCTGGACAAAACGACATAGTGTGTGTCATTAGTCCGTGACGTATGTCGTTTTGTCCGTAGTATTTCTATTATTTACTTTTAGTTGTTACTCGCTAGGAGAGATGACTAGGACTATCAGAGAAAAACAAATCGACAGTCAAGGAGCAAAAAATCAATGTCCCAAGCCATTTCAGCATTTCAACCGCCCGATAACGAGGATGAAGAAGACTGCCCCTGCATTTATTGCAATGATCTTTATTCGTGGTCTAAGCCGGGAGAAAACTGGTTAAGATGCATGAGTTGTTTTCGTTGGGCTCACGCTTCTTGTGCTGATGTCTCAAAGAAGACTAAAAGATTTATTTGCGAACCTTGTTCTTAAAATTTTGATATGTTATTATACCCATATTTAGTGTGTCATTTTGTCCATACTATATGGACAAAATGGTTTTTTTGATTCGTCCATTTATTTCTTAATATTTCATTTGATATAGGTCCTATTCATTTAAAAGACTGTGTTACTAGTAGTCAATGAACCTAAGATGACTGTCAATGTATGAGATTGATTATAATTACAATAAATACAGATATATGATCCAAAATCAAAACACCCTGTCATTTTGTCCGTACTTCCCCCAGTGACATATACGTCACACATTTATCTAAGCGATATAGTGGTACTCCAGATCATTGGCACGACGGGATGCATAACTAAGGTCCAATAAATGAGCATTTATTCATTCGAGATTCAGAAGATAATGCAGTCTATTTTTCGCAGATGGGTAGCCACAGCTACGACTGTCAATGCTTTCTACTCCGCCACACTCAATTCAGTCAGTAAGTGTATTTTTTTTACTTCGCTCATTTATAAACACTTGTACCTTATTAAAAGATTTTTTTAATAAACACGTTTCTTTTCATTCTAGCATTTCCAGCCGGAATATTGCAGCCTCCTTTCTACGGTAACGGAATTGAGTGAGTATTTTTTAACAAGGTAACACTTTAAATTAAACAAAATCAAGTATTTACTTAATGTTTCAATTCGTTATGTTATAGGGCGATCAATTACGGATCAATTGGTGCCATAATGGGTCATGAAGTGACGCATGGATTCGATGATCAAGGTAAGATAGATTAACAACTTTTACGCTTTACGAATAAACGTCAGTAATTTCCTGATTTGATGTGCGCAGAGCTGCTAGACTGTCATTTTCTTGCTTTTCGTTACATGAGTATTTATCATTTCAGTTTAGTTAGAAAAGACTTGGTGCTAGCTATTATTACTAATACCTACGTAAAACTGTTAATTATTAATGAAAATATCAGGTCGCCGCTACGACGCGGAAGGCAACCTGAAGCAGTGGTGGTCCGCGGCCACGCTGGAGCACTACCACGGGCGCGTGCAGTGCATCGTCGACCAGTACTCCCGCTACCACCTGCCGCAGCTGCCCAACTACACGGTAACTGCCGCACCTGCCCTGCCTCGCAACCTGCAGATCACGATCATATCGAGCATATCTGAAGCATATCCAGAGCTATCCAGACCAAAGGTTCTGGATAGCTTTCACCGATACCTTTTGATACGGTTATCGTATTTAATATTCGCTGGAATTAATCTGATGTCAAATGGCTCTCTTGGCTGAATATGAGAGATGTCGTTTCTCATATTCAGCCACTAATTTAGCCCATCTATACGATAGCCAAGCCCTGACCATATTGTCTTATCTTGCCTTGCTTTTTCTGAAGGGTCTTGACCCTTTAGAAAAACTTCGACCCTCTAGAATCTTTGTACGTAATGAAGCTATCCTCTGAATGAACCGTTGTGGTATCCAGGTGCACGGGTTCAACACGCAGGGTGAGAACATCGCGGACAACGGCGGGCTGCGCGCCGCGCTCAATGCCTACTCGCTCTTCAGCAAGCGGCAGCCGGCTGCGCGGCGCGACACGCTACCCGGCCTGCCGCAGTACAAGCCGGAACAGCTGTTCTTCTTAGGTTTCGCACAGGTAAACACGCAAAACACAAGCCTAATATACCTCCATAAGATACGACATAAAGCCCGAGAATGGCAGGTCGTATGATAAAGGCGATTTAGTTATTTACTAATTGTTAGGTAGACTCCTTAATGAGAATGCACAGGAAAATGTACCTTGACAGCATACTTACCCCGAGGACGATTGTATAAGACTCAAATTCGCAACCCTGACACAAGATTTAGAAACATCAAACGTTTACCATCTAAATTGAGAAATGGAATCTAAGATCAGAAGTAAGGGTCTACCTACAAATGACATCAAGTGTGATAGATAAATCTAACGGACAAGACTGATAAAGGCCCGCTCACATCAAGCAGCAGATAATGTCATCTGTAAACTCTAACTTTTGATTTCGGATTTCATTTCTGAGTATAATTTTCGCGATATTTCTTGATTTTTATATCTAAGCCATCATTTCAGCCTAACCCATACTCATCCAAATTACTCTTTCAGATATGGTGCGGCAACTCAACAGTAGGCGCCTTAAAATCCAAAATGGTTGAAGGTGTCCACAGTCCCAATAAGATTCGGGTCATCGGGACTCTCAGCAACTCCAAAGAGTTCGCGGACGCGTGGCAGTGCCCGCTCGGCTCGCCCATGAACCCCGAACACAAGTGCGTGTTGTGGTGATAGTGATACCAGTCAAAGACTGTGATGAAAACGGTCAGAGTGTGATGGAGTTGAGTTTAGATACTGTGATTAGAACGAACCTCCATTTTACAAGTTATAAGAGTCGCCAAAACATGGGGTATCTCCCTAACATTGTACTGAATTGGATTTGGTCCTTCGAGGGTTTCGAGGACAGATCTAATTGTTTGTCCTGTGGGACGTCTTAACTTTGACGTGCCGTAAAGGCGTTTTTTCTTCCAACACGAAATTGGCAGAAATTAAAGTCTGAATATTGGAGAGTCAGGGGACAGTAGACAGTTTCATTGCGGCGATCGTAATTTTGAGTTTAAAAGGGAGGGTATCTATCGTTCCATACCTTTGTGTAAGACTGTGCTTTGTGTAAAGTTTTGCTAAAGATGTGCTATGAGTGTGACTATGATAACTTGGGGTTTTAAGAGACCATTTTTAATTACAAAACTTGTGGTATGTCACAAGCTGTTTTGTAAGCTTTCTCCTGTGCATACTTATAACATAGGAGTAATCATAAATTCAGTTCACCATTTCACATACTCTCAGCACAGCCTTGACAAGATAAGAAAATATAGTATTTACGTAGACCAATGTCAAACAACGTTGTTTATAATTGAATTATCCAAGAAATTCTCGTGTGGAATCTTGTGGAAGATCTTGCACTTACTTCCTAACTGACAATCAGCCTTCGTGGCATTGTCATTAAATTGGAATCTTGTCCAAAACTGGTTAAACGCTTTCTTTTCAACTATTAGTACTATTTATTACACTTTATTGAGGCCTAAATGCACCAGCCTCATGGGAGACCTCTATGACTCCAGTTCATGAAGCACTCCCAAGACTGCCAGACTTCCTGGCAGCAAAGGAGTGCTTGACGACCCTGCACAATCGTACATCGTCCTCTGCCTCCAATAAATCTTCAACACGTTACCGCGAAGTTACCGCCTCGTTATAATTAGGTAGTTTTACTGTGCTATGTCGCCTGAAGTCATTTGTACTTATTTCTATATTTTTTACTCTAAGATTTTATATTTTATACCAGTATAAAAATCATTGAAGGTGTTTAGAATAGGAGATCATATTGTGTGTTTTGGTGCCACTACCACGAATCTAATAGACCAGGAGGTAACGACAAATTTGGCAAAGATTCCAAAGTGGCTGATTCGAAAGTTCACAAGGCGAAGGGCAACTCTGTGATACCAAATATGTCAGTCTGCCTGCGCTAAGTAGTCGCGTTAACGACATGCGGCGCCTGAAAAACCAGTTATCAGACATATTTGGCATCTCCGAGTTGTCCTTTATCTTATGACGGATCAGTCACTTTGGTGATCGTTGCATTTGTCTTGACCTCCCGTAATAAAAGATTAAGTTAAAGGATGGGCAGTTTGTTTGCCTTGATTTAGTGTAAAGTTTGCGCCTGCTACAGTCAGCAGAAAATAGTATCTACGTCTAAGAGGTCTAAAAGGTATACACAGCATTGTTAAGAGAGTATGAACCTGTGAAGATGTTTTTACCATCTATGTGTTTTTAGGTACTTTTGTTTCTGACCACAGTAGGTGCGTGTGCACCGTTTCGCTCATCGATACTAGAAGTCTCAAATGTCGTAAGGGACATGTTCCTTAATGTCCCTTACGACATTTGAGATTTCTAGTATCGTCATTTGCTTACTGTGTGTGCAGGACAGTGCACTCTGTCTCTGTATCGGCAGTTGTAAACTTCGCATACTTACTTTTATATATAGCAGTATGTGGAGTGGTGGCGTTATTTACTATAGTTTATATCTTTAGGTACCTAAAATAAGGTAAACAAAATAGTCACGTGACTCAGCAAATCAACCAATCAAGTCAACCTTTTGGATCTGTGGAGACCCAAAAGATTGAATTGATTGGTTGAATAGCCGAGTCACGTGACTTATTTTGTTTACCTTTTTTTAAGTACCTAAGAAAATAAACTATATGCTACGGCGTAAGGAATGACGAATGTGATAAAAGTTTTTATAAGGACCAATAGTTGTAAGTTTAGACATTAAGTTAATTGACAATTACCATGTGTAATAAAAAGGCTGCAATTTAATATAATAACAATATAGAACAGAACAACTTGTATGTTATCAGACTTTTAGAGAGGTAGTTCTAGACCTAACCCAAGTTACAGTTTGATACTGATCCTGGAAATGAAACTGGAACTTGAGTGTGGTCTATAACTACTACCCTTATGACGCCAAGCGTAAGCTTATGTTTGTCTTTTTCAAAATCAATGGCATTTTTTTTGCTTATTGTCCGAGATTTGTGGCATCAAAGTAACTTATTATTCTATGAAACAGCCACCAAAATTCAGTATTATTTAGCTAATATTATGATCAAATAGAGTGCATTTCGATAATAATGACAATTATTTATTACGAATTAAAATAAAACCAATTTATAAACTCACACGTTTTATTTCTTCCTTACATATTGGAACTGGTACACGGGGGCTTTGGATTTTGACCCTTTCTTGACACGTTTGGGCTTCACTTTAGCATCTTGCACATGCTTCTTAATCTCCATTTTCTGTTGGATGACCATCAATTCCTTTTCCCTGTCTATCCTCTTCGACAATTCCTTGTACACCTTGTCTTTCTTCCTTTTTAAGTTTTCAATTGTCTGTAAAAGAATCATTTTTTAATTCTATGTCAAATTGAACACTGTAACACTGAGGTTTGGAATGATACGGTAGGAAATACGAAGATTTACCATCTCTCTGATCCTAATGGAATGTTGGTGTCAACCGCTTGCTTGTCTTATATGTAAACAGTAAAGTAATTTTATGAGAGTGTTTTTATCAAAATTTTCCACTAATTTTCTTAACATTGTATCTACCTAATATTTGTAGTTAGAGAAAAAGTACTAGACACAAAACTGATAGACGATAACTATTTCGTATCCCACCAGTCAAAGGGTGTTTAGTGAATAAATGAATTGTGAATTATTATGAAATTCAAATTATGATAGTTTTCTAATAATGGTCCAGCAGCCCCCGCCTGTTTTTTAAAGTGATTAATAACAGGCTGAATCTTCGTGAGTTTGTTCGGTTCCACGAGACGCCCAAGTTTTTCCTATTTGCATATTCTCAAAGAGGTAGGTAATGTCGTGCCGTGGAATCGAAATCTGCCAAGCGTAAGACTAGGAAAACGTAGCACTACATTTGTAGGACTTTGTGGCCATTCAATTATACTAATATTTACTAAACTGCACACAAAAAATCAGCTGGTTATTAATGATTTTTATGACCTCATTATTTCGACATATTCAGCATGGAATACGCTCCAACTCAAACCATCGATTTTTAGTGCTACGTTTTCCTAGTCCTATGCTTGGAAGTTTTCGATTCCACGGCACTTCATTACCTACCTCTTTGCGAATATGCAAATAGGAAAAACTTAAATGTCTCATGGAACCGAACGAACTCACAAAGATTCAGCCTGTTATTAATCACTTAAAAAAACAGGCGGGGGCTGCTGGACCATAACGAGCAAGTGGGTCGCCTGATGGTACGTGTTCATTTAGATACATTGCCAACCCATATAAGGCTAAGACCCAGAGGGTTTCACATTTGGCCATCCAGTCTCGCACCTCGCTGAATATCCGGTATTAGGCCAAACAACTTTCAGTTTCAGCTCTAAAAACACTGCAGTTTAACATAAGGTTTTTTGCAACTATATAATTCAGGTAGATATGAGATGCGAAAAGAATTGGATATGTAAAGTCAGAAAGAAAAAAGTGACACTGACCTTTTCATCTACGTCAGGCAGCTGTATCTTATCCAAATCTGCCAGTTTTGGTCGGTTGGACTTCCTGCCGAGCAGTGCAGGGTGTGTGTCCAGCCTCTTAGCCAAGTCGAAGTCTTTCGCTTCATCCTCATCAACGAAGAATGTGTGCGTGTTTGGAGTTGATTCTGCTATGTCAGTCATGGGCAGTTCGGACTGAAAATTGTTGGAACAGTTTTATATATTTTCTTTTACTAGTGCCTTCTTCTATCAGTGCTCAGTGATAATTAAAACAATATTTGCTTTAGAGATTGTTGCTCAGAAGAGTAATCTGGTGGTCATCCCAAACCAGCCACGAGATTTTTAGCCCGCAGGTATGTTGTGTTTAATGGTGATGTTGTGGTGGAAACAACACAATTTTATTTTTATAAGCCATTTATAAACAAGCTTTTTTGTTGACATGTTATTATTGCATATCCATTGGTCTTACAAACACATATCTTTGAAAACAATCCATCTGCTGGAATATGATAAAAATTGACTTTTTTGAAGATTTACCTAACTATTTATTTAACTAGGCTACTTATCTTCTTTAGAAAGTCACTATTCGCTACTGTCTGTTCTCATAACTTTAGCTGCTAACTCCTTTTAAGCCACGCAACGGATTTTGATAGTTTTTTTCTAATATTTGATGAACTTTTTCATGATTTTTATGTACATTACATGCTAATTCTACCCATGTGCAGCCAAAGCGGGTCGATAGCATAAAAGAAATAGATGTAAGGTTAGGTTACCTGCAGTCTGGCAATACGTCGGCTTTCAATGGTCCGTTTCATGTTGACATACTTGATGTCCTGTGTCTGCATTAGCTTCAGCTGCTCCGACGAATGCTCCTGTTCCTTGACCAGCTCATGGTGCTCCTGTTATGCAAAAAAGTTTTACAAAAACTTTAATTTTTGGGACAAGATTTTTTGCTTTATTCTTTGCTTTAAAATAATCATCATAATGACTTTTCATAGTTCTTAGGGTGGTTCTTAGAGACCATATTTAAGTTTCAGTTGGATACTGTACAGTATTGCAGTATCAAACTGGAATTTAATAATAATACAGAGCAAGCTCATTGCAACTAGGTTCTATAGTGACCTATTCAGTTTGGCTGCCTGTAGTTTAGTGCCACAATCATCAACAGTTTTCATACATATAGCAAATCTACACTAATATAATAAAGAGGTAAACTTTGTTTGTTTGTTAGTTTGTTTGTATGTAGGGGGTAACCTCTGGAACTACTGAACCGATTTCAAAAATTCTTTCACAGATAGATAGCTACACTATTTCTGACGGACATAGGCTACTAATTTTACGTGAGTCGCGCAGGTCCGCCAGTTTCATATAATTAGATAAAAGAAACTGAAACTACAAACAAACTAATATTTTCTACAACCGCCTCGCCCCCTGAATCGTGTTCGTCTAAAAGGTCCCCATTCCACCAGCCGCATTTCCCCCTGGATAAATTGACACCTCGCACGTTTAGAATTAAAGCGACCCATTTCTGAATTATACACGTCCAAAAATATCACCTTAACTAAAAGACATAGGGTTTAATTTTGGGAAATGTCATATTCAGAATTGAGTCACTTTAACTCTAAACATGCAACCTGTTGAACCAACTATGACTGCGAGTGCGAAATTTTTAAGGTTGTTAAGGTAAGTTTATACTTATCAATATAGACTTTCACGACATAATGCCTCAATAATGTTTTTTGCCAGTACAACACACAAGAGGTGGGTTATAATCTACTTACTAGATTTTACATACTTATAATTGGCAATGTTTACGAATGTAACATATATTTTTTTTATTATAAGCTCACTCCTGTTTCCCTTTGAGGCAGGCAGAGACCAAAGAATGCCATTTGCTCCAGTGCTGGCATACTTCCCTCGCTTCCTCCACACACATTCCTCTCTTCATATATTCTTTTTAAATATTGAAGCTGCAATTAGTATACAACTGCAACCATGACAAATGCTGCTAATTAACATGCACAACCCAAAATTTGGTCCTGGATATAACCCAAGGGCTTCTGCCTTATCCCAGGGCACCGCTAGCACTGCTCTACTTACGGTCAGAGTATAGCAAAAGGGGCCTGATAGCAGGATGACACTCTAACCTAACCTAAACCGAAAAATTTGGTCGTAAATTTTCTAAGCCCTAAAATCGGGCCCCTTTTGCTATACCGCAACCCTACTTACAGCGCTATTAGCACCAAACACAACAATCAACCGTGACTAAAACCAGGGGGGTTCCACTCTGCAATGTAGGTGCGCTCGCCGCATGACCTATGGCATAGGTTAATCGCAGTGATAGTATTACAATAAGCAGCCCAACCCTAGCGGTGCGCCAGGACATTGCGGGTGGAAGGCGGGCGCGGGCGACGCTTTCCTTTTGACACATGCCGCTTGGCGAATGTTTATGAAGTAATACGAACTTTTTGTCCCTGATTAAAAAGTGGGAATTCGTTTAATGGTGCTCGAAAAAGAGAAGTTTCTGTACGTTAGTGCTATTATTTATTCTGGGTTAAAACACAACAAGAAACAATAAACTTACCCCATCTTTGACCCTAGAGTTGATCATATGAAAGTAGAACTCATCAGGATTCTTATCCAGCGCTCGTTTGCGGAGTATCTTGAGGGTTTTACCCTTATCATGGTAATCTTTAGCCCGTTTTTTGTAGTCTGCCTTCTTTTCAAGCAAGCCCAGGTGTTTTCTCGCTTCGGGCTGGTGTCGCTCTCTGTGAGTCTTTTGGTGGGCCTTAGCGGCCTTTTTCCACGAAGACATGGCGTTCTTGATTAGGTTAGTAGATTATTAAATTTTATTCATCAACGGAATAAAATAAACAAAGCCCACGTGTTGGATGGAGTGAAATTGACATTGACACTGACAGTTGACATTTACTTTTTTCAATTTCTCCCTACAGGGAAAAGCAAAAAAAACTGGGTTCGTACAACCATTAGCATTTACTAACTGGCAAAGTATTTTTTTTTATTAAGCCGGTTTAAATTATAAAACCACACAGTGCGAAACGCTTATGGCTAGGCTATAACTGGTATCGCGTATCATCTGTGCGTATCATTGTTTCGAAAACTGGTACACTTTACATTACGTAGGTTATTTTGTAAATTTGTGGATTTAATACCAAATCATCTAATAAGCCTATTTGAATTCTGAGCATAGTCTGGGTCACATTGCTACTGGCAGCTATTGGCTATAGGGGAAAAAACTTTCATCTGTCTTTTAATCGTGACGTAGCAGCGTTGTAGCGCGGGAAAAATAAAACAAATTTTTGTTAGTTCAGTATTCCTACTACTTTAATGCATTTTTAACGTAAACTTGTAAGAAGTACTTATATTATAGTAGAAGTCCTGCGTTGGTAGCACACTACCTAACTATTATCGGAGACTTAAAGCATCCATCCTTTTCGCGCATGCTTACTGGCTAGAAAGGAATTATATTATTATGCTTCATAACTGCGATAAAAGTTAGCATGATACAGGTAACTTTGTCAAGACGGGTAACTTTGAACATTCGGGTAATATTGAACAGCATTAAAAAAGGTTTTGCAAAATGTTTTACCGCAATATATTTGTAAAAATTGGTTCTTTTAATCATCTCCCCTTTGACTTACCCGCCCATTACGAGTATTTCAACGTTTAATATTATTTCGGCCGTTCAATGTTACCCCAGTGTTCGAAGTTACTCGTATTGATTGTATGGCATGGCAGTTGCACAACTAAGATAAAAAAAACAATACAATGATAATGTAGCCTGTTTTGAGAGATAGATCAGAAAAAGTAACTTTGATATGAACTTTTGCATTACTTGATATCTTGTGGCACTTTGAAGGAGTATGGTTACGCAATGTCAATGAGCTAGTAAATAGTTTAGTAGCGTAGGCGTAGGGTTTACATGGGTGAAATTTACAAACGAAAACTTAATTAGAATATACAAAATCTAAGAACCGAACCGTATGTAATAATTACAATAATTGTAATTGTAACGGTTTTTATTGTAATCTTGATTACAATAAAAACCGTATCGAAATCCATAGCGTGGTTTAGAAGGAGTAAACAAGCGGCCGACACTATGAGAATTGAGAGCAGACAGGAAAGAGTAGGGGCTATGTTTTTTCATACTATACTCGTATATCTAGAGAAGATAAATAAGAAAAGTTAGTATATACTAAGTTTATGCTTTTTAGGTTTATAATGGAAGTCTTGAACGGGCGTGCGTGGTGGTAACTCCATTTCCGGGCGTTCTGTGATGGCGGCTGGTATCCGGACCAAGACGAAAAACACCAGCTCCAGAGCGCTGAACAGGCCTACCCCGAGGAACATGTTGAATACTCCGCCCAGCGACGCTGCAAGAACATTTTTTTTTAACACACGCTTGATTGTTGACGGTAGTTTACAAGTACTTTATTAAACATTGTTTAAGACGCAGTTTTTGTATGGAATAAAATGGCAATGGCAAATGTTAAAAGCCGATTTTTAGGAACTTACATAACAATGTGAACCAGGTCTGAGTAGGCAGTTTGGTGAAGAACTGCGATCCGGCGGTCAGTACTCGTAGGTGGACGACGGTCACGTCACTCACGTTCAACCCTGAGCTGAAGGATAGTTAAAACTACTGCCCGGTACCTCTCGCCGCGCTTCCTCGCACCGCACCTCTGGCGTGGTACCAGTCCGTACAAGTTGGTACAAGGTACAAGCGCACGTGGTCGGTGCTGATGCGGGCGTAGCTTGAGGTGCGGCACGGGGAGGCGCGGCGGGAGGTAGCGGATAACTTGTAAGAGAAGGGTATCTAATATTCTATCATATCACAGAGTTTAAAACGATATAAATATGTACGAACTTAAGGGTGAATTTCAGAGCGTTTCACCAGCTCTTCACTAGCTCTCAGAATTGGTGAAAATTTGAGGGTTTTTTGATCAGCGGGTTGGTTATTGAGTTTTGAGCGTTCGACATTAGCCAATCGCGAGCCAATCGAATACGCGAGCGTATATTTTCGCTAACGCTGATTGGTGCGCGGCTATCGAGTGTCGGGCGCTCGAAAGTCAAAAATCACCCCACAGATTGGAAGCCGCTTCCCGACCATAAACAAACGCTATAGCAAAAGTTGCCAAAACTTGTCCCTTCTTTCCTTTTTTGGGTATACACACCAATAAGATTTTATCAAGCGGGTAAAAAAACGCTAAAATTCACTCAAAAATACTTACTATAAAGGGTCTAGAGTGTTTTCGACCGATACCATCAGGCTATCCTCAAGGGTCAAATCTGTGGTCAGCTTCACACACGACGGCACGCAGTTGCATGACAAATTTACTGAAACAATAGTTTTTTTTTGTGAAGGTAGTCTCTTTTTAATTTTGTAGTCGCAACAGTCGAGGTTACTGGATGACTGATATGGAAGGTTCCGACAGCTCTGCTTAAGCTGCGTCTTCTGGTAAATGTATATCTAATCTAGCTATCTCTCGAGAAGAGGTGCTAAAGTCTTAACCTAGCTACTATTGGTTGGCCTGCAGATCTTATTTCTTAAGTGCTCTTTACAGAGAGATCCTTCGGGTTCAAAGATGGCACAATGCAGGTGGAATGCTTAGAGCCAAGATTAGACTAAAGGGCGTTTTTGTTCGAAGAAAGACTTCTACTATACTTGGACTATTATATATTTTGTGCAAATAAACGTAGGCTATATTATGTTACCAGCGCTCCTTAGGCAGTTGATTTGCGACAGCGGACAGGGTGGTAGCACGTCGTAGTCATCTTCATCAGAAATAATCCGCAACGGGTTTGAGCATCCGCATGCCCGCTCCATGCAGTTAACCTGAAACGCAACGTTTTGAGACACTTCAATGACTTTTGATCCAGAGGTTGACTTTTGATCCAAATTTAATTTAAGTCGTAGTGCGACTCTATTTAACAATGCCATAAGAAAGGGATGCATTGGCAATGCACTGCTGGAGGAATGATAGGGTCACAGAGGGAAGGGACACCGAACTGCGACCCTCTTGGAATTGACTCGTTTACCTCCATTTTCCATTAAAAAAGAAACAGAAAATACTTTTCAAACTAAAAACCGACTTTTTACGGCGATGCATCCCTTAATTGTGTACAATTGAAGGTGGATTTCTTTTCTAATTTAAATGGGACTAACCTCGAGTCCAGACTAAATCAATTAAAAATATAATCTTTGAAATCGGTCCACATTTGGCTGAGTTAAAAAAAACAGACGGATTAAGAACGTCCTACTTTTTTGAAAATGATTAAAAAAGTAATCCGTATGTTCACTAGCCTTGCTTTTCCATAAAAATACTGTTAAGTAGACTTTAATCTTTAATTCTAAGTACTCACGATGCAGTCAGTTTCCGAGTAAAGCTCCCCGGAAACACAGGCCCCAGCTAAGAGCTGATCGTCGCTGCGCTCCTTCACGGCGATGTAGGTGAGCTGCGCGTGGTACAGGAAGGCCGGCGCCAACAACACTGAGGTGATCGATTCCTCGCCTGCGTACTGCGTGAAGAACTGAAAACATGACAAAAATAATTGCTACTACATAATTAATAGATTCAAGCGTTACTTTGCGGAGATCCATATCAACAAACTGGACCTAATTAAATTTAATTAATTTAAATTTAAAATGCTATATTATGAATTACAACACAAAGAAAAATTAGGGTAATGGCAGGATTCGAACCTGCAACATCAGCATTCCGTGCCTTGCGTATTCCAGTTTCCGACACATTATCGCTGCCATACCCTGCGAATTTTTCAATGTGTTTCGTCTTCACGGTCATTACATTATTGATATTTTTTCTTTGGGAAAACTACCCTCTCCTCTACTACTACAATAATTTAATTAATTTGTTCCAGTTAATTGCTACTACGTTTCGTACGGAGGGTTCCCCACGGGAGAGGATTTATAGGGCAGCAATGGATCAACGATTCTCTTGGGATTGCTGCTTCTTATGGCCAGGGTGATCACTTCCGATTAGGTGACCATATGTTCGTTTGCTTTCCTTTTCCCTAAAAACATTACATTAGGCCTACCCATTCGAGTAAAGGGCATACTGAAGTTGCCTTTTAAGACGCAACAAAGAAAGACACAAGACATGAAAATATGGCCTAAATATAATTATGGAAACACTATCCTTATTGTCAGTGTCATAGATGAGTTTAAATATTTTTGGATTTTCGGGACGTTATTATATTTTAGTGATCTTAACTGTACCTACTAACTTATATGTATAGCATGTGTAGGCCATATTACCCGACATCCGTAGAAAAATGTTGCGTTGGAGCATTGCAGTACCAGTTCCAGTTTCTTTATGTTGTCCCAAGCAGATTCCTCTGGAGTAATATCCACTCTTTAAAAGAAAACAGTTATCACCGTCTACCAATATAATACTAAATGTTACGCAACTTGCAGCCCTAAATGACCAACCAAAAATGTATGCCCCTGCGCGGCTTCGTCTTAAGTTTCATAATCATAAGTAAGTCTTCCTCTCTAGTTCTAATATGACAGGCCAAGTTTATTTTATCTGAGTATACACTCAGAGGAAAGTGATGCTCATAGATATACTCTATGAGCATCACTTTCCTCTGACACTAGCTTAACAGTGACGCAGGAAGGGACATATTAACACTGGTCCAGTTAGGTTAGGGCCACTGATTGAAGTTACGGATATAATTATGCTTACCTACTGGGCCTCATGACACAGCACAGGCCAAATTGCGTCAGCTCCCAGTAGAACAGTTCCTTGCAAGGCGTCATGGCGTTCTGCCAGCGACACTGCTTCGTGATTTTATAGCACGGCGGCATGGATCTGTACAATGACCCCAGCAAGGTCTCGTTGTTGGCTACCAGAAGGTTTTCCAGTAACAACAGGCTGTCCATCTCGGCTTCCTTGCCTTCGAGGATGCGATTGAAGGTGCGGGTGAGCTGGCGGATGACGGCTTTGTCATTTGACCTGGTAGCAGACATTTTTCGATGGTACATTTCAGGCGTGCAATAACCAGATCAGATCAGGTGATTGCAAACAGGGTAAATTAATGCCGGTAACTTTGAACACTCGGGTAACATTTAACGACTTTAATAAAAGATTTTGCAAAATTATTTACCGCAGTGTAAGTATCTGTATTAATTGGTACTTTAATCATCGCTCCTTTGACTTTGGTATCCGCCGATCAATTTTATTTTAAAGGCCGTTTAACGTTACTAGAGTATTTAAAGTTACTCGCATTGACGGTGCTTAATGAATGTTAACAATGGTACCTAAAATTAACAGTATAAGAAAAACCATACACGCAAACATTCTTCCTTCTCCGTTCCATTGTGAGGAATAAAATAGAGAATGAACATGTTTATATTAAAGTCAGTTATCACTACTGAAAGCGATTAAGCAAATATGTGTAGGTACATCCAACATCTCAAAACTATATGTAGGTACCAAATGTTCTAATGGTGCAATAGATCGGTGCTCCGTATGTTTGAGTTATTTGAAGCGTCAACCCCGCCAGCACCACAGCATACTTACTGTGGCAGTAAAGTTCACTTACAGTTGTCTCACAAGCAGCCACGCCACGTTATGCGACGGCAGGCAGACGCCTACGGTCGGCAGGGGCTGCGGCTCGGTCATGGCAGAGTGCAGCGTCAGCAGAGCTGGAACTTGCAGGAAGCGCGCCCACAGCACGGCGCATAGCGTGCCCGCACAGCACGCGCTCGCCATGCACCAAGACAACCAACAAATGCTAAAAGTCAATGGTTTCACTAAGTCACCAGTTGGCGTCAAATGAAATAGATAAGTGCTGAATGGCACTGCAGAGGACAGTTCAGCACGAGGGTTGATGCAGTAAATGTGTGCGAAAAATTGTAGATCCGGGGATTCCCTTACTCACCAATCACCAAGAGATCAGTAAATCGCCTTGGCCTTCTTTTTAGGGTCCCATAGTTTCAACAATTCTTTGTTGAGACTACTGAACCCTTGTAGTTTCGCCATGTCCGTCCGGTTCGTCTGTCCGCAGCTTAGCCCAGACTCTTACTACTAGTTTCTAAGTTCACTACGATTACTAGATTTTCAGAGATCATACCTATATGGCTTAATCACACGCATTTAGAATCAGGAAGTTGTCCATTATCCTATAAACCCGACTCAGCCATCTGACACCGTTACCAAAGTCGTGGGCTATTCAGTCATTTAATAAAATAAAAAATAAAAATAAAAATTATTTATTTCGGACAACAGAGATCCACATGGGTTAGTAAAAGCTTAGAAACTATGTTAGTAATTTATTATAAAAAGGGATTTAGTTTTTAAGATCATGTTGCCGATCAGTGGACAATCCCCACTGTCGGCAATCGCCTTGAGCACGCTGTTGCTGCTGCCGCGCACTCTGTGCAGCAGTGATGCGGTCTTTTTGCGCATGATGGCTTCGAAGCTATCCACGCCTGCCAGCGCAAACATTGCGGACGCGCTGCAGTAACGCGGCAGCCGCAACAACGCCCTGAATGCGTTATTGTATTGAATACGTAGGGCACTGTACGTCTTTTTGGTGTGGTTGGTCCATAGGCTACTGGAATAGAAAGACGTGCAGTATGCTTTAAAAAGCGTAATTTTGACTGCGTCCGTGCAGCGACCAAATCTATGTGCCAACATATTTGCCCTGACAGACAGTGCCCTACGTTCCCTTTCAATATCGTCATCATCTTTAAGACTGTCAGCAACGATGTGCCCAAGATATTTAAATTGATACACTCTGTCAAGAGGTTCATTATATAGTTTTATAGGGGGTACAACTTTAGGACACTTACTGGCAGCCCTAAATACCATGTATTGTGATTTTTTGGTATTGTACAATAAACCATGTGAGAGAGCGAAATTTTCACACATACCGAGTAAAGTTCTAAGCGCACTGACTGAGGGCGCCAGCAGCACCATGTCGTCCGCGTAGCTGATGTTGTTGATGCACACGTTGCCGATGTGGCAACCGACACGCATGCTGCTGAGCCCCCGGACCAGCGCGTCCACGTACAGATTGAAGAGCTTCGGTGAGGTTAGCCCCCCTTGCCTCACCCCACACTCCATCCTGTACGGTTCGGAATACTCATCCGCCCATCTCACATGGTTCACCTGGTTACCGTACCAAAATCTAAGCAAGTCGGTGTAGCCATCCGGCAGACCGACGTCGTCCAGCTTACGCCACAAGATGTCGTACGAGACCAGATCAAAAGCTTTAGAGAGATCTAGGAAGCAGGCGTACACCGGTGTACGCCTGTCCGTATAATATTTGACAGCGTGCTTCAAACTCAGTATGGCAGTTTCCGTTGATTGGCCACGCGTGAAACCATGCTGGCCATCATTAAGCGTAAGATGGTTTTCTAACATGGAGTTAAGCACACTGTCAAGCACCTTGGCTATTGTTGTTGCCAAGGATATCGGTCTGTAATTTAATCTGTCTGATACGTCACCCGTACGGTTCTTCACAATCGGAACTACTGTTGTCCTCATTAAGTCTGCAGGCAAGTATGAATGCGCAACACAAACATTAAACAACAGCGCCAGAGCTCTAGGTAAATGAACACCGGCGTGCTTCAAATGCTCAATACCCAGACTATCGTGACCCGGTGACTTACCCGTCACCATAGTGGAAATGACTCAATTTAAATGATTGCAATGAAAATTAAGATTCCATTGAAGATTAAAGCGACATCAAGATAACAATGCGCCATATTGACATATCAATCGCGAGTGAATGCTGGCTTGGATATAAATATCCAGACGAGCGTCGCGTGCTAGGTTGTAAGTTAATGAATGAGGCCCTAGGACACGTGTAAGTAACTAGTTTAAACCGGATATCCGTGTTCGTGTTGTATACATGCATGTATAGATGTACAAAAGTTTTTTTTTTAATGTTGTGGTAGAGGCGTACTGTAGCCAGATCAGGGTAGTAACACACTCAAGGAATACTAGCGTGAAGTAGTAGCTTTCTACGGCGTTTTGTACCTACAGTGCGGTTGCGGGTGGTAGGATCTTGTGCAAGGTCCGTCCGGATCGCTACCACCATCTTGTTCGCTAATCCTGCCGCTAAGCAGCAGTGCTTGCACTGTTGTGTTCCGGCGTGGAGAGCAAGACAGTCGGTGTAATTACTGGCACACGAGGTATTCCATCTTAGCCCTCTGGGTTGGCAACGCATCTGCACTCTCTTTGTTGTTGCAGGTGTCTATAGGCGGTGGTGATCACTTACCATTAGGTGACCCACTTGCTTGTTTGCCTTCCTATGTTGTATAATGTATAAAAAAAACAGTGAGCACCGTGATTGAGAGATCCGGAAGTCCATAGGGGAGGAGGGACATAAGGCGGACAACGGATCGGCGATTGTCTTCAGATCGCTGGTTCCCATTCGCTGGGCAATTCTCGCGTCAGTAGAGATGAAGTCATCGACATAAGCCAAAAAGAGATGTCAAATCCCTTCAAAATCTGTCATATTTTGATACATCTCGAACGTCAGATGAGTCTCGATGAGCGCCAGAATTGGGGGCCAGAGACGGTTAATTTTGACTTTCGAGCGCTCGACACTCGCCAGCCGTGCGCCAATCAGCACTGATTGGCGCACGGCTGGCGATTGTCGAACGATAGAAAGTTAAAAATTACCCTATTGGTTGGTCGTGCGGTTAAGCCGTTAGGGCCGCAGAAACTCAGAAACTAAACTTACCGGTCAATGTGGCAACTGGAACAAAGGTATTTGAAGCCGTGAAGTGTCGTGGTCATGAAAAACTGCCTCGTAGCTCGCCTTATACTCATCTTGGTGACTTTTTTGAAGTTATTCACACAAAATCTCATGAAACTGAGTAAATTTTACGCTGAAAGAAATATCACCAACTAGCTATTGCCCGCGACTGTGTCCGTGTAGATTTTGGATAGTAATACAAACTAACTTTCAGCCTCTTTTGAAACCTTTTACGTTCTTATTAAATCCTTTTTTAACCCAATTCTACAACCCTCTAAGGTAATACATAGGTACAATTTGCAAATTTCATGTTTACCTATATCATGAGCGGTAATAGGTAGGGTAATAAACAGAAACTGAAATATAAAAAATAAATAAATTTACAAGAGACGATTTTTGCCGCTAGATGACGCCACACGGCAGGATTCAACTTATCTGGACAAATAGAATGCCCTTTTTCCCCCTAATTTTTCTTTGTGTTGCATTACATATTTAAATAAAATGTCTACAATCGCACAAACAACTATGCCTGTTATTGATCGGAAGACTACCTTACACCAGGTAGAAATGGAAACCGGTAAAAAAGTAAGGTTTTATAAAGGCTCTTAAACGATACGGTTAACCGTAACTGCTTTTGTTACAACCTTTACTAGGGTTACCGGCAGGGCTTTTAATACTGGTATTTCTAGTATGACCAACCCCGGGATCCTGGTATTGCGCATACTAAAAATACCGGTATTGGAAACCCTAGTTACCGTTAATCTTACCGGTTTCTATCAGTACCGTTATTTAGTTTTATTTATTTTGTGACCGTGAAATTTATATTTCGCACCTTTAGAATTAAAGCGACTCAATTCTGAATATGACATTTCCCAGAATTAAACCCTATGTCTTTTAATTAAGGTGATATTTTGGGACGTGTATTATTCAGAAATGAGT
Organism: Ditula angustiorana; assembly: GCA_963691745.1. Lineage (NCBI taxonomy): Eukaryota > Metazoa > Arthropoda > Insecta > Lepidoptera > Tortricidae > Ditula > Ditula angustiorana. Next base: position 15,932,175 of record OY829476.1, read on the forward strand.
CGCTTTAATTCTAAAGGTGCGATTTGCTTGATAAATTAAACTTACACTGTAAAACTAGGCACAGTACAGTGATTAAGTATCAGAGACAACCCGCTGAGCTCCTCTGACAACTTTAAAATGCTAGTTATATCACCACGATTTAACTTCACGGTGGAGTTCACTAACGATCTAATCTGCATAAACGCTGCGACTAATTGTCCTTTATTCGTTTTTAAAAACAATATTTTACCGCCAAATGCATGTTTTAAGGGCACATTAAGCTGCCATTCGAGATAAGATCGCATGAATGTTAAAATCGATTTGTCTAATGGTGCGTCTAGCGCTGATTGACTCGCCCTCGCTGACCTGGGTTGATGCAGTGCTAGCCCTTTAACTTTTTTAGGGTTCCATATAAACTCAGAACCTTATAGTTTCGCTAAGTCTTTACATCACAATTATACTTTTTGTCAAAAATTATAAGTTACAAAGTTGAAATTTGGCACACGCGTCCCGCGCATAAGGACCAAAAATAAAATGTGCAAATTAATATAATGTCTTTGCAGTTTTTTTATTTAATCCAAAACAGACGTATTGACAATGCTTGCTAGCAAGTTCGAGGTTAAGCCGTTTCTCTACTTGCTTTCTAAGTTACGAAATAAATATTTAATAATATTTTCTATTCGAAACATCTGGAAAAATGAAAGACGGAGTATCAATACAAAACTACAGATCCTTTTATTTATAAATCTTAATTAACGTTCAGTAATGGTAAAATTAATTTCATATTTACATACGTTTACAACTCGTAATGTCATATTAAAGTATCTAATTATGATTATTTTTAAAGCTATTAGAAAGAACAAAAAAAACATATTGGTCAATTAATTATGAAGCATAATTCCAAATCATGAAATACACAGTTCATTAAGTAATTTTACAGTGTACTGATTAGAAACATCGCAGCATAATCAATGTTACTTTGACATTGTCATTGTAGTAACGTAAAGTACAGTCCATCATCGTTTTTTTCAATTAATTTCACTTTTATGAAAATTTAAGCCACGACAATAAAAATTGTAAGACTGTCTGAAACATCTCGCCCGACGGCCATAGTTCAAAATACAAATACTAATTTAAAAAAAGACCCATTCGAATTGTAGGCCACTGTAGCACCTTTTCGCATTAAGTCACCCCTAGATCTGCCAGAAAAGCCAGTACCTATAACATTTATTACAAAAATACATATAAATCAAATTGATTTGTATTTTACACTAACTGCATAGCTAAGTATTAATAACATTATTTGCTTACATCTTAAATAGCACAATTATTATTTTATCTCGAGAGGACAAGCATTAGCAAATCCAACACGCAATGATCGAAAACTTTTAATAAGTATAGTTTATTACATGTGAATTTGATAAAATTAAAACAGATAGTCGTAAAGATGGTGAAATGCATCAAGCACTCAAAATTGATTTGAAAACACTTTAATCTGTATTTCGTGAGCTTCAATTTAAATCTCACCAATTTTTTTTGTATTACTACAATATTCATTTGACTAGCATGCATATTTAAATTTGATTTAATCTAATTCAAAAAGATAGGCAACTTATCAAAGGAGAGATTTAAATTTTTGTAATAAAATCAATCACGGCTTTAGTTTTTTCAATTATAGCGTGTGGGGTTGCCATTAGTTCAAACCTATGATCTAAGATTTACACTGTTCATTTTGACTTGAGCATTAGTTTACAAAAATCACAAAAACCAACAATTTATCCAAATTTTATTTTTAGTTAAAATCAAGTTATAGCACCATGCCCATAATGCCCATTTTTTAGACACACTTCAATACCCACATTAGCACAACCACAAGATATTATGCAGTTATTTAAACAGAAAATATTGTACTTATGATCGACGGAATGATACAAAATTTTGACTTCAATCATTTGCATTTAATGTCCTAAGTCACACCTAATGCTAACATTTTTTCTTGAGAGTTTAAAATATATATTTCTTAGCCAATCAAATCACATAATGTTCTCATTCCAGTATACTTATTGATCTTTAGGACGGTAAACGAGTTTATCGCCGCGGCTTCGCCTGTCTTTGGGGATCAAAGATGGGTTCTTTTTCTTTACAGCTGTGAAGCTATTAGTAGACTAAATTACTATAAAAGTTTATTCAGTAGTTAAGACGTACCAAACAGACAAATGTAAACAGTTTTGATAAAGTAAGCATTAAACTAAAATCCATAATTCCGCGAACTAGTTTGACAAACAAAGTGCTACCAGGTTATCAAAGACACTATAGTCATGGGGTAAACGTCGGAATTTCAGTCTACCCTCTTAAACGTCTAATACTATTACATTATTATGCATGTCAAATTATTTTATAAATCATATTAAGTAAAATGGATAAATACAACAAGTAACTATTCAGTTTTCTTTATTACAGATATGATCAGCGGCGATTCGTACTCTTGTGTAGATTGAGTTCTCAAACTAGTTCGCCGAATTATTATTTTTTAGTACTCAGAAGAAATTAAAGAAAAGTATAGGCAAGTTTCCTTCCTTTAGTTGATAATAAGAAATTCGAACAACTTAGCTTCTCCGCAAAACATATTTGTTTCTCGTTCCACTAAGGGAGTTTTTAACGTACCCATATATTAAGGTAAGAATGTCCTCAACGACAAAGCTATTCGCGACCACTTCTGCTAACCTTATAATCAGAAATAGGTTGAGAATCACAAAACTTTACGATACGACAGTTCAGTTACGATTTTACTCTAAGACAAATTTTCTACGTAATTTTGTATTATAGTTTACACTGTACCACTATGGCTACCTCGCACCTTAGTAATGGTATTTATTAACATATCATTTTAAAGGCATAGCCTCATTGTCATATAAACATAAATTTATTACAGACATTAATTTCTACATTGACACAAATGAGATATCTATTGCAATTAGCTATTTACGCTTCGCTTAGCTGGACTCTCTGAAAAGATAAAACCATAGCATACAAATAAGGAACATATAAAATAACAAAGCCGTCAAATTACGCAGCGATTATATTTTGAAACAGAAATGTTACTCTAACGTAATGTCTTAGTTACCTAAAAAAGGAAATATCATACCGGATTATAACGGTACCGTTTTTGGTACCGGGTTCTACCACCGGTAAGCGTAAGCCTAATTTGAATGAAAATAATATGACTCGACTTCAACTTTTCGATATTCAACTGTTTTGTTTGATCATTCGGCTTTGAATTGTAACGGTACCAAAACTACTACGAACAGGATTTATAAAAAAATAGGATTTTAAACCAATCGACACGAGCACACACAGACAGATTCACTCACCGGTGCACGGCTGGGCAGACGTCGAGCAGGCAGCACACGGCGCGGCACACGGGGCACGAGCAGCGCGCCGCCAGCCACTCGCCGGGCGCGCCGCCCGCCGCGCCCGCGCGCGCCGCCCACCAGCGCGCCATGCACGAGCAGCACCACAGCGCCCTGGCGCACCAACCACCAAACACTTCGGTTACACGCCGATTCTGGCGTCACTTCAGTCCATCATTCCGGTATAGTTTTGACCGATGCCAGAATGATGACAGTGTGTCAGTTCAGACTGACACGACACGAGACAGGTTACACGATAATTCTCTCGTCATTCTGACCAGAATGATGGACTGAACTGACGACAGAATGAGCGTGTAACCGACGTCAAACACGTCACCGGCTGCTGCACAGCCCGCCTTCACGACATCAGCTCCTGTATCATAACATCATCGTGAAAAAGCGGCGCGTTCACTGTGTATAACCTCATATAGTTGGATAACCAATTCGGTAGCTATAGTCGCCGCGGCGCTGCTCTGGGCTGCGTTACATGCCTTAAGAGTCTACGGGTTTGAATAGTTTCGCTGATTGCCAGTACCACTACCATGAGTTTCTATCGAAAATCCACGTCACGTTACTACAGTCGATAGCGGTTAAATACGCTCCAATTTGTCAGTGAAAGAGTTAACCACTGTCGATACAGTATTTTTCGATAACATGTGTCAAATTTGTGACTCATGGTACCGATTTTCTACGACAACAGCTACAAAACGTAGTCACTAGCGCTTAGATTTCGATAAGTAATTTACCGTTGAACTCATACTAGCGATCTTTAGTTCTCTAAGTGAGCGCTAGAGGCGCTGTACAATTCCCCATAGAAATAGTTTACGCCGTCGCTAGCGAGTACAGTTACGGCTAGATGCACTGTACTCATGGTAAGGGTACAGGTCAGTTCACAGCGAGAAAATTGTCAAACACTACGAAACTTAGCCAATTTTGAAGGATCTATCTTGACAATCTCTAAGGATAGGATAGAGTGTCGGAAAGACCTGCAGTTGCACTGCTGGCACTCGGGCGGGCCGGCCTGCACGCCGGCAGGCGGCGGAAGGCAGCGCCGCGTCAGCTTCACGTCCGCGGGCGCCTGCATGCAGCCGATACACACCTCCATCTCCTGGAGCGAAAGACAATAAATGTGGACTGACTTCTTAAAAAACATGTGAAAAACCAATATTATTTTCAATTAACATTGTGAGAGAAACTTTCAGTTTTAACACTTATTGAAAATTAAACGTATTACGTAAGGCGTTGAGAAAAATATGTCCTTGTTTATTCAAAACAAACAGCGTTTTTTTTTCAAACAGGTTTAGATATAACGGTATTATGTCATACTTTTTATTTATTTTATTTTATTTTATTTATTTATTAACCAACTTACATTTACAGACATGCCACACATGAAAGTTATAGGTAACATACTTATACATTTATGTATTTAAAATCCCATACCGTCCCGTTTACCGTTATCGGTATGGCTTCAAATTTCGGTACCAAAATTGATACAAGGTTAAATAATGGTAGCGATTCAGGGTTGCAATATTAGTACCGATATTTTATACCGATACAAAATACGATTGATTTATAATATAATATGTATAAGCATTTTACATAAACGTTTTTTTAAGTAAATAGTTAAAGATGGCTATAAGAAATACAAAGAAGTACCAATAATTTCTTACAGTTTCCATAATAATAGATTCAGAAGTTACATAATTGGTATTAATTTTAATTGGCAACAAATAATATGTATCTATAAAAAAATGCTCTTTTAGTTTACGTATTACTGGCAAACCTATAAATTAATTCTGCAAACATTGTTTACCTCTAATTATGAAACAGATTCAATTTATAAAATAGGAAGCAAAACGGGCAAGGGGGTCACCTGATGGTAAGTGGCCCCCCCAACACCGCGACTGCAGACACATTGCCAACCGAGTCTACCATCAGAGGGGTTCCACTCCGCACTGTAGGTACGCTCGACCGCCTTGCCTATGGCATAAGCAAATCGCAGTAGGCTGTCGGCTTGCCGCGCGCTCGCCCTCGCCGTGTCAGTGTAATTGAAAACGAATGCCGCGCAACCCTAGCGTGTCGACTGGAGTAGCGGGGGGAAGGCGGGCGCGGCTAGCGCGTTTCTTTTGACTTGCGCTGCCTGGCGCATGGTGTATGAAGTAATACGAACTTTTTGAGCGTGTTAATAAAGTTGGAATTCGTTTAATCGCGGTCGTTAAAGAGAAGTTTCTGTACTTTAGTACTATTACTTATTCTGTGCTACCATTTAAATTGCTTACCTCATCAACATAATACACCGGATTCTGGTCAACATGCTGTTTGAACACGGTCACAAATCGCTCGATCATGGTCGGCATGAGGGATATATGCGCTGGAACCCTGACCGGCAGCGCGAGCCGGGGCTGCAGGTCCCTCAGGGCTGTTGTGGTCATGCGGAACATGAAGGGAGCTATGTCGTCCCTCGAGGGGATCACTTGGATGTTCACATATTGGGTCTCTTCCTCGCCAGACGCTGTGAGGTCTGGGATGTCAGTCTGTGAAAATAAATGCACGTATTTACAATGGGAAGTCATCACTGCTGACCATGGAAAATAGTAATCCCAAGAGAATAGCTGACCCATCCCTTTAACATGATGAGACGAGGGTGAATCAATTTTTCTTGTTGTTGTTATTCTGTCCCGCCACACAAGAGACAACTATGAGGGATTTGCCACACTGGATGCTTTCTGCGGTCTGCGGTCAGGTCAAATTGAACGCAGCCCGGATAATTAATGAATTTCAATATGATTTCCATTCATATTTCAATTCAAATCCTTGATAGATTGTTTAAAGACTGATTGTAATACTTGTTTCTATCATGGCAATAGGATAACTCATAAAAGAGTATGTATATTATTGATAAAATCCCAACCTCTTGGTAAATTTTGGCACTGAAAAAAATCACCTGAAATAAAGTAACTTAACGGACGTAACCGTGTTAATGAGTGACAAGAAAAGCTGACTGACTCATGAATACCAGAACGGATAGCGTGTAGCTCATTTTCTCGCTTGTCACTCAGTGCATCTCCCTCCTACTGGGCTAGTTAGAAAGAGATGCCCTGTGCGACAAAAGGATTCTCAGTATGTCATGGGGGCCGCTCAAGTATTACGTAAGCAGTATTGGGGGGCGGGGGTGTGTTTGCTGTGCTTATTTATGATGACATGGGGGGTGGGGGGGTCTAGATGGTGATTACGTCAGCTGTAGTTATTTACTTTTTTACACATATGGAACTGATGTGCATTATTCAGAACTTAGACCACCAAGGTGTTGAATGGTTCGATGAGATGAGAATGACGTAGGCATTCCAAAATCAGATAAAAGTGAGCAGACATACAACAAGCAGAAGCACTTTTTAATAAAACAAAAATGCATATACCAATGATTGCGTAAGCATGGAGGGCAGGGGTAAGAGCTTTGATTACTTTTGCTGACAAGGGGGAAGGGGGGGTAAATAATTGTAGTAAATCTGCTTACGTAATACTTGAACGGCCCCATGCCAGCCATAGAGAGTTGCCAATTTTTTACCCTAATAGGTACAACACCTTTTAATAAAGGTGTCAAATTAGCTTTTAACTGTGTGAAACCAGTGCTGTGTAATAACATGCAAAACAGCTGTCTGTGTGGCATAGGTAGGTACATATTTTTCATACAAAAACCATCACAGCTTGCACATAAAACAACAAACATCACACAGACTCAACTATTAACCATAACCACTCATTACCCAATCTACGCGTGTTTCGCCTCTACACGAGGCATCATCAGGATCTAGATGTTTGACCCAATTTGTGAATGTTGATGTATACTTACATTAGTAGCGACCAAGGCGCAGTCAGCCTGTTTCACTACATTAAGGTTGTATGAAGTGACTTTTACTAGCCAAGTCTCAGTTGCTATCAGCTTGCTGGTGGCTGTCAGGGGAATGGACACTTTGTCAACGCTGGAAACAAAAAAAGGTAATGTTGAAATTCTAGTTTAATTACTTCAAGGTTTAATGTTATAGCTAGGTACCTAATTATTATAAAATAAAAAAGTATTGTCATTGGTCAACTTTAAAATTTTAGAGTTCTCATAAATGTTATAAAGTTGGCTAAAAACTAATTACTTTGCTTGATTGTGTTTGTTTGCATAGAGTTCATGTCCAATATTTTTTCTTCCTTTCTTTTCTTGTTTTTTGAAACTATTTTGTAATTGTTAAAAAAGGCAAAGTGCAAGCTATACATATAAAAATGAGAAAATTCTCAAAATCTTTCAAGCTCTTTGAATTTGTTTTAAATATATACATAACTAGCTTTTGCCCACAACGCCATCTTCTCCCTCTCTGGCGATGCCTAAGAATGTGAATATATTTATCTCTTAGTTACTGGGCGTAAGCTAAATAAGTCTAGCTTAAAACTCAGTACTAGTTCATAACTTACCCTCTAAATTCTGTATTAAGGTGAGCCGCAACCACTCTCCAGTCACTGCCCTCAGCCACGTAGGGCGTCAGCGCCCTGACAGCAGGGTGGTTCGTCATGCGCTCCCACCAGCATATAGCCCTGTACACCATCAGCAGGGGCACTATAGCCGTCGCCGCAAACGCTGGCAGAACCCACGAACCTCTTTGGCCACCAAAATACAAGCTGATAACGTAGCCTAAAGGCAATGCTGAGTGAATAACAGCAGTTAGTGTTATCCTCTTCATATGGTAGCCCATAAAATTAACATTCTCGGAGCCCAAGTAGCTATCAAACAGCTGTGCTATCGTAAAACCGGCGGACACGAATTCCGTAGGAGGGTAAATGACGCATATCGCGAAGAGAATGTAAGCTAGTGTTATTAGGACGTCCATTGTCACTGTTTGCTATTTTTTGGTGCTTTGTAGGTTAAATCATCAGTTTCGCTTATGATTTACTAGTTGGATTCTAATTAGATCAATACCCGTACGTACGTTTTTTGAGAAAAACAGCGATTATAAACGTCAAAACATTGACAGCTGACGTAACAAATCACTTTGGTCCAAATCATACATAAAAATCGGTTTTAATTCATTGTTGCCTGTTACAACAGCAGTGTTTTAAACAAAGACTCAAATAGTTTAAATCCATAATGTTGCTATGGGTAAATTATTTCCCACTTCTGTGGTAAATGGTAAAATACACTGAAAGAAACTACGTAAGTAACTAGCAAGTGTATATGATAAAGTTTATAAACCTAAAGTTTATAAACCTTGAAACCATAGTGTAAAAATATAACAAAAAATAATAAAGTACAGATAGGGAACTTTGAAAAAAAAAGAGTCTATAGGTAATGTGTTTGTGTGACTATGTCACCCTCAGCGACAAAATTTGTAATCGTTTCATTTCTCACATGTCTGATAAGCGATAATGCATTTGATAAAATAATAATTTAACG